>CM065458.1:5473000-6869451 GCA_032872475.1 Leptopilina myrica (nomen nudum)
ACAAGAGGAAGGTTCAGATGTACAGTGTCAGGAGTTAGGTCTTAATTTAAAGTATAAATCGTGTGTGAAATATGATTTTATAAATTCCAAATTATATTGATACTATAATTATACGTACAAAAAAGAAATTAATTACGTATTGATTTATACCACCTTTATTTCTAGAACATGATTTTTCAACAAAACTTACGGTTCTTTTTTTATAAGTTAAAGAATTGCAAAATTTCTATTTCTGGAATGAAAATGTTTATCATTTATTTTCAGTATATTAAATTTATAAAATAGTAAAATACGATATTAAATAATATTAACAATTTATTATCGTACAACAACAAATATGATTATTAAATAAAATAATTATGCCAATTCCTTTCACTTATTTTTCATAAATCGAATTTTGCCAAATCAAAATTATAATTTCTAAAAAAATTGATAAACTGAAATCATCACATTTTTTTCGTTATATATTTATAAAAACAAAAGGTCCTGTTGAATAATTGTGTTTAAGAAATTAAAATTGTACATAATTTTTTTATGTATTTCTTAAGATAATTCGAAAATTAGTTAACAACTATTTTTTTCTAATAAATACATAAATTTTTGGAGAGGATTCTTACCTGTTCCCCATTAATAGTCCACGTAATTATCGGAGCCGGAAGAGACGATCCTGATGTGCAATTCGCTCGAAGTGTCGCTCCGACTGGTAAACGATCTCTTTGAACCAATATTGACGGATCTTGTTCTGGTACTTCTGTTAATTGCAAAATTTACTAAAATAAAATAGCTGTATAAATAAAAATTTGAACCGATTGTATAAACATAAAACAAAAAAAAAGAAAAATTTCTTTTATGTTTATTTAATAATTTATTTCTTATTTGATATTTTATTTAATAATTTTTTTTCATTCACTAATTTCTTTTTTGTGTTTTTTTTCGAGATGAAAAAAAGTGGAAAAAATTTACAAACCAACGACCATCATGTAGGATTGTTGTGTCCGAGTTTCAAGCGTCGGGAATTCTTCAGTTGCTTCACATTTGTAAATTCCAGTCTGATTTCTCGAAACATCAAGCAACATGACATCGTTCATGTTGGATCTGGTAAGCTGCAAAATTTACATACTGCAATTTGTCAACAAAATTTTTATTTTCTTCAAATTTCATCTATTCTAGTGGAGTTCATATCATTTTTCATTTCAATATTTCAGTGTAAATTTTCAAATAAAGACAGCTTTTTTTATTTTGCTGATAGTAAATGTTGATGAAATTTAAATTAAACTATTTTTAAATATTTCTAAAGTTGGAAATTTTATAAATAAATTTCTCCAAAATACGAGGCAAATTATATCTGAATTTTTCTAAAATATAAATAAAATTATTTCTAAATTCTTCTAAAATGTAATTCAAATTCTCTGTAAATTTGTTCAAAATATAAATAAAATTATTTCCAAAATTTTCTAAAATGTAATTCAAATTCTCTGCTAATTTAATTAAAATATTTAAATTAAATTATTTCTAAATTCCAAAATATTAACAAATTCTTTGAAACAATTAAATTATTTTTATAAATAGTAAGTAGAATTCTTCTGAGGAATTGAATTATTTTTAATCAAATTTTAATAAAATTCAATAATCAATTTTATAATTCGAATTATTAACAGACGATTATTTTAAAAAATTAAAAAAAAAATTATTTCGAATAATTCAATTAAACTTATTAAAAAATTACATTATTTTCTAAATAACAAAGAAATTCTTCTAAAGAACTTTATTTGCAAAAAATGTAATAAAATTACTCAAAAGTTTTATTTTTCTATCAACAATTTAAATAAAATTTAATAGTAAAATTATTATTTACAATTATTGAAAATATTATTATTATTATTATTATTTAAAGAATTGAAGAAGTTTTTTGAGTGAAAAGAAAAAGAAAAGAAAGAATTCATTAAATTATATGCAATATTTCAATAACATTATTTGATGGATTTAATTATTTTTCAGAATCGTAATAAAATTCTGAAAAGAATTTAATTATTTTCATTGTATTTTTTTTCTAATAATGCAGAAATCTTTCTAAAGTAGATAAAATTAATAATATTTATTTTTATTTACGTTAACTTTTATATCCTTCACAGATAAAGCAAGTCCAGGTGGATTTCGTTTTGGCGAATAACGATAAAATTCGGAGTCGTTCAAGTACCATTTTACAGTGTAAAGTAATTTTCCCTGAAGATCATAATCACACGTCAACCAAACGGCATCTCCCGATCGGACGGTCCCAGGTACCATAAGTTTCAAATCCTTTAAGGCTAGCACACCTGGTGGAAAAAAAAATTTATTTCTATCAAAAATGATATAAATTCTATAAATTTAGAAAAAAAATCCAAATAAGAAAAAAATAATTCCATTTTCTCGTAATTAAAAATTTGATTCCATTGTTTGTGGAACTTACCGCCAAAAAGGAGGAATATGTGAATAATGTGACACATAATTATCAGAATTTTTTTTCTATTCTTTTTATTCTTAATACACTGGAAAAGTGTTTTTTTTTAAATTCTAGACTAGTTGAAAATAAATATTTATTGTCAAGTAATTTTTATTAAAAATTGTAATAGAATTTTGCTATTAAATTAATTTTTTATTGAATTATATTTTTATTTTTAAAGCAATATTTGAAATTAAATATTAAATTGGTTTGAATAAAGTTAATTTGATTTAAATAAAAATTATTTGCTTCAAAGTAAATATTTGTTTTTGGTAACAGTCGATTATTGGAATTAAATACATTGTTTCCCAGTGCAGTGATTATTTTATTATTTGATTTTTATTCAATTGTCATTTAATTTAATTGTTATTTAATTTTTAAATCGTCATTTCATTCTTGAATTAATAGTTAAATTTCAAATTCTTATTCGATTTTTAAGTCGTCATTTAATTCTTGAAGTAATATTTTCAAATTTTTGATTCAATTTTCAAATTAATATTTATTTTTTAAATTGTTATTTAATTTTCAAATTGTTATTTAATTCTGTTAACGAACATTCACAATAATAGCTTTATAATTAATGGAAAAACGTGAAATTATTTTTCCCTAAAACTATTTATTATTATATTAAAAATTTGACATCACAATTTATAAAGAATTTATAAAAGTTACTTTATTAAAACAATTACTCGCGGATAAAGCGAACGTTACAATTGCTGACATGCAACTGATGGGGATGCTGTTTGAAAAAGAGTTTGCGCCATCCACGCAGGATTTGATTCTTTTTTCTCTTTGGTTTTCACGTAAACTTTTGCGGGAAATTGAATCAATTTTTTGTCCACACGAGTCACTATCAATCATCTCTTTATGACACTTACATCTTACTTTTTCAAAATAACTACCTTTCTTCGCAAATACTTGATTATTCGAAATACCGATTTACTCCTTCGAGTGAAATATTTACTCGGAAAAGAGTTTTTTTTCGAATTTCACTTGCACAATAATTCTTTCATGAAAAATTTAATTTAATTATCAAAAATTTAATTAATTCGAAGTAATTAATTTCATTTAATAATTTTTTACTTCCCAAAAAATATAATTTGGTTTAATTAATAATTTAACGATTGATTTAATTTAATAACTATCAGTTAATTAATTAATTAATTAACTAATTAATTAGTTGATGAATAATTTAATAATTCTTAATGATGAGTGTGACTTAATTTAAACGATTTAACTTACCCCTATATTTTAAATGATTAACAGTAATTAAAAAGAAGATTAAATAGCACCATGAATTTTGATAAGAATTCATATTTTATTAGGTATTTTATTAAATGTTTTGATGACTTTTCGCGATGAGTTTAATGCCGAAACTGTAATAAGGCAGTGTAGGGCATGAATAAAAATGCAGAAAACAAAGCAAAAAATAAATATCACTCATATTAAAAGGGAAGTATTAAAATGTGCAAGGGGAAATTAAGTAAATGATGTCACCACTAAAGTACAACTGTCATTCCGTAATTTGAAGATATTCCTATTGTTCTAAGGAATCAAACAAATTTTAATTTAAGAACCAGACAATTTAATTTACGTCGTTTTATATTTCTTCTCCCTTTCCTTATTTCTTAATTCTCCTATGACATTATGTCGTTAATTTTGTTTTTGTTTACTAATTTTTTGCCTAAATAAAAAATATTCTTGAATCACTAAAATAGGTATTTTTATTATATCCAATTTTGATGATTAATATAAACGTAGTGTTTATATTACATAGATAAGCTTTAAACGTTTAAGTAAGTTTAACGTACTTGAAATAAAAGTACTTAGCACTTAGTTATAATTAAAAACTTTATAGGTTAAAACTGAAAAATTGTACGAATTTAAAGTTTCTTGGTCAAAACAGCTGTTTACCCTTTGACAGTTGGTTGTGGTTGGTCGTTGGTTAAATTAGTTGGTTGGCCAAAATTACTGTGTCTACATTAACCTTGTTATAAATAGTTTTATCCACTCAAATATATTTTATGGCTGTTTGGATTTAAAAAGGAAAATTTTATTAAAAAGCAGATATCTAATACTTTCAAATGACACTAAAAAAACTTCTCTGAATTACTATTTTCTTCGTTTTCAAGTTTCTGTTTACACTTGTAAACACCGGTAAATTTGTAGTTTTAACGTTTACAAAATTTGAATTTCCCGCTTTAAAGTATAGCGAGCATCGAGCAGCAGATCGCAGGTCGGTAATAAATTACCGACGCGGTAATTTTATTACTCCATTTCACCTGTCTATATAAAACGTAATCTGTGGTCAAAATTACCGACGTTTACAGCTGCCTTGTATGGCTATGGGTATTCTAGTTTAAAAGGCGTGGAATTGTTTGTTACAATTTTTTTTAACTTAAGTACATAATTTTAACTCTTCCTTTTTATTGAAAAACAACCAATTTTATTAATAATGTCTGACGAAGAATTACCTGCCGGATGGGAGAAACGTCTCAGCAGATCTACCGGTGTGTTTTCCTCATATATATATATATATGTATATAAAAGCCAAAATTTCTCTTCAAACTATACTTAACTGTTTATAATATACACAAAATTAGTATTTTTTTCTTTAAAATATCATTGTTTATTTGCCCAGTTAACTTAACCTTTAAGATAGTGAAATTTTACATCTTCTGTCATATTGACATTTCATACACATTCCATATAGACATTTCACACAAAATTCACGAGTCCAAAGGTGTTTATTTTTGACGCATTAATCGTTATTAGGATAAAATATAGTAAATAATGTAAATAAGTGTTTGTTGATGAAATTGTCTGACTGAGTGAATTTTGTACAGAACTTTGTGATTAATATTAAATATATCAATTAATGTTCAATGAAATGCGTTAAATAGTTCAGGAATGTTTAATTGTAGGGTTATGTTAAAAAAAAATGTCAGTAATATTGACAATGGCATTAATATTGTTTTGTTTCATGTATCAGGACAACATTACTATTTAAATACACATACAAAAGAAAGTCAGTGGGACAGACCTGACAAACCTGCGGAACAATCCGGAAATGGTACCGACAGTGGCCCTGATGAAGTTCAATGTTCTCACCTTTTAGTCAAACATTCGGGTTCTCGGAGACCGTCGTCTTGGAGAGAAGAAAAAATCACCAGGTCTAAAGCTGAAGCTTTGGAACTAATCAACTGTAACTATTAAACTATTAATTATTAATTATTTACTATTAGCTATTTACAGTTAACTATTATCTATTATTAACCATTAATTAATTTAAATTTATAAAAAAGATCCTAAATTTCTCCTACAAATTAAATTTTTATTGCAATTGTTTTGAGTCACTAGCAAAAAAATTAATTACTCAGTTTCAAAGTGTAAAATTTGAGTTTGTAAATTTGTTTGTGATAAAAAATTTATTCAAATATCTTTAATAAGAAATATTTCGTTCATTTGAACGCTCTTAACTTGGGTATCATCTATAAAATACAATATTAAAATAATTTCAAAACGATATTTTTAGATTCGAAACAATCGAAGAATAAATCTTTTTTTCTGATTATAATGTAAAAAAAAATGCTTTCAGCCTATAGAGAGCAGCTTGTATCAGGAAAAGTGACATTTTCCGACCTCGCAACAAAATACAGTGATTGCAGTTCAGCGAAACGAGGAGGCGACCTTGGACCTTTTGGACGAGGCGCAATGCAAAAACCATTTGAACAAGCAGCTTTTGCACTTAAAGTTGGCGAACTTTCTCAAGCCGTTAATACAGATAGTGGAATTCATTTAATTCAACGAACCGCATAAAAAATTGTACGCTATAATAACAACAAATAACATTATTTATGAGTATTAATTATTATAAAAGAAGACTCGTAAATTTTTTTTTTGTTTGCAAAATAACGCAATCTTAATATCAAATTTGTCTTGAAAAAGTTGCATAATAATTATTTTACTTATGACTTTTGCACAGTAATTCGATTTAACGATTAATTAATTCTTTTTTCATTGAGAATATACACATTATTAATTAGAGTGCATGTAATTCTTCTCTTACGGAATATGATTAAATATTTAACTTGATTTTTTTTAAATTTTGATAAGAGTTGTTTTTTGTAGCAAGAATAATAAATCAACTGAAAGTAAATGGAGTGTCTTTCTGGTAGTGAAACAAAATGTTTTTGAAGTGGAGATATTTTTATTGTAATTTTAATTTTAATTTCTTACTATGTATTTTAATAAGTATATTGTATATTAATTATTTATTATTATTATTATTATTATTATTATTATTTATTATTCATTTTTTGTTTATTTATTTATTTTTTTTTATTTATTATTCTTTTTTTTTGTTTATTTAATATTCTTTTTTTGTTTATTTATTATTTATTCATTTTAATAACTAAAAACTTATTTTTATTTAATTTTTATCTTTTATTTCAGTTGACAAATTAATTTTTTCGGAAACAAGTTGAAATTGGCGCCGAAAAATTTCATTGGCTGGGTTTATGATTCTGTGCGATGCCACCAGAGGGGCGGAGAATTTTGTGTTCTGCTTCGGTTGCATGGCGTGTGTCACCGGAGCAATTAATTTATTTATGTAAATATTAAACAATTAGTTTATTAATCAATCGAAAGTTATCATCATGACGTTTATAACTGCTATTCGACATTATGTCAATCCTAGGAGATTGTCAAAATTGCATCCTTGCGTTTTTCAGGTGAGAAAGTTTTTAGGTTATGTTCCTCTTTTTCCAAGTTCTTAATTTTTAAAAAGTTTTGCAAGAATTTTGCAGTTATTAACGAATGTGAATTATATAGTTTTTATGAACTTCAGTTGTCTCTTGTTGTTTATAAAACATTTTGTATAATTTCTCTTCTTAATCATTTTTTCCGTTTCATTATTCTGTCACTGGTGTAAATTTTTCTATTGTACAATGACAGTTTTTTTCAATTTTTTATATGAAATTTGATAGCAACTTGTCAAATTAACATGATTAATACTTTCATGTGTCAGTTTCACAACTTTTTGTAAATTGACTCTTCTTTGAAGTTTGAAAATGTGACGCGAAGAAAGGGACCTTAGAAGCAAATCACTTTACGGTTAGGTTAGTGTTACTTTTTTGTTGATTAAAAGTTTCTTTTTACTTTTTGCAAATTAAAATTAGTGTTTATGAAATATTTCAGTTACAGAGAAATCTTAAACATTAATGATTCACATTGACAGTTGATTATTTTTTTGTATTTTCATTTATAAAAAATTGCAAACATAACCTATAATTTTTTGCTTCTAAGGTCCGTTTTTTCAGAGCACGTCACGAATAGGTAATAGTTGTGTCTTCTTATTACCTACTTTGAAGGTAGCAAATGTAGAAAATTTTTCAAAAACTTATAAAATTTATTTTTTCAGAACAATGTTCGTTACATGGCATCGCACGAAAAATTTGCAGAGCATAAACCAATCGAAAGAATACGAAATATTGGTATATCGGCTCACATTGATTCCGGTAAAACAACTCTCACTGAAAGAATTCTATTTTACACGGGAAGAATCGCTGAAATGCACGAGGTAAACAATTTTCAAGATTTTTACCAAAAAAGACTGGAAATTAAGAGGGGAGATTTTTTTCGAAAAGAAAATTAAAATTGAATATTTATGCAGTAATAATTAACTTTGTAATTGTAAACAATTTTTAGGTGCGTGGTAGAGATAATGTGGGAGCAGTAATGGACAGTATGGAATTGGAGAGACAACGAGGAATAACCATTCAATCGGCGGCAACTTACACAATTTGGAAGGATCACAATATTAATATAATCGATACGCCAGGACACGTTGATTTCACAGTCGAAGTGGAAAGAGCTCTACGTGTTTTGGATGGAGCAATTCTTGTTCTTTGCTCCGTTGGAGGTGTTCAATCGCAAACACTGACTGTCAATCGTCAATTGAAGAGATACGACGTTCCATTTTTGGCATTTATCAATAAACTTGATCGAATGGGTGGCAATGCTTATCGAGTTCTCGAGCAAATGAGAACGAAAATGCAGCACAATGCAGCTTTCATACAGTTGCCAATTGGAAAGGAAAGTGAAACAAAAGGTATTATTGACTTGATTCATCAGAAGGCGCTCTATTTCGATGGAGATTATGGAGAGACTGTTAGACAGGACGAGGTTCCACAAAATATGAGAGCAGGTGTTTATGATTTTCTTCTATTTTTCATCTTTACGTCCTTAACATTCTCCAAGCGAACGAAAATTGTAAATTTGATTTAATAATTAATATTATTAAAATAGTCAGTTAGTTTGTTTGTTAATATTGTTTAAATTAACAGAGGTCGTCGATAGAAGACAAGAATTAATTGAACACTTGACGAATGTCGACGAAACACTAGGCGATATGTTCATTAATGAAACGCCTATGACCGAAAAGGACATAATGGCTGCAATTCGAAGAACTTGTATAAAACGAACATTTGTACCAGTTCTGGTTGGAACGGCATTGAAGAACAAAGGAGTACAACCACTTTTGGATGCCGCTCTTGATTATTTACCAAATCCTGGAGAAGTTCAAAACTTTGCAATTAAGGAAACAGAAGGGTAAGTATTGTATAGTAAAATTGTAATTATTTGCCTATTGATAATTTATTTTACATTGAAAAACTGCAGTTGTAATTTTTAGAAATAATTAACGTTTTTAAAAACGAAAAATCAGAAACGAAATTGTATTCAAATTAAATTCATTTTCAATTTTAATGTGCTTTCGATTTTTAAGAAATTGTTACTTAAAAAACAATTGCAGGCCTTGGATATTATGACTTTTCCCGACTTTTTTCAACTTTTTTAAAATAATGCGACTTCTATGGCATTTTGTTAAAATATTACGACTTTTTCGATTTTTCTTTCAAAATTTTACGACAAAATACCAAATTTTTAGTATAAAATGCAATTTATTTCGATTTTTATAGCGTAAAAAGCATAACTATAGATAAATTTTTGAAAATTTATTTTTGACTAATTTTCTTAATTAAATGTTTGAAATATTAAAATTGAAAAAAATGTCGAATAATTGAAATTCTGTAAAATTTAATTCAAACTAAATCATCTTTTCAAGTGTTTTGGTACAATTTTTGAAAATTAACTTTTCAAGAAGTTTAATTGAAAATTTTAAAAATAATATTAAATTCTCAAAAATTTTAATGAATAATCTTACAGTGTAAATTCAATAAAAATAAAATTTAGTGAAAAGTAGGTTTTAAAAATAATATATTAAAATAGTTTTGAGAAAAAAGTAATTTTCTGAATTATTACGTTCTAATTTTTAAAAAATTCAATTATTTTCAATTTTTTTTTATATTTCCGAAAATTCAAATTCATATGCACAAAATAATAAAATTTTAATTTCCAAAATTAGTTTTAACATTTTTGCAGAAAATAATCATATCACATTTTTTAACTTTTTATTTCAACCAATTATTTCGAAATATTTTTAAAAAGTTAATTTTTCTTTTTTTTATTAAAATATTCGAAAATTAATTTGTTTAAAATGAGAAATGGATGGTTTAAATTATTATAAAAAATTGAATTTTTTGTGTTTAAAGAATTGAATTTTCAAAGAAATTGCAAAAAAGTATTTAAAAATTCATATAGATAATTGTTTTGGAGATGAAGTTTAGTTAAAAATTGTAGAAAATACAATTACAATTCAATACTTTATTCTGTGAATAAAGAAATAGGAAATATTTGAATAGTTGGAATATTTTTTTGTTTTTAAAAAGGTTATGAACTTCTGTCACATAAAAAAATAATATTCCCGAAAATAATTTAAAAAATTGAAACAATTAATAGTTTTTTACGATTTTATTATTTTATTAGAAAAGAACCAACAAAAATCCTGATGAATCCGGCTCGAAATGATGCAAATCCTTTCATTGGTTTGGCTTTCAAGTTAGAACTGGGAAAGTTCGGTCAATTGACATACTTCCGATGCTACCAGGGAGTTTTAAAGAAAGGAGATAATATTATTAATACAAGAACAAACAAAAAGGTAATTAAGCGTAAATTTTTTTGTATGTAATTTTAGCGTAAATTTTGATAACCTAATTGCAGAGGAGTAAATTTTGTTTATCTAAGCATTTTTCTGTTTACAGTTTTAGTTATTATTACTATTATTTAGTTTCAGTCATTCAAATTAATTAACATAACAGTTACAGAATTTCGAATTCTGAGCGCATTAATTGATGTTTAAAATTATTACCAGGTTCGTATCGTGCGATTGGTTCGTCTTCATTCAAATCAAATGGAAGATGTCTCTGAAGTTTACGCTGGCGATATTTTCGCTTTGTTCGGAGTTGACTGTGCTTCGGGTGATACTTTCGTTAATAATTCAAAATTACAACTTTCCATGGAGTCAATCTACGTGCCGGACGCTGTCATCTCCATGTCCATTCATCCAAAAAATTCAAAGGATCGTGATAATTTTGCTAAAGCTATTGCCAGATTTACCAAGGAAGATCCTACGTTACGTTTCACTTATGACACTGACAATAAAGTGAGTTAATAACAAAAATCTACATTAAAAATTAAGAGAATTAAGAGAAAAAAAGTTTTAAGAAAAATTGTTTTTATATTTGATAATTTTTCAGGAGAGTTTAATTTCCGGAATGGGAGAATTGCATTTGGAAATTTACGCCCAACGAATGGAACGTGAATACAATTGTCCGGTAACGCTCGGTAAACCAAAAGTCGCCTTCCGTGAGACATTAATTGCTCCCTGCGAGTTTGATTATTTACATAAAAAGCAGAGCGGAGGAGCTGGACAATTCGGTCGGGTTATTGGTATTATGGAGGTTAGTGATGATAAATGTAATTAGCTGAGAAGAATTGTCCTACTGAATTTCAACTTTATTTATTTGGGGAATGGAGATTAAACGGTCAGACTTAGTTTTAATTTTTTATTTTCGTTACAGCCCCTTCCACCTAATCAAAATACTGTTCTCGAGTTTCGTGACGAGACTGTTGGAACAAATGTACCGAAACAATTTGTGCCTGGTGTGAAGAGAGGATATTTGAACGTCTGTGAAAAAGGTGTTCTCAGTGGCAATCGAGTTGCTGGAGTTATGTTTCGACTTCAGGATGGTGACAATCATTGCGTCGATTCATCCGAATTGGCCTTCTTCCACGCGGGTCAAGGTGCAGTGAGAGATGTCTTCGAGAATGGATCGTGGATAATTTTAGAACCCATTATGTTAGTGGAAATTACTGGTCCTGATGAATTCCAGGTTCGAGAAATGACTTTCTATTATTTTTGTTTCTGCGCTTTTTTCGTTTTTATACATTTCTTTTAATATTCTATCAATTTTTTTTTAATTTGTTTTATTTCTTATTTTTATTTTGAATCATTTGTTTTGTTAGTTTAATTGCAATCTTGTTTCTTTAGGGAACCATCATGGGTATGATTAATAAGAAGAAGGGCTTAATCATGGGAAGTGATGGAAGTGACAACTGGTTCACAATGAGGGCGGAAGTTCCACTAAATGAAATGTTTGGATTCGCTGGTGAATTGCGATCGATGACACAAGGCAAAGGAGAATTCTCTATGGAATATTCGAGATATGCTCCGTGTTTGCCTGAAATACAAGAAAAACTCATCAAGGAATATCAGGATTTATTGAATCCTCAACAGCAAAAGAAAAAAAATTGATGTAAGATGTGAGTAATTGTTTAATAGTAAACAGGCTTCGGAAGGTGACATTTTTTCGACTTTTTCCAACTATTCTAAAAAAAAGGCGAATTTTCTTCTGAATCTTGCCAATAAAATACTATTTTTCTGCATAAAATTGAAATTTTTCGATTCTTTTTGTTAAAAAAAATAACTAGTCAAATATTCAATTTCTTTGTAATTAATTTTTCCAAAATAATTAAATTTTCGAAAAATTGTAATTCGACAGTTCTTAACAAACTGCAATTTTGCAAAATTTTATTTAAAGTAATTGTTTTTCATTAAGTTTTTTATTAAAATATTCAAGTATCATGTTTTCGAAAAATTTTAATTGCAAATTTTTTAAATAATTAAATTTCTGAACGTTTTAATAAACAATAGAAATGAAAATTAGCTTCAAAAAAATACTAATTGAATACTTGTTTGTAAATAATTAAATTCTCGAAAAAATTTCAGATGTTTTTAAAAAATCGATTTAGGGAAGTTTAGTTAAATATTTTTTGTGACATTTTTCGCTTCTTTTTTGATTCTTTAGCCGACTGAAGCGACCTTTTTTGCGCCTTAAAGTCAATCCGATGCCTGATGTAAAAAAAATGACTGAATTTTTACGAATTCTTTTTATAAAAAAGTTTTTTGAACGATAAAAACGAATATAAATTAAATTTTGAATGAATGACGCAGAAAGAATGACGATTGTCAAATTAATGAACAAGTTTCATTCACTTGATGATTTTTCGCAAAATTCATGGCGAATTTAGTGAACTGTAAATACTTTCATACTTCGTTATAGATTTTAATTATTAAAGAAAAATAATTGTTAAATAAATATTTCTTATTACCTTACCAAATATTATTTTATGTGACAATTTTTTGTTCATATTCATCAATTATTCAATTATAATAATTAATTGTGATTAAATTACTTTTCTTTGTTGTAATAATTGTTAAAAAAAATAGTGACGGGGCTTCTAAGAAATGTGTTAAAGAAGCAAAGAAATTAGAGGTTATGTTTGTGTCCGATTTGTCTTGATTACAAGTTTCTTTTTAATTATCAACATATTAAAAAAAGATTTTATTGAATATTTTGGAGCCAACGAAGATTGGATAAAATAATTTTTGAATGCTAATTGATATTTTTTCTAAACTTTTACTCGAAAAATTGTAAACATAACCTAAAAGTGTTTGCTTCTTGGATGCCTTTCTTCGAAGCATGTCACATTTTATATCTATTTTTATTTAATTTTTATCTTTTTATTATTATTATTAATAATATTTAGCAAATAATTACAACAACATTTAATATTTTGTTAATAATCGTTTGTTTTAAATAAATTAAATAATAGAAAAATTGCTTAGAATTAGTTTTGAACATTTTGAATTTTCGCGCCAAAACTTGCGGCAGAAAGTTGAACTAACCAAGTTCCATTTTTCGTTTACAGATGGCGAGCATCACAACTGACTACAGTGTTGGGTGAGTGCTGATAGCAATATATAGTATAGTTCGGTTTTTTTTTTATTGTGTATGTGTATATACATCATTTTGTGAGAGTCGTGCAAGTAGCATCAGTCATGATGCAAAAGACAGTATAGTGCGCTGGCGCTTTTATCGCAAAATGAGGGTTCTTCGTCCGTAAAAAGAGAGCTGTTGGGGTGGTAAAAAAGTTTTCGCGGTCTCGCGTGTCTCTTCTTTTTGGTGCTTGAAAAATGTAATATGGCGATGGTCACGACAAATATGAGTTGCCACATTCAAAAACAACTAACCAGGAGTTTGGAGAGAATCCTGGAGGAAGCACATCTCAGTGGTGAATTAAAATTAAGCGGTCGCAAGCTAAAGGATTTTCCGAAAATTGGCAAAACCGGCGCTTCCAAATATGACCTCCAAGACACCGTCATCGCAGGTGAGTTTGTCCTTTTTTTCTACTTTACATCTAGCTCTTTTTTCGATTCAAGGTCTTTTTTATCCCTATTCTTATCGGCTGGATCAGAGATTTGACTTTTTTCTTACCTGTGTGCTGCGCTACTATATATATATATATATACCGCGAGTTGTTTCAAACTGTTTAATATACAAAGACGTTATAACACGCCCATATAGAGTCAAATGATGGAACTCATTATCATTTTAACAACTTTAGCAATAGGAGGAAAGGGAAAATACTTACTTTCTTTTGTCTCTTGTGTTTCATTGTTTTAACTTCTAAAACTTATATGTCAATCTTTTTTTTCATGTGAAGTTAAAATTATAATATATATGAGGATTGTTACAAACGCCGGAAGAAAAAAATCTGCCAGAAAGTTTGTAAACAACGTTATTTAATTTGCTAGATGGACATTGTTTTGTAATAAGAGATGTGATAAACTGTTATTAAGTTTCTTTTTTATATAATTATATATTTAAGTAATCTTTTCATTTTATTGATGCTTAACTCAAAATGATAATTCAAATTGTAGCCGTATTGACATTTCGTAAAAAATTACTATTATTTGATATCGAAATATTTCGATATTGTGAAATTGCAGTAGTACTGCAATTTTATTAACAATTTTAGTATTATAATTTATTCGGTTGATTTCTTTTCTCATTTTGATCATCAAAGAATTAAACATTGAAAGACGTATTCCGATTCATTAATCTCTGAATTACGTTAAATGATTCTTTTCAATTCTACTCGAATACTCTATGAATTTTCCAACTTCAGACGTATTTAATCATTTTCTCTGATAAGAATTTTTTTATTCTTTTTTTCAAACAAACAATTACTTGTATCTTTCATTTAAAAGCATTTGCGATTAGAAGCTATTGTTAGAGTACTTAAGAAAAAAGGGGAACCGAAAATAGAAATTTATGAGTACTTTAATATTTTTTACATTTTATATTTTTTCTTCTACTTCTTTTTATAAATAAGTCAATAGATTTTCTTCTCACTAGTTAGGTATTTACTATTTTTTAAGTATTTCTTTTTATAGCTATTTTTTATTTTCAAATTTTCAGTTTGTTAAAGTATACGAAAGTAAATTTCAATATGAATATTTTTTTTATATGAACGTTGAGAGAACCTCAGGGGGCATTTAAAAAAAAGTAGGTGTTTTTTTTGCAATCATAACTTCCAAGCGAAAATAAAGGCTCTTTATTCTGATGTTTCGGGTATAAGCCCACTGTATGCCAAATGCACCTTGCAAAAAAAAGTCGTAAAATGTGACCACAAACTCATGTGAAAGTTACATTAAAACTGACGTTGAAATTCATAACATTTTTCTATAGTGAAGGGAAAAGAAAAACCGCATTTTGCTTTCTTGGGAAGGTAGTATTTTCCTTTATTTCAACATTTTTGTCAGTTATTTGCTAAAAAAAAAGGTTTTTAAATTGCAGTAAAGATAATTATTGGAATTAAATGTTTATGGAGAAATATCTTGAAAAAAGCATTCCATTTTTCATTAAAATTTCCAATTTTACGTGAAGGAAAAAAATGTTTCTGAAGTTTCGAACGTTCAATATGAAATGACGATATTTTTGTTACAATTATAATTTGTTTTTTATTTATTATTATAATTATTATTCAAATTATAAAATTCTTTTTTCTCAAATAAAAACTTCGATTTCTTTAAAATAATTTCAAATTCAAAATTGAAAAAATCGCTTGTTAACTAATTAACTATTAACTAATTAACTATAATTAATAATTCTAATTTGTTTTCAAAAATTTTAAAGACATTTTTCTCCAGAATTTAATTCTTTTTAATAAATAATAAAATTATTCTCAGGAAATCAGTTATTTTTAATAAAGAAAAAATACAACTTTTTTTTACAAAATCTTTGAGAAAATTCGGCGAAGATGTTCAATTATTTTTACAAATTTCTATATTTTTCAAGGAAATTTAAGAATTAAGAAAAATTTTAATTAAATTCTTCTGTGAATTTCAAAAAAATTGTAATAAAATTTCTTGAGAAAATTTAATTATTTTCAATAGACTTTCAATTGAATTTCTCGAGTTGTTTTTTATTATTTTTTAAACATTTTAATACTAAATAAACTTAAAATTTTTAATTCTTGAAAAATTTATTATTCGAAATTAAAATAATTCGCAGTTATTAATTTATTTTTTAATTATTATTACTTTTTAATAAATTTTAGTAAAATTCTTTAGTAAAGTTCAATTAAATTTAAAATTTTAATAATAATTATTTTCAATGTAATATTTTTAAGTGAATTTCTCTAGAAAGAATTCAATTATTTTTGAAAATTTTAATAAACATCTTCCGTACAATATTCAATTATATTGATCGTTTAGAACTTCAGGAGTATGAAAAAAATATTTTTGACGTAGAGTCCATTTAATTATTTCTTTATTTCAAATTAATTTTATTTTTGACAAAAGAAATTGTTATTTAAAAACAAACAATTAAACTGTAGTCTCTGATATAAATATTATTTAGCCTAAATACATTAAATTTGTTCTAAATAAAATTTTTCTCTTGGAACGAATTTTGCATTTTTTTTATTATTAAGACTTAATTATTATGATGATTTTTCTATGTATTAAAACTTTTTTCTGAATTGATGGATTTTTATATTTAAACTTACTATCATTTTATTCTATATATTAAAAAGCAAATCTTATCCGCAGGGTTTTGTAAATATTGACAAAAAGTGTGCATATATGGCGTTTGTGAGATAAAAGCATAATAAGGTGTGCTTTACGTCAATAATTTGTCATCCTATTGCATTTATTTCTAATTTTAGAAATATATAAACTTTGAGAAAAGTTTTTGATGAATTGAAAAAAATTGAAATTGGAAACTTGTGATTATTTACAAGCACTGGTAAAATAAAAATTTAACTTTTACAGTTAAATTCCCATTGCAAAATTAATACATATTATTTGCATTTAAAATTTAAATTGTTTAGAAAATAATTTTCCTAGAATGGTCAGCTATTCATATATTATAGTTCACAGTCAAGTTTTGTTATCTTTAACACATCCTGTGTTTTTATTCATGCAACTCCGATAGCTTTGTTTAGCATTCGATTATTCGATAAAACGGTTACTTTTGCCCGAGAATATTAATAAAATATACTTACTGTTATATTTTAACAATATGAGTTAATAATTTAACGAAACAATGGAAAATTGTTCGTGAATTCAAAACAATGTAAAATTGTTCCTTAATTCAAAACAATAAAAAATTGTTTCCTTAAAGTTTTAAATATGTTGAAAAAGAAAGGAAGTATTTTTTATTTTTCAAGTTCGAAATTCGATCCTTTAATTTCGTTTGGACTTTGAAACTTTGAGAAGAGAAAAAAATGGTTTCGTTTCACATAAAGAGTATATCATATATTAAAATTCAGCAATACTTTCGAAATGTATGACGTTGAGTGTAATTTGTCTGAATATTTTTTTCGTTTCATTATACTGCAGACAGGTTGTTTATATTTTTACCGTTAAAACAATAAATCCTATTAAGTGGGGCAATGGAGTGTTGATAGATAAGTGTAAGCATCTTCTTCCTTAATTGTACGTGTAATTAATATACTCGAAGAGAATATTTCTCACGCTTAACGATCAGGTGCAAATTATTTTCCGTTCTGGGCACACTTCTGAAATTATTCCATATTTAGCATTAATCTTGAAGAATTATAATAATTAGTTTCACATTATTTCATTACTATATTGAAATTAAGTTTTATCGCACGGAAATTGGGTATTTGTATACGTCTTTAAAGTTTTGAACGTTCAGATGAACGAAAAAATTTTCCTTTTTAATATTTTTCCATATTATTATCTTTAATTGACAATTTAAAACAAATATAACACGAATATTGAGACAATAATTCATTTTTTAATTTGTAAATTAATATTTTCTACCAAAATTTAAACGTAAGAGAAAGTAACAACAAAAAAATTCATTCATTTGAATGTTCAGAAGTTTAGGGGCATGTACTTGTTTTTATTAGTTATCGTCTTCTTTCGAATCGTGGATCTAAAGTTATTGAAGGATTGAAACAATTTTCCTTAAGGTTTTTAAATTGAAAAAGTGCCTTGAATATTGATCACATTTTCATCTCTAATATCACGGAATAATAATTTTTGACGCTAAAGCTTAATGCAAAAGTTTCTGAATAAAAAATAATGTTCCTGAAGTTAGAGTCGACGCTAACTTTCAGGAACGACGCTAAGAGACATTATTCTTTCTCCACAGATTGCGTCACGTATTTAAACAGCAAAAAATGGTTCAATAGTGAATGTTGGAAGAATTTAGAAAACAATTGTAAAAAAGAGAAAATTTTTCTCTAAGAAAAATGTAACCCCGGTGAATTTTATTTAACCCTAATCTCCTGTTTTTTGTCGTAGCTTTATATGCAGAGAATTTATCAGCCAATGGAAACTCGGTCACTGTCGTCAGTACTGATTAACTTAACGTCCTCTGCAATAGCGGTTTATCAAACGAATCCACTTAATACGATACGATATGTCATGCCTGGTAAAGTAATCGAGTCTATGAGCACGTAACAGAGTGGAATTTCGCGGTTTCATGCTTTTCTTGTTACAGATCAACTTGCAATAATATCAGTTATAATTGGAGAATAACTAGACTCCGGATGTAACTCAAGAATAATCTCTAGTTTGATGATGATGATGATGATTCTTAGAATCTGATTGTGTCTTCACTCTTTCCAGAAAGAGGATATTGTGATTTTTGGTATTTCTTCTGATATACTTCTTGTTAATCTTCTTTCACTTGTTCTTTTTTCTTTCTTCTTTACAGGCTTTGGAGCATTTGAAGAGTTTTTCTTGAAATGCTCTGAAGCACTTTTTTTGAAATGCTCTGAAGCACTTTTCTTGAAATGCTCTGAACCATTTTTTTGAAATGCTCTGGAGCATATTTCTTGAAGCACTCTGAAGCTCTTCTTTCTTCTTTACATGCTTTGGAGCATTAGAAGCATTTTTTTTGAAACGCTGTGAAGCTCTTCTTTCTTCTTTACATGCTTTGGAGCATTAGAAGCATTTTTCTTGAAACGCTGTGAAGCTCTTCTTTCTTCAAATGCTCTAAAGCGTTTTTCTCTTTTTCTTCTTCTTCACAAGCTTTGGATGATTAGAATAATTTTTCTTGAAATGCTCTAAAGCACTTTTCTTCAAATACTCCAGGGCGTTTTTCTTCAAATACCCCAAAGGTTCCTGAAGTTGTCATCGATGCTCGGTGTCAAAAACTGTTTTTTATTTTTAGTCCCAAAATTCTACTTCTTTCATACTTGGAAGGTAAAAACTCTGTAACTATTGTTACAGAGTTTGAACCATAAAACCTTGTGAAAAATTAAGTGATTTTCTTATCGGTTTATAGTAAGAAGATTTTTCGATGATGCGAACATTGATGACAACATTTGACCAAAAGTCTACAAACGGCAGTCAACGAAAACAACTTGTTTAAAATTAAATTAAGAGCTAAATGAAGATTTCTGATGAACCGAATATAGAAGACTCCTTGTAGGAAATGCATTGTTATAAAGGAAATGTCTGCATTAAAAGGTGACTTGGAGTGAAAGTATCGTGCCAACAGTATTCTTCAGAAAATGTCAAAGTCTCTTCTCCCCTTTTTCCAATAATCTGGAGTTCAAACGCGTACGCTCACCCTTTTTGTCTTGTGAAGACTTTTTGAAGGGGACTTAACTCGGTTAAGGAGCCCCATAAGGTCAGTATAGACGATCATCTAGGGAGGAACGTCGTCGCATTTTCGCTTTCGCTGGGACTATTTTTCTTCATGTTCCTAAACTCACAACTATTCTTGAAATGAAATTTCATTTAAATCATTTAGAGAATAGTTGCGAATCAATGAACTAGTTGTGCATATGTGATCGTGAGTATAAGAAAGCGTAGCATTCTCTTCTCTTTTTTTTTTATCAGTGCGCGCGCGATACACGTGCGTTTGACGGATAAGGCAAAGACTAGGGCTTAAGATTCTTGGGCCAAGTAGTAGTAGTAGTTGAGGAATGAAAGAAATCAGAAACAGGAGAGTGGTGGGCGGAAGAGGGTGGAGGCACTACATACAAACACACACACACACACAACAGGAGAGAACAGGCTTTTGCTAAGTGCTCTCTTGTTCTCTTTACATAACATCAGTAAATACATACGATGAGAAAACGCAAACTATATAAGAAATTCAGTTGGCAAAGAAATTTGCTAGAGATGCCAGAAAATCGCCAGACATATCGTATATGAAAATCTCAAAATGCGGACACGTTGTAAGTTAAATTCTAGCGATAGGAGACACTAATTTTAAAACCATACGTTATGGGTGGCGAAACTATTTGGCGTTATTGACCGAGAATTATTATATAGGATACAGAGGAAGTGAATGGTAGTTACGACTTTTTGTTATGGCTTCATATTTACGACCTCACCGCATTTTTTCGCCTTTCAATTTCAGTCATTAAAAAATGTTCACAAAAAAGAGAGTGGCCTGAATTTCTGATGAAAATCCTTTTCAATTCAAAATCCAATCCCTTAAAATTCTACGAAGTGAGTATAATAGGGAATGTAAAATCAGATAGATCGGGGAATTCGAAATGATTAACTGTTCGTTTTTTGGAATGGAAGATTTTTTAATAAAAGTTATTCAAAATAACTTGATGATATAATGAAATAATGTAATCTTTTATTGAATATAATCCGTATTCTGGTTGGGTGATACTTTTTCGAATTGGAAATGGAAAATGTCTATGACTAGACGTATCTGAGCTCTTATGGAAATGCCAAATGTTATCTCTCTCTCTCTCTATTTTTTTTTTTGCTTTCGAGAAGCTTAATAATACTTTGCTTTGAAAAGCTATATGCGAATATTTGCGTATATTCTCTGTTTTTATCTCTCCTAGTTTGTGACAGCTGTAGGCAGGTTTGGCGAAGCGGATCGGCAGCATTTCCTTCCTGAATCAGTTGGGTGTGACTGCATCGTTAGATTGATTATACTGACATGACAATTATCCAGTCATGTTTAAACATCCACTTGGTCTCAAAGTGAATCAGCTTTTCATTTCTTCTCCTTTACTTTGCACTGCACAAATATGTTTCCTTCATTCCTAACGTATTGAAAATAAATTCAAAATTCAAGTTGTCAGCTCAAACGGACTCGAAAGGAAACATTTGTTTTGGGTCTTAGTGGATTTTTTATTGTTTTTCAAAACGAAAAGAAGTAGAAACTTTTTTTCCTGCCAATCGAATTTTTGTATAATCTTTTTATTCTTTTGATGAAGATTTCATCAACTGATTACTAGCTTATAGAAACTTTATCCCTCCGTTATATTGTACGTATGTAAATTTTTCTCGATTCAAAATTGTGAATAGGTGTGTGTGTATAATTTTTGCGGATTAGTGAAGCATTTTATTCGGTTTATAGATATTTTATGTTGTGCCACCCATTCACTATATGTGCTCTCGTTCGATGCAATCAGTTTAGCTATATATGTGAGTATATTATATGTGTAACAATGTGTTTCGACATACCATTCTTGGCAGGGCAAATTTATCCGAGTCAGATACATTTCTTTTCATGAATTTCAATATTTCAAACTCTATAAACTATTGTGAGACGGATTTACAGAGTCTTGATTTTATGTGTTTTTAAAATTAGATTTTTTTCTATTTTTAACTTTGGATGGTGGTGCTATTATAGCAGAGACGAGTGAAAAGAATCAACATCTTAATTCGAGAATTAGCAGTCAGACTTTAGGGAAAAGAAACTTAAATGAATATAATTTTTGGTTGAATTCTTATATTTCTAATGATTTGTTAGGATGTTACACAAAATGCCCAATTTGTGTCATAATTTGAAACCGAATGTTTGTCAAAATTAGCAATGCCTTGCTCCCTTTTCTAATTTTACTCGAGGGAATCAGAAATCACGCGAATATTCGGTCTCGCAATTTAAAGCAAAATCTAAATTTTAAGCTAGAGAGAGAGAGAGAAAGAGGTGATGGAAAATTTGAAGTAGGTCAAAACTGAACAAGCTGTTATATAGTAAAACGTCTTGCAATCTTAAAGTTAAACTCATTTCCGTTCGAGTGTTCTTGTATTATCTAAATTGCGTAATTTGTGACATTCCGTTTATTTCTATGGTTGGAAAAATTGTTTTTTTTCTTTGAAAACAATGACTGTTTAAATATCGTCAAGTGGTGGTATGTTTTATTAAAGCAATTAAAACTGGAAATTTTATTCTTTTGTTGTAAGTGTGCTGTTAAAAATCACAAGTTTATTCCTCAAAGTTTGAGATAATGTTGTTTTAATCCGAAAAAGTGTCAATGCTTTCATTTTGTTGGTTCTGTTACAAACTTTAATCGAATGAAATGAGTACTCCAGGGAGACATTTTGGTGTAAAGAAGAGCAAAGTCGGATTTTTGGCAGTAAATCAAAACCGGTAGTATAAGGTGCAGCAAATAATTTCGAGGTAATGATAAATTGTGCATTAGTCTTTCCTTTAAAAAGAAGGATAGAGATGAGATCTCGGAAGCATATTACAGTAAACGGAGTTTTCAAGTAGCTTTCAGTACTGGCAGAAAGAAATAAGTATCTCACTTTGCAAAGGCACAAAAGAGAATAAAATGTTTTTATCCGTTCGGCATCTTACTGGATTCATTGTTAGCATGAATGGCAACAATGTTAACCGAATTCAATTATTAATCCTAACCGAATTCAATTCTTATCCATCTCGACAAATATAATTGCCCCGAAAAGAGAACATGAAAAATAGAATAACCTAAAGTCTACAATAATTGGATGAAAAAGTATTTGTTTTTGATCTAATTCTGAAGATTAGGATTATTATGATTTCATAATCATATATCTCATCAAAAATCAAAGAAGCAATTTACATTCGCAAATTAGTTGATATCCACAACACAAGATTTGGGTTTGACTTCTCATAAAGGATGAATAATTCGGAACCTAGTGAGGGGTATATATTTATTAGCGCATTTGAAATACGCCCTAGGCTCTCTTACACGTAAAATGGTTCCAAAACTTGGGGAGAGGAGAGGCGCACTTGAAACATCTTGTCAACCCGGCATTTCTAAGGGGAATGTTTGAGAAGTTGTGCGTCCTCGCACGTCAAACGAATCAAGTGATAAGAGTTTTCGCGAATACTGCTGCTATGGTAATGAGGGAGAATATAACGTGTTATGGAGTATATCGACCTGTTGGCACCCCTGATCATATATGCATGTATAACAGTATGCAATGTCTCTCTATCTTTAGCATTGAACGCCGCGAACACATGGATAATATTCTTCTTCACTCGACATGGGAAATCCCTGTGTTCATTTTATACACTCACACTATTGTCGATTTTGACTTGTATATATATATATACACATAGTAAAAATACATTACAACTCCCCTCGCGCGATGTGAATGTACGCACATATAACGTCAACTTGACTCCTGCATCGACAACTGCGGATTTCGAGACATGAGGAAAAATAAAGCAGACATGCGGGATCTTTTTGCATTGATATTGTTTGGTATGTTATGTTTCTAAAATTTTGCTCAACTGGACAAAATATTTCACACTAAATCGTGAGGTATTAAAGAGTATTGCAGATTAAATTAACACCAAAAAAGATTTAAATAATTAATTTTGGTGTTATTGTTTACAATGAATGAAATTTCAGTTTATTGCAGTTTTTTATAACTTTAAAACATGAAGATATCGATAACTTCATCAACGATCGATTTATTTTTCCATAAAAATCCTAGTAAACTTTTAAAAAGCATTAATTCTACAGAATTTTTTGTCAAAAATAAGAAAATTAAGAATTTAAATGATTTTAGTTTGAAATTTTTTTCAAAATTCAATTATTTCTAAAAATCCACGCTATAATGCTTTTAATACTTAAGTATAATCTAAAATTTTAACTGAAATTCATTTTTAAACCCATTTTTGTTAGTAAATTCTACGAGAATTCAATTATTTAAATACAAAAAAAAATAATTTATTAATTTAATGTTTGTTGAAATTAAATTCTCATAAAAAATATTATCAACAAATTTTTTAAATCTTTAAATTCTTTGGACGAATTTACATAAGGTTTTTAAGAATGTTATTTCATTTTTCGAGGAATTTGATTCAAATTCCATTAAATATAATTGAAATTCTGCTATGAGTTTTATTACTTATGAAAATAATTGAATTTCTATAAAAGAATTTTATTATTAAAAAAAATAATCAAATTCCTGTAGAAATGTTATTATTTATGAAAATAATTGAATTATTTCGAAGAAATTTGTAAAAAAAATTTGTAAAAAATTGAATTTTTGTAAAAAATTTATTATTTATGAAAATAATTGAATGTTTGCGTAGAATTGTATTAAAATTTTTTTAAACAATAGAATTATTTTGGAAAAAATTTTATTGAAGTAGTAGATATTAAAAATTATGGAATTCTTTTGGAAAAAATTTTATTGAAATAGTAGATATTAAAAATTATGGAATTTTAGAAAACTTTTGAAAATAATTGAAATTTTGACAAGAATTTGATTAAAATTTTGAAAATAATTGAAATTTTGACAAGAATTTGATTAAAATTTTGTAAAATAATTGAATATCAGAGAAGAATTTTATTATTTATGAAGAAAATTGAAATTTTGACGAGAATTTTTAAAAAATTTTGAACACAATTGAATTTAGTAACTATGTTACTAAGTTAGTAACTAACTTACTATCTAACTTAATATTCTCCCTGGAGAAGGTAAATTCGTTGAATTTTGACAAATCAATGACTTTGGTGTTTTATTTAAAATAAAATTTCATTAATAGTTGAAAATAACACCAAAACAGATTAATTTAATCCTTTTTGTTGTTAATTTAATCCAAGAGGGATTAAACTGTTGCAGATTATTTTAATCCATTCTGGTTTTATTTTAACACCAAACGTTTTACTGTGTTCTTTTACATAAATAATTCCAAAAATTGTCAAAAACTGCAATTAAAAAATTGAACAATTTCTTTAACATAGATAATTCAAAAAATTGTCTAAAATTGCAATTCAAGAATTGTGACAAAAGATATTAAAAATTAAAAAGGAAAAATTTTAATTAGATGCATTTCGAAAGGGTGTTTATGTGAAGAAATTTCTGTAAAATCTATTTTCTATTCATTTGCTTTGTAAAATATATTTATTTACAGTTTTTGAAATCCTTCGGTATAGATATATTTATATATGTGTAGGTGGAGGACCTCTTGTAAGTGTCGTTAACGTTTTTATTTACTCAGTCGACTAATTAGGATGCAATGTTCGTTGTCGTGTGAATGAAAATTGTTAGAATGGTTGAGTCGTGCCAAATGTTTAATCTTGTCAATTTCAATATATATTCGCAATATGTGATGGGAGGTTGGTAACACGTGCTCAAGGCGAAACTGCGTGATTAATAACTCCGTTGATAGATGCATTAAAATAAATATGTACAGTGTGTATCGCACATTTTCTTTTTTTTATGAACACGTTTAATGAAATAGAGATTTTACTTTTTTTTTACTGCAGGAATTCGGAGTTTAATTAGGTAATAAATTTAATTTCTGAGATAAATTTTAAAATGTAGTGCAATAATAATTTATGTTCCTAAAATTTCGATGAGGCTGAAGTCCGCAACGTTTTTAAAAACGAAAATAAAAAAATAATGGGACGGTAATTTTATTTTTGATTGTAAATAATGTTATTTTTTGAGAATTGAATCCTTAGTAACAACAGATTTCTTAAAAATTAAGGCAGATGAAAATTAGAGATGAATTTTATTTGAAAAAAACTCTTTTTTGCGATTTTTCGTTTTTAAAAACGTTGCGGACTTCAACTTCGTAAATTTCGAATGTAAAAAATGAACGACAATATTTTTTTTTCTTTCATGAGTAAATAAAAAATAATTGAATTTTTGAAAATCCGAATTTTTACATCACAGTTTTCTTGAAAGTGTCAAATTGATAGTAAATTGGATCAAACTGATGCCAAAAATCTGTATCAATTTTTTATTTGATCCACATTTTTGGTATTAATTAGTTGCAATTTGATACTTTTAAGTTAACAATGATGAAAAAATAATAATATTATTGCTTATAGTAATTATTTAGTAATAATTTAAAATACTATATGTGTTATAATTTTTTAATTAGTCATTTTTGTGTCGTTATTTTAATAATCTTTTTTTTTAAATTCATGAGCTAATTAAATTATTAATGGCGCAAAGTATTTAATGAAAGCATTATATTTTGCTTTAAGGATAGTAAATTATTGCATTGCATTATCTAAACGAACATATACTTCAATTATACAGGTGATAATTTAAGCGATTATCACTGATTCATAACAAAACTCGTATAGCGGTTCTTTATCTTCTCGCACAAATTTATCTGCGCGAAGTAGTTTTGCTAATGATTTTCGCTAATTTTTCCTGTAACATCACGCAGCTTTTTTTACAATTTTTGTTTCACAATTGGTAAATTTTATTAATTTTATTAATTTTATTAATTTTATTAATTTTATTAATAATAAAAAGATTTATTACTATCATTAATAATTTGAAAATAAATTTATCAAATAGTATCTTCTGATAATTTATTAGTAAACATTATACAAATTCCAAAGCTCAAGTCGAAGTCACTATAGTTGAAATTTAGCAAATTGTTTTACTAATTAAAATTTAGAGAGTGCAAATAAAAATTAGTTGAGTAATTTTAACGGAGCATTAATATAGTAGTAAAAACCACAAATAATTTTGCAATAAAATAAATTAAAATATTTATCGTAAAAATTCAGCGATTAATTACGATAAGAAATCCGCATTGAACTCATTGAGTTAAAGTGCTTTTCAAATGCGAGCAAGAATTTCTTTTGTCGAGAAGCTTGGCAGCCGTCCCGAATCGAAGCAGGAGAATTATTGGAAAATACTAAAAAGTGAAATTACTTTCACGTTTCGCGACTCTTTTTTACTTGGGTTCAATCTCAATATATAAAAAAGTCTATTGTCGTCTGAACTTTTATCCTGTTCGTATATATATATAATATGACAGACCATAAAAAAGTGAATATAATCAATTTAAATCATTTTTCAATCTTTTATATAAATTTAAGGGCACAAACTTTACGTGATTTTACATTTCATTTTTTTCTCTAATAGGTTTTTGCAAAAAGAAAAAAAATGTTTCAAATGAACGACAATAATTTTTTTACTTTCTCTAATTTGTATTTCTTTACAAAAAAAAAAAAATATTTTAAATGAAAATACAAATTTAATTCTAAACTATATTTAGAAAATTAATTATTTTATTTCAATTAGTTTTAATTTTTGGATATCAATTTTCTAAAATACTTGAGGTGAATTTGAGGTTTATTTGGACGTTCGAAACTTTAGTCATAAAATAAAGAAATAAATGGATTGAAATGCAAAATGGAACAGTAAAAAATTTATGTTTTGTTTAGTGAATTATATTTCGAGGGTTAATTTTTTTCGATAACAAAATCAGGGCTCGGATTGTGCGATTTTTTCGACTTTTCTAAGAAAATGTGACTTTTTTCGACTTTTTTGTGAAAAGATGCGACTGAGAGTTTTAAAATTTTCAGAAAAATAAAGTTAAAGGAAAAAATTTTAGTAAAAAAAATGTTCTGTTCAGTTTATTTACAGATTTCTTTCAAATTTTTCAAAAAAAACATCAATAACTTCTTTTTTAAATAAATATTTAATTATTATTTTTCCATAAGAATTAAAATTCTTCATGTTTTATAATAATTAAAGATGACCGAGTAATAAAATCATTATTTTACATTATAAGATTTCATAAACAAAAAAGAATTTGAAAATAATTAAATTTCTAGGATGGATTTTTTTATTTATAAAGATAATTAAAATTTTGACAAGAATTTTATTATTTATAAAGATAATTAAATTTTCGAACAGATTTTTTTTTAAATGTTTAAAAGTAATTGAATTTTGATATTTATAAAGATAATTGAAATTTTCAGAATTTAAAAAAAAATTAAAAATAATTAATTCTGCGGAGACTTTTATTACTTATGAAAATGATTGAATTTCCATGATGAATTTTATTATTTATAAAATTTTGATGAGAAATTAAAATAAGAATTTGAATATAATTGAATTTTTACAAAGAAATTCATTATTTTTGAAAATAAATGAATTTTAGAGAA
Organism: Leptopilina myrica (nomen nudum); assembly: GCA_032872475.1. NCBI lineage: Eukaryota > Metazoa > Arthropoda > Insecta > Hymenoptera > Figitidae > Leptopilina > Leptopilina myrica (nomen nudum). The sequence goes on from CM065458.1 coordinate 5,501,400, forward strand.
TAATTTTATTATTTATAAAGATAATTGAAATTATGACAGGCATTTTATTAAATTTTTTAAAAACAATTGAATTTTGGAAAAGAATTTTATTATTTATAAAAATAGTTGAAATTTTGAACAGATTTAAACAAAATGTTAAAAATACCTTATTAAAATTTTGATATGCATTTTATTAAATTTTATTAAATATTATTCCAGATTGTTTGATATGTTAAAGTATGTATTGGCGAGAAATGTGATTTTTTTTGCCAATTTTGACAATTTCGTGTTTCCTTTTTGGCGTTTTTTTTCCTAAAATTTAATTCGACTTTTTTGGAAATTTTATGCAACTTTTTGTGACTTTTGTTGTGAATTTATGCGACTAAAGCGACTTTTTTTGAGTCTTAAAGACGATCCGAGCCCTGCAAAACTTAGTTTAATTTCCCACTCTCAATGCGCATATAGCGTTCTAATGTAATGAATCATCTCATTTATTAAGGGCGGTCGAAAATTAATTACTAAAGGTTACAGAGGAGGAGGAAGAAAAAAGAAGAATGTTTCCGCTTTTAATAAACAGTAAAAAGTATCATTGTATTAATATCGAGTATCATCTGTATATAGAGAAGTTTTTTTTTCAGTGTGTATAGTTATAATTAGCCCCCGCAGTGATGTTGAGTGGAGTATGTGTATATATACTAGAAACACTGTTAGTACAACTTGAGCAGAGTCTCGAAACAACTCTGTTTTGCATCATAAGTCAGAGTTCTCGCGCGCAGCTTCCGCTTAAATTTAGCAAAAAAAAAAGAATTTACAAAAAGAAGAAAATAGAGAATATTCTTGTGAGGAAAAAATAGCATAAGGCAATAAAAACTCCTGGGAAAATATGTTGAATGATGAATTTAGACGATTCTATCTAAATATATATATATATGTAGGAGGCGTAATAAAAATTCAAGTGTATTTTCATATCAAAGGCATATCCGTTTTTGAAGGAATTAAATTACGGTTCTCGTTGATGTAGAAAAAAAAAGTTTGATGCTTATCGTTTGGAAATCAGTAATTCATTGAAGCATATTAAGCACATGAGTAAACTCTCTCGTAAAATCGACTTTTTTTTCTTCTTTTGTATTTATGGAAATTATATTATTCGTTCAAGGCTTTTATTTCATTTCTCAGAATTATTTGGATTGAAAATTGTGTCTAGGCTTCTGACATATTTATTTATTGACGTTTATATTTACTTTTTTTTGTGTATATATTGATTTTATTTTTTTCTTTTATGTTCTTTTTTTATTTAATTTATTGAATATTATTCAATTATACCCTTTAACGCGTTGTCGAGTGATAAATTCAGTTATTACTATTTATTTTATTATTTGCAATGTTTAGGTGTAGTAAAAAAATAATTTAGTCGATTCAGATATAAATGATTACTTGTCTGTTATCAAATAAATATTTACTTGAAATTAATAATTTGTTGTTTGAAATAATTTAACGAAAAATTATTTAATTCGATTACATATTTTTTTTAATGGACCAGTAATCGATTATTTGAACTAAGAAAAAAATGTAATAGAATTTTTAAAAATTTAGTGAATAAATTTAAAAAAAACTTTTTAGTGCATATTTTCTTATTATTTAAATACTTTTTAATATTTATAACATTTTTTTAAATTCTTTAACAGAATAATATTCACGTTAATTTATTATATAAACACATTCGGTTTTTATTTTTCTATTACGTTCCACTTGATAAAAAATGGAACGTAGGTGGTGAAAATGTTTTTGAATAAATAAAATTCCACTATGGAAGAAGAAATCTGCTTTTTACATTAAGTGGAGAGTGACGAGCCCACGTGGCACAATTTTTCTTTTTTTTACTTCTTTTTAGTCGAAATGTAAAGCTGACACGTTTCTCTTTGATTTCTTGTGATTTTTTTTTGTTTTTTTTTTAAAGGAGTTGTGCACGATGCGATACAAAAACATACATAGCGCCATTGAGGTTCTAAAACGTTCATATGCGAAAGTTAAAAAAAAATTTTTTTTTGATATTGTTTATTCTTCTGATTTTTCTCGTTCTCTCGAGCGAGAATTTTTAAACCAAATATAATTTATTTATATAAAATGAATTAAATTTTAAGTACAATTTTTTTTTAGGATTCTATTTTCAACTGAAAAGAAATTGTAAAATATTTTTATTCCTTGCCTCTTGTTTTTTGCGCTGGAAAATTCCTTAAGTACTCTGAACGATCGATATCAATGAACGCATATATATCAGAAAGAGAGTATTGCCTGATTGGTTTCTAATGGCTTTGTAAAAAAAGTTTTTTCTTCATTTCTTTTTCTTTTTGAATTACATCGAAAAAATTGATTAATAAATTAGGAATACTACAAATAGAAGGTATCATTTTTCTCTCTAAACAACATTCTTTGAATTTTATTTAGTAAAAAATCAACCTTGTGGACTTTAACTTCGTTAACTGTTACTAAAATTTGTAGAAACTACTATTTTTTTAAGTAATACTTATGCAAAAGCGAAAAGTCATTTACAGTTTTCTTGAAAGTATGAAATTGACACTAAAGTGCGGATATAATTCATGCCAAAAATCTGGATCAATTTTTTATTTGATCTGCATTTTTGGTATTAATTCGTATTTGATACTTTTATGTTAACAATGTTCATGAACATTTTTGCTAATTTAAATTTTTAAAGTAGTTTAAACTAGGAACAGTATTTTTCCCTTAAATTGTTAAAATTTGTCTCACATTAACTTTAGTGTGTGAGTGTATACGAGGAAGCAAATTATAATTGCTACAATGTGAGAGTCACTTAACCCGGAGAAACTATATATTATAACAGCTCAGATATTAAAACAACCTGCTTGATTCGCGAATGTGTGTTTTATTGCACATTATACAGTATACGAGAGTGTAATAGTACATTAAGGGGATGACTCACTTATAAATCTACGTGAATTGGCTGATATTGATAAGTGTGAGACTGTATTGCTCGTTGAACAGGTGGTTAAAACGTCATTCACTACACGACTTCCTCCTCATTCCAAACGCACCTTTTAGGGTTCGAAACTTGTTAAATCATTGCTGCTAATTTAAAAACTCGCTGGCGAAAATTCTATTTCGCACAAGTATTTTATTAGACTTGTTTTTTTTAACCTTTCGTTGACACACTAGGTACTTTTTCACATTTTTAACTACAATTTTACTTTATTTACGACGTTGAAGTCCACAACGTTTATCAACGAAAAAAAAATTTTAATTAGTAAATTAATAAAATATGACACTGCAATATTGTTATAAAAATATTTAGAAAAAATAGATTGGTGTTTATGTTATGATAATAATTGTTATACAATTAAATATTAAATTAAAAATAATATTCGAATAGATTAAACAAATTTTTTTCGTTGATCAACGTTGTGGACTTCAACTTCGTCTTTATTTCTATTATTTTTAATAATAATTAATAATTCAATTTCACGAAATTTCAATTATTCCTAAATTCTTTAATTAAATGTATATTAGAAAATGAAAACTTGAAATAATATTTTTAAAAATCCATTAAACTTTTTCAAAAATATTAATTTCAAAATTCAATTATTTCCAAACAGTTCACTCTATATTTCTTTTAATATTCAATTATAATTTAAAATTTTAACTGAAATTAATTTTTGAAATGAAAATCAATTTTTATTACAAAATTCTAGGAGAATTTAATTGTTTCAATGCAAAAGTAAATAATTTATTGAATAATTGAATGTTTCTCAAAATTTAATTCTCATAACGGAATTTTAGTAACAAATTTTTTGATAATCCAATTCTTTTGTCGAATTTTTATTAAAACTTGCTTGAACATAATTACTTTTTTCAACGAATGAACGTGTGAAAAATAATTAAAACGCTGCGATGAGTTTTATGAGAATTTTCAAATTTATTCGTTTACAATTCAATTTTACAAAATTTCAATAATTATTCGGAAATTCTGCAATGAAATATATATTAAAAAATAAAAACTTGAAATAATTTCCATAAAAATCTTATTAAACTTTTAAAAAGAATTAATTTTACATAATTTTTGGCAAAAATATGAAAAATTAAGAATTTAAATGATTTTAGTTTGAAACTTTTTCAAAATTTAATTATTTTTAAAAATTCACGTTATGATGCTTTTAATACTTAAGTATAATCTAAAATTTTAACTGAAATTCATTTTTAAAGTTATTTTTATTAGTAAATTCTACGAGAATTCAATTATTTAAATACAAAAATAAATAATTTATTAATTTCATGTTTGTTGAAATTAAATTCTCATAAAAAATGTTATCAACAAATTTTTTAAATCTTTAAATTCTTTGAACGAATTTTAATAAGATTTTTCAGAATAATTACATTTTTCGAGGAATTTGATTAAAATTCCATTAAATATAACTGAAATTCTGCTATGAGTTATATTATTTATAAAAATAATTGGATTCATAAAAGAATTTTATTATTTATAAAAATAATTGAATTCCTAAAAGAATTTTATTATTTATAAAAATAAATTGAATCCTTGCGAAGAAATTTATGTTTATAAAATAATTGAATTCCTAAAAGAATTTTATTATTTATAAAAATAATCGAATCCCTGAATAGAAAATTTTTTATTTATGAAAATAATCGAATGATTGCGAAGAAATTTATAAAAAAGTTTGTTAATTATTGAATGTTTGTGTAGAATTGTATTGAAACTTTTTTAAATAATGCAATTCTTTTTGGTAAATTTTGTTAAAATAGTAGATATTGAAAATTATGGAATTTTAGAAAACTTTTAAAAATAATTGAAGTTTTGAAAAGAAATTGATTAAAATTTTGTAAAATAATTGAATATCAAAGAAGAATTTTATAATTTATAAAGAGAATAGAAATTTTGACGAGAATTTAAAAAAATTTTTGAACACAATTGAATTTAGTGACTATGCTACTAAGTTAGTAAGTTTGTTACCAAGTTAGTAACTAACTTACTATTCCCCCTAGAGAAGCTAAATTCATTGAATTTTTATTTTTACAAATCGTTGTCTTTGGTGTTTTATTTAAAATAAAATTTTATCCATACTTGAAAATAACACAAAAGTAGATTATTTTAATCCTTTTTAATGTTAATTTAATCCTACAGGAATTAAACTGTTGCAGATTATTTTAATCCATTCTGGTGTTATTTTAACACCTTACGTTTTACTGTGTATTTTTAATCTCAATGGAGGATTCAAATCAATTGATAACCTAATGGTCACAAACTTTTTAGTTTAATTTTTCTTTAAATTTTTTAACTTAGTTAAATTTTTTAATTTTTGTGACTTGCAAACAGAGTTTTCTCTGGAAAAAAGACAATATAATGTTTTATAGCGAGATAAATGGTGAATATTCGCATAATCTAAAAATACGATCTTGAACATAGAAGCACTCATCCCACAAAGGCCTTTGACCTTTTTGTCTTTGATTTTCCTAATGCTCTGGGAAAGTTGCACCTGCAACAAAGCCTAGACGGCCGGAGTCTGGCATCACAAAAAAAAAACACGTATATAATGCGAGGAGTTGGTTCACAAAGATCAAAGCAAGTTTTTACGCTTTCAATCTCAAATCAGGTTTCATCGTGTGTATTCTTTCATGACCACTCTGTCTGTGTATTATTATTTGCAATGCCGAATATAAAATATACAGGACAAATTTATTTCACGTTTACTTTTCTCTCTCTCCGGAGATGAGATATGAAGCAGTTGCTAAAACCGATCCCAGTAAAGATAATTAGTAGGTCGCTGTCTGATTAAGGCTTATTGCTAAACCCATTTCCCGCGCTTGACTTGACTGAATCAATTGTGAAGCTGTCACCGGTTTACAAACACTGAAAATTAGAAGTGTATCCTCAATCAAGAATTTCGTTATACATTACACGGATTGGAAAATGATTTTTCGATTTGTATTGGTATTTGGATTTGACATTTTCATGTCAATGTTTTTTTTACATTTTGATTTATTTTGTAATCGATTGAAAATAGTATCGAGATGCGTACGAAAAAGGCGAGACGTGTAATTCCGGTTTCATATGTGCGTCGAGAAAAATAATATAAGAACACAGGAACATTGGAACTAGTTTCCTTTGCGGTTTGGTGGAAGGAAAAAAGAAGGGTGACTATATTTCTTTGTGTGATAAAATTCAACCACGCTCTTCGATATTAACATAAGTAGATTTTGATTTATCCAATTGGAGAACAACGAGGCTTCTATGGCTTCTTTGGACTCGTGTTTCTTGAGTCTATTACTTCTAGACGGACTTTTCTTGGGTCTTCGAAACGTCTTGAAAGCAATCGCGTTGCATTGTAAAGGTGGTAATGTTTCATTTTTGAGCAGAGTTTCTAATTGTTGAATACTGATATTTGGGTTTGTCTGATGGGTTTTAGTTTGAAGTAGGCTTCGTCAATTTTTAAGGAAACACTCCTGATTGATTGGTTATTTATAGAATAGGGTCAAGATTCATAGAGAAACGAGTAATATTTGTTTAAATAACATATTTGTTTCAGCCTTGCTTGAATGTTTTCTAAATAGCAGGAAAGTAATTGTTCTTTTGAAGAACTGGTCAATTTGGTCGAGAATTTATCGATCGACAGGGGCTCGACATGAAACACTTAGCATATGGCGAAAATGATGGGAAATTTCGAAAAGGATTCATATTTTCCCTATTCTCGTGTTGGGTATCTAACAGGATACTAGCGGAGGCGTATATTATGTTTTTGATGTTGGCTTCTTTTATGGGAATCGTATGCAATTTTTCCGCGTTTTTTTTATTCTTCGCTCATCCAATATACATAATTCGTTGGTCGTGCAAAGTTACCTAAGGCAGACTTGGCAAACTTTGTGTGCATAGTAGTTTAGTGTGTAGTGTATATGAACGGCAAGTATATGGTGGTTACGGTTTGTGGTTTTGAACAAAGCACCCTTAACAATCTGTTCTAAAGCGCCGGTTCAATTGTAGGTCAGATTCAACCTTTCATATTTCTGAACCTGAAAGGTTATTGTGTTTCTTTTTTATATTAATTTGTGGATAAAATTTAAGTTTTATTAAGTATTTACAAACTTAAGCATTTGTCATTATTATTTTGTTACAGATTACTGGAGTCTTTTATTAGATGATTTTATAGAGAGTAGTTTGGTTAAAAAGCGGATGAAAAGCGTGAAAATTTTAAAGCTTTTAGGTCAAGAGGTATGCTTCAAGTTCCTTTTGCTTGCCAGATGGGTTAACAGTTGCGCCAAGAGGCATATGCCGAGAGCAAAATGCATATAGTAAAAGTCAACTTGAAGCTAAGGAAAAGGAGGAAAAATGTTGAATATGTCTCTCTGCTAACGAGACAGTGAGTGAATTTTCTGTTTTTCGCTGAGATGATGAGTCCGTGGTGCATGGACAATTTTTTTAATTACGTCTCGGATTTTGTTATTTCGGTGGATAAATATTTATAGTGTGCTCTAAAGAAAACATCTGGTTCGGGTACATAGAGACCCTAATGTTTTTTAGCTATAGGAATTCTGGCGAAATTAAAACAAATCTCTAGATTTACCACCTTTTTAACTACTTTAAATTCTCTATTCCTCTAAGTTCTCTAATTTCTCGGCTGCGAATAAAAAGTCGTATCAACTATACCAAAAAGTATCGGAAAGAATTAAGAACACAGTTATTGAGACTACAAAAATTCTCCTAATTAAATCTTTTTTCCATACTACAAATAATTGTTTTTGATAGATTTTGCTTAATTCTCGACTTAATTTTTATTAATTTTGTTTCCTGTTTGCAAAATTTGTGGTACAATTTCTTATTAATGGCAAATGACACATGTTCTGAATGTTTGAACAACAATCAGCGGTTTGTTACCATCATCAATGAGTCGCATTAACAATGTTTCACACTGTTCGATCTCTCATCATCAAATCATGTTTATGATCATCTCAAATAGAGCGAATAAGTGTTACTGAATATTAGATTAGTCTTTGACTCTTGTTTCTTGTTCTTCTTTGAAGAGCCATGCCTAAGTGGCTAAATACGATTAATGTTTATTTCCTTCTGAAGAGGTATATCGTACACACTTTTTTACATTTGCAACATTTGCAAAAAAAGATATTTATTAAAAAAAATCATACATTACAAATACTGCATAAAGAAGTATCCTAAGAGTGACTACAAAGATACCTTTGAGGCGCACTTATTTTTTGCAACAATTATACATAGTGTTATAAAATTCCAAACGTTTAATAACTTAAATATTAGGGATTCAATAATTATCGAAACGTGATATAGTAAAAGGAAGAATTTATTTTGGTTATAAGGTGTTTAGAATTATGTAATGGATTTATAAGCTTAATAGCAGTCATTCTGTTTCGTATATATAAATCCATTACCTAATGCTGTAAAAAATTAATTTGACTAATGATCAATCGACTATCAAATGCATGTTATAAATTACATTCGTAAATGCACGATGCGAAGGGATGACATCAGATATCCTCATTAATTCTCCGATAACTGCATAGTAAATTATATAGTATTACGAGGCCAGTGCATATAGTTAAATGGGTATTTTTATCTTCCGATTGTAAACTATCACTTTGTGACGCTAAAGATAGACGATTAATAGAACAATGGGGTGTGAGAAAACGTTTGAATTATAATTTTATGATTTTAATTCACGTAAATTTTCCCTAAGGTTTATATTGGAGGCATGGCACGTGTTTGTGAAATAATCTTTATGTTCGTTTCTTCTGCTTGTTATTCTCTCGTTCAGATTCTTGTACATTTTCTCTTGCATATTTTTGTGTATTCTCACTGGCATATTCTTGTATCTTCTCCCTTGAAATACTCTTGAATATTCTCTCTTCTGTATTCGTGTATATAATTAAAAATTATACTCTCCATAACTATACTTATGAAGAATTTTAATGAAAGTTTTTTATGAATTTTTTTACTATTCGATGTATATATAGTAGAAATTAGCATCAAACTATTTGAAGAATCTTTAATGGCAAATGTTTGATTTTTGATATAAACGGAAGGTGGACGTTAAACGGAAGTTTTATTTCGACTATAAGGGGGGTTTATTAAACCTTGGCTATTTGGGATTTATGGCAAAAGTTTAATACTACAACTAGTAAAATGTTTCAGTAAAGAAACGAGAACCTGTAAATTTTCTTCTTTTTAGTTTTTATAGTTTGATGCAGCAACACTGGTACAATTTTTTTTAACAAGTTACGAGTAGTTCGAAAGCAAGTCCCAAGTCTTCTTAATTTTTTGAAATAAAAAGTTAGTGAATATGGACATAAATAAATTTTTACAATCATAGTTTTTCTGAGGATGTCAAATTGACAGGTTGCACGTTTTGATACGCTTTTTTTGTCCCAAATTTACACGACATTCGGAGAATGGTATAAAATATACTGTATATGGAAGCAAAATTAGCAGTTTTTTTAAATCGAAATTTGATGAACTTAATTTTTTCTTCTCTAATTGAAGAGAGGTTGACAATGTAAAAATAAATTTGACGATGAATGGAAGTAATGATTTGAATTCTAATTATACGGCGCTCCCGTCATCAACCTTGACATTCTCGACATGCTCGGGTGCAACCATGTGAACTCTTTCCTTACAGATTCACAACAAAAGTGTTTAAACTTGGCAAATTACGAGAGTAATTAATGGAAACAAATGTGTATGATAAAAATGTTCCACAGTTCTTTGAGTATTTGAATTCAATTTAATTTGTGGGAAATTACTTAATAATGTGTGCCTTTACAAAATCTTACAGTTTAGCGAACAAATTTGAATATGTTGAGTAGTTTATAATTCTTATCTTTAGGTGTTACGGATTATCATTACTTTTGATCATTGTAGATTAGTACGAAAAACTCCTGTCTTTGATACATTTTGACATTTTGCTGTTTTTTCTTCGTAACATTCTTTTTAATACCTCACGATTAACCGTGAGATTGTTAATTAATTATTTTAATTTCTTCTAGCTTGTTTTCTTTTTAAAAAAAGTTGAACAATACTAAGAATTAATATACATGTCAGTATAGCATATTAATTTGATGAACGTTTTCTGTTGAGCTCAAGGCTCCTTTGCATTCAGCAGAGCTTGTGCAGGGTCCATGTCCGGACCGGAAGTGACCAGCAATGTATCTGACGGCTTTATAAAAGTATTAAACCCTCTATACTGTCATCTTTTCACCTCCTCCTCGGGAAGAAACCGCACGACAATCATTGTGGGTTCAAGGATACATAAATTGTCAAGAACATTTTCACGTCATCTTCGGTTGTATTTCTCTAGTTTCTTATTCTTTTTGTCAACCAGTGGTAGTGAAAGTGTGGATGTTATATTCAGAAAACTGGTTGAACAAGTACCTTCTTATTAAATCCTTCAACTGTATCTTGATATTACTCGAGAAGTGATTCGTGATTGTCATTATATGAGTTCTGTATGTTGACAATTTTTGAATCTATAATGTAGACAATTCTTGGTGTTATTTGTTGGTATGGAGATGTTTGGTCTTTGTTTTAGCGACCATATGTGGTTCAGTTGTCTACTTGGTAGATTGTAACAGTATAATGAAGTGATTGTAACAATATAATGAAGTGATTAATTATCACAAACCTAAAAATCTAGATATGCACGACAGATTCTTGTCTTCTGGTTTGATAAAGTGAAGAAAGGATGCAAATTACAAAACTGGGCTAGAATGGGAATTTCATTGGGGATTATATTTTATTATGATGCATGTGGTTTGAAGTTGAGTGAAAAGCGATAGTAGAGCTGAAAAGTGCATATGGAGCACCTTACATGAGAGGCAGAAGACCACCTCCCATATGACAATATTTGCAATAGGGACCGTTATCGATCCTGCCGGCGTCCCTATATACTTTCATTCTCGAGTCTACATATGGGCTCTCTTTCTCTCTCTCTCTCTCTCTTTTTATAATTCCGTGAACAATAGAATAGAAAAAGAGATGGATGTTCAATGTAGAAAAAAACACACATATGCATTTATTGTGTCACGCTCTGTTTACATTTGTCTAAAGTGATATTGTATCTATTTACATGTTTCGTGCCAGTGCGCTTATAGAAATTTCAAACCAACGACACCTACAATGTGAAGAACTTAATCCCATAACGTTAATTCAGATAAAAATTTGTTTAACAGATTTTCTAAGATCAAATCAAAAGTGTTGTGGTGCAACCAAAAATTAGGATCAATTTTTGGTATTAATTTGTTTCAATTTGATGCCTTTGTCTATTAACACTGGAATAAATGCATTTTTGTCACAAGAGAGATTGAAAAAAGGAAAGCAGTGGGAGAAATGCGTCTTGCGTATGCGTAAGAACAAAACGAAAATATGCTCCTCGCTCGTTGGGGGCATATCGTCGTATCGATCCTTTATAGGACCTCGACCTTGGTTCTTGACGTCGACCCCCACGATTCCTGGGCCATCGACCCTTTTATATATATGAAGGCAGTAGCTTTCTGAAAAGGTCTCCTGTCTAGTCTGGGGCTCACTCGGAACTGATGATTATCGGTTGTATATCAAAGCCAACTTCTCGCAAGCCTACCGTTGCGGAAGTTGTGCATTGCACTTATATTTATAACTTGCAACCACCATGGCATGGCTAGCAAAACAGCCTTTTATCGTTGAACGTAAATTCACGGTAAACAATAGATTATACCGACCTCTCTTCTCTTCTGACACTATGCCTCATATCCTATATAGTTGTATATATATATATATATATATATATATATAATAAAATAATGAGAAATTCATCATCGCTTTTCAGCTCTCGTCGTCTCTTCTTCTTCCAACTTTAACGGGTCATTGACTCGTAACATTTATTATCGGATATTAATTAAATACGCAACAGAAGGTGATAAATTTACCGCATGCACTGTTATAATGTGTCCATTTTTCTTTTTTCATTTAATTATACGGAAGTTGAGAGGGAAGTGTAGAGAAGTAATTTTATTTCATTTTTGGAAATTTCTTTTTCTAAGGGAGGGAAAATTGTAGTTTATGTTGAAGTTGATTTCTTGTGTTGAAAGAATTATAAATTTTTCATTAGGGAAAATTAGGGGGCACGAATTCAATTATTTTCAGAAGTAATAAAATTTATCGTAGGAAATCAATAAGTTTTTAATAAAGAAGTATTAAAATTTTTTTTATTTCAACTTTCTTTGGAAATGATAAAATGCTTCTATAAAATTCAATTATTCTGAACAATTTTAATACATTTCTCGTCAAAGTTTCAAGTATTTTCGAAATTTTTTCGAAATTCACTGTTAACTTATAAGTATCAAATTGCAACGAATTGATACCCAAAATGTGGATAAAATAAAAAATTGATCCAAATTTGTTACATCATTTTGATCCACTTTGGTATCAATTTGATACTTTGAAGAAAACAGTGATTTGTTAACGAAGAATTTAAAAAAAACAATTTAAAAAAAAAAATTTTTTAAAAACAATTTTAAAAAAACGATTTAAAAAACAATTTAAAAAGACAATTAAAAAAAACAATTTAAAAGAAACTTTTAAACAAAATTTAATAAATTCTACGCAAAAATTTAATCAGATTCATAGTAGTTGAAACTTTTATTTCAACATCACAGGAATTTAATTATTTATAAGTTTTTTAAAAATTTCTTGACAACAATAGTTCTTTGCAGAATTTCAACTATTTTTAATACATTCTTGCAAGCATTCAATTATTTTGAAAAATAACAAAAATTATTTTCAAAAATAATAAAATTTTTCCAAAGAATTCAATAAAATAGAATTTTTTTTAATAAAATTGATTACAAGAATTCTATTACCTTCATAAATATAATAAAGATTTCACTGAAGAATTTAATTATTTTTAAAAAGTGTAATAAAATTTGCAGTAAAAATTTAATTGATTTTCGTAAAAAAAAATTTTTGAAGTGATTCAATTATATTTAAAAATTTTTTTTACTAAAATTTTGTTTGCAATAATTTAATTACTTCTATTAATAAAAATAAACATTTCACAGAAATTCAATTATTTACAAAGAGGCAACAAAGTTCTTCCTAAGAATTCAAAGTTTTTTTTAAATAATAACATTTTTTGCAGTAATTGAAATATTTAGAAATTTTCTACTAAACTTTTATGAAAAAATTCATTTACTTCCATAGAAAATAAAAATTTTACTAAAATTAAATTATTTAAAAAGATTTAATAAAGTTCTTCGTAAAAATTCAATTATAATTTAATAAAATTTTTATCTTAATTTTTTTGCAGTAATTCAATTCTTTAAAAATTTTTTAATAAAATTGTTTGCAAAAATTTAATTAGTTTTTATAAAAAATTCAATTATTTAGAAAATTTAGTAAAGTCCTTCTTAAGAATTCAATTATTCTTAATAAAATTTAATCAAATTCCTCGAAAAATGTAATTTTTCTTAACATTTTTATTGAAATTCTCCGAGAAAATCAATTATTAATAATAATATTAAATTATAGATATTAAATTATATAAATAGGAATTCGAAATACATTTAATACAATTCTATGAAAAATGTTATGAAATTAATAGAAATATTGTAAAATTCGACTGAAAATATGTCATTAAATTTGTTAAAGAATTTAATTAGAAACTCTTTAAAAAGTAGAATTTTCAAAGTATTTTAATTTAATAATTAATTAATAATTGGATTATTTAAATTTTTCGAATATAATCAAAGGAAGTTAATGATCGTATAGTTATAATTTTATTTTTAAAATATAAAGTCCCTTTTATAGTTTTAAATGAATTTTTTGCTTCTCAAAATTATATTATTCTATTATTATTATTCAATAATTATAATTATTGAATATCTTTTAAATTTTTATAATTTCAAATTTCTATTCTGAATGTTCAAATAAATGATATTTATTTCTTTAGCAAATATTATTTTTGTTACTTATTAAGTAAATAATTAATTATTACTACTTATAATTTTCAAAAATTTCAATAAAATTCTTTGGAAGCATTCAATTATTTTTATAAATAGTAAATTTCTTTGCAGAAATTTAATTATTATCAATAGAATTTTAATAAACTTGAAAAAGCAAATTTTCAATTATAATTATGAAGAGACAAGATTATTTTTTAAAAATTGAAAAAATAATTTTTCAAATTTTCAATTAAAATTATTAAGAAAAACATTATTTTCAAAAAATTTATATGTTTGAAATCGAATTTAAATTTAAATTTGATAAGAAAGAAAACCGGGGAAAAATTAGGACATAACTGAACAAAACCGGGAATTTTGTACCACGTTGAAGTGCATAAAGTTTATCAACGAAAAAATTTATCCACTTATAGTAAATTAATAAAAGATAATGTAGAAACATTGCCACAAAAATATTTAGAAAAAAATAGATTGATGTTTGTGTTACGATAATAATTGTTATATAAATAAATATTAAAATAAAAATAATATTCGAATAGATGAAATAAATTTTTTCCGTTGATCAACGTTGTGGATTTCAACTTCGTATTTTGTTGAACGAAAATAGTAGAAACCCTGATAAATTACGTTTATGCGTTGAATATGACTTTATTTTAGTTTTAAAAGTAAACTTTGTCTTTTGACTTTTCACAATCATGGGAAGAAGAATATCACTGAGTGAATGAGTGGAAGAGAGAAATTTAAAGCTGAAATTTAAGCTCGAGGGTAAAGTACACTTCCTTCGAGTATTATCGAAAGGGCGAAAAGAGTGGATCTTCTGTTTACTAGGCAATTGGTAATTTCCGTTCAATAAGGGCGTTTTCTCGAGAACAGGATCCTGAGGTGGATCGGATGTACTTTGCAGGAAATTTGACGAAATAAAGAACAACTTTTTTTGTGGGTCGTCATCGTCGTCGTTGGGAATTTTATTTTCTTTTTTTTTCTTTTTGAACTTTGATGATTAGGATATATATATATACATGTAAGATGCTCGATTTTTCCCAGTCGAGGAGGACGTTAGGATGGGGCCTTCGTTATTGATCAGGGTGTTCGAGAACCACCCCTGTATTTCAGAATGTTGGGACTGCATACACGTGGCCAATTCTCTCTCTCACCCCCAATTCAGCACCAACAACCCCTCCAGCGAGTAACTTTGCGAAACACCCTAATCGCTCCTACAGCTGTTGCTATGGGCGAAATATCGGATTCTTACCCAGCTAGAGGGACAGGTTCCTTATTTTACACCCTTTTAACGAATTTCACAATTCCTCCTGAATATACACTTTTTCCCCTCTTGGGAATTGTTGGCATTCTATGATTATTCGATTGTTTTAGTTGAAAATTACGAATTTTTCGGTTTATAATGATTTTTGGCTAATGGTGATGCTGATTGCATTCTTTGCCATGATTTGTTTCGTTCTTTTTCTCTTTTCTAATTTTATTCGAAAGAATATAGAAATGAGTTTTCGGAAACGTTAGATTTTCTTCGGAGTAATTTTCGAAGAAATTTCCGGCTCTAACGATTTTCTGATTACTTCATTAATTATTCTGTGGCGATTGTTTGAATTAGTGGGAATAATTTAGTAGCTAGAATCAAGGTGCCACTAATTAGAGCAGTAAAGTTCTGCTTGTGAGGCAATTTATTGGTCTTTTAATTTCTTTTTATTTAATCCTTCTCTAACTTATTCTTTCGGTTAATTATTGCAAATACTATTTTTTTTCGTAACGTGTGCAACGTTTAAATTTTTTTCCCATAACTTATAAGAAAAATAAAATAAATTACGTGTTTTTGCTAATGTGAGGAATTTTTTCTTGTTGCAGATCTCTCGAAAAATCGGTTTCTGGACATACCGGATGAAGTCACGGATTTCCCTTTTCTTGAGAAGCTACACCTTTATCACAATGCCATAAGAATAATACCAGAGACTGTTGTGAAACTCCAGTCATTGAACTACCTCGACCTCAGGTAAATTATATTTTATTAACTATAATGTGTCCGAGACCTTTTAATTTGTTTTTTAGTAATGTAGATATTTAACATGTAATAGGTGAGAAAAATAAATAAATGAATGTTTTTTTTCCAGCCGTAATCAACTGACGACACTACCTAGGGAAATTTGCAGATTACCATTGCAAATTTTATTGGTAGCTCATAACCGATTGATTTCCCTGCCCGAGGAATTGGGCAGGATGCAAGGCTTGGCTGAATTGGATGCCGGATGCAATGAGATCACGACACTGCCTTCTCGAATAGGAGATCTTTCTCGACTTAGGTATTTGGACCTCAGGAGCAATCTTCTGGTGCAGTTGCCTATAGGTAATTTTTTATTTTTCCCAAAGAAGAATTAATTATTGAAAAAAATAAAGACTGTAAAAATAGAGAGCTAATCGAAAAGAAAATCAAAATTGGTGAATTATTCGGAAAATTGATAAAAGAATAAATAAATTTTTTTCCAGAACTCACGTACCTGAAACTGGTGAAGCTAGACATTAGTTGCAACCGGATATCTGTGCTTCCGAACGAGGTGCGGAAGATGAAATGTCTCGTGGAGCTGAATTTGTCAGACAACCCTTTAACTTCACCACCTGCCTCGGTAAGAAATTGAAAATTAATCTAAAATCAATCAACATCGAAATCATAATTCTATAACGACAAATTCAAAAATGATTGATTTAATTATTATTAACGATTTTAATTTTCGAAAAATTATTTTCAGTTGTGCATTCGCGGGCGAATACATATCTTTAAGTACCTGGAGAGACAGGCGGAGAAACACGAGAGAGCCAGAGGCGGTAGATTAAGAAAAGGACCACTTGATTCACGGGGTCATGCAACTTTAGACACAAGGTCACATAGACGACACAATGTTGACAGTGGTTACAGTACAAGTGATGGTCTTGATAAGCGCTGGTCGCAAGAAATTCATAGTGCGGTTAGTTATTTCATCCTAACAATATTTCTTTTATTTTTCATTCGTTTCGTGATGAATCACATATTCTAGGGACTATTGTCGATGATTCTTTGAATAATTTTTTTTTCTTCTAAAGTTTCGTTTACAATGTTCTGTAAATAAATTTATTATTATGTAGAAAATCCTATGTTTATCCCTGTGTCTCCAAATCCAATTTGGATGTATTATTTATTGTTTCGTTAACCGTATTCCATTCGGGTGAAATAATCTGCAGGTTGATGTCGAGAATCGGGGAACGTGGCGACAAGAATGTTCTCCATTGTCTATAACTCTTCCACACGAGGCAACTGTCAATGGAATCTGCAGTGGAAATTCAACTCCCAGTACAATATCGCCTGGGGAGAATGCTTCTTTGGAAGACGAATTGGGCAAGGTAATTATTATTCTTGTTCTCGTGTTCGTGAAGTGGAATTTGCCGATAGTCCAATAGGCGCTAAATTGAAATAGAAAAATTAAATTAAATTAATAATCAAAATAATTAAAATAATAATGAAATAAGTAAAATAATTAAAATAATAGTTAGAATAGTAATTAAAATATTTACTTTTCGAAATAAGGAGAAGTTAAAAAGTGATGAAAAGCAATGAAGCTTCAATTAAAGCTACACTTAAATGCTGACTAAGCGAAGTCACAATCAGTAGCGATATTGAAAGTGAACGTTTAACTGTCACTGGCCGGCTTTCAAACTTTACAAAATGGCCTTGACCTAGAATCTCAATCTATCATCACAATGACATCACCATTATCTTTATATTTCGAGAGTTTATGTGAATGTCACATAAGGGAAATTGCAAAATAAAATCTAGAAATATTTTCTAATTTTTCTTTCCTTTCTGTTCATTTTCAGGCTATGATTCTTCACAATGAATTAGAGAAACGAAGACTAGAGAGGAGCACCTCTGAAAATGGAGCCGATGGAAGGAGGCCGATGATAACAAACGTTCATCAAAATTCCATCACACCACCTGCGTAAGTAGAAGAGAAAAAAATAAATAAATATTCACATGTGAAGCACTCGACAAAAAATATTTCCTATACATTTTTTACAGTCACTTAATTATTTTAAGAAAAAGACTATTTGCATGTGTGTGCATGAATCACTGTGCTTTTATTTACAGTCACATGGAGAGCACGATATTGAATCAAACACAATCAATTGCGACGATGCAACCCGTACAATCAATTCAAGCAACAAATCACTCTGTATCGCACATGAATGGAGACGAGAAAAGGCCACTAAATCACACACAAACGTATCGGTAAGTTACGAACAAGAATTTTTCGTCATAAATATTTTATACGTGAAACTAATATGAAAAAAATAAAAATTAAACAGAAAACAAGTTAGAAACGCGAAGAAGAAAATTTATAAATTCATTCAATTCGTTTTTCTAACAAAATTGCTTCTTTTCTGTAGAGAATACAAAGAGGCTTTAAGGCAACAAAGAGCCAACGAAGGACCTAGCGTCTATAGGCCTAGAGAGCAAATTACTCCACCGGGTAATGAAATAAACAACGAAACCGACTCAGCTGGTGAAACAAATTTAACTGGTAAACAAATATTCAACGAAGAAAATGCCAATAAACGACCAGTGCAAAAAGTGACACCATCGCGAATAAATTATCAAAGTACACCAATTATTAATGGCAGCAACAACGAATATAGTAAAAATGGAAAAATGTCAGAGCAACCGTACAAAAAGCCAAGTTCGCCGATTAAGACTTCATCAAGTATACTTTCGAATAGTTTCAATAGTCCAGGACATGTGCCAAGACATACGAAGAATGCTGTTGGATACGTTGACGGTGAGGATTATTTTCAAGGAATATTATTTATTTTTTCATTAGGTAATAAGAAAAAAGTAGAGAATATAAACTGAATTATTTTTGATTATTTTTTAAACAGGCAACAACACACCAAATTCAAACGGTGGAAGTCCAAAATCGACGAGATCTGTCACCTGGAATAGTGATATACCTGAGAAATATTCTTTCACAATGCGAAGGGAATTCGAACGTGCCAAGGAGGAAGCTGATTTGATAGATCAACTTAGAAATGTGAGTTTTGAGACTGATTTTTGATTTATAATACAAAGAAATCGGGGAATTTTAACAAAATTTCTGGAAAAGGGTTCAATTTTTTTTCCAACGATATTTAAAATTAAGAAAACTATTTCTTCATAATTAGCAAACAAATATTTTCTAACAAAATTCAAATTTTAACGAAATATTAAAATACGTGGTTCATATAAACTTTTTCGAATCTTTGAGGACTTTAAATTTGTTCTATTCTTTATAACTGTACTGTACATAGAAATTTTTAGATATTTTTACTAATTTTATAATTCGAAAAACTTGCTTAAAATTATTTATGAATTAATTAATTACTCATTTTATATAAAAATTATAACAATAATTTAATTTTGGAAGAAATGCTTTCGTAATTTCTATTAATAATTTATTTTTAGACGATTTAAAATTTATACTTTTTTAAAATCTTAATTAATAGACAAAGAAAATAACTAGAGAAAAATCGGCAAAAGGAAATTTTTGAGGCAACTCCAAAAATACTGGAAAAATATTAAATGTTTGAATTCATAAGAAAATTCTAGATTTTGGTGTTTAGTAGTTTTGGAAATTATTAAAAATACTTACATTTTTTTAATTAAATTATTTAATTAATCAATAAATTTGGATTAATTTTTTTCCTGTGGAAAAATAGTCTAGCTAATGATTAAATATTTATGGCAAAAAATTATTTTTTTTTCCAATACTTATTTTATACTATCGAATAATTATTTTTGTTTACAATTAAAGATATTCAGAAGGAAATGTATTTGAAACATTTTTTTAAAGTCGCTGAATTTAGCGTCAAAACTGAGCGTCGAAAATAAGTTTTTCCAATATCGAAAAGAGTGAAATAATTGTGAAAGGGTTTTAGATTAAATAAATCACCTTGAACATTTTTTTAATTTCTCAGGTGATTGAAAGAAGTGAAATTAGTGATTTTATCTCTAAAAATTCTCGAATAGTTTTCGGTACTAACTTCAGAGACGAAATTATAAAAATTTTTCGTCACAATCCTGAATTAGTGATAATTTTGAGATTAAAAATAATGATTTCGTCAAATTTCAGCATATTGAAACGAGATTGAAAATGGCATTACCGGAGGATCTCGCCTCCGCTCTGACTGATGGTGTTGTTCTTTGCCATTTGGCAAATCATGTTCGTCCTCGATCGGTTGCTAGTATTCACGTTCCTTCTCCGGCTGTTGTAAGTACTTCCGTTTTCCATTTAATAGACTCCCTTCCTTAGAGATAGAGAGAGAGAGAGAGACGAAAATAATTAAACCCTCCGTTGATCTATTTTTAGCCTAAGCTCACCATGGCGAGATGTAGGAGAAATGTGGACAATTTCCTAGAGGCATGCAGAAAGATTGGAGTTGATGAGGTAAGTTGATAAAAAAAATAAATTTTTGTTCCTCTCTCGTCGTGGCTTTTTTCCTTTTGCTCAAGTGCAATTACCATGCATGAACCAGCAATGTCAGAAGATTTCGCTCTTGAATGGACTTACTTAATGGTACCAACGGACAATAAACATTTATTCACTTCGTTTAAACGTTTAATTTTACTAAATGTTTCAATGAATAAACAGAGATGTATAATTTAATAGAAATTTATTTTTAATTTGATAAATATTTAAACAGTTCGTTAGAACGCTTAATTTTATTGTAAATGTTTCAATGAATCAACAATGAAACAATTCATTGAATTTTTATTAATTAACTTAATTTATAATTCAATGAAAATTTATTTGTAATTTTTTTGAATTATAATTTAAGTTTGTAAATTAATTATTAATTAAGTTTGTAAATTAATTATAAACTTAATTATAAATTAAGTTAATAAACATTTATTTATTTCGGTTAAACATTTATCAAATGTTTTGATTTATAAAGATTAAAATAATGAAATAAAGAACATGTATTAATTTAATATTTTAATCGAATATTCAAGAAGATAAACGACTATTTTCGTACTTTTGAATCGACTAAAAAAGTCTTCTTTGCGCCTTAAAGTTTATCAGAGACCTGCAAAGAGTATTTAATATTTAGTACTTAATAAAAAGCATTTCTTTTAAAAAGAAATAAATTTCTTCAAAAGAAAGTAAATTTGTCTAAAAAATGTTTGTTATTTCAAATAAATTAAATCGTGATTGATTTAAAAATTATAAAAAAAGGTAATTTCATTGATTGGCGCATTCAAGAGCTAAGTAATCTGACTATGATTGAAAATAAGAATACGAGAGTTAAATATTAAAAATGATTTCTTTATTCAATCGAATAAAATTATTATATTACTAAGTAGAAAATAAATCTCTGCGACAATTTGACAAAAGTCTAACAATTTTAATTGTAAAGATAGAAATTATATTTCCATCGCTCTCAATTTCTCAATTTTCAATCTTATCATCTCATGAGAAATTCGCAAAACAAAAATCATGTGAAATTTGCCAAATACCTGTATTCATCCAATTTTAATTGTCTTATTTCCAAAATTTAAAGTTCCTGAGTTTTCAATTTCTAATTTTAAATTCCTAATTTTCGTTTTGATTAAATGACACAGTTTTCATTAAATAACACGTAAATAAAGAGCACTCGTAGAAATTAAAATTAAAAATCCGAGGTAAGTCCTCTAAGTGTTTTACGAGAAATAATAAATTTTCTCAATAATAAAAAAAACATTTTCGTTAAATATCATTGTTTTCGATAAATAAGGGAAGTGATTGAAACTTTTTTTTTTGGTTTTTGAAATAAACAATTTAAATTGTTATGAAACAAACGATTTGAATTGTTTATTTAGTATTGTAATTGTAAACAATTTACATTCACTGGACAATTATATTTTTATGTATATGTACTGTTTTCTAATCCCATTCACATCGGCAAGCTTGCCAACAACTACTAGTCAGTCCCTATTCACCGTTCATTGAATTAAGAAATTGTATCTAATTTCTCTATTTGAAAAAAAAGAGTCAGAGACAAGATAATCATTAAAATATATGTTTTTTGTAGGACAAAAATTAATTAGTTGTGGTTAAAGGGTCGATCACGTAAATATGGTCAGTGAGCTTTAGTTTGCATGCGCCTAGAAGAAATTGCTTTTGTGTTTCATTGCTTTCTTTTGGGATATTCTAAGTCTTACTGAATTTTTTTTTTTGAAAAAAAACCTCCTTACGTTAGTGCTAGATATTTTGTAAATTTACAATTTAAATGACAGTTTGAAACCAATGTTGATTGTTCGAGATTTTATTTTTTGAATTTCCTTTTTTGTAACAAATTTTAACAAATTGAAATTAAAGAAAATAAATTTAGAAAAGTGGAAAAATAATTTACTAAACGTTACTATTGAGAGGATGTTAAAGTCGATACAATTTTTACACAGAGCAATAGTGAAAAAATTGGAACAATTTTGACATCCTGAGTAAATGAAAATGGAGAAGAAAAAGATTGAATTGTGTCGAATCTAGTTTTTTGACGCAAAAGGTTGAATTTCGTTCTTTGGTAAAAAAAATGACCACTTTAACTTGTTTGTGATTTTACAAATTAGTTAAATTTAAAAGAAAAGATTGAATATTTAGTACTTTTGTTTTTTTCTTTTCAACTTCTAAAAATATATTGGTTTTAAACTCGATTATAAATTGTACTTGAAAATAAAATACGAATCACTTGTAAACAGTGCAATTTTTCAGAGAGAAAAAAATGTTGATGAATATCCAAAATTGAAATTGGCAAAAAAGGGCCGACCCCCAAAAAAAATAAAAATTCTAATATCTATGATGAAAATGATTTATTAAAGCAGACAATAAACGTGTAGAATTGGGACTGAGTAGTAACGTTGTTGGTTGCAGGAGATGTTAATGGACGCGGATGCAATCATGGACGTCGGGTACATGGACGCGTACGGTCTGGAGGCTCTGGGCCGACTAGTTTCAGCTCTTCTTCTTCTTCATGAAGAAGAAGGCATCAAGAAACCAGCCACAGGTTCATCCCCTATGATTCAGGACCGTCTCTTATCCGCGACGCTTTTTGCTACGTTCTTATCTGTCTTGGCTCTTCTCTATATTTTTCCTATTCCTAACTAAAACAAGAAAACTCTCTCAAAAAAAAGAGAAGGAAAAAAACGAAAAATAAGGGCTTGCAGAAAATATGATAGAGCTAAAAAATCACAAATTGAAAGAGACGAGAAGTGAAATCAAAAACGAACAAACGAATGTAGCGGCTTTCTATTTTCTATTGGTATCATGCGCTAGTACGAAACTGCCGGCTGTGTTTCATTTCTATTTCTATTTTTTTTTATAAAAGTGCATTATTAGATTGCAAAATTAGTAATTCGATTCACTTAGCAAAGCACTAGTGCATTTTTGATACTTTAGGAAACTACATTTTTTCAGAGTGCGGTGAAAATAAAGGCGAATCGGAAATCTTTGGCACTGTTTGTTTTTGTTGGTAGTTCTACTTTTTTACATTTTAAGGAACTAAAGAAATAATTCACAACATTTATAATTGACGCTTAATTAAAAAAAAAATTCTTCACACGAATAATAATACAATTTTTCTATTTATTATTTAAAAGTAATTGCTAAGAACAATTTGTAAAAAAATGTTATAAAAATTTGACTACAAAAATATTTTTTTGTTAATCATAAACGTTGTGAATTCCACCAATTTTCTTTTAATTTAAAATATTTAAAGGAAATTACAGAAAAATTATCCTGTTAATTTCAAAATAAAAATAAAACTATAAACGAATTTTTTTATTCAATAAAAATAAAATTGTGAAACGAAATTTTTTTTTTTCGAATCAAAAAAAATCAGTCATTCAATATTTTGTACTTAATTCGATATTAGAAACAAAAACTGCGTTTCAAACGTAAATGTGCAAAGATTCTTTGATTGAATTTATTTTCAACGCACTTCTGTTCATGACTGATTTTAAAGCTCGAGCATTTTCTCCGCAGACGGAGATGTTTTTTGTATTAAGATTTTTTATCAAAACGCTTCAAGAATGTATGTACTTATGAGAACATCGAAAGTTTCTCAAAACACTATTTATTTCGTTTTCTTTTTAATTTTATTTTTAAACACAATCGGCTCTATTTAATTTTTTAACTTACGAATAGGGATTGTATCTCTAATTTTCTTCTTTTTATTCACTATTTTTATTTTTTTTTTCGTTAATTGTTCTGAATAATTATTGAACAAATTATTGAAAAAGGAAATGATTTCTTGATAAGTAAATGAATAAAAATTAATTGCAAATTAAATAATTTATTCATTTTTGTTTTTATTTGTGGATTATATTTTTTTTAGAAAAAAGAGAATAGTACTCGAAATCCGAGTATTTATTGAAATAATATTAAATGAATATTGAAAAAATATTGGAGAAATTTTTAAAAAAGGGTAATTATTTCCTTTTTAGTTTAGAAAAATGAATAAACATGAATTGTGAATTAAACAATTTATTCATTTTTGTTTTGTTATTCGTAGATTATTTTATTTTTTCGTTTCTATCTATTGAAAAAAAAGAGTTTTATGTTATGGAATAATATATTAAAAATTTTTAACGAAAAAGTAATGATAAAGAGATGAAATAAAATTAAATGGAGCCGTATTAAATTATATGCTATGTTTTTAA
Source organism: Leptopilina myrica (nomen nudum) (assembly GCA_032872475.1). NCBI lineage: Eukaryota > Metazoa > Arthropoda > Insecta > Hymenoptera > Figitidae > Leptopilina > Leptopilina myrica (nomen nudum). Next base: position 5,526,085 of record CM065458.1, read on the forward strand.
AACGACATATAAAATATATGTTTTCTCAGTTTATAGTTACTACCTACGATATGCTTAAAAGCATTTAAAACCCGAGTATTTATAAAGAAGTTACCTATATTTAAATTTTTTTCTTTATTTTATAATTTAGTTTTAATTAGCACTTATTTTAATGTATGTATGTATGTTCCGTCACATTTATTTTATAAGGTGCTTTAGTCAAAAATTTGTTCAGTGGAATTTTTAAATATCAGGGTCATTATCGGCAGCTTGTTACGTTGCTATTCGCGTAGCTGTTGGGCATTTATTATAACGATAGGATAAACATTTTTTTGTAGAAGTCAAGTTTAATATAATTTATGAAAAGTACGAAAAAAATACGAAACCAAAAAAAAAGGGAAAAGTCAGAAAAAATACGAAAAGTACAAAAAAAAGAATACGAAAAATAAAAAAACGAATACGAAAAATATGTAAAAAAACGAAAGTAGAGAAAGCATTTTTTTGAATCGAGGGAAAAAATTGAAATTAGAAACTTTTTGGTCACTGGTTAAGAATTAGACTTGATTTCCAAAAAAACTTGTTCTATGAAAAAATGGATAATTTTAATAGAGATGGAAAAAAGATAAATGTAGGGTATGAATGAGAAGAATCGGGATGAAAAAGAGAAACTACCAGACAAGAGCACTCTCTCGAAATAAAAATTCAGATTAAATCACTTTGCTCAATACACAAGGGGTTACTCTTAGTATTGTTTTCTTCAAATTAGTTAAATTTGTAATTTTTGCTCGCAATTTTTTTCCAAAATCATTATTTAAAAACATTCACAACAAGAACTGGAGTTGACGAAAAAAAAGAAAATTGTATTTTACTATATTCGCTGGTCGAGAATATTAAGGAATTGTTAATTTTAGTTTTTCTTTTGCGACTCAAGGTAAAGGAGGCAAACAAAATTTTATTTCACGAGTCACTGTAAAAAGACTCTGCAGGAATTCGAAATGCCTTCAATGGTAGAATCATACCTCTTTATAGGATTTGACCAAGACGCGTTTGCGATTTGCGAAAATAAAAAAAAAACATGTTAGGTCTGTGATTTAGAATGGTAATAATTGGTATGTAGGATATGGTGCTAGAAATATTTCATTAATAATGAATCCTTTTGAAAAAAAAAAATTTTTTTCCGTCGAGGGTGTCTCTTTTTTAATTTTAATTTTTTTGGTAGAATTTCTTTTGTTTCGTTATTTTGTACATTGGGAGAGAAAAGGGATGTTTTTTTTTTATATAATATGTAGTATAGAGAAATGGTGCCTGTTGTCTGCTATTTTATTTTCGTACAAAAAAAACACACACACGCAGAGAATAAATGTCTAAACACTATATAAATATGATTTGAATAATTATGTGTAACGCGATTCGAATATTGAGAAGAAAGCTTCAAAGTGTGTGAACGGGGAAATTGAGGTTGAGGAGAAACAGTTGAAAATGTGTATTTTGTTTGATTTAGTTTTTGATTATTATTGGAAAATTTTCAAAGAGTGTTTTACTTTTTATTTTATTATCGCGAATTGTTTAAAATCTGCTGTATTTTTGAAAGTGGAGTGTGAAAATTTTCTACGTTTGGAAAGTAGAAAAATTTTTCTAAAACAAAATTTATTCTGAAATATTAATTCACATATCAAGTAATTATTTTTCTATTATTGCGGAATAATTTTTTGTTTTATTTTCAATTTTTCGTTTCGTAAACTTCTGTTAACTTCGTAGAAAGAAAAAAATTGTAGTTCTCGATTGTTTAGAATTTTTTTCTAATTGTTTGGAAGTATTTTAAATATTTAAAATTTGTTTAATTTTGTTTGAAATAATTTTCGATTGTTTGGAATTATTTTCCAGACTTGAAAACTATTTTCTGTTGTTTGAAATTATTTTCAATTGTTCGAAAATATTTTCAGTATTCGAAAATTGTTTTCAACTGTTTTTTCTAATGCTTCTTCAATTTCCCTTAAGAATAAAGTTCACGTTCAAAAAAAAAAAATTGAGTGAAAATAAAATAACTTTAAGTGAATATTGAACTGATGAAATTCAGTGTACGTTGCCTCTATCACTATAGCGAACTATATATCATAAATATATATACAATATATAATATAAATGTACGCACGAGTTTACTCTACAGCTATATATTATCTTAAAGAAAAAGAAAAGAAAAGAAAAGAGGAGGCGAGAACTTATTTTTAAAGAAAACAAAAGAACTAAGAAAAGATGTATGTAATCGCATATTATTATTACCGAATCGATGGAATGGTTACATTTTTGCAATAGCTGGAGCTAAATATTTCTGATGCTAGTCTTTGTTATTGCGTATTCTTTTCTAGTCAGAAAGCGTTCATTTCAGAACGAAATCCTTCCATTGCAACTTTCTAATATTATAAATACGTATTATTATCTCTATATTTCATATCTTCAAATAATTGAAACATAATAGTCTCATACTTTTTGTGACTAGATTTTTTGATAAAAAAAAAATTATACAAATAACTATTCTATAATACAAGACTAACTTTTCTTATACAATAATAATTATGAATAATTCAAAAAAAAATAACTTCTGCAAAAAATGATGTTTTTAACATTATCTCTGAAACAGTGATTACATCAATCAGTATTAGTCTAGTGGAACACCCCAAAATGATTATAATAAGTAAACGCAATGTAAGACTGTATCTAACTTAAAAGGATGCGGAATGGTTGTTTATTTATTTACTTTTTTTTTTTGCTTCTTGAATTTCGAGGAAGAAAATTGTAGTTTTTTGTTATCTGCTGAGGAAAAAATGCGAAATTCGTCGATTGCACTTAAACAGAAATTTATTTGATTCAAATAATTGATTACTTCTCTATTGTCTATTGTTCAATTTTTAGGGAAAAAATCAAGAGGGTTATTTTTAACTTTAGTTTCAAAAATACTATTTTTTGGTAATTTTTTTAACAAAATAAAAAATTACCATAACAAGTTTTTTTGAAACTAAATGTAATTATCCTTTTTGAATTTTTCCCCTAAAATATTTGTTAACAAAATAAAAAAATTACCATAAAAATATTTGTTTTGAAAATAAATTTTGAGAAAACTTTTTTTTCTCACAATTGATAATTTAATTACAACTAATTATGGAAAAAAGAGGCGTTAGGACCGTCGTAATCGTTTATTTTAATCAAAAAAATTTTTTTAAACAGAGGGTTGGGAAAAAAGAATAATTTGAGAATTACCATTCCGTTGCATTATTTCTGATCAGTATAATATTAGTGCAAAATAAAAAAAAATCGAAAGGTATTATTATTAAGATAATGATTTTATAATATATTATATTATATTATATTAAATTTGTAGTTTGTTGATGTTAATTTTTTTATCGCGTGTAAATTATCATTTTACTCGGTGCTTGGTCTTAATTTTTTTTAGTTTAAGTGATCTTTATTTTTTTTCTCAAAGATCATATAGGCTATGTAATAAATAGAAACTTGCTATTTATTGAGCATTTATCTATTTATTAAAATTTTGCCCATTTGGCATTTATGATGTAAACACACATTTCTTTCCATATTTATATTTATAACGCAATACAGCATTTCTATATTTGTACTTAAATATAGGTTAATTATTTTTGTTAAACTTTTCCAAAAAAAGGGATATTTTTTCTATCTCTTATTTCTTAAATTTATTTTCTATATTAAAATATTTTTTCTATCCCTGTTTCATAATTTATTTTCTATATCGAAATATTTTTTTCTACCCCTGTTTGACAATTTTGTTTTCTATTCCTTTTTTTCGATACGAGGAAATTTTTTCGATTGATTTTTAAAATCAATTTGCAAAATAAGGGATTTTTTATTTTAAATTTTCGAAAAATCATGTTCCAAATTTTCTGAACAGTTTTCTGTTTCAATGAACGAAATTTCTTTTTCGCTATAAATATTTTCAAAAATTGGCAATTGCGTTAAAAATAAAAAAAAACGTAAGCTAAAGAATTCTTATGTTTATGAATTAATTTTTAACGCGATGAAAAATTTTTATTTGTTGAAGAAATAAATAAATTTCGTTCATTTGAACTTTTGGAATATTTTAGGGACAAGAAATCTTTTTTTACGAATATAATTGGTAAAAGATTCGTAAAAGATAAATATTGAAATTTATTATTTTTTTCCATTTATTGAATTGTTGATTTCGGTAAATTTGTCAAAAAAGCAGAGATAAAATATATTTATATTGAAAATTGTCTGAAAAGGTAAAGAGATGTTCTCTTTTAATTAAAATTGTCCGAAAATTTGTTTACTGCTACAATACAATATTATTAATAATGACGACTGTAAAAACATTGCCATTTTTAATAAAGAATTTTTTTAATATGGTTGATGCTTCTTTTTTCATAAACAAAAGCATTTGTGTTTGTGAACATTTTTTGTGTGGAAAGTTCGAAGAGAATTTTGAATGGAAGAAAAGAATTGAAAGTTTGAAGTGAATTGAAAATTTTGAATGGAAGAAAAGAATTGGAAGTTTGAAGTGAATTGAAAATTTTGAATAGAAGAAAAAAGTGAACACTTTGGATGGAAGAAAAAATGGAAAATTTGAAGAGAATTGAACGAATGAAAATTGTGAATGAATTATGAGATGCTTTCAGTTTAGAATTTTGTGATGCTGCATCCCCTACGTAAGCATATGATCTTTTTACTCTCAAATTTTCTTGTTTTAAATTCAAATAAATTTTTCGACTAAAAACAATTTTTTAATTTTGTTTCTAGAATTTGGTGTGTTGTGCCAGCGACGTTTTGGAGGGCGGACGTGGAGTCGTGAGAGTTGCTGTGACAGTTGCTGAACTATTGAGATTTCATCAGACGCGATCACCACTTCACAGTTCACCATCGGCGACTTTAAGCAATCACATACCCGCTTAGTTTAGTTCATCGTAAATGCTACCAAAATAAATGAGTTCTTCTTCTATATGAGAACATTAAAGCGTAAAAATAATCGAGAAAAGACAAAATACGCTGCGTTAAAAGAAAAACTCTTTGACAAAGTGAAATAGAAATAACTATTTCGCAAAATTTGTTGCTCACTTAGTATTTGCTGATATTTTTTTATAATTTGAAAATAGAAAGTCCGATGATGTTTTAAAAAGAAAAGAAATACGTGTGAAAATAGAATTTCACCTGCCATGACAATTATATTGAATGTACACTGAAAAAAAGTGTATAGTTATAGCCAAATGATTAAGGAAATATTTTTAATCAAATTTCAAAGTAAAAATACAAGAGACAATTTTTCTTTTCTATGAAAGTCCAAAATTGCGATGTGTTAATATTTATAGAATGAATCTAGAACAGCGGAAATCAAATAGAAATAGTATGCATTTTTTTCAAAATATATACTATACTTGAATAGTCGAAAAAGAATTCACGTGAAGTGCATGCGAAAGTTTTCTTTTGAGAGAGAAAGAGAAGAGAAAGGTTTTTTTATTTTAAAAAATTCCTTTTGCAGCGAAGTCGGTGTAGTTTACAAATATTGTCAACGATTGAAGAAAAAGATACTTTCTTACAGAGAAAATAATTGAATTCTGTTTAAGACAGTTGATCAGAAAATATTTTACGAATTTTCCAAATGAAAACATTTGAAAATTTAATTAAAAACTGTATTCTTTATTCTAAAGAGAAAAAAATTTTTTTAACCGCAAAAAATATAATTTTACTGGTAAAAAATTCGTCTACTCTAAGTAATTGATTAGAATATTTTCTACGAATTTTCCAAGCGATAATATTTAAAAATGTGCTTAAGAAGTAAATTTTTCCCTCAATCGTCGTTTGAAGTCGTAAACTTCACAGAAATTTAAAGTGTGATTGTTAATAATTGTTTTTTGTAATGCTAAAAGTCTAGTGAGATCATTTCCTATGAAAATATTGCTATTTCCTCATAGAGGAAGTATCTTTTTTTCTCGCGGCAATTCATTGTCTATTTAATTCTTGACAATAGTGCAATAATTGTACAATACTTATTTAAAAAGTTAATTTTTTCCTAATGAAAAATTGAAAAGAGAAAAAATTTTTTCTATGTAAGAAAAAAAATGATCTGACTGAATTTTTAGAAGATTTGTGAGAATGAGTGTGTTGTCGATAAGTTAGTTAGAAAATCCGAGTCACCAGCAAGCGATAGCAAAGGTTTCAATTGTAGTTTTGTGATTTATTCAGAACTGAGGCCTATAAGAGATTTCTTTTTGCAGATAAGATTTTCTTTTGCAAATCAATCGTTTTTGACAATTTAAAAAAAAAATTTGCTTTATCGAAAGAAAAACGAGGCAAATTTCATTAGAACAAAACAAAAAAGATCAAGTATAGAGGCGATCTCATATATTGTGATGTGCTGATTTCAGAAAGAAGACAATGATTTCTATTGTGAAATCAATTTTTTTTAAGAGCTGATTCAGCTTGTATCAATAATCGCTTAATATTTGTGTATATTTATGCCAAAGATGTACCTTTATTTTGTTGAGTCGAGGGCCGTGAAAACTCTTGATTAAGCAAAAAAAATTACTTTTTTTCCTATCAGTATGTCGATGAAAAACATCTCGTCAACTATTTGTTAAAATCTTTTGTTTTTTTATTGTAAATTCTCTACAAAACTTTTATATTTTTCATTGATTCGTTTCTTCAAATCTTGTTTCGTTGATTCGAAAATTCGATTTTTGAAAAATTATTCTCCAAAGAAATTTGGTTGACGAGATTTTTCATTAGAAGTTTTCAAGAATGTATATTTTTCATTTGTTCTCTTATATAGTTGAAATTAAATAATTTCTGAGATATATTCCTTTGAAATTAAAAACAAAAAAACGATTATACTCATTGACAGACTTTTTCAGTCCTTTATTAGTTGCTTAAGACGAAAAACGGCATTTGAGTCAATTTAGAATTAAATTAATTAGATTCGGAATGTCAAAAATAATGTGTAATTTAAAATATGTGATTTTTGGAAAACAAAAAGTCTGAAAATAGTCAGACAAAGCGCATGCTTTTTATACGTTTTTTTCTTATATTGCGCGACTTCTTTCTGCGACATATATATATATATATATAGATAGTCTTAAAGAAAAAAAATAATGTAGGTATAAATTATTAATTTCAATTTCGTTATATCGATAAATATGTAGATTAAAAGTAAGTTCTTCGAGTGAATTTACTAAATCAAAAAACAAAAAAAAAAGAAAAAAAGGAAAAAAAATGAAAGAAAAATCATGTAACTAAAAGATTATTGCATTGTACTTATCTTGCACGAGTTGGATGAAACTTTTTTCAATTGGAATTTAGATAAATGTTTTTTAATACGTTCCATTCGACTGCCATTGTTAATTTTATAAACAATATTATTAATAATAATAATAATAATAATTGAAGTGAGTTTATCAGATTTTTTAAATGTTTCCAAACAGCCAAAGTTTTCTGTCAATGGATTTGATATAATAGTCAAATCCATAAAAATATGTTTCGAGTCAATACAATGAATCTACCTTTCAACGACAACTATACTGTTAATATAAATAATAGTTGTGCACAATACCTTATACAATTATATATTACTGAATATATCAGTGTAAACAATAAACCGATCACCGCTACAAAATTTTTCTGATGTTTTATTTATAAAAATTAATTTATAAACTAGAGTTTAGATAAATTGATGTAAATATTATTTGGATTAATTAATTAAATTAATTGGATTAAGTAATCTAGTTAAATAATTAAATTAGCTAAATTTTATCAATTCATAGGAATCAGTAATTTTATTAATGAACAGCAATAATTAATTTCATTAATTAATTGAAGTAGGTAATTTTATTATTTCATTTGATTTGGAAATTAATTAATTACCAGATTAATTAATTTCATTTTGTAATTCGGATAAGTTAATTTTATTCATTGATTTGGATTTATTAATTTATTAATAAATTAATTAATTTATTAATTAATTGGATTAAAGTAATAAAATTTAGTACTTCATTTAATTCGATAATCCAGTTAATTAACCGGATTAATCAAGTCAACTAATTAATTAAGTTAACTAAATTTTTTATTTAAAAAAATTAGCTAATTTTATTAAATAATTGGATTAAAGTAATAAAATTTAGTACTTCATTTAATTCGATAATCCAGTTGATTAACCGGATTAATCAATTATGCTAATAAATTAATTAACTAATTTTATTATTTTATTGGATTTGTTAATTTAATTCATTTACCAGATAGGGAAATATTATTATGTACAATTAATTTAATTAACTGAATTTATTACTTAATTCGATTAGACAATTTATATAAATAACTGGATTGTTTAGTTCCATTAAATAATTTAATTAATTAATTTTATTAATTAAAGGAATTAATTAATTCCAATAGTAAATTAGATTTGTTAATTTTATTACTGAATTGGTTTCAACAATTTTATTAGTTAACCAGATTAATTAAGTTTACAAATTAATTGAATTGACATTCACTAATTGTTATACATTAGTTAATTAATTGATCTTTATAATTAATTTTATTTCTTTGTAATTTATGTTATTATAATTTATATTTTTGTATAATTTTATTTTTATATTTAAATTTTTCTTTTATAATATGAAATTAATTTTTAAGATTTATTTAATAAATTGCAAAATAAAAAAATAATTATTAATATTTATATAATAATTTTTATCAATTATTAATAATAATTGTAATATTGATTATTATTAACAATTATAATATTAATTATTTTTAATAATTAATCATTATTGTTATTATTATTTAATAATTTTTATTATTATTAATTAATAATAATTATTATTATTAATTAATTATTATTATTGTGAATTATTAATACTGATTTAATATAATTAAATTATGAATATTTTATACTAATTAAAAACTGATTCTCTTTGAGAATATTTTAGAATAGTATAATTTGAGAATTTATTATCATAGAAAAATTATATTCAACGCGAGTGTACATTATTTTATTACACTTGAAAATTATACTTTATTACTAGCGTGCTTCAATTTAATAGAGATGTTTTATTAATGCGGGCTCGAGATTACAGGCAGGAGGCAAAAGATATTTCTTGTTTTATGCAAGTATCAATTTTGTAAATTCTGTTGATTATACCAGCAGTTGTTTTCGTTAATATAGGCAAAAAATTTTCCTTTTTTTTTCTTTTTGACAGAATTAAAAATTTTATTTGCATGGAAAAACATGAATAATTTGAAAGTAATTATTAAATGCAGCTTGTAATGATTATTGTCAATATGCATTTTGTTGAAAATCGTTTTTAGTTACAAGATTTCTTTTTTAGTTGAAGAAATTCTATTGATTTTCTTTTTTACAAATTTCAAATTTTCGATATATCGATTTATCGAATCAAATTTCAGTCACGTGACTATCGTAGTGCTATTTTTCTCCGCTAGGCGTTCATGACTACTGTCATGGCGTCATTCCGCCATTGTGCGCGTGTTCTTTCTTCTTTTTACAGTTTCTGATTCATTTTTTATAGTTTTTTTGTCTCTTGTTTCGCTATTGTTTATTAAAAAAAGTGTTTTTTAAATTAAATTCCATTCCAATAGGAAAAATGAAGAGAAATTATGACTCTGGCATTTGTAGTTTAGCAGCAGCCGTAGATGGAGCAGCATCAAGCGTTTTTACTCATCCATTGTTGTCGAAATTTAGACGAAAGTACAGAACAATGGACATAAACTGCAATAAATGGAAGTTGTCTAAAATAATTTCATCGTCTAAAAGTACTTTGCAGGTATTATTTTAGTTTATATTTAATAATTAGCATCTATTTCTTTGTGTTAACAGCGTTTGGTAAAATGCCCGTATTTCCAGCAATTGTTGGAAAAGAATTTAAATGTACGAGTAAATCGGTGGAAGAAAATCTCTAAGTCGAAATGATTTTGATGAATACGTTTATCAAATCTTTTATTTAAACGAAATTTTTTAGGTCGAAGAAAACTTTTTTCATGTTTAATGCGCAGTTTTCTTTGACTTGGAGCAATTTTCTCGTGTCGAGTCTGAGAGATAAAAACTCAGTTCTATATTTTTTGGTTGAAAAATGTACATACTAGGAAAAGGGTGAATAATTTTTTTTCCTCTTTGGAACCATTGAAAAAGGTGGTAATTCAAATTGTCGAAAAAGATGACATTTTGAGGTTATGTTCGTTAAATTGTTGTTTAGTCTGAAAAATGTTTTCCGATATTTATTCATTTGCAACTTTTTAATGATTCGAAGTGAAGAAAATAAAAGTGTTGGCATTCGCATGAAATATTTTTCAAATTGTGCGAGTTATATTTTTTATTTTAAAGCACGAAAATAATTGGTGTCGAATTAAGTCATTTTTGCAGCGTTCAATTTGGTAAAAAAAAATTTGTGACGCGCTGCAAAAGAAAAAGATGCAAACATAATATTTCAGGTTATGTTTGTGCCTAAATGTGTTAACGAAAATGTTTTTATTCTTCATAATTTAAATTTTATTCCAAAAAAGGTTTTTTTATAATTTCTATATACTCAATAAATATACAATTATAATATTTTTCATTTCAATTTATGTTAATGTTTTTAAATATTCAAAGACAAAAAAATATTTCGATTATTTAAAGGTTCAAATTTTTAAGAAAACGCGCGTTAACATTTATAATGTGCACTGAACAAAATAATGAAGTTGAAACTGTACTTAATTTTGGAAATTAATTTTTATGGTTACATATTTTATTGTTTATGATTAATTAAAATTCTTCTGAAATTAGTTCAATTTTTTGAAAACTATATAGTAAATTTTCACACTAAAGTACATCTTTTAATATATATATTAAATTTATTATTAAAAATAATTTATTCATAGGAGAATTTTAGTTAAAAACACTAAAAAAATTGAATTTTAGGGAAGTCGATTATTTTTAAAAACTTTAATAAAATTCTTCGAAAGATTTAATTATTTTCGTATAAACAATAAAATTCATAACGGGATTTCAATTATTTTTAATACAATTTTCATCGAATTTATCGAGAAATTTATAATTATTCCTGAAAATTTTATTAAGATTCGTCGAAAGAATTCAATTATTTAAAAAGTTGTTAATAAAATTCTTTTATGAGAATTCTATTTTTAAAAACAGTGAATTATTCAAAAAATTATTTATTTTTGTATTTATATAATTTACTTCTTGTAGATGTCTATAAAAATCTTGTTAATCATAAAAAATTACAAAAACGGTATAATATATATGGAAAACCTGGAAATAATATAAAATTAAAATTTTTTTTTAGATATTTGCCTGCATTTAATGATTTTTAACAAACAATTTTTTTGTTAACAATTTTTAATAAACATTGATTAATAAACAAATGAGAAAGTTCGCACAAAAAGTATAATTTTTCATCTTCTGCTGATTGTCGGCTGTGGTTACTTTTTATTAAAAGTGAATTAAATATTTTTTATGACCCGGATATTAACTGGAATTTTTCTAGTATAGTAGCTTAGAGACCAATAAATAATTTTTATTAACAATTGCTAATAGATAATTCAACAAATTATTTATTTTTGTATTTAAATAATATAATGTTTCGACAGAAATTCAGTCCTAGCTTGGGGTCCATTGGGCTTGGTTTTAATTAAAATTTTGACAATAATAAAAACGACAACAGTTTCCTGCAATGAAAATGATAATATTTTTAAAATCGATGAACTAGGAAAATAAGAAATTTTTTTAAAATTATAAAACTTACCTGAAAAAGAGGAAATGTTGCATATATTTAAAATTTAGATAATTATTTTTTAATTTAATTATTTTAATTGTAATTTTTAATCATTGTTATTATTATTTTATAGGAATTAAGATTTTTCAAATTTTCAAATCCAAACCATTTTAAAAATTCCAACAACTTGATAATAATATTATATTTAATAATAATAATACGAAGAAGAAACAAAATTAATGTTGCTAAAGTTTCGAACGTTCAAATGTGAACGAAATTTTTTTTTACCTCAAGTATTTTAGAGAATTGATATAAAAAAATGAAAATAATTGAAATTAAATAATATTTTGTTTAAAATTAATTTGTTTCCCTATATTAAAACAAAAAATTTTGTATACACTGAAAAAAAATTTATTTGATTTAAATATCTAATTTTTTGATGATCAAATAAATATTTTCTTGAATCAAATAATTTTTATTTGAATCAAATATATAATATTTGCTTCAAATACTGAAATGTTTGATTTAAATCAAAATTATTTGATGCAAGAAAATAATTATTGAATAACACAGGCCGACAAAATTTCATCAACTGCATGTTGCCTAAAATGTTACAGCCGATTATTACAGGATTTTGTCCGTAGAATACGAATCTGACCTTGAAAATATTGGATTGGCTCTAGTTTTTAATCAATTTACGTTTTAATATACAAAATATGCATTTTTGGCATTTTTTGAATGAATGTACAACAATATACCGAAACAGTAAATCTGCCCGCATAGCACCAAATGAAAGCTTAACCACTGGTCTTCAATATCCAAAAACAAAAATTCTAATTTATTTACACTTTAACCTATAATATCAAAGGAGACATTCGCTGTTCCACAAACATATTGAAAACAACAGTACTTTTGACAATCAAAGACAATTTAAATAAAAATTAGTCTCTCTAGGGGTTTTTATGGTCGCTGTTTACTGATCTGTATTCAGATTTTAATATTCAAAATGGCGGATCCAATATGGCAGAATTTTTTTTAAATTTTACATTCTTATCATAAAAGGTGTAAATTTTCTTTAAAAATTTGGTCCGCCATTTGTAATTTTCATATTTCATAGCAGATTTGTAAGCAGCGATTATAAAAAACCCCAGAGACACTAATTTTTACTTGAATTACCTTACATGGTCAAAAGTAATGTTAATTTTAATACGTTTATGGAACAGCGTATGTTTCTTTGGACATTATAGGTTAAAGTGTACATAAATTACATTTTTTGTTTTTGGATATTTAAGAGCAGTGTTTAAGCTTTCATTTGGTACTATGCGGACACATTTACTGTTTCGGTGTATTGTTGTACATTCATTCAAAAAATGCCAGAAATGCATATTTTGTATATTGAAACGTAAATTGATTAAAAACTAGAGCCAATCCAATATTTTCAAGGTCAGATTCGTATTCTACGGACAAAATCCTATAAAAATCAGCTTCTATTGGTTAGGCCACAAAATTTTGTTGGCCTGTGTAATAGTCAAATAATTAGTTATATTTGAATCAAATAATTTTTTCTTTCAGTGTATAAAGAAATATCAAATTATATTAGGAAGTAAAAAAAATATTGTCGTTCATTTGAAAATTCGAATAACTTTATAGAAACATCAAAATTAAATTGTTTCGTTAGCTTGTAAATGAAACCAAATTATCGTTAATGAAATATTTTTTATCATCGCATATCGTCTCGTTGAATATATAAAATGATGATCATTCAATCCTACAATATACGATGAGAATTATCATGACTCATAATCGTATTTTTCCCCATTTTATATACAAAAGTTTTCAATGCTGATGCGTCGCCTTACAACATAATAAAATTCACACTTTAATGTTAATTTTTCATATACACAATTATATTATATATATATATCTTTTTGGGAAGCTGCGCGCTCGCTTATTTAATGAGCGCTGACTCGTTAATCTTTATAGCCTATGCTTTCGCGTGTGTGTTTGCAAAAAACAAAGACGCCCATAAATTAGGGAGTGTGCTGCGTGGAAGGATTAAAGATCGAATTAAGTACCCTTGTCAACCCTCGTTCCACGTATATAAACCGCATGTATAAGTGAAATGCAGTTAATGTGGGTGTTGCGAGGGCGTTTCTAAAAGACTCCATTTTGTTCCATGGAGGCGTTCTCGCCGTCCCTCTTTACTTGTTGGTGGGTCGATCGACTTTTGTTCAGGTGGAAGGGAATATGATCAAAGCACATTGTTGACCAGGAGTCCGCGAAACGCGTGTGCTCGTGCCGGACCCTCGTTTCATCGAACCGTGAAACCTGTGCGCGTGCTGTCAACCATCAAACTCTCCTAATTCCTCTTATTTACCTATATAGTTAGTTATTTACCCAATCAATTTTTTCAATTTCCACGAAATTGTGTGTGTCTGTGTGTGTGTGTGTGCATGTGTTGGAGATTTTTGTCCCATGTTTTTTCTGAGGATATGGATCATTAATCAAGATTGAAAATTTGATAAACGATTAGGAATTTTTAAGGATTTTTTTCGCACTTGTTCACAGATGAGGATGATGCTTTTTTATACTCGAAGAAAAGGATATGTTTTTGATGATAGCGATGGATGAGGAACTTTGGTTTTTAATACGAGAATCAATTTAACTACATTGTTTATACTTTGCAACTTCCGGATTGGATGAAATCTGTATCTGTAGAGATTTTTAACGAACAAGTTGCAATTTGATAAGAATATTATCCCTTTGGAAATGTGTGGACAATTGGACGAATTGTCGAATTAAGAAAAATCGACGAAGTTGTCATCAATGGAACGAAAAAGTTACTTCCTGAAGAGTCGACACTAAGATGAAAAAATATTACTGAATAATTATTATTATCTGACGAAGTAAACACCTGGAATAGTGGAAGATTTTCAACACCTTACCTACTTGGAATAGCAGAAAGTCAAATGAACCAAATGACAAAATATTGAGGAAAAGAATTCATTCTTCATCATTGGATGAACTTGTTTTATTAAAATTTGTTTTATTCTGAAATTAAGCCCTAAGGAAAAAAGTATAGTCAATTTCGGAGCATAAATACAGTTTTAGTTTGGGCTAAATAATTTACTCAAGGAGCGAGTCTTTTTTTGCAATTGTAAAAAATGAAAATAATAATTGAATTGCATGTGTTGTGGAGGCCGCGTGTAGCAAGCCTCATTACTTTCTTAATGAATGTCAAGAGACAGGTTGAGGTTCGTTAGCGGTGAAATAATTAGGACTGGAGCAGAAGGACGCTGCACCGCAAGCTAATGTCCTGCAGCAAAACTTGTCGTGACTTGCTACTAGACTGGCTGTTGATTACAGTGATTGTCAACTCTCGCTTTCGAAACATCTTTTGCAACGTCAACAATGATGGACTACATTCTTCATAGTTGAGACCTTCAACTCAAAACTGATTTTCCAGGTCGATGATTAAAATTCTTTTCCCCTCGCGCTACAGAATTGTAAATAGGAAAAATTACATTTAGAAAGAAAAAGGAAGGGGAGTGTTTTGCGGATATCTAACGGACAACAATTTTTTCGAGTGTTATTTTGGAAGAGACGCATACCTAACGGACAACGGAGAAAAATTTGTCGAGTATTTTGGAGAAAGGAAGAAATTTTTCTTGTTTGGATCTATAACGGACAAAGAAGGAAAATTTTTCAGGTGTGAAATAAATGTGATATGATAAATAAAAAGTGTTACCAGCAGAGGGCACAAATGGAAATGGGATTTTGGAAATATTTTTTAGTGATGGAAGAGAATGTCGAGTAGGAACATTAATATTGTGTGAGGAAAAGTGCATTTTTGGAGGCGAAGTTTCACTATCCGACGAGGAATGGATCTCAGCACGACACCGAGGCGTCCGCCGGAAGCCGTCACGGAGCATCAAAAGACGCGCATCGCAAAGAGTGTCTTCAGCATCAGGAGTCTTGTGGATGTGGAGGATTCGGAGCTGATTGTTGATGATGAACGTATAACAGGTTGGTGTTTTAAGTATTTATTTTAATTGTTATTTACAATAAAAAACAAATGTTTAACAAATTTCTTGTTTCAACAATAAGTTTCTTATGTTTACACTGAAAAAAAATTTATTTGATTCAAATAATCGATTATTTGACTATATTATCAAATAAATATTTACTTGAAACAAATAATTTTTATTTGAATCAAATATTATTTAATTAATTCAAATAAAAATTATTTGATTCAAGTAAATATTTGTTTGATAATAGTCAATTAATCGCGGTTATTTGAATCAAATAAATTTTTTTTTCAGTGTAAACAAGAAATTTGTTAGACATTTTATTTATTTATCTTTGCATTAAAATGTGATTTTTGTGATATAAAAGTTTCAGGGTGTCTACTAACCAGGAAATCCTTGAAAACCGAAAAATAACCGGGAATTTAATTTGACCGGAAAAAATCGGGAATTAGCCGGGAATTTTTTCACCAAAATTAAAAAAAGTTTTATTATTTTAATTTGTTTTTAAAAAATTTGTTATTTCAATATTATTCAATTTATTTTTATTTCAAATTTTTATAGATGTGTATACTGTTATCTAAATTTGAATTAGTTAAAAATAATTAAATTGATAGTAAAAAATCAGTCACCAATTCAAACGTATTTATGTAAATAAATTTTTAAAAAATTGTGGAGTTAATAGAAATATTTTTAAATTCCACTGAAAATATGTAATTAAATTTGTTAAAAAATTTCATTAGAAACTTTTTAACAAATAAAATTTTTAAAGTATATTTTAATTTAATAACTGATTAATAATTGAATTTTATAAAAAAGTAATATTCTAATCTATTCATATATTTCTAACGGCGAAGATTAATAATTAAAATTTTTATTAGTTAATTTAAAAAAAATATACATACTTAAAATTGTTTAATAAAATTGAACTTTCGCAAATTTTTTATTAAATCTGGAAAATAAGATTGTTGTATTTTTTCAATTATATTGTTTTAAGGTAATTGAATTTTTATAAGGAAATAATTGGAAATTTTTGAAGTAATTGAAATTTTTTTACATTTTTTGAAAAATAATTGAATGTTTTTAAAGAATGTTATTTAAATTTTTTGAAAATAATGTTAGTGAACGTAATTATAATTTTATTTTTTAAATTTAAAGTCCCTCTTACAGTTTTAAATGAATTTTTTGCTTATAAAAATTATATTATTCTATTCAATACATATAATTATAATTATTGAACTTCCCTTAAATTTTTATAATTTCAAATTTCTGAATGTTTATATAAATTATATTTATTTATTTCTTGAAGAAATTAAATGTTTATTACTTATTAAATAAATAATTAATTATTACTGTTTTATTATTTTCAAAAAATTTAATAAAATTCATCACAAGAATTAAATTATTTTAATAAATAACAGGAATTGTTTGGAAGAATTGAATTAGTTTTTAAAATTCTTTGCATAAATTCAATTATCAATGTAATTTTAATAAAATTGAAGAATCAAATTTTTAATTATAATTATAAAGAGACAAGTTTGTTTTCAACAAATTGAGAAGATGCTTTGTTTAATTCAATTATTTTTCAAATTATCAATTAAAATTATTGAAAAAAATATTATTTTCAAAGAATTTAAAGATTTATTCATGTTCAAAATCAAACATAAATTTAAATTTGATGAGAAAAAATCGGGAAAAATTTAGAACATAACCGGAAAAAACCGAGAATTTTGTTGAAAAAAAATAGTAGACACCCTGAAAATTAGAAAAAATAAATTTATTTTAACAACTAAAATTATTATTATTTAATGTTGATGTTATACTGAATTTTAGAGAAAGTACAGACATTCTAAATAAAGACTTAAATAATATATTATATCACTTGAAGTTAGCGTCGATTTTTAGCGTCAAAAACTATTTTTTGGGGTTTTTAGTGATGGAAAATTTGGAAATAATTACTTGTTTTTTTCTTATTTCGTAAAAAAAAAATGTTTTCGACGCTAAGTGTCGACGCTAAGTTCAGAGACCTTTCGATGAAAGGGTATACAATTTAATTGTGAATGTATTAAATTATTCAAAGTTGAATTTGTTTAAAAAAAATTAGTAAAAATATCCCTGATGTTAGCGTCGCTGCTTAGCGGCAAAAATTATTTTAAATTTTTAAAGGTTTGTCACTAATTTCATATTTTATTTCCCTAGGGAATTACAAAAAACTTCTAAGGTTCAATTTTAACCTAAAAACTTAGAAAAAAATTATTTTATTCTTCGAGAAAAAAATATTTGTCGAAGTGAATATAAAAATTGAAATTAGTGACCTTTTCCTCCCTAAGAACTGCAAATAATAGTTTTCGACGCTGAGCATCGACGCTAACTTCGCAGGGATATAAATTGAAAGGTTTGAATTGAAGTCAAAAGCTATTGTAAAATTCTAAGTAAAATATAAAAATTCCCATCAGAAATAATTATGGAAACTAAGCCCCCTCTTTTATTTATTTACGATAATATTTGACCTTTAGCATAAGGGATAATTAGAACATTCACATTCAGTTGAGTATATTCTTATGTGTCCTTTTCTCTTCAATATACGTACGACTTTGAGAGAACATAATATAATTATCTATATTATTATAAATTTCCGCTACAGTAAAATTTTATAAAATAATGTATAATGCAGAGGCGATATTTCCCTCTTGTTTTGCTATTGATATATATAAATAAAAATGAAAAATAGAATGCGCCTCTATAACAAGAGGGCAATAGAAAATGTTGGCAAAATAAAAGCGATATAATTTATACTAGACTTGCTTTTTAATGAGGAATAAGTAAGCGAATTAACGCTTAATGAGAGCGATAGGTAAAGTCTGTTGGAGCGATAACGGGAATCTTATTGCCATCATACGCGGTTTATCGTATTGACTCGGGTTAATGTGCATAAGATATATAGTATTAAAAGAAACTATATATATATATATGTATATATGTATACGAATTCGTTACGAATCATTAACTCTCTTTACGCACTATTATAATAACAAATAGAAATTCTATTCAACCAAAAAGTCCTGTTAATCAACTTATGAATTGCATCCTAATGAAAATATCGTTTAATTAGATTATTTGTATCCTTGAGTAATAAATTTATTTTAAATTCAATTTTTAAGTGTATTTCTGGTATGGGAAATATTTTATTTAGTTTACTGTGCGAGCGAATTGCTATAAAAATAATTTTTAATTGAAGAATTATTTCTTTTGAGTAGGTGAATAATAAATAGTAAATTGTAAATGATAAATAATAAATAATGGACGATAAAAAATTGAAGTAATTAAATCCGTAATTTCGAGATCTGATTAAACTAAATTTTTATGTTCCTAAAGTTCTGAAAGTTCGAGTGAACGAAATTTATTTTTATTATGGGGCAAAAGTTTCGAACGTTCGAATAAACGAAATTTTTTTTCATATTTAGTATTTTTTAAAATTACTATCGAAAAAAGAAAAATAATTGAAATTAAACAATATTTGGTTAAAAATTAATTTGTTTTAATTTAAAAAATAATTTTTTTGTAAATAAAATACTAATTAGAAGAAGTAAAAAAATATTGTCGTTCATTTGAATGTTCGAAACTTTTGGAACATTTTTTTATTTCTTTTTTAAAGTAAAATTTTATAACAAGAATTTTGTGTTTGAATTCGTATAAAAATAAATTGACTATAAAATTTCTAAATGTTAAATTTAGAAATTTAATTTTTATTGCAATTAGTAATTTGAAAAAAATGTTATAAATGACAATAATTAGTTAACAATATTTATAGTCAATGAATAAAAAAATATTTTTCTTCTCAAATTTTTATAAATTTATGCTTAAAAAATATTTCATTTCTTGATTAACAATTTTAAGAAAGACAAGTTGGTGTCGACTTTTTAAAAAATTGTGTAATTCTTTTCAAATATATTTGAAAATAATTGAATTCAACGAAGATTTTTTTTAACTTTTTTAATATTGTCTGTTAATAATTTTAATTAGAAATTTTATTGTTGAATTTTATTAAAATTGTATTAAAAAATTATTAAATATTCCTCAAAAGAATTATATTTCCTTTTTAAAGAAATTAATTCTTGTGCACAATTTTACTGTTTCTAAAAATAATTGTATTTATTTCGAAGAATTTATAAAAATTTCAGAAAATAATTGAAATCTTGAGAAGAATTTTATTTCTTGTTTTAAATAATTTTATTCCTGCGTAGAATTTTCTACTTTATCAAAATAATTGAATTGTTTTAAAGAATTTAAAAAATTTTTAGAAAATAATTGAATTCTTTCGAGGAATTTTTTAATTACTCACAAGAATTTTATTTTTCTTGAATAATTTAATTGTGAATTGAATAAATGAGAATTTGATCTTTTATAAAAATAAATGGAATTATTTCCAAAAATTTGTTACAATTTTAAGAAAATAATTGAATTCGCTCGAAAAAATTGATGACAAATTAAAGAAAATAATTAAATTCTTTTGAAGAATGTTGTTATTTATGATAATAATATTGCAAAGAATTATATTAACATTATTTAATTTAAATTTTCCCAGAATTTTTCACGAAAAAATTGTCAACTCATTTCAACATTATTTAAAATATAAACAATAATAATTTAATTTTTTAACGCTCGAAAGTGAAGGATCTTCAAAATTTTGTTTTTGGAGTTAATAAAAAAAATTTTGTCTTTAATATTTGTTTTTTCTCTTTGGTAATAAATGTTAACTTCATTAATGTTAAATAAAAAAAAATACTAAATATATTTCAGTTTTGTAAAATATTGTATTTATTATGTAATAATTAGGTTTGTAGTGAATATGTTCTCTATATTTAAAAAAAAATATTCAAAGTATAAAAGTCATGTTTGTTGATTATAATCATCATTATAGTTAAAAAATAAAGTTTTTCTATTAAAAAAAAAAAAAACATTTCGCAGAGATAACTCACGATCAAGTTATAATGTCGCTTATGCCAGTGACGTGACGTGGTAATTTCCTCGTTGATTAATGACCTTGCGCCTATATGTGTGTACATTAAACAATTATCAACAATTAAATTCCTTTTGAAATGGAGAATTTTTTCATTTATAAAATCGCATTAAACTATTTGATTTTTACTACTGATAATAAAAGTTTAATTGATTTCATGAATTAAAATTATACGATTTTTCCACTCATCGCTGTGTGTAGGATCTTCATAGATATAAATATGTTTGTATATAAATTTTGTGCTACGGTTATAATATTAATGCATACAAAAGTATCGTGACAAGGATCTAACATATTTTATAGAATTTAAATGCAAGCCTTATTAAATTCTCATTTTATATTCAAATGCTAAGTCAACAAGTGAAAGTTTAAGAGGAAATTCTCATTATTTTATATATTTATCTCGTAAGATAATAAATAATTAATATGTTTTGTTTTGAATTGTTTGCAATTTTAACATGGTAATCGTTTAGTGGGTAGTTATATAAAGCACACGCAGATTTTTTATGATGATTTTATTATATTCATGGGCTTTGTACTCATCTATTCTAAAATCTAGTATTTACCACTTTTTTTACGTTGCGCTACTATTTGGATTCTTTTTTTAGATTTTAGCCTTATATTATTTCACTTTATTTTTACAACTTCCAGTAGTGACAAAAAGAAATTAAAAAAAAAAATTTAATTTAAATAATTTAAATTCACTAATACTAGATATCGAAAAACTATTTTTAAAAATTACAATCCAATTCTTGAAAGCGATACAAATTTTTTCCGAAAATATTCGAAATTCAATTTATTTTCAATTTTTCAAAAATTTTGCAAATACATTCAATTGTTTTAAAAAATTGATGAAATACAATTATTTTTATAAATAATAAAATTTATTTTATTTATTTAGAAAGTAAATTAATTTAGAAAAGCAGTTTTTAACAAATTTTCGAAAAAATCAATTATTTAACAAAATTTTTATACAATTCTTTACAATAATTCAATTACTAGACACTAATAATAACATTTTTCATGGAAATTTTTTTTCTAATATATAATTTTTAATTAAATCCTCAACAAGAATTTAATTATTTTCATAAATAATGAAACTCATCGTAGAATTGCAATTATTTTTAATACTATTTCAAATTAATTAATCAATCGAAAAATTCAATTATTTTTAGAAATAAAGTTTTGCACAAGAATGCAATTATTTAAAATGAAATTTTTATTATATTTATTATATTTAAAAAAAATTAATTATTTAAAACAATGTTGACAAAATTTTTATGAAGAATTTCAATTATTTGCAAAAATAACAAATTTTTTCACAGAAACTCAATTCTTTTTGAACATTTTAATAAGATTTTTCGTAAATAATTCAGTTATTTTTTAAATGCTTAATAAAATTATCCTTTGCAACTGTTCAATTATTTTTGAATTCTTTAAAAAAATTCTTTGCAACTGTTCAATTATTTTTAAATTGTTTAATAAAATTCTTTGCAACTATTCAATTATTTTCATGTAAATAATCAAATTCATCCCGGAATTTTAATCATTTTTAATACAATTTTACGGGAATTTCTCAAAAATGTAATTATTTTAAAAAATTTAATTGATCTTCCACCAAAAAGTTAATTTTTGATAAAAATATTAGGATTTTTACAGGAATTCAATTATTCTTTAAAATTTTAATAAAATTGTTCGAAAGAAATCAATTATTTTAAATACAATTTTTGAATTAAATTTTTTTTAAATAATTCAATTATTCTTTAAAATTGTAATAAAAGTCTTCCTGAAAATTCAATTATTTGCAGAAATAACTTTTCGAAAGAAGTCAATTATCTCGATAAATATCAAAATTTATTCCCGAAAATTCAATTATTTTAAGGCATTTTAATAAAATTCTGTGCAAAATTCGATTATTTTTATATAAATAACAATTTTTATCACAAGAATTCAATTATTTTTTAAAACAATGAATTTATTCTTGGATATTCATGTGTTTTAAAAAATTCTAATACAATCGTTCGCAAGAATTCAATTATTTTCATAAATAATAAAATGCTTTTTAGGAATTTAATTATTTTTAAAAACAAAAAAAATTTATAAAATGCCACAAAGACATTTAATTATTCTCAAAATTTGAATAGATCTCTTTGTAAAATTTAGTTATTTTTAAAAGTTTTTTGCAATTCAGTGATTTTCAATATCTCTTATTTTCATGAAATTTCCAAATTACAATTGAATTATTAAAAATTTTGTTTGTAAAAATCTTCGTAAGAATTTAATTCTTTTTATGAATAATACAAATTTCTCTGGAATTTAATTATTTAAATTTAAATTTACGGAAAATTAGCCGAACGAAATCAATTATTAAAATTTTTTTTATCAATCTTTTGTCAAGAATTAAATTGTTTTTATGAATATTCAAATTTTTTCATGAATAATAAAATTCTTTGCATAAATTTCAATTTATCAGCAGGTTAAAAAAGAGGTAAATAATATTTTTGATAAAAATTAGAAATAAATCGGGAAACTAGAATTTTTGTCACTTTTTTTTAAAAGGGTTTAAAACGATTTTTTTTTGTCACGAAGAATTTAATAATCAATTTAATAAATATCGAATTCAAACATATTTTCTGTTTTGATTTTAACAAAAAAAATTCAAAAATTTTATCTTTGATTCAAACTTAAAAGTTGATTATAAATAATTTAAAATCAACCGCATAACTTATGTTTGAATTAAAAATATTATTTCTTTAAACGAACCAAAACATAGGTTTCGATTAAACTTAAATATTCCTTAATGTACAGTACACATATTTTAAGTTTGATTTAAACAAAATATGTTTGAATTAAATAAATCGTTTTCTCAGTGAAAATTTTTTTCTTAAGGATCAGGGAAAATGACGTGGCTAAAGTTTCGAACGTTCAAATGAACGACATTTTTGTCACCTCAAGTATTTTAGAAAATTGCTATCCAAAAAATAAAATTAATTG
Source organism: Leptopilina myrica (nomen nudum) (assembly GCA_032872475.1). Taxonomy (NCBI): domain Eukaryota; kingdom Metazoa; phylum Arthropoda; class Insecta; order Hymenoptera; family Figitidae; genus Leptopilina; species Leptopilina myrica (nomen nudum). Next base: position 5,549,862 of record CM065458.1, read on the forward strand.
AAATTAACCAATATTTAGTTTAGAATTAATTTGTTTTCATTTAAAAAATAATTTTTTTTTAAATAAAATACCAATTAGAAGAAGTAGAAAAATATTGTCGTTCATTTCAACGTTCGAAACTTTAGGATCAGGGAAAATGTCGAAATTGTGACTGGAAATCAAATTTTTTGTGGCAACATTGTAATTACTTTATTAATTTTTACAAGAATTATTGTTTCTAAATAGTTGATCGTAAACTTTATGATTGCCGAGCTATCAATATTTCTTTCGATCTTGAAGCATATTTTTTTCATCTATTATAAACTTACACATGAACAGGTATATGGAGAAAATTTATTTCGCCTTAATAAATAGTTGTTGTTTTATAATGTCGAGTTTATAGATTTGCCTGAGGGCAAATTCAGTACATACTATCGTGAAAAATTTGCTACATAATCCTAATTGCTGAAAAAGAATAATATAGCATCAAGGTGATCGTAAATAACATTGTAAGGCCGCACTAATTGTGTTTTATTGGATCTCTATCTCTCTTTTTCTTTTTTCTTTTCTTTCTCTTTCTCTTTCTCTTTCTCCTAATTCCAAGCACCATACGCGACCATCTGCGCGATCTTAGCTAACTAACCTCTCCTCCATCCACCCATCGACTAACGATAAACGACATTGTTATTAAACAAGCGCGCTCACAATGTACGCGGCTATATTTGTGTATCATAATCCTCGTTAGGAACTATTAACGGCATTTTTCGTAACAGCCGCACACTTAAACTTTAATACGAGACAAGCGCGGCTGAAAAGGAGAAGAAAAAAAGAAAGAAACGAAAAAAAAACAAGGGAGAATCGAAGGAATTTTGAATGGATGTTAAAAATCACCTTCCGCAACACTGCATTTTTACGACGTGATTTGAACAGGAACTGGTTTTCTAATTGTAAAATCGCTCCTTCTAGAAGTTATAAGGGCACGTTTTTTAAATGAGTTTATGGGTTTATGTTCATCTTTGCATTATTTATTGATTTAGTTTTTAGTGCGCGATTTTTGTTTCAGTGGAAACTGCGTCTTCTTTTTCTTTTCGGATTTTGCGAATCGAGTTTCGTTCATATAAGTAATTTTGCGTTTGATTATCGAAAAACCTTTTTTTTTTATTTATTTATTGGGGAACAAATTTTTCTTCTGAAAATACAAATTAGTTTTGAATTCATTAATACACGTTTAATTAAATATTAAAAATATTGGATTTTATAAATTTTAATTAAAAGCACTGGAAAAAAAATTAAATTTTAGAGAAGTTAGAAATAAATGCAGAAAAATTATTTTTGAAAGTAGAAAAATTCTTCGCAGAAATTCAATTGTCTTGAAAAAATGTTTTTAAATTCTTATTTGTTTTCAAAAATTTTGCCTAGTTTAATTATAATATCTACTATTTTAATAAAATTTATTAAATTATTTCCATAAATAATAAAAATGTCACAGAAATTCGTCTGTTTACAATTTTTTAATAAATATCAGGATCCTCAAGTTTTGAAAATTCAAACGAACGAAATATTTTTGATCGGAGATATTTTAATAAATTACTAATGATAAAAAATTTTTAAAACTGAAATTTTACGATTACAAACTTAGTAATTAATTTTGTTTGATAGTGAAGCAAAATAATTGCAATAAAAACATAATTTTTAGAATGAATAAATAAATTTTGTTCATTTGAATGTTCAGAACTTTAGGATCTTTAAATTATTATTATTTATTTATTATGTTTGAAGTTTTTTACTTTCTATAAACATTTAATTGAAGAATTTTCGATTCATCGAAATTATTCGTAAAATTAAATTGTAAACAAATAGACTTGAAAATTTTCAAGGAACTTTTTCATAAATTACTAAAAATAATTGATAATTGATAATTGAATTCATTGAAAAATTTTAATAATTTTTCAGAAAATAATTACATTTTTCAAAGATTTTACTGAAAATTGTATGAAAAATAATTGAAATCCTGTGAAGAATTTTATTATTCATAAAAATAATTAAATTCTAGCAATGAATTTTATTACATTTTTTAAATAATTTAATTCTTGCTAAAAAAATCTTGAAAATAATTTTATGAAAATTGGGTGAAAAATAATTGAAATGGTGTGAAGAATTTTTATTTTGGAGAATAATTGAATTTTTGCAAAGAATTTTATTAGGTACATTTTTGAAATAATTTAATTCTTTTGAAAAATTTTATTACACATTTTTTTTAAATAATTGAAATCCTGTAAAGAATTTTGTTATTTAGGAGAATAATTGAATTTTTGCAAAGAATTTTATTCAATTTTTGAAATAATTGAATTTTTTTGAAAAACTTTATTACATTTTTTTTAAATAATTGAAATCCTGTAAAGAATTTTGTTATTTAGGAGAATAATTGAATTTTTGCAAAGAATTTTATTCAATTTTTGAAATAATTGAATTTTTTTGAAAAACTTTATTACATTTTTATTTTTAATAATTGAAATTTTGTGAAGAATTTTGTTATTTAGAAGAATTTGTGAATTTTTGCAAAGAAATTTATTATACTTATTAAATTATATTTTTTTACTACATTTTTTTAAATAATTGAATTCTTGCAATGAATTTTAATCACATTTTGTTTAAATAATTGAAATATACACTGTAGAATCTTATAACAATTTTTTTAAATAATTGAATTATTTTGAGAAATTTTATGAAAAACGTAGATTGTGAAAATATGTTTGAATTTCATCGAAGGATTCTATTGTTTCTAAAATGTAATTGAATTATTATTTAAAAATATTTGAAAATTACACTTTTCGAAGAATTTCTTTAAAAATGTATTAAAATTAATTGAAATCCTTTGAAAAATTTATTATGTTTATAAAAATAATTGAATTCTTACTAGGAATTTTATTACATTTTCTTAAAAAATCAAATTTATGTCAAAAATTTTATTACTTGTAAAAATAATTGAATTCTTACGAAGGATTTTACTGGAATTTTTCTAAATAATTTAATTTTCTTAAAAAAATTTTAACGGAAATTTAAATTATTATAAGTTGTTAATTTTATGAAGTGTCTGAATTTAAAATTTTAGGAAATCCTAATTTCTGTGGGAAAATAATGTACTGAAAAAAATTTATTTGATTCAAATTACCGATTATTTGACTATTATCAAATAAATATTTAATTAAATTAAATATATTTTTTTTAATCAAATAAATAGTATTTGCTTCAAATACTGAAATATTTGATTCAAATACAGTTTATTTGATTTAAGTAAATATTTATTTCATAATAGTCAAATAATCGGTTATTTAAATCAAATAAATTTTTTTTCAGTGTAGTGATTAAACATTTCTTTAAAAATGAAATTATTGTTTTTTTCGAATAATTTTTCAATTAAATGAATTCGTAAATGAATTATTTTATTTATTTACGAATTCATGTAATTGTGAAATTATTCGTTAATTTTTTTGAATATTTTATAATTTTTAGAGTGTTAATTTTTAGGGTTAGGGAAAAAGTCAAAATCCGTTGGGAAAAAGTCTGTAAATCAGGTAAATGGTACAGAAAGACAACATTACTTTTTTTGTCCACTCTGATGATTTAATGCTAAAAGAAAAAGTAGTAAAATTTTAAATAAAAATTTCCGTTCAAATTTTCAGGGTAATAGAGGCAATAATGCTTAAATTAATAATATATATGCGATAATTTGTCGTGGGCGGGAATTTTGACATAAATTTCTTTTTCTTTTCCTTTTTAATGCGCGACGCATGCGACGTCGGCCATTTTTTTGAAAGTATTTGTTTTTCTCGGTAATTTTCTATATTGATAGGAATTATATATATTAAAGTCGTATTAAAGCACACGATGAAAAGAGAGTCGAGCGTCTCTCGCAGGGCAATCAAATAAATTAGTCGGAAACCTACCACCCATTTTGCCACCAATTAGTAAAGCTTTATTCTTCTGCCCACAAACCTTATATCCACCTGGACTCACCGCGAGTATCATCGTTTCCAAGAAATTCGTGATTGCACTTTTCTCCTGCATCATCTTCGTTCCTTATTTGTCCCACATATATGTTATAAACAACCTTCTCATTTCTCGTGTGTCTTTGAAGCTTTATCACTTTCATTGCTCACATCAGTTTTTTTTTACTCTCTCGTATATATGTCGTATTTTATCAATTTCTGGAAATTATTTCCAGACTTTTTGCGTTGTTGGGAGTTTTTATTTTCATGCCAAAAAGAGAGAAATAGTTTTCTGTTCTTGGAAGTTTTTGTTTTTGTAATGTGGTTTTTGTTTATGTTGTGGAAATTAATTATTGAAATTTAAAATTGAAATTAAATTAGCTAAAAATACACTGGAAGAAAGAAGTGTTAATATATAGAACATAACAGATTTTGTTTGTTGTTGTTACAAAATTTTCTGTTACTTCAACAAACTTATTGTTATTGGAAAAAATTCATGAATTGTTAGGACAAGAAAATAAATTTGTTAGTTCTGTATTAACAATCTTTTGGTTAACGTAACAATCCTTTTTCTTCATCTATGTCCCTGAAGGTTGTGAAAAACTTTTTTTGTCCCCCCAAAAAAAACTCCAAACAATAATTTCAGGCATAGCTGAAAATTCGAAAAAGAAATTAATGAACTGTGAATTTCGAAAACAACTCTACTTTAAAAACCCTAGGAGTCATTTTCGCCATAATATTTAATACAGAAAATGATTTTACACGATTTATAGAGTTGAGCCTTCTTTAAATTTATGATTGAAAGCAAATTTCGTTTGTATTAAAACTCATAATTTTTGGAAACATATTTAAACTTTCGGTTATTATAATAACTTACGGCTTGCTTCAGGAAATAAAGGAAATGCGAGGGAGAAAATTTCAATTTAACTACACATAGTACGTATGTTTCTTCATACGTATATACGGGAACTCTAATTAACTTATCGAACAGGATGTTTAATTAATTTTCGTCAATTTATAAAAGGGCTAAGAAATTAGATTCGATTGACTAACGATAACATTACATTAGGGAATATAAGAACATATGCAAGTCGAGGTAGAATGAAAGTATAGTAACAATAAACAGTTCACGCTTATTCTTGCGTGACTTGATATTAGCGATCATTAATCGCTCCGTCGGTTTGAGACAGCCGAAGCTTCCCATCCAAAGGAAGTAATTGCTAATCGCTAATTGCGAGCTCAAACACTCCATCCAATTAACCCTGGGTTTTGTTCCAATGAAACTACCATTTTAAAACGAACAAAAAAAAATATGAGCTGTTCCTTTTGTTCTCTATACAGAAATTAACGAAAAAAATTTTATATTAAAATTAGACTCATTATTTTCTGTTGGTTTCATTTTTTTCTTGTCTTTTTCTTTTTGTTTTTTATTCTTTTCCTAGGTTCTTTTCTTTGGGATTATTATTCTACTTGATTATTTGACAGTCGAAAAGAAATTTATTTGAGACAAAAAAATGGTATGTTCCTAATGTTTCGAACGTTCAAATGAACGACAATATTTTTTTACTTCCTCTAATTTGCATTTCTTTGGGGAAAAAAAAATATTTAGATTGAAACAAATTAATTCTAAACTAAATATTGGTTAATTTCAAGTATTTGTATTTTATTCACAGAAAAATTATTTTTGAGATTAAAACGAATTTATTTTAAACTAAATATTCTTTAATTTCAATTATCTTTCACTTGTCGACAGTAATTATCAAAAAAACTTAAGTTGGAAAAAAATTTTATTCGATTGAACGTTCAAAACTTTGGCCTCATCTTTTAAAGATTTTAATTTTGTAAAATTTTGAAAATAATCGAATTTTTTCAAAAATATTAAAGAAAAGTCTTCGAATAATTAAAAGTAATTAATGAAAATTTAAAAATGGAAAATAATTGAACATTGTCTTTTAAAAATTACATAAAATTTAGTTTTGAAAAAAGTAATTCTTGGTAATTCTTAGAATTTTACCATTCTAAGTTTTTGAAAAATTATTTAAAACTATAAAAATTGAATTAATTAAATTAATTGGTAAATTATTTTCCATTTTTTCAATTACATATTTCAAAATATTTAAATACATTTTATTTATTTTCATTTTTTAAAATTACTTTAAATGTTTTAGAGAAAGAATCGTATGTTCAAGTTTTTTAATTGAAATTCTTCAAAACATTAGTTTTTTTTAAAATTATATAAATATTCTTTTAAGAAGTTCAATTATTTTCGATAAATTACATTACAATATTTATAAAAAAAATTCTTATAATTGTTTTATCATAACTTTCTTAAGATTCATTTATTTTTCAAAAAAGTAAATTTAAATTTTTTAAAATGAACTTTTTTGATTTATTAAAATTTCGGAGAAATCATGTTAATATTTATAATTAAAATTCTTGTATATTTTTCAGAAATTTAATTATTTTTTAACGATTTTACCAAATTTTAAGTTTAAAACTAAAATTTAATCAAATTTCAATTATTTGCAAATTTTTCCATTGTATGTTATTAAAAAACTATTATTTTTCAAATACTATTTAAAAATTGTGTTTAAAAATTGATTTAAAAAATTTATTTACTTTAATTTTTTGAAATATTATAGCTTAATAAATTTTAAAAAACATGAATTTTAATATTAGAATAATTGAATTCTTGCAGAACATTCGGAAAATAATTAAAATCATTGATTTTCAGATAAAGTTTATTTAAAAATTGTAGAAAATAATTGAATTTTTGGATGTGGCTAAAGTTTCGAACGTTCAAATGAATGAAATTTTTTTTCACCTCAATTATTTTTGAAAATTGCTATCTAAAAAATATAAATAATTGAAAATAAATAATATTTAGTTTATAATTAATTTGTTTTGATTAAAAAAAATTTTTTTTTAAAGAAATACAAATTAGAGGAAGTAAAAAAAATATTATCGTTCATTTGAACGTTCGAAACTTTAGGAACATAATTTTTGAAGGATTATGGTTGTAATTTCTAGAAATTATGAAATTTTTGAAAATTTATTTTTCAATTATTAAATTTAATTTTTTTAAATTTTTACTTCTAGTGAAAATGTGAATATGAAGTATTTAAATATTTATATTTAACAAAATTATTTATTTATTGCATAACTGAATTTAGAAATGAGTAGAATTAAGTAGTATTTCAGTTTAAAATTTCTATTACTATTAGTAATTAAATTAAATTAAATATTACTATCAGTTAAAATATTTTTCATAAGAAATTATCTAAAGTTGAATTGATAAAAATATTTACTTTTTTGAATTAGTTAAAGAAAAAAAGAATATTCCGTTCGTTCCGAACTTTCAAATTTTTAGTGAACTAAAATCTAAATGAAATAAATATTTTAGTCAAACCAGATAAATTTTAATTTTTGTACATACAAAATATTGATCAAAGTTCTATTTCGAAGCAGTGAATAATTTGAATGAATTATAATTCAAACTGTAAATTTTTTTTTTTCAAATATTAATTTCAAATAGCAAATTTCGAAAGATTAATACATAATTGTATGTCAAAAAATAATTCTCCAATAAAGGCCTTCCCTACATTGTTTTTCTCCATTTTAAAGTATTTTGTCTCTGCCTTTAATAATTTATCCTTTCGAAATAGTCACGACGACTATTTTTTATTCTATATAGAAAGACATTTGTTTGAATGAGAATTTTCTTATTATAAAAGTGGTTGTTATAAAAGTTTACATGCTCTGAAATGATTGAGACAATATAAATGCTTAACTAAATTTCTTATATGGGAATAGATAGAAGGATTGAATGTAACTAGTTTGGAAAAGATTGACGGCGATAAAATATTTTCTCAATGCACGAAACTTGAAGAATGACATTATTATTAACGTAGTGGTCGTATTAATATGATTTCGGGAAGCATTTCGCGAACAATCACAGTTTTATATTTATATATACATATATATATATATATATATATATATAAATGTGGACTATATAATACATATACATAATATGTGTGCACAGATTTCGTGACTCCTTGGAAAATCGCGTGCAGACTTGGGCAAGAAATCTTTCTTGAAATCGTAATACGAAGTGACTTTCGATCGAATCTTTTTTCCCTCGCGAACTCGTTGATTGAATGCCGTATAATATTTGAGTAATTTGATTAGATGAAAGTAAAGGGAGTTAAGAAAATTAAGGTTAAATTTAGAAAGAAAAAATTTTCTCGTTACGATATAATTTCTTTCTTTTTTTTTCTCTTTCTTATGTTTTATATTTAGAGCGCAAAAAAAATTATTTCTAGAGAAAATATTTTTTTTAAATTAAATTCTTAGTTGTTTTCAATTCATAGTAATTTTTTTTTTATAACATTCGAGAAGAGAAAAATAATTTCTTTATTTCAGTAAAGTTTGTCTTTCCTTTTTTTAAATGAATGCGTTTAAAAGTTTGAAATTAAATGAAATGAATTGAGAATAATGTTTGAGATAAATTTTACGAAAATATTTTTGAATTTAATATGCAGACATGATTTTTTTTTTTTTTTTTGAGACTTGCAATCGCACGTAATTGTGAAACACACGTTAATGATAATGAATTTCTTAAAGGTTGTCTCGAGGAATTCCTGTAAAATCATAATTACTTTGGAGCCGTAAAAATTTGAGGATGTAAAATTACACTTTATAAAATATACCCTTGGCGTGGTAATCCAGCGCAAAAGTATGGTCACAATTATAGTCACCCATGTCGTGGTCGTTTTTAGCGCCGGCGCTTTATGCGCGCCTTGTGATAAATATATAAGTAACATCCTTTTTTTCGCTCTAATGAAATTTTGTCAGTGAAAAAATATAAAGAGGTCTGTGAGAGAGAATATCCCCTTTCGATCAATTAGGGTTAATAAATGGGAAGAGGAGTCGTCGTCGAGACTTGTGGGTTTATGCTATATATTAAAAATGTAAATATCTCTCGGCGGCTCGCTATTGGATGTAAATATTAATCAGTGGATTTAAATTGTGCTCTTTTCTATTTCTAATTTAATCTCATTTGGTCTTCATTCATATTTTTGATTCAAGTTGGACTTTTTATTTTGCTATTAATTAAAATTCGATTTTGGATCTCGATTTTTCGTTCGTTTTTAGGAGCGCGCACACTTGATGATTTTGCAGAGTTTATTTGTTACCAACCGGAATTTTTTTTTCATCAAAATTAACAAATGTTTTATTACTTTAACTTGTTTTTAAAAATTAACTTTTTATTTCAATTTTTATCGATGTTTATAATTTATATACTGTTCTCTAAATTTAAATTAGTTAAAAAAAATTAAATTGATAGTAAAAAATCACCAATTCAAACGTATTTATGTAAATAAATTTTTAAAAAATTGTGGAGTTAATAGAAATATTTTAAAATTCCACTGAAAATATGTTATTAAATTTGTTAAAGAATTTCATTAGGAACTTTTTAACAAATGGAATTATTTTTAAAGTATTTTAATTTAATAACTGATTAATAATTGAATTTATGATCCCCAGGTTTTGAACGTTCTAATGAACGAAATATTTTTTATTAAAGATATTTTTGTAATCACAAAATAATTTAAAAACTGTAATTTCACGTTTAAAAATTCAGTAATTATTTTTTTGGATTGTAATTAGCAAAATAATTGCAATAAAAATTTAATTTTTAGAATAAACAAATAAATTTCAGATATAATTTCAGAACTTTAGGATCTTTTGAATTTTATAGAAAATCATATTCTAATGTATTCATATTTCTAACGGCGAAGGTTAATAATTAAAATTTTTATTAGTTAATTTAAAAAAAATATATGTACTTAAAATTGTTTAATAAAATTGAACTTTAGCAAATTTTTTTTAAAATCTGAAAAATAAGATTGTTGTAATTTTTCAATTATATTGTTTCAAGATATAATTGAATTTCTATAAGGAAATAATTGGAAATTTTTGAAGTAATTGAAATTTTTTTACATTTTTTGAAAAATAATTGAATGTTTTTAAAGAATGTGATTTAAATTTTTTGAAAATAATGTTAGTGACCGTAATTATAATTTTATTTTTTAAATTTAAAGTCCCTCTTACAGTTTTTAATGAATTTTTTGCTTATAAAAATTATATTATTCTATTCAATACATAATTATAATTATTGAACTTCCCTTAAATTTTTATAATTTCAAATTTCTGAATGTTTTTATAAATTATATTTATTTATTTCTTGGACAAATTAAATGTTCATTAATTATTAAATAAATAATTAATTATTATTGTTTTATTATTTTCAAAAAATTTAATAAAATTCATCACAAGAATTAAATTATTTTAATAAATAATAGGAATTGTTTGGAAGAATTGAATTAGTTTTTAAAATTCTTTGCAGAAATTCAATTATCAATGTAATTTTAATAAAATTGAAAAATCAAATTTTTAATTATAATTATAAAGAGACAAGTTTATTTTCAACAAATTGAGAAAATGCTTTGTTCAATTCAATTATTTTTCAAATTATCAATTAAAATTATTAAAAAAAACATTATTTAAAAAAAATAATTTAAAGATACATTCATGTTCAAAATAAAATATAAATTTAAATTTGATGAGAAAAAACAGCGAAAAATTTAGGACATAACCGGAAAAAGCGGGAATTTTGTTGAATAAAAATAGTATGAAGCTGAAGTCCGCACCGTTTTAAAAAACGAAAAATTAAAAAAGAATTTTTCTCAATTCAAATTTACATCTAAAAAATTTTTTTTTGTGTTTGTTAATTTTTAATAAATTAATTGTTACTTAGGAGACAATTGTTAAAAATAACATGATTTAGAATTAAAAATAGAAAAAAATGGTCGCATTATTTCATTGTTTTCGTTTTTAAAAACGTTGCGGACTTCAGCCTCATAAAATAGTAGTAGACACATTTAAAATTAGAAAAAATAAATTTATTTTAACAATTAAAAAAATTTTGATTTTCTGCTGAATAGCAGATGTCTCCAAATAATTTTACTATTGAAGAAATGTAATGGAACATTTTTTGAGTTATTTTCAAAGTATTAATAAAAATGTGTTTTTAGGCTCAGGGATAAATAAAAATTTTGTCTCGAAATGAAAGTTAAAATATCAATAAATTTTGAACGTTTATCAATTTTCTTTTTCCCTTTGGTGATGATGAAGAAAAATAAGTTTGTCTCGAGGATGAAAAATTCATTTATATTCCGCACCGATTGCAAACATTTTTGATAAATCAAAACGGAAATAATATAAAAAGAATATTATGCACGCTTTGATATGTTTATCGGCATTCTTTGCGCTCGTGTTTATCAATTGAAGAAGAACATATTTAAATCTTTTTTTTTTTAATGTGATGTTTTGCGCTCTTTTAAAATCAGTTATAACAGATTTAAATCCTGGGTACATGAGTACATGACATTTAATTTTTCCCGTTTTTCAATTAAACGCGATTTTTAATATTCAAGATCAGTTTTTTAAGAAGAAGGACGAGGAGGAGGTTGGATGATGCGAGTGGTCCGCGAATAGAAATCCACATGGATGAGGGGCCCCAAAAACTTTGATATATGACTCAATAAAACTGAACCCGAGGCGGGTCCCAGCTGAATATCAAACGTATAATGTTCACCTCGTTAACTCTCTCGTGTATATATATATATATGTTGAAATAAACCGATGAGAGACAGACGCGGACACGCGTTAAGTCCCGAGGATGAGGTGCCAATTAGGAATTCCTCTAATTAATATCGGTTTCTATACGTTTCGATATCGGGAAAGAAAGAAGAAGAAGAACAGACAGGAAACATGGTTTAATTATATCAGGATTTATCGGTTCTCTCATAATCTTTTTTAACATTGTTCTTCTTGCGTAAATCAAGTTATGTAAATCGCAAAAAAGAAGCAAGCTTTATATCTCGGGGAAACCTACTTAAACATGTTTCAGTTTATATCCCCGCAACACAATTTATGCACACTAATTGTGAATAAAATTTATTAATATTTTAATTGGTTTATATAAATTATTTTATAATTATATTTTCCCCAAGATGTAATAAATGGAAATTGTTGTTATTATTATAGAAATTTTTGATTTGATCGCAAAGTGTTAAATTGTAGGATATTATTTTTATCTCTCGAGTTTATCGAGTTTTTTTTATATTGTTTGTCACTAATAGTATTTCCTTTGTTTTAATTGTTGAGATTGTTCCTTTTTTTGTAATTTTTAATTCCTTTGGTTTTAATTATTGGGTTTCTGAGGTGAGGAAAAGGGTAATTATTTTATTTACTGATTTTTGCATTAGAGGAGGAGGAGGAAACAATTGTTTAGATTGTTTATGTTGCGTTGGTGGGACATTATGCAGCGTTGACAAGGGGGAATAAAAAAAAATAAAGGCCCCTATCTCGTAAAGTATTCTTCATTATTTTCTGGTCCTTTTTGATGGGTCTTCCCAGAATTGTGTCCTCGAGACTGTTTAACAATAAGGCTGTATGTACATTGTTGTTGTATTTAAAAATTCTTTATTTTCGTCGATATTATTTATGGGGGGGAATAAATAAAGAGAGAAAATTTTTTTTTCTTGTTTGTGTGAATTAAGTTAATTTTTGTTTTATTCACACTCGAGACTGTGTGTGATCTGATAAAGTTGCAACGGTGTAAACAAGATGGGATGCAATCTGTATATGGCAGCGGAACGATGCAACTAAAAGAAGATCACAAATGCTGCGGACGCTTTTTATTTGTGTGTAACGAAAAATAATTAATTTCTTTTCCTCCCTCTTTTAGGTTCGGTTTGTGTGAGGCAAAATACCACCCGTGAAATCTGTTTGAATTGAGTCTTTTGCTGCATATAAGCTTTGATGAAAAATATTTTTTTATATTCTCAGTTCTTTATTTAATATATAAAAATTAAAAATTTACGGCTTTTTTTGTTGTTGTTTTCTTTTTGCAATTGCATATAATATAGACGCTGTAAAAAGGAAACTCTAGAGTTGATAATAAAAGTAATAAATTGTAATGATTATTTTCGCAAGAGTTTATTGGTGGAAATATTCTTCAGTACAAATATAATTATTGGTCGTCATTAAATTACAAATTTTTACGAGTCACTTTGCCTGGGAATTATATAGATTTTTAATGATAAGTTTAAGTAATAATGGAAGTTCCGGGGACATTTCGAAATAAAATATTTTTATAGATATTACTCTACAACCTACTTATTACAAAAGTGTAAAAATATTAATATTTGTCGTTTGAAGACGAAAACAAAAAAAAAACAAGAAGGCAAATCTATTGTGTGAACTCGTGACGAAAATTAAAATTTTGGAGAAAACAAACATGTTTGGAAGTTTTCATTAGATTTCCAGAAAACATTAATTACATTTTTTTTTGATAATACAAAAAGTTTATTTTTTCCATTATTTTTTAATTTTTGAAAAATTACATTATAATATGGAAAATAAAAAATAATTATAAAAAATTAAATCTGATAATTATTAGAATACAATTTTAAAATTAAAAATTAGCAGAAATTAAAAAGAACTTGAGCATAACATAAACTGGTTGTTTTTTTGGTAGGATTTTTTTTTTATTGATTATAAACTGATTTTATCCGAAAAAGTTCTTTGTGTATATCCCAGTCGAAGATTAGTTCCGCGCAAAATAAAAAGGAACCGCGCTCGTATATCTTTGACTTGGGCGGATCCGTTCCCGCGGGCCATCAGGTGCCGTGTAATGACATTTTCCAATGAGTGACTTCTCCATGGGTCAACCCATCGGAGTGCCGAGCACTTATTTTACACCGGAAGCGCGTGCAGATTTCTTGAACATCCGGGGCAATGAACCGCCCATTGTCAACACCGCGCTCTCTCATATTTCTCTTTTTTTTCAATTACAAAATATTCCCCTTTTCATATTTTTTATTATTTAGTGTAATTATTATTTAATTATATATTAACCTTTATAACTGTACTGAAGCATTTCTTTTTTTTCTCTTTTTCCATTTCAAACACTTAATTACTTTTGAGACTATTGTGACAAAATAGTTAATTTTTTTTTGTATAACTGGAAATTAGGTATTATTTGAAATTGTGGTATTTATTAGGAAAAAAATATGTAGATAAAATTTTTTAATGATTATTGTTTTTATTTGGTTAGGATGAAAAAGTATTTCAATAAGATAGTTATTTTTTTATTGATAGCAAAGGATTATTTTAGTTGAAAGTTGTAAGTAATGACAATTATAAGTGATGACAATTATGACTAATGACAATTATGATTAATAATAATAAAAAAATAACAATAATAACAATTAGAACTAATAATAATTTATTATATAATAATATAAACAATTTTATTGTTTAAAACTGACGTTTTTAATTTTCTATTTTTCTTTTTTTATTCTGTTTTTTTATTGTATTATTAAAATTGTTATCTAATAATATTAAATATAATTTTTTCTCTTTTTATTGTTTAATATAACTCTTTCATTGTTGATAATTAGATTTTATGATCCATGAGTTCTGATCGTTGAAATCAACATTTTTTCGAAACAAATATTTCCTAAAATTGCAGTTTACGAAATAATAAACATATTCTTGTGGAAATAAGAACTTTTAATAATAATAAAGTTTTCACAAAAATTCAATTATTTAAAAAAATAGTTTAATAAAATTCTACGCAAATATTTGTTTATTTTCAAAAGTAATAAAATTCTTCGTAGAAATTTAATTAGGTTAAACAATTTTAAAAAGTTGTTGTCAAAATTTATAATTATTTTTATAAATAATAAAGTTTTGTTTAACGACACATTCTCGGACGTTAAAATTCTATAAAAAATAATAAAATTCTTCTCTGAAATCCAATTATTTTTTGTACAATTTTTATTGATTTCCTTAAAAAATGTAATTATTCTTAAAAATTTTATTAAAAGTCGTCGGAAAAATTCAATTATTTAAAAATTATTTGTTAACATGTCTTATAAAAATTTAATTTTTAAAAATATGCAATTATTTAATAATTTACTTATTGTTGCTTTTAAATGATTAATTTTTTCTAGAATTTTCTAATAAACATTGATTTAAAAATGCATTTTAGTTAAAATTTTAAATAATAATTGAATATTTAAAGCATTATAGTATGAAACTATGAATGTTTAAAAATCATTTAATTTTTAAAAGGTTTCCAATTAAAAATTTGAATTTTTTATACTTTTGACTATAAAAATTCTGTAAAATTAATTTTTTGTTTTAAACATTTAAATTGAATTATTTTAAAAAATTGTTTCAATTTTTCATTGAAACATTATAAATGTTATTTTTTATTTTTTAAATAATAAATGGAAAAAATTCTGAAAAATCAAATTTTCCTGAAATTTAATTGTTACCAAATGGATTTAAGAATTTTCAAAGAGTTTATTTAAAAATTATTAACAATGATTGGTTTAAAGAAGAATTCTTGTTAAAAATTGTAGAAAATAATAATTTAATTGAAATGATAATTTTACAAATTATGTAATTCGTCAAAATTTTGTGTGGTAATCAGGAAAAAGTTAAAGAAAAATAAAATTATTTTTCTGTAGCCATCCTAATTAATTTTAGCTTCTAAATATATTTTTTTAAATAATTGTTGTTTATCATTAATTAACAGAAGTAATTTAATACAATTATTTAGTAAAAACTATTTTTTTTATGTTCAATTATTTAAAAAAAATTCTAATAAAAATAAAATATTTTTTTAAGTAAAATATTTTCTTTTCTTTTGTTTCAGGTGAGTTTAACAACATATATTTCCTGTCGAGTCTATTTCGTAAGTAAATATATATTTTTCTCTGTGTTGTGGATCATTGTTTTTCACTGAAACATGACTGAAATTTAATGAAAATTATATTGTAACGCTTCAGTTGATAAATTACAATCATTTCGCTATAATTTAAATTTAGAGTTTGCCAAACAATTGGAAGAAAAATAGAAAAAAAAACAATTCAAAGCAACTGCCATTAATCTCACTCAGCTAGAAATCGAACTCCAAAAAAAAAAGAAATGGAAGAAATATTTTTATGATTTATATCTAGTATATAGAAATAGTATTATTAGTATAGGTGTAGTGTCTGATAAAATATAGTTGACACTAGTTTTGCTTTTCATCCGAAAATTGAAGGAAAACGCACTAACGAGTGTATATGCGACGATTGAAATTCTTTACGGTTGATTTTAACGAACGACACGTATAGCTGAGTGTAAATTCGAAATCGACAGCCGTGCGCTGTTGATTTAAGCGATTCGAGATTTGTAACGGTCACTGCGCAAAGGGTTAAAATCTACCTGTTAGGTAATTCGTTTCGATTAAAATCCCAAGTGGAAAAAGCGTTATGGTTCGCTATTCGAGAATGATGTGCAAAAAGCGCCAAGAAACTTGGAGATTTTGTGAACAAATGGTGAACAACGCGACAACGTTCGCTGTTTTCTTTTGTTCAGTTTTATAATATATAAAACGATAATAATTTTTCTTTTTTTTTCCACGTCTTTTTCATTGAAAATAGTGTCGTCGCCTTTACCCTTTTGGTCAAAATTGATACGCTCGATTGGACATCTCAGCTTGGAAATTATTTATTTACAAAGGAAGTGAGAGAAAGGGTATTGTTGTCTTTCATTTTGACATTGTTTTTTTTTCTTCTTGTATTCCTCTTTCTTATTTTGCTCTTTTTGTTCTTTGTTTTTCTTATTCTTCTTGACCCTTGTTCTTTTGATTTTTCTACTTCTTCTTCTTCCTTTTTTGGTTTTTTTAATTCTTATGTTTCCCAATCCTTCTGCAGATTTTGTACTCATCTACTAAAATCTACTATTTGCTATAAAAAAAGAATTGAAGAAATTCAGACAAAATTAAATTATTTTCATAAATAATGAAATTTTCACAGTAAACCACTTTACTTTTTAAATTAGCTACATGCTTTGCTAGAAAAAAAATTTAACAAAAATTCGATAAACTGAAATTCTTCACTTTAATTCTTTAATTAATTTTTATCATGGAAATTCAATTATTTAAAAAAATTGTAATAAAATCGTTTGTAAGAATTAAATTTTTTTTATAAATAATAAAATGCTTTTTAGGAATTAAATTTTTTTCAAAAAGATTTAATAAAATGACACACAGACATTTAATTTTTGTCTTTCTCAAATAGTAAAATTCATTGTAGGAATTTAATTTACTAGTGGGATAAGGATGAAATAAATATTTTTGAGAATAATTAGAAAAAAGTCAGGAAAATAAAAAAATGGAACTTTTTCTTCGTTTTTCTTTTTTTCTTGTTGTTATTGTTCTCTAGTCTTTCCTCTTTTTCTTGTTTTTCTTCTTCTTCTTGTTATTGTTCTTTTTTTATTCTTGTTCCCCTAGTACTTCTGTTTTTTTGTTTTTTTTCTTGTTATTGTTCGTTTTCTTCTTCTTCTTCTTCTTCTTCGTTTTTTTTTTATTTTTCTTCTTTAATTTTCTTCACATATTGCCAATCGAGATGCAAAAAAAAGAAAATAATTTCAAATATCAATTCCGTTTATGCGCAGTATGATAAAAATAAAGAATATTGTTGAGATATATAGGTTCGTGTTTGTAATCAATAGGTTGCGTATTTATATAAATGAAATTTTTCATTAAAAGAGGGAAGAAAAAAAAATTTAATGGGAATGATGCGAATTAAATGGTCATTCTGAGAATCCATTAGAAAACAGAAGTTAACACGATCATGGACTTATATCCTGAAGTGTTCTCTGCAACCATAAAATAACTCGAATACCGAACGCGTTTCAATGGCAAGACACAAATTCCTAAAGTCGGTGGCCGCCAGAATCATTTTCCAAATTCGGTTAAGATAAGACTCTTTGGTCTTTAGCTATCTTCGACTCTTGCGATAACAAAAATTAACGACTTTCCATTTTTGAATCGACAAGAATGCTACTTCTTTATATATATATGCCTATTTTGTGTCAATCTTCAGTTTCTTTTACAACACTGTCTGGCAGCTTGATTATATACTTTTGGAATACTGAACTTTCTTTATTTGTTGGTAAATTATTGTTTTATTTTGTAATGTTTGTTAGTTTGGATGGCAAACATTTTTTGTTTCTTGAAACTATTAAAAAACTGAATTTAGTTGTTGTTGTTAACAATTTGGCTGTTTGCCGGGTCGTAATGAATTTAGTTTTGCGTCGAATCGAAACTAAATTGATAAACTAAAAGAGGAAAAATTTTTACGGAACACTGGGATTTATATTCTACAGTTGGGGTTAAAATAAAGCTGAAATGCGTAAAATTAACATTGTAGTGTGTAAAATTATGGAACAACTTTTCACTAATTTAAATTTAAAAAGTAAAATTTATTTTTCAAAAACTATTTTATTTTTCGAATTTTTTAACAGAATTAAAGAAAAAAACGAACTTAACGGAATTAAGAGAAAAAACAGACTCGACAGAAACAGAAATAAATACATAGCTGAGAAATGCAGGTGAAAATGAATGAAACTATTTTGAGACTCAAAATGAGAGATTGAAAATTTGCCTAACAAAAGTGTAATTAAGCTGCATCTTTCAGGAGCGTTTGAAATAAACGAAGGGATATGCGTGTTGTATATAAAATGTTGTAAATAGACTCGTAAGCATGGAGTCATATCGTCGGTTGCATCTCTTGTTTGTCGGCCCCTTTGAAAAGAGCTTCTCTCTAGTGCATTTTGTTCGTGTTCTCGTTGTTCAACGCTTCAGACCGAGGACCCTGATAACGATAATTAATGTTACCTCGCGTTGATTATCCCTCACGCGAATTTATATCGCGGCAGTAAAACCAACTTTGCGGGAGCAAATCAAAAATATGTATTTCTTTTTTTATTATTTATTTTCAAACGCATAATTCTATAACTACTATTCTCTTTGGAAATTTTCTACAAAAATTTTATTTCATTTTCTTTGGAAATTTTCAAAAAAAATTTTACTTCATTCTGTTTTTTTTGTATTTTTTTTATTCTTTTTGTAATATTCTGTAAGAATTGAAGATATTCGATTCCAGGATTCGTACTGATCTACTAAAACTATTTATGTACCTAAAGATTTGAACGTACGTTCAAATGAACGACAATATATTTTTTTACCTTCCTCTTTGTATTTCTTTACAAAAAATTTTTATAAATTAAAAAACAAATTAATTCTAAACTAAATATTAATTAATTTGAATTATTTTAATTTTTTGGATATCAATTTTTTAAAATACTTGAGGTGGGAAAAATATTAATTTATTTGAATTTTCGAAACTTTAGCCACATAACTATTTCCCACTTTTTCCTACTATATACTACTTTTTTAATACGTTATGCTAATATTTAGAAACAATTTTTAGATTTTAACCACTAAAAGCTACTATTTCTGTTCTTTTTTTAAAATAATTTCCACTACTTAAAAAAGAAATAAAAAAGATTTAATTAATTTAAATTCACGAATACTAGAAATTAAAAAACTTTATTTTTTTTTACGTCTTGATACTATTTGGGTCCTTTTTTTTCAGTATCTGTAGTATTTTCGAAAAAATATTCACCAAAAAAAATTCAATTATTAAAAAAAAGAATTTTTTCAAACAATTTTTTTCATAAAATTCTAAGCTAGATTATTTTAAATTAGTTAATTGAATAATTCATTTATTTTTTAAAATAAAGCTTTCCACAAGAATTCAATTATTGAAAACAAAATTTTCCTAATATTTATTATATTTCAAGGAATAATTAATTATTTAAAACAATTTTTATAAATTTCTTATGAAGAATTCAACTATTTTTGAAAATGTTAATAAAAAGTTTTAACAACTATATCGAATTATTTTTATAAATAATAAAATTCATCGCAGGATTTCAATGATTTTTAAAACAAATTTAAAAAAATTGCTTCAGAAGTGCAATTATTTTTGAAAATTTAATTTCAATTCTTTGAAAAAATGAATTATTTTAAAAAATATGTTTTTTGAATTCTTTGGTAGAATTTAATTATTCATAAAAATTTTAGAATTTTTCCCAGAAATTCAATTATTTAAAAATATTTTAATAGTATTGTTTGAAAGAAGGCAATTTTTTTGAAATAATTCAATTATTCTTTTAGATTTTAATACAAATTTTGTCTAAGAATTCAATTATTTACACAAATTATTCTTTGAAAGAATTCAATTCTGTCGATAATTAACAAAATTATTGAAGAAAATTTAATTATTTTGAGGCATTTTAATAAAGTTCTTTGCGAAATTAAATTATTTTCATAAATAACATTATTCATTACAAGAATTAATTTATTTTCAAAATGTAATAAATTTCTTCTTGTGAATTTAATTCTTTTTAAAAATTCTAAAAAAAATCGTTAGCAAGAGTTTCAATTATTTTCAAAAAATGTTAATATAATTCTTTAAAGAATGTGATTATTTTTAAAAATGTTTCGCAATTTAATGATTTTCAATATTCTACTATTTTCATGAATAATAAAATTCGTTGTAGGAATTGAATTTATTAGCAAGATAAAAATGAAGTAAATATTTTTTATGAAAATTAGGAAAAAGTCAGGAAAATAAAAAATATGGAATGGAATTTTTGTCTGTCATTTGTAAAGTGTCTGAAACTAGTTTTTTTAGTCGTCAGGATTAATTTTTCGAAAGCTCCTTGATTTTTTTTTAATTTTGAACTTACTTTTTTAAAAATTGCACTGAAAAAAAATTTATTTGATTCCAATAACCGATTATTTGACTATTTTCAAGTAAATATTTACTTGAATTAAATAATCTTTATTTAAATCAATTAAATAATATTTACTTGAATTAAATAATTTTTATTTGAAACAATAAAATAATATTCACTTGAATCAAATATTTTTTATTTGAATCGATTAAATAATATTTTCTTAAAATACTGAAATATTGAATTCAAATACAATTCATTTAGTTTCAATAAAATTAATTTGATTTAAGTAAATATTTATTTGATAATAATCAAATAAATAATCGGTTATTTGATTAAAATAAATTTTTTTTTCAGTGTAATTATTAACGACTACGAAGTGTGCAATTCTATTCAAATATTTTTAAAATCATTTATGACGGAAAAATTGTCAGTCAGAAAAAATTGGAAATTTTGTAATTTATGTAGAAAATTACTAGAAATTGCGCAAGAACAATAAGAGAGGAAAAAAGAGAGGAGAGAAAAATTTTCAGAGCGTTAGTTTAAGGTCTCAGGTGACATCGCGTGCTGGATGGAAAGTGATTCTGAGGTTAGTGCTTAAAAGTGTCTAGGAACTTATCTTCCAATGACATGCGAAGCAGAGTAGCGACCGGAGAATAATCGTAAACTCTCTTATCTTGATATTTTCTGAAAGCAAGGCATTCCTTACCTCACTACCTGAGTTAAAATGCCTGTTTCAATTAACGAAAGTTGTTCGCGTCAAGTTTTTTCCTTTTTTTTTTCTTTTTTACTTATAACTCTCAGTAAATATTTTGTCTTTTACTGAGAGTCAACTCTCACATTAAAGTAGCCACTTCATTATATTGGA
This sequence comes from Leptopilina myrica (nomen nudum), assembly GCA_032872475.1. NCBI lineage: Eukaryota > Metazoa > Arthropoda > Insecta > Hymenoptera > Figitidae > Leptopilina > Leptopilina myrica (nomen nudum). The sequence continues at coordinate 5,571,417 of CM065458.1, forward strand.
GAAATCAAATCAGTTTTTCATGCTCGCACGTAAGTTCACACAATTCCAATATTATTTAATTAAACGAGAATTAATTTCTTAATTTTATTATATACATTTATTCTCTGTTTATAATAACATCTTCTGTTTAATATTGAGAGAAATAAAAAATAAAATAAATACAATAATAAAAATCGAATAAATTGGCAAATCTTGTACATTATATATTCTGCGGGAGATTAGTTAAGAGAAGGAAATAAAATTTCGCATATATGATTAATTTGAATTCGATCTCGCTTCGATCATTTTTTTTTTAATGACTCGCTTATTTCCTATCGCATCTTTCAGGAGATATTTTTGTTTCACTTAATGCCTAATTCATATTTTCGATAAAAGTTAGATTAGAGGAAGGTTTAAGTTTTTTTTTTTTTTTTTGGAACGGATATATAGAAATCTGTTAAATAGATTTACATAAAATTAAGTTTGTTACGTGTTGGAGATATTTATGTTTTTTCTATAGAGTTTCACTTTTTATAAATTGAGAGAGTAAATAGTGGCAATTACTCGAGTCAATAATGTTAAAGAGTTAGAACTAATCAATTTCTTAACGTTCCTATTTGGAGAAAAATACATGACAAATTTGCAGTATTAGTTTATAAGTTTAGTGCGGCTAAATCCGTATAAAGACATATATACGTCTCGTTATGTCAACGCCTTTTAATGGAAAAATGACTCACACGCTTCACGACCTGAATTATATTGTATACTCGCTATACACATACACACACAATATCAATCATCGAGTGAAGGAACAAAGTTTCAACACCCTTATATTTATTTATGAAATATGCATAAGTTACTTATTCGTATCTTCCCATGGCGTGTATAATTAGCAATCTCAAGTAAATGGGAAATTTAATTTTAATATACATAAATTAGTATTAAGTGAATTTATTTAGATAGTTTTATTTTTATACGCATCAAGGTAAAAGAATATGAAGCTATATTTTCAACTGTATGAAGAAAATATTATAAATATTAAAAAAAATTACTTTTATAGCAATTTTTTGAGAGGAATTTAATTTGGACACTTTTTGAATTTTTATTTTTTCTAAAAATTGATAGATTTTTAAATCCATACGTAATTTTGTAGACAATGTGTAATTGTATCTAAAAAAATTTCCGAATGAAAAAATTAGTATTTAGAAAAGTTTTAACAATTAAAAAAATTAATTTCAGGTTAAAAAAGTTTTAAATTCGATAAAAATGCAAAATAAACTTTTTCAAAAATAATGTTTTAGGGATAAAAACAAAATTCGATAAAACATTTTTTTTATAGTTTATCTTCTTAAATTAGTTAGCAAAAAAAAAGGGTTTTCGTATAATAAAATTTGTTAATAATTATATTTTTTTTTAAATTCTTAACCTGAAAACTATTTTTTGTAAATGCTAAAACTTTTCTAAATATTAATTTTTTCATTCGGCAATTTTTTTATAGATACAAAAATATATTTTCTACAAAATTATTATAGATTTCTAAATCTATGAATTTTTAGAAAAAATATAAACTCTTAAAAATTTCTTTATTTTTTTGAAAAATCCAATTATTTTCAAGAAATTTTATTAAAATTTTTGAATATAGGTATTTTTATTCTTTGAAAAATTGAAAATAATTGAATTTTTTAATAAACTAAATTTTACTTAAATTGTTTTAAAAACTTCAATTTTTTCGAACAATTGTACAAAATTTTTTTTTTAAATAATTAAACTTCTTTGAGAAATTTTCTTAAAATTATTAAAAATTGTTAAAAATTTTGAATTTCTAGTTTAAATAATTATAAATAAACATCTTTTTTAATTATTGTAATTCAAAATTTAATTATTAAATTTAATTTTAATTTTTTTTTAAATTTAATTTTTCTAAACATTTTATTAAAGTTTTCGAAAATATTTTAATTCTTTAGAAAAATTCTGTAAAAATTATTCTAAAAATTATTGAATTCTCGCATAGAAATTTATTGAAGTTTACAAAAGTATTTTAATTCTTTTGAAAAATTGAATTCAAAAAATTACAATTAATTGAATTGTTTCAAAGATTTTGTATTCAATTTTTGAAAACAATTGAATTTCTACGAAGCATTTATTTAAAATAATTGTATTGAAAATAATTGAATTCTGATAAAAAAAATTTGTCAACATTTTTGAAAACATCTGAACCGCGTGGAAGAATAAAATCAAAATTTATAAAAATCGTTGAATTCTAATAATAAATTAAATTTAATTGGCAATTATTGGAAAATAATTGATGTCCTGAGAAGAATTTAATTAAAATTGAATTATAATAATAATTGAATGGTTTCAAAATTTTTTTAATTTGTCAAAATAATTAAATTTTTAAGAATAATTTAATTGAAATTTCTATAAATAATTGAATTCTTTTTAGAAATTGAACTAGCAATTTGAAATTAATTGAAAATAATTAAAGTTTTGCGAAGAATTTAGTTAAAATTGCATTATAATAATAATTGAATGGTTTCAAATAATTTTTTAAAATTTGTCAAAATAATTAAATTTCTAAAAATAATTTTGTTGAAATTTCTACAAATAATTGAATTCTCTTTAGAAAGTGAACTAACAATTTGAAATTAATTAAAAATAATTAAGTTTTACGAAGAATTCAATTAAAATTGCATTGAAAATAATTGAATTCTTTCAAACAATTTTTTTTTTAATTTCTCAAAATAATTGATTTTCAGAGTTGAATTTTATCAAAATTGTTTAATATTTAATTAAATAATGATCATAATAATAGCAATGGTAAAAATTATAAGAGAAGAAATAATAAAAAAAAAAATATTTTGAAAATTTAAATAAAACCCAAATAGGTAATAAAAATAAAGAACAGAAAACTATTAAGTAGAGCTAATACTAATAGTATAGAGTTAATTTAAAACATAATTCTTCTGCGCGTAAAAGCAAAAAAGAACAAAATTACTGGAAGTAAACCACCTTAATATAAAACGAAAACTTATAGTCACTTAAACTACAATTTATTTATATTCATTATTAACTGAAACGTCGCTCTTCTTTATTAGTTTAAACTCGACATTCAAATACATATTATAATACACTGATTAGACCCAGTTCTCTCTCTCTCTTTAAAATGTGTTTTAATTAACAAAATATTTTTTTAAAAAACAAAATTTATGAAAAGTGTAGTTTATCTAGATCGTGGTAATAAATTTCAATAAAATACGATTTAAAAGAAAAAGAAGCCTCGGCATTTTCTATTTTATTTTTCAAAGCAACATGTATATATGTATGTTTAATTTTATTAACCCTCTAACTTATGGATTTATTTTCGAGCAACACTATGCGTTTTAGAAATTTATACTGCGAATATATATTGTACTTATTATGGTATTTGCATACAAAATGAGAGTATAATTAATATTGTATATAATTACACTTGGGCAATAATTTCACGAATTGATGATTTCTAGTGAGGATTTAATTATATAGTTAAAATTGACATATTGTTATTCAAAAAAAGAAAAGGGAAGAAGGAGAAAAAAATATATAACAGGAAGTAGTGCTCTCTCTTTTGTAATAAATTATTATCGCTTCTTTTTATTTATTATCGTGGAGAATTGATCTTCTTTATATATATATGTATATCTATACTAACTGTTGGCAATTTACTTATACAGTGTTTGAAAGAATTTCTTTTTTCGAATGGACAGAAGGATCGTAAATAGACAGTGTCTTCATTTTATGACCCAGAGTTTATAAAATCAGTGAAGATTTACGTTTCTCGTTAGTGCAATGCTTATGTCGCATATTTGAAAAATCATATATTTTTTTCTTCGTTTAAGTCATTTCGAGTTTTAATGAAAGAAAAAAAAAGTCATCAGCCGTTCTTGAAACATACTTATCAGACTTGGTTGCAAATCAAATAAACTTATTTTCTCTCTCTCGCAAAAAGATTCATAATTTTTTTTTAAATTTACATATACATTTCTTCTATGTGCATCATTAAGTTCAAATTATGTGTAAAATTATTTCAAATTATTAACCACGAACTTGTGGTTTGAAGAATGATTATTGTTATTACTATTTTTATTATTATTAACATAATTATTTGTATTATTATTGTTATTATTATTACTGTTATTATTATTTTTAGTCTTACTATTTTTAATTCTGCTATTGTTTCTATTTCTGTTTTCTAATTCGGTTATATTTAATTTTGTTCTTTTGTATTATTATTATTCTTATTTTCATTATTATCTATTTTTCATTAAAACAATAAATAAAAAAATACTCGAAATTCAATTATTTTCAATATTTAGTATTTTCGTGAAATTTTGCAAAAGAATTCAATTATTTAACAAAATATTTATACAAATTTTTCACAATAATTCAATTATTCTTTCACTAATAATAACATTTTTCATTGAAATAAAACTAAAATAAAAATCTTTGCAACTATTCAATTATTTTCTTAAATAATAAAATTCATTGCAGAATATCAATTATTTTTAATACAATTTTACAAGAACTGCTCGGGAAATGTAAACATTCTTAACAATTTTATTTCTATTTCCCGAAGAAGTAAATTATTTTTAAAAAATGTTTTTTTTAATTCTTTACAGGAATTTAATTTTTTTCAAGTAACAAAATAATTGAATTGGTGCGGAGAAATTAATAAAAAAAATTGATAACTAATTAAATTTTTAATAAAGTTTTGTTTAAATAATTGCAAAAATTTTATTAAAACAGTAAATATTTAAAATAATTAAAATGAGGAAAATTTTCGAAAGTAATTGAAATCTTGAACAAAAATTTTATTACGTTCTTTTAAAAATTGAACTTCGGAGAAGAATATTACTACTTATAAAGAAAATTGAAATTTTGACCAGAATTTTTGTAAAGAATTTAACGTCGGTGAAGTTCGCAACGTTTATGATCAACGATTGAAAGAAAAAAATTATTTTCCTATTAAAAAAAATAATACTTTTTGTTCACAAATATTTTTTTTTGTAAATCATCATTATTAAAAAATTAATCGTACTATTTTCTTTACAAAAATTTATAAAAATTTCTTTAAAAAATATTTTTTTTTTCTAAAATCGTTTACTATAAACGTTTTAAAACTTCACCAACGTAGAATTTTATTATTTTTGAAATATTTTTATGATATTGCTCTTGAAGAAATAAGTTATTTTAAATAGAAATTACTGTCAGAATTAGAAAAAATTGAAGGGTTTGTATTAGAATTCGTTGTAATTCCATAGAATTGATGAGAACAACAAAAAAACCCAAAATTTCTTTATAACTTCTAAAAATTTAATTTTTTTCAGTACTTTTAATAATAATCCCTAACTTTCCCTTAATTTTTCTCTGACCAATTCAAATTTCTTTCTTCCCTCCTTTTTTCTAATTTGTAGCAACCTTGACACAATATTATACTAAATCGTAAATTTTCAATATATACTGTATTCGAAAATTTATTCGCTATTACTATTATATCTGGGTTATATTTATATGCCTGATATACCTGTTTTGTATATATCAGGTGGTGAGTTCACCATTGTTAATATTGTATATTCGATTAAAAATACAGGTATACATGTATATGAAACTACTGAAAAATAATAAAATAAAACGATCGCGACCCGCATGATTGTAGAATGGGATAAAGCACAAGGACCGGGCGAGCCAATTAAAAGTCAATCTAGGCCGTTCTTTGTTTGTTGCCGCTACAACATTATATTTGGGAATGTATATGAATGTTGATATCGATCGATAAAATTATAGTTCGTATACACTCCCTTTATACACACGGGAGCACTCAATGAAACGGCAGAAACTAGTTTCCCCGTAATAAAGCGCCTCTTAAATACACTTTATGTATCCAATATTTCAATTAGTTCGAAGGAAGATTATTATAATTATATGGATGCTGAAGAAAGATCTTCTTACTTTCTTTCTTTCTTTCTTTCTTTTTTTTTTTAATGGACGATTAGCATTTTTTTAAGCTATCGGAAAAGGATATCTTTTGTTTTTTATCGACTCGATTTCTTATAATGTATTGGCGAAAAAGTCTTTTATCATTTGTATTTTGTTCTATGGCCTTATCATAAGCTGTTGAAAATTACTGGAACAATTAAAAAGGAGATTTATGTCTGTACGAGAATGTGAATGATTTTTCTTTTCTTTTGTGTTAATCTTCTTAATTAATGATTTTCTTTGTTTTTCCTCCAAGTTATCAGCGTTCAAGTAAAACAGAAATCAAATTTTTGGAGTTGAAGTAATTTAAAAACTAGTTTTTTAAATTATAATTATAAATATTTAATTGAATTAATTCAAATTCGCACTCGATAATTTATTTTTTAAAAAAGTAACAAAAAGTAGCTTTCAAACTAAAAAAACAGTAGCAAGAAGTAGCTATCAAAGATTATTGACAAAAAAATTATTTCTTGCAAAGAATTTTATAAAATTTTTTTTAAATAATTCATTTCTCTCGACTAATTTTATGAAAATTCTTATTTAAATAATAGACTTTCTAAATAAATGTAATGTAAATGTAAAATTTGTTGTAATAATTATAACATGATGATAGTACCGGGTAAAATCTACTTTTTAACATCAAAATCTTACCATCCATTTCTCTCACAATCAGTGTTTAAATTAAAAACTTTGAAAATTTGAATTTACAGCTACAATATTCTGATTATAACATAAAATTATTATTTTATCATTCTGTCATCTGGAAAAAGTGAAAATTTTGTCTGAAAAATCAGGGTAAAAACAATATTAAAGTTTTGTATAGCAATCCTGTTTGTGTATTTATGTCCTGTTTGTGTTCACCGCATTCATGGTGAATTTTCCATCCATCGAAAATGAGAAAGGTGTTATGTTAATGAGACAGTAATATCAATTCGCCTTAATGTGTTTCCTTTAAACTTATTACACTCGGCAAAATTTCCATATACTTCTATATACGTATAGTTTAATGGATGTATTAATCTTTCACTTTATATGATTATTGTTGGTATAGACTTTTAAAAGTGCAAAGTCACTGGCGCTTTAGATATAGCCGAGAGTCATAGTCAACTAATTAAAATAGTAACCCAACAAATGATTAGTTTTCTTTATCGTTTAATCGAACTTATCCTCAATTGTCACGCTTTATGTTCAGATACATGACTAATAGATATTTTCTATATTTAAAATACTGTAATTTATTACCAACTTATTTCACATTGTTAATGTTATTGCACGAACAACTTTGTTTTTTTTTAATAAATATATGTTTTTATTTGATTAATTATGAGAGAAAAGAAATTTACATATTGACACAAATATTGAGAGAATGTTAAGGAACTTTTCAAGTTGTTTATGTATAAGAGTTTCTAAAGCTCGGGGAATTCAGGGTTAAAATGATCCTTAAGTTCTGAACGTTCAAATGAATTAGTATTATTTTTTTCTTCTTCAAATTAAGTTTTAATTGTAATATTTTGTGTTATTATGAATACAAATGTTTACAAAGTTTCTAGTTATAAAATTTAAGTTCTTAATTTTTATTATAGTAAGTAATTTTTAAAAATATTGTTCATTAAAAGTATTTCGTTCATTTGAACGTTCAACACTTGTGGGTCATGGGTTAAGTTAGAGAAGGTAGAATTTATGAGGCTGAAGTCCACGACGTTTTTAAAAACGAAAACAAAAAAAATTAATGGTACGGTACTTTTATTTTTGATTCTAAATCATGTTGTTTTTTAATTATTGTATCCTTAGTAATAATTAATTTTTTAAAAATTAAGGTACATGAAAATTCGAGATAAATTTAATTTGAAAAAAATTCTTTTTGATTTTACGTTTTTAAAAACGTTGTGGACTTCAGCTTTGTTTGAATTTTACTTCAGGGAAATGTTGGGGATTTTTATTAAAATCGAGGGATAGAGTTAAATTTTTAGAATTCATGAAAAATTATTCTATAAAAGATTAAGGGACAGTTGGACAGTTTCACCAATACCGATTAAGAGTTAATGATTAAATCCTCAATTTACCAATCATAGGTCGTTAGAATCACTTTTAATCATTGATTAACATTTGATTGAGGTTGGTGGAATTAGCCCTAAATTTGAATTAGTTGAAATTAACTGATTGTTTGTTAAAAATAACTGATGGTTTAGTAAATTTTTTTCTACCGATTCAATTAGCTGAGTTTGACTAATTTTTCGGTTATGACTTTCAACTGATTCGAATTAAGAGAGTATAAACACTGTATACGTCACGTTGAAGGATCGCTTGGAATTTCCGAAGACACGTAGTAACAATATATTTATAGTTTTTTTTCACTTATAATTTGGGTACAGCTATCAAACTCAACTGGTCATTTGTTTCTTGAGATAAGAGAAGATCCAGTTGGTCTTCTCTCTCTCTCTCTCTTTTTCTCTGGACCAGTCCAACATGGCAGCCACTTAGAGTCTTAAATGGACTCGACTTTATGCACGAAGATAAATTCATAATGATTTACAGCTTATTTTTGTAACCTCTTTATCTCGCTAGGTTCCATTGACCACTCAGACTTTCTCTCTCTGTCTCTCTTTGTTTTAGTTTCTCTTTTTGTATCGGTAAACATATATAAACACACGCGGGCACAAAACGGTAAAAGTGTGGAAAACTATTGAAAATGCATTGAACACGCATGAGATGGGATTGATTCCATCATCATCATCATCATTATCATCATGATCTTCGCAGATCGCACGGTGTGGGGTTTGAAAAAAAGAATGCACGCATCCAATATGGATCGAAAGGAGCTTGATGCTCCAATCAATTCCCTCTTGTTCTGCTTGGTATTCCAATCGAATCGTGCGATTCTCGTCGGTTCGGTCCCAGGAATTCGCGGATCTTTCAGATCATTCGCGCGGCTCGTCGGGGCAATTACTCTTAATTGACCTGCACGTCCAAATACTTCGGCATCTTGTCGTCTTCTAGACAAGTTTCATTGAAATCGAAGAGCGGACAGATGCTGCTGCTACTACTTCTGTTTTGTTACCTATACATGTGAAAATTGTCTTGATATAGAGGTCGATAGATCGTTAATTTATTCTATGCAACTTTTCTCACTCCTTTTCTTATTCTCTTCTTTTTGAGAGTTTTCGATTTTTTCGGTAATCTTTGCTGTTTGGTAGTTGAATTGTTAGAAAATTATTTTTTTTTATTAAAAATAAATGTTAGAAAAAAGACTTGAGTACCCTAAAAAAGTAATCTCAGAGTTAGAGGAAAAATCCTCTTCTAATATCCTCTCAAGATTTTCTCTAAAAATGAAAGTATTCAACTTAAATGTATTGGATGGTTTTAAAGATTTTTATTATAATTTTTGCGTGGATAGTTCTTTGATCTCTGGTAATAAGCGAATTTAAGGTAATGGAAATTCTAAAAAAATAAAAAAAAAATGAAAAACAGAAACAGTAGCTTTTAGTTATTTTTCAGTCTTCGCACTCATCTTCCAAAACCTACTATTTACTACTTTTTTTTACGTTATGCTACTACAAGGATACTTTTTTAAATTTCAACAACTAAAACCTACTGTTTCTGTTTTTCTTTATTTTTTTTTTAATTTCCACTTTTTTAAATCCGTTAATTGCTAGAGATAAAAAAAACTATCTACAAAAATTATGATAAATGTCCTTAAAACGATTCAATTGATTTCCAAAAAATACTCGAAATTCTATTTTTAATATTTACTATAATATTTTCTTGAAATTTCGAAAAAGAATTCAATCATTTAAAACATAAGATAAAATTCATTCAAAATTGAATTATTTAAATAATTTAATTTCCACAGGAATTCAATTATTTTAGAATTGAATTTTCAAAAATATCAATTATTTAACAAAATATTTATACAAATTTTTCACAATATTTCAATTATACTTTCACTAATAAAAACATTTTTGATGTAAATAAAATTGAAATAAAAACCTTTAGATATAATTCTAATACAGAATTCAATTAATTTCCTATAAATAATAAAACTTATCAAAGAATTTTAATTAATTTTAATACAATTTTAAATTAATTGAACAATTAAATTATGTTCAAAAATGTTAATAAAATTCTTTGCAACTATTCAATCATTTTCGTAAATAATAAAATTCATTGCAGGATTTAAATTATTTTTCATAAAATTTTACAAGAATTGCTCGGGAAATGTAATTATTTTTTAAAAATTTAATTTTAATTCCTCGGAAAAATTAATTATTAAAAAAAATTATTTTTTTAATTCTTTGTAAGAATTCAATTGTTTACAACAATATTAGAATTTTCCATAGAAATTCAATTCATTTAAAAAAATTTTTAATAAAAAAATAAAAATATTAGAATTTTCCACAGGATTTTAATTATTTTTAAATATTTTAATAAAATTGTTTGAAAGAAATCAGTTATTTTCAATGCAATTTGAATTAATTCAATTATTCTTTTCGATTTTAATAAAATTCTTCCAAAAGAATTCAATTATGTCGATAAATAAGAAAATTATCCATAAAAATAATAAATTTCTTCTTGGAAATTCAATGAATTTTTAAAAATTCTATTAAAATCGTTCTCAAAGAATTCTATTATTCTCAAAATTTTAATTATTCTTTGTAAAATTCAATTATTTTTAAAAACTTTTCGCAATACTACTTAAATTAAAATTTTGCATAAAATTAGTTGAGAGAAATGAATTATTTTTAAAAAAATGTATAAAATTCTTCCCAAGAATTAATTTTTTCTTGTAAATAATCTTTGATAGCTACTTTTTCACTACTTTTTTTTAATTTGAAAGTTGAAAATAAAATTTTTTCTGAAAATTGGGGAAAATTGAAATTAAATTTAATTTTCGTGGCGTAATTTTTGTTAAATCAAACTTATTATGTATTAAATGAAAATTATTTTGTAGTTAAAAAATAATTTTTGCTTGACCGTGTAACAAAGATAATAGATTTGAATAAAAGATAATTATTTTTTACTCAAATCTATTGTTTTCTCGCAGTAAATAATAACAGTGAATTTTTACGCTTCAATTTTCAAAATTTCGAGACAGTTTAACTTTTACTGTAAATTATAGTAAAAATTATTTTATTAATTTTTTCGAGCATAAACCTATTTAAAATTTAAAATTTTCATTATTTTAAAAAATAATGAGTAGAACCAGGCCCACTATTAAAAACTAGGCTAAACTTGCGATGCTTCCCGAGTATGTTTATTATCCGTGTTCATGGATGCATAAATACAATTCTTGTTTTTTTTTTTGATAAAAAAAACCTGTATTTAAACATTATTAAATATAGTTTCTAATAAATAGAAACTGCAATTATCCAAGATAACCAATCGTTTTTTTGTCGTTGTTGTTGTTGTGTTGTATATTTACGACTATTTGCATAATTGATTTGTATGCCTAAAATTACAGTTTTAAACAGGTCTTATCCCTTACATTGTAACACACATATATTCATGCAATCGAATAAAGTATACTATTATCTTTTATCGTTGAACGTGAAATGAATGTAATATAATTGAGTGTGATAAGCATCTACTTGTCGAGAACATAAAAAAGGGGTTATAATTCGAGACAAGCTTTTCTTCGTATTATTTATTATTTCATATAGAATTTTATTTATTTTTTTTTTAAATCGTCAACACAAAAACGGAAGTAATACCTAATTAAAAGTAAATTTTAGTGAGTGTCATTCGCTCTGGTCATTGACCAACCAACGTTATGTCAGAAAGAGAGGCTAATAAAAATGACATCCGTGAAAAATCGTTAGGAAATCGATTTAGCTTGCGTGTTACATTCTATTAAAAAAGTCAACTAATTAAAATTGTCCTTATTTTCCTTTATAATTCTTATCAACATTGCTTTATATTTTGTTACATGGAAATTAGAATACAAGTGTTTTTCGTATCGGTTCATTTTTTTTTATCAATATACTTTTTGTTATTAGTTGCTTTTTATTTTTTTTTGCATTTATAAAATGCGATGTATTTTTACTTTGTATTGAGATAAAGTACTTAGGGAAAATGTTTTTTTATATTTTGTAAATAATTACTGTACATAATATGGACAATATGAAATTATGGCAAATTTTTAATAATAAACTCGACGTTGAGTTAAAAAAGTAAAATAGTTTTTCTTTGGGGCCATTTTCTTTTTTTTCTTTTTTTTCTTTTTTTTCTTTTTGTTTCAAGTGGTTAAATTTTATTTAGAATTAATTTTTCTTTTCTATTTGTTTCAGGTGAGTACATGTTATCTGCCACGTTTAATTCGTAAGTAAATATTTATTGAAAATTAAAAATAAATAAATAGAGAAGTTACAAATATTTGCAAAAATTCAATTCTCTTTACAAATAATAACATTTTTCTCCACAATTCAATTATTTTCATAAATAATAAAATTCTATTTAAAAATTCAATTATTTTCATAATTAACAAAATTCTTTTTCGAAATTTAATTATATTCGTAAATAATAAAATTATTTTTAAAAATTTAATTATTTTCGTAAATAATAAAATTTAATTTTTTTAATTCAAATTTTAATCGAATTCCTCAAAAAATATAATTATTCTTAAAAATTTTATCAGTATTTGTCGAAAAAATTCAATTATTTAAAAATTCATTTATTGGATAAATTATTTATTTTTGTCTTTAAATAATTGAATTCTCGTAAAATTTTTTTTATAAAAATTAATTTGTCTAATTCTAGACAATAATTGAATATTAAAAGGATTATATTATACAATTTAAGAAATAATTGAATTTTGAAAAATTTTATTGAATTTTTCTTTAAAATTATTTCAAGTTTTTATGTTGTAAATATTTCATTGAAGATTTTCCGAATAATCAAAATTTCGTAGAATTTAATTGTAAACGAATGGATTTAAAAGTTTTTAGCAACTTTTCCAAACACTTTTAAAAAAAATTGATAACTTTTAATTTATTTCTTTCGAAGAATATAAATAACATTTTTGAATTTAATTTAATTTTTCGATGAATTTACTTTAAATTTAAATTGTATTAAAAATAATAGAAATATTTGTGAAGAATTTTATTATTACATTTTTTTAATTAATATTGAATTTATGTGGAAAATTTTATTATTTGTCAAAATAATTGAATTCTTGCGAAGGATTTTATTAAAACTTTTTGTAAATTATTTAATTTCGTTTTGAATAATAATCTTTAAAGTTATTGAATTTCAAAAAGTTTAAATTTGAATCTTTTGAAGAATTTTAATTTCTATGAAAAAATATTTGTTTTAAGTATAGCAAATATTTAAATTGAATTGAATTGAAATTTAATTTTTTTGAGAAAATTTATTAAAATAGTAGATTTTAAAAATATTTGAATTTTAGTAAAGAATTTTGTTATTTGATTTTGTAATTGAATTATAGCACCAAATTTTTGAAAATAATTACACTTTTCAAAGAATTATTTTAAAAACTGTATGAAAAGTAATACAATTAAATTGAATTTTTAAAACAAATTTCTTTACATTTTTAATTTATTATTAAATAAGTAAATTAATTAATTCAAAAACATAATGATGTTTTTGAATAATTTTACATTTGAAGAAATTCGTAAATGGATTCAATAGAAAATTTGTTTATCTAATTTTTTTGGAGTCAATCAGAATACTTTTTAGGGGCAGGGAAAAAATCAAAAGTTTAAATTATTTTCGTAAATAATAAAATACTTTTTAGGAATTTAATTGTTTTTAATATATTTGTTTTTGTTTTGTTTGCCATCCTGATAATTCTGATTTAGCATAGTAAAAGTGATTAATGGTAGTCAGTGGTAGTAAAAAGTGACTAATTTAGATTTACAGAGGAAGAATTAATTACAAATTATAATTACGGTTATAATAATTTAAATGAACTGCAGCAAAAAGAAAAGGAAAAAATAAAAAGAGAAAAAAGAGAAAAAGAGAAAAAAAAAGGATGGAAAATAATCGTAAATCTGTGAATAGGTCAGTGTGTAAATTAAGGAAAGAGCGCGAGTCATTAAATACAATATGGTCTCGAGGAGAGGTTTGCTTGGTTAATAATTATATGCAGGTACAGCGAAACGAGGGGCGCGACTGACCTCTGGTCTCGTTAGACAACACTTGGCCATTATCGGCTCCTGGCATTAGCATAAAAGTCGTTGATCGCTGTGTAACCATGTTGTGTGATGGATTGCAATTGTAAAGGCTACCATTTACCATAAAATATACCCTCGTATGCGACGCTCGTTCAATTAGTCACACGTACAGTGTGCAGTGTGTAATCGCCGCCAATGAAGACTATGATATTGAAAAAAAAGAATCTTTTTTCTCCAATTCTCTTACAATGTGTAGAAAATAAATCCTACTTTCTGCGGTAACTTTTACTATTTACTTTCAGAGTAAATTTTGCTACGTTCGAAGCAAATTTTACTAATTTATTTACAAATATGTTCAGAGTTTTGTCACAGGTCAGGGAAGTCAGGAAATTCAGGGAAAAGTTAGAAAAATTTAAATTAGTCAGGGAAAAGTCAGGGATTTTTATCAAAACTAAAAGTATACTGAAAAAAATTAATTTTTTAGAATTTGTGAAAAAATTCTGAATTTTGCTGTCATCTTTGTTTATAAACTATAAAATTGTCAAGAATTCTAATACAAACCATTTTTTTAATTAAATTTTTTTCTATTTCTGATTTCTGACAATAATTTCGTTTTAAACAACTTAATTCTTGAAGATCATTAAATTATCATGAAATTATCATAAAATTACCATTAAATTATTACTTATAAATTATTTAATGAATAATTTTACTTAATAATTTTAAAATCAATTGAATTTTAAAAGAGTTTTGTTTGCAATCTTCATAAGCAGATGAACTTCAAAGTTTTGAATTTCAAATTTTAGAAAATTTCAATTTTTAAAAAATTTAGATAGAAATTTTTAAGAACAACTGATTAGAGAAAATTAATGATTTTTAAAAGTGATAAACTTCTTTGCATAAATTCAATTGTGTTTATTTTTTTTAAATCACGTCAGAATTTCAATTATATTTTACAATAAAACATTTTACAATAAAATTTTCTAAGATAATTTAAATATTTAAACAAAATTTTGTAAAGGAGAAACATTCATTTATTGGATAAATTATTTACTTTTGCCTTTAAATACTTGAATTCTCGTAGAATTTTTTTTTATAAAAATTGATTTAAAAATGGATTTCTTACAAAAATTTTAGACAATAATTGAATATTTAAAGCATAATATTATGAATTTTTAGAAATAACTGAATTTTGAAAGTGTTTATTGAATTTTTTTTTATTTTCTAAATATTTAATTGAAGATTGTCAGATTAATTAAAGTTTCGTAAAATTGAATTGTATAGACAAAGGGATTTAAAAAGTTTTAGGAACTTATCCAAAAACTTTGTAAAAATTCAATTATTCCTACAAATATAACATAAATTTTTCAGAAAATTCAATTATTTTCATTAGTAATAAAATACTTGAGATGAATTCAATTCTCTTGAATATAATTTTATGAAAATTCTTCTAAAAAATTCAACTACTTTTACCTATAAATAATAATTTTTTTTACAAAAATTCAATTATTTTAAAGACAATTTTTTTAATTTTCGTAGAAAAACAATAATTTAAAACTAAATTAAATAAACTGAATTTGAATGTTTTACAAGAATTTAACTATAACAATGTTTATTAAATTTATGAAAAAAACAAAATTATTTAAATTTAAAACAAATTTTATAAAATTGTTCATATGCATTTAAATAGTTTCATAAATAAGAAAAATTGTATCAGTTTAATAATTTTTAGAACAAGTTTTTATGAATTTCCTTAAAAATGCAATTATTCTTTAAAATTTTATTAAAATTACACGAAAGAATACAATTATTTAAAAAAAATTTGATAAAATTCTTCATAAAAATTCAATTTTAAGAAATATTCAATTTTATAATGATATATTTATTTATTTTAATAATTGTATTCTCGAAAAATTTCTACTGAAAATTGATCAAAATAGGAATTTTGCTTAAAATTGGAAATTATAATGGACCATTACAAGGGTGAATTTAAAATTAAAAGTTTAACATTTTTAAATTAAACTAAATTAAAAATTGTATTGTACAAAATTTAAATTTTTTTAAAATTTTACCAGAAATTAATAAAATAACAAGTTTGTTTCTCTCAGTACTGATAATTTTTTTATTGAAATGAAATTTTTTAATTTATACTAACGTGAAGTTTTAGAAATAATTGAATTTTGAAGAGGGATCAAATTATTATTTTTTTTAAATTGAATTTATAATTACCATATTGTTATGATATAAAACAATGATTTTATCTCTCTTTCGTCTTAAATTTTCGACAAAGGAATCGAATCGAATACTCGGAATGATTAATTTTTTATGTTTTAAAGTAATATTTTTGTAAGTTATTGAATTTCAGAAGATTTGAATTTGAAAATTTTAATTTCATATAAAAAATAATAATGATTAAATATTCATTTAAAAAAGAAGTTATTGATGTTTTCGAATAATCTGAGAATTAAGAAAAATTGTGAATAAATGTAGTAGAACATTTGTTTGAGTATCTAACGATTTTTCGGGTGAATGAGAATATTGTTCAGACTCAGGGAAAAAAATTAAAATTTTCTCTGGAAGTTGAGGGA
Source organism: Leptopilina myrica (nomen nudum) (assembly GCA_032872475.1). Taxonomy (NCBI): domain Eukaryota; kingdom Metazoa; phylum Arthropoda; class Insecta; order Hymenoptera; family Figitidae; genus Leptopilina; species Leptopilina myrica (nomen nudum). The sequence goes on from CM065458.1 coordinate 5,588,125, forward strand.
AAAACAAAATTTAATTTTAGTGGCAACCCTAATGTTCTTTGAACGTAGTAATAAATTTACTCTGAAAGTAACAAAATTTACTTTTAAAGTAAAGTAAAAATTACCAGAGAAATCTTTTACCATAAACGTAAAAAATATTTTTTATATTTTTCTCCGTAAAAATATAATAAACGTAGAAAAAAGTCACTTTATATTTTTCTCCGTGATATCTGTTATAAATAAAAATGATTATTATTTATAAATAATAATAAAAATGCGAGAAAATAATGCGTACTAATTTAGCACGCGTATATATAAATTTTGCCAGTAATTAAATAAAATAACAAGTTTGTTTCCCTCACAATAATGGAATTTTTCAACGCATGTGTATATATGCAAATTGAATTATTATCTCTCGCCGTGCGCGCAGCGGCGTTTATGAAAAATCGGAAAATAACGTGACAACTTTAATCACTGTAATCAAAATACAAAATTACGAGTGTTGTAAAATGAAAATAATGAGATTTGATATTATACTCTCTTATTCTCTCTTTATAATCGAGTGCTCTAATTCTATATATAAATATATACAATGCAGCGCAAGTGAATCTTGCAAACAATTTTTATAAATATATATAAATTCTCAGTTTGGTAGTGAGCGCACGGTTTGCGGCCACGGTCGCGACAATCATTAGATGGTAATAATATTTAATTGCATTTTACGACATCCCTATTTTCCTGGTAATTGTAATTACCAACAGTATGGCCGCGTAGTTAGCATAAGCCAGGCGATAAGCAAAACTTCCATTGGTCGACACGCACAGCAAACGATATTCGTGCATATATATATTTTTATCCTTTTTTGGGAGTGAGACTTTTGCAAAAAAAAACAAAAAAAAATAAAAATCATTTTCAACTCATTACGTCTTCTAAGCATAATCATAGCTCACCAAAATGAAACTTGATTATTCATTACTGGATAGTAATGTTCTTGTATTATAGTCATTTGGTATTTTTTTTTTAAATTTTTATTTACCCCCTTTTGAGCGCACATATACACTATTCGTGTGGTAAAAGAGGCCTTTGTGTATATAATGTATGCAAAAGTCGTAATCACACTCATTGGCTTTTTAATTTTACACCGAAAATAAGCCTCGGTGTTAAGTAGAGGGAACAATCATACTTTCGTTATTACTTATAAGCACGAGAACGTTATGACGTTATACGAGCAACCCCGAGACTTATATCGAAAACATCTATAAGAAAGTCCTTTTTTTTATCATTTAATGTTTTAATATATTCTCATAAATTCCTGTTTTTTCTTATTTTTTTTTTTTTTGAAAGTAGATTTTGCATTAATTTGATGATGTATTTTATAAATCATAATATATACTCTAATGAGTACTCATTTATTCTTCCTTATAGTTTTTTTTCTGCATAATTTACGACAAGTTTGATTTATAATTTCATAAGCAGCGTAATATAAATGATAAATTATACCAGCACAAGAAAGTGACGGTTTTTTGCCATTTTAAAATTTCACTTTTGACATTTGAGAAAGTATTTATTTTATTATTGCTGATTTTTTTTTTATTTCTTGAAATAAACTCTATTTTGATTGCAGTTTTTATTTAGATTTGAACAATATTTCTGTCCTATTAAGATGAAAGTTGATAGAAAAATTTAATTTTCTTTCTCGCTGACTTTTTCTTTAATTACAGAAAAAATTTTGTCTTTTACGAATTTCTTTAATTGTTAAATTTATCCAAAAACATCAATTTTCTAAATGAATATTTAATCATTATTATTTTTCCGTAGAAGTTGAGATTTTCCAAAAATTTCCAATTCAAATTACCAAGAGATAAAATAATTATTTTACATTTATAAGAATTTTGTTACTATTATAACTTCTTCAAAATTGTTTTTATTATTTCAATTAAATTTGTATTTTTTTATTTGCAAAATTATCAAATTCACGGTTCGAAAATCGTTTTTTCTAAAATTTTTAAACTAAAACTTAAAAATTTAATATAAAAATCAGTTTTTATTGGAAAACTCTACATGAATTTAATTATCTAAATAGAAAAATAAATAATTTATTGAATAATTGAATATTTCTTTGAAGTGAATTCTCATAAAGAATTTTGTTAAAAAATTTTGAAATAGTTGAATTCCTTCGACGAATTTTAATAAAGTATGGAAAAATAATTTAATTTTTCGTAAAATTGGATTAATCGAAAAATTTAATTTTTTTAAAAGTAAAGTTTTCCACAAGAATTCAATTATTGAAAATAAAATTTTCATAATATTTAATATATTTCGAGAAATTTAATTATTTAAAACAATCTTTATAAAAATGACATAAAGAATTTAATTATTTTTTAAAATGTAACAAAATTTTCAATAGAATTTAATTCTTAAATTTTTCAACATAATTTAATTTCTGCGAAGTATTTTATTACTTATGAAAAAAATTGAATTTCTGCAATCATTTGTATAACTTCACCAAAATTTAAATTTTTGGGGATTTTTAACTAAATAATTTGTCTATAATTTACAATTATTAGGTAAATATTATATTTTAGAAAAGTCTAAATATTTGCAGAGGAATTTGAATTATTAACACTTTTCAAAAATTCAAGTTCTTTAAAATTTTTAATGAAATTAGTTCAATTTTTAAATTTAAATTAATTCAAAATTAAAATTTTATAAATTTTAAAATTATTAAAAGCTTTTTAATTTCTTTTATTTACAAAAATTATGAATTCTAAAAATTTAATTCTTCCCAGTACTTTTAATAAATAATTTAAAATAAATAATAAATTAATTGAAAAAATAATAAATTAAAAAAGAAATAAACTTTAATAAATAAAAATAGGATGAATACAAATAACAGATAAATAAAAATGATTCCCAAGTTTTGAGCGTTCAAATGAACGAAATATTTTTTATTGAAGATATTTTACAAAGTTGAAGTCCACAACGTTTATCAACGAAAAAAAAATTATTTAATGCTTCTAAATATTATTTTTAATTTAATATTTAATTGTAAAATAATTATTATGAAAATATAAACATCAATCTTTTTTTTGTAAATATTTTTCTCTCAATATTGCATCGTCGTTTTTAATTAATTTACTAAGTTAATAATTTTTTTTTTCGTTGATCAACGTTGTGGACTTCAGTTTAGTGATATTTTAATAAATTTTTCATCACAAAGAAATTTAAAAACTCAAAATTTTACATTTTGAAAGTCAGTAATTAATTTTCTGGATACTGACTCTAAACAATTGCAATAAAAATTTAATTTGTAGGTGAAATTAACAAATTAATATAAATAAAAATCTAATGAGACCGGATAAATTTTCAATTGAGAGACTCAAATATAAATGAGTGAAATTCGATTCGTGAGGGGAAAAAAAGGGAATTGAATAATGTTATACGCCATTGAGTTCGCGTGTGGTAATATACTTATTGCAAGCAAGTCGCGCCAATGTGATATATGCTAATTGCAATTACACCGCATGTATACTATCGCAAGAGTTGGGAGTCCGCGTGACGGAACTGAGTATATATACAGAGTTTTGCTTCAACTTTACGCTAACTCGGTAAACTCAAATTTACCTGAATCTCACACCGGTCCCCCCCCCCACCCCCCACTTGTCGAGTCTTATTTATATAATCGCACGCCCACACTATGCACTTTGTTTTATTGCCTTACACTTGCCAATTAACTTTTCAAAAAAATTAAAAATGAATGTCACCGCATGCTATTATTTTCTCTCCGCACATTAAGGGCGTCTCTCAACTCAGACAACATTGTTTTTTAACTGGAAAAAGTCATTTTAAGAGCGGACAATTTTTTTGCTAATTTTTTTTTTTTTTTTTTTTTTTTTTTTTAATTAAAGCAGTGTAATTTTGATTACGATAAATTAATTTGATGTTTACTTTTTGCTTTTTTTCTCTGAATAACTTAAATCTTGACAAAGTTTTTCGAAAACTAAAATAAAAAAAAATTTTGGTATACCAAAATTTTTATTCTAAAAACTAAAATATTTTATTTGGAGAATTTATTTCCCTGAAAAATTGTATAAAGACATGGAATAATGTCTTGAAAATAATTTTTTACAATGTTTATAGTATCATTATATTTAAATGATTAAATTTCAAAAAATCCATGATTCCCAAGTTTTGAAATATTAAAATATTGTAAATATTTTAATAACTAATTATAAAAAAATTTAAAAACTAAAATTTTACGTTTACAGACTCAGTAATTACTTTTTTGGACGTTGGTGAAGTTCGCAACGTTTATAATCAACGATTTCAAAAGAAAAATATTTTTTAAATAAACTTTTTATGAATTACTAATCATAAATAAATTTAAAAAACTAAAATTTTTCGTTTGCAAATTCAGTAATTACATTTTTGGACGTTTGTGAAGTTCACAACGTTTATAATCAACGATTTGAAAAGAAAAAAAATTTTTAAATAAACTTTTTATGAATTTTTGTAAAAAAAAATAGTACGATTAATTTAATAAATAACTATTTACAAAAAAATATTTGTTAACGAAAAATGTTTTTTTTTTTTTTGGAGGAAAATAATTCTTTTTCTTTCAATCGTTGATCATAAACGTTGCTAACTTTTCACCGACGTTTTTTTGGATAGTAAAGCAAAATAATTATAATAAAAATTTAATTTTTAGAAGAAATAAATAAATTTCGTTCATTTGAACGTTCAGAACTCTAGGATCTTAAAAATTCAATTCCTTTTGGAAAAATAATAATTGACGAATGTTTTTAAATTTGAAAGTAAACAATAGCAATATACAAAGACAAACAATAGATGTGGATAAAATAGAAGAATAAATACCAAGCCTAACGTAGAAAATAATAACATTATAATGTTTAAATAATGAATAATTTAGAATTTGCAATTAATTATTTCGAGAATTTATATAATTAATTGTTTCGAGAATTTATAATTACAGCAGTCTATTAGCGTTGTTTTTTTCTCCATTATTTATTATAGATATAAATATTAAATCGCCACAACTTTGTTATGTGACATAAATTTTTTTCTTTTCGTGACTTGAATTAATCTGTTGATTAAAAATTATTGCTCTAGAGGCAAAAAAAAACGGCTTTTCAATTAAGTAAACTAAGTGCATAAGTAGTACTATTTTTTTTGTCTCTGTTGTTTTTTTCTATGACTATATACTATTCAGCTTTACTTAATAAAACAGTAAAAAAAAACCGGTGTATAATGTCACCTTTATAATAAACGTAAACTTTTCTTCGTCTAAATAAATATAATGTGTATATACATTGTCAATTATCGTAATAAAAGATCGCAAGTGTAAACTAGGTTTATGTGGCGTGACTAATTATCACAATTGAATGTTATCTCTGACAGGAAAAAAAGATTATTTTTCTCGGAACTGATGAATTCTGTTTCTGGATTTAGAGAATTCGTGTTTCATTATATTTTCAAGAGGTTGTTTTTCTTCCGTCTTTGAATATGGAGATTATTTTCTTTTTTATTTTATTGAAAAAAGTAATAATGTTTATTACTTGAAGGTACTATTTGATACTTTTTTTTAGAACTATTAAGTATTATAATCTAATTCTTTAAAATGATTCAATTATTTTAAATATTTTGCATTTTCAAGAAATTTCGTAAAAGAATTAAAAATTGTAATTCAATTCTTTAAAATGATTCAACTATTTTCAATATTTTGTATTTTCATATGAAATTTCGCAAAATAATTTAATTATTGTGTTTCTAAAGATCTGAACGTTCAAATGAACGAAATTTATTTACTTCTTGTTTAAATTAACTTTTTAAAACAATAATTTTACGTTCCTAACAAAAAAATTAATTGTTAAGTTACGAAATGAAAAATTATAGTTTTTAATTTTCATTGTTATCAGTAATTTATAAAAATATTTTTAAACAAAAATATTTTGTTCATTTGAAAGTTCGAAACTTGTGGCTCAACAATTAGTTTAAAAAGATGATAAAATTTATCTAAAAATCAATTAATTTCGTAAATAATAAAATTTCCATAGAAATTCAAATGATTTATAATAGCATTATCAATAAAATTTTGAAAAAATCAATTATGTAATAAAATTTTTATACAATTTTTCACAAAAATTCAATTACTCTAACTAATAATAACAATTATTAGTTTATATATTTTAATATAATTATATTTTAATAACAATTATTATTTTGAAAAATAACAAATTTTCTAAAAAGATTCAATTCTTTTGAAAAAATTTTAATCAAATTATTTCCAAAAATTTAATTATTTTGATAAAAAATTAATTTCTTCTCAGGAATACAATTGTTTTTGAAAATTCATATAAAATTCTTCGTAACTACTTAATTTTTTCATAAATATTAAATTGTATTGTAGGATTTCAATTATTCTTAATGGAACTTTACAGGAATTCAAGTGTCTTTCATAAATTTGAAAATTCTTTTTAGGGATTTAATTTTTTTCATAAATAATAAAATTAATTATTAAAAAAAATAATTCTTTTTTTCATTTTTTTTGAAGAATTCAAGTATTTACAACAATATTAGAATTATTTACAGAAATTTTATTATTTGCAAATATTTTAATAAAATTGTTCGTAATAATTCAGATATTTTCATAAAAAATAAACTTCTTCTCAGGAATTCAAATATTTTTTTTTATAATAAAATTCTTTTCATGAATAATAAAATTCATTGTAAGATTTCTATTATTGTTACTTTTACAGGAATTACACAAAAAATGTAATTATTCTAATTCGTTGCAGGAATTTATTAGCATAATAAGAATGAAGTAAAAATTTTTGCTGAAAATTAGGAAAAAATTTGAAATACTTTTTTTAATTTGAAAACTAATTTTCTGCTAATTTTTACTTTTTCTTCTTTTATAAAAAATAATTATAGAGTGCAAAGTCTGCGTTGTGCGAAAAGATGTTTTCCACTCCTGGTACACACAATACATTTCATTTCAGTAATGTAGTTCTAATTAGGAAAAAATTTCTCCGATTTAAATTTTAAAATGCGTGTATAAAAAAACAACCTTTAAATTACAATAAATAAAGCAATCATGAATTCTTCAATTCATTCTTCAAACAAAAGAGAGATAGTGAGAGAGAGAGAGAGAGAGAGAGAGAAAGAAAAAGATGTGTCTTATTAAGATGTTATACCTATATTAAGAAACGAAAATGAGTTTCCTTTTGAATAGTCGCTTTTTTATAATGATTTTCTATAAACACAATGACTGGATGGTCGATGCATGTACATTCATTAATGAAGAATCGATGGTGTGACCAATGGACATGAACGATAAGGTAACATCTCTACTTCCACGATCGTGTTTTCAAATCATTCATGAACAATGGCTATTGTCCGGTTTCGTGAGCCTTAAAGATTCGCCTGCCAGAACGTGATCTCTGGATATGCCTATCAACGTGTAACTCGTTTAAGAATTAACGCCATTAGTCCATATACAGTTTATAAGAGATTCGAGAAGTTCTTTATGTTTTCGAAAAAAAAATATTTTTAACCGTCACTAATCGACAGAAAAGAGGGATAAACGTTTCTCTATAACATCCCTTTTCTAGAGTACGTTAGCGTGGATCAGCAGTTTATTTGAAAATTTTTTATCACTTGTGGCAATTGTTATTGGGGCTTTTTGAAAATTTAAGGAGGTATCTTTTTTGTAATCAATTTGTGGAACCTCTTTCTTCTTCTGAGGAGAAAGACTTTTCAGGTGGGAATGATAAAAGAAAAGGGTGTTAAATTTGTTGTTGTAAAAATCGGAGCTGAATTTAAGTCGGGATACCTTTTTTTACACTTTTTGACACTTTTTTGACACTATTTTCATCACATGTATAACTATTTAGTTACTATTTTTATAAATGATGCTTATTTTGTTGAAAAAGTCATTTTCGCTATCAATTTGGAACTTCTTATTTACTGCGAGCGTGAAACAGTTATTGCAACAAAAATAAAAAGCGAAAGTCTAATAAAACTAAAAAGTCTGTACCAAAAATAGAAATCAAAAGTTTGCACCAAAAACAAGAATACAGAGTTTAGAAGAACAAAAAAAGAAATCCAAAGTTTGTACCAAAAATAAGAATGCAGAGTTTAGATCAAAAATTGAAATCAAAAGTTTGCACCAAAAACAAGAATGTAGAGTTTAGAAAAATACAACATTAAAAGTTTGGAACCAAAATAAAAAACGAGAGTTTGGAACCAGAATAATAATCGAGAGTTTGCAACCAAAAATAAGAATCCAGAGTTTAAAACATAAATTGAAATGAAAAGTTTGGAACCAAAATAAAAAATGAGTGTTTGGAAGCAGAATAAAAATTGAATGCTTGCTATAAAAAATAAAAATCTACATTTTAAGACAAAAGTAAAAATTCAAAGTTTGGAACCAAAATAAAAAACGAGAGTTTGCTACAAAAATAGAAATGATAAGTTTGCACCAAAAAAATAAGAATCCAGAGTTTGGTACAAAAATAGAAATTAAAGGTTTGCATCAAAAATAGAAATCAAAAGTTTGCATCAAAAATAGAAATGAAAAGTTTGCACCAAAAATAAGAATCCACACTTTAGAACAAAAATAGAAATCAAAAGTTTGCAACAAAAATAAGAGTGAAAAGCTCACAAAAAATATAGAAATGAAAAGTTTGGAACCAAAACAAAAAACGAGTGTTTTGAAGCAGAATAAAAATCGAGAGTTTTTCCTACAAAAAATAAGAATCCACAGTTTAAGACAAAAATAAAAATTCAAAGTTCGCAAAAAAATGGAAGGAATTAAGAAAGGCGATATAATGAATATAAGAAAAAGGGAGTTCCTTGAAATTGTCGAGTGCGGATAAAATTATGTGCGGAGAGAGAGAGAGAGAGCGGAAGAGCAAATAAGAAGAGGATGTACAAGAAGATGATACCCAGAGGATGAGAAGAAAATCATGATCGTGGAGACGAGAGAGTGCGAGGAAAGGAGTGTGTTTCATTGGTCGCTTACATCTCGTGTTGGCCGGCCTCTTCTGTAATTGGTCGCCACTCAATTGCCGCTCATTAAGTAACTGCCTGTTTTTTGCACCAGCTGTGACTGCAACTCGCGGTGAAACCTGCCCCTAGAGAACCGCGCCCATAATGAGACACCTCATACTTTTGCACAAAAATAATCTCTTCCAAGTGCGAGGAAAAATTCATTTTTCTCTTTAATTTTATGGCAGTAAAAACCTGTCGCTAATTACTCTCATATTTAGTCGAACAATATTTATTAAAAAGTAGTTTTTGGAGCATAAACTACTTGTAAAGAAAAAAAGTAGTTTAAACTAATTTTTTAGGTGTAAAAAGAAGTTTAAACTACTTTTGTAGGTGTAAAAAGAAGTTTGAACTACTTTTGCAAGTGTAAAAAGTAGTTTAAACTACTATTGTGTGTGTAAAAAATGTTGTTTTTAGTTAGCGAGTGAAATTATTTTTCCTAGGGGCAAAAAAGTACAAATTAAATTTTTCTCTTTTTGAATTTCGCGCCAAAATAGTTCGTGAAATTGCCGCCTAGACGGCATGAAAATTCGCTCACAAGCGGGATGAAATCGGCGGCTGTGTAGACAATTATTTTCAATATCCACTTATCACGGTAAAAAATATTTTTAAGTAAATGAAATAATTACGAACGAATTTATACAATTCTTTGCAAACATTTAATTGTGTTCATTAAATAATTTAATTTTTTATGAAATTTAATTAACTTTGTTAAAATTCTTGTGAAGAAAATAGAATTCTATGGAATTTTATAATTAAATCCGTCGACAAAAATTTGTAAGAATTCAATTATTTTTAATACAGTTTTTATTAAAATTTTTGACGAAAATCTATTATTTAAAATAATTGTAATAAAATTCTTGGAATGAATTGAATTGTTTTTAGGAATTTTAATAAAATTCGTTGCAAAATTAAATTCTTTTGATAAAGGGTATAGTATTTATCACAAAAATTTCTTTAATTTAAAAACATTAATAAAATTTAATTATTTTTGAAAACATTAATTAAATTTATTGCAAAATTTTAATTATATTCTATTGCTTTTATAAAATTTTCCCAAAAGAACTCAAGTACTAAACAAAAATTTTCATAAAATTCTACACGAATATTCCATTATTTTTCTAAAATAATAAAAATTTTACAGGAATATAATTATTTAAAATAGAATTTGCATAAATTAAAAAGAAAATCAATTGTTTAAAACTTTCTATAAAATTCTTTGCAATAATTAAAAAATTATTGTAACTCTGCAAAATTCACTACAGAATTTTTATTATTTTTAATACAATTTTGATGTAATTATTTCGTTAATAGTAAAATATTTTTTAAAATTGAATTCTTATAAAGAGCGTTATAAATTTTTTGTTAATAATTCAATTGTTACGAAGAATTTTAATAAACTTTTTGGAAAATAATTTAATTCTATCGTGGAATTTTTGTTAAATTTTTAAGAATAATTGCATTTTTTGGAGAAATTATTTAAAATTGAATTAATAATTATTGAAATGCTACAATTTTCATTGTTTATGAAATTAATTAAATACTTGTGAAAAATTTTATGAAAGTTGTTTTAAATTTATTTTTTTGAAAGAAAATGTTTAAAGTTTTGAATAGTTTGAATTATTTAAATTATTTTTTATTTACTGACTGGCATAAAAAGCAAAAAACAAAATTAAAAAATTACTGATATCATTTTAATTAATTTTTATTATAAGACGTAATATTACTACAATAAAAATTCGAATTGGAAGAAGAAATAAGTATTTTTTGATCGGAACTTTCGGGACATGGAATATTTCAGACAATTGAAAAAACGCGAATTTCTGAAGCAAAAGAAAAAAATAATTTTCCGCACCAAAACGAATATAAGAGGAAATAACGAGGAAACGTTATTCAACAATTGACATTATCACATTCCAGTTTAATTATTATAATTAATTGTACAGTAATTACGATAGCTAAGGATATTTCCTTTTAGTTTCCACTCGTTGTAAAATGGCAATATAATATGGGCAAAAATTAGTTGCGTGCTTTAATGATGTTGGCTGTTTGTATGTATATGTGGAAAGCAGTGTAATCGAAATTAAAATTCCAAATATAAAACGTTTGAATTGCAAGCATCAATGACAACGATTTCCAAAGTGCGCGCGCTCATATAATCAAGACTCTCGCGCGTTAAAAAACCATTTATGGCCAATCAGAAGAAATTCGTATTCATGTTTGGCATTTTTTCTCTCTCCAAGTTATAAGAAATTTTCGAAGTAAATGAAGAAATTATGACATTGAAATGATTTTTAATGGTATTATATATATACGTATGCAGGGAAGAATTCAAGAATTTTTCAATTTTATAAAATAATAATCATTTGGATATTATTTATATGACAAATTAAAAAATAATATTTAAAGTACAGCATTTTTTTTATAGGAGGGAATAATCGGTATAAAGTGAAGAGCTCTCGTTCGGGAAGTTTAATAAATAAATACAATTAACCGGTTTTTGAAAATTAAATTTTTTATTTTATGAGTTGCAGTTGAAGTTCTCCAAGTGGAATAAAAGAATAAAAGATTTTAGAGAATTTAATTTTCATTAAATTTTAATTTATTTTTATCTTAATTAACTTTTTTGAAAGAATTAAATTATTTAGAAAATTTTTTAAGATTAATTCTTAGTAGAAATTTAATTATTTTTATAAATGTAAATGGAATTTTTCAAAAAAAATTTAATACGATTTTGATTAAGTAATTTGCAATATTTTAACTATTTTCAAAAACATCAATAAAATTGTTCGCAAGATTGCAATGAATTTCGCTAAATGAGAAAAGTTCTGTGCAGAAATTAAATTTTTTTTAATAAAAATATTTTAAAGAATTAAAGTTTAATTCTATTCTTTACAGAAATTGCATTATTTTCAAAAGATCTAATAAAATTCTTACAAATTACTATACAATTAATTTAAAAAATTTTTTTAAAACTCAATTATTTCCGGAAATGTTAATAAAATTATTTAAAACAATTCAATTTTTTAATACAAATTTAACTCTATTTTCACAAAAATTCAATTATTTTTTAAACTTGTAATAACATTTTTCTAAATTATACCATTTTATTAATTTCAAAAATTTCAGTAGACTTTATCAAAAGTTTTCAATTTTTTCGAAAATGTTGATAAAATTATTTAAAAAAATACAATTTTTTTATTACAATTTTAATTCTATTTTTTAGAGGAATTCAATTGTTTTCGAAAATGATATAATAAAATTTCTGAATAGAATTAATTTATTTCTTCAAATGTTACTAAAATATTTGTAGAAAATTGTGAAATAAATTTTATTAAATACTTTTTTATTATAATTTATTCTTCAAAAAATCAAAACATTAAATTTATTAGAATTATTATTGTTTACTATTAGAATTTACTTAAATGTTTACAATGTTTACAATTTAAAATTTTATTATTGTGTTTATTCAACTTTTATTTTTTCAATAAAATAATAATTGAATGTTTAGACTTTATTAAAAATTATTAAAATTAATTTAAATTGTATATCAATTTTAAGTAAAAATTCTAGAAAGTAATTAAATTATTCTAAACAATTTTTTCAAAACTTTTTTCAAATATTTGAATTTATGCAAAGAAGTAAATAAAAATTTTTCTTTTAAATAATTGAAGTTTTTGAGTGATTTCAAAATTTTTTTTGCTATAAATTGAATTGTTATAAAGAAATTTATTAGTTTTTAAAAATAATTGAACTTCTACGAAGAATTTAATTATTAAACAAAAATTTTGACAAAGTTTTACAAGAGCAATTAACAATTATGTATTAAAAGAATTTTTTTTTTTAATTGAAGAAGTAATTCAATTATTCAATTATTTTTCTAAAATAATGATAATTTTACTAGAATTTTATTATTTAAAATAGAATTTTTATAAAAAAATTAGATAATTCAATTGTTTGAAACTTTTTTATAAAATTCTTTGTATTAAATGTTATAATTTAATAATAATTGTAATTCTGCAAAATTCATTACAGAATTTCAATTGTTTTTAATACAATTTCGATGTAATTTCTCAAAAGATGCAATTGTTCTTAAAAATTTTATTAAAATTCCTTTAGAAAATTGAGTTATTTTTCAAAATTTTGATAATATTTTTATATGAATTTAATTTAAAGAAGTAATTCATTTATTTAATAATTTTTTTTTTTTGTAATTTAAGAATTGAATTTCTGAGAAGAATTGATTAAAATTTGAAGTTTTCAGGTATAATTTTTTATAAAATTATTTGTTGTAAAACTGTAATAATATTATTTTGAAATAAAGTGTTTAAAGTGTTGAATAGTTTTATTCCAAAATTCTAAAAGAAATAATTGAATTCCGGAAGGATTTTATTTTATAAAATTATATTAAAAAAAATTTTAATAAAATTTTTTGTTTGAAACAATTTTTCTCAGAAAATTCGACAGAAAAAAAATCTTCACCTGGAACTACTAAAAATTTCACTATATTAGCGAAAAGTTTTTTTTTTCGTTCACGAGAATAAAATTATTTAAATACAAAAATTATTTTCCGAATAGTTGAATATTTTTAAAGATTGAATTCTTATAAACGCGAGGGAGATTAATTTCCTCCCCTGAGGAGGAATTTTATTCCCATCAGCGAGGAATAAAAACGCAATACAAACATGACTATATTTTTCATTTGCATTTTCAACGCTGCTATGACTATTTTATGCTGAAATAACTCGGCACTCGTTATTTTGGAATTTCCATCGATAATTTGATATTGCAAGGAATGCTAAATGTTTTATTCAAATTTATTTCTCGTATAAATACGGTTTTTATCAAAATTCCTTCTGGTCTTTTGTTTCCTCCTCTATATATTCTCTAGAGTTTGCCATTTTTTGAATAAAAGAAGGGAATTAATTCTTTCTTTGAATAACAGGTTTCGATTTTCGTCGGTAGTAGTTTATTGAGTTCTATATATTCGAGAGAGAGGGAGAGAAATTTTATAAATAGCGTGAAAGGTAGCAATTTCCACACACATTGTCTATATGGAATTTTTTAATCGCAAGTTTGTTGAACCTTAGGAGTAAAAAAAAAGAAGGATGTGTGTGTGTGTGTGTGATCAGAAAAATATTCAGTAAACACGAAAGAGTGTGCGGGGGTGACGTCAAGAGGAGAGAAAGAGAGAAAGAGAGAAAGAGAGAGATAGAAGCCCTGTTAATAACCGTTATAGAGTTTATATATATTTTGAGCTACACATAATTGCAGGTTCCGAAACATTGCTTACTGGCCGGTGCACCCGAGCACGCCCTCTGTTCTCCTTCATTAAGATCCTGACGACGGTAGCCGCCTGTTATTCCTAGCCTCCTGTAGATATATTTTTTTGAAAAACATCCTCTTTCTTTGATTCCCTACTACTCTTGACCCGATTCCTCTTTTTTGCCCAACTGTCTGCCTTCAATTTTTCCTTTTTTTTCTTTCTTTTTTTTATTTCTTTCCGAAAAAAGAATATTTTGACAACCTGCCATTCAATCTTAATTCTTTTCAAAGGAAAAGGGTTGGAGGATGATAATTGGCTTATTAATGACAACCTGCCGTTTCGATATTATATGTGAAATGTGTGTTTGTGTGTGTGTGTGTGTGTGTGTAGTGTGGAGTGGAGGTAGAGGGGTTAAATGTTAATAAGCTTTATCGACTTAACTATAGCGTTGGATAATTGTTTTTAATATCGTTGCTCGACAGGAGTGAAATATGCGATAGAAATAAAAGTACGTTTTCAACTTTATTGCGGCTGTAATGAAATTTTTTTATCCTTAGCTGCATGTCGATTATTATAGTATGTTAATCGTTAACCGCAATTTTACATACTGAGTTATTTCTCTGCTTATTAATGCGAAATGAAAAGTTCATAACATTCACATGGTATGTGTTATTAGGTGCTCGATAATTTTTTTTTTTTATTGTCAGCGGTAAATTTTGCTTTTCCTCATATTTAGAAAATATCAAATTTTTAGCTAATTCGGAAAATACGTTCTGGACGTTTCAAACATTTTATGTCAAATATTATTTTGTATTAAGTTATAATAAAATTTTAATAAAATTTTCCGAATTGGTGATTGAATCTTTTCCTTTTGAAATTTGTAAATTTTAGTAAATAAAAAGTAAAATTTAATAATTTGGGAAATCAATTTTGTAAAGTTCAATTATTGTTAGATGTTTTAAAGGCTGTTAGACATCAAGAAAATTCAGAATTTACTTATGAATAGTATAGTATTCATCAAATGAATTCAATTAGTTTCACAAGAAAAGAATTTTTATTATTTTTAAAAACATTTATAAAATTCCTCAAAAGAATTAAATTATTTAACAAAATTTTTGATACAATTCTACAGGAATATTCAATTATTTAAACAAAATAATTTCAATTATTTTTCTAAAAACATAAACATTTTACAGGAATTCAATTATTTAAAATAGAATTCGCATAAATTTATAGAAAAATAAATGAAATTAATAAATTTTTTAAGGGTTTGAAACTTTTTTTAAAAAATTCTCTGCAATAATTCAATAATAATAATTGAAATTTTGTAAAAATCCATGATCCTCAAGTTTTTAACGTTCAAATGAACGAAATATTTTTTATTGAAGATATTTTAATAAATTACTTATCATAAAAATATTTGAAAACTGCAATTTTACGTTTAGAAACTCAGTAATTAATTTTTTTAAATAGTAACGCAAAATAATTGCATTAAAAATTTAATTTTTAGAAGAAATAAATAAATTTTGTTCATTTGAACGTTTAAAACTTTAGGCTCTTAAAAATCCTTACAGACTTTCAATTACTTTTAATATAATTTTTTGGAAAAATGCAATTGTTGATAAAAATTTTAGTAAAACTCTTCGAAAGAAAATAGAATTTTAATTAAATTCGTCCAAAAAAATTGAAAATTAAATTATTTTCAGGAATTATAATAAAATTCATGTCAAAATTTCAACTATATTTTAAAATGTTTCTTAATTGAACGATTTTTAATATTCTATTATTTTAATAAAATTTCCCAAAATTTTATTAAAAGTCCTTTAAATTTAATATTTTATGCAAAATTAATTGTTGTAAAACTGTAATAATATTATTATTATTATTATTATTATTATTATTATTATGAAATAAAATATTTAAAGTTCTGAATAGTATCATTATAAAATTCAAAAAAAATCGATTTTTGGAAGAATTTTATTTTATTTTGTAAAATTATATTAAAAAAGAAATTAATTAAAAATTTGTTTTTAAATAAATGAACGTTGGTGAAGTTCGCAACGTTTATAGTCAACGATTTTAGAAGAAAAATATTTTTTTATGGAAATTTTCATAAATTTTTGTAAAGAATAATAGTGGGATTAATTTTTTGAGTAATGATTTAGAAGAAAAATATTTGTGAGCAAAAATTTTTTATTTTAGTTAGTAGGAAATTAATTTTTTTCTTTCAATAGTTCATCATAAACGTTGCAAACTTCACCGACGTATAAATGAATTAATTAATCAATTAAATAATTGAAAAACAATAAATACTCAGAAAATTCTTATCTACGAGAGTTCAATTATTAAAATACAAAAATTATTTCTTGAATAGTTGAATATTTCAAAAAAATTTGAAATCTTATAAAGAGCTGTATAAAATGTTTTAAAAATAATTCAATTGTTACGAAGAATTTTAATAAACTTTTTGTAAAATAATTGAATTCAGTGAAATTTTCAAGAATAATTGCATTTTTCGGAGAAATGATTTTAAATTGAATTAATAACTATTGAAATGCTACAATTTTTATTGTTTATGAAATTAATTAAATTCTTGTGATAAATTTTATGAAAGTTGTTTTAAATAATTGTTTATCTTCGAATATTTTTAATGAAACTTGTATTTAATATAATTGAATTCTTGTGAAAAATTTATTATTCTGAAATAAAAATCAGTAATTAATTTTTTTTAGATAGAAACGCAAAATAATTGCAAAAAAATTTAATTTTTAGAAGAAATAAATAAATTTCGTTTATTTGAACGTTTAAAACTTTAGGTTCTTAATCTTTATAGACTACTCTCTTAATTTGAATCAGTTAAAAATCATGGTTTTAACTGACAATCAGTGACTGACTTTTTGCTTCTGAATCAGTTAAAAACAACTGATTTTCTGTTAAAAAATAACTGATTTACAGTAAAAAATAACTGAAAAATTATTTAAACTTGACTAATTGAATCAGTCAAAAAAAAAATTTACTGAAACATCAGTTATTTTTAAGTGACAATCAGTTATTTTTAACTAATTGGCAGTAAAAATATTACTATTTGAATTAGTGACTGACTTTTTGCTTTTAAATCAGTTATTTTTAACTGATTCAAATTTAGAGAGTACATAAAATGATTTTTCTAATTTTCAATTATTTCCAAACTTAAAATCAATTTCACAATATCCTTTTATTGCCATATATCGATTTTGAATTTTGATTCGATTTTTTTTTAAATTTCTTTTTCAAGATTTATTCCTCACGCTTTGGATGAATCGATAGAAAATAATGCGCCTAATTCAGCAATTTGATTTTGTGCCCGATGCATATAAGGGTATCATTTTCGAATCTTGTATACATCGTATCTTTGTCTTGAGGCACAAATGGATCCATTCTCCTCCTCCTCCAATTCCTGTATATAGTGTTAAGGGTTTCTCTGTCCTTCACATTATTTACTTCTCTTTTGCCCTTATTTCTCTCTCTCTCTCTCTCTCTCTCTGATTCTCTCCTTTACACTCTAATTTTAGTGCGAATCTCCTTCCTCTCGCTCTCTTTTCTCTGATTCCCTTCGATTTCTCCTCCCTGCTGCAGTTGTAAAGCGCATGTTTTGCAGTGATACACACAACTCTGTAGACAAAAATAATCAAGTGTGATTGCTCGTAATGATGGGGCTAAGCTGTCCAGCTTAACAAATGATAGCCCTCAAAGTCCTGCGAGAGAGAGAAGGTTCCAGCTTCAGGCCGGATTGGTAATCGATCCGATTCGCTGGAAAACGCTTCAGCGATAAGCCGCGCGCTCTTTCTTATATTAATAGGCAGTCGATTCTTCCTTTGAATCAGTCCAAATCAGACTAAATGTACCCCTTAGAGGAACAATGGGCATCTAATCACAATTGTATTTTCTTATACTCGATTTTTCTTTTTTTTTTCTTTTTAGATTCAACCTCGAAATTATTTCATTCAAATTATAGCGAAAAAATTATCCCCGAGTTTCTTCTTTTTACAAAAAAAAAATCACTGCCAAGTTATATGTTTCTGTATAATTTTTTGTGTGTTCATTTCATGAATACTTTGCTTCCTCAAATAAATATTGCAAAAATTAAAATTTGAAATATAAAAATTCTTTTCTATGAAAAATTAGCTGAATCTGCAAATTACACTCACTTACTAAAAAAGTACTATTTATACTACTTTCTTACGTTATGCTACTATTTTTAGACTTCTTATACTTATTTTCTACTTATCTTTACTTTTTTCAGATTTTAACAACTGAAATTTATTTATTTCTTCTGAAAATTAAATTTTTATTGCAACTACCTTGTGTCATTAACAAAAAAAAATAATTACTGAGTTTGTAAATGTAAACGTTTAGTTTTTAAATTTTGTTATTATTAGTAATTTATTAAAATGTGTTGAATAAAAAATTTTTCGTTCATTTGACGAAGCTGAAGTCCACAACGTTTTTAAAAACGAAAAATAAAAAAAGAATTTTTTTCAAATTAAATTTATCTTGAATTTTCATGTACCTTAATTTTTAAGAAATTAATTATTACTAAGGATACAATAATTAAAAAATAACATGATTTAAAATCAAAAATAAAAGTACTGTACCATTAATTTTTTTGTTTTCGTTTATAAAAACGTTGTGAACTTCAGCCTCATTTCATTTAAACGTTCAAAACTTGACGATCATCAACTAAAAGCTACTATTTCTGTTTATCTTTTTTTTCGAGAATTTCCATTACTTATTTAAATCCGCAAATTACTAGAGATCAAAGAACTATTCACAAAAATTATAATGAAATTCTTTAAAACGATTCAATTACCTAATTTCCAAAAAATACTCGAAATTCTATTTTTAATATTTACTATTTTCTTAAAATTTCGCAAAAGAATTCAATTATTTTGAACAGTAATGATAAAATCATAAAATTCATTAAAAAATCAATTATTTTAATAATTAAATTCCCATAGGAATTAAATTATTTTAGAACAGCATTTGCAAAAAAAAAATTAGTTAACAAAATTTCCATACAAATTTTTTGGAATAATTCAATTATAGTTTCAATGGAAATAATTTTTTAGTTTTATTTTCATGGAAGTAAGTTTTAAAAAAAAACTTATGATAAAGTTCTAATCAAAGAATTCAATTATTTTTGTATAAATAATAAAACTAATCGAAGAATTTTAATACAATTTTAAATTAATTACTAGAAAAGTGGGATTATTTTTCAAAATTTTAATAAAATTCATTGCAGGTTTTCAATTATTTTCATAAATAATAAAATTCATTGCAGGATTCAATTATTTTAAATACAATTTCACATGAATTGTTCGGAAAATGTAATTATTTTAAAAAATTTGATTTCAATTCCCCGTAGAAATCAATTATTTTAAAAAATGTTTATTAAAAGGAATTTTTTTAGAGGAATTAAACTATTTTAAAAATAAATTTTTTGGCAAAATTTCAATTCTTTGGAAAACATTTTAATATAATTTTCCTCAAGAACTCAATAATTTTCATTAATAATAAAACTAATCGAAGAGTTTTAATTAATTTTAATTCAATTTTAAATTAATTAATGGAACAATTGAATTTTTAAAAATAATTTTAATAAAATTCTTTGCAACTATTCAATTATTTTCGTAAATAGTAAAATTCATTGCAGCATTTAAAGTATTTTTAAAACAATTTTACAAGATTTGCTCGGGAAATGTAATATTCTTAAAAATTTTATTTTTATTCGCCGAAGAAATCAATTATTTAAAAAAAATTTTTTTAATATTCCTTGGAATGATTTAATTTTTTTTAAATAACAAAATTTTTCACAGCAATCCAATTTTTTAAAAACATTTTAATAAAATTTTCCTTAATAATTCAATTATTTTAGTATAAATAATAAAATTCTTCTTAGGAATTTAATTAGTTTTAATTCAACAATTTTGCAGGAATTATGCTCGAAAAATAATGTAATTATTCTTGAAAATTTAATTTCAATTCCCCGAAGGAATCAATTATTTAAAAAAAAGTTTTTTTCAAATTTATTTGAATTCTTTGAAAGAATTCAATTAATCATAAAAACATTAGAATTTTTAACAGGATTTCAATTATTTTCAAATATTTTTATAAAATTGTCTTAGGAAATGTTCCTAAAGTTTCGAACGTTTAAATGAACGCCGATTTTTTTTACTTCCTCTAATTTGTATTTCTTTACAAAAAAAAAATTTTTTTAAATGAAAACAATTTAATTCTAAACTAAATATTGGTTAATTTCAATTATTTTTATTTTTTAGATAACAATTTTCTAAAATTGTTGTAGTGGAAAAAATGTCGTTCATTTGAAAGTTTGAAATTTTAACCACATCATAGGAATTCTATTATTTAAATTAGAATTTGCATAAAATTAGTCTAGAGAAATGAATTAAAAAAAATTTCATAAGATTCTTTGTAAGAATTATTTTTTTTTGTAAATAATCTTTAAGAGCTACTTTTTTTTAAAATGTGAAAGCCACTTTTTAAAATTAATTATCGAGTGCGAAGTCTGAAATTAAGATAAGAGATAGTAAATGGATCTTTTTGGTTTGAAACTCGAGGCAGGAGAAGAAAATCAAGAGCAGAATATTGCATCTCGTGTTTTGTATTTTTAAAATACTGGAAATGTCCCATTAGCTTCATCTATACTACAATTATAATTTATATAAGTAACACACTCGTGTTAAATCCAGCGCCATGAACCCTATGTTTCATTAGAAAGCACGAGAGATCAATTGGGCCTCGCAAACTATGATGATCAATACTAACGAGTTTGCAGATGATATTGTGCCGCTTATTGGCTATCTTTCCCCTTTTATTATTTTCTGATTGTAAAACCTCAGAGTCATTACCTATCAAGGATTTCAGGACTTTATTCCTCTTATAAAGCATATATGTACATGTGTTATATACAATATGTAAAATGCAGAGAAAAAAATTCTCGTTAACTTGTGTTTATAGCTTCCATTATTCTATTCCTTTAGCAGCGCACTTTATTGATGCAATTATTGATCTTAAATGGTGGGGAAAAAATATCAATTACTTTATAGGAGAAATTACAGATTCTCGAGTGTGTCTTTGGTTCTTTCTGTATTTTCTTTTATTTTTTCTTTTTCTTTTTTTTCTTTTTCTTCTTTTCCTTTTTCCACTATGGGGCTCAAGTTTTGAACGTTCAAATGAACGAAATTTTTTTCCAACTTAAGTTTTTTTGAAAATTACTGCCGAAAAATGAAAGATAATGGAAATTAAACAATATTTACACTGAAAAAAATGTATTTGATTCAAATAACCGATTATTTGACTATTATCAAATAAATATTTACTTGAATCGAATAATTTTTATTTGAATCGAATAATTTTTATTTGAATCAAATATTTCAGTATTTGAAGCAAATACTATTTAATTGATTCAAATAAAAATTATTTGTATCAAATAAATTTTTTTTCAGTGTAAATATTGTTTATTTTCAATTATCTTTAATTTTTTTTCAGTGTAGTTCAAAATTAATTTGTTTTAATCACAAAAATAATTTTTCTATAAATAAAATACAATTTAGAAGAAGTAAAAAAATATTGTCGTTCAATTGAAGGTTCGAAACTTTGGAAACATTTTCTTCTTCTTTTCTTTTTCTTTCTTTTTCTCTTCTTTTTATTTTTTCTTTTTCTTTTCTTTTTCTTATGTTAATATTGCAATATATTGATATCGCTCTGAGAAAAGTTCTTTTCTTTTCTTTTTTTTATGCTTATATTGCAATATCGATATCGCTCTGAGAAAAATGTCAATTAGAATTAGATTATATCTATATTGTAAATGGGTGTATATTTAAAATAAAGTTACGAAGTCTCTCGACTTATATTGTATGCAGAGGTGTAAAATTTCGTGCATGCATCGATTCGTCACGATACTTGCGTGCCTCCGCTAAAGTGCAATAAAACTGTCGTAACTTTTATCCTGTGGCTTAAAGAAATTATATGTATTGGCTGATAATGCTAATTGCATTTGACGAGGTCTTTTCACGTAAATAATTTACCATGCAGAATATGTGCAAAAAAAAACTTTTATTCCAAGGCCTACTGATAAATAAACAAATTACCTGATTTACACTCTCTACGTATAAGAGAGACGGACGCGGTGGAAATTTCTAATAGGAAAAAATTATTTTCTCTTTTCCCTGCGAATTGATATAGATAACAAGAAATTATTTCACCTAAAAGCTTACAAAGGGACAAATAAAATCTGCAATCAATTATTTTCTTGAAATTTTTAACTTTAAATATTATGAATTTGAAGTAAAAAATAAAATTAATGGAAGAGAATTATTTGTTGGAGTTAAAAATTTGGGATTGAGTGCAAACGTTGGCGAATGAGACGTACAAGGTTTGTGTGCATTTTACAAAGGGTTCCTCCTTGTTTTCACCGCGATGACGACGAGTAACCTGCCGTGAAATTGCTAGGAGTCGGACTGACGCCACTGAATTTGTCAAGTCATCGTTGACCCGCCGCCACTCGGAAATTTAAATCATCGCCTCGCTTTTGTATAACTAGAAAACCAATTTTATTAGTTGTCTCACTACTATATATATATATACAAAAACAACGATTCGTATATTACTAATTTAGAAATTTACCTCTGCATCAATTATTCGAATTAGTCACGCATTGTCCGATAGCTCACAACAAGATTATTGTTCTGCTTTTCGACTTCTATTTCTATTTCTTAATTTCATAGAAATTTTCCTTTATTATATAACTTTATAAGAATAAAATTGAAAAAAATCGACCAAACAGGGCTAGATTTTGCCTTAGCTAAGGGCAAGTGTATCAATTACTGCGAAATTTTGACCTTAGTGAAGTTCACAACGTTTATAGTCAACGATTTTAGAAGAAAAATATTTTTTTTAAGGGAATTTTCATAATTTTTTCGTAAAGAAAATAATAAGATTAATTTTTTGAATAATAATTAACAAAAAAAATATTTGTGAACAAAAGATGTCATTTTTTTAGTAGGAAAAAATTCTTTTCTTTCAATCGTTGATCATAAAAGTTGTGAACTTCAACGACGTAAACTTTGTCGAAGTTACCATTGAATCGAAAAAATTTAACTTTTAACTAAAAAACAAACTTCGCTCTTATTTACTACAATCTAATATTTAATATTTTTTTACGATTTTCTACTATTTGGATAGATTTTAACAAAATTCGTCGCAGATATTCAATTTATTATTTTAATAAATAATAAAAAGTTGACGAAAATTTAATTATTAGCAAGAAAATTTATTACATTTTCTATTAGAATTCAATTACTTTCAAATTTCAATATTATTTATCAAAATTTTGATGTAATTTTAAGGGGTGAAGAAGCATTCAATTATCCAGGAAATTATTTGTTTTTTCATTTAAATAATTGAATTCTCGTAAAATTTTTGGACCTTAATTGATACAATTACTTTTAAAATTTTTAATAAAAATAAAATATAAGAATTAAATTGTTTTCAATAAAATTTTAATTAAATTTGTCCAAAAAAATTGTAAGGATTCAATTATTCTCATAAATAATATAAATTTTTCAGAATATTCAATTATTTTTATCAATAATAAAATTTACTTTAGATGAATTCAATAGTTTTGAATATAATTTTAATAAAATTCTTCTAAATAAAGTCAACTACTTTTATAAATAATAAATTTTTCACAAGAATCCAATTATTTTAAATACAATTTTTTTAAAATTTTCAAAATAAACAATGATTTAAAAGTAAATTAAATAAACTAAATTTAAATGTTTGACATGAGTTAAATTATTATAAATACAATTTTAATTAAAACTTTTGAAGAAAAACAATGATTTAAAATAACTTTTATAAAATTTGTCATAAGAATTTAAATAGATTCAAAAATAATAGAAATTGTAGCATTTCCGTAATTTTTAATACAAGTTTATTGAATATCATGAAAAATGCAATTATTCTTTAAAAATTTATTACAATTCCACGAATGAAATCAATTAACTTTAAGAAATATTCAATTATTTAACAATTTTTTTTTATTTTCGTATTTAAATAATTGAATTCTCGTAGAATTTTCTGAGGAGAAATGAAGAATTGAAAAACAATTGAATTTTGTAAGAATAAGAAATTTAACTTCTTGCAATAAATTCTCGTGGACAAATTAAAAATATTAAATTAAATTTTTATTTAATAGAAAATTTTATGAAGTATTATTGAAATAAATTTTGTATTTTAAAGATATTTTATTTTTGACTATATTTAAAAATTATTTTGTAACGGAAATGTATTTTGGAAATAATTCTAACTAGAAATTTGGAAAATAATGGAATTTTATGAAAATTTAGAATTGAAATTATTACCAGAATAAAAAGAAAAGTGTATTCGAATTTTTTTTAGTCATAAAACTTAATTTTTCGATAGTTACTTTTTTGCTACTTTTTGTCACTTTTTTTTAATTAATTATTATCTGATTAAAAAGGAAAAAATTATTTGCTTTAAGTTGAAATTATCGAATTGTTGATATAAATTCACAAAAATTGTGTAATCGAATATTTTGAATGAAATGCAATTTTCCTCAAAACTGCCTCGTGTAATTTTTTAATTAAAAACAGAATTTCTTACAAATCTTTTTCCCTCCCCAATAATTACTGACATATAATTAACAGTCCCGTTGTCATCATTAAGTTCAATTTTTCTGCTAGTTATGGTTCGCGCACTGACGATCGTGAAAAGACACAAGGTTTTCCATGCTCATTTTTTTTTATTTTTTGAAGAGGGGAATTGATTCTGACCACCCACGAGAAATTTGCCGGAAGTGTAATGTCCTCTAATAACAGAGTTTTAACGTCGCAGAAAACTTGAGATTTCAGCAAAATTTCGAATCTTCGGCGACAGGAAGTGATATTTTGTTCTGTACTATCTTGCGGTTTGCCTTAATTCGAAAATTGTTCGCTGATGAACGATTTCGAAAATTGTTAATTCTTTTAAGTAAAAATTGATTGTGAGAGAATTGAAAATCCAATTTTGTGCCAAAAATCAGAGGAAAAAGTGAATCAAGGTAAAAATGAAGAAGTTGTAAAAAGAGAAGAAGAAAAAACAGAAAAATTGGAAGAAGAGAAGAAAATAAAAGAGAAGGATTAGAAAAGAAAAAGAAAAAGTAGAAATAAAGAAGAAAAAGTCCCTAAAAACTACAATTCCAGAAAATAATTTCTGACATCTTAATCCCCTTTTGGAAAGGCACTAACAAGCTGTCGTTTCTATAATGTCAAGAGACTAATCGCGAAATAATAAAGATGTGCAAACAAGGTGGACTCAAAATGCCTCCTCCTATCCTTCAAAGTCGTACCTCTCTTAATGACTTTATAATCATACTTCCCGCGTAAAAATAAAAAATATAAATATATAACTTGAAAGCTTCTTCTGAAAAAAATAAGACATCATCGAGTGACTTTTTAAAAACCAGTTCATCTATTTATTTTTTACTCCCCTTTAAAGGCGAGTGTGCAAGGGACATTAGCGAACAACTATTATGTCAAGGAAGAGCTAAATTATTAATTATACAATTTCCATGGAACGGAAATATAATTATGTTGCAGGTGTTAAGAGGTTAGGCGCCACAAGACACCCTGTGGTGTTTTACTTTACAGCATTTCCCATGCTAGTTACTTTTCATCTTGACTCTTTTTTTTTTTTTTTTTTTTTTTATAAGTATTACCTCCTTTGAAATATTCGATTTGCAATACGCCATAAAGCAAAATTTTAATTAAATTAATTTGCAACTCTCGTTACGATAAGGAAATATTGCCTCTATGTGCAATTTATCAATTTATGGAATTTGAAAGGCGTGATTTAAATTACGATTCCACTGAACGGTTTAGACTTTTTTTATGCACTGAAGCAATATTAATTTTGTATTTGTAATTTAGTTTATAAATTCAACATCTATTGACTTCTTTTTAAAAAATCAGAATTTTTGTCCACATTTCCTCCGAATATTGCAACAAAATAACATATTTTTTGTATGAAATAAAACTTATCCTAATTACGAAGTTAAAAGTCCACAACGTTGATTTTGTTTAATTTAATTAAAAATTTTTTTTTCATCTATTCGAATATTATTTATAATTCTATATTTAATTGTATAACAATTATTATTATCAGATCATTAAAAACTTTCTAATTTTTCCAAATACTTACTTTAAAATTGTTTATTGAAATCATTCAAAAAAAAAATTTTTGAAATTACAAATTTTTTGAAGTATAGAAAAATTCTCCCAAGAAATTTAAATACTTTACAAATTTTATTTCAATATTTTAAAAAAACTAATTTTTAGAATTGTTTTATTAATATATTTTATATTTACAAACTCAGTAATTAATTTTTTTTGTCAGTGACACAAAATAATTGCAATAAAAATTTAATTTTTAGAAGAAATAAATAAATTTCGTTCATTTGAACGTTCAGAACTTTAGGATCTTTAATTATTGTAAAAAATTAAATTTTAGTATTTAAATAATTGAATTCTTACAGAATTTTCAGAAAATTATTTTAGAAATAATTGATTTTTAGTAAAATATTTTTTACTTTAAAAATAAAAAAAAATAATTGAATTTATGAAAATGATTTAAAAGTAGAAGAAAAATATCCTTCCAATAGTCTAAAAAGTACAAAAAATATAATATTGCAATATTGATGATAATTAAAAAAAAATTTTTTTTTTTAAATAATTCAATGTCTGCAAAGAATTTTATTAATTTCAAAAATATAATTGAATCCTTGTGACGAATGTTTGTTATTTATATGAAAATAAATTAATTTTGAAGAAAAAAATTGTTCTTTTTTAAGCTAATTGTAATTTTGAAGATAATTTTTCTTAGGTTTTGAGCACAATTGAATTTTTGTAAGAAGAATTTTATTACTTTTAAAAGTAATTAATTTTCTTCAATCTTTTGTAACTTCTCTAGAATAAAGTTTTTTTTTACAATTATTTTTAATTATTAGTTAAATTTATATTTACAAATTTAACTAATTTTAAAGAAGAATTTGAATTATTACCATTTTTGGAAAAATTTTCAAAATAAAAACCTTTGAAATTCAAATTGAAACTTTTGAAGTTTTTCTATACGTATTTATAAAAAATTTTAATTTAGAAACATGAAAGGAAAATACTCATTAAATAATTAGTAATCTGTTTATGATAGTTCTTTAAGAATAAATTTATTTAAAAAGAAATTTTTGTCTCAGAAATCGAAAAAATTGAGTATTTTAATATTTTATATCAGAATTCGTGGTGATTTTGATAGTTTAATTATAGGGAAACAAAAAAAGGCACAAACATTCCTAATTTTCTTATTCTAAAAGTGAATTTAACTTAAATTAATTAAAACGTTAGGAAATTGTAGAATAGATTTTACAATTTTATTTTTTTTTATTTTTAACACAATAATTTACGAACAGAATTTATTGAACAGAATTGAATATTCTGTAAATTACATTTTCATTTCTCTCGACAGTTGTTTTTTTTTTGCCCTCTCTTTATTTCAACTTCCTCTTTTCTTTTCAAGGAAGAGAATACTTGTTAACACGTAAATTTTCGCAAAAGAAATACGAAGAAAAGCAATTGTGCGAAATTTGCAAAAGGAATTGAAGCAAGACGTGTTGGTTTAGTGTAACAAGATCTCGTTTTTATAATTTATTATTGACAAGAAGAGAGGAGAGTTGGAGGCAGAGGTTGGCTTCTGAAATCGTTGGAGGGGAAAAATGAACGAGTTCGAAAAGTGTTTTGTGGTTTTGAGAATGAGATTCGTATATATATTGGTGAAAGAATAAGTCGCAACAAATATCAAGTTTGTTCTCGTGATGTGCGAATCAAGAATATTGGACAAATATTGGTACAAGGCGCGCACCAAGTCCTCGTTAGACTTTGATTGGAGAGGAAGCTACTTGTGGTTTTCCATGGAACCAAAGTCGATCATCTCTCTCTGCTTCCCTTGTTTGTTTAGTCAAGCGACGGTGAAAAGCGTAATTGACTGTCGGGAGTAAAAAAAAAAATTGAAAAAAAATGAAAAAGAAAAAATATATTCTCGCACAAAACTGGCCAATGTTGTTTTACACTTTTGCAGTCCATAAACGGCAGTCCACGTAATGTAAAACGATTCTCCATTTTTTTTTCTTCTTGTTAAAGGAAATAAGGCGCACACTATATTCGAAATGCAAGAAGAGAGACCGGTCAATTGAATACAAAGAAATTCTGAGAAATTAGTATGACAAAACAAGTTTTCTTCAATGTAATAGTCTTTAGTTTTCTATTCACGCCGTTTAATGAATTTTTTTCTAGAATTTATTTTCACTTTGTAATTGCATTCATTTTTGTACATTTAGAGAAGATAAAAAAAGGAAGTAGTTTTTTAAAAATTGGAGAAAATTTTTTGCCTTTTTAATTTTTTTCTCTACTTGGAAAACAAACACTTTTAATAAAATTCTTCGCAGGGATAATAAAAATAAATGTAAATAAATAAATTTTAAATTAATATATAAATTTCTTTCTAAATTAATAAATTCTTTCTAATTTTCAAATAGTTTAAAAAAATTTTAAGAATATCTGCGAAAAAAAAATTCAATCGTATTATAAATTGTGCTAAAATTTTTAGGAAAAATTCAATTATTATTATAAATTTTATCGAGACAATTGAATTATTTACGAATTAGAAGACAATTTTATAAAGAAATAAGAGCTAGAAAGAATTGACAAATTTTGAAAAATTTTAATAAAATTAAGTTAACATTTTAATATTTTGAAGAAATAAATAAAAATTTATCGATTCAATTATAATTATTTTTTGCATCCGCTTTTAATTAAAATCTTCGCAAAAACGTAATTATTTAAAAAAAAAACTTTAATAAATTTCTGTGTAACAATTAATTTCAAAAAAACTTTAAGAAAATCTGTGAAAATATTCAATTATTTTTTTAAATTGTGCTACAATTTTTCGCAAAAATTCAATTATTCTTATAAATATTATTGAGACAATTTAATTATTTACGCGTTACAAGACTATTTTATAAAATATTGTATTACATTAATTATTTTTCAAACACTTTTAATAATTTTTTTTGCAGAATCTTAATTTAAAAAAAAACTTTTAGTAAATTTCTTTGTGACGATTCAAAGTAATTTAAAATAATTTTAAGAAAAGCTGTGAAAAAATTCAATTATTCTTATAAATTGTGTTAAAATTTTTCACAAAATTCAATTATTGTAGAATTTAATTGTAAATTGTATAAAAATGAAATTTCTGAAAAAATTCAATTATTTGTATAAATTTTAATAAAATTCATCACAGAAAATTAATTCTTTTTGCAAATTTTTCTAAGATTTTTATTCGAAAGAATTCAATTATTTTAAACACAATTTCATAAATCAAAAAAATTGTGTAAATGAATAAATGAATAATAAAAAGTTCGCAGAAATTCAATTATTTACAATTTTTTTTATAAATTTGTTAGCCCTAGTTCAATTATTTTCATAAATCATATTTTTTGCCAGAATTAAATTATTATTATAAATGAATAAAAATTCTTAATTGGAATTTAATTATTTTTTAAAATAATTAAACTAATGTCGGACTTTCAATTATTTTTAGAGCCTACAAATTTAATTGCAAAATGTAAATGTAAATTGTCGAAAAATGTAATTAAAATTCGTCGAACGAATTAAATTATTAAAAAATTTTTTTGATAAAATTCGATATGAGAATTCAATTTTAAGAAACATTCAATTATTCAATAAATTTACTTTTCTATTTAAAATTTAAATAATTGAATTCTAGTAGAAATTTTTTTATTAATAATTGGTTTAATTCTGAATTGTAGTTAAAATAATTAGATAATAATTAAATATTTGGAGAATTAAAGGACCAATTTTTAGAAATAATTGTATTTCAAAAAGGTTTTTTAATTAAAATCTGTAATAATTAAAATTTTTCATACTTTTAAAAAACAATTGTGTAAAAATAATTTTCCTGAACAAATTTAATTGAATTTTTTTCTGAAATTATTTGAAGTATTTTCTATTTCTATAAAATCTTTTAATTAAAGAAATTCCGAATAATCGAAATTTAATACTGTAGTTTTTAATTGCAATTGTACTCAAATTGAATAATTCGAAATGAATTACATAGAAAAAGCTTCTGGTTTTCTTTTTTGAAATTAAATTTTTAAATATTTGTTGACTTAAAAAATTACCATTTTTTTTTCTTTAAATATAAACTACAAGAAAAATTAAAAAATATAGTTTTGTAAAAATATACTTACATTGTATTTGTAGCAATTTTTTTTTTTGAACTTAATAGTCGTCGTAGGTTAACAATATATTTTTGTGGTAATTGTCATGTTTTCTGGAATTTATTTTAAACACACGGCAGTCATTAGGCCAATTAACCTACTCGTTTCAAACAACATTACGAATAAGTAAACTATATTTAAAAACTAATTTCACTCATAAATAACGATACAATTTTCATCGCTTGTTTTTAAAGAAAAAATAATTTTTTTCTGCAATTGTGCAGCAGATTTTTTTAGTTGCAAAATATATTTTATTTTTAATTTATTATTTAATAACTATGTACCTATATAGTTGCAATGCAAGAATACGTAATTTCTCAAAGGCATGTAAATATTTATTTGTATATTTAAATATTAATTTAATTTGTTTCACTGGTTTCATTTTTTTTTTTAAAGTCTTATTTGCTGTTGATAAATATTTAATAATCTACTATTCATTGACTTTGTAGAAATATTTATTTACTACTTTCTTGTTTATTAAATATTTACAATTGTTCTAAATGTTCAAATCAAAGAAAATTTTAGAACACGAAAAAATTATTTGTTTCATAATTAGAAATAATAAGAAAAGTATTCAAAAAAATAAAAAATACAAGATCCTAAAGTTCTGAACGTTCAAATGAACGAACTTTATTTATTTTTTTTTTTGCAATTATTTTAGTTCACTATTCACAAAAATTAATTACTGAGTTTGTAAACGTAAAATTTAAATTTATAAATTTTTTATGATTCGTAACTTATTAAAATATCTTTAATAAAAAATATTTCGTTCATTTGTACATTCAAAACTTGGGGATCGTATAGAAAATACTGAGAATAAAAATATTAACTCTGATGCTGAAAAGAACACAAGAAATAATAATAATTTTGCCCAAAAAAAACTCTTTAAAGTCAAATATTGTAAGAGAATATAGGCAAAAAATAAAGTAATAGGAAATTGGAGATCGAGAAGGATTTCTCCAATAAAACAAAATAGGAGCAAAAAATATAATTCTGCTCCAATCAGAGAGATAAAAACTGCGATTCCTGTAAATAAAATAGATGTATAAAAAGATGAAATTTAATAAGAAATCGACGAACTGAATTGATTTCGAAGAATGAATAATCTATGATATAGTTTTGTCCCTTCTTCTTTTTTTCTTTCCATCCCTCAAGTGATATATGATTTGCTTAAAGAATATAATATATCGTGAATTTCGATACACTGTGTGAAAAATAATTTTCTATTATATTTGTAGAATATAGTACCTACATAATTTTTGAAAAAATGATTAGGGAGAATGCAGAGCATTTGCAGGTGGCTAGAAACGAATTTGCTTGCCGGCGCTGTATTATAATATTCACTTGCGGTTTCATATTATCCATAGCGATTCACATCTCTCACGTTCAGTTGTGAGCGGACCGCGAGGCGCTCATCTTTTGTTGGTTTAGCGATATTACCGATAATTTGACAAACGATCGCCGTGGCCAGCGCGCCATTTATGCCACCATTAACCACGTGTTCCCATTGCTTTTCGTGCTCGATCTCACTTAACCCTTTATTTTTTCTCTCTCGTTTCGCTCAACTCTCAGCGAACAGAGATATCTCTCCCGATCGCACTGAATTACATCGAATCGATTACCGATACGTACCCCATGAATTCTGCATATGCCAAGTGGAACTTCAACTTTGTATTATGTATATGGAATTCAAAAATAGTGTGGTTCAAAGAAAAAATAGTGTAGCTTAAAAACAATAGTGTAGCTAAAAAAAATAAAAATCAGTATTTTACATTTGAGCCAAAGAAACATTAAATACTTATTTATTTATTCACAGGGATGTGAACCTGCAGAATTAATATGGCTCCTTGGAGAAATTTTAATAAAGAGGACATTAAATTTAATCTTTCTTGAGTTGTAAAGAAAAAAAGAACTTTACCGGCAGTAATTGATGATTAATGGTCATTAAAGGATAGGAGATTTCCTGAAAGGAATAAAAGTTGCAGATATGATTTTAAAATTAAAATAGAAAAGTCGTATACATATATATATCTTCCTGGAGCGCAAATGTGTATGAGGAAAGATATAATAAAATGCCATTATAAAGCCAAACAACAGGTTCATTACAAAGATATGGTAAATGTACATAAGAACATTGTATATGTTAACAGAAGGAAATCAACAATAATTTACGATTTTCATATCTATTCTCTTGTGTAATGAAAATTTATATTTGAAAGGTCGCGCAAATGATTTTTTACTGCCTCTTGCGCGCATCCTTTGTGTGGGTTCTTTTTTTACATTCATTATATTCTCTGTACTGTTCCTTTGATTTTGAATCAGTTAAGATTTTAACTATGATTTAGAAGTTGTATTTAAATAATACAATTTTAGATTAAATTAAATACTTCCTCTATGTGAGGAAGCAATAAGTGACTCTGAATCCGTTTGCTTTCTTATACCTTTCTTGGAAGTGCGTCACATTTTATTTAAAAATTAAATGTTAATAGTAAATTTAAACAGAGCGAAAATGTTTCATTTCTTTAAGTAAATTTTTTAAATATATTCAAACAAAAAAATTCATTTATTTGAATGTTTGAAACTTTAGAAACTTTGGAGCTTAGACCATTTTCGGTATGTTGTAAACATGGGTTTTTGAATTAAATGAAAAATTACTTCAGTATCATAAATAAAAGGAAGGGATTTATAAAAGAGTTTTACAGTAAAACGTGATTTTTCTATTTAAATAATTGAATTCTCGTAGAATTTACTAATAAAAATGGTTTTAAAAATGAATTTCAGTTAAAATTTTAGATTATACTTAAGTATTAAAAGCATCTTATAACGTGGATTTTTAGAAATAATTAAATTTTGAAAAAGTTTCAAACTAAAATCATTGAAATTCTAAATTTTAAGAGCCTAAAGTTCTGAACGTTCAAATGAACGAAATTTATTTATTTCTTCTAAAAATTAAATTTGTTATTGCAATTATTTTACTTCACTATCGAAAAAATTAATTATTGAGTTTGTAAACTTAAACTTTTGGTTATTAAATTTTTTTATGATTAGTAATTTATTAAAATATTTTCAATAAAAAATATTTCGTTCATTTGAACGTTCAAAACTTGGGAATCGTTAAATTTTTTATATTTTTGACAAAAAATTCTGTAGAATTAATTCTTTTTAAAAGTTTAATATGATTTTCATGGAAATTATTTTAAGTTTTTATTTTTCAATATATATTTAATTGCAGAATTTCCGAATAATTGAAATTTTGTAAAATTGAATTGTAAACGAATAAATTTTAAAATTCTCATAAAACTCATCGCAGCGTTTCAATTATTTTTTATAGAATTGTAATTGAATTCATTGAAAAAAGTAATTATGTTCATGCAAGTTTTAATAAAATTCGACAAAAGAATTGAATTATTAAAAAATTTGTTACTAAAATTCTTTATGAGAATTGAGTTTTGAGAAACATTCAATTATTCAATAAATTATTTACTTTTGTATTTAAATTACTAATTTCTTGTAAAATTTTCTAATAAAAATTGATTTTCATTTCATAAAAATGAATTTCAGTTAAAATTTTAGATTATAATTGAATATGAAAAGAAATATCGAGTGAACTTTTTTGGAAATAATTGAATTATTAAATTATTTTTTAAAAAGTTTAATTGAATTTCTTTAATATTATTTGAAATTTTTATTTTCTAATATGCATTTAATTAAAGAATTTAGGAATAATTGAAATTTCGTAAAATTGATTAATTAATTATTTTTAACAATAATAGATATAAAGTAAAATTTTAGTTAACAATTTTTTGAAAATAATAATTGAATTGAACTAATGAAAATAATTTTGAAGAATTATATTATTCTTAAAATCTAAAATAATGATTTTATTACTTGGTCATCTTTAAATATTATAAAATATTTATAGTTATAAAAAGTTTTAATAAACTAAAATTTCATTCATTATAAAAAGTAACATCAAAATTGATTATTTTAATTTTTTTTAATGTTAATTTAATCTGCAACACTTTTTAAAACCTCACGATTTACTACTGTGTTTAAATTTTTATTTAGATCTATAAAAATCGACGAATGTTACTTATGCCAATTATTGAGGAATATATTTTCAATTAGAGAAACTTGTTAAAAATTCATTTTTTGTTATCTATTATTAAAATGATTTCCGTTTCACGAACACGGATAATAAATTAGTGGACGTTGTTT
Organism: Leptopilina myrica (nomen nudum); assembly: GCA_032872475.1. Lineage (NCBI taxonomy): Eukaryota > Metazoa > Arthropoda > Insecta > Hymenoptera > Figitidae > Leptopilina > Leptopilina myrica (nomen nudum). Next base: position 5,623,065 of record CM065458.1, read on the forward strand.
ATATGAAGACATATTAGATATGAAAATAAACGTCGTCGCAACATGAAGGATATATTAACATTTTCCGCAATCAATATATATTTAGTATATATATAATAATTTTAAGAGTGTCCATAAAATAACAAGCTTAAAAGGAACTCTTGTAAAGATAGCGCAAGTGGATGAGAGATAACTCGCTCATTTACTTAAACATATAGACAGCTAAAAGTTAAGTAAATTAACGTCTTATCTATGTCTACGTCACTAAAGGGGTTAATTCAACTGCAAAGTGACTGATATCCAATAAGCAGTATTGAAAAGTGTGAGGTCTTAAATAACCTCTATTCTATTTCAATCTTTTTTTTCAATGCAATATACATCATTTTTAATATTATTAATATTATTATTATTTAACATTATTAATATTATTAATATTTAACATTATTAATATTACTAATATTATTCATTACTATTACTATTACTATTAATATTAATTAATATATTAATATATTTATATATTTATTTGCAATAGTGGTTTAAAAGAAGACTTTGATCTGAATCATTTTAGTAATTTTTATTTCTGTTTGCTTAACAATAAGTCTTTTGATTCCCGTTTGGAGTTAATATTCCTTTCTTTAAAAGGAGAAAAAGAAGTAAATTACATCAGTGCTAAAAAAAAACCTGACTACGAACTTGTTCGTCGATAATTAGAAAAAAAGGTACAACAAATTTTCAGTATAACGATTATGGAGAAAAAACATAAAGATGTTAGAAATAAGAATAGAGTAGAAGAAAAGCTGTGACAAAACGGATTCAACGGATAAATTTTTCAATTTATATTTTACCAAATTGATGATTCTATTTAGACATTTCATTGTCTCGGATTATTTTCCAATGGGGGAAATAACGTTGACCTATTATAGGAAAATTCGTCACGGCTTCAGTTTATGTATTGGTATAGCAACAATAACAACATACATATATACGAATCAATTTCTTTAGTTCGTGTATATGAAATGAAGTAAGGAAAGCGTGCTGTATATGTATTACAAGGTAGTTTTTAATTCTTTGTGATTAACAATTATGAAAAAAATGTTTGCGTCACGATGAGGGCTGCACCCCCTAGGGCGCTACTTCATTACACCAGTTTCGTTATAATATGTTAAGATGATGACTCTTGTGAATTTTCTTTACAGCTCGACTACTATATTACATTCGTATTAAAAAATGTTCGTTCACATGTAAGAAATATACATTCACATGTTAAAAATATGCATTCACATGTAAGAAATATACATTCACATGTAAGAAATATACATTCACATGTAAAAAATATGCATTCACATGTAAGAAATATACATTCACATGTAAAAAATATACATTCACATGTAAAAAATATGCATTCACATGTAAGAAATATACATTCACATGTAAAAAATACACAATCACATTAAAAAATCTAGACACTTAACTATATATTTGCAATGGTAACTCTTTTAGTAAAGGTCGTGTACATGTACGCAAATCGATAATAATCTAACTATAAAAAAGGCCTCAGGCGAAAAATTGCCGCTGATGAATGAACAAACGACTAATATGCGCAGAGAGAAAAAAAAATTGAAGCCCTCGAGAAAACCTTAAGGAATCAAAGCAAGCAAAGTATAACCTTCCCCCTGTCTTAATTAAGAGCAGTAAACGAATCAAATTTTTTTTGCCCAACCTCAATCCTTTTTTTGTGAGTATACACAGTGGTCGACTCGTTTTTCTTAGCGCACGAAACGGTAAATTCGAGTTTAGACTGCTTAGCCGTGACAAAAGGATTACTGAATCGATTTTCTAGAAAAGATCTCGGAACTTGCGGTGTAGAAATAAAATTGTGAATCCTTTATATATAGGCAAAGATCAAATGGGTTGTTTCTGAATACCGTACCTATAGATAAAAATCATTATTATAATATAGAATTATCAGATGTTTGTTGTGCTTTGAATTAATGTTTACAAAACAAAAATTCAATCTTTATAATAAAGATTGAAACTAAATGTTAATTATATAACACTATGCATTCGGTATTTATACTACAGGTTATATAGGTTCACAAATTGAGGCAAATTTTATCAAAATAGTTACGAAGGAAAGTTTTGATAAATTTTTTGTCTCAATTTGACAACCGTATACAGAAAAACTGTACGTGTTTCTACAAAATAAAAAAGATAAGGGAAAGGTTAAGAGAGAGAGAGAGAGAGAAAGGCCAAAGAGAGGAAGACAGAGCAGTAAAAAAAGAGGAAAAAAACCTGTTCAAAGTTAATAATTTTTCGACTCGCATTTTTTCTTCCTTTTCTCGAAAATAAGCCGAACGAATGGAAGGACAACGGGCGTTAATTAGACAAGGCGCACTTCCGGTTCAACTAAGTGCATACCTATCTTGTGTTAGCTACGGCTTCTTGCTTGAGCAGCCCTGTCGTATTGCGCGCACACAGCAACAAGAATAAATGGTTATAGTCTAAAACTTACAACTTCCGTCCGATACGGTATATTCTTACTTGATGACAATCACATCGTTTGCATTTGCTTCTATATAAAAAAAATACTTTTCCTTTTGCTAAGCAAAATAATGAATCGTGCAAATACAGAGTGATTAATGACAAGTTGCACCAATTTATAGCGTTGATTACCAGACTATAATGCTCGATAACGGTCAGCTACTCTCAACAATTCACTCTCTGTAACTTTATTCTTCCCTCGACTTCTGTTTGTCAAATTAAGAAACGAAGTAGATTTTATCTCTTGGAATTTATTTCAACCATTTTTTTTTCTTGCTTTGCAAATTGAAATTAGAAATGCTATTAAATGTTATCCTCTTCTTGCGAGGCTAATTTTGATTCAGTTGTAGCAATAACTCTTCCTGGGGGTATAAAATAAATCCATTAAAGTGGTCATTATTTTTGACTGAACATTGTTCGAGTACAGAACATCAGATTGTTACGATTTTTTTGTCAATTAACGGAAAACATTCGTAATTTACAGAATTGTGTATGGAGTTATATTATTTTTGGTTTAGAGGAAGTATTTATTTTGCGTATGGTAGTACAGTATATAGTATACAGATTATGGTATATATACAGCAACAAGACAAAAGTATTGATCAGCTTGATGAATTCCATTCCACAGACTCTTAATTTCGAGTCGGTAGCAGCAATCGATCATGAAGCGATCAGATAAAAGGGAAGAATTGTATGGGAGCAGTTTGATTGACTCTGGCGAAGTTGCAGATAAGTTCACCGCATGGGGCACTGGTAATTATCGGGACATCATCGACGTTTGAGAATCTTTAAAAAGTGCCGATACATATATTTATATGCGCTGCCTTATTATTGAACGGTAGTGTCATTGAATATAGTGTAATAATTATATAGTGACTTATATACCAACTGCTGTGATGAGATTTCAGTTGCATCCTTTTACCACCACCGCTGAGAGTCAATGCTGATTGGGGAATGAGTAATTCATTTATGGATATATACTGTAGCACACCTGATGTGGGGCGATTCCTTCTTTGGAATGTGTATTATTTTATTTGTATTAATGATTTTTATTGAATGTTAGTCATGTTTCGTGTGAAATCAACAGAATATTCTGTTGTAGTGGTACTGGATCTAGTTTTGGTTTTATTAATAATAGACAGTAATTTGTTTTCTCCTTTCTGTTCTAGGTGAGTTTCGCTTCGATATTTGGAATTTCGTTCGCATTACTCATTAGCATCAGCAATTTCGGTGAGTAGTTTATTATCTTTATAGATTTACGAATCCACGATTTACGAATTAAAGATTTTTGTTAAGAATAAGCAATTATGGAACCTAGAACTTTTCTTAATGGCAGATCTAAAAATTCAGAACGTAGTTGCAGACTTTCGTTTGTTTAGGAACAGTTAGAACCTAGAGGGCTTTTCTTAATGCGTCAAATCTAAAAATTCGGAACCCGCAGACTTTCGTTTATGTTTAGGAACAATATTTTCTTACATAATTAAAAGTTAATCAATCAGCATTATCAGTGAGTGCTTAAGAGTACATTAAGTTTAAAGTAGACGCTCTCGAATAGCAACTTTGTCAGAGATAAAGATCAACTTGATCATCATGTATGGTAACGATGATGATTGTTGTTGTGTGCGGTAATCAAGTTTTGCAATGTTTGCTGCGCTCCGAATCAGTTCAATCAAAAGTATTTGGCTTGACAAATAGAATCCTAATGATGATAGTTTATCTCATCGTCTCGTCTCCCGTGATGATCAATCAACATTTGGCCAAGCTGATGCCAACCTGATAAAATCGAAATTATCAAAGAAAATATTCATCTTGCGATCATTGACCTTGATGGAGAAACATCTTCAATCATACCGTATTTAAAAAGATCACACAAAATACACATTTTCTTTATAGTATTATTAGGGCTATATCGAATTAAATTTATAATCGATACCACCAATATTGATTATAGTACTAATAGCAATTGAAAGCAAACCATGTTTTTATTTAAATTTTGAACAGTTTTGGTTTAAATTCACTGTATACTTTTGTTGTTATAATTTTGTTGCCGATTATGGGTATGCTAAATCATTGGGATCCATTTTAATAGCTGTATAAGTTGTACTTAACTATATGACACTTTTTTCATACTGATGCTGGTTTATTAATTTTGGTATCAATTTGTTATTTTGGTATCAGGTTTGGATAATTGGGGTACTAGTCTTAAATTTAGATATTTTTACTATTTGTTTCGCAGTTTCGAAAGGTAGAATCTGCAAGAACAAAACTGTTTGATGGATTGTTGATTGGTTTAGGTACAAACATTAATTAATGGAAATGTTTTGTATTTGTTGCAACTCGGTATTGCAGTTTTAGATCATTTTAGAACCTATCTGTTTCAATTTGGTACCAGTTTTGAATACTTTTGGTACCAGTTTTGGATAATTGTGGTACCCATTTTGAATAATTTTGGTTCCAGTTTTGGATAATTGTAGCACCAGTTTCGAATGATTGTGTCACCAGTTTCGGATAATTGTGGCACCGCAGTTTTGAATGATTTTGGAATTGCTTTTGGCCAATTTTTCGGAACCAATTTAGCATCAAAAAACCCATTTTTTGATACGTTCGAGAGAAGAGTACCGGGTAGTAAGAGACACAGTATATTAGAGAATGGTCTCTCTCCCAGCAGAATTGCATCAAAGCGCAACTCGTTCCTACAATCATGGGCGTGGATTTCTGACATAAGCAAGCGACGACAGCGCACTGAGATCAGCTGACGATTGGTTGCTGGCGGCATGTAGAGGCGGAACATGGTTCACCCAGCGGGCGTTTCGCCTTGACGTTCTTTTTACACTCGAGTGAGAAATCAGTGGGGGAACCATTCTGAGCTTCCATCCACTGGAGGAGCCACACTGGTTCACGCAACCGCGGCGAACACTCTGGAGAACGCGCAGCCGTACACCTCCAGTTCTGCCCAGTATACACACTTGTTACGGTGCGTTCCGTTTTGTTCGGCTCGTCCTCTTTATTGCATTTTGCACACACATTCGCACACATACACTCATACAGACTCATACACTCTCATAGACTCTCTTATACGCATATACTTTATACTCGTACACACATATATACAATCGTGTACAACAACAACAACAACAACAACAACAACAACACATGAGTGATACACAACATCAAATCTCCCATCCAGATGGCAAGTTGTTGAAGTCAAGTCGTCGTATTTTTGTTGTTCTTCTTAATTGATGTGAGTGAACATTTGGTGAACTTTGTGCAAACTCATGATGAGCAGATATTAACACTTGGTGCGCCTGATCGTGTTTTGAGCGGAAACGATTTTCGTGTATACAAAGTTGACGTTTTGATCATCTCGCCAGACGGCGACGAGTAAACCTGTCGACGCATCAAGGTAGGTTCTTTATAGTTTGGTATTTTTGCCGTACGATTTCTTTTATACTGCGAACATTATTCTTTTATTTTCATTCATTCAGTTTCGGTTGCTTGTTTCTTTTTCTTGTCGTTGTCAAATTTGTGTCTTATTTATCACCGATCTGATTGTTCGTGGAATTTTTATTCTAGTGTTTACTTAATTGTGTTTTTGTTTGCATGATGTTAATCGAGTTAATCCTTCTTGGAATTATTGTTGTTCTGTTCATTAAAATTTTGATTCACTTGATGATTTTTTTGATTTTGTTCTGGTTTTAATTCATTCGTTTACGATGCAGTTAAATTTATCTTGAAATTTGTTTGTTTATTAATTTGTTATTTATTGTTTTGTTTATTCAGTGATTAATTTCTTATCGTCAATTTAATTCGACTTGGAATTTGTCTTCTGATGAATTTTTGACTGTTCTTTTGGTCATTTGTTTGTACAATCTGGTAATTTCTTTATGAAATTTTTGTCGTACTGGTTCATTCAATTTTGTGTCCTTTGTCGTTCGTTTATTACTGATTTGATCGTTTCTGAAAATTTTGTTATAGTTTGTTCTCCAATTGTTGATTATTAACGTATAGTGCAAACTGGAATCAAAAATACCAAATGAATACAAACATTTAAATCAGTTGCATATAGTTTTGGTATCATTTGATACTTTTGTCATAAATTTATGGTGCTTTTAAAATCATTTTGATACTTTTGGCATTATAGTTTGATTCTTCAGGCATCGATTTGATCGGTAAAATTTTCACACTTTTGGTACCATTTTGACCCTTTTGATACCATTTTGATACCATTTTGACACTTTTGATACCATTTAAACATTTTTGGAACTAGTTTGACTCTTTTGGTACCAGTTTGGCATTTCTGCTTCGGTTTAATACCCCAGTTTTTCTACGGATATCAAATTAAGACAAAACAAAATGAAAAATGTCGCAAAGCAACGTTCAGGTTCGTTTTTCGTCTAAATTTTCAATCCTTAAAAAATAAAATCGCTTTTTATATACTTTTGGTACTTTTGAATCAAAACAATAAACGAATAACACTGATGCGGAAAAAACGTCATTAACAATAATCGCTTTCATGAATCAGTGCGCAAAATTTCAAGTATATACTCACTTTTTCAATGAAAACCATATATAATAAAACATGAACCGAACAAAATGATTTTGATAATGAGACATTTATTATCCGCGTTGATTTCAAACAAATAACACCAATTTCGTGCAAACAATGTTCTCTCACGTGAAAGGAGTAGAGAATGCGCGCTTATCGGCGGCTATTGTGTATTCCACTTGAGCATATATATAATTTTTTTCTTTCTTTTTTTTTTTTGAATTTCGTCTATATAGTTTCGACGATTGGATGTGTGAATGTAGAGAAAGAACAATAATGGACGATCGTAAAACGTTCGCACAATGCTTGTTATGCGGATTGTTGCAGAGTGTGTCTGTGTGTGTGTATGGGTTAATGTGTCTTATCGGTGTTAACTTGGTATCCCGAACTCTCACGTGATTGGTCGATTTAAAGCTATATATAATAGCAAATTATTGTCGAATAACCTTTCATTTGCAATGGAGTTAAAGATCTTTATCTATAGTTGTGTGTAGGTATATTTCAAATGTTAACGAACCTTGTTTGTCTATGTGATGTATATAAATGTTAATTTCGTAAATAATTTGTATTTTTATTTAATTTCGTTTATTTTTTATGATAATAAGTTCCTTATATTCTTGAATTTGGAGACAAAAATTATTATTTCAAATTTTTAGGAATGAAAATGTATTATATAATTTATAACCATATTATTACATTATAATTTTACCTCTATATTTCCAAGAGAAATAGTTTATTTTGACACTTGACAATGACAAAAAATTTCTAAAAAATTTATTCGTCAAATCTCAAGTACTATTTATACCTTATAAAATTCTTCGCTAAATTTTTGATTAAGAATTAATAAAATTCCACAAGAATAAAATTATTTATAAATTTTATAAAAATTTCTTCGAGATAATTTAATTATTTTCATAAATAATCAAATTCATCTCAGAGTTTTAATTATTTTTAAATATACAATTCTAATCGAATTCTTCGAAAAATATATGTAATTATTCTTAAAATGTTTTATTAAAATTGGTTGAAAGAATTCAATTATTGAAAATTTTGTTGATAACATTCTTTATGAGGATTCAATTGAGGCGCTGAATGCTACGAGAATAAAATATTTTCTTTTGTATTTAAGGAATTTAAAAATTCTTAAATTATTAGAAAAAATTGTTGATAGAATTTTTTTTGCGAACATTAATTTATTTTTAATAATTTTGAAGTCTTCGAAGGAATTAAACTATTTAAAATACAATTTTCGTGAAATTTTCCAAAAAGAAGTCAATTATAATAAAAAATTATAATAATTATTTTAATTAAAAATTAATTAATAATTAATTGTAATAAAAAATGAAGAAATTGATCACGCCGAGTCGAAGATGTATTTTATTATTTCTAAAAATAATTGAATTCCAGTGAATTTGTCATTAATTCTTAATTTGAATTTTGCTAAGATTTTTAACGTCGGCCAAGTTTGCAACGTTTATGATCAACGATTGAAGGACAAAAATTGATTTTCCTACCAAGAAAATAACATTTTTTGTTCACAAATATTTTTTTCGTGAATCTTTATTAAAAAAAAGATTAATCGTACTATTTTCTTTACAAAAATTTGTAAAAATTTGCTTAAAAAAATAATTTTCTTCTGAAAATGTTGACTACGAACATTGTGAACTTCATCGACGTGGTTTTTTTTTTATTTTTGAAAATAATTCAAATTTGGAGAAGAATTTCTTATTTATAAATTATATTGATTATTGAGATTATGATGAGAATTTTTTCTGATTTTTTAAAACAATTATTACTTTAGAAAATTACCGTATTTGTTTAGAATTGAATTTCTGCGATTATTTATATAACTTGTCAAAAACTTATTTTTACAGCTGTTTTAAACTAAAATTTTTTTATAAATCCATTAGTTATTAATTTTTTTTAGTTATTTTAGAATTATAGACATTTGTAAATTAATGTTAGAGAACATTTTTTCGAGCATCTAGGATCCACAGGTTTTGAACGTTCAATTGAACGAAATACTTTTTATTAACAATATTTTCAAAAATTACTGATTACAATACAAAATTAAAAACTAAAGTTTTATAATTAGAAACTTTGTAAATAATTTTATTCGCAGTGACACAAAATAGTATAATGAAAACCTAATTTGAAGTGGAAAAAAATAATTTTCGTTTATTTGAACGTTTAGAACTTTAGGATCATGAGCATCTAATAAATTTTAGAGCGAAATCATAGAATATGTTCCTTAATAGGGTCCCCAAGTTTTGAACGTTCAAATGAACACGAAATACTTTTTTATTGAAGATAATTTAATAAATTTCAAGTCATAAAAAAATGTAAAAACTAAAATTTTACTTAAACAAACTCAGTGATCAATTTTTTAGACATAGTGTAGCAAAATATTTGCAATAAAAATTTATTTTTTAGAAGAAATAAATAAATGTTGTTCATTTGAACGTTCAGAACTTTAAGATCTTTGTTTTTATCTATTCTTACCAAAGTCCTTCGACAATTTTTAAATTCAGTATTTGTTTAAAATTCAATTTGACGAAATTTTGATTATTTAGAATTTCTTCAATAAAATGTACTTTTTAAAAAATAAAAACATCAAATAGTTTCAACAAAGTTTTAACTGAAATTTTTAAAATGAAATCACTTCTACAGAATTGTTAATTAAATGTACAAAAGCTTTACATTTTCAAAGATCTTAATTTAAATCCGTTATAAATTTTAAATAGGTGTCGAATTATAATTTTTAAAGTTCAAGCCACAATGCTTTTAAATTTTACCTGAAATTGATTTTTAAGAACATTTTTATTACAAAACTTTACGAGAATTAAACTATTTAATCGTAAATAATAAATCATCGATTGTGGTTTAAAATTATTCTTTTTTTATTGAAGATATTTTAATAAATTACTAATCATAAAAAAATTTAATAACCAAAAGTTTAAGTTTACAAACTCAGTGATTAATTTTTTGGACTTAGTGAAGCAAAATAATTGCAATGAAAATTTATTTTTTAGAAGAAAGAAAAAATTTTTGTTCATTTTAACGTTCAGAAGTATAGGATCTTTAAAGAGTGAGGAAAAAAGTAAAATATTTGTCTGGAAATTAGGGAAAAAAAAGAAATTTTTTGTGTGCAACTTTGTAAAAGACTTTATTGAATTAAATTATTTTTTAAAGAATCGTTTACAAAATGAATAATACACTAAACACGCGGTGAAAAAATATACAAGGTATTCTGCTCGTTTTCTTCTTTTTTTTCATTCTCTTCAAGTGCAGGATGATAACATGCAAATGAGAGGCTGAGAGGAAGATTAGTGACCCTGTGGCTCTGCGGGTGGAACGAACAAAAACCGTAATGCACTCTATATATGAGAGACCATATCCTAAATAAGGTTAGGCACTCACAAACACAAACACACACACAATCCAATTATGGGCGGGTCGTTTTCGACCCCGAAAGTAAATTGCGAACCACTATGTATATATATATATATATATAATGCACGAGCGTGTAATTTATTGGAACCGACAATATTCTAATTAAACACTCCAATTAATAAGGAAGGAAATTTATAATATATACCTCTAGGAGAGAAGTTGATATCGCGCGCGAGCGTATTTATAAATATATTTAATACTTGTTAATAATGTTAAGTTGGGACAGTTTTATCGACACGGATAGACACACGAAAAGATAATGCCAAGTTATCGTCACTCGTTTCATTATAGGAGTTTCAAGTTCTACTTCTGACGTGCGAGTATACACGTAAGAATTTCATTAGCTTAATTACAAGGAAGTGTAATTGCGAGGCAAAAATCGATTTATCCGCACAGTCGGGCTTGCAATTAGAGCGTAACGCAAGAAAAGTTAAAAGTCCATTTGCCTCCTATCTCCTTTTGCGCCAATCCATTATAATTTCAATTTTTAAATGAGCCTAATTCGACTATATCACCGGGAGTTTTTTTTTCTTTTCTTTCCCTTTTTTCTTTTTTTCTGTTCCAACCAAACATAATTTATGCGAATTGAATAAAAATTAAATTTTCTGGCCGTGCGGATAAGAATTTGTTGCTACAAATTTTGCTAATTTAGTTCAGGGTGTCTACTAACGGCGAAATAGTCGGGGATTTTGTGACAAACTATGGAAATTTTTTCACCAGATTAAAAAAAATGTTTTATATTTTAATTTGTTATTAAAACGTCGTTTTTTATTTCAATTTTTTTATACATTAATATTCTGTTCTCTAAAATTTGAATTAGTCAAAAGTAATTAATTTTATTAGTTAAAAAACAGTGACTGATTCAAATATGGGTAAATAAATTTTTATAAAATATAGAATTAGTAGAAATTTTGTAATATTCAACTGAAAATAATTAAATTTGTTAAAGAATATCATTAGAAACATTTTAGCAAATAGAAATTTCAAAATATTTTTGTTTAATAATGGAATTTACTTTTTTAATTATACTATTAAATATTTTAATCAAGAATCTTTAAATGTAAATTTAAAAATGAAAATTAATGAAAATTGTCCTCTGATTTTTCAAAAATCAATAATTTCGGTTATTTTGAAATTGAAAATGTTAAAATTTGTGAAAATTAACTTTTTAAGAATTTTCATTGCAAATTTTTTGAGTAATTAAATTATTATAAGAAATTTTAATGAAACATCTTTAAATGTGAATTTAAAAATGAAAATTAATCTAAACTAACTATCCTCTAATTTTTTTAAAATTCAACAATTTCAGTATTTTTGTATAACTAAAATTGTTAAAATTTTTGAAAATTAACTGTTCAAGAATTTCAATTGCAAATTTTTTAAGTAATTAAACTATTATTATCAATTTTTACGAAAAATCTTTAAATATAAATTTAATAAGTGTAAATGAATTAAAATTATCTTCTGATTTCTTAAAAATTCATAATTTCAGTATTTTTGGAATTAAAATTGTCAACAATAAATTTTTAAAACCAACTGTTCAAGGATTAAAATCCCAAATTTTTGAAGTAATTAAATTACTATTAAAAAATTTAATGAAAAATCTTTAAATGTAAATTTATAAATTAAAATTAATGAAAATTATCCTCTGGTTTTTTTGAATATCAATAATTTCGGTATTTCTAAAATGAAAATTGTTAAAAATTTTTGAAAATTAACTGTTAAAGAATTTTAAGTAATTTGTCTTTCAGAAATCGCTTTTTATTTCAATTTTTATATTTATTTATACTTTTTCTTAAAATTTGAATTAGTTAAAAATAATTAATTTGACAGTAAAAAATCAGTCACTGATTCAAATATATTATGTAAATAATTTTAAAAAAAAGTAATCGAATTAGTAGAAATTTTGTGAAATTCAACAGAAAATAATTAAATATTGTAAATGAATTTCATTAGAAACTTTAACAATTAGAAGTTTTAAAGTGTTTTATTTAAATAACTGATAAATAATTGAATTTTATAAAGAGTCGCACGTTATAATGTATTCATGTTTCTTGAGGCGAAGATAAACAATTCAAATTTTTATTACTCAATTTAATAAAAGATACACACTTTTATTTTTTTTAAATTGAATTTTCCCAAAAGTTTTTTTTATTGAAAATACTGAAAAATAACGTTTTTAAAATTTGGCAATTCTATTGTTTCACGATAATTGAATTTTTGAAAACAATTGAAAATCTTTGAAATAATTGAAATTTCTTTACATTTTTTTGAAAAATAATTGAATTATTTTCAAGAACTGTATTTAAACTTTTCGAAAATAATCAAATCAAGTTTTAATTCAATTATTTTCCTAATTTGAAATTAAAAGTATTAAAGAAAACATTAATTTCAAAATAATTTGAAGAAACACGTCAAAATAATTTAATTATTCTTAAAAACTAAAGTAAAAATTTGTGAAGTCATTTGTAGATTTATTTATTTTCCGAAATCAAATAAATTTAAAATTATTAAGAAAAGAAAACAGCAAAATAACCGGGAATTTTGTTTCCGTCGGATGGAAAATTTTTATCTCTGCGCAGCAAAAATTAGGAAAGCATTAATGAAAATTTATTACTAAACTGAAAAAACAATAGATTTAAGTCAAATAATCGATTTTTCATAAGAAAATTTCGATTTGGCACACTTTTTCCCCAAATTGTAAAATAGTTTAACAAAATTTAATATAAATAATTTATCAAAATAAAAAAATTTAATAAATAGAATGAAATGTAGAAAATTTAAAAAATATAAAAATATTAAAGTTTCATCCTTTATTTATTTTTTTTTTAACTTTAGGGATAATGGAAAAGTTTATTTGGAATTTTCATATAAATGCTTTTTTTCATACAGTACTGCGGTGTAAATTAGAGGAATTATATTGAAAAATTATCTTTTCATGAATAAAAAGAGAAATCTTGCCTCTTTTTGTCCGCGGTTTCGATGTGCGATTATAATAAACAGTAATATTATATTGAATTGCGTCACATCCTTTTTTTTAAGGGCCTTTTTGTATATACATTTTGTGCGCTCAAATTGAACGCTCTAGAGAGTCGAAATCTCATTTATTTTAGCTGCGCGCAATTGATTTCCCAATAATTTCTCACCGCAAATTATTGATATTAAAAATTTGTAATTTTATCATGAAAATCGTTAAGTGGTCTCTAATTAGGAGACATTTTTTCTACAATAATGAATTTCTGTGAACAATAAAAATTGCAGGAGAGAAAAAATTATGAGGAAAGAAAACTTTTTTTTATTTCTTTGGATCTGTTCAAAAATTTCTTACAATTACAAGTTGTAATGTTAAAATTTACATTTAAAAAAGTAGATGAATGCAAATTATTCTCCAATTTTTTTGAATTTAATATTTTCTATATTTTTTAAATTGAAATCGTTAAACTTTTGAACAATTAACTTCAAGAAATTTAATTATGAATTTTAATGAAAAATCTTTAAATGTAAATTTAAGAATGGAAATTAATGGAAATTAACCTCTGACTTTTTGAAATTCAATAATTTCGGTGTTTTTCAAATTACAATTGTTAACATTTTTGAAAATCAATTTTTTAAGAATTTTTATTGCAAATTTTAAAAGTAAATGAATCATTATTTTTAAAATTTTAATGAAAAATCTTTAAATGTAAATTTGCAAAATAAACAATGAAAATTTTCCTCAGATTTTTTAAAATTTAATAATTTTGGTATTTTTGAAATTAAAATTGTTCAATTTTTTAAAAACCAACGGTTCAAGAATTTTAATTGCAAATTTTAAAAGTAATTGAAATATTATTAAAAATTTTAATGAAGAATTTTGTAAAAGTAAATTTAAAAATGACAATTAATCAAAATTATCCTCTAATTTTTTAAAATTCAACATTTTCAGTATTTTTAAAATGAAAATTAACTTCATATAAAAAATAAAAATGCCATATTTCCGAAAATTCAAATACATTTTAAAAAATAATATTTTAGAATTACTTTTAATATAATTTTGAGGAATAAAAATCACGTTAACATTTTTTTATAAAAATTCGTTGAAATATTGATTGGTTTTTTTTAAATTGTACAAAATTTTTTTTAAGAAATTAAGATATTTTGGAAAAATCACATGAAAATATTTTTATAAACTAATTTTTAGAATTGTTTTATCATTTTTTTTATATGTTTTCAAAATTCAATTATTTTTAAACGATTTTGCCAAATTCGAATTGTTTGGAAATTTTTCATTTTTAGATAATATATAAAATATAATTAAATAACTATTACACTTTGAAAAATAATTTAGAAATATTTTGGAAAAATTAATTCTTTGAATTTTTGTTTTATAACTTTTGGAAATTATTACTTTAAAATTTCAAAAAAATAGCTGTTTAATTATTGTAAAAAAATGAATTTTTCCATTTCAATAATTAAATTCTAGAAGAATATTTGAAAAATTGTAGAAAACGATTTAATTCAAAAATGGTTATAATATTGTATTTTTTTTCGTGTTTTAACAATTTCTTATCATTAGCTGTCAAATAATTAAATAACAATAAGTCGAACAATGTTAAAAAAATATCAAAATTAAAAAAATTCATTGTAAATAATTTTAAACACATTAAATAGTTATTGCAAATGTAATAACAAATGTGATGATAATAAGTGGAAAAAAATGAATATTTCCGATACGTAATCTTTATTAATACTATTTTCAATTTGTCATTGATAATTGACTCACTATAAATATACTATGATGGACGTAACATAAATTTAATCATAACAGTTAATTAAGATTAAACTTAAAGAAAAAAATATCCAAATGATTAAAAATCGCCTCGTTAATTTATTTTGGAATAAAAATAAATATATGTAATAAATTTTACCGCACAATAAAAAACATTTTGTAATAATTAATAATCAATTTATTGCTTTGTTTTTTTTACGAAATACAAATTTTTCATATTTACATTTTACAATATAGAAAATATTCTATACTTGGCATATAGACTGGTTTTTCCTTTTAATAGCATCTATAGAGAATATTGTATGTGTACAAGTATAAATAAACAATAAAGATAAGTAATGACTTAACGCTAATTACTGTTTATCAACTTTTGTCTCTTGTCGATGAATAAAGCAACCTGCAAATTGTCGCAACAATTGCAATAATTTAAAATTTTAATAAAATAATTAGAGAATAAAAAAAATTTATATACATATTCAGTTAATTAAGTCTTTAATTAACAGATCTCGTTACTGTCAATTGCATCTAGCGTTTAATTTAGATTTCTGTTTTTCAGTATAATTTTTTTTTTCTCTATATAATTTTATTTGAGAGGAAAAAATTCCTGGATAATTTTATTCTACATTGTCGACTTTTGAGTGTATATACTTTTTTACGACTTTTAAAATTTTTATCATTCCAGTGTGTGGAATTTTAAATAGCCATAATGATTTTGTAATTCTATTGATACGCGGAATTATTTATAACTTTTCTATTTAAATGACGCAATTTTTATAGACAATTTTTGTCTCCTTCATTAAGGAGAAAAAATCATTTTTGTTATTTATTATTGCATGGAGAGAAAATTATTATTAAAAACGAGTTGGAAAACAAATTTTATTCGAGTTTTCGTTTTTTTTTGTTTTGTTTCAAACTAACTGGATGTGTAAAATTACAAATTAAAATAATCTACAAAGTATCTTCGTTATATGTGTGAAGAATGTTTAAAAAAAAATAAATATGTGTGTGTGTGAAAAAAATAAAAATAATAAAGTTTGTAAGATATTTTAATGAAAATTTTACGAGCAATGACAAATTCTAATCAGAAACCAATTATGTTGGCATTTTAAGTAGTTAGAGTATATTTATAGTCAGACAAAAGACTTTTAACACAATTTACATACTCGTCTACATTTTTGCACGAGGAGATATTGCCTAGCGAGTGTTATTTCGAAATTAATAAATTTTAAAGGCCTTTCTTTAATTAGATATTGGCGAAATTCGTAATTTACATTTTTCAGTCAGAGGAATTTTTCCAATTTTTGAAATGGTTAAAAATAAATAATGAGGAAAATGAAGAATTAATGAAATTGGATTAACACTTTTTTCGATTGCTTGTTGGATAATTTCAATTATCTTTGGAAACAATAAAATATTCTTCTGTAAAATTCAATTATTTTCGAAAATTGAAATAAAAACTCTTACCAAAAATTGCAATTATTTTTACAAAATTTTTCTTAATTCAATGATTTTCAATTTCTACGATTTTAAAATATATTGTTTTACTCAAAATTCAATTATTTTCAAAAATTTTCCTCAATTTGATGATTTTCAATTTCTATAATTTCAAAATAATTTTACTAAAAATTCCATTATTTGATGAAACTTCCATTAAAATTCTCCGCAAATATTTAAATACTAGCGGTAAGTGATTAAAGTTTCATAGCAATTAAATTATATATAAATATTTTATAAATTTCTTTATAACAATTCACTTATTTTCATTAATAAGAAAATTTTTTACAAGGATACAATTACTTTCATAAATAATAAAAGTAATTACAAAATTCGAATTATTTTTAAAACAATTTTTAAATAAAGTTTCTGAAAAACGCAATTTTTCTTAAAAATTTTAGTAACATTCAATGGAAGAATTTAATTATTTTCATCAATATTAATAATAACGTTTTTTTGAGAAATACAATTATTTTTCATTTATAACAAAACTCATCAACAATTTTTCCAAATAATTGTATAGTTTCAAAGAATTTTGAGGAAATTAAAAAAAGTATAACTCTGTTTACTAATTAAACTATATAATTAATTTATAAATAATTCAATTCGTGAATAGATTTTTATTAAAATTTCTTCAAAATAATGGAATTTTTGCAAAAAATTATATAATTTATGAAAATAATTAAATTGCTTTGAGAAATTTTATTGAAATTGTATTTTTGAAATAATTCAATTCTTGTGAAATATTTGATGAAAGTTTTTGGAACTAATTGAATTGTTTCAAAAAATTAAATGCAAATTTTTTTAAATAATTAAATTTTTGCGAAGAATTTACTAAAATTTAAAAAAAATTAATTCTGTTGACGAATTTATCTATAAATCATTTGAAAATAATTGAATTCTTGTGTAGAATTTTATTCAAATTTATTAAAAACAATTGGATTTCTGCAAAAAATTATATTATTTATGAAAAGAATTTAATTGTTTCAAAGAATTTTAAGAAAATTTAAAGCAAAATAATCTAATTTTTGCGAAAAATTTATTAAAATTAAAGAGAAAATTGAATGCTGTCGAGGAATTGAATTATAATTAAATAGAAAATAATATTTAAATTTTCAAGAAAAGGTTTGGATTATTTTTCATAAATTTTAATAAGATTCTCTTAAAAATTAAAAAGTCTTATTGATATTTATTAGAAATAATTGAGGGGCTGGATGCTATAACGTGTTACGCGCCATTTACTTAACATGACGCGTAACACATTATAGCATCCAGCCCCTCAATTGATTTCTTTGGAGAAAGTGAATTATGATTGTATTTAAAAAAATTATATTTTTCTAAAAAATATTATTAGAATTTATAAAAATAATCGAATTCGTGCAAAGATTTTTATTAAACTTTTGAAAATAACTCAACTCCTTCACGGGAAAAAATATTCACCTGCAACAACTACAAATTTCGCTAGATTAGTCAAATGTTTAGTAGGTTTAGTTTAGACTTTCGCTTATTTAGCGAAAGTCTCTGTTCCAGATAAATTTTTTTCCTTGTTTGAACAATTTTAATTAAAATTTTTAAATAAATAAAATTATTTATTCAATTGATTTTAACAATTTTAATTAAAAATTTTAAACAAATAAATAAATAAATTAATTAATTAACTCGTTTATTTAATTAATTTTAATTTAAAAAAAATTATTTTTATGACAAAATATCTTATGTTTTGCGAAAAATTTGTTAGAATATAAGAAAGTAAATTTTCTACTAATTAAAGTTTGTACACGAAGAGGAGAAAAAAAAAATTGTTCATCACAATTGCGAGAAACATTTGGATATTTAAATTAGAACTGAATCCTTTTGGCGAGGAGCATCAGGACCCGGCTCTGAATGCTTTTAGCTCTTCGGCTTGAAGAAGAACAAGTTATTTATTGTTACTATCTTGTTCAGCGAGCGTTCCAACCAAACGAGTGCCGGTGGGATGAGAAGCTCTCAATCCTTCTCTTATTAAAACCTGCCCTCCTTATCAGAAGTTATACTGTATATAGTGTACTGCACACAAACACACACACACACACACACACACACGCGCGGATACAGTCTCTCGTATAAATCTCCCCCGTCCTTGAAAATACCAGAACTGCCAGTTCGTGTCCAAAAAGGAACAAATCTCGCTAAAAACTTAATTACTATTTTTTATTTTCTTTCCAAAAAGTTTTTTTATTGAAATAAATTTATAAATAATCATTTTTCAATATAAACTTATAAGAACTTATAAGTTATACTTAATCCATTTAATCAATGCTATTTAATTAATCCAGACGGGAAAATATTGCTGGGCTAATGTTAAAAGACTTGAATTTAAATAATGAACCAAGTATTTCTTAGTTTACTTTTTTTTTAATTTGAATTTCGCGCCAATTTAATTCGGGAAATTCCCGCCTAGATGGCATGAAAACTCTCTCACAGTCGAGACACATTTTTCCTGCCGATATTAAATTGAGACAAAAAACATATTAAAATTGTGTCTCTCTAAATTTGATGTAGTAAAAATGTTTAATTAGTGACTGGATTTTTGTCATTAAATTAGTAAAGTTCACTTAATAATTCGTAGATTCTGCTAATTTGTAAAATTTACTAACTCAAAAGTAAAACTTTAGTCACTAATTTTCATTATAGTAAACATTTTTACTAATTGTGAAATTAAAACGCTTTCAAGAAATGTACCTAAGATGGAAACGAATTATAGGTTAGGTTTCGTATTAGATTTATTTGGATTAAAAATTTATTTATTTGAACTCGAAACTAATTTTGATTGAATATTTCATGATTTAATGAAGACGCGAAGATCAGTAATTTTGAATTTATAATAATTGATTCACACTCTGCAATTTTAGCTGACAAAACATAAAAATTTTTTGACTGATTAGGAATTATTAAAAAATAAAAAAAATTTTATAAATTATTAGTTTTCAATTTAAAAACATTTTTTTATTTACGACTAATGCGTGACTTATTTTTTTTCTTTCCTACTCGCGTTTACGATTCACTGCTTCTTTAAACTTGATGGTCTTTGTTGTCTTTTCTCAAAGCTGATATAGAGTTGTTGGGCCATTAGCGTAAATGGCCATATATATTGTATATGTGTTAGGGCAAAGTTAGCCCTTCGACTATATACTATATATATATATGATATAATAATTCGCGCGTGTTTCGAACGCATTTCTCGCTGTCATTCATTTAACCTGGCACACGGAGCTCCATGAAGATCACTCCATTCTTCGAAAGTCTATGTTTCTATAACCGTTCTACGCGAAATGAGTCTCGTTCCTGGAAAAAGCAATGGGGAAATAATACTTTTCCCGCGAGCATAACCAATTGCATTTGAATCACATCGAGGTCAGTGACCATTGTCAATTTTATGTGTCAAGAGATCTTCATTTTCTCTCGCCTTCATTCTGTCGAATTATATTCATTTTGTTGATGGGAGAAAATAATTTGTTTTTCCTTCCTGATAAAGGAGGACAATTTTTTCTTTAATTTGACACACAAAAATATAATTTTCTTTTTTTCTGATTTTTTTTTTGACAAAAAACTTTGTTTCTTTTCCAAGATTCTAGAGAATATTCTGATTCAGTTTTAAAAATTATTAGATACTCAAAGAAAAAATGCTTAATTGCAATTATTTACAATTAAATTTTTGAAATATGTAATTAAACGGACTTTAAATGATTAAAATTTTGTAAAATTTTATTCGAACTTATTGATTTTTTTTATAATGAAACAAACATTATTTACGAATTTATCTACGAATAAATTTTCGAAGTAATTAAAAACTAAATTAAAATGATTCAAAATTTGTATAAATTTTTTCAAACTTATTATTTTCTTAATAAATAAATAAAAATTTTGGAAAATACAAGTTTGTTATTACAAATTTTAAAAATAATCGAATTCTCAAAAATTGTCATGAAAATTAATTTTAAAAATTGTAAACTAGAAAATTATTTTAAGAAAGTAATTTTTAGACGTTTTTACATGACACTATTATAATTTAATTATATAAAGAATTTTAAATAACGTATTTCGAGAAATAAAAAAAGAAATTAGAAAAATTTTGTAAAAAAATTAATTTTTTTAAGAATTATAATTAAAATTTTGAAAAAAACAATTATTTGTAAAAAAATGGAATTTTAGAGAAGTTACAAGCGATTGCAGGCGTTCAATTACTATCTTCAAAAACTAATAAAATTCTTCACAGAAATTCACGATTATTTTCAAAAATAATAAAATTCTTAATAAAAATTCAAATATGTTAAAAAACTTTTGAAAATTCTTTTCAAAATTTCAAAAATTAGAATTACAAAAATTCTTCTTGCGAATTGAATTATTTTCAAAAATTCTAATAGAAAACTCGACAAAATTTCAATTATTTTGAAACATTTTCCGCCATTCTGTGATTTTCAATATTTCTACTATATTTTGAATAAAATTTTCCAAAATAATTCAATTATTCAAAGAAAAATATGTATAAAATTTTATGCAAATTTTTAATTATTTTCATAAATATAATAAAAATGTCCTAGGAATTTAAGTATTAAAAAAAATATTTTCATCAAATTCAATGCAAACGTTTATTTATTTTAATAAATAATAAAAATTTTACATGAATTCAAAATTATTTACAAATTTTATATCAATTTCTTCGCAATAATTCTATTATTTTGAAAAGTAATAAAATTTTTACAAGGATCATCAATTATTTTCCTAAAATTCTTTTTAGAAATTTTACTTCTTCTTATAAGTATTAAAACTTATCTTCGAATTTCAGTTACTTTTGATAAAAGTTTAAATAAAGTCTTTAAAAAATCAAATATTTTTTTAATTTCTGTTAAAATTCTTTTAAATTCTTCTAAATTAAATTATTTTTGAAAATTAATAAATATAATATTTATAAAATACTTTATATATAAGTTCAATTTGGTTTTCAAAATTTTAATTATTTTCTATGCAAGAATTAAATTATTCAGAGGTCAAAATTACGAATAATGATACGAAAAGTAATAAAAAAAAAAATTCAGAAGGTTTAAAATTTAAGTTTTAGAAAATTTGAATTGGATTAATTTTTAATTCACAATTTTGAAAGAGTTTAGTTTTTGGAAAGATTTGTATTAACAGTTTTTTTTTAAGAAGTTAAATTTTTTTAAACACAGATTTCGTTCGAAACTTTTTCAAATTTTCCAAATTTTAGAAATAATTTTTATGTTACAAATTGTTCTGAAATACATTTTGGAAGTCATTGATTAATGTAGATAAATTTTTGTTCTAATTAATAAAAATTTTAGACTTATTGAATTAATTATGTCTTCTACTAATTTACAATTTGGATAGTGGGTTTAAGAATATTCTTTTATAATTTTTGATAAGAAAAATTTATAAGAAAAGAAATTTATAAAATTATAAAAGAAAATAAAAATCAAAAAATTAAAGTAAAGAATTGAAAGTGATGGAAAAATTAAGTATTGTGAAAATAAAAACTTTGAAGAGAGTAAAGTTTGAAATTCTCGAAAATATAAAGAATTTAAGGGAAAGTGTATATGTAGTTTTTAGAAATTATTTAAAAGTCGTAAACGCATGTTGGACTTTGCAGTGAGTGTCGATACGCATTTCCTACAATTGATTAAGGCGAAACCGAGAATAATTAATGTGCCAGCAGCGATTCGCTTTACGAGCCCCTGCCATCTTTTCCTGTGTCTTATTTCGCTCCACCTTCGAGAAAGACATGGAGGAACCCATCGAGGGTAAAGAGTTCGTTATTCAATTCCTGGAAAACTTTTCTTCCACTCCTGATGTTTTAGGGTCAAATACGTTCTACCTTTATATACAACATTGCAACTTTACTATTGTATTCTATTTATTAAATTTTTCGCCATTTCGTCAATAGAAAATTAAATTACCTCTCACCATAACTTCCTGTCGTAACAAAAACTCTAAATTAATTTTCTCATTTTTTTTGCGCCAAAGAAAATTGAAAAGTTAATGAAGAAAACAATTATCCCCTTAAGAGCTATATATAGCAGAAGATGATAAATATCTCGCAAATTGGATTTGTAGAATTACTATTTGTTTTTGTGATGGTGTAAAAAAGAGAGAAAATAAAAATAAAAATGGTGAAAAACGACAGGATGTCAAAAACTATGAAGAGATCGGAATTCAAGGCCAGGGTTAATGTTTTGAGTGATGAGGTTGGGAAAGGAAGAAAGGTGGAGACAAAGTAGAGGAAAAGAAACGTTAGAAGGTTGTAAAAAAAAAATGTTTACAACTGGTCACCGCCCTGTTATTTGCGGGGGTGGTCTTCTTTGGGTTCCTGTTTCCTTCGAGAATAAGTTGGGTGCCGGTGCTGGTGCCGCCACAGTCCGCGCCGTGTATATAGGTAGTAACTACTAGCTATCGATAACTGCCACTTACCCAACTGCATCACTTCCGGTTTCGACCTACCGTTTACGATTTTACGGCCCACCAGTCACGTTCCCTCTCGAGAGAAAGAGAGAGAACGAGAGGGAGTGGGACTTGTTGAAATTACCAATCGACTAATTGGCTCTTGCACTTTGACTCCCATGAGACATGACTCTCTCTCTCTCTCACTCTCTCGGAAGTCAACCAAACAAATTGATCGTTTTTATGAAGTCTTCTATGCTGATTAGTAAAATATCCATCCTATGAACACACACTAAGGGTTATTTATTTGTTCCGGAAGCGTGCCGATAATTTTTATAGTAAATGGGTTTATTTTAGGGGTGGAAAATTATCGCAGGTGCGTGATTCATAGTTAATAGGAAAAAATTGTTAGTAATTAAGTTTTTTTGGTGTTTTTTCAAGGAGTAATTTTACTATGCTCATTATAATTTTGTTACAGATCGGTGTTTTTTTATTAAATAATTTAAAACTTTAAGGAGAACACAAAGAAATGCCCTTTCGTAATATAAATAAAAAAATATTAAATATAAACCTAAAAAATCTTTTTAAAAAAAAATTTTATAATTAAAAATTGCATTTTTAATTACAGAAATGTTCAATTATAGTATTTTTCATTTCAATAAATTACAATACAATTTACGAAACAAACATCAAAATGAAAAGAAATTTTTAATGAAACCTCCACACGGAATGACCCATAGGTGAGGCTTTTGGGTCTTTTTACAATTATTTTCAAAAAGAGTCGAATTTTATCGACTTTTATTTTTAAATTTACAACAAAATACTACTCTTTTGATATAAACTCCAAATTACTTCGAATTTTGATATTATAAAAAAAAATTGTAGTCAAATTATTCGAAACATATTTTTTACTTTTTAGTAATTAGATAAATTCTTCTACAATAATATAAATATATATTTTCGAAATGTATAATGAAAAAGTTTTAAATGATGGAAATTTTGTAAAATTTTACTCAAACTTACTGATTTTTTTAAATAACATTTTTTGAAATTACAAAATTTTCATTATAAAAAGTTAAAATTATTAAAATCTCAAATATTGTAATGATAATTAGTTTAGAGAATTATGTATTAAGAAATTATTCTTAAAAAGCAATTCCTAGACGATTTTTCATGATACTATTCAGATTTAATTATATTCAGATTTCAGAATTTTAAATTACGTATTCCCAAAAATAAAAAAAGGAATTAGAAAAAGTTTTTAAAATATTTTTTTTTTTAATTATTAGTAAAATTTTGAAAAACAACAATTATTTGTAAAAAAAATTTAATTTTGGAGAAGTTACAAATTATTGCAGGAGTTGAATTATTATTTTTAAAATTAATAAAATTCTTCACAGAAATTCACAATTATTTTTAAAAATTCTAAAATATTTCTCGACAAAATTTCAATTGCGTTTTCAAAAATTTTCCTCCATTCAATGATTTGCAATATTTCTACTATATTTTTGAATAAAATTTTCCAATAGAATTCAATTATTCGAAGAAAAATATGTATAAAATTTTATGCAAACGTTTTGTTATTTTCAAAAATAATGAAATTTTTGGAGGAATTTAAGAATAAAAAAAAAATATTTTCATAACATTCCTTGCAAACGTTCATTTCTTTTGATAAATAATAAAAATTTTACATGAATTTAATTATTTGCAAATTTGTTATTAATTTCTTCGCAACAATTTTATTATTTTTAAAAGTAATGTAATTTTTACATGGATCATCATCAATTATTTTCATAAAACTCTTTTTAGAAATTTTAATTCTTCTTATAAATAATAAAACTTATCTCCGAATTTCAATTACTTTTGATAAAATTTTAAATAAAGTCTTCGAAAAATGCAATTATTAAAAAAAAATTTTATTCATATTCTTCTAAAAAATTCAAATATTTTCATAAATAATAAATTTGTTTTATAGGAATTCAAATATTTCCATAAATAATGAAACTTATTGCAGGATTTAAATTATTTTTAATAAAATGCTAATCAAATTTCTCGAAAACTGTAATAATTGTTGTTGGAAATTTTATTAAACTTCGTCTAATTTTACTAATTTACAAATTTATTAACAAAATTGTTTTTGAGAATTCAATTTCAATAGACATTTAATTATTCAATGAATTATTCAGTTTTATATTTATAAATAAATTAAATTCTCGTAGGAGTTTTTAATAGAAATTTATTTAAAAATGAATTTCAGTTAAAATGTATTTATATTAGAATATAAAATGATAATTTTATCACTCGCACGTTTTTAATTATTAATTTTTATTTATTTATTTATTTTTTATTAACACTGAAAGAAAATGTACATTAAAATTTGTACAAGTATTTTACAATAATTTGGGGACGAAGTGCAACAAACGGAAATTTTGATGTAAAAAAAATATACATTAAAAAAAATTTTGTGGGATTTAGTACAATTATATCAAATATGAAGAATTTGAATTCAATTTTAATATAACTTTACTAAATTTCACATAAATTTTTTTAACGTTTTGTATTTTTTATATAAAAATTTCGGTTTGTTGCATTTTTCCCCTGATTGCAAAATACTTTCCCAAAATTTAATATAAATTTTCTTTCAGTGTAATGTAACTTTTTTAAAATTACTTTTGTAATTAAAATTTAGTAATTAATATTTACAACAATTTTTAACTAAAATTTTTCTTTAAATCGCATTTAATTTTACCAATTTTAGACAAAGTCCTTTGAGAATTTCATAAGTTTGAATTTGAAAGTTTTGAAATAATAATAATTCTTAATAATTCTAATAATCTAAAGTACTTATCATTTTGCCAACTTAGCAACTTTGTATCTAATAATTTCCAAATTGAATCAGAATATTCTTTAGGTTCAGGGAAAAAGTCAAAGTCAGTCAGAGAAAAGTCGGGAAAAAACAAAATTAAATGTTTCTGGCTACCCTGAAAAATAAATATTTATTTAATAGGAAACATGTAAACAATCATTTATTTGAATGAAATGAATTTTTACATTGCACCACATTTTCATAGGAATTAAAAAACGAAAATTTTCATTACAAAATGTTTTATTTATAATTTTATTAATAATTTTATTTATTATTTTATTTATTACAAAATTATTTATAAAATAGGTTAATAATCAACACTTATTGCTTCATAAGCAAAATAAAGACATTTTCCCTCTTGAGTCTGGGTTGAAGGTTAATGTTTTCTCTCTCAGGAGACAAAAATAGAATAAAAAAAAAGAATGATTATTAATGAAATAAAAGCGACGGATGTAAATTGTAAATGGTAGCGTTCAACTGATAATTAAATAGCTTGTAAATGCATGCAACAACCACTTTTAGATCGCAAGAGAAATTATTATCAGTGTGATATGTGTGAAGACGAATATATATTCATGTAGCGCGGAAGAGATTAGTAAATAGTTTATATAGGAAGAATAAATTGTAGGCTCTGATATTTCGTTATTAGCCGTTTTCCAATCGTGCTTGAATATACAAAAAAAAATGTGTCAGAACACTTAACATTTCTCTTTTTCTTTCATTTAAACTAATTATTACGTTGCCATAATCTATACTTAAATATAGAACACAATTAAAAAAATGCAGAATCTTCATTTCCGTTGTAGGAGAATTTTTCTTCAATTTTCACGGGAATTATGTGTGTCTCAAAGAGAGAAAAAAAAGGAATCGGTTGATAGCGTTTTACTATTCTATCGACATCTAAATCGTATCAATTAAATTTTTTCCCTATTGCGCTCGAAATCCAATTTAGATCTATACGCCTCTCAGGTTTACTTTACTGGTAATTATCCGTATTTACTCGTCTATATTACGTGACTTTTTTTTAAATTAATTAATTTTTTTTCTCATCTCGAAGATTGATTTTCACTCGGAAATTGTGGTTCTTTTTTTCATGCTGCGGAATTGGGTTTGGGTTCGTAACGAAGAATTTGTTGAGAATTTTAATTGAGCGTTGAAAAATGTTTAACATATTCGAAAAGTAAATCGTATTTTCAAATTCAGTATAGAAAGATGGAATTAAATTTCGCAAAAAAGTTTTCTGTTTGGAAAGCAAACGTGGAAGGTGATTTTTCATTATGATATTACAATTAGCAATTTACTAATCAAATATATATTTTTTGCGAATATATAACGTTTCAGCGTGAGAGAGATATATAATTTTTTTTTCTACTTTCCTCTTTTTTTTGCTGTTGAGTAATGATAAGTGTTATCGTCGTAAGTTTTCATTATGCGGCATTCGCTCATCGCTAATGTGTTTCGAATTACGATAATGTCATGAATATTTCACTTTTCTTAGAATCGGGATATCAGCAGCAAAATTGTAAAGTACCTGTGCGCGCGATGTGCCAGTTTTACCGAAGGGGCCTCTCCCTTATCTCTATTTATCTAAATGCCATGGTAAATTATGACCACACGAATGAAAACCCTCGTATAACTTAACTATTGCCATAATGTTAATATGTCTCTGTTAGTATAAGCACTTATATCATATATTGAATTTTCCTACGATATCGTACATGACTTTTTAATTGTCACGTTATATAGGCTTTAGTTTATGCCTGAGTACAGGCGATAATACGCACCATTGACAAAAATATACGCGAAACAAGAGAAAAGAGAAATTGACAACAAAAAAAATAATAACACTTTTACTTTTATATTTAATCTTTGACAATTTTAAATAATATCATCTTTGCGATAAATATTCCAAGAATTTTCACTAACATTTCAATTTTCTCATTTCAAGACTGTTTTTTTTTCTTTTTATAAAGTTTGACATAGAATTTTTTTCTCAAAAAAAATTTTCAAATTCATTTATTTACGAATTTTGTTAATTGTAAAATTATTCGAAAACATCGATAACTTCATTCTTAAATAAATAATTAATCATTATTTTTCCGAAGGAAGTAAAATTTTGCAAATCATTCAAATTAAAAACTTTTGAGAAACAAAAAAATCAATAATTTTTTTGTTTCTCAAAAGTTTTTAATTTGAATGACTTGCAAAATTTTAATTCCTAACAAAAAAATAAATAAATGGATTTGAACATTTTACATAATAATATAATACACTGAAAAAAATGTATATTAAATTTTGTAAAAGTATTTTAAAATATGGGGAAAAAGTGTAACAACCCGAATTTTTGATGTAAAAAATACTAAACGTTAAAAAAATGTATGTGAAATTGAATTTTAATTAAAACTTTACTAAATTTTACATAAACATTTAGTATTTTTTAAACATTTAGTATTTTTTTATATCAAAATTCCGGTTTGTTGCACTTTTTCCCCAAATTGCAAAATACTTTTACAACTTTTACATTTTTCAGTGTAATGTAACTTCCTTAAAATTACTTTTATAATTTAAATTCAACAATTAATATTTACAACAATTTTTTAACTAAAATTCTCCTTTAAATCGAACTTAATTTTACAAATTTTTAACAAAGTCCTTTGAGAATTTTCAAATTCACTATTTGTTTAAAATAATAAAAAATAAATAAAAACAAAAAAAGGAAATAAAATAAAATAGAAACTTCAAGTATTTTCAATAAACTATTAATTAAAATTTTTCAAATAAAATTATTTGTATAGTATTGAAATAAAAATTCTCGTAGAATTAATTATTAAATTTTTAAACAATAATTATTTAAAAATTTATTCATAAAATTCTTCATGAGAATTTAATTTTTAAGTAACAATCAATTATTTATCACTAATTGAATTCTCGTAGAATTTTGTAATAAAAATTTTCTTAAAAATAAATTTCAGGTTAAATTTAAAAAATTGGATTGGTTTGAGAAATTTTATTAAATTAGAAGATATTGAGAATCATTAAAATGAAAAAAAATTTTTTGAAAATAATTGAATTTCGTCAAAGAATACTATTTTTAAAAATATTTGAATTCCTAAAAAGTATTTGACTATTTTACGAAAATAATTGAATCCCTGTAGAAATTTTACTATTTTCAAACATAAATGAAATTTTGACGAGAATTTAAAAGAAATTTTTGAAAATAATTGAATTTTTGCGAAGAATTGAATTTTTCTTCCAAAAATAATGGAATTCGGGTAATTTAGAAAAAAATTGAAGTTTTTTTTTTAAAAATGAATAAATGAAATTAATAAATTTTATTAATATTTTTCTTAAATAATTTGGATTGGTTTGATAAATTTTATTAAAATACTTTTATTAAATCATGAAATTGAGAAAAAGTAAAAAAACAAATTAATTTAAATTTTGCCAAATTTTGTCATTCTAATAAAATTTTTGAATATAATTGAATTTCGGCGAAGAATTTTACAATTTATAAAAATAATTAAAATCTTGCGGAGAATTTCAATAAAAAATTTTTAAAATATGGATGAATTTTGTCGAAGAGTTTTGTTGATTCAGAAAAAATAATTGAAATTTTGAGGAGAATATAAAATGAATTTCTTGAAAATAATTATATCTTAGCGAAGAATGTTGATTTCTTTAAAAAATAATTGAATTCTGTCTATAAAGAAAAAATTTAAGGCTTTTTATTACAGAAAATTCTTGTAAATTTCATAGTTTATAAACAAAGACCTCAAAAATTCAGAATTTTGTTATCATTTCCAAAAATTTAATTTTTTTCCCACTACTATTAAAATAACGCCCTGATTTTTCTTTGGATTTTCTGATTTTTCTAACTTTTGGAAACATTGTTATAATACAAAATTTTTTTTAAATTTTTAACGCTTAAATGGACAAAATTTATTTCCGTTTTGAATATTTTGAAAAATTTCTTGTACAGGGAATGAAAGATAAAAAAATACACTTAATTAGTTAAGAATTAGTTTTTTTATTAAAAAAAAATATTTTTTCGTTAATTAAATTCAAATTCGAATAAAGCATTAAAAAAATCGTCGTTCATTTAATACTTTTCAATACTTTTTTTTCATTCAATTCTTCAATACTTTTTAATACAGAAACATTACGATAATAATTAATAATATTACATAACGTACTAAAAATTTTTCCTGTTCGCAAAATTTAGCGCAAATTTCAAGAAAAAAAAACTTTGTATTTCTTTAATCGAGGTTGAATTAGTAGAAAAGTTTATTTTTTCTTCACATAATATAATTTTCTATAAAAAAAGAACCACGTCACTTGGTCTAATTGCGTAATTGGAAGCTTTATCATTTTAGAACTGTGACAGTTAATAATTAACCGGTTACTCATCAAGTCCACATTGTTCGAACAGTTAAGTGACACAATAATTATGTGCAAATTTATTTCTCTCTTTGTGTATATGTCGTTCACTTAACGATGCATGCCGTCATTTATAGAATATATATATTTTATACCCTCCGCGCCTAATTATATATGCGCAGATTTTCGTCTTCAAATAAATTAACACTCCAGTGTTTCAATATTTATTTCATTTTAATTAAAATAAAAAAAGAAAAAATAAATAAATTAACAAAATAACTGAATATGAAAATACGTCATTATTATTTAATTTAAAGTAGTTTTTCTTCAAGTAGTAAGAAAAGAAATAAAATAAATTAAATACGGAAAAATAAATTACAAAACAATAAGTTTTATGGAAATATAAAATCTAAAAAGAAAATTCAAAAATAAAATCTATAAAGAAAATTCTAAACTAATTAAAAAAAAATTCTAAAAAATAATTATAGAGAAATAAATTTAAAAAAAGGATGAAAAATAAATTCCGTTAAAACACAAATTGAGTTATTTGAAAATATATACTTTTTGTAATACTCTATTACTTTGTGAAAATATGTTTTCAATTAGATAAGAAGTAAATGAATTTTTACTATTTTTTTTTTATTTGACGAAGGTCGGAAACGTGTTTTTTTTAGATATGGAAAATTGCTTTTTAATGTAACGAATGGATTCATTTACTTTTCCGAAGAATTAATTAAGAAATTGTGAGAATTTACGTGTATTTCTTTTTTCACTAAAATATTTTCTAGTGTTTTTTTTTATAAATTCTGATGGTCATATTTGTATGTATATAGGAAGGCAAAGTATAATGTAATTAGCTTACCGTTAATCATTATTTCATCCGTTTTCATTTATATTGTTGCAAGTGTAATACGCTTTAACAATTAAATTACCACATTGCTAGATAATTTAATAATTATCCTCTATACCCATTAATTCTTACGCGATTCCAAAGATTATATCATTGTTGCACTCGTGTTCAATGTGCTTTTAATTTTTCTTTGCAACATTCTATTTACGGAGCAATTTTAATTTACCATTATTTTTTTCCAGATTGAAATTTTTTATTTTTAAATAACTTTAACTGGAGGGGGGGAAAAGTCCCGCGCAGGCGCAAAGCGAATGATTTTTGTTACCGGCGCGTAAGATAACCTCAAAAAATTGACTTTAATTAATTTTCTTACCGGTGCGTGACATAACCTCAAAAAAATTGTCATTAGTTAATATTGCCAAGTGTTTTAATTAATTTCGAAAATTGTTTTTCTTAGAAAATTACTTTGAAAGTATTTTTTCTCCAGCAGTTCGTAAAAATTCCGTTGGTTTAAACATTTTGAAAAGTTACACGAATTATTTATTAAAAATTGGTCCAAGGGAGGTGGAGTTTGTTTTTTTTGTCTTGAAAACTAATTCAGAGTGTTAATTTTTCTAGACACGTTTTTTTTTATGTTGAGACAAGTTGTAGTCGCGCAGGTGTTGGTTTATTATTCATCTATTTTCGAAGGAACTAGATATGGTAGTTGATAGTTTCTGCAGGTGTAAAAATCTGCCTGAAGAGAGCATCTCATGCGCGAACAATCAATTTTTTGCCTCAACGAACCCATCAGGCTACTATAATATACCTCCATATTTATTTTTGTCGAACGTCGGTCCCTTCTTCTTTTCAACGTCGCTTCAATGATTACTGTATTTTTCGATGCAGGTAACGGGACGTTTGCAGGATGCGGGAAAGGCGTCAACTTTTTTTTTTTTTTTATGATGACAAAAATTTTCTATCGCGATAATTACTTGGGGGCATCGTGTTAAATTACTGCTGATTACTGATAAATTATTATACTAAACATAATGTATGCTTTATAATTTAAAACTGATAAAACAAATATGTTTGAATCAAACATAATTGAATCTTAGCTTTTTTGCTCCTTTTTTCAATCTTAAAGTTACTTTTTGATAGGATTAAAATCAATTAAAATTAATTAAAATGAAAAAAAATTAATTAAAATTAATTTAAAAAGAAATTATAAAAAGTTGATATTTAATGAATTTAAAATAATTATAATAATATAATTAATTTTAAATTTTACAATAATTTTAGATTAATTTAAAATTATTTTTATTTAATTTAAAATTATTTTAAATTCATTATAAAATTCATTATCGAGTACGAAGCACGATTTAGTTTAAAATAATAATTATATTCTCATTTTTGCACTGATTCCTTATAATTTTTTTTTCTTTTTGTTCCAGGTGAGTCTCCTCTTTGATCAGAATTTTGGAATATTTGTTACAGCCACTACCATTATTTTCGGTGAGTAATTTATTGTATTTTAAAATTTACAATATTCAATTAATTTCAAAATTTTTATTACATTTCTTGGCAACATTTCAATTATCTTTATAAAAATGGTAAAATTCTTCTTCGAAATTCAATTACTTTCAACAATTTGAATAGAATGACAAAATTTGGCAAAATTTCAATTAATTTTTTTTTCACTTTTTCTCAATTTCATGATTTAATAAAACTATTTTAACAAAATTTCTCCAACGAATCCAAATTATTTAAGAAAAAATATTGATAAAATTTATAAATTTTAATTTTAAAAAAACTTCAATTTTTTCCACATTACCCGAATTCCATTATTTTTTAAAGAAAAATTCAATTCTTCGCAAAAATTCCTTTTAAATTCTCGTCTAGATTTCAATTATTTTTGAAAATAGTAAAATTTCTACAGGGATTCAATTATTTTCGTAAAATAGTCAAATTCTTTTTAGGAATTCAAATATTTTTAAAAGTAGTAAAATTCTTCGACAAAATTCAATTATTTCAAAAATTGTTTTTAAATTCTCTTCTACATTTCAATTATTTTCGTAAATATAGTCAATTTCTTTTTAGGAATTAAAATATTTTAAAAAATAGTAAATTTTAATGATTCTCGATATCTGTTAATTTAATATAATTTCCAAAACGTATGCAATTAGTTAAAAAAAATGTTGATAGTATTTATTAATTTAATTTGTCAATTTCAATAATAATAATTGTTATCTATTTGTTAAATATTTAAAATTTCCCAGGAAGTCAATTATTTTCACAATTTTTAGAAATATAAATATTTATATTTTGTATAAGTATTCATATATAAATAATTATTTTCAATATATAAGTAATATCATAATTCAGTTATTTTCATAAACAAAAAAAAATTTAAGGGGATTTAATTATTTAAAAATTTGTTTATAAAATTCTTTATGAGAATTTAATTTTAAAAAAATCAATCAATGATTTATTATTTGTGATTAAATAGTTTAATTCTCGTAGAATTTTGTAATAAAAATTTTCTTATAAATCAATTTCAGGTGAAATTTAAAAAATTAAAAGCATTGCAGTTTGAACTTTAAAAATGTTAATTTGACTCCTTTTTAAAATTTGTCAAGATTTCAAATTAAAATCTTTGAAAATGTGAAGCTTTTATACATTTAATTAACAATCCTGTAAAACTAATTTTATTATTTAAAAATTTTAGTTAAAACTTTGTTCGAATTATTTGAAGTTTTTATTTTCTATTATGTATATTTAATTCAAGAATTTCTAAATACTCAAAATTTCGTTAAATTGAATTTGAAACAAATACTGAATTTAAAATTTTTCGAAGGACTATATAGTTAACTATAGAAAAACAAAATTATTTCTTCATCTGACTTTGGATGAACCGAAAAATAAAATTCATGCAAAAAAAATTGTGGAGTTGATTAAAAAATAATTTTTCTCAGTGTGTCTGTATTTAGCATATGATCTTGATTCTCGAAAATTGCATGACTGCGTGAAATTATAAGAATAATGATTGTAATTGTGACAAATAAATTCTAAGTAACAATTCATGGTCGGTTGACTAAAGTTTTACTTGTCTGTGGAAGGAAGAAGAAAAAAAAATTCGCTAAGGTAGTTATTAGACCTGAATTAAATGAAGAAATCTTTTGTTCAACTATGTAATTTTGCTTTAAACGAAACCATTAAAGTAGACCGAGAAAATATTAATTGACAAGAATATTTTTGTTATTCCGCTTTTTTTTTGTTATTTTCCGCTTTTTCCTGAGATTTCTATATTCTATATAATATAGAAAATATAGAGTTGAAAAATGAAATAACGGTAGCTATATTGTATTTCTTTTTTGCCAGGCAAATATCTTTATTCTTATTTTAAACATTATAGTTTATTCTCTATTCTTATTTTATTCTTTTCATTTTCTTTATTTTATTCCATTTTGTCCTTTTAATAGTTTTTCTTTTTCTGTTATTTTTTTTCTTTATATTTTAATGAATATTGCGAAAAATGGAAATAATTGGCTTCTTTTTTCAACCTGAATTAGAAATAATTAGTCCAATAATTGGGAGTTTGAAAAGTGTTTAGATTTTTTTGTTGTATATATAAAAGAAACGGAAGTGCTTGGAAAATTGATTGAAATGTAACTTTAGTTTTATTATTTATTGTAATAATTTACTTTTTGATGTTTAACGACTAAGTTTGTGGTCTGATGATTGTAACATTTGGGAAAAGAAAAAATTCCCTGAGCTGCTTATAATTTCCAACTCTGCGGTATAAAACTGTACAATTTTATGCTTCTGATTTATGTAATTCAATCTCGTGATTACAAATGATTTCCGTTAAATCACGTCGAAGTGGTATTATTGTCGAATTTGTTATTTTGTTTAAACTAATCTAATATTCTGAAATTTAATTCTATTCCCCGTACTATGCAATTTTGGTATTTCTTTCGAAAGTTGACTATTTAAATTTTTCTCGAAAATCTGATTTATTTTAAACTATGAAGTATTATTTTTTAATTTACCGCATTTTGTATTCATTAGTTTTTAAAAATAGAGAAAAGGAAAAATTTCTAGAATTACTTGACGCATGCGCGTGGACTCGTCGTGGTGCGCATGCGCCTCTAGAGAGAGAAAGAAAGAGGGGCCGTTAGAAACTTTACAACACTTTATTCCAATGATTATCACTCCCTGCAGGACTTTGAGAGAAAAAAATAATTTTTTCTTTGATTCTACATTAATAATTCACCGGAGAATAATTTATGGGAGTTTAGTGTGACATACGCAACAGCGCTGTTAACGCAAATATAAATGCAGATGAAATTATGCCCACGAGGAAATATTATCGGAATGTTAAATATATATATATGTGTTTGGGGAACATTATTTTTGAAAAAAAAATCTTGTTGCACTGCAATAAAAGTTGACGCTCGCGCGCGAAGCACTTTACAATATCACCTTGAATGATATATTAAATTGTAATGAGGTGGAGGCGCATCTGACGTTTGATATAACCGTTTTGGGCCAGCTGCAAAGATCACAGAAATGGAAAACATGCGGGTCATATCTTTATCGTAATACATGTGACGGCATACTTACTGAAATAACATTATTGGCTTGCGGAATATCGAATTAACCTGACGAGAAGAGCCCTCATTTCATCAATTAAATATATCCACTAATGGCTCTCGCACGCCATACACCTTGAGACATATTACTCCACAGAGTATAAAGACGTTTATATATAAATTTCAATATTCAACTTTGTGTTACATATCTGTCTAAAAAAAAGTCAAGTGGAATTTTAGTTTCGAACATTATTTATATTTTAAGGAAGATGTTTATGTTAATTGTATTATTTATATTTTATTTATTTCTTATTTATTTTCTTAAAATTTTTAATTCGTAAGAAAGGGAAAAAATTAGTGACGCAGGGGAAAAAAGTGACGCGCTGCCACTAACGCGCCTGCGCGTCACTTTTTTACCCTGCTTCACCTAACCTAAAAATTTACAAGTTGCAATTACTTTACCCATAATAAGCCTATTTTATTCGAGCCTATTTTTAATTTTAAAATTAATTCATTGAAAATTATTTAATTCTCGCAAAGAATTTTATGAAAATAATTTAAAAATAATTGACTTTCTTCGAAGAATTTTATTATTTACACAAATAATTAAATTATTGTGAAATTAATTAAAGTAAAATTAAATTAAATAATTTAAAGTAAAATTCTTAAAGACCTCAATTCAATTCCATTGGAGAATTTTTTTTTCATATTTTTATTAAAACGATGGAGTTTCTTTAATCATTAGAAATTTTAATGAATTTTGGGAACAATTTATTTCTTTTAGGTTATAAAATAATTTTGTTTTCTTTAATAATAATCGATTTTGTTGATAATTTTAAATAATAATTTGACTATTAAAATTATATTCAAATTACATTAAAATTTTGTCTAGAAAACTAAACATTTTTAGAAAATTTTCATTAGAGTTTTTGGTAAATAATTCCATTTTATTTAATGAATTTCTTTATGGTTTTTTGAAAATAATATACTTTTTTGAATAATTTTAATTGAAAATTTAGAAAATAATAGATTTAATAAAAAATAATTTTCTAAAAACTTTTTGAAATAATCGTGTCTATTAGTAATTATATTAAATAATAAATATACATATAAAATTATTGAAGTTTGTTAAAATTGTTTTGATAATAATTGAATTTTTGAAAAGAATTTTATTATTTACGAACAAAAAATATAATTACTGCGATGGATTTTACTACTGAATAAAAATAATTAAATTATATCGACAAATTTATTTAAATTTCAGTAAATAATTCGATTCTTTAAAAAAAAATTTATTAAATATTACAAAAAAATTGTTTTGAAAAATTTTTAGAAAATAATTTAATTTTTAGCCATGATTTTCTATTTGCAAAAATAATTAAATTGTTTTCAAAAATGTGTTAAAATTTTAGAAAATAATTGAATTCTTTCAAAAAAAATTTAATAAAACCTAAAAAAAAGTTTTGAGGAATTTATGAAAATTTTTGAAAATAATTCAATTGTTTTGAAAAATGTATTTAGTTTTTAGAAAATAATTGAATTTCTTCCAAAAATATTATAAGTAAAAATGAAATTGAATTTTCTCATCAAATTATATTAACGTGTATTAAAAATAATTGGGTTTTAGCAAAGAATTTTTTCTCTTTATAAAAATAATAATTGAAATGTTTCGAAAGATTTATTAAAATTTTAGAAAATAATTGAATCCTTTCGCATATTTTTAAAACACGATTTTAGAAAATACCCCTTTCTTTCATAAAATTGTATTAAAAATAATTGACTTTTAGCAATGATTTACCATTTAAAAAATTAAATGAATCATTTCGAAAAATTCATTAATATTTTAAAAACTAATTGAATTTTTACCAAAAAATTTACTATTCATGAAAACAATTAAAATTTTTTATTATTTATCAAAAGAATTAAAGAACTTTATTATTTACGAAAAGAAATTCAAAGCAAAAATATTCTAAGCTAACAAAAAATTAATTTTTTCAAAACAGAAATTCATTTAAAAAACTTATTCCCCCCCAGTTGAGATTTACAGCTCCTTTAGATGATTGCAATTAAAATTAATGACCAGCAGATAATGTGAAGTCGCTTGCAAAAAATGTCAAGGTGTAATTTTATTTAAGTACTGAGCACTATAAAAGATAGTAATTTTTGCAATGTAAAGAGAGAAAAAGAGAGACAGAGAGGGGGGATTATTCGTGAATTAAAACCTGTTTTCGGGATCCAGGAAAAAACATATCTAGAGTTGATGTATATATATACCTCGTTGGAAAATGAAATGCGCACTAGGAGAATATTCAACGAAAAACCGCACGATGGAAAGAAAGTGAGATTTACTATTGTGCAACATGAGAAAAATTTTATCATTTCGTTTTGTGACTCACGCATAATTGCCCTTTGTTTGTGTTCCCGACGATATTTTTCAGTGAGGCAACAATTTATAGACCTCTGATCCGCGGTAATTCCTTATCGTATATAGAATTTATATAAATTCTCGTAAATGCGCTTTGAGAAAGTGTCTTATATACAGTTATACTGAAATTAGAAAAAAAACATTTTCTCACTTTTTGAATTGATGACGAAAACCATTTTTCAGTTACGCTTAATTTTTTTATAATTATTATTCTTTTATTATTTTTTTATTTTCAATAGTATTTTTTTATTTTTAATAATATTTCTTTTTATTTTTGATATTATTTTTTTTATTTTTAACACAATTTTTTATTTTATCTATTTTTAAGTTGCCTATAATTTTGTTTGTATGTAACAAATTTTGCAAAATTGAATAGTTTTGCATATTTTTTTCCAAAGTAAACTCTTCATTTATGACTTGGCGGAATCTAAAAATATTTCTTTTTAACAGAAATAGATAAACTTGGATTTAAAATTGAAATTTATGCTTAAACAATTCTAATCTACTTGATTAGGAATTTTATTTTTGTTCCCAAGAGTAGAAAATGGAAAAACAGTTTTTTTTCCTAAATAAGGAGTTATTAAAAATGAAATTAACTTTTTTGGATTTATTTCTATTTTGTTGAATCCGAGGTTGGAACGTTCTAAAAAGGCAGGCGAATAAATATTTCTGTATAAATTTAAATACTTTACGAGAATTATTTTTTTGTTCGCTTTTCTGTTTTTCAAATTTGAATTTGGCGCCATAATGTTTCCTTAAGTTCCCGTCCAGATGGCATGAAAACTCTCTCGCAAACGAGTTGAATCAACGATCCGTTGAGTTCTTATTACATTTACTTTTATTTACCAATGATAAATAATTTTATTAGTAAAAATAAAAAATAGAAGAGAATAATTAGTATTTAATTCGTTTAATATTTTAACTAAGACGATCGATAAATTAAAATATTTAATAACAATTGTTTGCGAGTTCTGGACGTTTTCGAAAAGAGACAGGTGCTTGGCGACGACACTTTTCAATCCTTTTGGAACTCTTTTGCTAGGAGGCAATGCATCCTTCCTGTCTCGCATTTCTTATTCTGTTTCCTCTTCGACTTTCTTTCTTTCTTTATTGTGTGTCCTTGTCTCTTCTTTTTCTCCCATTCTCGCATCCTCCACTGTCTGTGTTTATACGGTGCCACAAAAGATGATAGCAAAAAGATCGATATTACTCAGCGACAAATTGCTTGATGGCGTCGAGGTTGAATGGCACGCCATAAATTTCCATGTCGTAAAGCTCGCGAGACTGAAAGGTACGAGTTTAATATCAAGCACTCTCCTATATACAGTGAACGTAGACATATTTTTAACCAACGGCTAATTTATTCAAGAAACTTTTCTTTGTATCTCCCTTTTCCTTTTTTTTCTTTTCTACATTCGTTTTATAAATTCTTCTCTTTTTTCGCCAATTAGAAAATAACTTTTTTTGTATGAATGTAGAAGAAATACTTTCTGCATTCCTGAATTTAGCTTTTTGTTACATTTGGCGCCATTTTGTTTCCTTAAGTTGCCGTCCAGGTGGCGTGAAAACTCTCTCATAAACAAGGTGGAATCGTTCGGACCCCTATTAATAACCAAGGGTTTTTAATCAACAAAAGATTTTTTCCATAATTTTGATGATTTGGAATTCGTTTTTGAAGCGCTAAAATATTTATTGAGAATAATTTGTCTAAATTAAAGAGATTGACTTTTATTTTGCAACTCAAGAGAGAGAGAGAGAGAGAGAGGAATGCGACGATTGAATTTATTGAAGCGTAGGAAAGATTCAGCTGAGTAAATTTCGCAGAAGAAATAGTGGCTCTTCCGGTGTGGTATGGCGGAAATTTTCAAGACGAAAGAAACCGAGCGAATCGAATGATTTTGTGCTCCCCTATACTGATGATGGCATTCAGCGACTGTTGAAGATGTTTTTTGTACACACTATTCGTAAAACAATGCCGAAGGGCATAGTTTTTAATTTAGCGAAGCCATTACGAAAAGTGATATGCACCATTCGAAAATAAATTGCCAGCACAAAGTGAGTTTGTGTGAATCTTTTTTTTGGTGATGAGTTCGCTGAGAGTGAGAGAATGAAGGGTGGAAGGAGGAAAATTAGCCCCCGTGGTGGCAGGTAGTAGTTATCTCGAGTGAGCTCCCAGTTAATGACAACCCCTGTGTTCGGTTCTGTATAACCTATCCTATATTACGTATCAGCTGTCCACCATAATTCACACTACTTTGTCTTTCTTCCTTTCACTTTTCTCCACAAAAGTATCTTTTAGCTGGACTAAAAGGGAGTTTAGTGAAATTTATTATTTTTTCATTTTCGTTTGCTTCAAAGAAAATTATCCTTTAGGATATATATTTTGCTGAAGTGTTCCAAAAAAGCAGGTGGGAGTTCTTTAATAATTAATATTTCTCTATCAAAAATACTTTAGAACTGTATAATGATTTTTTCAGAGATAGTATAACGAACAGTTACATTCTGGACATTAGCTACTGTTCTTACTATACAGTCAGTGTCAGTGCGTCAAAGGACAAGTTTATTATATTTAATGATGAATAAATTAAAATTACGATAAACTGCCTAAAGTTCGGAACGTTCAAATGTACGAAATATATTTATTTCTTCTAAAAATTAAATTTTTATTGCAATTATTTTGCGTTAATATAAAAAAAACTAATTACTGAGATTGTAAAAGTAAAATTTCAGTTTTAAAAATTTTTTATAAGTAATTTATAAAAATACCTTTTATAAAAAATATTTCGTTCATTTGAACGTTAAAAGTTGGAGGATCGTTCATAGTTAATTTTGAATATAGTACGAAGTCAAAGCACATTCAAAAAAGTAAACATTCTTCATTCTTAAATTTATTTTTCGAATTCAGAAATCATTCAGAAAGTAAATTAAGTTCATTACTATACACTTATTATTAAATGTAAAAAAAGATTTGTTTGAAAGAGAACACATGTTTCAAAACCAAACACACTTTACCCGCATATACACAAATATTCAATGATATTACTAGAAACTCTTTAAATCGAAAAAGCCACTCGATTTTACAGAAAATCTCACATCAACGTGTATAATTAATTTATTTTGCAAGAAAGCAATTGCTTGATTTACCATTAATTACTTGAGTTCTTTTTTTAGAAAAACAAATTCCTAATTGCATTTTCCTTGAAACAATTATGTGTATATATATATAAATAAAAAAAGTCTATTTTGTAAAAAAAACTCTAGGTGTGTGTATATAGAATGACGAAAAGAGAAACATAAAAGAGGATATTAACTGGCAATCTATGCAGACGTTTAATGAGGCAAATCCTTCATAAAAGTTATTTTGTATCATTTTATGAGACGACGACATTAATACTTATCATCCTACTTCAATGATAAATAGTTAAAGTCATTACTGCCTGAGAAAAACCTAGGAAACCGAGTCTTTTATAGCTTTTACTATTATAATTATTTCATTTTTCATTCTTGCGACTATGTTTATTTCATTATGCTAATATTACACCCTCATAATTTTTTGATTTGTTGCACTATCAGAATGTTTGTAATCTTATCGCAAAGATTTTAATTTACACAAGTAATTGTTTTGGTAATTAAATTAAGTAGTGAATAAGTATTTACTAACTTAATATTTTTTATTGGATGTTTGCTAAGTAAATGGTATTTACTGAATATTTTCTAACTAAATATTTACTTATTAAATGCATTTACTAAATATTTACTATTTGAAGGTATTTGGGAATTGAATATTTACTAATCAAACATATTTACATATTAAATATTTATGTTAACTGAACATTTGATAATTAAATATTTATGCAAATCGAATATTTGCTAATTTAAAAACTTACTATCCATTCTTAAGACTAATAAAAAACGTTTCTTGAAAAGAAAGTTTACTCTTCTGGAAGTTCCCGAATAAATAAATCGAAACTGACTTCGATTTGTAAAAAAAGAAAAGGAAAGAAGACAAAAAAGAATTAATATTTACGATCCTTTTTGGACTTTAGTTCTACCAATTACAAGTTGAAACGCCTTGGGTCAGAGGAAGGTCAGGGTTCATCACTCAAAGTTGCCTCTGGACAGCTGAGACTCTCCCATTAGCGAGAACCCGTGTACCAGGATGTGTTTGTTTGCCTTTTTTGAAAAAAGAAGAAAAAAATCGCTTAACCTGGACGCACGTATACACTCTCATAGCGCCCATAGGTCTATGAGGAAAGGGAAATGAAATTTTGTTACTAATTGAGTTTCAGCATGCGATAACATTTCTACTCTGTACAGGTGTTTCTATAGGGTGGATCAAGTTGTAAAAGTTACGCATGCATCAAAGTAGGTACCTAAATGTACTTGTAACATTATACTGTTAATTTCTCATTTTCCGTTATACGTACACTCCAGAAGCTTACCTAATTAATCGAAAAATGCAATTTATTTTCATTACACGGTTATAATTGTTTGATTTTCTTTTTTAATTGACGAAATGTTTTTGGAGTGGTAGCAAGAATTTTATTTCGTTACTTTTTATTTATTTTTTTTACTGTTTTTCTAAGGGTATCAAATTGGGACCATCAGGAGTGTTGGTGCGTCAAAGGACACGTTTTTCATATTAGATGATGAATAAATTATAAATTTTTCTTCCTGACTTCCTTTAGTGATGGAAAAGAATTTTTTTCGTTTGGTTCAGTATTTTTCAAATGCAATTAATAAGTACACTTGTTATTGAGAGTGTAACTTGTCGGTGTGGGGAGGAAAAAAACAATAATCCACTCTGAACAAATTTTAAAAGACACACGCACTCTCAATCTAATGGAAGAAAAATTAATCACGAGAATTGTATCATGATCTGCGACGTGATTGCCGTGTGAGTAAAAAATGATGAGGGGGGGAAAAAAGGTTTGAAGTACAGACTCGTTGCTTCTGTTCATCGTCCACGGTTTATAGAGGAGAAATACTCTCGGGTGTAACGCGATTAAGGGGAGAGTACGGGAGTTTTATAGTGTGTCCAACTATCCTTCTTTGACTGCTCGGACGTCTTCATCAAGGAGTACCAATCAGGAGTGATACCGGTCGAGAAAAACAAGCCGATCTTCAACTGGGAGACTTGGGGCAAACTGAAGACATAATGTGCTCTCTTTTCTCTCTCTCTCTCACTTTTTTTGTCTCCTTCTTTCGCTCTCCCTTTTTTCTATATTTAGCACACTTTTTCCAAGGATGTTAAATTCAAACAAAAAGCTAATCAAAGCGTTGCTTCGTAACACTTGATCTTTGGTTTCAATTTGGTATCTTTGGTAGAAGGTGTTGTTTTTGCGCATGTGGGACTAGAGAGAGAGAGAAAAGAGGGGACGTTACGAACTATACTTGTCTCTTTCTATCTACCTGATGGTTCGATCTGAACGAGAAATAGAAGAGAAAAAAAGAAAGGTAATGAAGGAGGAAAAAAGAATAGGAAGAATGAAAAAAGAATCGAAAGGAAGAAGGGAAAAGGAAATAGATATGGACGAAGATAGAAGATGATGATGATGATGGAGGAAGCAGTAGTTAATAGCA
This sequence comes from Leptopilina myrica (nomen nudum), assembly GCA_032872475.1. NCBI lineage: Eukaryota > Metazoa > Arthropoda > Insecta > Hymenoptera > Figitidae > Leptopilina > Leptopilina myrica (nomen nudum). The sequence continues at coordinate 5,666,953 of CM065458.1, forward strand.
CCTGCAAGAGAGTTAACCTTGTATTAACCAGATCTGCTGGCCTTCGTCTTTGGTGAACAATTACCGCAAAACATGATGCTACTTGGAGTGGAGATAACGCGATTGAACCATCGGGAGTAGAAGAAAAAGATCCACTAACGTGTCGTCAGTGCTCGTCTGCAAACTCTTTAATTCATGAGCACGAGTTTCAACCGGTAATCACATCGAGGCATTTCTTTCGTAAGAGAGAGCCATCCGTTCCATACCTATAAGGCAGCGGATGAGGGTTTATCCGATTCCTCGAACTAAACCATTTAAGGTCAGACACCTGTGTGTACTAATATGGCACTCGGGGTGTGCTGCGTTGAGAGAGTCTCTTTCTCTCTTTTGCAGCCAAAAGAAATAATGTTGACGATACAAGTGTCGCTGGCAATGGTACATTAAGTGGTTTGACGATCTTTACCGACTGTCATCAGGTGATTCATTGCTGAAAAATATCCTATACGACAAACACACACACACATACAAGACGAGAGTCTCCTTCTGATTTTACGTCGTTTCTCAGATTGCTTCTCTCAAAAACATGTTCATTGTGTCACGAAAAAGAGGATGAACTCACTTGACATAGATCTATGAGTTGTGCTGCTCCTGGTGAGATTCTTCCTCAGCAAGAAATGAAGACGCGACTTGAAAAGAATGTGTTTTAAAACGCGAGAGGAGGATATATAGTTTTATATAGTTAACTAGTAGCTGAGTGAAGGAGAGTTGTTACTGCTCGGCATATGTGGGATGCTGCGGAGATTTTTCCTTCACTGCAAAACTGCTGACTCGAAATTATATAATCGAGATTCTCTATGGCAGAAGTGTTGTGTTAATAGACCACACGCAGAAAGTCATTTAGAGGAGGATGTGAGAATTGCAGCGGGGAAAATGTAATTAAATTCATTAGAGATCAGCTGAAGATAAAAAGAATAACCACATATGTGGAATATGTTTATATCTCCTATGGATCTTAATTAAATTTCCTCAATTTCTTTTATTTGCAGTTCGATATTTGATACTGATTTAATTTTTAGAGATGACTTAAAAGAAATTTCTCTAATGCTAGACTGTATACCTGAGTTTTGGTTATCCAAATTTCCGATTGTAGTACACAAATATTAACAATATAATTATAGGACATTCGTGACTTGGGAATTTTTTCTTTTGCTTTTCGTGACTCTATTTAGTGAACATATATTGCGTGAGGGGTTTTAATTTCTAGGAAGACTATTTTGTGGACACCATAAAGAAGAGAGCAATCCATCGAGCGCGCGCATTCCGCTGTCTAATCCATTTAACATAAAGTTGCCGACGATGGAATCCTCGCGCGACGAGTCAATTCTCTGTAAAGCAGATTCGATGGATGGTCCTGGGTAATCCGCGGGTGGGCTCCTTCCGAGCGTGGAATGTCCTTTTGGTTTGTTATAAAAGAGGGCCCCGCGAGAACGCGCAGTAACGTTCAGGATCTCTTTCGGGAACCAGTATAGCGTTCCAATTTTCTTTTTTTGGTCGCAAAAAAAAGTAGATAATTGTTTTGTCGGTTAAACACGAACGAGATCATTTCGGTTTTTTTTTTGGGGCCATTTCTTCAAAATCATTTCAATTATCCTTAAGCATGATTTCGAAACATCTTCTCGATAACTTTTTGCAAATTTTTCTTTTTGTTGATTATGAAGAACAGGAGATTGGGATAGTGTGAAAAATAATTATCAGCGATTGTTAAAAATTAGCAAAGTTAATTCTCTCTGGGTAAGGAACACTCACCCCTTGGGGATTAATTACAGATATAGTTGAAATAGAAAGCAAAGTGGAGTTAGCAAAAAAGAAGGAAAGAAAGCAGAAGAATTCATTCGAAGGAATATTATTTATAAAAAAAAGGAGAAACCCGAAACGTTATAGCCTTGGCATTCCAATTCGGTTGATTTGAAAAGTTTTTAATTAAAATTTTGATAAATTGTTTATTTTTATTGTTGAAAGTAGAATTTGGAGAAGAATGTGTTTGTGTGATGGTCACTAATGTAGTCAGGGATCTTAAAAGAAGAGAAAGAGAGAGATTAGCAGGCGTCAGGTCTGCATCCTTGGGGCTTGACGCCACATATATCCGAAGGTGGTCCACAGGCTCCGAAGAGAGTGCTGGTATAAATCGGTGAATCACTTGAAGAACACGCTTCGCTGTTCATTTACTAACATACTAATGAGGCTCTTAGGATTGAAGAGCACCCACGTCGTTGGCACGCGCTCTCCAGGCGACATTCAGCCTCCACTGCGAGATGCTATCTAGTCTCTTCTCTCTCTCTCTCGACTTTAGATCCTAATTCGTTGTGTCGGCAATAGTGGACCCTTATTTGTAATCTGAGGTGGCTACGTTCGCCACCTAAGATAAAGGCCTCATCTCCACTAAACTGAGGAATGACCAAGAAATCAGTAAATAAAGATCTAAGTATTTTTTTTCAAGAAAATGGACTTCCTGCCTTTAAAAAATACCTGTCCTCGCTTCCTCCTATTTGACATTCTTCTTTTCGAAACATTGAAAATGTTTCAAGTTTTCTTTCCTTTCTATCGAAAATTCGAACAGTCTTTCAGGTCCTAAATTCCTAGAAGATAAAAAAAACTTCCGCAAACAGTCCAAAAAAGATCTAGATCATCACGATTATAGAAACCTTATTACGCAAGAAACAAAGTAGTTCCAGGCACACATAGTAGAAAAAAAATTCCTTTTCATCTTCTGCTAATTTAATTTAATTTTTTTCTACATGGCAGAAGAAGAAGAAAAAAAATGGTTTCAGTTCGAGAATAGTTTGCAAGAGAGTTAAATGTTGAGTGTGAAAGAGACCCAAACGGTTCTTGGTATGCTGAATCACGGGGAGAACTAAATTATGGTGTATTTTTTGCTCGATGTTAATGTGAATATCTTTAAAATTGTTTCTTGAAAGAGAAGAATAAAATAATGTTAAAGAACTTAACCTACTTTGTAGCAATAGTTGGAACTTCTTCTTTTGCGAAAGTTCTCCAGATTTTGTATTGAATGGCGAAAGTATTGAAAATTTCGGTTTTCTGTTTGCACCCTAAACCTTGGAGTTCGAGGAGAAATTTACCAAATGCAACCAAAAATAAAAAAAAAAATGCGACTAAAATAGTTATTTGAAAAAAAAAGAATATTTGTAACATACTACTCGTTGGGAGTATTTTTAAAGTAAAACAAAAATGTTTGGAAGCATTTTGAGAAGAGAGCCTCTCTCTCTCTCTCTCTCTCTCTCTCTCTCTCTCTCTCTCTCTCTCTATTATCAGCGAGTAAGAGTGGTTTGAAAGTTTCGGATTAATCGGAAGGAGAGACAAGGCAAGCACATTACTGAGGGCCTGATAGTGAAGGGATATAGCGCCACCCAAAGCAGCAAACGAAACTCCGAGAATTCGACACCGAGGAAATGAGCGGCGTCCCTTCAGTAAGAGAAGAGAGAGAGAGAGTAATTGGTAGGCCTCTCCAATTCTGTGACGGGTTAATCCTCCCAGCTTCCAAGAAGCAGAAAACAAGTTGGGTTGAGATCAACTCGCGGAAATTGCAACTGCTGCGAGAAGTCATCCGAGCAAAAGAAGTTTAATTTACACTTTACCCACACACTCACACACACAATCGGTCTTTCAATCAAAATTCAGGAAACACAATTAATTTCTTTCCTCTAGTGTGTCGTATATAAGTGGATTATCAGAACATAACTTTTGGGAAAAATAATTTCGAGATCTTTTTTTTTGGTTTTGGATTTTGGAAGAAATCTCGAAAACAGTTTTGAGATTTCTTTTTGTTTTTATTTATTTTCAAGCGGGGAGAAGGATTCGAAACTATCATTGAATTATTGAAAAGCTAGTGATATTAATTTTTTTTTCGAAAGATTATGGAAATTTTCTTGGTTTTTGCATTCTTTTATTCTATTGGTTAATGAAATCTGCGCGCGCACTGAGCGATGCGCGTAAACTTTGTGCGCATGTACGGAACCTCCTTCAAGTGGAACTAACCATAATTTTCTAAGTTAACCTCTTGGTAATAACCAGTTTTCGGTTAATTGAATAATTGAATTAATTATATAAAATTTTTTAAATACATTTATATTTTGTATTAATTTATAAATTTGTATGTGTATATATATATATATAATTTTGTATAAAATATTAAATTAATATTATTAATTTACTAATTCAAAATTTTTAAATTTAAAGAAATTTTTAATTTGTAAAATTTATATCACAAATAAATTTATTACTATAATTTATAAACCTATAAATTATTATTTAATAAAATTGATTTAAATAATAAAAATATAATACTATGTAATAAAATTGTGGAATAGAAGTTGTTCGATTTTTATTTTCGTTATATTCTAATATAAGTATTTTCTTTTTGTTTCAGGTGAGTCAAACATGTTTTCAAACGAGTTTATTTCGTAAGTAAATATAAATTAAAATAAATTTTATTTACTATAACAAAAATACAGTTAAGAAAGAAATAATTAAAAAATTCTTTTATTAAAGGAAAATTATATTCATCACTTGCAATAATTCGCACGTTGAAGCGCGCGGCTAATTTCTTACATACCTTTTTAAAATTAAACTAACAATTTAAGAAAATAGAATTTAAAAAATTTTAATTCAAATTTTTTATCATAAATATAAAATGTTAATAAAATCATTACTTAGATATTATTTAATCAAAATTTTACTTTTTTATTTTAAGAAGTAATTCAATTTTAAAAGAGTTGCGTTTATAAAATTCATATAGGTAAAGAAACATCAAAAGGATTTTAATTATTAATTACTTTTACTTTTAATTATTTTCAATTTTTTTCTTACTTTTAGTACTATTTTAATCATACTTTTGGAAAAATGTCATTATTCTCTAAAATTTGATGAAAATTCATCAAAAGAATTAAATTATTTGATGAATTTCTTGATTAATTCTTAATTAATTAATAATTATTGGATTTATTCTTTACAAGAATTAATTTTTAAAAAACATTCAATTATTCAATAAATTATTTATTTTTGTATTCAAATGAATAAATTAAAGGTCTTAAAAGATTTTAAATTAAACTATTTGAAAATTTGAATTTTCTATACTTTTAACTGATAATTTTGAAGAATTAATTTTTTTTTCAAAAAGTTTAATTAAATTTCTTTCAATAATTTGAAGTTACATGGAAATATTTTCAAATATGGTATTTTATTCAAATTCTCAAAAATTTTCCTATATTTTCATTTTAAGGAAATCCTAATCCTAATAATATTAAAGACTTTCCAAAGAATCAAAATTTTGTAAAATTGAATTTTAAACAAATGTATTTGCAAATTCGCAAAAAAAATTTTCAAAAATGTTTTAAAATAGTTGATTAAAAGAAATATTTTAGTATAAAACTTTTAGAAAATAAAAATTGAATCAAAATGATGAAAATAATTTTTAAAAGCAATTACAGTAAGAATATTCTTAATATAAAATAATAATAGCACTTTTATAAGCTGTTTAATTTCAAAAAGCTTTAAATTGGAATCTTTGAAGAATTTTAATTTCTATGAAATTAATAATAATGATTAAATATTTATTTTCAAAAGAAGTTTTTGGTGTTTTCGAATAATTTTACAATTTAATTTTGAATTTTATTCGAACAAATTGTAATTAAGAAATAGAAATGATGCAAATTATTTCCTTACGAAAATTGAGAATTCTGTGGAAAAATATTAAGAAACGGAAATTGTAACGTTTTTTTTTTTTAAAGAATTAATTTTTGATGAATATTGTTATTGAGAAAAAAAATTATTTATTTATAGTTAAAATGGGTTAACATTAATTTCTATTTCTTTATCATAATTTTTTAACAATCATTAATTTTTTTATTTTTCATTAATAAAAAAGGGAAAAATTTGAACAAAATAAATAAAAAATTTCCAAAAAAATAGGAATAGTAAATTCTCTATTATAGTTTCTCAACTATAGTCAATTGTTTTTCTAAAGCCGAAAGGAATTTTCTGAAATTGATTTATAACAAACCTTATAATCAAGTATTTATTTACTCCAAGAATCAGATAAGCGGATAATTAATAAAAGATAAGAATACAATAATGAAAAATAACCTACTCTAATTTTCAATTTCGAATGTGTGTGTTTATAATTTATCCATCGGTGGTTATTACAATTTTTATTTTCCTCAAATTTTGAAATAATTGAATTTAACTTCTTTTTTTCCTTGGGATGATGGCGAAGGTTAAATCAAGTATAATTTAAAATTACAGTTTTAGCTCCATTGTGTCAGCAAGTGCTCGCTATTCTCTTTGATATTGATCATCTTGGACGTTGTCTGGTTAAATTGCGTTTCGAAAATCCGTCGAGTGCATCGAAGCGACGCTCTTTTAAAGAGTCTCTATATACAATAACGAAAAAAAAGAAAAAGAAACAGAGTAGACGACTCGAACTTTTAAAGACATTTTTCTTCCACCACAAAGTAATTAGTTTAGTCAATAGCAGATAGACAGGATGTCGTCCATCATAGAATTACCCATAGAAAATAATTTCTTATCGTTAACTTTTGCTTAATTTGGTAATTATTTTTTGTTAACTATAATTCATTGCTGTGAATATATTCTGTTTGCAATTTTGCAATTTCAGACTGTTTTGTGAAACATTTTTTTGTGGGAGAATTTAGAATTGTGACGCGATCTGAAGAAAGGGAGCTTGGAAGCAAATCACTTTAAGGTTATGTTAGTGTTAATTTTATTGGGTAAAAGTTTCTTTTTACTTTTTGCAAATTAAGTTCAGTGTTTATTGAATATTTTAGTTGTCATGAAATGTTTAAGATTAGTGATTACAATTGACATAGTTGTTCCTTTTTTTGTATTTTTGTTTTAATAATTGTAAACATAACCTAAAAGTTATTGCTTCTAAGCTTTCTTTCTTTAGATCGTGTCACAGATTTATTTCTGAAAATATTAATTTGGAGGAATGAGGAAAAATTAGTAGAAGGTGAAGTCGAAAATATATTGTTTAACTGCTCCACTTTTTTGGGGGGGAATAATTCTAATTAAGAAGATCGAGAGATAGGATATCACTTTCTGTCATTCCTGACGGGGGTTATTAGACTTTTTCTCTCTCTCTCTCTCTCTCTTTTCCCGGAGGCAAAGCGGCGGCTGTCTGCAATTATTATTCAATTTCCGTAACTGCACTTATCTTAACTCGATGTCACAACCGCGTGCGCCAAACGGTGAGGGAAACTCGCATCAGGCTTTGCGAACAATTGCGCGAGTCACAATTAAAGTGTATTAGCCTGATCCTGGCGTGACTGCGACATTGCCCGGTTAATTTCAACGAATCGGTTATAAGCGACACCCTTGACATTCTTTATAATTTTACATTCACCATGGCATTTTTCATCTCGCATTAAAAAAAAATCACTTTTTTCACATCCATCCATACATCATCATCATCATCTTTTTATCAATTTTCCATGTAATTTCATATTTCACGAGGCGACTTTCCATAATAATATTATTATTGTAAAGGAAAAATAATTTCATTAATTGGACAACAAAATTGCCTCTCTATTGAAAAATTCAATTTCAATATTGTACATCCATTTTCAAATTGAATTGCATTCTTGTTCTTATAATTAAATAATTTCGATTATCAGCTTGGAGCAGTGGAAAAAAATTTGATAAACAGTCGGCAATAATTTATTAAGCCTTGTCAAATCTATTGTTCAAAGGAAAATAAAATTAAAAAAAATAAAAATAGAAACAAATTTTTTTAAATAAAAATAAAATATAATAATAAATAAAATAAAAATTATCTATTGTTCCAAGGAAAATAAATAAGTTTGAACAAATTATGAATTTAAAAATTAATTAAAATTAATTTCTCTCCAACTTTGAATTTGTTGCAAATGTTCCCTAATTTCTCTTTTTTGCTTCTGAAATCTGAATTAATAATTTCTACTAATTTAGTACTCAAATTTACTAATTCGAAAGCATACAGCCACTGATTCAATTCGCTAAACATTTTTTAATTTCCAATTCAAATTTTATTTACAGTAATTATTTAAATTTAATTTTTATTCTTAAAGTTAACAAATTAATTAATGTGAAAATGAAGACGTTAATCTTAAAATTGAGAAGTTAAAGAATTAATGAAACATTAATCCAGTTCTGGCGAACAAAAAAAAACATTGATTAGCATTTTTTGTGAAGTTGGAAATTATATTTCGCGGTAGGTTGACGGCCTTGAGATGTAATGAAAAAAAAGAAGAATTAAAAGAATGTATCGCGATCGTATCTAATTGTGTATTCACTGATTACTAATTGTTAAACAAAGCCTCTTTGTAATAATAATAATGATAATAATAAAAATGATAATAATAATAATAATAATAATAATAATAATAATAATAATAATGATAATAATAATAATCACAATAATAATAATAAAATACGTGACTCGAGATAGTAAACAAATACTAAATTCCAGACTTTTGTATGCATTCTCATCAATGGGAAAACGTGAATCATTCCATCAACAATATGTGCGATAATTTTCAGATTTTATCAAAATCATTTATCTAAATTGTTATATTCATTGTGCGAGTTAAAAAAAAAAGAATAATATACAGTATGTGATTCAGGAAAGAGTGTGAAAAAAATACACAAGACGAGCATAATAAGAGCAGGGTAATTTTCTCTAATGTCTCTTTTGATGAAACCAGAAAGTCATATATTTTTCGACGCCTTTCGTTGTGATAAAATCTTATTTCAATTGTCGAAGTAATTAAATTTTATTTGAAGGTTATTTCAAGTGTTCCTTCGCCACCTTCCTTTTTCCAGATTTTATTTATAATAATAATAATAATTATAATAATAATAAGATTTTATTACTTATAATAATTGTCTACAATTTTTTTTGAACTTTATTTACTTCATCTCGTTTGTGAGAGAATTTTAATGCCTCCTAGGCGGCAATTTGAGGAACTAAATTGGCGCGAAATTTGAAAAGAGAAAATTTAATTCTAATATACTGTTGCATGGAAATATTTCTTGAATTAAATTTGAGTTCACATGAACTTAAATTTTTTTCAGATTAAAGAAACATTAAATTATTTTCATGACTTTTAAAAAAGTCATCACATGATTCAAATTATCTTTAATACAAGTTTAAGTAAATTTTTTGAATACTGAAATTATAGAATTTTATAAAAATCAATTAAAAGAATTAAATTATTTAAAAAAAAATATTTAAAAAAAAATTGTAATAAAATTGTCCATTTGAAATTAAATATTTTTCAAAAATGTAATCAAGTTCTACGCAAACATTTAATTATTTTCATAAATAATAAATGTTTCACAAACTATTTACAATTTTTTATAAATTTCTTAACGATAATTCAATTATTTTCATTAATCATAATTTTTTTACAGGGATTCAATTATTTAAAGACGATTTTCATAAAAATGTTTAAAAACAATAAATTATTTATAAAAAGATTTTCATAAACAAATGTTTCGCAAGAATGGAATTATTTTTATAAATAAATTTCTTTTTAGAAATTCAATGATTTAAAAGGAAAAAATTGATTAACATTCGTTGCAAAAATTAAATTATTTTCAAGACTTTTAAAAATCAAGGCTGGGTTTAAATTATTTTTAATACAAGTTTAAGTAAATTCCTCAAAAACTACAATTATTGAATTTTATAAAAAAAATCCATTAAAAGAATTAAATTATTTAAAAAATAATTTTTAAAAAGAAATTTAAATAAAATTGTCCATAAAAAGTCCAATATTTTAAAACATTCAGTTGATTCAGTTATTTTTATTAATGTTAATTTTTTTACAGAAATTAAATTATTTAAACACAAGTTTTATCCGATTTAAAAAAAATCAATTATTTAAAAAGATGTTTCTAAAATATTTCGCATGAATTTAATCATTTCTATAAGTAATGAAATTGTTCCCAGAAATTCAATTATCTTAAACATTTTTAATAAAATAGTTGCGAGAATCCAATTATTTTTATAACTATATTAAATAAGTTTATTAGAATTAAATAATTATTTTTAAAAAAACATTATTTTGAACATTATTTTTAAAACGTAAATAAAATTCCTTGATCGAATTGAATTCTTCTTAAACAGTTCAACAAAGTTGATAAAATTCAATTCGATTCATATCTTCGTAATTTTTAATTACTATATGTTATTAAATTTTTAAAAAGATTTTGAATTTGGGAATTTTTGAAAATCTCAATTCCTACATGGAATAATAATAAAATTTTTCTAGAACCTTCGAAAGAAAATGTACTTTTTTTGACAATTGAATTAAGATCTTATCAATGGACATACTTTATTTTAACGATTTCTTGTAGAAGAAGCAAGAGAGTTATTTACAACCCATGTTGAAATTTTTTTCTCTCCATATTCTCGAAGAAAATAATTGCCATTTGATATTATTATGGAAAACGATATAAAAAAAAAGGAATAAATAGAATATTTCCGGTCCCTTGTATATATATATATATACCTATATGGAACGTCATCTTGATCTCCGGACGTAATGCAATTTTTCCATTGCGCAATTTTCAACGTGCGGCTAATGCGATTAAAAAGGCATAATGATTACGATCAATTATTAACAATTACAAGGACGGCAAAAACGTAATTACCCGCCATTAATCAAGTCGCAACGTCGCTTATTGCTTGTAGGTTAAATTGTTAAACAGATCCTCAATTCTCCCGCGGGATTTATAATAATAATAATAATAATGATAATCTTTCTCGAATATGAAAAACAAAATTGTATATTAATAGTTTCATAACTAAAAAGTATAGAAATTTTTAATTTCCAAACAAAAAATGAAAAGAAAATATAGTTCTATAATTATTTTTAAGTGATTTCTTCCGGGACTCATTAGGGGCATTATTGAATTTGCGCCCAGGAGAGAAATGATGATAAATCATCATTTGAGAAATTGAATAAAATGAATAAAATGAATGAAGTGAATGAAGTGAATAAAGTGAATCATAGAAGAAAAAAGATGTTTCAAGTGATGGTGGTGGTGTTGGCAATCAATCAAATATTTCATTCCCTCATTATAAATTCATTCTCATCAAAATGTATCTACTTTGCAATAAATTAAGATGCGTTTAATTACAAGTGCATTGTTGTGTACGTACATGTATATATAAGACACTTGTGCAACACCTTAATTGTAGAACATTAACACAAATTTTCATATTCTTCTTTTTCTTCTTCTTCTTCTTCTTCTGCTTTATAATTGAATTGAAATTTTTAATAATTAAATTTCCTGTTTGTTGTTAATCAGATAAATAGAATCAGATCTTGATTATAGCGGTTCGCGTTAATTTTCTTGCATAACAATCTTAAAAAGTGATCTCTTAACATTTTAATCTACTTAGCATAGAGAAGTAATAAGCTAATAAGTTGATGATGATTTTCATATGCGAATAAAAAATGTAACTACCGCATCGTGGGCCCTACTTATTTGTGAGCAATCAACGTGTACCCATGCTCATCACATGGGAAAGCTATACTTACTCATTCCAGCTGCATTGTAATTTAGTAATTAATAGTGACATTGCGCGTAATTACCTGCCATGGATAATTGTAATTGTACTTAAGAATCAGCTTGTGTTCTTTTAACGAATAACAACAACAGCAGTAGTAGAGGCAGCAAAAAAAAAAAATGAGAAGAAACAAAATTAACTCAACATCTCTACTTGAAAAGAGCGGTGCGGCTTAGTTTGTTCTTGGAATTACGACAAGGACGATGAGTCTCCCGACAAATCGACGACGAATGCCTTGTTCGACCGGTCGTCAACTACTCGTCCATAAACACATTTATACTGATCGATGAAATGAAAATTCTTCCTCTGTTTTAACGACAAATATCTATATATCCATATGGACTGACTGACATACCTCCCGGTTTCTTCAACTATAATTGATTTCATTTTTATCGATACGTCACAGGCTTTGGTTATAATTCACCGATTGTGACAGTTCGTGATTGACTTTATACAAGATGTATGTTCTATTGATATGTCGCGATGTGCTTATATATATACAAGTTGGGAAAAGGGGTGGAAAAAAGGGATCTGATAATAACTTGTTTGGATGCATTTCTCACGGAATTGCAATAGGGGGACAAATTGTCGAACAAAACAGTCGAGGAACTTTTTAAGTCTATATGCCAAACTTTGCCCATATGGTGGTTGAAAATATTTAAAAGAATTTTTCTTTAAATCTTCTTTTTGTTCGTCTCATGCACACTGAAAGAAAATGTATATTACATTTTGTAAAAGTATTTTGCAATTTGGAATGATCCCCTAGTTTTGAACGTGTTCAAATGAAGGAAATATTTTTTATTGAAGATATTTTAATAAATTACTAATCATAAGAAAATTTATAAACTAAATTATTACGTTTACAAACTCAGTAATTAATTTTTTTGATACTCTCTAAAGAATTAATAAAAATGTTTACTAATTTTAATTAGTGACTGACTTTTTGCTTTTGAATTAGTAAAATTTACTAGTAAATAGTCATTTTTACAAATATATTAGTAAAATTTACTAATTCAAAAGCATAAAGTCAGTCACTAATTCAAATTAGTAATAATTTTTACTAATTCAAATTTAGAGAGTAGTGAAGCAAAATAATTGCAATAAAAATTTAATTTTTAGAAGAAATAAATAAATTTCATTCATTTGAACGTTCAGAACTTTAGGATCCTATTTTGGGTAAAAAATGCAAAAACCAAACTTTTGGTATAAAAAATACTAAGGTTTTAAAAAAAATTATGTCGAATTTTAGTATAATTATGTCAAACATAAAGAATTTTAATATAACTTTACTAAGATCCACATAAATGTTTTTAATGTTTAGTATTGTTTGTATCAGAATTTCGGTTTGTTGTTCTTTTTCCCTCAATTGCAAAACACTTTTACAAAATTTAATATAGATTTTTTTTGAGTGTGGTTCTACAAACTTTGCCCATGGTTTGAAAATAAAAAAAATAACAATTTTTATTTCTCAAATAATTCAAAAATATTCCTATTAAACTAAAAAATTATGATTGTTATTATATTATTCATTTTTCTTTTGTTTCTAAAAAATTAACATTTTGTTACAAACATTTTGGATTAACAAATATAATTAACAAATGTAAATCTTGCAAAATACTTTTCTTCCTTTTAATATCAAAAACCTAAAGAATATTCTAAAATTCACTATAAAAAATTATTCGATAACATCAATAACTTCTTTTCTCTAAATATTTATTCATTTATTTATTATTTTCCCACAGAAATAAATTATTTTTAATATTTTTTGCAAAAAGTTCTTTGATAATTTTAAAATACATTTATTTAGAAATTAATTTTAGGAAATTTAAATTATTCAGAAATTTTTCAACGGAATACGTATTAAAAAGAAACACATAGAATAAACGTAAAAAATAAAATATTTAAATAATTTCAGAAAAAAATTCAATTAAACTTTTTGAAAGTAATTAATTCTATAAAATTATTAGTTATAAATATGAAAAATAGAACTTTTCAAAAAGAATTTGATTTGAAACATTTTTAAAATTTAATTATTATTTTAATTAATTTAAAATTAAATTTGATTATTTAAAATTAATGAATTAAATTTATTTAAATTTTAACTGAACTATTTAATTATTATTGTTATAATGATTATAATATTCTGAATTATTTAATTATAATGCTTTTAATATTATTCGATATTATGTGAAAGTTTCACTGAAATTTATTTTTAAATTAATTTTTATTACAGAATTCAATAATTTTAATGCAAAAATAAGTAGTTTTTCGATGAATTTGATTAAAATTGTATAAAAATACAATTACAAATCCTGCGATGAGTTTTATTTATGTGGAAATAATTGAATTCCTAGTAAGAATTTTATTATTTATAAAAATAATTATATTATTGTGAAGAAATGTACAAAAGTTTTGTAAATAATTTATTTTTAATATGATAAATTAAGGAAAATTTTTGATTATTTTGAAAATAAGTGAAATTTTGACGAGAAAATTGAAAAATTTTTGAACATTTTTCCAAACATTTGATTAAAATTGTATTAAAAATAATTAAAACCCTGCGGTGAGTTTTATTTATGTGAAAGTAGTTGAATTTCTAAAAAGAATTTTATTATTTATGAAAATAATAAAATTATTGCGAAGAAATGTATAAAAAAAATTTGCAAATAATATATTATTTTTATATATGAAATTAAGAATAATTTTTGAAAGTAATTGAAATTTTGACGAGAATTTTATAAAATTCTTGAATATTTTTAAGAACAATTACATTTTTCGGCGAATTCGATTAAAATTGTATTAGAAATAATTAAAACACTGCAATGAGTTTTATTTATGTGAAAATACTTGAATTCCTGAAAAGAATTTATTATTTATGAAAATAATTAAATTATTTCGAAGAAATTTATGAAAATTTTGTAAATAATAGATTTTGTATGAAGTTAAGGGTAATTTTTGAAAATAATTGAAATTTTGACGTGAATATTCAGAAAAATTAATTTTTTCTCGATAATTTTTCAAAAATTGAATTATTAAAAAAAATCAATTCTAAATATCTATAAAGTTTAATTATTCCCTGACTTTTTCCTGATTTCCCTGAAAAAATTTAGAAATTCAGTGATTTTGGGTAGAATTCTTCGGAATAATTATTCCGAACATTTGAAGAAGGCAATTGATTTCTTCAAATGTTAATGATACGAAAATAATATCAATTAATTTTGACTAGAAAACTATTAGAAACAAAAGAACGAATAATTAATTAATTGCAATTAGATGTAATTTATTTTACTTTTTATTTTGAATTATGTTAAAAGTAAAATATGAAGAACCTTGTGCTAGTAAAAAAAATATTTGATAAAATAGATGTAAGCAATTGTATACGCTTCAAGTGAATTATTAAAATTAAATTTTTTAATTTAGAAAATTTTTTAAATTAAAATTAAATACGGTGTGAAAAATGTATTTAAATTAATAAATCCGAAAAGACGAACATAGAGAAATAAATCGAATAGAAATTGGAAAATTAAATAAATAAGAAATAAAAATGTAATGGGCGTGAGTATCTATCTTCTCACGATTAATGCCGTCGGCAAATTCATGATTGGATTTACTCTCGATGACCAGCAGATCATATGCTTGATCCCCATGGAAATTGTTAAACCACGATCAGAGTCCGATCGCTGAGCTGTGATTAAATTGCGTGTGCCGCCGAACCTGTTGGCTACTGTACAATGTCGGGTTTAATTTAAAGACAAGCGTATATATATATTCCAAGGCGCAACACTTGGATGCTGTTAAATGCTTCAAGAACGATTCATTAAATTTCTCCTCCCGATCTATTTTAATTGCAAACGTGCCATTTTTATTGTCTGCTTTTACAGTCGCAGAAGAAGGTTTATAATCTCCTATTAGAGATCTTCTCTTCCATCTCTTATTTTGTCTCTTTCTTTTTCTTTTCATTAACTTGATGTTCTTAAAAAAAAAATTAAAAGGAGAAATTTTTTTTCTATTTTGAGTTTGGAAGTTATACTCCGCAAGGTATAATTTAACAATTACAAAAGTTTACGGAAGTCGTTAGTAATTTTTGAAACTGGAGAAATTAATTGACAATCGAGAGATATAGTTATAAACATTTAAAATCAATTGAAAAACAACTTTCTAGAGCTTGTTTTTTAGTCCCTGTGTCAAAGAATTTTTAAATCAGGTTTACAGGTTTATACCGCATTTTTACTCATGTCAAGCTTTGGATGTAGAAAATCGGGGAAAAAAGAAGGAAGAGAAGAAATTAAAGCTACAATTTTCAAGATTGGAAATAGATTCGTCATTTCTTTTTCATGAGGAATAAGACTCGAGTTAATTGCTTTCAGGAGATAATTAGTTGCGTATACTTTCCCTGGCGATAATGAGGCAATCGAGTATGGCTTTAGAGAAAGAAGAAGATGAAGATGAAGTGTGAAACAAAACAGCTTAACCTTTCTCTGCTCTTTTAGATGTAAGATATAAAGCTTCGGGCTATGTTTGCGAGAGTATAGAGATTATTGCCCCAACTTTGAGAACGCAATTTGATGAAGAGAAAAAAGTGCGATGAGTAAAAGTGTATGATGTTTTTTACATGATTATCTTTACCAGTGATAATAATCGAAAGTCAATTCCGCAGAGGATCAAGCTCGATATTTATTGCCGAGATAGAGTGTCGATGTTGACACACTGGATTGAGATATCATCGTGCTTTGGCAAATAGATTTGTCGGTTATGCTTTATGAACCATGATGTGTACCTTTGTGATCAATAAGCTTACGTGGAATCGTCATCGATGTGTGATAGAGAAAAAAATTAATTGGAGCATGTATCTGTAATAATAAAACAAAGAGGAAAGTGGTTTAAAAAAATGTTCTGTTTCCGTTGATTTTGATTCTTAGGCAACAGTTCAAAAACATCGATTCTTTTAATTTTTTCCTTTGTGGTAACTTTTGGGTTTGGTTCTTTCGAATGCTGTCGATTGTTCGAATGCTTTAGAACAAGAAAATCACAAATTAAAAATAAATTGAGACCAAAAATCCAGACCAAAAATTGAACCAAAAATTGTACCAAAAATCAGTTGGTGTTCTTTGACAGAAATAGAGTTTTTTGCAAGGAAAATATGTGCGTGCGTGGAGAGAAAAGAAGGCGTAGAGAGCAAAGGCAAATTAATCAGCGGCACGTAATTCGCAATCGTATATATGTATGTTATTAAAAACAACAACCGACAGCAAACGACACTCGAGAGAATGGCTAATTTATTATATCGGTTAAATATATTTTCTGCGCTGCTTTATTATTTATACACACGAACTCATTCTTGTATGTATATATGTATATACAGCGTTATAATTGCATAGGTTGCGAGCAAATTGGATATGTATTTGTAAAGCCACAATATAATATATGCTGGGGCCAGGCGTGATTTATCGTTCTCTCGACACAACTTTTTCAGGATCTGTTAATGATCGTTTACAGATCGCTATCATCGATTTCCACTTTGCATCTTGTGAGCACAGTGCGTCTCAACGCACGCGTTCATTGAACGACACTGCATTTATGTATGTACACCTTTGTATGTTCATATTTATTTGTAATACAATTACGAAGTTGAAGTTCGCAACGTTTTTAAAAACGAAAAATCAAAAAAGAGTTTTTTTCAAATAAAATTCATATCTAATTTTCATGTGTCTTAATTTTGCAGAAATAAGTTGTTACTAAGGATTCGATTATCAAAAAATAACATTATTTACATTCAAAAATAAAAGTACTACCCCATTATTTTTTCGTTTTCGTTTTTAAAAACGTTGTGGACTTCAGCCTCATATAAAATTTTTCTACATTATATTCAAGAATTGTACACCAAAAGAAAATGTATATTAAATTTGGTAAAAGTATTTTTTCAATCTGGGGAAAAATGGCAACAAACTGAAATTTTGATTTAAAAAAATACTAAGGTTTAAAAAAAATTATGTCGAATTTAGTAAAATATCAAGAATTTGAATTCAATTTTAATATAACTTTACTAAATTCCATGATTCCCAAGTTTTGAACGTTAAAAAGAAGGAAATATTTGTTATTGAAGATATTTTAATAAATTGTTAATAATAACAAATTTACAAACTAAAATAGAATGTTTACAAACTCAGTAATTAATTTTTTGAACATTGAAGTAGAATAATTACAACAAAAATTTAATTTTCAGAAGAAATAAATAAATTTCGTTCATTTGAATGTTCAGAACTTTAGGATCCTTAAATTCTACATACATTTTTCTTTAAGTTTATACTATTATGTTTATATCAAAATTTCGGTTTGTTGCACTTTTTCCCTAAATTGTAAAATACTTTTGCAAAATTTGATACACATTTTTTTTCCAATGTAAATATTACAATAAATAGAAAGTATTGGAAATGTTTTGAAAAAAGGTAATAATTGTAATAATGTTCTAAATGTTGCTAAAAAATTTTGAATTGAAGAAAATTTTTTTTTTAAATTAAACTATTGATGAGAATTTTATTAAAACTTTTCTGTATATAATTGAAATTTTGACAAGAATTTTATTAAAATTTATGAAAATAATTGAAATTTTTTACAAGAATTTTAATTACAAGTTTTAAACTCAATTGAATTTCGAAGAAGATATTTTATTTTATATAAAAATTACTGAAATTTTGACAAAACATGTCATTGAATTTCTGCGAAGAATTTCATTACTTTTGAATATAGTAATTATAATAAATATAATAAAAATATGAAAAATTTAGATTTTCAAAGATTTTTTATATAATTTTTCAAATTAAAATTTAAAACATTTACAAAATACAATTATTTCTGAAAATTAACGCTATAATGATTTTAATATTGAATTATTCTCTGAAATTTTCATAAAAATGCATTTTTTAATAAATTTTTATTGGGAAATTATACAAACATTCAATTATTTTAATAAAAAAAGTAAGTGATTGAATGTTTTTTTAAAAAATTTGATCAAGAAAATTTTTTAATAAGTGAATACTTTCGATAAATTTTAATAAGATTTATGAAAATAATTAAATTTCTAATAAAAATTAAACTAGTATTTATAAAAATAATTAAATATTTGCGTAAATTGAAATTTTTTACAAGAATTATTTATTAAAAAATATTTTTTTGAAAACAATTGACTTTTGCCATCATTTGTAACTTCTCAAAAATTCAATTTTTTTGTCCTTTTTACAAAAATTCTTCTATATTTTTATTATTTCGAATAATTAATTAAATACATTTTAACAAAATTAACTAATTTCAGTAGAATTTGAATTTTTTTCAAAATTCCAAGTTTGTTTGAAATTTTGAATTCAATTTATCATAAATTGAAATTTTCTAACGGTTTCAATTGGAAAATGGACAAATTTATTAAAATTGTAAACGCAATTCTTTTAGAATTCAATAAATTGAATAAAGAAGTTTAATAATTGGTTTGAGTAAAATTAGTGATTAAACAATTTCTAACTAATAATTTTATATAATAATAATAATATATAATAATTTTATGATAGTTCTTGAAGAATTAAGTTATTTAAAGAGAAATTATTGTCAGAAACAGAGAAAAATTGAATAATGATTTCCAAAAAAAAATATTTGGGACAAAAAATTTTTATTTGGAAAATAATTTTTTTTCTTTCAGTCGTTGATTATAAACGTTACGAACTTTCTCCGACGTTAATTTGAATCAGTTAAAAATCGTGATTATAACTGACAAGCAGTGACTGCTTTTTTTTCTTTTGAATCAGTTAAAATTTAAAACTGATAAAAATAACTGATTTTTAGTAAAAAAAAAAAAAAACTAGTTTTTGTTTTTCAATAAGAAACATAAGTGAAAAAATGATTAAACTTGACTAATTGAATTAGTAAGAAAGAAATTTCCTGAAACGTCGGTAATTTGTAAATGGCAGTTATTTTTAACTGTCTGTAGAAATATTACTATTTGAATTAGTTACTTGCTTTTAAATCAATTATTTGTGATTGATTCAAATTTAGAGTGACTATATTTGAAAAGAAATAATTTTTCCCAAAGAACCTATTTTTGCGCTCTAAATATTTGTTGCGCAACTGATACACGGAAAAAAAATTTAATTGATTCAAATAACCGATTGACTATTATCAATTAAATACTATTAATTTAATATTATTAATTTAAAATTTACTTGAATCAAATAATATTTAATAGAGTCAATTAAATTGTATTTGAAATCAGTAACTTTAGTATATTTGAAGCAAATACCATTTAATTGCCACTAATAAATATTTGTTTGATTGAACTAAATATTTAATTGATAATAGTCAATTGCCCGGTTATTTGAATCAATTAAATTTTTTTTTCAGTGAAAGTAGGAGAAAAATTGTCATAATTCCAGCTCACATGGTGAAATAGATAATCATAGAACAACAGGACAATAAACTTGAACACCTTAAAAGGCGCTTTTAAGGCGCACTATTGCGCTCACGTGCAAGAAACTTGATTTCCAGACTGAAAAGTCTCTCCCGAGAATGTATATAGGGATGGCACGGTGAGCAGTCGTTTCGCTCTTAAATTACAGTGTTTACGCGAATTAGATTTTGGTTTCGGTAATTTTCAGTTAATAACGAAGCGAACGAACGAACCAACCAATCGAGACCCATTAATGCCATTATAATATATATAGAAAGCTACCTAAGTACCCTAAGTCTTTATATTGGAAAGAGCAAAAAGCAAAAAGCAAAAACAAAAAATAAAAAACAAAAAAAAAAACAGCAACTATCTTCATTATATTATATACAATGCTGCACCACACCGTGTCTTGTGTTTCAAGTATATAAATTAAGAAGAAAAAATACATGTGCACTTACGTTTCCCTTGCAACTGATCGTATTAGATCACGGCTACCTGCATTATAATCTCATTTCCAATAAATCGATCCGATTAAAAATATCACATTAACCTTGGAAGCCATGATCGCGGGACTTGGTGCTCTTAAACGCGAGAAATTCTTATATCCCTTCTTTGCTTTTTCTGAAAAACGATTAATCTAATTATAGTTGATTACCCAATGAAGAATCTCGCTCTCTTGCCGCGCACTTCTTTTGAAGAAAATCGTTTTTTTCACCCTCTTTGCAATTTTTTTTTCCTCTCCCTGCTGTGCCTTTATTTTTTATTTTCAAAGAAACACGATTCTGAAAAATTGTCCTTAAAACAACGAAACTTTGAGAAACATGATTTTTAGCTTTTTTGCCACAAACTTTTAATTTTCTTTTTTCCTCATTTCGAGACAAGATTTTCACTTTTCTCCTCACCCTGAAAAACATTAATATAGCTTCTATTTTTAAATTAATATTTAATCATTATTATTTTTATATAGAATGATCAGCAAGTTTTTAACGTTTAAATGGAACGAACGAAATATTTTTTATTAAAGACATTTTTATAAATTAGACAAATTTAAAAACGGAAATATTTACTTTTAGGAAATAAGTAATTAATTTTTTTGGATAGTAACGTAAAATAATTGCAATAAAAATTTAATTAGTGGAAGAAATAAATAAATTTTGTTCAATTTGAACTTTCAGAATTTTAGGGTCTTTTTATAAAAATTAAAATTCTCGAATTCAATAACTCAATAAATGACTGAAAAAAAACAAATTAAAATAATAAAAATTTATAAAATAAATTAAAATAAGTTTTGTAAATAAAAATATTATTACAAAACATAAAGAAAACATGAAAATCTCATGTTTTATAATAAATTTAAGATGATAGAGTGATAAAATCATTATTTTATATTAAAGTCAGAATATTGTAATAACTACAAATTCAAATTTTAAAAGATTTTAATTGGAACCCTTTCAAAATTCAATTATTTATAAAAATTCACTCTATAATGCCTTTCATATTCAATTATAATTTTAAATTTTAAGTAAACTACATTTTTAAATCAATTTTTATTAGAAATGTTCCGGAGAATTAAATTATTTAGAAAAAAAAAATAAATTTATTAAATAATTGAAGTTTTATAAAGAATTTTGTCAGAGTCTTAAAAAAAATAATTTTGAATTCTTTCGGCTAACTAAAAAAAATTTTTTGAGAATAAATGCAATTGTTTATCATTTTGTTTAAAATTGTACAAAAAATATTTTTAATTCTGCAATAAGTTTTTGTTATTTATGAAAATAATTGAATTATTGCAAGAAATTTTATTAACAAATATTTTAAAGAATTGAATTCCTGTAAAGAATTTTCTTTGTGAAAATAATTGAGTTCCGGAAGAAAAATATTATTATTTATAAAAATAATTAATTTCTTGTAATGAATTTTATTCAAATTTTTTTAAATATTAGAATTATTGAAAATTTTTGAAAGCTTTTTGAAAATAATTATAATTACATTACATCCAGAAATTTCATTAAAAAATTGAAAATAATTAAATTCTGATAAAGAATTTAAAAAAATTTTCTTTAAATAATTGAATTCCCGTGAGAATGTTTATTTTTGAAAAGAATTTGAATTCTTGGGAAGAATTTTTAAAAGAATTTTTTAAATAATTGAATTTTTCAAAATATTTTTAAAACTATTTGAAATTAATTAAATTCTACCAAGAAATTTTATTAACAATAGAAAATAATTAAAATCTGACAAAGAATTAGAAAAAAAATTTCTTTTATTTTATTTTATGAAAATAATTGTATTCTATGACAAATTTTATTATAATTCTTTTAAATAATTTAATTATTATGAAAAATGTATTATTTTTGAAAACAATTGAATTGAATGGGAAAATTTTATTTAAAATGCAATTTTTATCAACTAGATCTTGTAAAGAATTTTGTCAACATTTTTTTTTTAATAATAGAATTTTTAAAACAGTTTTTAGTAAATTTTTCGTAAAAACAAAATTTCTAAGAACTATTTTTTTTCAATTGTCTGGATATATTTGAATTTTTTTTGGAGAAACTTCATAAAACAAAAAATTAAAATTAATTAAATTGGTGCGAAGATATAAATAAAAAATTGGTGAATAATTGAATTTCTGTGAAATTTTTATTAAAAATTTCCTTCAATCATAAAATTCATTTGAAAAAATTTTATTAAAAGTGAATATAGAAAAGAGGAAAATTTTTGGAAAATAACTGAAATTTTGCCAAGAATTTTATGAAATATTTTGAAAACAATTGAATTTTAGAAAAGAATTTTATTATTTATAAAGATTATTCAAAATTTTGAAGATAATTTTTCGAAATTACAGAACATAATTGAATTTTATTATTTATAAAGATAATTGAAATTTTCAAGCCAATTTTTAAAAATATTTGAACATAATTGAATTTATGCGAAAAAGTTCAACCCTTTTGAAAATAATTGAATTTCTATAATCAGTATTGTTCTTAAAATTTCTTTTTGAATTTATTAAAAATTGATATTTTTCTATAATTTGAAATTTAAAGAATTATTTATATTATTTATATTATTATTATCATTATTATTATTATTAAAAAAAATTATGCAAAGTTGTCTATATTAGTTCATCTATTTATGAAGATTGCAAACGCAACTTTTTTGAAATACAATGAATTTTAAAATTTCTTAAACAAAATTATTCATTAAATTATTTCCAAGTAATAATTTTATGACAGTTTTTCAATAATTAATTAAGTTGTATTTAAAAATAAATTATTGCGTCAGAAATAGAAAAACTTGAAGGCTTTGTATTAGAATTTGTCGTAATTTTATATTTTATGAGGCAATGGAAAAAAAAACATTAAAATTTTCTTATAAATTCTGAAAATTTAATTTTTTCCAATACTTTTGATAAAAGTCCCTGACTTTTCCTGACCAATTTTAATTTCCCTGAATTCCCTGACTTGAGGCAACCCTACTTTAGCTTTCAGCAAGAAAGCTTCAATTGTAATGTTCTATTTTCATTTTTTATGGAAATCTATAAATATACTTTTCAATTAAGAAAAGGAAAATAATGTTATAAAGTAAAAGTAGATAATTTAAATTCACTCAGTCTCTCTCTCTTTCTCGTTCTAAGTCATGTTAATGAGTTTATTTAATCCATCAGGAGAAACTAATTAATGGTACAAAGTTAAGAGGGTTAAAAAAAAGACAGTGTGTGTAAAATTCTTTTTTAGAAATCGCGAGGCATAATTGCCACACATCAAAGAGGGAAAAATAATCAATCGGGCTTCTGGAATTTTTCTACATAAATTAAAAGTAATGAGTACATTTCTTTGGAGATGTTGAATGATACAAAAGCAAGGCAGCGTTCCACTTTTATATTTATTTTTTACTTTTCATTGAGATAAAAGAGAGGGAGGAAGAGAGTGAGGGAGAGAGAGAGAGGAAGATTGTCATTTGAGGAATTGATCGGCATACGTTAATTACAAATCTACTGTCAACGCGCGCAACGTTCAATTAGAGCGCTAATGGAGTTGATTTCTCATGAGTCCTGGATAAACACGCTCAACGAAACGATAAATCCAATTACATAAGAGACATGTAATTAATTCGTAAAACGAAGTGCCTTCATTGCGACTCTCGTGAATTATGAGCGATTTCTCAGTATAAAATACTGCGCGACAATTATAAACGTCCGCTAATGGCACAATTACGAGAAAATATTTTTCGTATTTCGGTAAATAGAGTGATTTCGATAAAATATTCCCCCCGTACTATATAAACTGTAACGCTTTTTTGGTTTCGTAAAAGATTTTCTTATCCTTATTTTTGTTAAGTCTTTTTTTTTGTATAAAAAATTATTTCGCGCTCAGAGCAAATAATTAAATTACAAATAGAATTTAATGTTTCTACAATTTTAAACAAATGAACGACTTTTTTGCTTCTCTCAATTTGATTTTTATTACGAAATCTTGTTTTTTTTTATAATTAACGAATTATAATTAATAATTACAATTAATAATTAACTAATTCATTTTTAGTTTCACAAAATGTTCATTTGCAGTATTTTTTATTTCTAACTTGTAATTTTTAATAACATTGTAACAAAAAAAATATTTCTTCAATTGAACTTTCAAAACATTCAAAATTAGAAATAATAGAAGAAATTTAATTATATTTTCGAAAATAATAAAATTCTTCGTAGATATTCAATTATGTTGAAAAAAAGAAAAAAAAATCTAGTCAAAATTTTTTATATTTTATAAATAATAAAATTCAGCTGTGTATTGAATTATTTGAAGAAAATTTAAAAAATTTTTAGGCAAAATATCAATTATTTTCAAATATTTTAATAACATTCTTAACATAATTTCAGTTATTTCCAAAAACGTTAATGAAATTATCAGCAAAATGACAATTATTTACCAAAAAATTTCCTCATTTTAATTCCTTTTTAAAAGGAATAAAACTCTTCTCCGAAATTCAATGATTTTCAATATTTACTATTTTCATAAAATTTTTCAAAAGAATTCAATTGTTTGAAAAAAAAATTTAATAAAATTTTACACGGAAATTTTCAATTACGTTCAAAAATTTACTATTTTCATAAAATTTTTCAAAAGAATTCAATTGTTTAAAAAAAAATTTAATAAAATTCTACACAGAAATTTTCAGTTATGTTCAAAAATGAAAATAAATTCTCGTTAAAATTTAAAATATTTTTATAAATAATTTAATTCGTCTCTGTATTCAATTATTAAAAAAAATGATAATAATTTCCGCAGAATTTAAATTATTTTCCTTAACGATTTTTAATATCTAATGTTTTAATAAAGCTTTTAAAAAAATCGAATTATTTTAAAAAAATTCTACAGTGTTGTTTTATTATTTTCTTAATAATAAAAATTTAATAGAAATTCTCATATTTACAATTTAAAAAAAAAATTCTTAGCAATGATTAAATTATTATTTCATAAATAATAAATATTTTTATCTGGAATTTAATTATTTTCGTAAATAATTAATTGTTTGGCGCAATTTTAATCCAATTCCTTGAAAAATGTAATTATTCTGAAAAATTTGATTAAAGAATTCGCTAAAAGAATTAAATTCTTAATGAGAATTTTAGTTTCTTAAATTTTTTCTTATTAATTTAGTTAATTTCATAAATAATACAATTTTTACAGGGATTCAATTATTTTCCAAAAGTACGAAAATTCTTTTTAATAAAATTATGATCGAATTATTTAAAAATCTAATTTTTCTCCAAAAGTTTATTAAAATTCGTCAAAAAAATCCAATTTACAAAAATGTTTTATGAATAATTTAATTTTTAAAGAGTTTAAGACTAGATTCTTTGAACTTTTTGATTTCAAATATATTTTTAGTTGAACAATTTTACAAGAATCTAAATTTTATAAAATTGAATTGTAAACAAATTAATTTGAAAATTCTCAAAAAACATTTTCAAAAATTATTAAAAATTTAATGAATTGAAATTATGGAAAAATTTTGGACAAAGTTGCAGTTCAGTTTTTTCATGTTTTATAATAATATTCTCAAAAGTTATAGAATTTCAAAAAGGTTTGAAATTGAAATTTTTGAAAATTTTTATTTCTATGAAAAAATAATAACGATTTGCTTTTAATTGTTCTAATGATCGAAAAAAATGAAAAATATTTTCATAAATATCGTTCACTGTAATAAAAATTAAAATCCTAAGTTTAAAATTTAATATCTTTTATACTGAATTTTTTTTCATATGACACGGAAAAATTATTTTGAAATTTTATGAAAGAAATAAATAAATTTTGACCACTGAAGCTTTTCGAATTTTGGGTTGCATAATTAAAAATAAATAAATTTGTTTTGAAAATTCTTATGAAATTATTTAAAAATTACAAGAAAAAATATAAATAATAATATTTTCAATTATTTCCATCCAATTTTCTTTCACTTCTAAATATTGAATACTGGAAGTAATATTTCATAAAAAGTAAAATTGAAGTAATATTTAATACCAGAAGTATTTTCCTCACTTCATATCTATTCATTTACGAGCATTGATTAAACACTTTTCATTAGTGTGGGCTAAAAACCGTAATAGACGATCGATAACAATTTGTCCGCTCGGGAGAAAAAGAAAAAATTCTAAATAGTCTCATATGAAGAAAAAAAATCGTGATTTGCATTCTTGAATTTAAAAACTTGCCCGCTCCATTCAAGTGTCATGTTCTATTACTTTACACTCACACTTCTTTTTTTTATTTTTCTCTTTATTTTCACACTAAAAAAAGAAAATAAATTCACTCTTAAACGGTTCTTGTATACGAATGCAAAATCTTTATTTTATTTCTTTTGTGAAAAAAAATGAACCAGCAAATATGAGAACCGTATAATTATATAAACGAGTCGAGTAAATACTCTCGCCATGAAATCGAAAATATCGCGATAAGGGAAATTTGCATTAGAAACTCGTTTGGACTTATAACAAGTTAATTTTCTGGCACTTCGCCATGTTAAAGATAAGAATCTTCTACGAGAGTTTATTCTTTATGTGCTTTTTTTGTAAATACACCAATTTTTTTTTCATGCCAGGAGGGAGAAAAAAATCTGTTTTTGAGAATGACTTCCCGTTCCGCGAGGAGTTGTAAAATTTAGTTCCTAATTTGTTTTATTTTAGGTTTATTTGAGAATTATTTTTTAAAATTAGCTTTTGCGCTTTCTTCTGCACTGGAAAAAAATTTAATTGATTCAAATATAACTGTTTGATTGCAACTATTGTCAATTAAATATTTAATTGAATGGAATAATATTTATTGGAAATAATTAATTAAAATTTAAAAAAGATTAATCAAACATTAAAAATAGTAAATAAATAACGCACTTATTTTAATAAAGATTAAAATAAAAAAATAAATTTGAGAAATGTCGTCAAACAAGAGGAATAAAATTTTTTAACACTGGAAATAATTAATTAAAATTTGCAAAAGATTTATTAAACATTAGAATTATTAAAGTTAAAAAAATTTAAATTCAAAATTATTAAAATTAAAAAAATTGAATTTAAATTTAAATTCATTGAAATTAAAAAAATTGAATTTAAATTTAAATTAATTGAAATAAAAATGAAATTAAATTGAAATAGAAAAAAAAAACGAGAAATGTTTCGAGGCATAAAAAGTGAGTCCAGTAATTATTGTCAACACTGGGAAAAAGTAATAATTTGAAAGAAGAATTTGTAAAGCGTGTTCACGAAACACGATAATAAAAGTCGAATGAATCGATTTTATACGCCTATCACATTTCCCATCTATCATTTCCTCCACATGTCCATGTATGAAACATGGTTCGATGAAACTCATAAGAGTGAAGATAAGCGGAGAATTTCGTATCCGCCGCGTGTAAACGTTAGCGCAGTGTATCCGGAAGGTAAATAATTCACTTTATATCGAGCGATATCTGAGTTCGTAACAAAAGGGATCGTTGATAATTCATAATTACTGCGGAGCTATCGGATCGAAAGCGAACATCACCGGTTCTTGTCACAGGATGCATTGATGCGTCTATTAACTTGAATTTGCAAGTATGATTCGAAAGCCAGTATGTATCGTATCGTAATATATATATATATATAAAATGTATATAGCGCCGTGGGTTATACGCGCAATAAGAAATATTCACCAAGTGCTTTTATTTATCCCCATTCACACGACTACACAGATTTACACACTAGAAATAAAGAGCGACTGCAATGAGTCGACTAATTAGTTTATTACACCGCGAGTTAATTTGCATGTCTATAAATCGCAATTTCCTCGCGAGTCTCTCTTGAGAGTGTCTGCTGTGTGTACCGAGAGTTATTAAACATAAATATTTTTTTTTAAGTTTGTGCAATTTTTACACCGAGAAAACATAAAATTAAATAATTATTATTGTGATTTTGTTTAATTGAAATTAGTTTATAAGCTTACAGTGAGAAACATTTATTTTTAATTCAAGAATATAAGTAGTCAACCAAAAAAATAGGTTTAAATTAAATTATTTATTTAATTAACAATTTGTTAATTAATTTTTAGTTCATTATTATTATTATTAAACATGAAAAAAAAAATATATTATTATTATTAATTTAATGAAAAATTTAATAATAAACTGGATATTTTCTATCTGAATTAATATTATGTTTAATTCAATTATAAAATATGTTTCATTCGAACATGTTTTTTTAATGGACTACTTATTTTCGAATTAAAAAAAAAATTTTCTCAGTGCACCGAAAATTATAATAGAACTGAAAACGAAATATAAAAATAAAATTAAAATTGATCAGTTAAAAATAAAAGTGGGATAAGAAAAGAAAATTAAATGGAAATATTAATTTAATTTGCACTAAATTATACCTATAATTTCTAAATTTTTCTAAAGTTGAATTAATTTTTTCAATTTTGAATTAGGCTTTTTTAAAAAAAAACTGATAATAATAATAATAATTATATAATAATTATTTTAATAATAATTAGTATAATTAGACTTGAAAATCATTTTTAAATGTAAAAAAATTTTTATTTTTCAGGATAATTTGTTAAATATTCTAAGTAGCACAAGTTGAAAATTCTTCTATGGATAATTTCTAAGAAATGAATTAAAAATCAATAAAATCAAAATTTTTCATCTCAGATTCAAAATTTGGATAACTTTTTTGAAAAATAAATTCCACAGACATGGTACTCGTTTTCTACTAAAATAAGGTCAAAGATTTCAAATCCCAACTTAAAAAAGAAGGACAAATAAAAAACAGTAAGAATAAAGAGTACAATAAAATAAAATGTTGAAATAAATAATTGAAAGTAAAAGTTATTTTTAATTTTTTTCACGTAGAATTTGTCTGACTAAATATTATTTTTCTACTGAAAGTGTCGAAAGTTGAAAATTGAAGACATGGAATTAAAATTACATTCTAAATTAATAAATACATTTTTTCCACAATGAAATTCAAGTTAAAAAATAAAAATAAAATTAAAATTGATTAATTTAAAATGATATTAAATGTAGAAT
The DNA here is from genome assembly GCA_032872475.1 of Leptopilina myrica (nomen nudum). Classification (NCBI taxonomy): domain Eukaryota; kingdom Metazoa; phylum Arthropoda; class Insecta; order Hymenoptera; family Figitidae; genus Leptopilina; species Leptopilina myrica (nomen nudum). Next base: position 5,696,574 of record CM065458.1, read on the forward strand.
AAAATTAAAATTGATTTATTGAATTATTTTTTCCATAAATAATTAAACTTATCGCAGTGTTTCCATTATTTTTAGTACAATTTTAATCGACTTCCTCGAAAAATGTAGGTGATTACATTTCCACAAATTTGATTAAAATTTGTCTGAATAATTTAATTAGTATTAAAAAATGTGTTCTTAAAATTCTTTATGCTAAATGAAATGTTGAGAAACGTTCAATTATTAAATTTTTAAAATTGAATTATTTTCAAAAATTTTAACAAAACTGTTGCCAAAATTACAATACTTTTCTTTTTTTCTAACATAAATTTTATTAAACTTCGTCGAAAGAATTTAATTATTATTTAAAAAAAAAATGTTGGTAAAATTCTAAAAAAATTTCAATTATTTAAAAAATTTTCAATTATATTTGTTTGTAAAAATTCCATTATCTTAAAATAATAATTTATTTTTTATTGAATTATTTATTATTGAATTATTTTTTTCATAAATAATTTAACTTATCGCAGAATTTCGATTATTTTTTAGTACAATTACAATGTAGGTGATAACATTTTCACAAATTCTTGGCGAAATTTCAATTATTTTAGGAAAATTTTCTTCAAATTCAATGATTTTCAAGATTTACTATTCTTATCAAATTTTCCATAAGAATTATTTTAAAAAAACGGTAATAAAATATTAAAATTGATTTAATACTTTAAAAGGGAATTTGTATTTTTAAAAATAAAATCATAATTCCGATCACTGACATTCCTCGATTATTTTCGAAAAATTTAAATAAATTTCTCTAAAAGAATTCAATTATTTTACAAATAATGTACACAATTTTAATTATTTTTTTAGAAAAGTTCAATTATCTCGAAATAATAGAATTGAAAAATTTTAAGAATCATTTTCTTCAGAATTTAAAGAAAGAAATTTGCTAAAATTCAATTTTATTAAACATTTTCAAGTGTTTATATTTTAAAATATAGTTAATAAAAATTTTAATTATTTATCTTCGCCCTTAGAATCATGAATACATTGAACTAACTTTTTTCAAACATTTTAATTCAAACTCTTAGAAATTTAATTTTTGAAAAATTTCAAATCATTTAATCAAAGTAATACTTAATTGAAAATTAAATTGAATGTAAAATAAAATTAACATTGATTTATTGAAAATTGAAATACAAAAATAGAATAAAATTAAAATCTTTCAATTGAAATTATTAAATGTAAATTATGCTTCGAATAATTAATATTGAAAAATTGTTGTTAAAAAAAAGAATAATATAAATTTACATTGTCATAAATATCGGTTAACAGTCATTATTTCTAAATGTAGATCAACGGTCAAAGATTAATAGAACATTGATTAATGAATATAAAATTGAAATTTGTAAAATTGACCGTAAATTAATTACCATACACTGATTTTCAGAGATTAGAATCAGTACAGAGTTACAAGTCTAAAATAACCATATAGAAAAAAACTCCATTAACATAAGTATGCAATTAATAGAAATTAATAGATCGAAACTAGAAACTTAATACAATTATAACAAAGAAGAAAAAAAAAGAAAACGAATGCAAAAAAAAAAATTGCCAGTTCTAGAGGATATAAATTAACTTTTCTCTCAACTTTTGATTGATTCGAACAAATTTCTCAATTTACTTGACATTATTTTTAGCCCGTTACGGCGTGAATTGTATATATTCGAGAAAAGACACGTAACTACACGTGTATAGAAGAGAGAAAAAAAGAGAGAGAAAGAGAATCGTCGCGTGCTTGTAACGATTTTCAGGGATCTTTAGAATCTCTATGAAGCATCGATCACTGAAACGCAAACGGTGAGAATGATTCGAATCGTTACAAGCGAATCTCGCCTGTTACATGATCACTGCGGCATGGCAGCATCGAACGTGCCGAGGTGTGGGCCAGTCTCTCGCTTCGAATCATTAATGCGGCAAGGTCGGTGAAAGGATATATGTATACTCACACACACACTGAACAATTTTCAGTTCGGGCATCTCATCTTACACAATCATGCTTATCTCCCTTCCCCCCCTTAAGTGTACCTGTATTATTGCAGAGTTACTAATGCTTGCCTATAGGGCAAAGGCGCCTCGAAACCTGAACGTCGATTTAATTGACCGATGTTGTACATCTGCGGTCATGCCTCGAATTAACATTTCAATACTATCGATGCGATTACAAACTAATTGCGTGAAAGGTGATTGAGGAAAAGTGCTAAGCGTATTTTCTTCCTCTTCTTCTTCTTCTTCTTCATTTTGCTAAATTTATATTTTATTGCACTCTCAGAGAATTTTATCACCAAAATTTAAAAAAAAAATGTTTTATTATTGCTTCCTCCTACTGAGGAAGTATTGTAATACCAAAATTTTTCAGGTTCGATTTTTTAACATATCTTTATGTTATTTGACCTCAGGACACTGAGAAAAAAATTTATTTAATTCAAACAAATTTTGTTTTAATCAAACTTAAAATATCTTTGCTATACAGTCAAACATATTTAAGTTTAATTCAAACCAATTTTCTGGTTCAGTTTAAGAGATTATATATTGAAATCAAACATAAATTGTGATTGATTTTAAATTATCTGTAGTTAACTTTTAAGTTTGATTCAAACATAAAATTTTTAAACATAATTTTTGTTTAAACCGTAACAGAAAATATGTTTGAATTAAATATAATTATTCAAACAAATAATACTTTTGAATCAATTCAGTAAATACTTTCTATATATTGAGATTAAACTTGCAAACTAATTTCAATTAAACAAAATCACTTAAAATTATTTTTCTATTTAAATTAAACTAAAAAAGTTATTGATATTTTAAAAAACAGAAATTGTGAAAAAAAAATTTTTTCATGTGAAAGTATTAAATAAAGAGAAAAAAATATTACAGCACTTAAGAATAATTGTTCAAAATTTATACTTTATTGTTATTAACATCTCTATGAGAAAGCAAAGTGTTCATGAAATAAACACAACAAGATTTACGAAAACGAATAAAATGAGTACCAAAAATTTATAACTTGGCAGCGGTTTTTAATTTGTTTTCAAAAAAATCACTTTTTACTTCAACTCTTATACATTGAAAAAAAATCTAATTGATTTAAATAACTGTTTAATTGTAACTATTGTCAATTAAATATTTAATTCAATTAAATAATATTTACTGGAATCAGTTAAATGGTATTTGCTTCAAATACTGAAGTTATTGATTCAAATACCATTTAATTGACTCCATTAAATATTATTTGATTCAAATAAATATTGAATTGATAATAGTCAATTAATCTGTTATTTGAATCAATTCAATTTTTTGCAGTGTGTAGATATTTGTACTGTTCTCTAAATTGGATTTAGATGAAAATAATTAGTTTTGATAATAAAAAAATCAGTCACTGATTCAAAAGAAATTTCAATTATATATAAAAAAATTTTAATTATTTGTTTAGAAAAATTCCATTATCTTGAAAGAATAAAATTAATATTAGGAATTAACTAATGTTTCTAAGGGCGATGATTAATAATTAAAATTTTTATTAATTAATTTGGAAAAATATATACATAAAGAAATATTAAATTTAATATTACGTAAATATTTAAAAAAAATTATAAAGTTAAAAGAAATATTGTGAAATTCGACTGAAAGTATGTCATTAAATTTGTTTAAGAATTCCATTAGAAACTTTTTAATAAATAAAATTTTCAATGTATTTTAATACAATAATAAATTAATAATTAGATTGTAGAAAGAGTCCCATTCTAATGTATTCATGTTTCTAAGGGCGAAGATTATTAATTAAAATTGTTATTAATTAATTTTAAAAAATGTAAATAAACACTTCAAATTATTGAATAAAATTGAATTTTCGCAAATTTTCTTTTTAAAATTCTGAAACAAAATATTCTTAAAATTTTTCAATTCTATTATTTTAAGATAATGGAATTTTTCTAAACAAATAATTGAAAAATTTTTAAATAATTGAAATTTCTTTAGAATTTTACCAACAATTTTTATTTAATAATAATTGAATTCTTTCGACGAAGTTTAATAAAATTTATGTTAGAAAGAAAGAAAAGCATTGTAATTTTGGCAAGAGTTTTGTTAAAATTTTTGAAAATAATTCAATTTTAGAAATATAATAATTGAAAGTTTCTCAACATTTCATTTAGCATAAAGAATTTTAAGAACACATTTTTTAATATTAATTAAATTATTGAGACGAATTTTAATCAAATTTGTGGAAATGTAATCACCTACATTTTTCGAGGAAGTCGATTAAAATTGTACTAAAAATAATCGAAACTCTGCGATAAGTTTAATTATTTATGGAAAAAATAATTCAATAAATCAATTTTAATTTTATTCTACATTTAATATAATTTTCAATAATTCAATTTTAATTTTATTTTTTAACTTGAATTTCATTGTGGAAAAAATGTATTTATCAATTTAGAATGTAATTTTAATTCCAAGCCTTCAATTTTCCACTTTCGTCACTTTCAGTAGAAAAATAATATTTAGTCAGACAAATTCTACGTGAAAAAAATTAAAAATAACTTTTACTTTCAATTATTTATTTCAACATTTTATTTTATTGTACTCTTGTTTATTTGTCTTTCTTTTTTAAGTTGGGATTTGAAATCTTTGACCTTGTTTTAGTAGAAAACGAGCAACATGTCCGTGGAATTTATTTTTGAAAAAATAATCTAAATTTTGATAAAAATTATTTTCAAATATATAATTGTTTTTTTTCAAAAAGGTTTGATTAATAATTTGGAAAATTATTGAACTTTAGAAAAGTTTAGAATTGAAAATGCAGAATCGAACTGAACATTTAATTAATTAATTTAATTTTTGTTAATTTCGATTAATTCAAAAACTAAAATAATTCCCCACCTAATTATCTAATAGTTTATTGCATAATATGATCTGCGATAAATTTACGAATTAAGATTTTTAGAAAAAAAAACAACTAATATGAATTAATACCCAAAAATAAAGAAACTTAATCTCCAATGTTAAGGACTTTTATATGTCATTTCAATAATTTGAATAATGGTAATTAAATTCTTGATTAGCGGAATATTAATGTATTGACCGGTCAGTCAACTAAAGGTCTAAAACCTGAATTACTGTCAGATTATTTAAATTGCTAATCGATAAGCAACTTAATTAATTCAACTCTTTATATCATGCACAATTTAAATTTGTATCAATGTCAATAAAATTCAAATGTCAATTTATCAAAATTATAATTTTTTCTTTGTTTTTCGTTTTCATATAAGTAAAAATAGTATAAGTAAGTAAACTATGAGAAGAAATATAAAAAGATAAGTTAAAATTTTTTATGAGGAAAAAAAACAGAAGATAAGTAAAAAAATTTTTTTCCTTTAAGCTTTCTAGTTTATATAGTATGTGATTAAATTAATTTTTTTAACTAAAAGTATTTAATTTGACATTATTATGAAAGTTGTCGAAATTTTATCTTGATAAAAAAAATTACTTAATTATTGGTTATAAAAAGACAAAGTGTTGAGGAGAGGACACTTGGAGGTGTGCTCTTCATAAAGTACATTATAAAAAAGAACTAGGCGGAAATGGAACCGCAAATCCTTCCTGCGTGTTGGCCTAATTAGCGATAATTTAGCGCTGAAAATAAAATTACTCCAACATGACAGAGATTGTGACTCAGCGTGAAGTTTCTGACACTATAACTCTTCACCGTGAACGAGAAATAAAAAAAAATTAGTCTGCTTTCACGATGCAAAGTCTCACTTTGTATTGTATATAGGTGACTCAAGCTCCGCACAGAAGTTACAAAGAAAAATATTTTTCATTCTTCATTAAATTTACGTTTTTTGGTATATTTCTTGTCGATCAGGTTTGCTTTTTGTTTTTTTTTTAAATTAATTAGGATTTTTTCCACATATTTTTTTTAAACCTTAATATTTTTTATATCAAAATTTCGGTTTGTTGCACTTTTTCGCCAGATTGTAAAATACTTTTACAAAAATTTAATATACATTTTCTTTCGGTGTATAATGTTACCTCAAAATTTTCGATTAATCAGAAATCTTTTAAATAATGTGTTAGAAAATAAAAAATTAATAATTTTATAAAATTTCGATTAAGCTTTCTGAAAGAAATTAGTTTCATAGAATTTTTAATTAAAAACATGGAAAATTCAGATTTTCAAATAATTTAATTCGAAACCTTTACGAAATTCAATTATTTATGAAAACTTCAATTATTAGTAACTTCGGAAAAATTTATTTATTTAAAAATTAATGGGACAAATAATAAATAAAATAAATTCAATTAAATTCTAAATTTAAAATCTAAAATTTTAACTGAAATTATATTTAATTCAATTTTTTTTAGAAATTTCTACGAGAATTAGATTCTCATAAAGAATTTTATAAACGACTTTTTAAATAATAGAATTCTTGCGACGATTTAAAAAAAAAAATTTTACTAATAATTAATTTTTTTGGAAAAAATTGTATGAAAAATAATTGAAACTCTGCAATGAGTTTTGTTATTTATGAAAATAATTGAATTATTCCGAATGATTTTATTATTTGTAACAAAAAAATTAATTCCCTGTAAGGAATTTAAAAATATTTGAAAATAATTAATTACCTTTACAAAATTCATTTATTTCTAAAACTTCCAATTATTAGTAACTATCCCAAAAATTCAATTCTTATCTAAAATTGAAACTAAAGTAAATTTTTGATTGGAAAATTCTATGATTATTCAATTATTTAAATATAAAAATAAACAATTATTTATTGAATATTGGAATGTTTCTTGAAACTGAATTTTCGTGAACAATTTTATCATTAAATTTTCAAATAATTGAATTCTTTTGACAAATTTTAATAAAAAAATTTTAGAGTAAGGACATTTAGGATTTCGATTAAATTTGTATTTAAAATAAATCAAATTCTGTAATGATATTATTATTTATTAAAATAATTGAATTATTGTACAAATCCTATTTTTAATATAAATCGTAAAACACGAAAATGAATTAAAATTTAATAAAAATTTCGATAATAATTGAAATTTTGACATGAATTTTTAATTTTATTAAATTTTCTGTAAGTAATTGAATTTTACTTTTAAAAATAATTAAATTCTCGCGATGAACACTACTGTTTATGAAAAATATTGAGTTTTACAATTAATATTATTAAAATTCCTAAAAATAATTGAATTTTGTCGAAGAATTTTGTTATTCCTTAAAAAAAAATAGTTAAAATTGTTGACGATCATTTTTCTGTTCATAGTGACATTATAGAAATTATTGAATGTTAAAATATGGAATATTTATTTATAGAATAATTCAATGTTTTTTTTTACTTTTTAAAAATTGAATTCCCATAAAGAATTTGATTAACAAATATTTAAATAATTAATTTTTTTCGTCAAATTTTAATCAAATTTTTAAGAATAATTACATGAATTTCATTGAAATTATTGAAATTCTGTAACGAGCTTTATTATTTATTAAAATAATTGAATTATTAGAAATAATTTTTATGCAAAAAAAAATTTAAATTATTGACTTATTTCGAAAAAATGTATACAATTTCTATTTTTAATAATTAAATTCTTCTGTCGAACCTGATTTCTTCAATATATTTAAATTGTAAAAAAAATGTATGAAACTTTTAAATTCATAATAAGTCAAATTAATGAAAATGAAAACATTCGGAAAAAGTAACAAATTTTATTTACTCCAACGTTTCGAAATCAAATCGATTTCCTCTTCACGGAGTCTATTCAAAAAATATATACAAAATTAAAAAATAATAAAAACTACTTTAACAATAAATAAAAATAAATAAAGTACATATTCAAAAAATTATCTTACCAAAAAATATGTATATATTTTTTGAATAGACTCCCTGAAGAGGAAATCGATTTGATTTCAAAACGTTGGAGTAAATAAAATTTGTTACTTTGTCCGAATGTTTTCATTTTCATTAATTTGACTTATTTATTAAGTATCTCGGACGTTAAAGACTATTTAATTAATTAAATTCATAATGTTTATTCCTGTAATTATTTTTTACTCTCTAAATTTGAATTAGTAAAAATCTTTACTAATATTTGAATTAGTGGCTAACTTTTTACTTTTGAATTAGTAAATTTTACTAATAAATAGTTATTTCTACTAATTTCTTTTGTAAAATTGACTTATTCAAAAGCAAAAAGTCAAATTAGTAAAAAATTAATTAAAATTAAAATTAGTAAAGATTATTACTAATTCAAATATAGAGAGTGGGGAAGAATAATTTTACCCAATGGTAATTTAACTTTAATTTTTAGATTGAAATAATATGGAGATTCTATAACGAGAATTTTATTTATTTATTTAGTGTTATTATAATTAATATAATTTTTAATAGTATTAAAATTTTGCTAATTAGTCGTTGCTTTTGGTTTAGATAATACGGCACGTGGTAGCAGCGAGGCTGTCTCACAGACGAGTCCTGCGAGCAGTACGAGCAGCTCCAGCGTGAGCCAGGCGAGCCAGCAAGTGTCCCAGGTGAGCCAAACTCACCAGCAATCGGGCCAGAGTCATCACCATCATCAGGACATTCAAATGGGCATCTCCACTGACGATGTGAGGCCCGAAGACGACGGTCTGCATCCAAGGGCGGCTCCAACGAGTCCCGAGAGCGAAGCCGAGGTCGATGACTTTGCACCCAAGAGAAAACAGCGCCGATATCGAACGACATTTACCAGCTTCCAATTGGAGGAACTCGAGAAGGCCTTCTCCAGGACCCATTATCCCGATGTTTTCACTAGGTGAGTTTTTTTCCCCACTTATTCATATGGCTAAAGTTTCGAACGTTCAAGTGAACGAATTTTTTTTCCATCCTAAGGGTTTTTTTTTCGAAAATTACTATTCTCAGAAAAGAAAAATAATTGAAATTAAACAATATTTAGCTCTAGAATTAATTTTCTTCTATCTAAACATAATTTTTTTTAAAGAAATACAAATTTGAAGAAGTACAAAAAATATTGTCGTTTATTTGAAAATATTATTATTATATTATTATAAAAAATTTTGATTAATAGTTGAATTTTTTTACTGTAAAAATTAATATTTTATTAAATGATCGCACGTTTCTTAATATTGAATTTTCGTACAGAATTTTATCAACGAATTTTTAAATAATTGAATTTTTTTGGTAAATTTTAGTAAAATTTTTAAGACTAATTTCATTTTTTCAAAAGTTTGATGAAAAATGTACAAATATTACAAACAATCGAAATTCTGCCAAGAAGTTTATTAAATCTTTGAATGTCGAAGGAAAATTTTTATATTTATAAAAAGTAATTGAAAACTGACGAAAATTTTGGTAATTTTTTCAACATAATTGCATTTTTGCCAAAGAATTATATTACATTTAAAAATAATTGAATTCTCGAGACAAATTTTATTAAGATTTCTTTTAAATAATTGAATTCTTACGTTAAAATTTTTTTAAATATTAGACATTGAAAATAATTGATGTTTGACAAATTATTTTGAAAAAGAAATGAAAAGAATTATATTACTTTTGAAAATAATTGAATTCTTGAGACGAATTTTATTGAATTTTTTTTTAAATAATTGAATTCTTTTCTTAAATTTTTTTTTGAAATATTAGACGTTGAAATAATTAAATTTTGACAAATCGCACGTTTCTTAATATTGAATTTTCGTACAGAATTTTTTCAACGAATTTTTAAATAATTGAATTTTGTTGGTAAATTTTAGTAAAATTTTTAAGACTAATTTCATTTTTTCAAAAGTTTGATGAAAAATGTACATATATTAAAACCAATCGAAATTCTGCCAAGAAGTTTATTAAATTTTTGAATGTTGAAGGAAAATTTTTATTTTTTTAAAAAGTAATTGAAAATTGACGAAAATTTTGGTAATTTTTTCAACATAATTGCATTTTTGCCAAAGAATTATATTATATTTAAAAATTATTGAATTCTCGTGACAAAGTTTATTAAGATTTCTTTTAAATAATTGAATTCTTACGTTAAAATTTTTTTAAATATTAGACATTGAAAATAATTGATGTTTGACAAATTATTTTGAAAAAGAAATGAAAAGAATTATATTACTTTTGAAAATAATTGAATTCTTGAGACGAATTTTATTGAATTTTTTTTTAAATAATTGAATTCTTTTCTTAAATTTTTTTTTGAAATATTAGACGTTGAAATAATTAAATTTTGACAAATCGCACGTTTCTTAATATTGAATTTTCGTACAGAATTTTTTCAACGAATTTTTAAATAATTGAATTTTGTTGGTAAATTTTAGTAAAATTTTTAAGACTAATTTCATTTTTTCAAAAGTTTGATGAAAAATGTACATATATTTTATTGAAATTTTTTTTTAAATAATTGAATTCTTTTCTTAAAATTTTTTTTCTGAAATATTAGACGTTGAAATAATTAAATTTTGACAAATCGCACGGAAAAAAAACCTTCAACTGGAACAGCTAAAATATCGAAAGTATTCGTTGCAATAACTAAAAATTTCGCTATTGTAATTAAATTTGTAGTTGTTCCAGGTAAAGATTTGTTTTCGTGCGTTTTGAAAAAAATGAAATTTTTTTGAAAATATCCAGGTTATGAAATGGAAAATGATGATCACTAATTTGGTTATTTAGCGTTTTTTCAATGATGAAAAGCGATTGGTAAAGTTTCAGATCGAATTTCGTGGAAAGAGATGTGGAAAGTGGCATTACTGAGAAACGGCGAAAGAATGCATTGAAGAAAATGAATACATCCATCAAGCAGTTAGAAAGAGTCCTTGGCAGTTTCGAAGCTCATATATTAGTGAGAATAGGTCTTGCCACGAAAGGCCTTAACTACTTTATTTAAAAGGAATAATATAGTGACGCAAGCAAAATGGTTGATATTATACCGTGATTACCTCAACCTATGCACAGACATTTACAGAGAGAGAGAAAGAGAGAGCAGAGAAAAAGGTGAAGAAAAACAGAAAAAGGCGAAGAACGAGAGAAAAAGCAGAAAAAAAGGTGAAGAAAGAGAGAAAAAGCAAAAAAAGAAGGCGAAGACAGAGAGAAAAAGGGGAAAAAAGAGAGAAAAGGCAGACAAAAGGTGAAGAAAAAGGTGAAGAAAGATGGAAAAAGCAAAAAAAGAAGGTGAAGACAGAGAGAAAAAGGCGAAGAAAGAGAGAAAAGGCAGACAAAAGGTGAAGAAAAAGGTGAAAAAGAGAAAAATAGAAAAAAAGGTGAAAAAATAGAAAAAGAGAGAAAAAAAGAGAAAAGGGCGAAGAAAGAGAGAGTAAGCAGAAAAAGATGAAGAAAGAGAAAAAAGAATTGAATAAAGAGAGAAAAAATAGGAAAAGAGGTGAAGAAAGAGAGAAAAAGTAGGAAAAGAGGTGAAGAAAGAGAAACAAAATAGAGAGACACTAATACTGCACAGGATAGAAATTTCCAAAGCAATTTCCTAGATTGCTATGGTTTTGCAAAGCGTCCACTCAGTGAGGCACTTTTCTTGGATTTTCTATAACACCACTTGCACCATTATTTCCTTTAACTCGCGCTGATGGGTTCGAGAAGGTTATAGTATATAGCAGATACGTTATGTATTTTCCGAATGTATTTAACAGTACATTACAGTTCATCGATCATCGGTTTCCTATATGCATAAATACGCGTTTGAGAAACATTTGCTTATTCAGTCCCGAGTCACGGTATGTAAATTTCGTTCCGTGTTCAATGTGCAAGCCCTCGAGTTTACATTATTAACCTGAACCAAATTACGTATAGTTACGCGCCGCCAATCGAGTAGGCGTGTAATGTGTAATTCATCTTGATTTTTTCCCTGCCCTTTATTTTCGCATAAAAAGAAAATGCAGAAAAACAAAAGTTTTGTCAGTGCAACAATATTGTTTTAGTAAAAAAAAATTTCGCTTCGTTTCACTTCTTCTCCATTTTGTATGAAATACTATTTTACAAAAATTAATGTATATTTTTTTCTCTGCGTGTGTATTTTTTATCGAAAAATGACATTCAATGATCATCAAGTTTTGAACGTTCAAATGAACGAAATATTTTTTATTGAACATATTTTAATAAATTATTTATCATAAAAAAATTAAAATACTGAAATATTACGTTTAAAAACTCAGTAATTAATTTTTTAGATAGTAATGCAAAATAATTGCATTAAAAATTTAATTTTTTAAAGAAATAAATAAATTTCGTTCATTTGAATGTTCAGAACTTTCGGCTCTTCACATTCAGAAAAATTTCAAGTAAAAAAAAATAATTTAAACTAATTTAATTTTTAATGAAAATTCAATTTTATTTTACACTAATTAATTTTTGATTTCCATTTATTTTACTTTTTATTATTTATTTCTACTTTTCATTTTATTTTAAACTTTGTTGCTACTGTTTTTATATTCCTAAACATTTGAACGTTCAAAATTTGCAGAATATCTATTTTTTTATTTTTAGTTTTTTCTTATGTTAGATTTGAAATCTTCGACCTTCTTTTAGTACAAAACGAGTTTCTTAAAAAAAATTAAAAAATTTTGTTTTTAAGAACAAAAAATTTTATTTTATTGTTTTTTATTAATTTCTCAAGAATTATGCACGAAAAAAATATTTAGAAAATGCTTCTTTGAGTATTTCATAAATGAGCGGAAAAATTATAATTTTCTAGAATTTTTGACAAAAATTCTTCTTATTAGTTTTAATAATTTTTTAAAAAGTTCTTTGGGAATTTTTAAATCCACTTTTTTACCATACAATTTTACGAAACTCTGATTACTTGAAAATTCTTCAATTAAATACCTAGATATATATTCAGAAATAGGAAATTTTAATTTACAAAGATTTTAATTTGAAACCTTTACAAAATTCAATTATTTCTAAAAATTCACGGTATAATGATTTTACTTTTCTAAAATTTCCATAAAAATTCATTTTTTTAATCAATTCTTATTCGTCAATTCTACAAAAATTCAATTATTTTAATATTTAAATAATTAAATTGAGAAAATTTTTCCTTAACTTGTTTTTGTATGTTTTAAATACAAATTATAATAATATATTTATATAATAATGTAAGTAAATTTGTGTTAGTTACAAATTATAAAAATATATTATAATATTTAATAATATTTAATAATATTTAAATTGAGAGAGAATAAAAAAAAATATCGATTAAAATTTCATAAAAACCTTCATTTGGAATAAGAATTTACGATGACTCTCTTTTTTTACGTACAATCATATATATATACGATTCCTAAAATAATGATTCGTAATAAAATCCTCCTCACAAAACTGATAATGCGGACGTGATTTATAACTCAATACGAAATAAGATTCGACTTTTCTTAAATAATAAACTCCACAATTTACAAGCTTCAGCACTTTGATAAAAACTCATAAATATCGGGAAAGGCCACAAAATTGAATTAATTTTTTTGATTTTTTTCTAAATGTTGAGTGTAGAGAATATTTTTGTGTCTGCTTTGAAGGATGAACGAGAGAAGGCGTTTTAATACAGGAAATTGTTGTCTCTCTCTCTCGACTTGCTCGATCGGCTTTCTCTTCCTCTCTCCCCCTTCTGTTTATAAAACGATATATTTTCCTTGCTCTCTTTCTCTATTTTTTTCTCTCTTTCTCTCTCTGTTTCTCTTGCTCTCGAACGTGCCCAGTGGTATTAATTTTGCGCTAATTGGATTTTATGGTCGCTTAGGTTTATTGACTAGACGGCTGTATGCGAACCTTGCTAGAACATTGCATATTCATTAGAACTGACTTGTAAGCAATGGGTGTGTGCGTGTGATCAACCGTGTCAATGCCTCTAAAAAGGCTACACTGTATTTGGTAGCACATTTATCATTCATATTTTTCTCAAAGGTGTTACTGTTATTTATTTAGAGCAACGTATTCTTTTTTTTCACATTCCCCGTGGGGGGTGTTAATCAAGTCGCGAATAGTTTTCGATACGAGTACGAAAAAAACGATTTAGAACTAGAAATAGAAATTAGAATTAAAACTAGAAATTAGAATTAAAACCAAAAAGAAAAAGAATGAATACTAAAAAAAAGGAATTAACGCTAAAAATTAGGATTGGAACTAATATTAGAGATTGTTTACGAAGATCCTCCACTGGGAACTGCAAATACACAGAAACGAATGATTTATTCTCAAAAAAGTTCCATTTTCTATGTACTTCTCGAAGGAAAAACCACGGCGGTCACCCATCATGATATTCACCGCGCTCAACGTTGCTTAACCTTCGTGATCGCGAGTCGAACCGTCTGCTATCTCAGCTACATACCAGTTTTACTCCATCAATGCCAATTAACAAGGTTTGATTAATTTTCCCAACGGAAATAATTCAGAAAAGTTTATTTTTCTTCTACCATCCTCAATTTCCATCAGGAAAGAGGAAATAGCTCTTGGAAATCAAATTGTCACTTTTTAAGACACTTTTTACGACTCTTTTTAGGACACTTTTAAGGGCCCTTTTTAGAACACAAATAGGATATATACTTAAAATAAATTAATATACCTAAAAGAAAGCAAATAAAAGTGTGGCGTTAAAACATTATTGTAGGAAAACAATTTTTATTGAATGGCAATAGGTTTATGTTTTTAAGGTGAACAAGTGGTACAAATTAAGTGGTCAATAATATGTTCAAGTACAAACAACTTAAGTGAATAATCGAAGCGAAAAGTCTTGAAATGGTTGAGGAAGAAGTTAGTTGAGTCGTTGAGCACTCAGTTCAGAGCCACTAAAAAAAAAGCCAATGGCGATATAGCATATATATGAAACGGTCGTAACATCGCCTCAGAATTGGCCGACGCGCCGCGGTAGCTCAAGCCACGAGTCTTATCTAAATTAGATCTTAAGAGCCAGTAAAGTAAATGACTACGATCTGCGTATATACTTATATTTTGCATACCGACACAGCGGGTGCTCTCTCTCTCACTTTCTTTGCTTTTTCTCCATGTCTAGTGAATTATTGCACTCAATAGACGATCGTCGACGACAAATCGTCACTGGTTAGAGAAAATTTACTCTAAATCCCACTGAATTTACAAAAAACAAATTTTTTACTAAATTTTTCATTCACTATCAGAATTATTATCATTTCTTTTCTTGTATACTATCTGAGTTGACAAAAAATGGGGAAATTAGGAAATTATGAATTATGAATTATGAAAAATTAGGAATTTTTTTGGCTTGTTTCATTGACTCATGAACTATGAAATTACCACAAATTGCAACAACAAAAAATTGACGAACCCTCAAATTTTTTCCACTTCTGACAATAATTTATGTCACGTAACTTAATTCTATGAAAGAACTGACAAAGTTTTTGTTTATAAAAAAAATCAATTGTTTAAAATTTTTTTTTTTAAATTCTCTTTAACATTTCAATTATGTTTATAAATAGCAAATTTCTTCGGTAAAATTAAATTATATTTAGGAATTTTATGAAAAACAATTCATGGCAAAAATTCAATTATTTTCGTGACAATTAATATTCATCACAAGGATTCAATTATTTTCAAAAAATAATAAAATTCATCGCTGAAGTGCAATTATTTTAAAAAAACAGAAAAATGGTCGTCAACATTTCAATTATCCTTTTTAAATGGATTAAAAAAATTCTTCGATAAAATTCAATTATTTTCATAAATAGTAGTATTCATCACAAGAAGTCGATTATTTTACAAATTTTTCATAAAATTCATGACAAAATTTTAATTATTTTCGAAAAATTTGTTAAATTTTAATTTATTTCAATAATTTACGATTTTTAAATTCCTTACAGGGAATTAATTTTTTTGTTACAAATAATAAAATCATTCGGAATAATTCAATTATTTTCATAAATAACAAAAATCATTGCTAAGTTTCAATTATTTTTCACACAATTTTTTCCAAAAAAATTAATTATTAGTAAACATTTTTTTAAAAATTGTCGCAAGAATTCTATTATTTAAAAAGTCGTTTATAAAATTCTGAATGAGAAGAAATTTATAAATGAAAAGATTTAAAGTATCATTCAATTATTTTTAAAAAAATTATATATGTTTGTATTAAAATAATTGTATTCTCGTAGAATTTTATAATGAAAATTGAATTAAAAAATAAAAATTATGTCGCAGTTAAAGTTTTAGATAATAATTGAATTTATATCAATTATTTATCTGTCTCATTAATTTTCAAATAAATGCATTTTTTAGAAGTTACTAATAATTGAAATTTTCATAAATTATTGAATTTTGTGAAGGTTTTGAATTAAATTATTTGAAGATCAGAATTTTTTATGGTTTTAATTAAAAATTCTATATGAAACTAATTTCTTTCAAAAAGCTTGATCGAAATTTTTCTAAAATTATTAAGTTTTTATTTTCTAATACATTTATTTGAAAGATTTCTGAATAAACGAAATTTTTGGGGTAAAATTGTGCACTGAAAGAAAGTGTATCATAAATTTTGTAAAAGTATTTTTTTTAATTTGGGGAAAAAGTGCAACAAACCGAAATTTTGATATAAAAAATACTATGGTTTAAAAAAAATTATGTCGAATTCAGTATAATTATGTGAAATATTGAGAATTTTAATTCAAATTTTAATATAACTTTACTAAATTCTACGTAATTTTTCTTAAGGGCATTTGAACCTTTATGACGTCACAACATTAAAATATATGGTTTGCATCAATGGTGACGTCATAATGGTTCAAATACCCTTAAAGTTTAGTACTTTTTATATAAAAATTTCACTTTTTCCCAAGATTGTAAAATACTTTTACAAAATTTAATATTCATTTTCTTTCAGTGTGTATTGTAAACAAATGGAATTGGAAATTTTCAAGGAACTTTTTGAAGAATTATTAAAAATATCTAATTTAAAGAAAAAATTTTATTTTAAAAGTTATGGAAAATAATAATTGATTTGAAATGATGAAAAAAAATTTCTAATTAAGGGAATTTGAACTATCATTACGTCACGAATTTAGAACACATGCTTTGGTTATACTGTGACGTCATAATATTTCAAATGCCCTTAAAACTAATTTTGTAGAAGTTATGGTAACAATATTTTTGTAATATAAAATTATGATTTTATTTACTCGGTCACTTGTTATTAATTCAAAACATTAGGAAATCGGTCCCTTTGTGACTTTGGGTCGAAATAGGAAAAAAATGATCTCAAATTAAAATCGAAAAAATCCCGCAAGGCTTTTTTAGTTTTTAAGTTGACAATTTTTATTTTTTAACATCCAATAGACGATGAAAAATAAGAATTCACTCGTCGAGACTTATAGAGACAATTGCACAACTCCTCGGCGCGCGGAGATACTTTGAATGCACACACAATCAGAGCAAAATCGTTTTATGTATCTCGCTCGTTAATGACCTTGAAATGGTTGGACAGCAATTATCGCAAGGATTAATATAACGTTTTCAATTATGAAGACTCGCTTTACTGCTTTAATCCAATTCACCAGTGAATTCTTAATCGAAACAACATTGCAAAGAGCCACTGTCTCTCATCTCTTTTTTTTCCCCTGTCCTGTTTTGATATTCCTATATAAAGCGTCTCAGTAATAGTGTGTTATATTTTTTCTTCCCGCTAAATATAGAGCCAATCAAATACGGATTTAAAAATAAGTATATACAAAAAGAAGTTTTACAAAAAAATTTCTTTTTACAAAAAAAAAAAAAAAAAAATGTCTCCCGTGTAGAATGACGATATTTCTCGCGATTTACGCGAATTAAATGTAAATTGCGAAATTTCCGTTATCTTGCCGTAGTTTCTAAAGTCGAGTTTTATAAGTTCATTAATTTCCTTTAAGGAATTACGCGCTGATTGGCGGAGACCTTAATTTATGTTTGAGTTATGCAAATTGTACCGACGGAGATATCGGCTTTCCTGGCATACCAATCGGTTTTAATTAAAGATAGTGGTCGATTACTTATTGAAAAGAAACAAAAGTCGTTATAGGCTCTTTAATTCCCAATCGGAATATATATATATATATATATACTATACATATATGCTTTCAATTAAACTTCGAAATAATTGACTCCTATATATCCATATCTAACGAACTCTGGTTTACTAGATCTTTATACATATAACGAGATTTAAAACTGCTACATATTGGAAAATTAGGAAACATTTCAATTAACGCATGTAGATTTGTTAATTCGATTTCTCTTTTCCTTTTGGAAATACCTGGTTGCTTTTTTTCTGGCAAAAGTTGTCATTTACCTTCTTCCTCATTTGAAAGTTTATTTTCTATTTTTCCACTTTCGTTTCTTTTACTCTTTTTTTTCTTTTCTTTCTTTTCTTTTCTTCTTGAGAACTGCTCGATATTTCACGATGCAGGGCTCGGATCGACTTTAAGACTCAAAATTAGTCGCTTTAGTCGCATAAATTCACAACAAAAGTCACGAAAAGTCGCATAAAATTTCCGAAAAAGGCGGAAAAAAATCGAATTAAATTTTAGGGAAAAAAACGCCAAAAAGGGAACACGAAATTGTCAAAAATTGTAAAAAAAATCACATTTCTCACCAACACTATACTTTAAGATCAAACAATCCGGAATAATATTTAATAAAATTTAATAAAATGCATGGCAAAAATTTAATTAGGTATTTTTAACATTTTTTTAAAAAATCTGTTTAAAATTTCAATTATTTTTATAAATAATAAAATTCTTTTCCAAAATTCGATTATTTAAAAAAAATTTAATAAAATGCCTGTCATAGTTTCAATTATCTTTATAAATAATAATATTCTACTCTAAAATTAATTTATTTTCAAAAATAATGAAATTCTTTGCAAAAATTCAATTACATTCATAATTTTTTTTAAATTTCTCGTCAAAATTTAATAAATAATGAAATTCATCATGGAAATTCAATTATTTTCAAAAATAATAAAATTCTCCGCAGAATTTCAATTATTTTCAAATTTTTTTAATTTCTCGTCAAAATTAGCATTATCTCCATAAATAATAAAATTCATCATGGAAATTGAATTATTTTCAAAAGTTCTGATAAAATTCTTTGCAAAAATCAATTATCTTCAAAAATAAGAAAATTCTTCGCAGAAATTCGATTATTTAAAAAATTTTTTTTTAAATTCTCAAAATTTCAATTATCTTTGTAAATATCAAAATTCATCTTCAAAATGCAATGAGTTTTAAACATTTTTTTTAAATTTGTTCAAAAATTCAATTATCTTTATAAATAATATAATTCTTCTTTGTAATTCAATTGTTTTCAAAGAATTTTAATAAAATTCATCCTAGAAATTCAACTATTTTCAAAACAATTTTTTTAATTTCTCGTCAAAATTGTCATTATCATCATAAATAATAAAATTCATCATGAAAATTATTCAAAATTAAATAATTATAATAATTAATAATAATAATTATAATTATTAAATATATTAATTATTTTCAAAAGTAATGATAAAATTCTTTGCAAAATTCAATTATCTTACAAAATTAGAAAATTCATCGCAGAAATTAAATTATTTTCAAATGTTTTTATATTCTCCCCACAATTTCAACTATTTTTAAAAGTATCAAAATTCTTCTTTAAAATTCAATTATTTTTAAACATCCTTAAAAAAAATCTGTTCAAAATTTCAATTATCCTTATAAATAATAAAATTATTCTCTGGAATTCATTTATTTTCAAAAGTAATAAATTTCTTCGCAGAAATTCAATAATTTAAAAAAAATTTGTTTAAATTTCTCGTCAAAATTATCATTATCTTCATAAATAATCAAATTCATCATGGAAATTTAATTATTTTCAAAAGTCATGATAGAATTCTTTGCAAAATTCAATTATCTTAAAAAAATAAGAAAATTTATCGCAGAAATTTAATTATTTTTAAATTTTTTTAAAATTCTCCCCACAATTTCAACTATTTTTAAAAATATCAAAAATCTGTTCAAAATTTCAATTATCCTTATAAATAATAAAATTCTTCTCTGAAATTTAATTATTTACAAAAAATTTTAATAAAATTATTGTCAAAATTTTAATAATTTTTATAAATAAAAAAATTATCCTAGAAATTCAATTATTTTTAAATTATTTTTTTTATAAAATCTTATAATATAAAATAATGATGTTATCACTCGGTCATTTTTTATAACAATTTTTTATAAGAAGTTTAATTTCAAAAAGGTTTGAATTTGAATCTTTTGAAAAATTGTAATTCTTATGGAAAAATAATAATTCAATATTTATTTAAAAAAGAAGTTATTGATGTTTTTTTTCAAATTTGAAAGAGATCTGTAAATAAATTTAACAGAACATTTTTTTGACTAAAACTTTTTCCTTAACTTTAATTTTCTGAAAATTTTAAAAGTCTCAGTCGCATTTTACTAAAAAAAATCTCGAAAAAGTCTATTAGTCGCATCTTTTCACAAAAAAAGTCGCACATTTCCTTAGAAAAGTCGAAAAAAGTCAAAAAAAAGTTGCACAATCCGAGCCCTGCGATATCAAGAGGATTAAAAATTGGGTTAAAAAATAGGAATCAAGGAAAGGAAAAGTATTTTCTTTTTTGTCATTACTTGAATTTTTTTTTAGGGGAAACTGAACAATTTAATAATGCTGTTGATCCGAAAGGAAACGTGCCATAAAGTAGACTATTTAATTACTCGTGGTTGTTATCTGAGCAGGGTAAGTGCAACAGTCTGGAGCCATTAACCCGCAGTGAGGCCTTTAAAGATTATTTATTCAGCCGAGTAGTTAATTACTTGTGTTAATAACGCCATCAAATAAATAAAACAAAGTATTTATCTCCACTGGATAAAATGAAATGATCGCGAATAAATATAACCGCAAGTGAATAAATAAAAACTTGAAGGACATTCATGACTTGCGACCAGTTTATTGGGGGAAAGAGAAAACAGTCGTTCACTTTTGTTAACCCTTGTTAACTCTTGTTCACTCTTCACTCTTATTCACTCTTTACTTTTGTTAACTCTTGTTCAAAAGAAACCAAAAATTAAAAATAAAACAAAACCAAATTTTTTTACCCATTTTAAAAAATACATTGAAACAAAAATTAAAGAGCGGCAAATATTTGTTTTGAAGAAAAACATTCCACGAATGCTATTCGTAATATCAGTGAGGCATTATATATTGCGATATAATCATATTCGGAAATAATTAAAAGTATCGTTTGATCGATGCCATTCGGCGAAGCACTGCGGGACGACATTTTTTAGATTAAGAACAAAGCTATCCGAAAAGTCCGACTCTCGGACGCAGCTCTAATCCGCAGAGTTCGTTAATACATCAAAATGATATCAGAAGAAAGTTTTAGAGGGTGAGCATTAAAAGTTGAAAGAGAGAAGGAATTATTCGGCGTCGGTTCTTCAATTAATGACTGCAAAAGTAGACTCCGAGGCAGAAGGAGAAAGAGGAAGCCGAAACCCCGTACCTGGAAACAATCATCCTTATTAAACTCGTCCCCAAGTTCGCTCCCTCTCCGCATCCTCCTTAATTCACTAACCTTTCAGATGCTCTACCAAGAATCTGATTCAAAAACAGCACGATTACTTTTGTAGCATAAAACAATTTCTTCTAAATAAATCAGGAAAATATATGTGTAAAGGTACCATAGAAGCAAAAAATTTGAGGTTATTTTTTTAATTTTTCGAGTGAAAAGACAGAAAGAAAATCAATTATAAATTTTAAAAAATTGATCTTCAAGTTTTCTTTATATTCGAAATATTCAATAAAAATTGGTTGCAAGTTCAAATAACTAAAAATAAACTTTTAATCAAGAGAAATTTTACACGACCCTAACCTATAATTCGTTTGCTTCTTCTTGCTTCTTCAGAGCGCGTCAAATATTTATGAAAAAGAATGTATCTGACAAGTACTTAATTCCTAAATTGTTACCTTCTGTTAAGAAAAATTTATTTGTCTCGACAAATTTTGTAATATCCGGAAAAAAAATTGTTACAAAAAGATTAAGATAAGATAAGTTCACTATAAAAAGAAAGGCACTAATTTAGAACCAATTTTTTACAGTGTTGAGATTTTTCCAAAAAAGAGAATTAATTTTTTTACCCGTCTTGATAAAATAGTCCAAAAAGGGGGAATTTTTATTTAATTATACGAATTTTACACTGTCCGTGGAGGTTTTGTATACATATAAAACGTGAGAATTTTATTAGTAACAGTATACAATTTTTTTTTTTTTTTTTTTTTTGCACACTGAACGGGTTTTGTGTAATTTAAAAAAGTTGAAACAGTAGCAAATTATTCTCGTGCAAAACGATTAGTTTTGAGAATCGCTCATGAAAGAGGAAGAAAGAGAGAAGGAGAGTGAGAATTCTCGTGTTCTCCTTATCGGTTGCATTTGGATAATACTTGGAGAGGTACAAACCCTCATCCAATTGACGGCAGCGTAACCAATTCGTAATTGGCTCTCCACGCCGTACGCGTATTAAGCGCACATTACGCACGCATTAAGCGCTACCAGCTACCGTCTTCTCTCGTGACTTTTCGCAAACGCGTATTATAACAGACATATGCCCAAAAATAAGACGAGAAGTGCCTTCCTTGCTTTCCTTATATGTATTAAGGCCTATCTATGGCCAGTGGCTGGAATTAATTTACTCTAACGCATTTTATTTATTTAATTATTTATTTTTATTTCCTTTGAGGTAAATATTATTATAGAGTGTAAATAAATATTTTTGTGTACTAATTAATTTTATTTACTGTTGCTTTTTACGCGTTATATGAAGTGGTTGTACCTTTTAGACGATCCTAAAGTTCTGAACGTTTAAATGAAACGAAATTTATTTATTTCTTCTAAAAATTAAATTTTTATTCTAATTCTTTTGGTTCACTATCGAAAAATTAATTACTGAGTCTGTAAATGTTAAATTTTAGTTTAAAAATTTTATTATGTTTAGTAATTTATTAAAATACCTTCAATAAAAAATATTTCGTTCATTTGAACAAGTTCAAAACTTGGGGATCATCCTTTTAGTTTGTAGGCCTAGGAAACGGAGTTTTTCCTGACCTTTTTTTTTTTTTTTTATTTTGACTTTTTCCGTGTTACCAAAATAATATACTGATTCACTCTGAAAATTACAAGATACTGAAAAAAAAATTTCTTTTAAATTTATTTGTAAAACTTTCCTAAATGTAAAATTATTCGAAATCATGAATTTTAAAATTAATCTTAAATTAATTTTTAATTAATCTTAAATTAGTTTTTAATTAAGCTTAAATTAATTAATGAATCCTCTTTAAATAAATATTTAATCATTATTATTTTTGACCATGGGAATTTATTTAAAAAATATTAAATTCAAACGTCTTGGAAATTAGTAAATTATAATTATTATTAAAAGTTATACTGACAATGAGTGATGAAATCATTAACTTATATTATTAAATATATAAAAATATTGTTACAGTAACTTTTTTAAAATTATATTTATCATTTCAGTTAAATTATTTTCTATACAATTTCTATACAATCTTTTTCTTTAAATCAAATATTTTGAATTGAAAAAAAATGGAATAAGTATTTTTTTAGAAAAAGTTCTTTGAAAATTTCCAGTTCCATTTGTTAACAATATACAATGAAAGAAAATAAATATTCAATTTTGTAAAAGTATTTTACAATTTGAGGAAAAAGTGCGACAAAACTGAAATTTTGATATAAAAAGTATTAAACTTTTAATTTAATAACTTCTCAAAAATTTATTTATTTGAAAATTAACGGGACAGTTAATAATGGAAATAAATTCAGTTATTATCTAAAACTTTAACTGGGAAATAATTTTTAATTCAATTTTTGATTAGAAAATTTTACGAGAATTCAATTATTTAAAATCACGTGAATTCTTGTGATTAATATTGTTATTTATGAAAATAATTGACATTCTCCGAATGATTTTTTATTTATAAAAAAAAAATGAAATACCTGCAAGGAATTTAAAAAAATTTGAAAATAATTACCTTTGCAAAATTATTATTAAATTATATGTATAAAAATAATTTAATTATTCTACAAATTCCATTTTTAATAATTAAGTTCCTGTGAAATTTTATTATTTTTTTTTTTTGAAAATAATTGAATTCTTTGAGGAAATTTTATTAAAATCGTAAAATATGGAAATGAATTAAAATTTAATAAAATTTTTGATAATAATTGAAATTTTGCAATGAATTTTTAATTTTATTAAATTTCTTGTAAATAATTGAACAATTACTTATTTGGAAATAATTGAATTTTATTCAATGAAAATTTAAATAATTGAAATTTTGCCATGAATTTTATTAAAATTTTAGAAAATAATTGAATTCTTGTGATGAAAATTCTATTTATGAAAATGATTGAAATTTGCAATTGGTTTTATTAAAATTCCTGAAAATAATTGAATTTTCTTATTTATTTACAAAGATAATAATTGAAATGTTAACAACAATTTTTTTTATATTTAAAAAAAAAAAAGAATTGAACTCGTGCGATGAATTTTATTATTTTTAAATATATAATTGAACGCTTGTGATGAATATTAACAGTTCTGGAAATAATTGAATTTTGCAATTAATTTTTTTTTTTTTTTAATTTTGTCGAAGAATTTCGCTATTTATAAACATAATTGAAATGTTAACGAGAATAAAAAATTGAAGGTTCTCTTATTTCTTTTAAAATTCGTGGTAATTTTATAGTTCATGAGTCAAATAAAAAAGACACAAAATTTCCGAATTTTCCTATAAATTCTTAACTCATAATTTTTTCCACACTGAAAAAATAATTTTATTGATTCAAACAACCGATTAATTGACTATTATCAATTAAATATTTATTATAGAATAAAATTGTATATTTTATTATTAAATTTATATTTATTTTAAGTATTTATTTTATTATTAAATTTATATTTATTTTAAATATTTGTTTTATTATTAAATTTATTTTATTATTAAATTTATATTTATTTTAAATATTTGTTTTATTATTAAATTTATATTGATTTTAAATATTTATTTGAACCAAATAATATTTAATGGAGTCAATTAAATGGTATTTGAATCAATTTGTTTTGTATTTGAAGCAAATAATATTTAATTGACTCTAATAAGTATTTTTTGATTCAATTAAATATTTACTTTATAATAGCCCAGCTGAAAAAGTTCTATAGAATTTCACTAGAATCATTCTATAGAATCGTTCTATATGAATTCTAGTGAATATTCTATAGAATTTCACTAGAATGATTCTATAGAATTTCTACATAAATACTATTAAATTTTAGTGATTTTTAATTAGAAAGACTTTAAATTTGTGAAATAATATATTTCAACAAATTTTAGGCCAAAATAATTGTTTATATCCTTTAAATATATAAAATTCATTGAACTTCGTAATCATACCTAACTATAATGTTAAAAAAATTATTTCACGAAATTTATTTTGGCCTAAAATTTGTTGAAAAATATTATTTCACAAATTTAAAGTCTTTCTAATTAAAAATCACTAAAATTTAATAGTATTTATGTAGAAATTCTATAGAATGATTCTAGTGAAATTCTATAGAATATTCACTAGAATTCATATAGAACGATTCTATAGAATGATTCTAGTGAAATTCTATAGAACTTTTTCAGCTGGGAGTCAATTAATCGGTTATTTGAATCAATCGAATTTTTTTTTCAGTGCAGTTTTAATAAAAATTTATTACTTTTCCCTGAATTTCCTGGCAACTATGTCTATATTTAGTTCAAATTAAACATTTCTCTTTTGCTCTAAAAACGACTCAGTGGAAAAAAAATATTCAGAATAGTAAATATTCCCATTGTCTTCTGGTGAAATCCAAAATAAGAAAACTGTATCGTTCCATGTATAGCACAAAATACAAGCGTCGATTGTGGTGACTTAAACGTATATATATATATATATGTGTTAAACAATAATAATTAGGATTGCGCCACAAGGTACAATCACAGCCGCGACTCGCTGACTGGCCATTCTCGACCTCGGAGGTTAATTAGATAATGTAATTGTCCGGTAATTACATGAATTGCCCGCGCGCCTAGCCTCTGGCTCACACGATTCCAAAGCGCACACGCTACTCACGCCCGCCCCCTTCTTTCTCCTCCACTGTCCTTCCCACGTTTTTTTTTTATTTTTTTATTACTATTCATTTCACCTTTAATTTATTATTATTCACTAGATTTCGATTAATATTCAATCCATACCAAATTCAATTACCGCACTCACAATTGAATATCATTTATATTTAAAATTCTACAACAATGTGTTGTACACAATAATAATCTCTACAATAATGTAATATACCGCAGCGCTGAGAAGGCAATAAAAATTCATATATGAATTCCCTTGCAGACTGGATTATGAAAAATATAATTAAACCAATAATTGAATTGAGTAATTAAGAGCCTTGGAGAATTTAATTTAAAAACAACAGGATGTTATTGTTTGTACGATCGTGTATTATATATTATATAGTCTCGACCTCTTTTTTTTTCGAGATCATATCAGAAAGAGTTTACCTCTCGTAATTGATCAAACGAATAGTTGCAAAAAAAAAAAGAATTAAAAAAAAAAGAATGAGAAATAAATGAGATACGACTGAAGAGAAGCTGAATGTTAATCCACTTAGCGACCGACCTTTTATATACAAGCAATTATCACTGGGATTGTGAAATGACAGATGACCGTGTTACTTACTCATATTATGGATGCGCGCAGAAAGGGTTGCGAAGATCGATTAACAGTATTATAAAGACGATCAATGATTAAAAAGTTAATCGAAATGTAAATCGATGATTAAGTGATTAATTGCTGGGCATTCATCTCGCTATTTTATTATTTAGAGAGAAGACAACGCTCTTTCTCTCGTGTGCGAATGGTTATTAACTAAAAATAATTATATGCAAATATAATTCATAATTTGTGTGTATGGAATTTTTTTTATTTTTCTATATAGATATTTTCTTTTATTATTTTTTGTTTAGTAAATTATTAACTTAATGAGAGTTATTAATTTTAAATTATCATTTGATTATCAATTTAAATTATCTGTTGGTGTTTTTTTTTTATTTATTTTCTATATTGCCGTGTCTAAGTATCTGACTAATGATTTGTTAGTTAATTATTAATTCAATATTAGCCATCGCATTGATTTTTAATTAATTAATTTATTGCTAATTAGAAATAGGCGAGTTATTATCGATCGGACAATTAACAATTGGATGTAATATTCACTGATTCTTGTCATGTTTTTTTTCTTAAAGGAAAAAATCGGGAGCTGAAAAAACAAAAGAAAAAAAATCGAAAAGTAGAAAGAAAAAATTAACATTTCGAGTTTTTACATTAAAAGAAAGAAGGAAAAAATAGAAAGAAAGTAAAAAGAAAAATAGAAAGATAAAACAAGAAGGAGAGAAAAAATAGAAAAGAAGTAGAAAAAATAGAAAAAGAAGAAATAGAAAAGAAGTAAAAAAATAGAAAAAGAAAAAATAGAAAAGAAGTAAAAAGAAGAAAAGTAGGAATAAATAGAAAAAGAAAAAATAGAAAAGAATAAAGAAGTAGAAAAGATAGAAAAAGAAAAAGTAGATAAGAAGTAAAAAAGAAGAAAAGTAGGAAAAAATAGAAAAAGAAAAAAAGTAGAGAAAAATAGAAATGAAAAATAAAAATTGACCAATACGATTATTTTTGACGCAGGTAATTATATTTTTTTAGAGAAAAAGAAAAACTTGAATCTAGAAATGATAATCGAAGTAAATGTAAATTTACAATGTTCAAAAATGTAATTATTTAGAGATTTAATTTGAACAGTGAAAGTTAACCACATTATTATAGAAGTCACTATATGTATTCTATTGGCAATAACAATTTACTGCTTACAAAAATAATAATTTATTTGCGATCAATTAATTGAATAAACAAGATAAAATACTTATTTCTTGAATTACCAATGTGATAATTAATGCTGAAGTGAACATAATTCAATGTCATATTCAACAAGAATAAAGGTTCGAAAGTCGTGGTTACATTGCACACGAAATAAATTAATTGCCTTATTACATTTCAGCAATAATTCAACAACAGCTCTAAAGAAGGATAAATCGGAAAAATTTCATTATTTTACAAAAAAATTTTTTTTTTTTAATTAAAGTTTAATTTCTTTTTTTACCATTTTTTGAAAATATTTTACAGAGAATGACAATTTAAATAATAAAGTAAATTGTTTTAATGAATAGTTATTATTTTTTTCAAAAGTGGTAATAATTGTAGTAAATTATGCAATAAATTTATAATTTTTGAGATAATTGATATTTGAACTATTGGAAAATAATAAAACGAATAAATTCGGCCAAGCGTCAGGCCAGTAGAAAGAGATAGAATGTATGTAACGTCCCCTCTAGTGGCGCATGCGCGAAAGCGATATCAGCGCGCATGCGTTAAGAAACAGGGTCACAAGAGGGGACACGTTACGTTACATGACTCTTATGATAATTAATAAAAAGTTAAAAATACGAAAGCAGAAAAATTTATTTATTTATTTATTCATTCGCAATAAATTAATCTACATCCAAAAAAATCGTCGATTGGGATAATTTTTTATTGATTTATAAATTATTATTTTTATATATCACTAAAAAAAGTTACTGCAAGCGATGATTAAAATATAAATACACGCATATTCGTTTATTAAATCAGTATATAGTTTAGGAGTGTATATAAATTTTTCCTTTTTTAAATATTCAGCAAGTCCGTCATTAAATGAGCCGTTCCGTTTTATTTGTCAATTAAACTTGGACTCCAGATGGTTTTGAAAATCACAGGGGAATTTCAATGATGAGTGCGTGCTCGCACAAAAGTGCAATTACGTTGATTAGAGATCTTCACAGCGTGTCTAAAGGCACTCAAGAAATTCAAAGATTAAACTCAAAAATTACAGATGCTGAAAATGAATCGATGATTCGACCTATTAAAAAGAATTAATAAAATAATGAAATTCATTTATTATCGGTGGAGAATTAATTTCTCATTATCTCTCTGGCTCTCGATTATTTGTGAATTTTTATTTCACTGTTTTGACAAATTATAAAAACTGTTTTGACAATTTCCAAAAATTTGTTTTGTCTAAAATTTTTTTTACGTTTAAGTGAATTATTTTTTTTGGACAGAAAAATAAGTGGGTGTGATTTTGTAATTTGACTTTGACTTTCGAATCGATTTTGACTTTGACTATTAAAGGTAATTTCACTTTGACTTTTGAGTTTGAGTTTCAAAGTTCATTTCACTTTGAGTTTAAAATTTTAAAGTTAATTTCAATTAGACTTTGACTCTCAAAGTTAACTTAACTTTGAGTTTAAAATGGACTTTGACTTTGAAAGTTAATTTTACTTTGACATTTATTTTCTTTGACTTTTTAAAGTAATTTTACTTTAACGTTGACTTTCAATGTTAATTTAACTTTGAGTTTGACTTGGACTTTGACCTTTAAAGTTAACTTTACTTTGACTTTGACTTTCAAAGTTAATTTCAATTTGACTTTGACATTAAAATTTGATTTTAAAGCGATTTTGACTCTGACTTTCCTATTTCGCATTTGACTTTTATTTTCACTTTCACTGTCAAATTCGAAGTCAGAGTCAGAGTCAAAGTGAAAAAAAAGTGAAAACAAAAGTCATCAATGGAAACATAAAAGCAAAACAACTATTTTGCAAAATCCTTGCAAATTCACAGTTTTCGCTTTTCTCGAAAGAAAGTACGAAGGAGAGAAAGAGAGACAGAGAGAAGAGAGGTTGATTACGATGTGGATAATCGCTACCCTGTTGAAAGTGGTGGATAATCCGTAGCTGTTTTCCTGAACGCGCTTGTCTCAATGAAGTAGGTACATTGTAAAGCTAAACCTCTGAGGATAATGCCACGCTTCTGCACATACGTTCTTTTAGCAACCTGGCAATTTTACCTTTCCCTTTTTTCAGCGACCGCTCTCAATCCCCCACTCGCTCCTCTATATTCCAACTATATGGCATCTAACTCCCTGGATTTAATAAGATCACGAAATTTTGTGGTTAGACGGCTGTCCCTAATTGCCCTGTGCCGTTCCCCCCTACACACACACACCACACAAACTCTTTTTCTCAGTGTTATTTTCAATTCGCGCATTCGTTCCTCTCCTCGGCGATATACGCGATGTCCTTGTGCGAAAAAGTGCTTTCTCATATACGGGATCAAATTGTTTCCACTCACTCATTTTTTAGAAATAATTTATTTTTTATTTCTAATAAAAAATTTTGAATTTATATTATTAGAGTACATTTTAAATGTTATAAACATAAAATATAAGCGGATTTCAATAATTTAAATTCTTCTGAAATTAGTCACATTTTTAAATCTATATTTAGTTTATTTTAATTGGTTTTTGATTAGGCGAACACAAAATTTAATTACCTGATAATTAATTAACAATTAACAATTAAAAATAATGAATTTATAGAAGAATTTTAGTTATACACACTTTTTTAAAAAATTGAATTTTCGAGAAATTAGAAACGATTGGAGAAATTCTATTATTTTTAAAAATTAAAAAAAATATTCCTTTGGCAAAATTTCAATTATGTTTAAAAACTTGAGCGAATTCTCGTTAAAATTTCAATTATTTTCAACAAATTTCTTCAATTCAATGATTTTTCTAAATAATAACAATTTCACAGCAATTTTATTATTTACAACTTTTCTATGTATGCGAAATTTCAATTATTTTCATAAATTATCATTATTAATGAAAAAAAACTCTTCTCCAAAATTCAATTGTGGGCAAGAAAATTTAAAAAAAATTCAAACTTAAATTTTAATTGTCTTCAAACATAAAAAATTTATAATAATTCAAAAATAATGATAATTTATCTTTAAAATTCAATTATGTTACATTTTTTTCAATTTTCATTAAAATTTCAATTATGTTTAATAATGTTAAAATTTTTTTTTAAATTTTCATCAAAATTTCAATTATGTTCAAGTTTTTTCAAAATTTCAATTATATTCAAAATGTCAAAAAGTTCACCACAAAATTTTTATTATATTCATAAATGATATTTGTCTGCAAATAGTTTTAATTATTTTCAAATTTGTTAGTAAAATTCTTGTCAAAAATTCAATTATCTTCAAAAATAATCAAATTCTTTGGAAAAACTTCATTATTTTCAATAAATTTCAATAACATTGTTGGCAAAATTTTTAGGAAAATTTAAAAAAATTTTCCTCAATTTAATTATTTTTAATATCTACTGTTTAAAAAAAATTCCAAAAAGAATTCAACTTAAAAAATTTCCTAATAAAATTCTAGGCAAACAATTAATTACTTTCATAAAAAATAAAATTCTTATTAAAATTCAATTATTTCAAAAATTTTTCTCAAGTTCAATAATTTTTAAATTTTACTATTTTAATAGAATTTTCCAAAGACAATTATTATTTAAATAATTATTATTTTTTGAATAATTATTATTATTTGAATTCCAAAGAAAATTAAAATTAAAATTATTAAAAATTCCAAAAAAGTCAATTATTTTAAAAAACTGTAATTAAATTACGGGGATTGCTATGTTTTCGTAAATTATAAAATTCTTTTTAGGAATTCAATTATTTTTATAAATAATTAAACTCATGGGAGAATTTCAATTATTTTCAATACAATTTTAATCGAATTCTACAAAAAATATATTTTTTTAAAATTTAATTAAATTTGTTAAAAGAATTCAAATATTAGAAAATTTGTTGACAACATCTTTTACGAGAATTAAATTTTATGAAACATTAAATTTTCCAAGAAATTAATTATTTTTGTATTTAAATAATTCAAATTCTCATAAGATTTCCTAATAAAAATTGATAAAAATTAATAAAAATTTTAATTGTTAATTGAATATTAAAAATAATTAAAAGCATTATAGTCTGAATTTTAGGAAATAATTGAATTTTGTAAAGGTTTCAAATAAAATATTTTGGTAAAATTGGATTTTTAAAAAAAATTATTTAAATAAATGCAAATGAAAATCTGTGAAAGTGGAAATGTAAGTTTAAATGAAGGTAAAAAGGAAAGTAAAAATTGAAGTAAATAATAAAATTACATAATTAAATCTTTAAATTAAAAATAACATAAATTTAGTTACTATTTAAATAATAAAAAATTATTACTTAAAAATTTTTTTCTCAGTCAGATGAAAATAAATTCAAAAGGTGATAAAATTGAAGAAAATAAAAGAATATCATTTTTCTTTAATTTTTGAAAAACGATAAAATAGATCAAATGGAGAAAAAAAGTACAAAAAATAAAAAATTAAGACAAACTTAAATAATTGATAAAAAAAAATTTAATTCTACAGAATTAAAATATTAATGACCAATAATTATTTTGTATATTTTTGACTCCATATTTTTGAAATATACGTTTAAAGACAGAGAGAAAAAAAAACAATAATTATTAAGCAAAAAGGGTTCACACTTTATAACACGAGATCCTTTTTGTTTTTTTTTTCTACAACAATGTTTTCATCTTATTTGCAATTCGTTTCGCGTTCTTGGAGCGAAAAATCATTTTCGTACATACAATTAAAGAAGTTAAGTGTAATTTTTTATTATCCTGTTTTATGCAACTCAGCATTAAAATAGAGGGAAGTTTTTAATAAAACAAAACCTACATATACGCGAGCGACGAGAGCGGGAGAGAAAGATAAAAATTTTTTGAAAGATTTAATAATGGCGCATCCGGGGTTTATAGGAGTGGGATTATTTTTGCGAGAACAGGATGTAATCCATTAGTGCGCGTAAATGTTACGGCCTTGAGGGTCCTTGGTCCTTTGTCCGA
Source organism: Leptopilina myrica (nomen nudum) (assembly GCA_032872475.1). Lineage (NCBI taxonomy): Eukaryota > Metazoa > Arthropoda > Insecta > Hymenoptera > Figitidae > Leptopilina > Leptopilina myrica (nomen nudum). The sequence continues at coordinate 5,729,551 of CM065458.1, forward strand.
CTAATGATACATTTCTTTTTTTCCTCTGTTTGCAGAGAGGAACTTGCCATGAAGATTGGTTTGACGGAGGCTCGCATTCAGGTGAGTTTGATCAAAAGATAATTATTATCAAATATATTGATCCATTTTTGTTTGTCCTCGTTTCGTGTATTTCAAAAGTTCCGAAACGTTCAAAAAAAAAAAAAAACTTAACAAACTATTATAGTATTTTTGAACCGAAAATAATTTAGTTGAAACTGAATCTCTGAGACAAATTTTTTTCTTATTAAAAAAAAAATAAAACAAAATTATTAGAAAAAATTAAGTTGGAAAAAGTTAATATTTTTCGAAATTTATTATTACTTTTTTTTATTTTTAGTATTATTTTTCCAATAGTGTGATTTAATTTCTTCAAGAGTTCAATGAAGAAAAAAATTATTGGATTCAAATAATCGATTATTTGACTATTATCAAGGAAATCTTTACTTGAGTCAAATAATTTTTATTTGAATCAGTTAAATAGTATTTGCTTTAAATACTGAAATATTTGATTGAAATAAAACTTATTTGGTTCAATAAATATTTGTTTGATTGAAATAAAAATTATTTTCAGTATTGGAAGCAAATATTATTTAATTGATTAAAATAAAAATTATTTGGTTCAAATAAAAATTATTTTCAGTATTTGAAGCAACTATTATTTAATTGATTCAAATAAAAATCATTTGGTTCAGATAAAAATCATTTGGTTCAAATAAATATTTGTTTGATTCAAATTATTTGATTCAAGTAAATATTTGTTTGATAATAGTCAAGTAATCGGTTATTTGAATCAAATAAATCTTTTTTAGTTCAGTGATTTTTTTTTTAATTTTTGATTAAGTGAAATAATTTTTTCCCCTGAGTTTCTTTCAACTATCGGTGGTTATAGAAAAAATAGGAATATTCTATGCAAAAAATATGATAAGTCTCTCTCTCATCAGACACACACAAATCGTTTGAAGAATTCCAAGTTGCATTATAAGACATAAACGAAGAAAAGTGGACTTAATGATTCAGCAATTTTTGCACAAGTCTAATAAAACTACGTATTTTACTCTATGATTACGAATTGATTCATTACACATACCGAAGTCTAATAACCGAGTTGAGTTCATATCACAGAGTAATCTTTAATAACACACACACACACACGCACAAACACTTTACTAAATATGTCTTGCTCATTAATGACTATTTTTTTTCCTACGATTTCTCCATTTTTTTTGTCTTCTTTTCTTGAAAAATACACAAACTCACATATTGTATAAAGAATAATTTCTGCTGAATCATTAATGCAAATTTTCCCATATGTGTTTACATTGCCAATTGAAAACTCATTATACATTTGATAATCCAAACAAAGTAAATCAATTTGAACGCGCGGTGATTTAATGACTCCGAAAGGATGGAAACGTAAGGTATATAGTGGGTATAGTTTAACAGGTTATGAAATGAATATATCGTAAGGAATATTTGAAAGAAAAGAGATTGTAAAATTTATTTAATTAGGTATAGTTGTTGTTTTTGAATTTGTAATTAATGTTGGTTTTTTTTATCGGGTGATTTTTATGATTTAGGAGACAATTTTGTAATTGCTTGTATTCACTGATTTTTAACATTCGCGTCTATTATTTTTATACTTAAATGATTTAGATTGCCATTTTAATTTACTTTTCAGGCCATAATTTCTTTATGCATAACTTAATTCTTCAAGAATTGTCGTAAAATTATTACATATAAATTATTTAATAAATAATTTTTTTTTCAAATAATTAAAATTATTACTTACAGTGTAAGAAAAGGGTTTCTAAATTAGAGCTGATTTCAGTTCTAAAATAGAACGAAATAACGATTTAGTACCAAAACTGATACTGAATGAAATAAATTTCATTATACATCATTTTCAAAATAAATTTTCTTAAACAAAATTTTCAAAATACATTTTTTTAGACAGAATTTTTATTAAAAATTACATTTTATTAGAAATGAACCTTTAAAAGTTGAATTTCAGTAAAAAAAATGGTTAAAAATTGAATTTTATTTGAAGCAAATTTTTGAAAATTGAATTATATAGGAATTTTTATTAAAAATTATATTTTATTAGAAATGAACTTTTAAAAGTTAAATTTCAGTTTAAAAAATGGTTAAAAATTGAATTTTATTCAAAGCAATTTTTTGAAAATTGAATTTTATAAGAAATTTATAATCAAAATTTTATAAAAAAAAATGTATTTTTATTAGCAACGTGAAAATAAACTTTAAAAAAATTTGATTTCATTCCAAAAAAATATTTTTATTTTAATAATAGAAATATTGAAGTTTCCAAGTTCCAAGTTTCCAAGTTAAATGTTTATAAAAAATATTAAAATAAATTTTCGATAAAATTTTTAAAACAAATTTTTGTAGAAATTTGAAAACAAAATTTTAAAAAATCAAAAAAAATGTTTTAAATTTAATAATAGAAATATAGAATATAGTTTTAGCAAGTTGAATTTTTATATAGAAATTTAGAAAACAAAATTTTAAGAATTTTATTCTTATAGAAATATGAAAATAAATTTTTATTACAATTTTTGAATCAAATTTTTAAAAAATTAAATTTTTGTAGAATTTTGGAAACAAATTTTTTAAAAATTGGATTTTAAAAATTATTCAAGAGAATTAGAACCATTATGACGTTACAATAATAGAACAAATGCTTTAAACAAACTAAGACGTCATAACGGTTCAAATTCCCTTAAAACAATTATTAAAAAAGTGAATTTTTATTGAAACTGTTTTTATTGATAATTAAAAAAATGTAATTTAAATTCCAAACCATTTTTTAAAAATCCATTTTTCTTTTTTGGAAATTTTAAAACAGAAATATTAAATAATTGAATTTATTGAAATTGAATTTTATTAGAAATTAGGAAACAAATTTTAAAAAACAATGGATTTTCATAGGAATTTAGGAAACAAATTTCAAAAAATTGAATTTTATTAGAAATTTGGAATCAAATTTTAAAAAACAATGTATTTTTATAGAAATTTAAGACACAAATTTTAAAAAACAATGTATTTTTATAGTAATTTGAGACACAAATTTTAAAAAATTGAATTTTTATTTAAAATGTTGAAAAAAATATTAAAAAATTGAATTTTATAGAAATTTTTGGAAGAAATGTTAAAAAATTGAATTTTAGTCGAACCAAATTTAAAAAATTTTTATTTCATAAGTAAATTAAATAATTCTGGAAGAATTTACTGAATATTTAATTTATTTGATAAGTTTGAAAAAAAGTTGAAAACATTGAATTTTACTTTCAATTTAAAAACAAACGCTAAAAAATCGAATTCCATTCAAAAACATTTTTTAAAATTAAATTTTATTAACAACGTGGAATAAAATTTTTTTAAAATCATTTTAAATTGATTTTTATAGAAATTTTTAAAACATTCAAAAAAAAGTGAATTTTATTCGAAACGATTTTTTAAAAATTGAATATTTTTAGAAATTGAGAAACAAATTTTTAAAAAATTGAATTTCATTAGAAATGTGGGAAGAAATTTAAAATAAGTAAAAATGAAAAAGTAATTAATTGTGTTTATAATTATTTCTATCGAAAATGGATCTAAATTAATTATTACAAACTGAGAAAAATTCGCCGCCAATTCTGTTCTCTCTAAATTTGAATTAGTAGAAAGTTACATATGAAATGGTGAAAAGTCGTCCACTAAATGATTTAGTAATAATTCTACTAACAATTAGTAAAATTTTACTAATTGATAGTAGAGCGTTACTAATTTATTAGTAGAATTCTACTAACAATTAGTAGAATTGTTTTATTAATAGTCAATAAAACAGTTTCACTAATTCATTTAGTGAAAAAGTGACTTTCAATTAGTAGTATTCTACTAAAACATTAGTAGAATTTTACTAAAAATAAGTAATATTCTACTAATTAGATAGGTGAAAAGTCGTTTATGAAAACTACTAAAAATTAGTAAAATTTTACTAATTCTTAGTAGAATTCTACTAATTCAGATTTAGAGAGTTTCCCACGGCAATTCATAATTTTTCCATGAAGCATAGAAGACTTCTGATAGAAGAAAAACAAAGAAAATCAATGAAATAATATAATTATTCCTCTGAAACAATTAACCGTAGATTTTTCACTATATATATATATATATATATATAAATACGTGTCATTGTTGGCAGTTGAATATAGACACAATTCTCAAAGTATACCGTGTGAAGACCGTTAGGAAGCGAATGCTTCTGCAAGTTGAGGATTTTTCTATGAACTTCCTCGATTCATTCTCGGTCATTCTCCTCATTCTCACGTCTCAACACCTCAAGATCGATGACAGGATCGAAGACTGTGACCGTTTGCAAGTATAATGAAACCTTCGCGGTATCAAGAGTTAGAGAAAAAGAGAGAGAGAGAGAGAGAGAGAAAAAGAGAGTCGCGAAAAAGTCTACTGTACGCGAAGGAAGCGAGAAGAAGTGAATAAATACCGGGAATAAATTAAACTAATTGAGCAAATTAGCCATCTGTTCACGCAACAAACGCTCTTGGAGTTAGTTTGCAAGAGCTCGAGAGCTACCGACACGCCGCGCCGATATCGTTTACGCATCTATAGGCACACTTTCTGCAAGTAACTTGATAAACTACGACGAGCTACACATTAAGCCATTTCTCTTCACGGGAGAGCGTCAGGAATGTCTTTTGCAGGCGGAATTATTATCCCGTCGTAATATCAATCACGTCGGTCAAGTTCACAGAGCGTTTATGATCAATGAATCGCCGGAAAAAAAAGACAGACACTTTAAAACCTCTTTTCACATAGCGAAAATAACACAAATTCTTTGTTTAGAACATTTTATTCTAGAAATTGTACTCTCTAAATCTGAATTAGTGCGGATTCGTTTACCAATTTAAATAAGTAACATTTTTTACTAATTTTTAGTAGTTTTTCACTAATTGACAGTAGAAAATTACTAATTCAATTAGTAGAACGTATTTTTTACTATTTCAAATTAGTAAATTTTCTACTAATAATTAGTAAAAAAACTAGTAAAAATAGTTAATAATTCAATTGGTAAACGAATCCCCGCTATTTCATTAGTAGAAAACTACTAATTCAAATTAAGAGAGTAATATAGCGAATTTAAAAACTTTTCAAGATGATATAATTTATAAAAGTATATAATTAAGTTATTATTATTATTATTAAAGTATAATGTATTAGTGCCATTTGCTAATATCAAATTTAGCAAATAATCATTAATAAAGAAATTTAATAACAAATTGTAATATCTATAAATAATTAACAAATAACGTAACAATCTAAATTATAAATAATTAAATTGTAAAGCAATTTATTAAGTATCCCCAGTATTTTAACATTTATCTGGCGGATTCATTTTCGTGTTTGACGCACATTGGAAATCTTTTGCGAATTCTAAGCTATTGGAAAGGGGACCAAAGACTCGAATTTCAGGGATACTGTGCGTATCGATAGTAAGCAATCTCCCAAAATAAGCTGCTGTCGATCTTGTACACTGACTTTGAGCGTAGCTAATCCAAAAAAGTTGACGTTGTGTGTAATTGACTCCAGGCAACAATGGCTCAGGACCATGAGTTTCCATATACTTTTCATAAGCTGAATATGCAACTTTAATTCCTGCATAATCAGCCATATCTTCACGTTGCGTTCGGTATCCGTCTATCTGTAAAATATTTATCAAGATACGTTTTCTTAGTAGATTAAATTAGATAAAAATTTCCTTAATAGAATATTTTCCTAACCCCTATGAAATGAAAGAAATATCTCTCGTTATTAACGATTCTTATTTAGGCGAAGTAGTTGAAACCCCCTTTATATATTCGATAAACAATTACATATTTTAAGAAACTTACATTGAAATCAAATACCTCAACTCCGTAGTCTTTGTGTTTATTGATTATACATTGAACTTTACGAAGAAATGTTGCATTAGCTTCTGGAGTCCACCAATTGACAAGATTTCCGTCCTTATCATAATTTCTACCCTCACTGTCAAAGGCATGAGATATTTCATGTGCAATTAATGATCCCATTGATCCATAATTCATATATTTAGGTCTTTCTGCATTGTATAAATCTCCTTGAAAAATGGCCGGTCTTAGAGCTAAAAAATTTTTATTTTATAAAGAAAATATTGTGATTACTTAGACTATCTGAATAATATTCTAGTATTAATGATAAAATTTATTATACACACCAATAACGTTTTTATCCTTTAAATAATAAGTCCGTACATCTATTGCTTTTTCTAGTTGACTCCAATGTATCTTATCCCATGAACCTGGGCTTGTACACACAAATAAACGGCATTTTTCATTAAATTTCGTAACGTTTGATAACGCCTGAGAATAATCGCCTAATGTAATTTCTAAGTTTTTGTAATATTCATCAATTTCTTCGTCATAAGAGAAATATTGACTTGGTTTTTCAAAATATATGGCTTCCAACTTTTCTAATGCTTTAAGTTTTGTTTCATTATCCAGCCAAAAATTCTAAAAGAAAAGAGAAAAATAGGTATTTTTCATCGACATTAATTTCATAAATATAATTTATTTACTTACATTCTGTAGAATAGCACTATACTCCTTCTGAATGTTATGAATCAGTTCATCTGTTTCATTCGGAAACAAGACATTATTAAAATTATGTTTCACATAGAGAAATGAAAGAGCTTTTTCAAAATTATTATAAACAATGTTATAACATTCCATAAATCGATAATTTTTTGTTTTAAGTAAGTAAAGATATGATGCTAAAATTTTGTCAATTGCTCTTAACATATGATAGTTTGCTAGATCTCTTTTTGAAAGAGATGGAATAAGTTTGTTAAGCTTTTCAAAGTAGCTGACATGATAAACCACGAAAAGCTCGTCATCATTAATTATATTTGGTCTCAATCTCGTATTAAAAAATTCCTTCCACAATATATTTGGGTAATTTTGGACTAGTTCATTGACAGTCATGATTTTCATTGGATAATCACCATTTTTGTTTGGTTCATAAATCTGTAAATAATTTGTCCCGTAGAAAGAATGGCTTTAGGTAACGTTTTGTAATTTTTTAGTACTTACTTCATGCAGTTTATTATTAACTTCCAACATTTGTATTAAACTATTTTCAACATCACTTTTATCTACTCCAAGCAATTGTCCAAAGGTAAGTAAGGTATTGTTAAATTCTTGAGATATAACAAATTTTTTCGGTTGTTGAAGCTAGGTTATTGAATTATTTTGATTTAGACAAGAATTTATTTAATGAATTTAATTCTTTGTTTTTTAAGACTTACTTGCCGGGCTGGTTCAACATAATTCCCTAGATATTTAGGAAACGGATCCAAGTTGATAAAAATTTCATCAAAAATCTTCTCATCTTCAATTTGGTAGACACAATTTTCCCATTGGAAATCCTTATCTTCCCAAGAATCATTTTTTAGAAGAGGCCATCCATTGGTTTTATTTATTAATTCCTTCATTGAATTTATGGTTCTTTCTTTTGCTTTACTATAAAAAGCTGCGCAAAAACCAAGCAATTAAAATATTAAAAATGAATAAAATCAAATAATTTTACTTTCCTATGTGTGAATATCAGCATAAGAAATATATTACAGTCAGGTATCCGAACAGTAACGTTCAAGTTAGGGAGTAGTGCGAATTTCAGTAAATGTTACAGTTTTGAGACCTGTCTGTATATAAATTTTGAAATTGTTCAAAATGATCTTACAATCACCAGTGCAGCTGTTATAAAATGTTTTGATTAATCTGACATATCTTGGTACAGTAGACAAAGTTTCATCCTGTAGATAATTCATTATTTGTCGATGAATGTTATAACCAATCAGTGTATAAGGATCTTCTGTTTTGACCCTAGGTGGTAGATTAGTATTTATGAATTTACCACAAGCAAATTCGTAGAAATCATCACAGGGTTTGAAACTTTCGTTCATATAACTTAACACTCTTGATGCTATAAAAAAGAACATTATGTCAATATGGTATTATCTATTAGCCTCCTAAAAATATGCTAATGGACTATATAGCTTACTAACTATACTAGCTTGCTACTCCTTAGATTTGTGTAATTAAATAATTTTTTTAAGAACTATAAATATTATTTTCTAACGTTGATAACCAAAGACATTTGAAAAACTTCTTCTTACCTGTGGCAATACATTCTGGTGTGGAGCAAACATTTCTGTCCTCTGATGGATTTAAAGTTGTATAGTCTGGAACTATATTTATTTAATGTTAATTTACATTTTTAGTTTAGCAAGAGTCGACTTTTACAACTATATCAGATAATTTATGATTTTACAAATATTATATTATAAATCAAAAAAATATTTCACATTTTTCTTTTGCTTAGTACTTACAAATGGTTGTATCGCTACTTTGTGCTTTTGAAGAGGGAAGTGCAAGAAGACATAAACTAGAAAAAATTGTCCGTGTGTAATTAAAAGTAATACTTGAACATAAGTGAAATAAAGTGAAGTGAAGAAAAGTTACAAGAAAAATTGACTAAATTTTAATATATTAATTTGTACTCGACTTACAGCACTTTAAAAAGCAATAAGATACAAGCAGGTTTCTTTATTTTTGATAACGTAACATTTCCTGACAGAGCGTACATTTTGATAGTTAAGCACAAAAGTGTATAGTGAATCGGTAAGATTCGAAATTTTATTTATATTGTCCATAGTCGTGATGCAGGTGCGGAATTTTATGTCATTATTATCAAATACGAAGAAAAATTTAGAACACACACTGTTACATCAACAAAGTTTATGATATTTCCACTAAAAACGAATTTTTATTGATTTCAATGGAAAACTACTATTATTTTCTCAATATTTGCTTTAACTTATTATTGATATTTTGTTGAGTATAAATTTCAAAAGAAATTTATCCATAATCTACGAAGCATTACTTATGTTTACATAATCTTGTTATGTTAAAACTTCAAGGTTTTCTTAGTAAAAAAATTTATTTAATTTTGTCTTTTGGTTTTGGTTAAATATAATACATATTTTTAGTTATTTTTTAATAGAATTAAAAATTTTGTAATATAGTCTTAATATATATCAAATTGAAGCTTAAAATCTACCGTTTATTTTTCACTTATACCTATTTAGTTTAAATAAAATAAAAAATTTTTTTTAATAATTATTTAAAAATTACTGGCAATGGGAGTAAAAATTCTAATTCATGTCCGAAGCCTCGTTTTTTAGTTTAAAACATCATAATTTGAAACTGTTTTTTAATCATACATAATCTACATATAAATATTTGAAGTTGTAGACCAAAGAATTTGTTAAATTATGTTTCAATACTTTTAAATTTAATAAAAACGTTAATTTTTTATTTGACAGACTATTCATCTCCGAAGTCTTTTTCATATTTGGTAAGCGTTATTGTTTTGTTTTTAATTTTTTAATAATTATTTTTAAATACCTATCCCTTGAATTATATAAAAATTTTCGTTTTATTTAATAAATAAAGAATTTTTCTTAAAATTAAATTTTAATCATGAATTTAAAAAAAAATTTAATTACTGAATTTTTTTGACGAATTTAAATATAATTATTCTTTTATTTATTAACTAAAATTTTAACTAAAATTAATATTTTTAATCAATTTTTATTAGAACATTCAAGGAGAAATCAATTATTTACATAGAAAAACATTAAAATAATTGAAATGTTTCTTAAAATTGAATTTTAATAACGAATTTTTAAACAAAAATCTTTAAATAACTGAATTCTTTTGACGAATTTAAAGAAAAATTATTAATTATTTATTAGCTAAAATTTTAATTGAAATATATTTTTACCACAAAAAAATTGACTTTTGGAAAGAATGCTTTTTGAAAAAAAAAATTTCCCAAAAACTAAAAGAAAAATAAAAAATAAATAAAATATATAAATAAGACAATATGGAACAATAAACAAAAAACTCAAATATTCTTCTAAATCATTGATAACAACTTTACCAATGTATTGTTTTCAAGAAAAAATTTCAGGAAAAAATAAGAATGTAATACCTCTTGGGAATTTAATTTGAGAAAACAAGAATTTCATCATTTACCACACATTTAATTACTGAATAGAATTAATAAACTTTCTCAATTAGCTTTTAAATCGAAAATAAGAAAAAAAATGTCTTAATTGCAATTCTTGGATATTAAATAGTTCAGTAGATAAAATTAATTCTTCAAAGTATCTGTTGCCTAATGCCAGGGACAGGAAATGCCGATGATATGAGCAAATCACAATTTCCTGCCAAGGGAAACGATTTCTCATCGTTTTGTATATAAATATATATATATATATATATATATATATATATATATATATATTTATATTTATATTTATATTCCTATACTCGGTGTAGTAATTTATTTGCGATAAATGAATATATAAATATAAATATGTATAGTGCATGCATATTCGTACATATATATAAAAGTGTTAAAAACATTAAGAGAGTCATTCTCAAAATCAAGGTTCTTTTCTTTTATCTCTTTTTAATAAAAAGAGAGAAGGCTCTCAGAAATTAAAAGTTTGCACCTTGTGATTTCATTATGACCGACTTCTTTACAAATAAGATTTATCTTTCTTTTATAATTACATAAAAGAGTCATTAGTTGCACTCTCCTGAAACCATTGTTTCGTTTCTACAGCACATAAAGTGAATGAATTGAAGTATTATTCAAATAATTAAGAAAAAAAAACTGTTAGATTTCTCATGTGTAATTGCTAATCACATTAGTTACGTTTGCTACTTGTGTACATCATTTATTTAAACATGAATCTTTTTTCATAGTTTCAAATATATTTGAATTTTACGAGAGGAAAATAAAATTTATCTTCTTGCGGAATTTTTTTCATTATTTGTCGACAACTTTTTAGCCAATGGAATATTTTCGTTTATTTACATTTTCTGTTTCTGTTTTATTGTTAAGATTAGAATTTTTTTTCCTTTTCACTTTCAAGGTTTATTTAAATATTATTTTTTTCACTTTCATTTTCACTTTGATAGAAAACGTTTTTTTTTTTTATTTTTTTTGTCTCCAAGAAACGTTCAAATGAGAAAATTTAATTTTTTTAAATATTTTCAGTTCTCGTTTAATAACATTGCGTCTTAAACAATTTTTCATTGGAAATTTCTCCTGAAATGACTCATTTATTATAAAAATTTTATTTTCAAATAAAAATAAAATTAACTCTCTAAACCTGAGTTGGTAAATATGTTTACTATTTTGAATTAGCAACTGGCCGTTTGATTTTTAATTCAAAAATTTTTATTTTTGAATAAAAATAATAAAAATATAAGCAAAAGTAAGAAAATAAAAATAAAAATAGTCAAATATTTGAGTCATTCCAGAAGAAATTTCCATTTCTACTTTTTTTGGAACCATTTTTTTCCTTTTGTTTAGTGAACATTTGTAAAAAGATTTTAATTTTAATTTAATTTTTATTTTATTAAAATTTAGAGTGACTAAATAATTAAAGTATTAAATAGTAAATAATTGAAGTATTAAATAGAAAATAATTAAAGTATAAAATAGTAAATAATTAATGTATTGAATAGTAAATAATTAATGTATTAAATAATAAATAATTAAAGTATGAAATAATAAATAATTTATTAAATTAAAAAATAAAAAATAAAACAAAAAAAAGGCGCGTGTAAGAAGCGAGTTTTGATATTTCCCTTCACGCTACATGAATTATTATCAAACCCTAACTGATTGGTCTTATACTGGGAATTGTGTGCGATTGATTCACCACAATTGCATTGCAACGATCTAACGGCTCTCGATCATCTCCTCATCTCTGTCTCCACTCTCTATATAATCTTCTCGTTTCTTTCAAATCATTGCTCGATCCTTACCACCTATTAACACCCCCCCTTGCCCCTTCTTTATTTTTCCTTGCCCCCCTCTCCTATACATCTCTATAAGCGCAAATTGTAAATGGATAAATGTCTAATTTTACTATGATTACCTTTTTTTCCGACAATTTCTCCTTTTCTTTTCCCCCCTCATAGCTATAAGTAGTAATTGAGCTGTGTATTAAGACTACTGTAAAATTGCATTCTTGTAAAAAAAAATTTTTTGTTGAATTTTTTATATTAGTGTTCTATGTCTGTCCATATTTTTTTAATTATTGTAAATTTTATAATTGCGGAAAAAGATGACAGAATTATCCCGAAATTTTTATTCTAATTAATGGAAAATTCGTAAACAAAAATTACAATTAAAATTTTCGAAAATTCGTTTCAAAAAATTTTTTTTTATTTTATTCCTTTTTTTCATATTATTGTTTAATTTTTTATTTATTCACCCATAATTAATAATTTCTTACCAGTTTTCTGAAAATAAATTTTGTATTTAATTTAATTTATATTGAGATGCAAAAATTTTAATTCGTTTTTGTTTCAATTTGGTATTTGCCGAAGAAAAATTTTGATAATAATAATAATAATAATAATTATTATTATTATTATTATTATTATTATTAACATTCTTTGGAAGAAATTAATTATTTTTATAAATAGAAAATATTGTTCGGCGAAAATTTATTTGTTTTTAGAATAATTTACATTAAATTTCAGAGAAAAATTAAATTATTTGCAAAGATTTTTTAGTAAAAGTTTTCGAAACAATTCAATTATTTTCTAAACTTTAGATAAAGTTCTCTGAAACAATTTAATTATTATAATTTTTTATAAACTGTAAAATTCTTTGCAGAAATGCAATTATTTTTTAATCAATTACAATAGAATTTCACAAAAGGATTCAATTTATTTCAAAAATTTTTAATAATGACATTTTTCGAAAGAATGAAATTATTTCGTTAAAATTTTGATAACATTTTTCGAAAAGAATTGAATTCTTGGAAATAATAATTTAAAAAAAATTAAAATTATAAAAAAAATTTTAATTAATTGAATTCTGTTTGGAAATTTTATGAAAAATGGTAGATATTGAAAATCATTGTATTGCGAAAAGTTTTTAAAAATAATTGAACTTTACAAAGAATAATTAAAATTTTTGAGAATAATTCAATACTTGCGAACGATTTTATTAGAATTTTTTAAAAATCTCTCAAATTCCAAGAAGAAATTTATTATTTTTGGAAATAATTTTTCTTATTCATCGACATAATTGAATTCTTCTGGAAGAATTTTATTAAAATCGAAAAAAATAATCCAATTATTTAAAAAAAAAATTTAATTGAAATTGTATTGAAAATAACTGATTTCATTCAAATAATTTTATTATAATATTTGAAATCTTTCAAACAATTTTATTAAAATATTTGAAAATAATTGAAATTTAATTTTTAACAGTAATTATTAATTAAATTATTTTTCGAGCATAATTTCTGTGAAATTGTCGTATCAAAAATAATTGAAATCCTGCGATGAATTTTATTATTTACGAAAATAATTGAATGCAACTATTTTGATCCCTATTTTTGTCTCAATTTTGATATCCGCAGTCAAACTCAATCATCAAATTCGATTATAATCAAATCAGAAAATAAACCACAAATAATTTTTTTCTTCTTCTAAGTAAATTAAAATACAATCATTTTCTTGATTTCTGTGGGATTGTTTTGATGTGGAAGAAGCAGAAAAGGAAGAAGAAAAAGAAGAAGAAGAAGAAAAAAAAGTAAATTTTACTCTAATCTCTCTCATTCGATCTGAAATATTGTAGGAACCATGGTGCACCTGCTTGGCAAGGACATTCACGGTTCGTGCCTTCCTGCTACAGAGAACTGTATTCCCTTCCTTAATTTCTTCTTGCCACGCCAACACCCGCTCCTTTTGTCGAGTTCGTGTCCTTACTGGGCTGGATTAATCGGCCAAAAAAGGAATTTAAAAAGTAGGAAAAAGACTCGCGCGTTTATGCCAAATACATAAAACACTTTCCTGCGAATACAATAAATTCTCTTATAGGACCAAAAAAAAATTCATCCAATTAAAATTGTGAGAATTAGTAATTAGGTCTCATTTTTTTTAAATGACTAATTTAACTTTAATTGGAGTAATAAATTACATTTTATTAAATTACTCAACTATTTTTTCCCATTTCGGAAAATCGTGATCGTTATTTTCCATGTTGAGTTTCATTTCTCTGCTTATTTCGCAGGCGTTTCATAATTAACGTAAACAAAGTTCACAAAGTTATAAAGTTATAAATTATAATCGAAAAGAAACGCAAATTTTTTTCGAAAAAGAAAAAAAAATTGAACTTTTACGTCGAAGAAAATTTTCTTTTTCTTGTAGAAAATCTATTAAAATCTCTTTATTTACAACTTTTTTGAACGATAAAAAATTTGGATACTTAATTTCTTAGATTTGTAACAAAGCTGATTTTTTCAAAGCTTGAGAATTTAAATTACTTTAAATTTCCTACTAGTTCAAATAGACAAATTATTTCGAAAAATATTTAAAACAAGGTTTAGTAATAATTCAAGAATTTTTAATAAAATTCTTTCCAATGAGAAAAATTATATTGTTTATAAACATAGTTTAATTACAGTTTTTACAAAATGAATTGAATTTTTGGGAAAGGATTTTACAGTTTTTATAAAAAAAATTGTATTCTTTACAATTTTTACAAAAATAATTGAATTTCTTATTTTCAAAAAAATTCAAAACAGTGTTTAGTAATAATTCAAGAATTTTAAATAAAATTCTTTCCTATGAGATAAATTATATTGTTTATAAACATAATTTAATTCTTGGAGAAGAATTTTACAGTTTTTACAAAAATATTTGAATTTTTGGAAAAGAATTTTACAGTTTTTATAAAAATATTTGAATTCTTGTGAAAGAATTTTACAATTTTTACAAAAATAATTGAATTTCTTATTTTAAAAAAAATTCAAAACAATGTTTAGTAATAATTCCAGAATTTTTAATAAAATTCTTTCCTATGAGATAAATTATATTACTTATAAAAATAATTGAATTCTTTGGAAAGAATTTTACAATTTTTACATAAATTATTGAATTTCTTATTTTCAAAAAAATTCAAAACAGTGTTTAGTAATAATTGAAGGATTTTTAATAAAATTCTTTCCTATGAGAAAAATTATATTACTTATAAAAATAATTGAATTCTTGGGGGAGAATTTAACAATTTTTACAAAAATAATTGAATTCTTGGGAAAGAATTTTACAATTTTAACAAAAATAATTGAATTCTTAGGGAAGGCAATTTTTTTACATTTTTTATAAAAATAACTGAATTATTTTGAAGAATTTTGACAAAATTTAAAAAAACAATTGGATTCTTTTGTAAAATTTTATTAAAAATCTAATGATTAAATCCTTTTGTAAAACTTTATTAAAGTCTATTACAAAAAATAATTGAATTCGTTCAAAAAACTTTACAATTTATAAAAATAATAATCATTCAATTTTGTTGGAGAATTTTATCTTAAGGGAGTAAAAGTAATTGAATTCTTTTAAAAAAATTTAATAAGAGAAGAAAAAAATTTAATATGAGCACAAATTATTTCAACAAGAAGGAAAATTTTGACAACTCTCTTAATTTGAATCAGCTAAAAATCTTGGTTTTAACTGACAATCAGTGACTGACTTTTTGCTTCTGAATCAGTTAAAAACAACTGATTTTCAGTTAAAAAATAACTGATTTACAGTAAAAAATAACTGAAAAATTATTTAAACTTGACTAATTGAATCAGTCAAAAAAAAATTTACTGAAACATCAGTTATTTTTAACTGACAATCAGTTGTTTTTAACTAATTGTCAGTAGAAATATTACTATTTGAATTAGTGACTGACTTTTTGCTTTTAAATCAGTTATTTTTAACTGATTCAAATTTAGAGAGAAGATTATCTCCAAACAGCGTGAAACAGAATTAAATTGTAATATGATTTAGATTGATATTTGCGCGCGTGTTTCTATAGCAAAAGGGTTTTTCGCCATTTCGAATGAAAGAAGAGAGGAGAGGAATAAAAAAAAACAAAATTCCTCGTTGTCCCAATCCTCGAAGAATACGTGTCGTTCGTTCCACCTAGAACAGCGGTCTCGAAGTGCACGCGATATGTCGTGCTTCCTGGAACGCCACTCGAACGAACTCGTTTTCAAGTCGATTGTCGAGAAACCGACAAACGAGATTCGCGAGTCACAGACCACCGTGGCCGAATTTTTTCCCCACTCTCTCTCTCTCTCTTTCTCTCATCATCATCATCATCATTAAAAAAAAAAAAAAAAAAAAAAATTCCGAGTGATTTCAAGAATGCGAAATAGTTATTCTCAGGAGGAAACACTTCCGCGAAAATTCACCCTCTTTTCTCACCCCTAAAATCCATCCCGCCTCACACGACACTCAAAAACTCGCCTCTCGCTCTCTTGGAATTTAAAAATAACGAAATTAAACGATCTCAATTCCTTTTTAAGAATTTTAAAGTTTTAACTGATGACTAAATTTTTTTTTAGGAAAAAAACGTTATTAGGAATGTTTTTGAAAAAATTTTTAGGTGAATTTATATTAAATTAATGTTCATTATTATTAACTAGCGAGCGAAATTCGGTTTTTATTTTTATATTATTATTTTGCAAAATGCAAAAATTTTATATTTTTGTTAGTTTTGATATTAACTCACTTTTAGAATTATTTTTAAGAGAATTGAATGTTTGCAAAGATTTTTACATTAAAAAAATTAATTTTCCATCACGCGAACATTGATTTTTAAATTTTAAATAATTTTAGAATCAAAATTCAAAAAATTCTATACTTTTTGAAATATAATTAAATTTTTGATATTAAATCACTCTTAGAATTATTTTTAAGAGAATTGAATGTTTGCAAAGATGTTTACTAAATATTTTAATTGTTTCAATGGATTTATGCAATTTGCGGAGAATAATGGAATTTTTTTGGGGAATTTTTAATTTCAATTGTATTCAAAAAAATTTAATTTCTGCGAAGAATTTTGTTGATTGTGAAAATAATTCAATTCTTTCGACTAAAATTTTATGATGTACACTGAAAGAAAATGTGTATTAAATTTTTTAAAAGTATTTTCCAGTTTTGGGAAAAAGTGCAACAAACCAAAATTTTTATATTAAAAATACCAAACTTTAAAAGAAAAATGATTTGGAATTTAGTATAATTATATCAAATATCAAGAATTTTAATTCAATTTTTAATATAACTGAACTAAATTCCACAATTTAATATAATTTTAATTTTAATTTCAATATTTTTATTTATATTTTTAATATAAAAAACAGAAAATTAAAAAAAAAATTATGTGAACTTTAGTATAATTATATCAAATATCAAGAATTTTAATTCAATTTTAATATAACTTTACTAAATTCCACAATTTAATATAATTTTAATTTTAATTCCAATATTTTTATTTATATTTTTAATATAAAAATTTTAATATAAAAAACAGAAAATTAAAAAAAAATTATGTGAACTTTAGTATAATTATATCAAATATCAAGAATTTTAATTCAATTTTAATATAACTTTACTAAATTCCACAATTTAATATAATTTTAATTTTAATTTCAATATTTTTATTTATATTTTTAATATAAAAATTTTAATATAAAAAACAGAAAATTAAAAAAAAAATTATGTGAACTTTAGTATAATTATATCAAATATCAAGAATTTTAATTCAATTTTTAATATAACTGAACTAAATTCCACTTAAATTTTTTTAAACTTTAGTACTTTTTTTATCAAAATTTCAGTTTTGTTGCATTTTTTCCCAAATTGTAAAATACTTTAAAAAAGTTTTATATACATTTGCTTTCAGTGTGTGTAGTAATTAAATTATTGCGAAGAGTCATTTTAAAATTTTCGAAAATATAAACAATTATATTTTATATAACTAAAAATTAAATTAAAACTTGTTAATACAAAATTTTATAATTCGTATTATAATAATTTGAAAAACTAGTTTCGTGCGCTAGTGCGCGTAAAATTTACAAGATCCCAAAGTTCTGAACGTCTAAATGAAACGAAATTTATTTATTTCTTCTAAAAATTAAATTTTCATTGCAATTATTTTGCGTCACTAACAAAAAAAATTTATTACCGAGTTTGTAAATGTTAAATTTTAGTTTTTAAATTCTTTTATGATTAGTAATGTATTAAAATGTATTCAATAAAAAATATTTCCTTCATTTGAACACGTTCAAAACTTGGGGACCATAAATGTACTTATTCAAATAAAGTCTTATTATAAATTTTCACTCTCTAAATTTGAATTCGTAAAAATCTAGATTTTTAGCTTATGCCCCTAAAGTTCTGAACGCTTAAATGAACGAACCCTTTGATTACTTCTTTTGATGTTTGCATATTTTGGTAGAAGATATTAATTTATAAACTAAAAAATGAATTATTTTCTTAACATTTGAATTGAAATTAGTGACCGACTCTTTGCTTTCGAATCATCGAAATTAATTAAGAAAAAAAAATAAGTTGAAAGTACTAACTGTTAGTAGAGTATACTAAATCAGAAACAACCAGTCAGTCTCTGTTTGAATTTAGTAAACATTTAATTACATTGTAAATAAGTAAACAAATAAATAAATTACTAATTCAAATTTGGTATGTACATTAGATTTTTAGAATAATTAAAGGTTGCATATTATGATTTGAGTTTCAAACAATTAAAATCGGAAAATACTTTATTCGAACCAGATACAATATATTTGCAGAAAAACGAAATTTTTTTCTACTTTGATATATTGGAGCGTGCCACAAAATTTTTTTTTTGAGGAAATAATTCAGGAACCTAAACTCACTGTCTGAATAAGCAAACAACTAAAAATCTTTTGGCAATAATAACACCAAAAAAAATAATCAAAAAAGAATGTTCCAGAAACATTTGGTGCGTTTCGGATGCTGAAGACCACCGCAAATTTAATTAAGAGAAACCCAAGGCGGTGGTGCTTAACAAATTAAAAGATATAATTTATGCTTTCATCTTTTTGACGAGAGAGAGAGATGAAAAATAAATAAAGGGTTTATCTTATATTAGCTGCCAACGAACGAACGAACGAAAATCCGTTGAGGAATTTTTGTGAACAAATCGAAGGTTTAATGCGGGTGGAAGAGCGGCGACCGTTTAATTAATGCGGTACGATTAAACACGAAATGACTAGGTTCCGTGGAGTCGGTGCGTTTTTGTTTTAAACTGACGATGTTTAGCACCCCGCTGGGGGCAATCCTGTTCACTGTGGGGGGTCCTCTCTCTTTCTCTCTCTTTTTCTCTTCCAACTTGGGATTGAACCCCATGAACTCATTGGGGGCCCTTATGTGTGTATACATACGGGACTTAGGACCCCTCATTCATATGTGAAGGGGGGAGATTTCAAGCCGAACCCCGTATGCGGAAATATGTCCATTTCGCGATACAACATGACTGTTTATGGCCCTTCGCGAAATTGAAAGCAGAAAATTATTAAAGGAGCGAGATACTTATAAGATTATGAGGGAAATAAAAGACGAATTCAAATTTTACGACGTGTCGTCCGCCATATAAAAGAAAATATAATGAACAGTGTTTTTGCTTGAATGGGAATATTTTTATCGTAAGAGGGCTGATTTTTTCCATATTCATGATTTTAAGGAATTTCTTCGTAAAATATATTTCTTAAATTTATCATGTTCTTCGTGTTCTAAGATGTTTCTTAGTGTTCATGTTTACATGCAATGCATTCTATTTTGATTAACACAGACTTCGTATACTAGAAAAATGATATTAAAAAAAGTATGGAAATGTAGCTTTAAAACTAAAAAAAAAAAATTTTTTTTAAGTAGCTATCCAAGGATTAAACCTAATGACGAAAACTTTTTTTTTACAGTTCACAAAACTGGCAAAAAAAGTCCATCCCATAATTTTTATTTTCCAGACTTTTTCCTAATCGGAGAATTTAAATATTTACAATATTTCTGACATTGTCTCTAAAACTGATTTTAAAAATTCAATTATCTTCCAATCGAAAATATTCTTGTAAAATATTAAATTACTTTCTTTCAAAATAAAAAAATGAGACAATTTGTTTATAAAAATTATATTATGTCAATTTTTTAATAAACCTTCACTGAATAATAATTGGATTTCTTAAAAAGAATTTGATAAGTTATGAAAATAATTGAATTATTGTGAAAAAAAATTTGCAAATAATTTAATTCCTGGAAAATTTTTATTCCTTCTGAATACAATTAAATGTTTGCGTAGAATTTTATTAACATTTTTTATATAATAATTCAATTCTTTTAGAAAGATTTATTATTTATTTAAAATCATTAAATTCAGGAAAATTTTTTTAAAACAATTGAACGTTGGCTTCAAATTTTATTAAAATTTTTTTGAAAATAATTGAATTTTGGTGAAGAATTTTATTAATCATTAAGATAATTGAAATATTGATGAAATTTTAATTTTCGAATATTATAAAATTTCATTGTAAAATTTGCAGAAAATCAATTATTTTCATTAATAGAGAAAAACAAAATTCTTTGCAAACGTTTTAATTTAAAGGGTTTTTTATAGAACTTTCTTGTAGGAATTCAATTATTTTTAATACAATTTTTAAAGGGTTTAATTATCTTCCAAACGAAAATTCTTGTAAAATATTAAATTATTTTCTTTCAAAATAAAAAAATGAGATAATTTATTTATAAAAATTATACTATGTCAATTTTTTTTAATAAACCTTCACTGAAGGATTGAGTAAAAATTTTTCTAATTTTTAATAAAATTTTACAAATAAATTCAGTTATTTTGCAAACATCTAATAAATTTTTAGAAACAATTCAATTATTTTTAAAAACGGTAAAATTCTTCGCGCAAGAATTAAATTATTTCTATAAATAATAAAATTTTTCCACAGGAATTCAATTATATTGAAAACATATTTAATAAACTTCAGCAATAAAGGATTTAATTATAATTTTTAATAGAAGCGAGTATTTTTAAAAAGAAGGAAAAAAATTTTTCATAAAATTCGATTACTTTCCAAATTTTCATTTAAAATTATAAAAGAAAATAGTTTATTTAAAAAAAATTCAAATAAATTCTTCAAAAGAATTTAATTAGGATTCTGCAATTTTTAAATAAAATTCTTCTCAAGACTTCAATTATTTTCATTAATAATAAAATTCTTCAAAGGAATGCAATTATTTTTTATTTAATTGTAGTAAAATTTCTGGAAAGAATACAATTATTTTTAAAAATGTTAATTAAATTCAATTATTTTCAACAATTCTGATAAATTTCTTTGGAAAAATAGAATTACTTTTTTAAATAGTAAAATTCTTCGCAGGAATTTAATTACTTTTAATTGTATGTTAAAAAAATTTCTCATTTAATTTTCAAAAATATTTAATAACAGTTTTCGATTGAATACAATTATTTTGAAAATTAAAAAAAAATTCTTTTAAAAGCATTCAATTATTTTCAAATATTATGTAAAAATTCTTTAAAACACTTCAATTATTTTTATTAATTGTACGATTCTTTTCAAAAATTTGAATAATTTTTATGCCACTTTATTAAAAAATACAATTATTGAAAAAGTTGGAACACAATTAAATTAAATATTTTACTTTTTTCAGATTGAGACGAAATAAAGAAGTCACTTCATTAAAAAAAATCCCCCCGATTTGAAACAAATTAAACCCATCAATTCAAAAAGAATTAAAATGTTTAAAACCAATTTTCTTTATAATTAAATTTTCCCTTTGTCATTTACAGAAAAAATAGCCAAGTGTATCCAAACTTAATTTAAAATCCATTCATAAATGAGCAACAAAAACTTCTTGTCTCAATCAGTCGATATAAGCGCTCTTCAATAGAAATCGAGCGATGAGTTCATTTATATATTGTGACGAATAGAAAGAGCGAGAGAGAGAGAGAGAGAGAATTAAAAAAAAAGTTGTACAAGAGAAAGAAAAGAATTTAAAATCAGGAGCAAGACGAGCAGTAACGAATTATAGCCAAACAATGATAGCTACTAGGCGGAACCTTTTGGTGATCTCACCGTGTCCTCGGTTCTAGATCTTCGCGATGATAGAATTCATGAGTTGATCGAAACGCGCAAAGTCATCGACGATCATGAACCTTCTTTTCTCTTCATCGTTCATGTTATACACCAGCCGGCGTTCCTTTGACTCACAAATTCGTTTCATAAATTACAAGACGATTTTTTTTCTCCAATATATACTTTATCGAATATTCAGAGCTGATATTAACACCATTATTATTAATTCGCAGGGTCTTTGGGTTGGTAGAAAAATTTTATTCTGTTTTTCCCCTGATTTCCAGACAAAAGTTTTGACTTTTTTCCTTGCCCTTTTTAAAATTTCATTATTCCTAAAAAATACGGCCAAAACAATTTTTTATTTTCAATTGTTACCTAAAATTTTAACTCAAATTCGTATTTAAATCAATCTTTAAGCGAAAATTCTACGAGATTTCAATTACAATTGTATTGAAATTTTTAAATAATTGAAATTTTGCAATTACTTTTATTATTTATAAAAATAATTAAAATTCTCCGATGATTTTAATTACTTATGAAAATCATTGAATTCCTAAAAAGAATTTTATTTTTAATGAAAAAAAAGAAACCCTGTTAAAATTTTATTATTGATGAAAATAGAAAAATAGAATTATCAGGAAGAAATTTAAAAAAAAAAGAATTTGAAAATCATTGAATTCTTGTAAATTATTTATTATCTAAGAAAATAATTAAAAATTTGTAATAATTAAAATTTTGATAAGAATTTTTAAAAAAAGTTTTAAGTAATAGAATTTCGAAAAAAAAGTTACTATTTATTCAGAAAATTGAAAGTTTAGCAACAATAGTTTTTAATTTTCGATCACAATTAAAATTCTACGATAAATTTGATTATTTATAAAAAATATTTTAATTTCTTAAAAGAATTTTCTTAGTTTTAAAAGATAATTGAACTTTTTACGAGAATGTTTGTAAATTTTTTATCTCATCTGAATTTCTGCGAAGAATTTTATTGTTTTTTATAAAAATAAATTCTTGGTAAAATATTTTATTATTTATAAAAATAACTTAACTATTACAAAGACATTATCAAAAATTTTTTAACTAAATAAAGAATTTTTGTGAAATTTTCATTATTTATGAAAACAATTAAATGTTTGATTAGAATTTTATGAAAATTTTCTTTTAATAATTGAATTTTTTTGGAAAATGATATTAAAATAGTAGATATTGAAAATTGTTTAACTGATTAAATGTAATTGAAATTTTTCTGAGAATTTAAAAAAATTGTTGAAAATACTTAAACTTCGGAATAGAAATTTATTGTTTAGACAGATAATTGAAATTTTGACGAGAATGTTAACATGTTTTTTTTAATAATTTAATTCTTCTAGAAATTTTTATTAAAATATTGAAAGTTAACCAAGAATTTTATTAAAATTTTTTTGAAAATAATTGAATTTTGGTGAAGAATTTTATTATTCATAAAGATAATTAAAATTTTGACGAAAATTTTTTTAAATTTTCAAACATAATTGAATTTTTGCAAATTTTGAATCACTTTTAGCAATTTTAATAAAATTTTTCGCCAAAATTGAAATATTTTGGTTAAATAATAAGAATTCTGATAAAAGTATTTGCAAAAATTCATTTATTTTAAAAAATTGTAATTAAATCCTTGACAAGTATTCAATTATTTTCGTAAATCAAAATTTGATCAGAAATTCAAATATTTTTAAAGCATTTTTGATCAAACTTTCTTGTAGGAATTCAATTATTTTTAATACAATTTTTAAAAAGATTCTCGGCTAAGAATCAATTATTTGTAAAATTTTAATGCAATTCTTCGAAAAAAATTATTATTTCCAAGAATTTTGTTACAATTGCTCGGAGGAGTTTAATAGTTTTCATTACAATTTTAATTGAATTCCATGAAAAAATTAAAATTTTTTTGAAAATAATTGGAACATTGCAAAGAATTTTATTTAAAATCCACTTCATATAATATACAATTCGTTTATTTATGAAAATTGAAAATGTTATTAAAATATGGTAAATATTGAAAATTATTAAACTAAGGAGAATTTCTAAAAGGAATTGAAAATTTGACAAGAATTTTGAAAAATAATTGATTTTTGAAGAAAAAGTGTATTGTTTGTAAAAGAAAATGGAAATTTTTTACAAGAATTCTTTAAATTTTTTTAACATTATTAAATTTCTAAGAAGAATTTTTGAAAATTTTCCTTTTTTTAAATAATTGAATTTCTGCAATAAGTAAACGCAACTCTGGTACAATTCAGTTGATTTTGAAATATTTGAGTAAAATTATTTTCAATTAATTTATGAATTATTATTTAATAATTGTTCTTCGAGAATTAAGTAATATTAAAAAAAATTGTTGTCAAAAAGAGAAATAATTCAAGGTGTTGTATTACAATTCGTGGTGATTTCAAAGTTTATGAGTTAAACAAAAAAGTTACAAAAATTTAGAATTTTCTTACGAATTCCAAAAATTTATTGTTTTACAGTACTTTTAATAAAAAAAAACCCTGCACTGAGAAAACATTATACTCGTTTCAAGTAAAAAAATAATTTTAAGTGATTTTGTTTAATTGAAATTAGTTTGTAAGTTTAATTCCAATATACAGAAAATATTTACTGCTTTGATTCAAAAATAATTTTTGTTTAAATAATTATGTTTAATTCAAACATATTTTCTGTTTTGGATTAAACAAAAATATGTTTAGAAATTTTATGTTTGATTCAAACTTAAAAGTTGATGATAAATAATTTACAATCAACTATAAATTATGTTTGAAATAAATATATTATTTCTATAAATGAACCAGAAAATATGTTTGAATTAAACTTAAATATGTTTGACTATATAGCTAAGATATTTTAAGTTTGATTAAAACAAAATATGTTTGAATCAAGTAAATCGTTTTCTCAGTGTGGTTTCCCTGACCAATTCTACTTTCCCTGATTTATCCCTTGAATTTTCTGACTTGTGGCAATCCTGATGATGAATTATGTATATTCCTCACTCACTGAGAAAAAAAAATGTTTCCAATACTATGGAAAATCGTTTTTGAAAGTAAACACTGTTTTTCTCTCCTCTCTCTCTCTCTCCCTGAAAACAATTCTCCGCTAAAATAAAGAAGCTTCTTAGAAAGTATTTAACGACTCCGCTTCCTTGAGAGAGTCTACAGATAGAGAACTCGTCTTCGAATTTTATAAATGAGCAAAATTTGCACCTCAATATCCTAGTTGCTGTATATTGTGATTTATGCCGCGAGAGAAATGTTGAAAAATCGTAAAAGTAAAATCAATCTGAACATTGGTCAAGGGAAAAATTCTCAAAAGATGTTCTCGTAACGTTACAAAATAAATACACGCTTCATTGCTTTCCAAGAAGGTACCAAATGTTTGGAAACAAGCAGGTGCTTTAGCGTCCGAAGAGAGGAGAATGATTGGATAAGTTGAATTGTTGTTGACGTGTACCTACACACTCCATTGTTTTCATAGCGTCTCGTCACGAGATCCGTTTTAAGCAACAAATCGTGACATAATATCAAAACGAAATGTTGTTTGTGTTTTTATTTCTAATTTTGTGTATTTATATGTCGAAGCACGCCATCCAAAAATATCGACCCAACAATCAAGAACATGTTTAATCTCTTTTGTTTGAAATCTAGAGAAAAAAAAAAGAAGGAAATTAATAAAAAGAGAGCAACTTGAAGTTTATCGAGTTCAAAAACTGTCGGGGAGAAAAAGAGAGAAGAGAGAACTTCCGTTGAACTGATTAGAGCTCGCTTGCTTCTTCGGGGAATCTTCGCGAAGGAATGTGCGGGAATAGTATGGACGCATCACGAACAGTTTTGTTTGCGATTGCTCCCTCGATCACTTTTCGTGATGCCAAAGTGCACGTTTCGTAATAAGCAGTGACCCAAGAGTCGATTCTTCTCAATGACTCTCTCTCTCTCTCTCTCTTTTTTTTTTTTGCCAAAAGCCATTCAAGTTGTGCACTTGATATACCTTTCCCTTAAATATCCTCTCGCGTCCCCCTCGATTACTCTACACAAACTTCCCGGAAGATAAATTACAGAAACTTGTTGTTTGAATTGTTCCACTGCACGACTTGTTTTCTAATCCCTTACGTAAGCTATTCTCCTAAGCATAACCTACATTTTCTCCAGCAGACACAATTCGAGACTATTAACCACCACAGATAACAAAATATATAATTATACATTCGAAAATGAATAGACACGATTTTTGTTGAACTGTAATTTTCTCAAGACTCGAAATAACCACAAATATGATACACATTTTAGAGAATTTTTAGAGACATTTAGAATCATATAGAGATGGCATTGAATGGATACTGCAAAGTATATTCTTCATCATCTTCATCTTCCTTTTCCCTCCCCCATAAATGTAGGGTGATTCTTCCGATTTTTGGGAAATATACTCTCTCTCTCAAGAGAAGTGGGCCATCGGAATCGCGTCGTAACGGTTTACGAGGAGAAATATTCTGTTATTTGCTAAAATACCGACTACACAGCTTTTGTGAAAGAGCATCAAAAACTCCGAAGCAAAGTTTTGTCCATTCAAGATAATGATACGCTACACGTATAAAAGAAATGAAAAAGTAAAAAAATGGAGGGAGTGAATACTATAATGTCTCGTCTCGTCACACTAACCGGAATTCATATACAAAACTACTCCCTCCTTGAGGTTCTCTTGAATTATTTCCAAGGATCATAACCTATTCTTTCCTGACCCGGAATTCAGTTTTCTTGAAAAAAATATTAAAGCGCACTATTCATGAGTATGGTCCAAAGGAGAAATTCAGTACCACCGATTTGTTGTACCTACAATTTACAATTAGCCGCAGTCTTTTAATGATAGTGGAGTCCAGAGAGTGTACTTTTCGCACAGGAACGGAAGCAGACGATTAGAGAGATTTCTTGTGCTTATTAATCATTCTTCTATGGTGGTATAATAGGGTGGAGTGCTATGAACTGTCGAGTTGATAATATTTAGCAGAAAAATTTGTGGGAGAATTGAGATTGTTTGTCGTAATTATTGACACTTAGTCAACTTTGTGCTCAATTGTTAACCATCGACGTTTCCCAAAGTTTTGATGATTGAACAATAATTATTATCTTCGCACTTCTTTGCTGATTTCTATAAAATTCTCAAACTATGATCGAATTGTTGCAATGCAAGACTAAAAAATAAATCTTACCTTCAGTCCTTTTTGACTAAAAGCATTCACATTAAAACCATATGCAGCTAAATCTCAGCCTTGAGAGTATTATTTACTCAGCCGATGAATTTTTTGGGAAACCATTGTTGTAAGGACACTTGTGTTGATTTTAAAAAATTTGTGTGGTAAATTATTTTAATTTGATTCTTGTTTTAAATAATAGTTTAATAATGTTT
Source organism: Leptopilina myrica (nomen nudum) (assembly GCA_032872475.1). Taxonomy (NCBI): domain Eukaryota; kingdom Metazoa; phylum Arthropoda; class Insecta; order Hymenoptera; family Figitidae; genus Leptopilina; species Leptopilina myrica (nomen nudum). The sequence goes on from CM065458.1 coordinate 5,757,113, forward strand.
TTATTTTTATTGTCATTGGCAACGAGAAAATAATTATTAAAAATCGAAAAAGTGGAAAGGTTATTTCAAGAAAGTGTAAAAATCTACTAATTTCTTGGAATTAAATTCGCGTTTAATTTACTATTATTATTTTACTCTGCAGTACAAAATAAAGTTTTCTTAATATACACACAATGAAAATTTGTTATACTTGCTTTTATAATGAATTATAATAATTTGTTCTACAATTGCCCCAAATGCAAGGCAATTATGGAGCAATATTTATGTTTAAATAACTCCGTCAAAAAATTTTTTTTTGTAAATGGAACTTGAAGGAAATCTTTAGAGGAATGTTCACAATATATTTGAATAGCTAATAACATTTTTTTGTACATTTTAGATTTTTAGTGAAGAAGAAACTCAAAAAATCGCGTTTTTTGTTCCATAATTACCCCTGTTGACGGTAATTTAAAAGAATTTACTATTACAAATTTTTTATTTATTATTATAATTTGTTATGTTATTTGTTAATTATTTATAGTTATTACAATTTGTTCTTATTATTTGTTATTACAATTCGGTTATTATTGTTTACAATTTATTATTATTTTGTTATTACAATTCGTTTGTTATTGTTACAAATAATTATTATTTTGTTATTACAATTCGTTTCTTACTGTTACAATTCATTATTATTTATTATATTTCGGTTATTATTTGTTCCTAATTTATTATTATTATTATTATTTGCTTATTATAATTTGTTATTAATGATAGTTAGAATCAATATGTTAACAACAATTATTTGTTGGTAATTTATTATTATTATTAGTATCATTATTATGAATTATTATTTTACGTTTTAATTATTTGACATATTAAAATGTAAATAGTTTACATTTCAATATTGATATTGTTATTAATTGTTATCGTTAACATTCCCATTATTAACATTATTATGCAATTCACTATTTTGATTATATTTCTTAATATTATCCGTATTATTATTATTAATAATCAATTACACATATTATTATTGATTGTTGAAAATATGTTACAGTTTTGTATCAATTCATAAGAAAATTCAGAATTTTTGTATTTCTTGAGTTTGTCCTATAAACTTATTAATTGAATTTTCAAAGAGATGCGTTTTTAATTTTCATAAATAAATTAATTGTAAATACACAGATGGATTTTTAAATAAAATTCTGTGCAAAATTCTAATTATTTTCAAATAATTTTAATTCTTTCATGGAATTCAATTAAAATTGTAATGAAAACTCTTAAATTCCTCCGAGAAATTGTAACAAAATTCTTGGAAATAATAATTTTTTTCGAAGAATTGCATTAAAATTTTACAAATAATTGATTCTTAGCCGAGAATCTTTTTAAAAATTGTATTAAAAATAATTGAATTCCTGCAAGAAAGTTTGATCAAAAATGCTTTAAAAATATTTGAATTTCTGATCAAATTTTGATTTACGAAAATAATTGAATACTTGACAGGAATTTAATTAAGATTTTTTCAAATAAATGAATTTTTGCAAAAAATTTTATCAGGATTCTTATTATTTATCTTTATTTATGAAAATAATTGAATTTCTGCAGAATTTAACACTGAAATTTTATTATATTCGAAAATTATTATAAAATTCTTCAAAGATTTCAATTATTTTCAAATGGAATTAGATTGTACGCAAAAATTTAATTATGTTTGAAAATTTAAAAAAATTTTTATCGAAATTTCAATTATCTTTACGAATAATAAAATTCTTCACCAAAATTCAATTATTTTCGAACAAATTTTAATAAAATTATTGTCCAACTTTCTATTGTTTTCCAAAATTTTCCCGAATTCAATGATTTTGAATAAATAATAAAGCTTTCTAAAAGAATTGAATTATTAAAAAGAAATGTTGATAAAATTCTACGCAAACATTTAATTGTACTCGAAAGAAATAAAAAATTTCCAGGAATTAAATTATTTACAAATTTTTTTCACAATAATTCAATTATTTTCATAACTAAAAAAATTCTTTTTAAGGAATCCAATTATTTTCATTTATTGATAAACTCATCGGTAAAATTTAATTATGTTCAAAACTTTTTTTTAAATTCTCGTCAAAATTTCAATTATCTGTCTAAATAATATAATTCTAGTCCGAAGTTTAATTATTTTCAAACATTTTTTTAAATTCTAAACAAAATTTCAATTACATTTAATCAACGAAATGATTTGCAACAACTACTACTTTAGTAAAATTTTCCAAGAGAATTTAATTATTTAAAAAAATTTCGATATTTGTTAATGAAAAATTTTCTTTTGAAAAAAAAATTTTGTCTATACAGTTTAGCAACTTTTTAATGGTATGTACCAAATTGTTAGTTTCAATTTTTCGTAAAATCGCTTTTAATTATTTATTTATCTTTACGAATGCGCAACACCGAACGAGGAGAAATACTCATCAGTTGCAGGCAAACAATTTTCGAATAAATTCACTTTTGATATTTACTTTTACGTATACAAAACTTGAGAGGAGGAGAAACATTCTTCAGTCACACAGTCATCTACTAATATTCAAACATTAACAATCACACAAGAACAAGAAAAATGAAGTTAAGAGAAGAGAAGAAAAAAAAATTCGTCAGCTAACACTAGAAAAAACCTTTGTTTCCAGGTGTGGTTCCAAAATCGGCGAGCAAAATGGCGGAAGCAGGAGAAGGTCGGGCCGCAAGGTCACCCATACAACCCCTATCTGGGAGCCGGCGGACCGCCGCCATCGGCAGTGGTGGCGCCAACATTGCCGAATCCATTCGCCCACCTCGGCTCGTTCGCGCTCCGCAAGCCCTTCGACACCTTCCGCTATCCACCTCTAAGTCATGGACCAGTGCTGCCCGGCGGCTACCCGCCGCACCCCTATCACAGGGCAGCGCCACCGCCCCTCCTGCCGCCGGGCATGCCGCTGCCCTACACCTCAGCGGCCTCCTTCCAAAGTCTCCTCGCCAACATTTCGGCCGCGCAGCGACCCAAGTTGGTGCGCACTTCGCCACCCCCGCCGCCGCCGCCCGCGCCAACGATCACTCTCACGCATCCGCCGGCGCCAACGGCACAACCCCCGCCGCCCACCTCCACGTCGCCGCAGGGCTCGCCGACTGGCAGTGTCTCCGGCGCGCCCGACATCGACCGCAGGACCAATAGCATCGCCTCGCTCCGACTCAAGGCGAGGGAGTACGAGCTGCATCTGGAAATGTTGCGCAAGAATGGAGATCTCATCAGCTGAAATAGCATTCTTTCCATTTCGCCGCTATGACCAGCTGTGACGACGACGACCTTCCTTCGCGGGATCGAAGGCTTTCTTTCTCTTCTTCTTTCCAAGAGGCGCGCAGGGGATTTTGGATTTTTGTTTTTTAATTTGCTGATCCTAAGTTTTACTATGATCTTCTTTTCTAGATTTAATTTCAGTTAGAAATAAGTAAATTTAGTAAGTTAGAAAAAGAAATTTACAAAAAGTCAGTCACTATACTCTCTAAATCTGAATTTGTAGAAAGTAGAAAGTTACTAAGGAAATGACAAAAATTGTCCACCAAGTGATTTAGTGATAATTTTACTAACAAACAGTGAAATTTTACAAATTATTAGTAGAGCTTTACTAATTGTTAGTTGAATTCTACAATCAAAATCTGCTAAGAAAAAAAAGTACTAAGAAACAGTGAAATTGTACAAATTGTTAGCAGAGCTTTACTAATTGTTGGTAGAACTTTATTAATTGTTAGTAGTGCCTTACTAATTTGTAGTAGAATTCTACTCTTTACATCTGAATTAGTAGACATTTACTAGTTAAATGACGAAAAATCGTCCACCTTATGATTTAGTGATAATTTTACTTAGAAACAGTGAAATTTTACAAATTGTTAGCAGAGCTTTACTATAATTGTTAGTAGAATTCTACAATCAAAATCTACTGAGAAAAAAAAGTACTAAGAAACAGTGAAATTTTACAAAATTGTTAGCAGAGCTTTACTATTTTTTAGTCGAGCTTTACTAATTATTAGTAGAATTCTACACTCTAAATCTGAATTAGTAAAAATTTACTAGTGAAATGACGAGAAGTCTTCCACTAAATGATTTGGTGATAATTTTATTATAAATAGTGAAATTTTACAAATTGTTGGTAGAATTTTATTAATTGTGAGTAAAGCTTTACTAATTAGTAGTATAATTCTACTCTCTAAATCTGATTTAGTAAAAAATTTACTAGTGAAATGACGAAAATTCTTCAACTAAATGATTTAGTAATAATTTTACCAACAAATAGTGAAATTTCACTAATTGTTAGTAGAGTTTATTTATTACTTAGTAGAATTCTACTAACAATTAGTAAAACTTTCTTATTCATACTCGATAAAACAGGTTTGCTAAATTCGTTTACTAAAATTGAAATTGAACTGACTTTCAATTAGAGGAATTCTACTACATTAGTAAACTTTTACTAAAACTTAGTAAAATAGAAAACTACTAATTGAAAATGGCAAAAGTTATCTATAAAAACTACTAATTAGTAGAAATTTTCCAGTGAAATGACGAAAAGTCTTCTACTAAATGATTTAGTGATAATTTTAGCAACAAATAGTGAAATTTTACAAATTGTTAGTAGAGTTTTATTAATTGTGAGTAAAGCTTTACTAATTAGTAGTAGAATTCTACTCTTTAAATCTGAATTAGTAAAAAATTTACTAGTGAAATGACGAAAATTCTTCAACTAAATGATTTAGTAATAATTTTACCAACAAATAGTGAAATTTCACTAATTGTTAGTAGAGTTTATTTATTACTTAGTATAAAATTCTACTTACAATTAGTAATACATTTTTATTCGCAGTCAATGAAACAGGTTTGCTAATTCATTTACTAAAATAAGTAAATTTCAATTAGTGAAATTCTAATACATTTGTAAAATTTTACAAAAAATTAGTTAAACCAAAAACTACGAATTGAAAATGGCAAAAGTGTCCATAAAAACTACTAATAATTAGTTAAATTTTACTATTTCTTAGTAAAATTCTACTAATTCAGAATTAGAGAGTAATTCAAGTAGTAATATTTCTACTGACAAACAATCAAATAACTGATGTTTTAGTAATTTTTTTTTACTTTTACTCCCACTGGGATAGATTTTTACTTTCACTTTGACGAATCTTAAATGATTCGACTTTTTTTCGACAATTTTTAATTTTTATTTTTTAATATTTATTTTCATTTAGTTTTTTATGACATAATTAAATTTTTAAAATACATATAATTATAAAGTTTTTTAATAATTAAAATTTTGTAATGTTTTATTTCAAATAATTCATTGTTTTCTGGGATTTCATTCAAATTAAACGAAAATCAAATTTGAAAAAATTTCAAATTGCATATTATTATTTATGAATAATTGTAAAGAAAAATTAAAATTAAAAACAGTTTTACAAAAAAAATATATTGTAAAATTATTTGAAAAAGAGTACTTCTTAAATTTTTTGTTAATATTTATTTAAATTTCAACTATTTGAATATTTTCAATTTCATATATTCCCAAAAATTCAAAATGTCTACAAAAAACTTACATGAATATTTTTTAAAAAATCTAATTTTTTATCATTTTTCTTGAACTTTGGGATAAAGCAATTATTTTCAAAGTTTTTTTACTAAATGTTTTTTTAACTATTCTCAGCTTTTTCACGTTACGTTGCGATTAAAAATTTTAGAAAAATCAAGTATTTTTATAATTGCAATTAAAATGTTTCAAATATTTAATTATTTTTAATATTTTTTGAAAATTCTTCTAAAAAATTCAAATATTAATTAAAGAAAGGCATTAGATTTAAATAATTTGAATATTTTTTAATTATAAATATATTTGCTTTTTTGAAAATAAAATTATCTTAGGAATTGACTAATGTAAATATTTTTGGAAATTCTTTAAAAAAATTAAATTATTATTATTATTCAATTATTTATACTTTATTTGAAAATTTGTCAATTATAATTATATTTTCAATTGAAATTCTTCAAAAAACTTTATTAGTTTTAATATTTTTAAAAAATTCAATTATTGACTAAAATTATTAAATTTCAATTATTTGAAAATTTTTTAAGTAAAAATTAAATTATAAGAAATCAATTGTCATTTAAGAATTAGTTAAAAATTATGAGTCATTGATTAATATAAAAATGAGTGAAAAATGAAATGCAAAATCAATTTTTTTCACAACACTTTCTATAAATTTAAATTAGTTAAAATATTTAGGTTCTAATTAAATGAGTGACTGATTTTTTTGCTTCTAAAATAGTAAATTTCATTTTCAAAAAATTTGTAGAAATTACTATTTAATAATCAAATTAATCAATAACTTGACTTTTTTTTAATAAGTAAATTTTATTATTAAATTTCTAGAAATTACTATTTATTAGTAAAATTTACTCATTAAAAAGCAAAAAGTCAGTCACTAATTCAAATTAGTAAACATTTTTTAATTTTTTTAAAATTTTAATTTTTTTGACATTGACAAGTTTTTACTTTTCCTTTCAATGAAAGTGAAAATAAAAGTCAAAGTGAAAATGAAAATGTATTAAATTGAACTTTACAATAAAGGAAGAAGTAAAAATAAAAATTCCAATCCATCAAAAATTCGTGTCAAAAATATCGTAGGATCAGCAAATTTTCCTGTTTTCCAAAAATAATTTTTTCGTAAATTAAAGAAAGAATTGTATAGAAAAATTGGAAAATTCGAAAAAAGAATTCTGAATCAAAGAATTTGGATTTATTTTTGATTTCGTCTCTGTTGACACTACTCAGTTCGCTAATAAGGAAGTTTCTCAATTCTCGAACTTGTGAGACTCTTTTCATATTGCTTTCTTGAGTAGTTGTTGCTTTTTAGCGAAGACGAAAGCGACAGCGACAGCGACGATGCAACTAACTCTCATCCAAGGATCCGCATTCCTGATAACATTCTCGATTTTCGAATGTTCCGTTATTCTAAGAACGTCTCTTAAAAGAAAATTTCTTCAACTATCTCTCACTTGTATATCTAATGTATATCTGTTAATATCCTTTTGTTTTCACAATTTTTCAAAAACGAAAACAAAAAACAGTTCTTCTCTATATATATTGTATAGTTATAATAAGGATATTCAAGTGTCTTCTTTATTTTCTTACTGAACAAAATTCTCCCCTTATTTCTTCTAAAGAAATTTATTATTCCATCGAAATTAAATTTCGAAAAAATTAATTATTATACTTTAAAAAAATTAATTGTACTTTAAAAAATGTATTTATATTTTTAAAAATTTAATTATACTTTAAAAAATATAATTGTACTTTAAAAAAATTTAATTGTACTTTAAAAAATTTAATTATACTTTAAAAAATTTAATTGTACTTTAAAAAATAAAGGAGATACAAAAAATCTTCTAGGCGATGATTCTTTAATAATAAACGATTGATAAAATTAATCGTTTGTTCGAATCGAAATTTTTTTCAACGCAATAAAAAAGGGAGAACAAATTCTTTAACAAAATTTAAAAACAAAGATTTTTATTTAGATTTAGAAAAAAGATTTCTATAGAGAAAAAAAGACACTTTTTTCGGCAATGGAAATTTTTTCAACTCAATAAAAAAATTTCCTCAAAATTAAGAAAAGATTCTACAAAGAAAAAAGATACTTTTTTCAGAGATGAAAATTTTTTTCAACGCAAATAAAAAACAAATTCAAAACATAAGAAAAGATTCTACAAAGTAAAAAAAAAATTTAGCACCTTTTTTCGGGAATGAAAAATTGTGAAATTAAATAAAGAGGAAAGAATTTTTTCTTAGCATTTCCTTATAAGTATATAAGAGAAGGAGGAATGGTGCAATAGTCGTGTAAAATGTAAGCGCACGGGATGTAATAAATTATAGGCAATAATGCATATTCCTCATCCTGCGGTTCTAGTGAGTAAATCTAAAGAGTCTTTTGTTATGACATGTATATGTTACATTGATATCTCTCTTCTGTATTCAAGCAGAAAAATAGCCTCTGTGCCTTATCAGAAAAATGAAAAATTAGATACAAAAAAAAATCAAAAGTTTTTTTTCCTACTAATTTTTCCCAATGAAAATAATACAAAAGAAAAATACGACAATCGGTATTGTTACCAAGCGCCGATCAATATTCACCTGTGATTCGTGTTTTGATGTTCAAAAATTTATATCCGTCCGTAATATTAAAAAAAAAAAGAAGAAAAAATTTTGTAAAAGAAAAAGAAAAAAATGTCCATCAGTTTTGAATAAAAAAATTTCTTTCTTCGCTTGGAGATATATCGGAATTATTGCTTTGCCTTGGAAATTTTACATGATTTTTTAAATTATTAAAATTGTTAATATTAATATTATTAAAAATATTATTGAAAACATTAAATATATTATTGAAAATATTTAAAAAATATTTTAAATATTATTAAACATATTATTGAAAATATTATTAATAAAAAAAATACTGATAGGAAAAAAATAATATTGATAATAATAATAATAATAAATACATTTTTTGTCTCAATTCGATATCCGCAGAAGAAATAATTATTAATTACTTAATTATTCTTTAAAAAGAATTTGAATTTATCGATAAAAAATAATTCTGATTTTATTTTCCCCGGCAAGAAAGAAATAATAAAAAACTGTGAATATATAAATAATACTTTTTCGCAAATTAATTAAGAAAAAAAAATTGGAGCATAAGAGAAAGAGGTACTTAAAAAAAATTGTGATGAATCTATAAAGCTTTGCTTTTAATTTTGTAATTGAATTATTACAACGATTACGACAGAGCAAATATATGTTTAATTTTTAACTACGCGTTATACATCAAGACAAAGGTATTTATACGTATTATAAATAAATATTAAATATACTATATTATATTGTTATTAAGATTTTACAAACAATTTTTGTAAATAGTTTTTTTTTTCTTAAAATTATGTGCATTCCTAGATAAAACGCTTTTTATCTACTTCACCATTTTCATTTTCTCTTTTAAAAAACAGAGAAAAAACATTCGTTTTTTATTCTGAGCGATAATTTAACAAAAAACGACTCTCTAAATCTGAAAATGTAAATTTAAATAGTAGATAAAAAAGAAATAAAACTCGAGAAAATGTGTATAGTAAAAAAAATTCATCGATTAATTTTTAAGAACACACACGAAAATTGTATAAATATTTTTATGTTTTAGATTTGCGTCTAGATGTCGAAATTTTTTTTTTCACAAATGAACCAAATAGCTTCTATTATTTACGAAAAATAGTGGATTAAGAGCTAATTTTAATTTTATTTTGCAAAATAACAAAATGTGTTATTGTATAATAAGTGTAAAAGAAAAAACGAAAATTTAATTCAAGAAGCAAAATTGAATTCTTTTTCTTTATAAATTTTTAGACATTATTATTGTATAATAAATTTTTCTTTGCGAATATCGCTCAGGTGTAATGATAGAGAAATTTTTTTTTTTTTTTTAGTAAATCGCACAACATTATACATTTGAAAAATATTGTAGAAAGCGTATCGACATTTAAGAGGAGAGACTTGCGGCATTTAGATAATATTTTTACCAATTATAATTTCATACCTCAAAAAAAAATGACGCCAATTTCCTTTTCCTAATTTTCCCTGACAAAAAAAATAAAAAAAACATAATGTGCGTCATTTTTTTTATTGTTTCTTTACTTTTTTGCAAAAATAAACACATACAAAAAAAAATATATGAACGAAATGTATTTTTGTACTTTTTTCAATGCACATTCCCTGAATTTCTCAGATTTGAGTATTTTATTAAATTAATCTTTGAATTATGAATTAATTATATGTATATTAAATATTAATTATATTTAACTAATTAATATCCAATAATTATATTTATTTTATTCAAACTGTAGAAAGTCTTTTTATACATTAAATAAATTTTTTCCTTCATTATATCGGGAATAAAAATTTTCTTTATTAAAAATTAAAAATTCGGATGAATTCGACGGATGATAAAATTTCAAGTGGATCAGCTGTTTTATTTGCGCTCCGCCATTTTGTTTCTCGTAATTCTCAGAATTGACGCAGTACAGCGCGAAAATTATTCTAAATTTGAAAACAAATGTTGAATCTTTTGTTATTTTAAAAAAATGTATTTGATAATATTTATTTCTTTTTTGAACAAACAATTATTGGAACTTTTGGCTTCTGGAATAAAGAATTATACGAAACTTATTTTTCTACTTTCGTCCTGCAACTTATTATTTTTCCACTAAATTTTTATTTTTACTTTTATAAAATGAAATATAATAAAAATTTTGCGAAACTTTCCTCCTTTTCTGAATATGAGATAAAATTATCAGGACACAGGGAAAAGTTTAATTAAACTAATCGAGGAAATTTATTGCAACAAAAAAATCTCGGGACATGCGCTTATAAATAGAAGATAAAATCTGATTTGCCGTAATTTAATTCAGAATTAGATTTGAATTTAATTTATTAAAAAATGAAATAAAATGAAAAAGAATGTTATGAAGCGTGTTTATTGCGCGCAGGTAGAAAAAAGGAATCGTTTCCAAGTCTTTTTGGATGCTGAAAGGATAGCGGGTAATTCATGTCTGGGCACGCCCCTGGTTTGAGAGCGCGACGGGGCTATTTAAATATTTTATAGTTTAATGGGCTTCAGCCATTAATGCCCGTAAAGCTAATTAACGGAGCTGAGCGGACACGCTTCGAGAGTGTTAATCGACGCCTGATCGAGTGTCGATAAATCAGTCGTGCGAATTTTCATCCGCACGTCCAAAGAGATATCGGGGCCAATGTGCTCGTCATGCAAAATCGCGCCTTATTTTTAAATATATAACTGTGATCGACGAATCGATATATAAAATTAAAAAAAAATTACCCGTAAAAATTACCCGAAAGTGTTATCTTTAAGAAAAAAAGAAGAGGAAGGAAATATTTATTTATGCCACCATTCATTATATTCAACCCACTTAATTTGCTTAAAGCGCGACATCAAAATACTCGTAAATTATCAGTTTTCTTTTTTTTTTTTGAAAGAGAGGAAAAAATTTGCACAGTGTTGAATCGCTGATCAATATCATTCATCTTTATTAAAATTCCTCCCTTTTGCGGTATTTAAAAAAAAAATTTATTTTTTTTGTATTTACTTCGAAAAACAATAATATATGGTATTAAAAGAAAATGTTAAATTCCGATATAAGAATTATATGTTATAAATTTTGTATAATGAGAACGAATATAATTTATACAATTTGGACCTGGTGAATATTATGGACAACAAGGTTTTTCAGTAAATTTTACAAAACTAAGTATATTGCGCTGACTACTTTGCTATGTTTTTTCCTGACAATTTGTACTACTTTTAATTAGCTGATGGTTGAATTAAAAAAAATTATTGTCTAAAAATGCAATAACAAATTCTTTGAAAGAATTTAATTTTACTTTCGTAAATAATAACATTCTTTAAAAGAATTTAATTGTTTTCGTAAAAAAAAAAAATTGTTCGAAAGAATTTAATTTAATGTAAAAATTTTCGTAAACAATAAAATTATTCGAAAGAATTGAATTATTTTCATAAATAATAAAATTGTTCGAAAAAATTTAACTATTTTCGAAAATAATAAAATTGTTCGAAAAAAATTTAATTATTTTCGTAAACAATAAAATTATTCGAAAGAATTTAATTATTTTCGTAAATAATAAAATTATTCGAAAGAATTTAATTATTTGCCTAAATATTAAAATTCGCCCCGCTGGATTTCAATTATTTTTTAATTTTTAAAAAACAAATTCCCCCAAAAATGCATTTATTTAACAAAAAAACATTCACGGACACAATTCAAAAATATTTTTTTAACAAAATTCTTATAAACTATTAAATTATTTTTAAAAAAATTTTCTCACATTAAATTATTTTCAATATCTATAGAACTTTAATGAAATTTTACAAAATATTTCAATTATTTAGAGAATAATTTTCTCTAAATAAAAATAAAAAAAATGAAAATAATAAAGATCTTTGAAAATAATAAAACTTTCACAGGAATTCAATTATTTGAAAATTAAAACACAATTTCTGTAAAATTTCTCCAAAAAAGTCAATCATGTAAAAAGAATTTATCAATTTAAATATTTCAAAATAATTTAATAAAGTTATTTGCAAAAATTCAATTATTTTTTTTAAATAATAAAACATATTTCAGGATTTTATTTATTTCTAATAAATTTTGAATTAAATTCCTCGAAAAATACTATTGTTCCTGTATTTAAAATTTTAAAACAATAAAAAATGCATTTACCAGTAAAGATTAAATATTTTTTGCAATATTTATTTCGCTATCAGTAAGAGAAAATTATTAAAGTTATGTTCTACATATTTGATTATTTACATAGTTATTTATTATTTAACAAAGTTAGGGAACTTTTCAGAAATTTTTTATGTTTTTAAAATTTTAAATATAAAATATTTCATTTCGTCTATTTTTCCATATATATACGTAAAAGAATTATAAAGAAATATGAAAACTTTGTGAACATATATATAAAACAAAAAAATGAGAAATATTAAAAGACAATTTCTGTAAAATTTCTCGAAAAAAGTCAATTATGTAAAAAGAATTTTTCAATTTGAATATTTCAAAATAATTTAATAAAGTTATTTGCAAAAATTCAATTATTGTTATTAAATAATAAAACATATTTTAGGACTTCAATTATTTCTAATAAATCTTGAATTGAATTCATCGAAAACAAATATTGTTTCTAAAAATTTTATGAAAAGTCGTAAAAAGAATGTAATTATTTAATAAACATTTCTCATGGAAGTTTTTGAAAAAGATCATTATTTAAACAGATTTTTTCAATTTAATTATTTAAAGAAAATAATAGTAAAGTAATAATAAAAAAAATAATTCGCAATACTTTAAGTATTTAAAAAATTTTTAATCAAATTCGTTGTAAGAATTAAATTCTTTTTATAATGAAGAAAACGTATCTTAGGATTTCAATTATTTATAATAAAATTAAATTAAATTAAATTGAATTGTGTTGAATGGAATTGAATTGAGATAAATTTAATTTAATTTAATTTAAATACTTGAAAAATACTATTGTACCTAAAAATTTCATTAAAACTCGTCAAAAGAATTCAATAATTTAAAACAGAATTTTCAAAAAAAATTTCGGAAAAATCAATTATTTAAAAAGACTTTGATAAAAATTAATTATTAGAATTTAATAATTATTTTTACGAATAAAATTCCTCATAATAATTTAACATATTTTCAAAAAATGTTAATACAATTTTTCGTAGAAATTTAATGAATTTCAAAGATTTGTCGATATTCAATTTTTATCAATTTTTGCTATTAAAGAAAAAAAATTCCCAAAAATATTAAATTATTTCAAAACTTTTTTAATAAAATTCGTAGTATGAATTTAATTATTTTCACATAATTTAAAAAAATTCTTCGGAAAAATTCAATTAATTTCCAAATACAATTTGAATAAAATTTCTTAATGGAATTTAATTAATTTCAAAAGGTTTATAAATTTTATAATTAATCTTTCTTCATTTTTTTAAAATTATTAGTTTCTTTAAAAATAAAAAGTTGTGAAATTTTTTAATTACAATTTAAAAATTTTTTTTTTCTATTTTAAAAAATAAAAAAAATTTGTAGGAAGATTTTGTGTACACTGTAAAAAATTTAGGGAGTTAACGGACTCGGGAGTAGGGAGTTAAATTTTTAACTCCCTTCATTTAACACCCGCGGGAGTTATTTTTTCCATGGGGAGTTAGCATTTGGGTGTTAAATTTTAACTCCTTTTATTTAACTCCCCTGGCATTAACTCCCAAATTGGGTGCGACTTTTATAGACTCCCTGGGGAGTTAAAATTTAACTCCTTTTTTTTACAGTGTATTTCATGATTACAATTTTTATTTTTGTATGTATATAAAGATGTTTTATATTTTACTAGCTAAAAAAACGCACGTGTACTTTCTGGTAAAATAATCATGTCTATTCACAATACACATTTTTTTTATTTAAAAACAGAATATTTAATTTCATTTCAAAGAATTTCTTTAATAAGATTCAATTTTTTAACCTTCTAAAAATGAATTTATTTTAAGTTTTATCTAGGAATTGATAAAAAAATTTGCATAATTTCTTTTTCTTTATTTAAAATCGAAGAGAAAATAAAGTAATTTCAACTTTTTATATTTCTCCATCAATATTTTTTTTAAAAACTTCCATTTTGTAATTACTTTTGACAATCATATAGTTTTTACAAAATTTGTAGTATTTTTTAGCATGATTTCTATTTATTTATCCCAATTTTTTATTGGGGCTCTTGAAAAATGAAAAAAATATTATTACTCCAATAAAGCTTTTTTTATATTTGAGAAATAATATAAATTTTTCCCTGTTAATTCTAAAATTAGTAAGTAAATATATTCTATTGTTTATTGAAAATGAAAAATATGCTAATTTTTCATATCAAAAAAATAATATTAGTTTTCCATTGAAATCAATAAAAATTCGTTTTTAGTGTAAATATCATAAACTTTGTTGATGTAATAGTGTTAGTGTTCCAAATTTTTCTTCGCATTTGATAATAATGACATAAAATTCCGCACCTGCATCACGACTATGTTCAATATAAATAAAATTTCGAATCGTACCGATTCACTATACACTGTTGCGTTTAACTATCAAAATGTACCCTCTGTCAGGAAATGTTACGTTTTCAAAAATAAAGAAACCTGGTTGTACCTTATTGCTTTTTAAAGTGCTGTAAGTAGAGTACAAAATAATATATTAAAATAAAGTCAATTTTTCTTGGAACTTTTTTTCACTTCACTTTCTTTCATTTATGTTGAAGTATTATTTTTAATGACACACGGACAATTTTTTCTAGTTTATGTCTTCTTGCATTTCCCTTTTCGAAAGCACAAAGTAATGATAGAACCATTTGTAAGTACTAAAGAAAATAAAAATGTTAAATATTTTTTTGCTTTATAATATAATATTTGTAGCATCATGAATTATCTAATATAGTTTTAAAAGTCGATTCTTACTAAACTAAAAATGTAAATTAACATTAAATAAATATAGTTCCAGACTATACAACATTAAATCCATCAGAGGACAGAAATATTTGCTCCACACCAGAATGTATTGCCACAGGTAGGAAAAAGTTTTTCAAATGTATTTGTTTAACAACGTTGGAAAATAATATTTATAGTTCTTAAAAAAATAGAAAAATATTTAATTACACAAATCTAAAGAATAGCATAGCTAGTATAGTTAATAAGCTGTATAGTCCATTAGCATATATCTTTAGGAGGCTAAAAGACAATACCATAATGACATAATGTTTTTTTTTATAGCATCAAGAGTGTTAAGTTATATGAACGCAAGTTTGGATCCCTGTGATAATTTTTACAAATTTGCTTGTGGTAACTTCATAAATAATGATGAACGAGGATGGGTCAATTTGGTAGATCAGTATTCACTGATTGAAAATAACATTGATTCACAAATGATGAATTATCTACGGAATGAAACTTTGCCTTCTTTACCAAGATATGTCAGATTAATTAAAACATTTTATAACAGCTGCACTGATGATTGTGAGATCATTTTGTACAATTTTAAAATTTATATATAAACAGGTCTCCAAACTGTAACATTTCCTGAAATTCGCACTACTCCCTAACTTGAACGTTACAGTTCGGAGACCTGACTGTAATATATTTCTTGTGAAGATATTCACATATAGGAAAGTAAAATTATTTGATTTTATCCATTTTTAATGTTTTAATTGTATGGTTTTTGCGCAGCTTTTTATAATAAAGCAAAAGAAAGAACCTTAAATTCAATTATGGAATTTATAAATGAAACCAATAGATGGTCTCTGCTAAAAAATGATTCTTGGGAAGATAAGAAATTCCTATGGGAAAAAGATGTCTACCAAATTGAAAATAAGGAAATGTTGTATGAAAGTTTTATCGGCTTCAATCCTATACACATACTTGTAGGGGATGATGGTGAATTAATCCAGCAAGTAAGTATAATATTATGTAATACAAATATGACATAAAAACAAAGAATTAAATTTATTAAATAAAAATTCTTGTTTAAATAAAAATAATTCAATAACCTAGATTTATAAACCGGGAAAATTTGTTATATCTCAAGAATTTAACAATACCTTACTTACCTTTGGACAATTGCTTGGAGTAGAGAAAAGTGATGTTGAAAATAGTTTGAAACAAATGTTGGAAGTTAATAATAAACTGAATGAAGTAAGTAATCAAAAATAATAAAACGTAACCTAAATCTTTTCTTTCTACAGGAATTAAATTTTACAGATTTTTCAACAAAACGAATATGAGAAAAATTCACCTCGAAGAATGATGACTGTCAATGAATTAGTCCAAAATTACCCAAATATATTGTGGAAGGAATTTTTTAATACGAGAATGAAACCAAAAATAATTCATGATGACGAACTTATCGAGCTTAATCCTATCAGCTACTTTGAAAAACTTAACAACCTTATTCCAACTATTTCAAAAAGAGATCTAGCAAACTATAATATGTGGAGAACAATTGACAAAATTTTAGCATCATATTTATACTTACTTAAAACAAAAAATGATCGATTTCACAAATGTTATCATATTGTTCATACAAATTTCGATAAAGCTATGCCATTTTTCTATGTAAAAAATAATTTTAATAATGTCGTGTTTCCGAATGAAACAGATGAAATGATTCATAATATTCAGAAGGAGTATAGTGCTATTCTAACGAATGTATGAGAATAACTTATATTTATGAAATTAAAGTTGATGAAAAATACTTATTTTTTTCTTTTCTTTTAGAATTCTTGGCTGGACAATGAAACGAAAGTTAAAGCATTAGAAAAGTTGAAATCTATAATTACTGAATCTCCAAGTCTATATTTCTCTTATGACAAAGAAATTGATGCATATTACAAAAGCTTGGAAATTACACCAGGCAATTATTTTCAGTCGTTATTGAACGTTACACAATTTAATGAAAAATACAAATATGTAAATTTAATCCAAAGTCCAGGAAATAAGAAAGGTTGGAAACAACTACAAAGTGCAACATATGTACAAACTTTATATTTTGTAGATGATAACCGTATTGGTGTGTATATTAAATTTTAACGTTAAAACACTAATATTATCCAGATAGTCTAAGTAATCACAATATTTTCTTTATAAAATAAATATTTTTTAGCTCTAATACCGGCCTGTTTTCAAGGAGTTTTTTACAATGAAGGAAGACCTAAATATATGAATTACGGATCAATGGGGTCTTTAATTGGACATGAAATATCTCATGCCTTTGACAGTGTGGGTAGAAATTATGATAAGGACGGAAAGCATGTCAATTGGTGGACTCCAGAAGCTAATGCAACATTTCTTCGTAAAGTTCAATGTATAATCAATCAACACAACCACTACAGATTCGAGGAACTTGATTTAGATGTAAGTTTCTTAAAATATGTAAAATTTTAACGAATAAATAAAGGGGGGTTTCAACTACTTCCCCTAAATAAGAATCGTTAATAACAATAGATGTTTCATTCATCTCATTGCTGTAGCAAAATATTCTATGAAGGAAATTTTTAATCTAATTTAATCTACTAAAAAAAAACATATCTTGATAAATATTTTACAGATAGACGGATACCGAACGCAAGGTGAAGATATGGCAGATTATGCAGGAATTGAAGCTGCATATTCAGCTTATGAAAAGTATATGGAAACTCATGGTCCTGAGCCATTGTTGCCTGGAGTCAATTTCACACAACGTCAACTTTTTTGGATTAGCTACGCTCAAAGTAAGTGTGCAAGAATGTCACCATATTATCTTAAGAGATCTGTTAATGTCGACGTGCACAGTATCCCTGAAGTTCGAGTCTTTGGTCCCCTTTCCAATAGCTTAAAATTCGCAGAAGATTTCCAATGTGCGTCAAACACGAAAATGAATCCGCCAGATAAATGTTCAATATTCAATAATTAAGAAATGTTGTTTGAATTTAAAAAAGTAATTTTTGTGATCTATCAAAACATAATTCAAATTTATCCAGGGTGTCTACTTACTGGAAAGCCGGAAAATATTCGGGAATTTATTTTGACCGGGAATAGTCCAAAAATGTTATGCTAAACCGGGGATACTTAATAAATTGCTTTACAATTTAATTATTGATAATTTAAATTGTTACGTTATTTGTTAATTATTTATAGTTATTACAATTCTTTATTAATGATGATTTGTTTAATTTGTTAATAATAATTGTTAAAATTAATATGTTAATAACAATTATTTGTCGTTCATTTATTATTATTATCATTAATTATTATTTTACATAT
Source organism: Leptopilina myrica (nomen nudum) (assembly GCA_032872475.1). NCBI lineage: Eukaryota > Metazoa > Arthropoda > Insecta > Hymenoptera > Figitidae > Leptopilina > Leptopilina myrica (nomen nudum). The sequence continues at coordinate 5,775,572 of CM065458.1, forward strand.
TATTATTATAATTATTATTATTGATAATGTTATTAGTTTTAATTATTATTGTAAAACATTTTCATTATTATTTTTTGCTTATTATACATATTATTGTTTATTGAAATTACAATTCTTTATGCGAGTATTCCTAATTTTCAAGGTCGTTCTGTAGGCGCAAAATTTAGTATAAGCCGTAGTTTGTAAGAAAAATTTTTATGGGTACACTTGTAACGCTAGTATTAAGGCAAAAGATGAGTGTATAAATAAATAAAATTAAATTTAAAAAAAAATTATTAGCATTATTTTTATGTATTATAATACAAATGATTAATATTGAAATTGTTATTAATTGCATGTTTTAAAGAATTTTTTGTCGATACAGAGTGTTAGTTTACTAAATAAATTTTCACATAATATAATACAACATTTGAAGAATATTTTCCTAAATTTTTATTAAAAATATTGAAAATTGAACAAATGACAGTTAATTTCCGGAGACGCCTCGTAAAAAAGTTGTTCTGCGGTGCACATAAAAACTCGCAACAGAATCATCAAAAATCAAAATGCATTTGTTCCAGGAGATTTTTCTCGAGGTATTCACGAGACGATTTTTTTTTTAAATTTTTTGTAGCACTTGGAAGCTAAAAAACCAATTTTCACTAAAAAATTGACAAATTTGTTATTTTCAATAAGTAATTTTTTTTAAAAGCTTTTGATAATACCGGAAGAAATATGTGAAGGAGCAGTGTACAAAATTTCAGGGCGATTGGTTTAGTAGATTTTGAGTTACAACGCATACGGACTTTAAAAATAACAAGTTTTAGAAAAACGGTACCAACGGGCCCTTAAATACCTAAAACTTTATCAATTTTTCCCCGATGAAATTTAAATTTTTAAACAAAATTCTTGAAATATTATTCATTAAAAAAAATTTTTTTAAGTGAAAAAAATTACATCTGCAATTTTTAGAAATAGTTTTTAAAAAGACCTTAGTTTGAAATATTTAAATATAATTTAATCTCTAAATTACGAAAAAATTAGTCTTTTAAAAAGGAATATTTGACGAATTGCAAAATCTTTGTAATTTTTTTTTTTGCTTATAAACCTGGTTCCCAGCTGAAAAAGTTCTATAGAATTTCACTAGAATCATTCTATAGAATCATTCTATATAAATTCTAGAGAATATTCTATAGAATTTCAATAGAATGATTCTATAGAATTTCTACGTGAATTCTACTAAATTTTAGTGGTTTTTAATTAGAAGGAATATAAATTTCGTAAAATAATTTTTTTAACATTATAGTTATGTATGGTTACGAAGTTCAATGAATTTTATATATTTAAAGGATATAAACAATTATTTTGGCCTAAAATTTGTTGAAAAATATTATGTTACAAATTTAAAGTTTTTCTAATTAAAAATCACTAAAATTTAATAGTATTTATGTAGAAATTCTATAGAATCATTCTAGTGAAATTCTATAGAATATTCACTAGAATTCATATAGAACGATTCTGTAGAATGATTCTAGTGAAATTCTATAGAATTTTTTCAGCTGGGTTACAATATTATTATATGAACAATGTTCTTTTAAATGTATAATAAATTTTTCTTCGAGTCAAAATTTTAAAGCAGTAAAAATGTGCAAGAAATAAATTTCAAACAATTTTTATTACATAAACCAAAGCCGAAATGTTAGAGTTTAAAAACCCGTATGGAAATATTCAAATGTAATTCATCATATAAATTATTGAACAAATTATTCATGAAAAATTATCATTAAAATTGTTTTTGATAGTTAATTTCCCGTAAATCATTTAAAATGATTTATTTTATTTATTTACTTTTAAACATTATTTTTAGCCGTACAGAAATTTTAACCGAGACAAACCGAGCCCGGATCTGGTAACTCTGTCGGGGCCCGGCTTTTATTGAAGTAATTTAAAAAAATATTTTTTAAATATTTTCTTTCATTAATTTAGACAAATTTACTTTTTTAATGAATGACTAAATTATTATTACTGATGATAATTATTTAAACTTATACTGCATATAACACTATCAAGAGTTATACACTAAACACTTAAAAACTAGGACGGAAAAATATCGCACACGCACGAGGGGACCGAACCCTAGACCTCGACGATGCAAGTGAAATACACTAACCACGCAGCCACGCAAGCTTAGAAGCGACAACCCTTAAACTAACTTTTGAATTATGGAATCGTTATATACAGTGCTTTTGTGATAAATTGACTGTATCATATTTATTTAAAGAAAAATTATTATAAATGTATGTTTTATATATACAAATTAATAAGTATATCATAATAATGTGGTGAAAATTATTAATTTAGTTATTTATTCTCTATTATTTATAATCAAAATATTTTTAAAAATATAATTAAAAATTTTTTTATTGTTAATAATTAATAAGACATTAATTAAATGTTTGATGTATTGTTTTAAATTAAAGGAGATTCAATTCTTAAGACATCCCTTGAGCCAATATTTAAGTTATTAATTGTTTATAATTTTTATTTTCAATCAAAGTTAACAAATTAATACAAATTTAAAAAAACGGACGTTATTTTTAATAAAATTCGTAGAATGAATTTTATTATTTTCACATAAGTTAAAAAAATTCTTCAGAAAAATTCAAATAATTTCCAATACAATTTGAATAAAATTTCTTAATGGAATTTAATAAATTTCAAAAGGTTATTTTTATAAATAATCTTTCTTTATTTTTTTAAAATTATTACTTTCTTTTGAAATAAAAAGTTGTAAAATTTTTATTTTTTAATTACAATTTAAAAATTTTTTTTTTCTATTTGAAATAAATAAAAAAAATTTTAGGAAGAATTTCTGTATTTCATGATTACAATTTTTATTTTTGTATGTATATAAAGATGTTTTATATTTTACTAGCTAAAAAAACGCACGTGTACTTTCTGATAAAATAATCATGTCTATTCACAATACACATTTTTTTTTATTAAAAAACAAAATATTTAATTTCATTTGAATAATTTCTTTAATAAGATTTAATTTTTTAACCATCTGAAAATGAATTTATTTTTAGTTTTATCTAGGAATTAATAAAAAAAATTTACATAATTTCCTTTTCTTTATTTAAAATCGAAGGAAAAATTAAGTAATTTGAACTATTTGTATTTCTCCATCAACATTTTTTGTAAACTTTCATTTTCAAATTAATTTTGACAACCATATTGTTTTTACAAAATTTGTAGTATTTTTGCATAATTTCTGTTTATTTATCATAATTTTTCTAACAAAATTAAAATATTATTTTTTTAATAAGTATTGATTAATAAATAAAAAGAATTAGGGTCATTTGGGGTAAATGTAAACGCGCGGTAAATGTAAACAGTAGATGTTTCAGCTAAATTTACAAATTAAAAAATAAGTACGACGGCAATATTTTTACCTCAGCTCACCTACAAGATGTTCTGACTATTGCCAATATTTTATTTTGACAATTGGCAATGCCCTAGTGTAAGTTATCTTTTAATGCAAAAAAGTTTGAAATTGAAAATTTTTCTGTTTTAGTATTTTGTCTCGCATTTGCATAAAAATAAATTTAATAATCAAACAAAAATACGTAATTCTTTCTTATTCATGCCCTAACAAAAATTGACTTTGATTTTTGATTTTCGTCAATTTAGTTAATAAATAATTAATGTTTACTAATTTTAAATTTTAATTAGTAAAAATGTTTAATAAATTTTAAATTTTAATTAGTAAAAATATTTACTAATTTAAATTTTGTGACTGACTTCTTGGTTTCAAATTAATAAAGTTTATTAATAAATAGTCATTTCTACTAAATTATTCATCAAATTTTCTAATTCGAAAGCAAATATACAGTCACTAATTAAAATTAGTAAATGTTTTTAATAATTCATATTTAGTGAGTATCAAAAGAAAATTTTTTGCTCATTCAATTTCTCAGCCATATCTTAATAAAGTATAATTTAACTTTTACTCTAAAGAATACAGTAAAAAAATTAGATTACAAAATTTATACAATGCTAGATAAGTTGTGAATTATTATTTTGCACAACTACAAAAACTGGATTAACGAATTATAAAAATCTCGCATCTTAGGGATTAAAATTTTCTCCGTGCAATAAAATTTGCCTAATAAATATCGTTAAAAATTTACGGTAAAATTATTCATATACATTTACCAATCTACAATGTAAATTAAAAAATGTCCTCTTTCTCCTTTATCTCTCTGTGTTTATCAGATTATGTAATATCGTCAAAAGGTGTTTAATTGCAGGTAAAATTTTGTTTTTGATTAAAAGATGGTATAGAATTATTAAAAAAAGAAAGAAAAAAAATTGGTAATTTAAAGTTGGTATTTTAAGGACATACGCACGCATAGCTGTATAATTAAATTTGCATAAGGAGATTAAAAATTGCCAAAATGAGTTTGCAATAGAGACGGAGTGTGTGGTGGAAGGAGGCACTTTACTTTTTCATGAAGAGAGAGAAAGAGAGAGAAATGTCCATGTATCGTCTCATCGGCAATATTAGTAGCTGAGATGAGGATCATCGGATGATTGACTTGCAGACCACGTATACATATAAGGAGTCCAAAAATTCATCGACGCTGGCAAATTACTGCGGTGTAAACAAATCAACGGTTCCCAGGAGCCCGAAGCGGATCGTCGCGTTCACCGGTTAGTTAGTAACCGGTCATTAACGACGTTTTACACGGGTTCTAGCCACTTAATAACTGTCTACATCAAAATGAATTTACCGATCGTAGAATTCATCCTACTCTCGCTACGAATTGTCAATTCATTTTTTTTCTTTTCTTTTACTACTATTTCAATAATTTTATTAAAACCTTTGTGACACTACACTGATAATAGAATATATTTGAATCAAACATAATTATCTTTGTTATACAGTCAACCGAAAATTGTCTTTCACAATTAAACATAATAATTTTTATTTAATAAATAATAATTAAGATTCAATACATGATGAATTTTATTCAATAAAAATGATGTTTAATTCAAATATAAAATATGTTTAATTCAAACATAATTTTTTAGTTGATTAAGTATTTTTGAATTAAACAAAAATTTTCTCAGTGTATAAGCTACATTATTCTTTTTTTGAAAATTTGCTCAATAAATTTAAATTTGTAAATTACAAAAAAAGTTATTCTTGAAAAATTTTATAAAATTGCCTGTGAAGTGGTTAATTTAAAAGTATTAAATTTTAATGTCTTACTAAAGTTAAAATACAAATACAGTCAAAGAAACATACAGGAAAAAATTTAAATTTTAAAGAACCCGAGTCGAAATTTAAGCCCTACTTTAACCCTGAATTTTCAGGGTTTGTTGAGAGTTAGGAGTAGTAAAGGAGGTTCTAACTTTAATGAAATTTAGACCCTACTTTGACTCCCAAAACCGGCGGAAAATTCCAAATCTTCCATTTGGAGAAGTAAAGGAGGGTCTATTTCGAATTCAGTAAACCCTACATTCATTCTCCTACACCCTACATTGTAAAACCTTTTATAACCTACTTTCACACTCCTAGACCCTACAAAGCCGTAATGATAATAATAATAATTAGTGTTAATGCATTAATTTATATCTACACTGTAAAAAATTTAGGGAGTTAACGGACTCGGGAGTAGGGAGTCAAATTTTTAGAGTTAAAAATTAACTCCAAAAGAGAGTTAATTTTTAACTCCCTTCATTTAACACCCGCGGGAGTTATTTTTTCCATGGGGAGTTAGCATTTGGGTGTTAAATTTTAACTCCTTTTATTTAACTCCCCTGGCATTGACTCCCAAATTGGGTGCGACTTTTATAGACTCCCTGGGGAGTTAAAATTTAACTCCTTTTTTTTACAGTGTAATTTAATTTTGACCAATTTTTAAATGAAAAAATACCTTTTTAGGAAAGGGTAATTTCATGTTTTAATTATTATTTACTTTATAAACAAGACTTTAATAAAGTAATTTTTTCAAACAAACAATTAATTTATTAAAATCTTAATTAAGTGTTGAAGTTAACGATCACTCCGAGTGAAGTCAATGGAAAAATTAAATCAACTTCTTTAACGTTTTCAACAGCTAAGCTGTCCTCTTCAGGAACTATAATTTTATTAAATGAATTTAGACAATATGTTCATTGCAATATTAAAATTATAGTTTCCGAAAAGTACAGCTTTACTTTTGAAAACGTTAAAAGAATTGTTTTAATTTCTTAAATTGTATTGACTCTGAGTGATAGTAAACTTCAACACTTAATTAATTTGGGAACCCAGTGATAGAATCATTATTATTTAAATCTTGTTTATAAAGTATATAAAAATTAAAACATGAAATTATCCTTTCCTAAAAAGGTATTCGATTATTAAAAAATTGGTTAAAATTAAATTAGATAGAATTTTATTCATCAACCCTGATTATTATTATTTCTATTCCTATTAATGACAAAGAGCTTGAATAAAGTTTCTGAAAAATATTCGAAAATACTTTTTTACATAATTAAATAATTACTAAAAATATTCACTAAGTGAATTATAATTTATTAAATCGTTCACTCCAAGTATAATGTACTTATGTTTGAAAACCATTTTGGAAGTTACCAATCTTCCACGTTTGTTTTAGAAATCACGTAAGTTAGCGGATTGTTTTGGAAACTGCGTATCCTTCTGTTCCGTGTAGAAACTACGTAACTCTGACAGTCGCTTTAAAGGCTCTACTTTGTATTATTGTTACTATTATTTTAAAGTTAATATTTTGTTGTTAAGTGAATTTTTTTAAAGTTGATGCATTGAAATGTACAGTGCCGCTCAGCAGGATTTGCCCACCCTGTCACACTTAAAGGTGTTACAAAAAGTTTTATATTTTGATATCTAGTAAAGATATCGAGGTTTTCAAGGTCTCATTTTAAAGCTTACATCTTCTACTTTAACAATCTTAAAATAATTAATTAAAAAATTTTTTTTTTTAATGTTTAATTACTGTTTAAAAAAAACGAAAATTTCAATTTTTTTTGTCGATTTCAAACAATTGTAGTTTTTTAACAAGTAATCGCAAATTAATTTTCTAAAACGCATTTTAAAGCTTGTTTTATCACCTTTAAAATGCTTTTTTTAAATTGTCGTACGATTTTTTTTCAAAAAGTTATTATCATTTCTTTAAAAAAACAGCCCTTTTTTTAAATAATTAATATTTTGAAAACGGTTAATTTTTTTAGAAAAAGTTTAAGACAAAAAATGTTCATTTCTGTATGTACATTGAAGAAAAAAATATAAAAAAATTTTTTGAACAAATTTTTTTTTTACCACATTTTTACCTTATATATGTGAGGCGTTAATTAAATGTCAAGGACGTCATTTTGACGAAAAAAATATTTAATATTTCAACCGTAAAAATGTTTATTAGCAAAATTTTAAGTGTTGATATTAAATTTTATTTAAATACTTCGAAAGCAAAAGTGTTGACTACCGTTTAAACACTGTTAATTTATCTGTCTTTCAAGCTTGTACATATGAATTTTATTTAAGTTAAAAATATGTATATAAGGTAAAAATGTGGTAAAAAAAAATTTGTTCAAAAAATTTTTTTATATTTTTTTCTTCAATGTACATACAGAAATGAACATTTTTTGTCTTAAACTTTTTCTAAAAAAATTAACCGTTTTCAAAATATTAATTATTTAAAAAAGGGCTGTTTTTTTAAAGAAATGATAATAACTTTTTGAAAAAAAATCGTACGACAATTTCAAAAAAGCATTTTAAAGATGATAAAACAAGCTTTAAAATGCGTTTTAGAAAATTAATTTGCGATTACTTGTTAAAAAACTACAATTGTTTGAAATCGACAAAAAAAATTGAAATTTTCGTTTTTTTTAAACAGTAATTAAACATTAAAAAAAAAATTTTTTTTAATTAATTATTTTAAGATTGTTAAAGTAGAAGATGTAAGCTTTAAAATGAGACCTTGAAAACCTCGATATCTTTACTAGATATCAAAATATAAAACTTTTTGTAACACCTTTAACTGTGACAGGGTGGGCAAATCCTGCTGAGCGGCACTGTATATGTTTAATAATAATGTAATTTTTTAAATAAAATTATTATATTATTTAGTACAATAGTAGACGTTCTAAAGCCACAGTCAGAGTTACGTTGTTTCTGTACGGAACAGAAAGATACGTAGTTTCCAAAACAATCCGCTAACTTACGTGATTTCTAAAACAAACGTGGAAGATAGGTAACTTTCAAAATGGTTTTTAAACATACGTACATTGTACTTGGAGTGAACGAAATATTTTTTCAATTATAGTAATTTATAAATGTAGGGTGAGCAGATTAAAAGTAGAGCCTTATAGACTAAATAAATAAATGTAGGCTGCGAGAGGATTGAAAGTAGGGTTTTACATGTTGAACAAATGAATGTAGGGTGAACGGATTGAAAGTAGGGTTTTAGAGGTTTAATAAATGTAGGGTGAACATATTAAAAAGAGGGTCTAATAGGTTAAAAGAGAGTCAAAGTAGGTTCTGGATTATAAGTTTCTTGAAACATGATAGACATGTAGGTTCAAAAATCAGTAAAATAGATGCTAAAGGCGTTAATAGCAGTAAAGGAGACTCTATTCAGTGTTTAAATCCTCAAAGTAGGGTTTAAATTTCGACTCGGGAAAGAAAACATTTTTTAACAAAACATTATGTAATTCAAAAATGAAAAAATTTTTCAGTTAAAGTAGATAAAAATTTGTAAAGAAGCAAATGGAGAAAAAAAGGAAAACAAGTTTTTAAGAAAAGAAGAAAATTGTGTATTGCAAAAATTTTAAAACAATAAAAAATGCATTTAACAGTAAAGATTATACATTTTTTTCAATATTTATTTCGCTATCAGAAAGAGAACATTATTAAAGTTATGTTCCACATATTTGAATATTTACATAGTTATGTATTATTTAACAAAGTTGGGGAACTTTTCAGAAATTTTTTTATGTTTTTAAAATTTTAAATATAAAATATATATTTAAATATATATGAAAACTTTGTAAACATATATATAAAAAAAAAGAAATATTATCTAATTCGTTAAATATTCATTTTAAACCTTAAATATATTTGTCTAAAAAGAAAACCTAAATATCGCGGCAGTATATCTTCGATGTCACGGCAATATCCCCTCAATATCGCAAGAATGTCACGGGGATATTAAAAAAAGGGGACATTATTGGGGATCTTGAAAAAAGAAAGAAGTATTATTACCCCAATAAAGCTTTTTTTATAATTGAGAAATAATATAAATCTTTCCCTGTTAATTTTAAAATTATTAAATAAATATATTCTATTGTTTATTAAAAATCAAAAATATGCTACTTTTTCATATCAAGAAAATAATATTAGTTTTCCATCAGAGGACAGAAATGTTTGCTCCACACCAGAATGTATTGCCACAGGTAGGAAAAAGTTTTTCAAATGTATTTGGTTAACAATGTTGGAAAATAATATTTATAATTCTTTAAAAAATAGAAAAATATTTAATTACACAAATCTAAAGAATAGCAAGCTAGTATAGTTAATAGCTATATAGTCCATTAGCATATATCTTTAGGAGGCTAAAAGATAATACCATAATGACATAATGTTCTTTTTTATAGCATCAAGAGTGTTAAGTTATATGAACGCAAGTTTGGATCCCTGTGACAATTTCTACAAATTTGCTTGTGGTAAATTCATAAATAATGATGAACGAGGATGGGTCAGGTCAGTAGATCAGCATACACTGATTGAAAATAACATTTATTCACAAATGATGAATTATCTACAGGATGAAACTTTGTCTACTGTACCAAGATATGTCAGATTAATCAAAACATTTTATAACAGCTGCACTGATGATTGTGAGATCATTTTGTACAATTTTAAAATTTATATATAGACAGGTCTCCAAAATGTAACATTTCCTGAAATTCGCATTACTCCCTAACTTGAACGTTACAGTTCGGAGACCTGACTGTAATATATTTCTTGTGATGATATTCACATATAGGAAAGTAAAATTATTTGATTTTATCCATTTTTAATGTTTTAATTGTATGGTTTTTGCGCAGCTGTTTATATTAAAGCAAAAGAAAGAACCTTAAATTTAAATATGGAATTAATAAATAAAACCAATGGATGGCCTCTTCTAAAAAATGATTCTTGGGAAGATAAGAATTTCCAATGGGAAAATTTTTTCTGCCAAATTGAAGATGAGAACATTTTGTTTAAAAGTTTTATCAGCTTTGATCCTACTATGGCCTCTGGATGGTTTAGTCCTAAATTTGCGCGGATAGTAAGTATACATTATACACTGAGATACATTAATGCTGTCCTTCCGATTTAAAGGAATTTTGAAAAGTCGTGTCATTTCTATCAAATATTCTTAGTTCGTGACATACGAATGTTCTCACATGTCATGAACTAAAAAAATTTTGATAGAAATCATAGAACTTTGCAAAATACCGTCAAACCGGAAGGACAGCATTAATGCATCTGAGTGTATAATAAAAATATGTCTTAAAAAAACAAAGAATTAAATTCATTAAATAAATTCTTGTGTAAATCAAAATAATCCAATAACCTAGATTCAACGACCGAAAAAATTGGTTATATCTCAAGAATCTAAGAATATCTTACTTACCTTTGGACAATTGCTTGGAGTAGAGAAAAGTGATGTTGAAAATAGTTTGAAACAAATGTTGGAAGTTAATAATAAACTGAATGAAGTAAGTAATCAAAAATAATCAAACGTAACCTAAATCTTTTCTTTCTACAGGAATTAAATTTTACAGATTTTTCAACAAAACGAATATGAGAAAAATTTACCTCCAAGAAAGATGACTGTCAATGAATTAGTCCAAAATTACCCAAATATATTGTGGAAGGAATTTTTTAATACGAGAATGAAACCAAAAATAATTCATGATGACGAACTTATCGAGCTTAATCCTATCAGCTACTTTGAAAAACTTAACAAACTTATTCCAACTATTTCAAAAAGAGATCTAGCAAACTATAATATGTGGAGAACAATTGACAAAATTTTAGAATCATATTTTTACTTACTTAAAACAAAAAATGATCGATTTCACGAATGTTTTCGTATTGTTTATGAAAATTTCGATAAAGCTATGCCATTTTTCTATGTAAAAAATAATTTTAATAATGTCTTGTTTCCGAACGAAACAGATGAACTGATTCATAATATTCAGAAGGAGTATAGTGCTATTCTAACAAATGTATGTGAATAAATTATATTTATGAAATTTATGTTTATGAAAAATACCTATTTTTCTCTTTTCTTCCAGAATTCTTGGCTGGACAATGAAACGAAACTTAAAGCATTAGAAAAGTTGGAATCCATAATTTTTCAAAGTCCAAGTCAATATTTCTCTTATGACGAAGAAATTGATGAATATTACAAAGACTTAGAAATTACATCAGGCGATTATTTTCAGGCGTTCTCAAACGCTACAAAATTTCATAGAAAAAACCAAATCAATGAAGTTTCAAGCCAAGCTCCAATGAATAAGAAAAGTTGGGGTCGACTAACAATAGATATATATGTACAAAATTTTTATTCTGTAAAAGGAAACCTTGTTGGTGTGTATTTTCAATTTTAACGTTAATACACTAATATTATCCAGATAGTCTAAGTAATCACAATATTTTCTTTATAATATAAATTTTTTTAGCTCTAATACCGGCCAATTTTCAAGGAGTTTTATACAATGAAAAAAGACCTAAATATATGAATTATGGATCAATGGGATTTATAATTGCACATGAAATATCTCATGCTTTTGACAATGTGGGTAGAAATTATAATAAGGAAGGTAAGCTTATCAATTGGTGGACTCCAGAAGCTAATGCAACATTTCTTCGTAAAGTTCAATGTATAATCAATCAACACAACCACTACAGAATCGAGGAACTTGATTTAAATGTAAGTTTCTTAAAATATGTAAAAATTCATCGAATAAATAAAGTGTAGGTTAACTACTTCTCCTAAATAAGACTCATTACTAACAAGAGATGTTTCATTCATCTCATTGCGGTAGCAAAATATTCTATGAAGGAAATTTTTAATCTAATTTAATCTACTGATAAAATATATCTCTATAAATATTTTACAGCAAAACGGATACCAATCGCAACGTGAAGATATAGCAGATCAAGCAGGAATTGAAGTTGCATATTCAGCTTATGAAAAGTATATGGAAACTCATGGTCCTGAGCCATTGTTGCCTGGAGTCAATTACACACAACGTCAACTTTTTTGGATTAGCTACGCTCAAAGTATGTGTGCAAGAATGTCAGATGAGACATATGTTACATACCATGGGTACAGTTTCCCTGAATTTCGAGTCATCGGTCCCCTTTCCAATAGCTTAAAATTCGCAGACGATTTCCAATGTGCGTCAAACACGAAAATGAATCCGCCAGATAAATGTTTAATATTCAATAATTAAGAAATGTTATTTAAATTAAAAAAAATAATTTTTATGATCTATCAAAACATAAGGCAAAGGTACCAATACCGGAACGCTTTTAAACCTAACTAAATTTCTATGATAAATATCAAGGAACTAGAAGTGTTAATATGAATAATTAGGGTACATATTGAAAAATTGGTATTTTATTAATAGTATTTAAGCCCTAAAATGATTATTTTTTATGAAATAAGAATAATATTAATTAAATTATAAAACTCTGCACTGTACCTATTATGGAACGATTATTTTCTGTATGTACGGGTGTTCCAAATTGAATGTCCCTATTAAGGAACACATATAGAACACCTTGAAATGACTAGAATTTTCTCACCACCAATTTAAATTGCTTTTATTTCAATTTTTGTTATACTGTTCCGTAATAGGAACGAAATGTTAAAGTGTTCCGTCATTGGTACTTTTACCTTAATTCCAAATTTATCCAGGGTGTCTACTTACTGGAAAGCCGGAAAATATTCGGGAATATAATTTGACCGAGAATAGGCCAATAATGTTATGCTAAACCGGGGATACTTAATAAATAGCTTTACAATTTAATTATTTATAATTTAAATTGTTACGTTATTTGTTAATTATTTATAGTTATTACAATTCTTTATTAATGATGATTTGTTTAAATTGTTAATAATAATTGTTAAAATTAATATGTTAATAACAATTATTTGTTGTTAATTTATTATTATTATTAGTATTATTATCATTAATTATTATTTTACATATTATTATTATTGATAATGTTATTAGTTTTAATTATTATTGTAAAACATTTTCATTATTATTTTTTGCTTATTATACATATTATTGTTTATTGAAATTACAATTCTTTATGCGAGTATTCCTAATTTTCAAGGTCGTTCTGTAGGCGCAAAATTTAGTATAAGCCGTAGTTTGTAAGAAAATTTTTTATGGGTACACTAGTAACGCTAGTATTAAGGCAAAAGATGAGTGTATAAATAAATAAAATTAAATTTAAAAAAAATTATTAGCATTATTTTTATGTATTATAATACAAATGATTAATATTGAAATTGTTATTAATTGCATGTTTTAAAGAATTTTTTGTCGATACAGAGTGTTAGTTTACTAAATAAATTTTCACATAATATAATACAACATTTGAAGAATATTTTCCTAAATTTTTATTAAAAATATTGAAAATTGAACAAATGACAGTTATTTTCCGGAGACGCCTCGTAAAAAAGTTGTTCTGCGGTGCACATAAAAACTCGCAACAGAATCATCAAAAATAAAAAAATCAAAATGCATTTGTTCCAGGAGATTTTTCTCGAGGTATTCACGAGACGATTTTTTTTTAATTTTTTGTAGCACTTGGAAGCTAAAAAACCAATTTTCACTAAAAAATTGACAAATTTGTTATTTGATGAAATTTAAATTTTTAAACAAAATTCTTTAAATATTATTCATTAAAAAAAATTTTTTAAAGTGCAAAAAAATTACATCTGTAATTTGTAGAAATAGTTTTTAAAAAGACCATAGTTTGAAATATTTAAATATAACTTAATCTCCAAATTATGAAAAAATTAGTCTTTTAAAAAGGAATATTTGACGAGTTGGAAAATCTTTCTAATTTTTTTTGCTTATATACCTGGTTACAATATTATTATATGAACAATGTTATTTTAAATGTATAATAAATTTTTCTTAGAGTCAAAATTTTAAAGCAGTAAAAATGTGCGAGAAATAAATTTCAAACAATTTTTATTAAATAAACCAAAGCCGAAATGTTAGAGTTTAAAAACAAGTATTAATGTCCTATAAAAATTAAGTTATCAATTGATAAATAAATTTTTTTTGAAATCTGCATACAGATACCTTCGTTTCCGCACTCCAAGGTTATGTGTGTTTGAAAAATTAAAAAATAAATGAAAAAAAATATTAAATTAATGAAATAATAAATTTATTACAGATACACGAAAAAAAATCTTTACCTGGAACAACTACAAATGTCACTATATTATTGAAATGTTTAGTCAATGCTACGAATTCTTTCGCTATTTTAACGAAATTTATGGCTGTTTCAGTTAAAGGTTTTTTTATGTAGTTTTTTAAAAAGGTCCCGTATGGAAATATTCAAATGTAAGTCATCATATAAATTAATGAACAAATTATTCATGAAAAATTATCAATAAAATTGTTTTTGATAGTTAATTTCCCGTAAATCATTTAAAATGATTTATTTTATTTATTTACTTTTAAACATTATTTTTAGCCGTACAGAAATTTTAACCGAGACAAACCGGCTGCCCTTAAACTTACTTTTGAATTATGGAATAGTTATATACAGTGCTATCGTGATAAATTAACTGTATTATATTTATTTAAAGAAAAATTATTATAAATGTATGTTTTATATATACAAATTAATAAGTATATCATAATAATGTGGTGAAAATTATTAATTTAGTTATTTATTCTCTATTATTTATAATCAAAATATTTTTAAAAATATAATTAAAAATTTTTTTATTGTTAATAATTAATAAGACATTAATTAAATGTTTGATGTATTGTTTTAAATTAAAGGAGATTCAATTCTTAAGACATCCCTTGAGCCAATATTTAAGTTATTAATTGTTTATAATTTTTATTTTCAATCAAAGTTAACAAATTAATACAAATTTAAAAAAACGGACGTTATTTTTAATAAAATTCGTAGAATAAATTTTATTATTTTCACATAAGTTAAAAAAATTCTTCAGAAAAATTCAATTAATTTCCAATACAATTTGAATAAAATTTCTTGATGGAATTTAATTAATTTCAAAAGGTTATTTTCATAATTAATCTTTCTTTATTTTTTTTTTAATTATTAGTTTCTTTTGAAATAAAAAGTTGTGAAATTTTTATTTTTTAATTACAATTTAAAAAAAAAAATTTATTTTAAATAAATAAAAAAATGTGTAGAAAGAATTTGTGTATTTCATGATTACAATTTTTATTTTTGTATGTATATAAAGATATTTTATATTATACTAGCTAAAAAAACGCACGTGTACTTTCTCATAAAATAATCATGTCTATTCACAATTCACATTTTTTTTATTAAAAAACAAAATATTTAATTTCATTTGAAGAATTTCTTTAATAAGATTTAATTTTGTAACCATCTGAAAATGAATTTATTTTTAGTTTTATCTAGGAATTAATAAAAAAAATTTTCATAATTTCCTTTTCTTTATTTAAAATCGAAGGAAAAATAAAGTAATTTGAACTATTTGTATTTCTCCATCAACATTTTTTTTTAAACTTTCATTTTCAAATTAATTTTGACAACCATATTGTTTTTATAAAATTTGTAGTCTTTTTGCATAATTTCTGTTTATTTATCACAATTTTTTTTACAAAATCAAAATATTTTTTTTTTAATAAGTATTGATTAATAAATAAAAAGAATTAAAATAGCTTCTTTTATTTATTTCTAACAAAATTTAAAAACTATTTAACAAAGTGTTAAAAGTTATTGACAAAATTAAAAAAAAACTGGAATAATTTCTTAATTTTTTAAACATAATAATTTAATCTGAAATGTGCCCACGCATATCTTACATTCTTTTATATTAATTTTTATTTGCTGATCATCCTAAAAATGTTTATTTCTTTAAAAGAATTATGTATCATTAATCATTTTTTTCTTTGTTGTGCCAAGTTTTAAAATGAGGTGAAAATTATGAAAATTTAGAAAATAGAAAATCTGCAAACTTTCTTTTCTTCTTTCAAAAAAAATTCATAATCTTGTAATAATAATTGATAAATCAAGATCACCCAAACTTTATTCATTTTTTATACAAAAAATTAAAGTTTTGTATCAAACTGTTGGCTGATTTTCGAAAATTATATATTTTCTTTATTTATAATAAAATTTTTTAAAAAATTATTTTACAGAATGTTAAATTGTATTGAGAAAAAGGTAGAAAAATTTGAATAATTTCTTTTCTTAATTTTTCAATGAGGACTTTCAATAAAATTCTGATTTTTAAAAAATAAATAATATAAATTATGATAATTTCCATTTAATAATCATAATGTTTGTACTGCGTACTGACATAAGTCTGATTTTATTTGTAAAAATTTGAAACATTACGATAATAATTGTATTAATACAATAAACCAATATTTTTTTTTTGAATTTAATAATAAAAATGAATGAGAATATAAATTGTAATTTTAATTCGTGATCATAATTGTATTCTTTTCACAATCGAAATAGAATGTGAACGCGCGCTTTAGCGCAATATCCTATGCTAATCTATGTTAACAAAGTTCGTGATCAGTTAATCTGTTCGCAGTTTAAAGTTAGTTGCTGTTTGTTTTTTTGTTTCTTAACTTTTTTATAATTTTTTTTTCAAACATTTAATATCTTTATTTTGAAATAAAATGATTAAAGTTAATCAGATTTATTTATTTAAATTTTTTTATTTAAAAATTCCAATGATAAATGAAAAACGTTGTGCTTGAAAATGACTTTAATATGGATTAAAAAATAATAAACAAAACAACATCTAACTATAATTAGAAACAATAAAAAATCTATTTTCAATCAACAAAACGATTTCTTTGAATTACTCTCTAAATTTGAATAGTAAAAATGTTTAATAATTTTTCAATTTTATTTAGTAAAAATATTTACTGATTTTTAAATGTTAAATAGTAAAAATGTTTACTAATTTTTTAATTTTAATTAGTAAAAATGTTTACTAATTTAAAATTTCAATTAGTAAAAATGTTTAATAAATTTTAAATTTTAATTAGTAAAAATATTTACTAATTTAAATTTTGTGACTGACTTCTTGGTTTCAAATTAGTAAAGTTTATTAATAAATAGTCATTTCTACTAAATTATTCATCAAATTTTCTAATTCGAAAGCAAATATACAGTCACTAATTAAAATTAGTAAATGTTTTTAATAATTCATATTTAGTGAGTATCAAAAGAAAATTTTTTGCTCATTCAATTTCTCAGCTATATCTCAAAGTAAAATTTAACTTTTATTCTAAAGAAAACAGTAAAAAAAATTAGATTACAAAATTTATACAATGCTAGATAAGTTGTGAATTATTATTTTGCACAACTACACGGAGAAAATTTGTTCCTTATACACTGCAAAAAGAGGTGTCTTGGGTGAAGACGTTTTTGGTGTCTTAGACACCAAAAATGTCTTGGCTGAAGACACCTCTTTTTGCAGTGTATTTTACCGAATTATTCAGTAAAGTTGGGATATAGTGGCGTAACAGTAATTTTTAATAGTTTTTAAATTATTTTTTCAGGAATAATATTCAAAATTTAATGTCATATCTTTATTGCTTACAAACTAGTACTGTAAAAGTTAAACCAAAATTGAAACTGAACGTTTAATGAAAATTAAATAAAATTTCAACGTTTCTTTTGAATACATCCTTGATAGTCACTAACGTTTCAGGAACAGTTCGGTAAAACTTTCTTGACTTGACTCGAGTGTTAGTTTCCAGGAATAGTTCGGTAAAACTTCGTTGACTTGCCTGAATTGTTAGTTTTCAGGATTGAAATACTTTTTTAAATGCCCCGTAGTAAAAAAAACATTGACGTTAATTGTTAGTTGTTTCTAACCTATTTGTACTCATTAACTAATAATTAATAATTTCATTTATAGCAGAAACCGCTTCTGAAACGAAATTAAATAGAAAATTTCTTTCGTTTTACCGAACTATTCAGTAATTAAATGAATATAAATTTTACCGAACATTGTACCTTACGTTTTACTGAACTTTCAATAAAAATAAGTATAGTGAACACTTACCCTACGTTTTACTAAACTATACAATAAATATATGTTTTACCGAACACTGTGCCTTACGTTTTACCGAACTTTCAATAAAGCTAAATATAGTGTACATTTACCCTACGTTTTACCGAACTGTAAGTGAACGGCTAATACATGTACCATAAGATTTATTCTTTTTACATTATTTTTCAATGCAATTGCTTTTACAGTCCTGTTCCTTAAAACTTACAGTTTTGACACTTCATCCCAGTTTTACCGAACAAAGTTCAGTAAATTTTCAGGAATAAATTTTCTCCGTGTACAAAAACTGGATTAACGAATTATAAAAATCTCGCATCTTAGGGATTAAAATTTTCTCCGTGCAATAAAATTTGCCTAATAAACATCGTTAAAAATTTACGGTAAAATTATGCATATACATTTACCAATCTACAATGTAAATTAAAAATGTCCTCTTTCTCCTTTATCTCTCTCTGCGTTTATCAGATTATGTAATATCGTCAAAAGGTGTTTAATTGCAGGTAAAATTTTGTTTTTGATTAAAAAAAGGTATATGTTCAGGCGTATATAGTCCATATGACAAGTAAATAATAAAGAATTTTCTAATATTATTCACTTTCTCTTTTCGAAGATAATTTTAAAGAAAATTGTAAAATTCGAAAGTTTGGTCTTAAAAATAACCATTTTTACTACCACAGATGTTATTATTCTCGAAAAATTTTATTAAATTTCCAGTAAAGTGGTTAATTAAAAAGTATTTTTTGTCCTACCTGCACGGAAAGTATGTCATTTCGGGCACTTAGAGCGGGCGCAAAGTAACTCATTAGCACCCAGGGGTAGGTGAAGCGTATTTTGCGCCCACATGTTAATTATTCGATTTTCTTCATTAAAATGTGATATTTTCGAGTTTTTTTTATGTTGACTATAAAACTGCAAACATTTTCAACTTGTTTTATTTTGTCTAGAAAAATGTGCAATTTTTTTCGATTTTCTTTAAAAAAAATTATAACACATTTGGTTTTGTTCACATTTCGGTTAAAAAAATTGGCAATTACTATATTTTCAGAATACATTGTTGTCTTATTTCTATACTAAAACTTGTATCATTATAGATTTCAAAGAGTTAACATTTATATAGAGTTTAATTTTTAACTAATATGAGCGTTTAATCGTTCGTGCCCTCAATGACATACTTTCCATGCAGTTTGGACAAAAAATTATGTTAGCAACATGGGCGCAAAGGTGATCAAGATCATCAAGAGTGTTAAGTTATATGAACGCAAGTGCGGATCCCTGTGATGATTTCTACGAATTTGCTTGTGATAAATTTATAAATACTAAACTACCACCTGGGGTCAAAACAGAAGATCCGTCTTCACTGATTAGTTATAACATTCATGGACAAATAATGAATTATCTACAGGATGAAACTTTGTCTACTGTACCAAGATATGTCAGATTAATCAAAACATTTTATAACAGCTGCACTAATGAATGTGAGTACATTTTGTACAATTTTAAAATTTATATACAGACAGGTCTCAAAACTGTAACATTTACTGAAATTCGCACTACTCTCTAACTTGAACGTTACAGTTCGGAGACCTGACTATAATATATTTCTTATGCTGATATTCACACATAGGAAAGTAAAATTTGATTTTATCTATTTTTAATATTTTAATTGCATGGTTTTTGCGCAGCTTTGTATATTAAAGCAAAAGCAAGAACCTTCAATTCAATTATGGAATTTATAAATAAAACCAATACATGGCATCTTCTAAAAAGTTATTCTTGGGAATATAAGAATTTCCGATGGGAAAAATGTGTCTACCAAATTGAAGATAAGAACATTTTTGATGAAATTTTTATCAACTTGGATCCTTTTCCTAAATATGTAGGGAATGATGTTGAACCAGCCTGGCAAGTAAGTATAAAATTATATAATAAAAATATGTCTTAAAAAACAAAGAATTAAATTCATTAAATAAATTTTTGTCTAAATAAAAATATTTCAATAACCTAGCTTCAACAACCGAAAAAATTTGTTATATCTCAAGAATTTAACAATACCTTACTTACCATTGGACAATTTCTTGGAGTAGAGAGAAGTGATGTTGAAAATAGTTTGAAACAAATGTTGGAAGTTAATAATGAACTGCATAAAGTAAGTATTCAAAAATAATAAAATGATACTTAAATATTTTCTTTCTACGGGAATTAAATTTACAGATTTTTGAACCAAACGAATCTGACAAATATTTACATAGAAAAAAGATGACTGTTAATGAACTGATCAAAAATTACCCGAATATATTGTGGAAGGAATTTTTTGATACGAGACTAAAACCAAAAATAATTAATGATGACGAGCTTTTAGTGGTTTATCCTGTCAGCTACTTTGATAAGCTTAACAAACTTATTCCATCTATTTCAAAAAGAGATCTAGCAAACTATCATATGTGGAGAGCAATTGACAAAATTTTAGGACCATATCTTCACTTACTTAAAACAAAAAATGATCGATTTCAGAAATGTTATCATATTGTTTATATTAATTTCAATCAGGCTATGCCATTTTTCTATGTAAAAAATAATTTTAATAATGTCTTGTTTCCGAACGAAACAGATGAAATAATTCATAATATTCAGGAGGAGTATAGTGCTATTCTAAAGAATGTAAGTGAATAAATTATATTTATGAAATTAATGTCGATGAAATATACCTATTTTTTTTTCTTTTAGAATTTTTGGCTGGATATTGAAACAAGACGTAATGCATTAGAAAAGTTGGAATCCATGTTGATTCAATTTCAAAGTCCATATTTCTCTTATGACGAAGAAATTGATGACTATTACAAAAACTTAGAAATTACATCAGGCAATTATTCTCAGGCGTTATCAAATGTTACGAAATTTAATGAAAAATGCCGTATATTGGTGTGTTCAAGCGCAGGTTCATGGGATAAGATACATTGGATTCAACTAGAAAAAGCAATAGATGTACGGAGTTATTATTCAAAGGATAAAAATTTTATTTGTGTGTATAATAAATTTTATCGTTAATACTAGAATATTATTCAGATAGTCTAAGTAATCACAATATTTTCTTTATAAAATAAAAATTTTTTAGCTCTAAAACCGGCCACTTTTCAAGGAGATTTATACAATGAAGAAAGACCTAAATATATGAATTATGGATCAATGGGATTTATAATTGCACATGAAATATCTCATGCCTTTGACAGTGAGGGTAGAAATTATGATAAGGACGGAAAGCTTGTCAATTGGTGGACTCCAGAAGCTAATGCAACATTTCTTCGTAAAGTTCAATGTATAATCAATAAACACAACGACTACAGAGTCGAGGTATTTGATTTCAATATAAGTTTCTTTCTTAAAATATGTAAAATTTTTAACGAATAAATAAAGGGGGGTTTCAACTACTTCCCCTAAATAAGAATCGATAATAACAATAGATGATTCATTCATCTCATTGCGGTAGCCAAATATTCTATGATGGAAATTTTTAATCTAATTTAATCTACTGATAAAATATATCTCTATAAATATTTTACAGATAAACGGAAGCCGAACGCAAGGTGAAGATATGGCAGATTATGCAGGAATTCAAGTTGCATATTCAGCTTATGAAAAGTATATGGAAACTCATGGCCCTGAGCCATTGTTGCCTGGAGTCAATTTTACACAACGTCAACTTTTTTGGATTAGCTACGCTCAAAGTCAGTGTACAAGATCGACCACAGAATTTTTTCAGAGATTGCTTACTATCGATACGCACAGTATCCCTGAAATTCGAGTCTTTGGTCCCCTTTCCAATAGCTTAGAATTCGCAAACGATTTCCAATGTGCGTCAAACACGAAAATGAATCCGCCAGATAAATGTTAAAATACCGGTGATAAAGTGCTTTACAATTTAATTATTTATAATTTAAATTGTTACGTTATTTGTTAATTATATATAGATATTACAATTTGCTAATATTATAATTTCATATTAAATTTCTTTATTAATGATGATTTGGTAAATTTGTTATTGACGATTGTTAAAATTAATATGTTAATAACAATTATTTGTTGTTAATTTATTATTATTAGTATCATTATCATTAATTATTATTTTACATATTATTGATATTGTTATTAGTTTTAATTATTATTGTAACCGCATTTTCATGATTATTTTTTGCTTATTATACATATTATTGTTTATTGTAATTACAATTCTTTATACGAGTATTCCTAATTTTCAAGGTCGTTCTGTAGGCGCAAAATTTAGTATAAGTCGTAGTTTGTAAGAAAAAATTCCATGGGTACACTTGTGAGGCTAGTATTAAGGCAAAAGATGAGTGTATAAATAAATAAAATTAAATTTAAAAAAAAATTATTAGCATTATTTTTATTTATTATAATACAAATGATTAATATTGAAATCGTTATTAATTGCATGTTTTAAAGAATTCTTTCCTAAATTTTTATTAAAAATATTGAAAATTTAACAAATGACAGTTATTTTCCGGAGACCCCTCGTAAAAAAGTTGTTCTGCGGTGCACATAAAAACTCGCAACAGAATCATCAAAAATCAAAATGCATTTGTTCCAGGAGATTTTTCTCGAGGTATTCACGAGACGATTTTTTTTTTAAATTTTTTGTAGCACTTGGAAGCTAAAAAACCAATTTTCACTAAAAAATTGACAAATTTGTTATTTTCAATAAGTAATTTTTTTTAAAAGCTTTTGATAATACCGGAAGAAATATGTGAAGGAGCAGTGTACAAAATTTCAGGGCGGGCCCTTAAATATACCTAAAACTTTATCAATTTTCCCCCGATGAAATTTAAATTTTTAAACAACATTCTTGAAATATTATTCATTAAAAAAAAATTTTTTAAGTGCAAAAAAATTACATCTGTAATTTTTAGAAATAGTTTTTAAAAAGACCTTACATGGTTACAATATTATTATATGAACAATGTTCTTTTAAATGTATAATAAATTTTTCTTAGAGTCAAAATTTTAAAGCAGTAAAAATGTGCGAGAAATAAATTTGAAACAATTTTCATTAAATAAACCAAAGCCGAAATGTTAGAGTTTAACAACAAGTATGAATGTCCTATAAAAATTAAGTTATCAATTGATAAATAATTTTTTTTGTGAATTAATTTCCAATACAATTTGAATAAAATTTCTTGATGGAATTTAATTAATTTCAAAAGGTTATTTTCATAATTAATCTTTCTTTATTTTTTTTTTAATTATTAGTTTCTTTTGAAATAAAAAGTTGTGAAATTTTTATTTTTTAATTACAATTTAAAAAAAAAAATTTATTTTAAATAAATAAAAAAATGTGTAGAAAGAATTTGTGTATTTCATGATTACAATTTTTATTTTTGTATGTATATAAAGATATTTTATATTATACTAGCTAAAAAAACGCACGTGTACTTTCTCATAAAATAATCATGTCTATTCACAATTCACATTTTTTTTATTAAAAAACAAAATATTTAATTTCATTTGAAGAATTTCTTTAATAAGATTTAATTTTGTAACCATCTGAAAATGAATTTATTTTTAGTTTTATCTAGGAATTAATAAAAAAAATTTTCATAATTTCCTTTTCTTTATTTAAAATCGAAGGAAAAATAAAGTAATTTGAACTATTTGTATTTCTCCATCAACATTTTTTTTAAACTTTCATTTTCAAATTAATTTTGACAACCATATTGTTTTTATAAAATTTGTAGTCTTTTTGCATAATTTCTGTTTATTTATCACAATTTTTTTTACAAAATCAAAATATTTTTTTTTTAATAAGTATTGATTAATAAATAAAAAGAATTAAAATAGCTTTTTTTATTTATTTCTAACAAAATTTAAAAATTATTTAACAAAGTGTTAAAAGTTATTAACGACGAAAAACGTTGTGCTTGAAAATGACTTTAATATAAATTAAAAAATAATAAACAAATCAACATCTAACTATAATTAGAAACAATAAAAAAGCTATTTTCAATCAACAAAACGATTTCTTTGAATTACTCTCTAAATTTGAATAGTAAAAATGTTTAATAATTTTTAAATTTTATTTAGTAAAAATATTTACTGATTTTTAAATGTTAATTAGTAAAAATGTTTACTAATTTTCAAATTTTAATTAGTAAAAATGTTTACTAATTTTAAATTTTAATTAGTAAAAATGTTTAATAAATTTTAAATTTTAATTAGTAAAAATATTTACTAATTTAAATTTTGTGACTGACTTCTTGGTTTCAAAATAGTAAAGTTTATTAATAAATAGTCATTTCTACTAAATTATTCATCAAATTTTCTAATTCGAAAGCAAATATACAGTCACTAATTAAAATTAGTAAATGTTTTTAATAATTCATATTTAGTGAGTATCAAAAGAAAATTTTTTGCTCATTCAATTTCTCAGCCATATCTTAATAAAGTATAATTTAACTTTTACTCTAAAGAATACAGTAAAAAAATTAGATTACAAAATTTATACAATGCTAGATAAGTTGTGAATTATTATTTTGCACAACTACAAAAACTGGATTAACGAATTATAAAAATCTCGCATCTTAGGGATTAAAATTTTCTCCGTGCAATAAAATTTGCCTAATAAATATCGTTAAAAATTTACGGTAAAATTATTCATATACATTTACCAATCTACAATGTAAATTAAAAAATGTCCTCTTTCTCCTTTATCTCTCTGTGTTTATCAGATTATGTAATATCGTCAAAAGGTGTTTAATTGCAGGTAAAATTTTGTTTTTGATTAAAAGATGGTTTAGAATTATTAAAAAAAGAAAGAAAAAAAATTGGTAATTTAAAGTTTGTATTTTAAGGACATACGCACGCATAGCTGCATAATTAAATTTGCATAAGGAGATTAAAAATTGCCAAAATGAGTTTGCAATAGAGACGGAGTGTGTGGTGGAAGGAGGCACTTTACTTTTTCATGAAGAGAGAGAAAGAGAGAGAAATGTCCATGTATCGTCTCATCGGCAATATTAGTAGCTGAGATGAGGATCATCGGGTGATTGACTTGCAGACCACGTATACATATAAGGAGTCCAAAAATTCATCGACGCTGGCAAATTACTGCGGTGTAAACAAATCAACGGTTCCCAGGAGCCCGAAGCGGATCGTCGCGTTCACCGGTTAGTTAGTAACCGGTCATTAACGTCGTTTTACACGGGTTCTAGCCACTTAATAACTGTCTACATCAAAATGAATTTACCGATCGTAGAATTCATCCTACTCTCGCTACGAATTGTCAATTCATTTTTTTTCTTCTCTTTTACTACTATTTCAATACTTTTATTGAAACCTTTGAGACACTACACTGATAAAATAATATATTTGAATCAAACATAATTATCTTTGTTATACAGTCAACCAAAAATTGTCTTTCAATTAAACATAATAATTTTTATTTAATACATAATAATTTAGTTTCAATACATGATCAATTTTATTCAATAAAAATGATGTTTAATTCAAATATAAAATATTGTTTAATTCAAACATAATTTTTTAGTCGACTAATTATTTTCGAATTAATTTTTTCTCAGTGTATAAGCTACATTTTTCTTTTTTTAAAAATTTGCTCAATAAATTTAAATTTGTAAATTACAAAAAAAAATATTCTCGAAAAATTTCATAAAATTGCCAGTGAAGTGGTTAATTTAAAAGTATTCATATTTTAATGACTTTCTAAAGTTAAAATACAAATACAGTCAAAGAAACATATAAGGAAAAACTTTAATTTTGAAGAAAGAAAACATTTTTAACAAATAATTATGTAATTGAAAAATGAAAAAAAAAATTTTTTTAATTCTAAAGTCAAAGTAGATAACAATTTGTAATGAAAAAACTGGAGAAAGAAAGAAAAACAAGTTTTTAAGAAAATTAGAATATTGTGTATTGCAAAATTTTAAAACAATAAAAAATGCATTTACCAGTAAAGATTAAATATTTTTTTCAATGTTTATTTCGCTATCAGAAAGAGAACATTATTAAAGTTATGTTCCACATATTTTATTATTTACATAGTTATTTATTATTTAACAAAGTTGGGAAACTTTTCAGAAATTTTTTATGTTTTTAAAATTTTAAATATAAAATATTTCATTTCGTCTATTTTTTCATATATGCGTATAAGAATTGTAATGAAATATGAAAACTTTGTGAACATATATATAAAACAAAATAAAATGAAAAATATTATCTAATTCGTTAAATATTCATTTTAAACCTTCAATATATTTGTCTAAAAAAAACCTAAATATTGCGGCAGTATATCTTCGAAGTCACAGCAATATCCCCTCAATATAGCAGGAATGTCATAGGGATATTCAAAAAAGCGGACATTATTGGGCTCTTGCAAAAAAAATATTATCACGCCAATAAAGCTTTTTTATAATTGAGAAATAATATAAATCTTTCCCTGTTAAATCTAAAATTAATAAAGAAATATATTTTATTGTTTATTAAAAATTCAAAAATATGCTAATTTTTCATATCAAGAAAATAATATTACTTTTCCATTGAAATCAATAAAAATTTGTTTTTAGTGCAAATATCGTAAACTTTGTTGATGTAATAGTGTTAGTTTTCTAAATTTTTCTTCGCATTTGATAATAATGACATAAAATTCCGCACCTGCATCACGACTATGGACAATATAAATAAAATTTCGAATCGTACCGATTCACTATACACTGTTGTGTTTAACTATCAAAATGTACGCTCTGTCAGGAAATGTTACGTTATCAAAAATAAAGAAACCTGCTTGTACCTTATTGCTTTTTAAAGTGCTGTAAGTCGAGTACAAAATAATATATTAAAATAAAGTCAATTTTTCTTGTAACTTTTCTTCACTTCACTTTATTTCACTTATGTTCAAGTATTACTTTTAATTACACACGGACAATTTTTTCTAGTTTATGTCTTCTTGCACTTCCCTTTTCAAAAGCACAAAGTAGTGATACAATCATTTGTAAGTACTAAGAAAAAGAAAAATGTGAAATATTTTTTGCTATATAATATAAGTATTCCATAAAAAATCAGAGATAATATTTGTAGCATCATAAATTATCTAATATAGTTGTAAAAATCGATTCTTACTAAACTAAAAATGTAAATTAACATAAAATAAATATAGTTCCAGACGATCCAGATTTAAAGCCATCCGGTGACAGAAATGTTTGCTCCACACCAGAATGTATACGCACAGGTTGGAAGAAGTTTTTCAAATGTCTTTGGTTAACAACGTTAGAAAATAATATTTATAGTTCTTTAAAAAATAGAAAAATTATTTAATTACACAAATCTAAAGAATAACAAGCTAGTATAGTTAATAAGCTATATAGTCCATTAGCATATTTTTAGGAGGCTAATAGATAATACCATATTGACATAATGTTCTTTTTTATAGCATCAAGAGTGTTAAGTTATATGAACGCAAGTGCGGATCCCTGTGATGATTTCTACAAATTTGCTTGTGATAAATTTATAAATACTAATCTACCACCTGGGGTCAGAACAGAAGATCCGTATTCACTGATTAGTTATAACATTCATGGACAAATAATGAAGTATCTACAGAATGAAACTTTGTCTACTGTACCAAGATATGTCAGATTAATCAAAACATTTTATAACAGCTGCACTAATGAATGTGAGTACATTTTGTACAATTTTAAAATTTATATACAGACAGGTCTCAAAACTGTAACATTTACTGAAATTCGCACTACTCTCTAACTTGAACGTTACAGTTCGGAGACCTGACTGTAATATATTTCTTATGCTGATATTCACACATAGGAAAGTAAAATTTGATTTTATCTATTTTTAATATTTTAATTGCATGGTTTTTGCGCAGCTTTGTATATTAAAGCAAAAGAAAGAACCTTTAATTCAATTACGGAATTTATAAATAAAACCAATACATGGCATCTTCTAAAAAGTTATTCTTGGGAATATAAGAATTTCCGATGGGAAAAATGTGTCTACCAAATTGAAGATAAGAACATTTTTGATGAAATTTTTATCAACTTGGATCCTTTTCCTAAATATGTAGGGAATGATGTTGAACCAGCACGGCAAGTAAGTATAAAATTATATAATAAAAATATGTCTTAAAAAACAAAGAATTAAATTCATTAAATAAATTTTTGTCTAAATAAAAATATTTCAATAACCTAGCTTCAACAACCGAAAAAATTTGTTATATCTCAAGAATTTAACAATACCTTACTTACCATTGGACAATTTCTTGGAGTAGAGAGAAGTGATGTTGAAAATAGTTTGAAACAAATGTTGGAAGTTAATAATGAACTGCATAAAGTAAGTATTCAAAAATAATAAAATGATACTTAAATATTTTCTTTCTACGGGAATTAAATTTACAGATTTTTGAACCAAACGAATCTGACAAATATTTACATAGAAAAAAGATGACTGTTAATGAACTGATCAAAAATTACCCGAATATATTGTGGAAGGAATTTTTTGATACGAGACTAAAACCAAAAATAATTAATGATGACGAGCTTTTAGTGGTTTATCCTGTCAGCTACTTTGATAAGCTTAACAAACTTATTCCATCTATTTCAAAAAGAGATCTAGCAAACTATCATATGTGGAGAGCAATTGACAAAATTTTAGGACCATATCTTCACTTACTTAAAACAAAAAATGATCGATTTGCGACATGTTATGTAACTGTTTATGATAATTTTCAAAAAGCTCTTTCATTTCTCTATGTGAAACATAATTTTAATAATGTCTCGTTTCCGAAGAACACAGATGAACTGATTCATAATATTCAGATGGAGTATAGTGCTATTCTACAGAATGTAAGTGAATAAATTATATTTATGAAATTAATGTCGATGAAATATACCTATTTTTTTTTCTTTTAGAATTTTTGGCTGGATATTGAAACAAGACGTAATGCATTAGAAAAGTTGGAATCCATGTTGATTCAATTTCAAAGTCCATATTTCTCTTATGACGAAGAAATTGATGACTATTACAAAAACTTAGAAATTACATCAGGCAATTATTCTCAGGCGTTATCAAATGTTACGAAATTTAATGAAAAATGCCGTATATTGGTGTGTTCAAGCGCAGGTTCATGGGATAAGATACATTGGATTCAACTAGAAAAAGCAATAGATGTACGGAGTTCTTATTCAAAGGATAAAAATTTTATTTGTGTGTATAATAAATTTTATCGTTAATACTAGAATATTATTCAGATAGTCTAAGTAATCACAATATTTTCTTTATAAAATAAAAATTTTTTAGCTCTAAAACCGGCCACTTTTCAAGGAGATTTATACAATGAAGAAAGACCTAAATATATGAATTATGGATCAATGGGATTTATAATTGCACATGAAATATCTCATGCCTTTGACAGTGAGGGTAGAAATTATGATAAGGACGGAAAGCTTGTCAATTGGTGGACTCCAGAAGCTAATGCAACATTTCTTCGTAAAGTTCAATGTATAATCAATAAACACAACGACTACAGAGTCGAGGTATTTGATTTCAATATAAGTTTCTTTCTTAAAATATGTAAAATTTTTAACGAATAAATAAAGGGGGGTTTCAACTACTTCCCCTAAATAAGAATCGATAATAACAATAGATGATTCATTCATCTCATTGCGGTAGCCAAATATTCTATGATGGAAATTTTTAATCTAATTTAATCTACTGATAAAATATATCTCTATAAATATTTTACAGATAAACGGAAGCCGAACGCAAGGTGAAGATATGGCAGATTATGCAGGAATTCAAGTTGCATATTCAGCTTATGAAAAGTATATGGAAACTCATGGCCCTGAGCCATTGTTGCCTGGAGTCAATTTTACACAACGTCAACTTTTTTGGATTAGCTACGCTCAAAGTCAGTGTACAAGATCGACCACAGAATTTTTTCAGAGATTGCTTACTATCGATACGCACAGTATCCCTGAAATTCGAGTCTTTGGTCCCCTTTCCAATAGCTTAGAATTCGCAAAAGATTTCCAATGTGCGTCAAACACGAAAATGAATCCGCCAGATAAATGTTAAAATACTGGGGATAAAGTGCTTTACAATTTAATTATTTATAATTTAAATTGTTACGTTATTTGTTAATTATATATAGATATTACAATTTGCTAATATTATAATTTCATATTAAATTTCTTTATTAATGATGATTTGGTAAATTTGTTATTGACGATTGTTAAAATTAATATGTTAATAACAATTATTTGTTGTTAATTTATTATTATTAGTATCATTATCATTAATTATTATTTTACATATTATTGATATTGTTATTAGTTTTAATTATTATTGTAACCGCATTTTCATGATTATTTTTTGCTTATTATACATATATATATATTATGGAAATAAATATTGTTCATTGAAATTACAATTCTTTATTATTAATTTTTTTTATAATTGTTAATAATTATTTATTGTCAGAAATAATAATATGATAATAACAATTATTTGTTGTTAATTGTATTATTATTTGAAGAACATTTTCCCAAATTTTTATTAAAAATAATTAAAATTGTTTTTGATAATTAATTTCCCGTAAATAATTTAATATAATTTAATTAAATTTTTAATTCATTTGCAATATTGTGAATTTAAAATTTTTTTATATATGTTAAAGAAATTTATTTATTTACTTTTAAACATTATTTTTACCCGAACAGAAATTTTGACCGGGACCAGGTATAATATTTTTCCTAAAAATATTATAATAAAAAATTATAATATTATTCTAAGTAATTATAACCTGTTTGAGTATATATAAATATAAATATATATATATATATATATATATATATATATATATATATGTATGTATTATTGTTTTAAATAGAGAGGAGTTCCTTCGCGATGATGCGAAAGATGTTGCGTTATGAGAGAAAAGATCGTTAGGGCATCCCTTTTTGATTACGCCACTGGAAAGGGTTAAAATTTTGCAGTGGATATACTTACTTGGATGCTGGAGATATATACGGGAGGCCGAGCAGCGGTGTAAATGCAATCAAGAAGGCCTCTATTAGACCGTCACGCCGGCCCTCTGTCTCCTCTTCTTCTTTCTCTCATACCAATTGTTTCACATAACCACGTGTTTTCATACAAATACACACTCGTACTTATTTTTTGCTCCATGAACCATGTTACTTATTCGTATATGTACTTGACGAAATCATAAAGTTTACATTCTCTTCACACCGGCTTCTGGATTTCGAAAAAGGAATCACAATCACGCTGTGGTTTGGTTACTCTTCAAGCACAATTTTCTTTCTCTTCAAAAGTGTTAATAAGTTCTGAAATAATGTTAAAAGATTTTTGCTGTTGTTGTAGTAAATGAATGTAATCGAGTATACACTCGATTACATTCATTTACTACAACAACAAAAATTTGACGATTTAAGGTGAGAGGGACCGTTAGGTTCTTTAAAGTACCAGGGGATTTTAGTTTACGTTTGGAAAATTTTGTTCTTTTCAGTTCATCAGATGTCGGAGAGAATATTTCTTTTCCTGTTTTTTGGAAGTGTTATTTTGTGTCAAGATGGTAATTTTTGAGTGTAAAGTTTGTCTACTCGGATGGGAATTAGCAACGATGTTTTTTGGTCAATTGTATACATTCATCTAGCATAAATATTTAAAAAGGATAACAAATTTTGTAGAAGCGTCAGACCGATAGAAAGAGACAGCTAGTGTTCCTAACGTCCCCTCTTCTTTCTCTCTAAAGACGCATGCGCGAGGACAGTTTCTATGTCGAAAAGTGTCAGCGCGCATGCGCAAGAAGAATGCGTAAGGAGACAAAGGGGGGACGTTAGCCAAACTTTCCAGTGTAGCCAACCGTTCTTCTACATAAAATAAACCCACCAAACAGTTTCTCTACGAAAAATTCCATCCACACTCATAAATTCACATAATTTCCCCCCCTTCCATCGAGGACTGCTTTAAATAAAGATTAATTGTCTAATCGAAAAATTCATGAAGAGTGAAAAATCCCTGCTTTTAGTGTCACTATGAGAGTAAGATGCAATCAATCGTCGATAAATAATGATCGATCGAATAATCTAACGAGCAAAATTCAATTTTCAATACTCGTTATTCATGACACGGGCATGTGATTTTGAAAAAAAGAAACAGGAGGGGGCAAAGCTGAGACGTGAATCTTTTTAGAGAACAAGAAGAAGATGATTCTTGATTCGCGGCACTGGCAATCTGCATCCATCGCGATGATAGGTGCGCGCCGAGTTAGTTACCTGGAGAAACCCGTAATTAAGGATTGTTAACCGGATAAAGTTTACGCGTGCTACGAAAGTATATATAAGGGAAAAAAGAAGAAATAAATTTTTTTTTTTTAAAGAAGAAGATCTTGCTTCAAGGTGAACCTTTGACGTTGACCTGTGTGCGGGTAGAGTGTTCTTCTTATCGATCTCACAGCATCGGCAACCGGATTGTGGACTCAATATGATGGTTTCGTATTAAAGGGACCACCTGTAGAGGTGATAAATTCTGTGGAAAATATCTTTTTTCAAAGGTTTCAGTTCTGAGGTAGCATTATTTTTTTTTTAATGCTACAACTGCATCGAGAGAATAAGTGACTTTTGTTGGTAGTAGTAGGATTAAAAATAATTTGTACTGTTGCCGCATTTTCCTGGTAGGATTGATGATATAATTTTCTGCTGGTACTGCAAAGTGGGCTCATTTTTATTGCTCTTCATTTGCAGGAAAATAAAAATTGGTATCAAAATGGACTTACGAAGCAGTTTAAAATTAGTAGATAAGCCTTGAAGTTTTTGAAGCCTAATGGTAGTTCTGTAGGTTGAAAAAAAGTCCAGAATAAGATGGCAGTTCTCAAAAAATTGGGATTGATAACATTCTAATTATTAACTTACAGGGCAACGATTTTGAGTTTAAAAAAATTATAACCGGTTCTTCGATAGGGACCCTCAATTATCTTTGTTATACAGTTAACCAAAAAATCATGTTTCAGTTAAACCTAATAATTTTGATTCAATACATAGTAAATTTGGTTCAATAAAAATGACGTTTAATTCAATAATAATTTTATTATTTATGTTATTATATTTAACTTTAAATTAAACATATTTTTTTGTTGTTGACTGCTTATGTTTGATTTAAAAATAATTTTTCTCAGTGTGTGATTTCAAACATTAAAACATGATCCAAAAGATTCCTTTTAAACTTTTCTTGCAGATTGAACAGAATTTTTGCTTATAAGAATAAATAATAATATTATAATAAATTTCTCAAAATTGCTATACGTGTTGATAAATTTTTCGAAAGGGAATTAAAGAAAAATATCGTCGCGTAATAATTTGTCCACCTGCGCGCGCTCGCTCGCTCTCCGCAGTGACAATCTCATTTGATCTCACCTCCTTTATCGGCAACGATCTGCAGGCGTCGAACATCGACTCGTTTTGTATCCAACTTAGCGAACGATGACAAGATTCCTGCGCGATAAGAGATTGCATCAATCATTGGGAAAACGAGCGCCCTCCGCGCGCACATATATTATTAATAATTTTTCGTCTCTCGACACATATGCCATTTAGCGAAAGCAAAAAAGAAAAAAAAAATAATTGCGAAAATATACGGGCTCTCATCTTGATGGCAAATCGAAATTAATGGAATTAAATCTTTACGCAAAGAGCAACATACATGTATCTAAATTGTAATGGAAATTTAATTTATTTTTCAGTTTGTGAAAAAATTTATCACTAACTAGTTTTATTTGTTTGGGAATTTTTGCATTTTACAATAAATGAATTATAATTATTTTTATGACTAGTATTAGTATTTTTTAATATTTTAGAATTTTTAAATTAATTTACTGAAAATCGTTGAAAATTTGATTCATTTCAAGAATATTTTATCGACAATTTTTTCAATTATTATTGAATTTATTATTAAAATCTTTCGAGAAAATGTGAATAAAAATTCATTGAATTATAATTCAATATAAAATAATAATAATTGTTTTAATTCTTGGCAAGATTTTTATTAAATTAATTAAATAGTCTTTAACGTCCGAGATATTTAATAAATAAGTCAAATTATTATTATTATTCGAAATCGATTTGATTTCGAAACGTTGGAGTAAATAAAATTTGTTACTTTGTCCGAATGTTTTCGTTTTCATTAATTTGACTTATTTATTTTTATTAAAATTCTTTAGAATAATTGTATTGTTGTTAAGAATTTCCTTCCATATTCTTCAAAGTAATGAAGCGTTTTTTAATAATTCATATTGAAAATTCTTGAAAATAATTAAATTTTCTTTAAGAATTCAATTATTTTTAAAAATTGTAATAAAATTCTTTGCAAAATGTCAATTTATAAATAATAAGAATCTTCGATAAAAATCTAGTTAATTTAAATACAATTTTCAATTATTTTCAAACATTGTAATAAAATTCTTTGCAAAATGTCAATTTACAAATAATAAAAAACTTCGTAAAAAATCCAGTTATTTTAAATACAATTTTCAATTATTTCTTTAAAAAATTTAATTATTTTTCAAAATCTTTGAAAAGTTCAATTATTTTTCAAAATCTTTGGAAAAATTTTCCGAGAAAATTCATATATTCAAAAAAAAAATAATTAAATTTTCTACAGGAGTTCATTTATTGAAAAAACATTTTAAAAAGTCAGTTCAATAATTCCATTATTTTAAATACAATTTCATAAAAGTATTTTTAAACATTTTTTAAACATTTTTCAAAAGAATTTAATAATTTCAGTAAATAATAAATTTTACTCAAAATTCTTCTCAAAAATTCACCTCTTTTTTAAAACTTTCCAAAAATTCAATTATTTGTAGAAATAATACATTTTTTCGCAGGACTTCAATGATTTAAAAAAGTTTTAATCAAAATTTTATTCAGGAATTCAATTATTTTCAGATATAATTAAATTGTCGATGTACTGAAAATCATTAAATTCTAAAGTAAAGTAAAGTAAAGTTAACAAAAAAAATTGAAAATTAAATTGAAATATTAAAATTATTCATAGAAAATTAAATTCCTTTAAACAATTTTATTAGAGTTTTTGTATATAACTACATTTTTTTTAATATTAATTAAATTACATAAAATTAATGGATTTTTTAAAAGTAATTTTAATTGAAAGTGTTGAAAATAATTTCAATTTACAACGAATATTATTTAAAACTTTTCAAGAATAATTGAGTTGTTTGGATAAATTCTATAACAATTTTTTTAAATAATTGAACCTGTTAGAGAAATTTTATTTAAAGTCATCTGGAATAAAATTGAATTTTTTTTTATAAAATTTCATTAAAATTGTATTAAATCAAATAATTAAATTTCTGTCAAGAATATTGTACAGTTTATAAAAAAATTGAATTGTTTCGAAGAATTGTTTTTAGAATTGTTCAAAATAATTGTATTTTTATTAAAAATATTGAATAATAATTGAATTTAAATAATATTTTTTAAAATAATTGTATTCTTTCGAGAAATTTTATTAAAATTGTATTGAAAATAATTGAATTCATCTCCGAAATATTTTATTATTTATGAAAATAATTGAATTGTTTCGAAGTACTTTATCTTGATTTTTTATGAATAATTGAATTTTTTGAAGGAATTTTATTAAAACTTTTTAAAATAATGATTTTTTAAAAAGAAAAGCACGAATATTGCTGAAAGTAATTGAATTTATGTTATATTTTCTGAAAATAATTGAATTTAATAAATATTTTCTAAAAATAACTAAAGTTAATTAATATTTTCTGAAAATAATTAAATTCAATTAATGTTTTCTAAAATAATTGAATTCTACAGAGAAATTTTATTAAAATAGTACTGAAAATAAATAAATAATTGAATTGCTGTAAAAAAAATGTATTACTTATGAGAATAATAAAATTTTTGCGAAAATCTTCCATTAATAAATAATTAATTCTTCCATTTATTCAATTCATTATAATAATACAAAGAAATACTTGAACAAAAATAAAAAATGTATAAAACATTATTTATAAATAATTATTATTCTCTATAATGTTGATTTTGTTGATAAAATAATTGTTTAATAACTTAATTAAATTGTTGTTGAATTGTTAATTGAATCAATTTGGATTTGAATTCTTTTTTTCTTTCATAAAACTAAAATTTCCTTTTCTTGAATTTTCAAATGAATTTTCAAAAAACGAAAAAAAAATTATCTACGCTAACACTTTGCGAAGTGTTGAAAAACATAAGCAATGAGAGGCGCGAATGACAGTGGCTAAATAATGTTAAAATTTCTGACCGTGAGTTGAATGTGCGTATAAAAAGCCACGAGACCCGCGGATTTTCTCACAGAGGGTGCAAACCACAAGCAATATTCTAACCACATCACAGTACTGAGTCGGCATTCATTCAAACATTTTATCCCGAGAAATCTAATATCATAAATTAAAAATTCATAAACATTCTGATGCAAATGTTTCCTTTTGGAGAAAGGAGAAAAAATCTCTCTTCTGGATTCTTTGGAAGTTTTCTTAAATCGTATTATCGAAATGAGTTTAAAATACTTTTTTCAATTTTTTTACATTACATTCTTTTTTACTTTACATTTATATTTGAATTTCTTTTTCTATTTTGAATTTTATTCGCCTCTTAAGTTTATTTATTTATTCAAAGATTGAAGGAAAAGAGTTCAGATAGTGAACTTTTGAGGCCTTTCTGAAGTGCATTTCATCTTAATAACGAGAGAGTTTTCATGCCATCTGAACGGGAACTCAAGGAAACATAATGGCGCGAAATTTAAATTCAAGCAAATTGGAAAATTGAAAATAAAATCTTGACGAACCTTAGGGGATTAATTGATTTTAATTTTTTGATTTATTTTTTGATTATTTAATTAAAATTTATTATTTATAGTTTAAATTCTACTAGAACAATATTGAGTCACTTAGTAGGAAATAATTTGCAAAAAAATGTTTCATCTACGTTTATGGATTTTTTATCTACATTAATAAACAAATAAAGAAATAAATGAATAAAAATAAGAAAAAGAAAGTGGGATAATACGTGTATATAATGACACTGGGCAATGCTCGGCGCCCAACGGGGTGCAAGGAGTTAATTTAAAAGGCGAGGTCAGCGTCATTTTCTGAATCAGAGCCCTTGGGACGATCATTGTGGGCGTTCGTTATTGCTAAAATGCCTAAATGCAAATAGCGCCGGACATTTCGGTTAAAAATTATATCATTACTTCCCTGTTCCGAGATCTTTTTTTTCGAAAAAAGGAAATAAATTAGGAGTTAATAAGCCTCCAAAGCGAATAGCATTCCGCGCTCGTAAATGTTGTATTTACAACCGCTTGCCAAGTGGAATTTTCATCCGCTTGTGTCTTTCAATGAATTTAGAATATTCTTTTATTGACAATTTCTTCGCAATTTATGTTTAATCAGAGATGAAGTTCTATCGATAATTTATCAATTTTTTATCCTTGCAATTTGTAAATATAAATTAGGATTTTTTTGCTTTTTAACAATATAATTCATAAATTTTTAGTAGTTGCAATTTTTAAATATAAATTAGGATTTTTTTTTGCTTTATAATAACATAATTTATCAATTTTTTATCCTTGCAATTTGTAAATATAAATTAGGATTTTTTTGCTTTTTAACAATATAATTCATAAATTTTTAGTAGTTGCAATTTTTAAATATAAATTAGGATTTTTTTTTGCTTTATAATAACATAATTCATAAATTTTTTATGGTTGCAATTTGTAAATATAAATTAGGATTTTTTTGCTTAAATTTTTGTCGTTGCAATTTGTAAATATAGGATTTTTTTCTTTCTAACAACATTGACTCTTGGTGACTGATCATGCACTAAGAAAAAAGAAACATAGAGCTAACAAATTATGTTTTTTGTTGTTACAAAATTTTTTTGTTACCTGAGAACAGATTTATTATTATTATTATTATTATAAGAAAAAATTTGATTTGTTGGAACAATAAAATAAATTTTTTAGTTCTATATTAACAGTCTTTTTGTCAATGCCAATCATTAAGACAACCGAGAAAGATTTTTGTATTAATAAAAATAACAAATCGAACGAGAATGAAAGGCATTGTTATATGAGTGTAACAGGCTGCACTCTTTAATTTTGAAGCCAACGCTCTCTCTCCTTCTTCATTTATCAGACGATAAGGCACACGTCATTGAATCAGAAAGCTTTGGTAATTCAATCATTGTTTGGCTCGCGGCTTCTTAAAATTAAGTCTAATTGTTTATGTTTGAAACGGAACTGATTGTCATTGACTAATACCTAGTAGTTATCACTATCTCATTGGGGAATAATTTCAAATACATTCCTAAGGGGAAGTTCATTCACCTTTTTCGCCATATGTAGTCAACATGATAATAAATATTTTCGTTGAAAAAAGATTGTAATATTTTTTAATTTTTAAAGCGCAATTCTTTAAAATAATGAATTCTTAGTAAATATCGAAAATTCTTTTCCGGCTATTTAATTATTAAAAAAAAAATTTTAAGGAATCAGACGAACAGTCAAAACGAAAGTTAGTCCAATGTAATAATTTTGAAATTTGAAAGAAAAAGACAAAATAAATTTTAAATTCGTCTTGGTGGAAGGGCGAAGAATTTAATTTTGAACATTTAAAACGTTTGAAAATTGCCTTTGAATGAAATTTACAATTTTCTGTTAATAAAAAAACAGTTTAGGTTATTTTACCTAAATACTTAATTATTGATAATAAATATAAATTTTCGTTCAAATACAACCTTAAATTGTTCAAAATGAAGAAAATTAAATTCCTTACGCTTCTACCGAAAGGAATTTAAAATTTAATATGAGCTTTTCTCTTCTAAAATGCAAAATTATAATATTGGACTAACTTTTGTTCCGATTGTTTGTCAGATTCTTCCTTAATTCTCGTCAACCTTTTAGATTATCTTCAGAAATAGCAAAATTCTTCGCTAAAAATTCCATTATAATCGGGAATTTTGATAAAATTCATTACAAAGATTTAATTATTTTCTTAAATGACAATTTTCATGAGAACAATTCAATTATTTAAAAATTAGTAAAATTAATAGCAGAAGTTGGATTATTTTTAAAAAATCTAAAAAAAAAATTGTCGCCAACATTTTAATTATCTTTATATAAATAAATACCAAAATGTATCAACAGAATTCAATTATTTTCCAATATTTTAAAAAAATTCATTGCAAAATTTAATTATTTTCATAAACAACAATATTCATCACAATAGTTCAATTATTTTTAGATTTAATAAAATTCATCGTAAAAGTTCAATTATTAAAAAAAAAAATTTTAATTTAAAAACAAATGTCATCAACATTTCAATTAACTTTATAAATGAATAACGAAATTTTTCGACAAAATTCAATTATTTTCAATGTTCTACTAGTTTAATAAAAATTCCCAAAAGAATTCGAATAGTAAACAAAACTTTTGATAAAATTTCACACGAATACATTCAATTATTTTCTAAAAGAGTAAAAACTTCACGTGAATTCAATTATCTTCATAAATAATACAATTCTTTTAAGGAATTCAATTATTTTCATTAATAAAAAGGCTTGTTGCAAAATTTCAATTATTTTTAATAAACCATTTTAATTGCATTCCTCGAAAATTGTAATTAATCGAAAGGTAAAGGTGATCAAAATCTTTGATCTTTTATTTAAAATTTTTTTTTCTCTGATTATTTTTTTATCTTTTAGCTTCGACAAAATTTAATTGTTTTCATAAATAGCAGTATTTTCAAAAAAAATTTTCTATTCGATTATTTTCAATGATTATATTATTGTAATTATTCTAATTATTATTATTATCATTTATATTATTATTATTATTAACATTAATATTATTAATATTTAATGATCGACGATTACTATTTATATAAAAATACTGATTAAATATATATTATTAACCATATATCTTTTACAAAAAAAATCTTTACTTGAAT
Source organism: Leptopilina myrica (nomen nudum) (assembly GCA_032872475.1). Classification (NCBI taxonomy): domain Eukaryota; kingdom Metazoa; phylum Arthropoda; class Insecta; order Hymenoptera; family Figitidae; genus Leptopilina; species Leptopilina myrica (nomen nudum). Next base: position 5,816,003 of record CM065458.1, read on the forward strand.
CAACTATAAAATTCACTATATTAGCGAAATTTTTAGTTATTGCAACGAATACTTTCGCTATTTCAGCGAAAATAATCGCTGTTCTAATTGAAGGTTTTTTCCGTATTGATTTTTAAATAAAAAATAGATGATTTCTAAATAACATTTTACTAATTCGTAAATTTATTTGAACATTTTCCGATTTTTGTTTTTTGAAAATATACACCTTTCTCTAATCATGAAAAAAAGATAAATTGGAGGAGAATTTATGAAAGCGTCGCGACGGATTTCGAAAGGTAGAATGCTCAAAATGAGAGGAACCGGCTCGATAAGCCGAACTGGATGCACGGCTCCAATAGGTCGGCCTAGAAGGAATAAACAATATTATGAATTTAAAGTGCACAGCTTGGCGCCACTATAACCCTACATTATCAAATTACAGAACTTTGGGTCAAAAACTATGAGACAAGGATGTGTCATAAAGTCCAAACTTAACGGGTAGGGATACTCTCTGTATATACGCTGGATTTTTTCACAATGCAAAATTTTATATGCCAAACCCATACGATATGAAAAAAATCTAAAAATCTAAAATTGAGATTTAAAAATGAATTTCAGTTAGAGAATAATTGAATTTTTGGAAAATACTCGATTGCTTGAAAGCATTCTAAAAAATTCTTCCTAATAATTCAATTATTTGTTTTATGAATAATAAAACTCATCATAGAATTTTAATTTTTTTCCAATTTTCATCGAATTCCTCGAAAAATGTCATTATTCGTAAATATTTTATTTAAATTCGTCCAAAGAATTCTATTATTCAAAAATTTGTTAATAAACTTCTAGAATTCAGTTACAAGAAACATTCAATTATTCAATAAATTTTTCTTTCTTGTGTTGAAATAATTAAATTTCTATAGAATTTTCTAATAAAAATTGATTTAAAAATTAATTATAGTTACAGTTTTAGATAATAATATTTTTAATAAACAATTTTAATTGAATTCCTCGAAAATTGTAATTATTCGAAAAAATTCAATTATTTAAAAATTTGTTGATAAAATTCTTGATGAATATTCAATTATTTCGAAAAATTCATTTATTCAATAAATAATTTATTCTTGTATTGAAATAATGAAATTCTCGTAGAATTTACTAATAATTACTTGCGCCATAATTCAATTATTTTGATAAATAATAAATTTTTTTATGAATTCTATTATTTTTATGAAGAATAAATTTTTGTTTTCAAATTCAATTAATTAATAATAAAATAAAATAAAATAATAATAAATTTAATTAATTTAAGAAAGCTCATCGAAAAATTTTTATTATTCTTAAAAAATTTGATTAAAATTGGTTAAAAATAATTTGGAAAAGGTTTTAAATTAAAATATTTGGAAATTTTTATTTGTTATTACTTTTAACTGTGACAATTTGGAAAAATGAATTTCTTTGATTATTCAATAACTAATTTCGAAATTCATTTTTGGAGAATTAATTTTTTTTCTAAAATTCATTAAGTGAGTAGGGATAAAAATTCTTCTTTTGCTTTCTTTACACTGTTAAAAATCTGCTTCTAATTTTTACATGAAAAAGATTGAAATGATTTTATTTCAATCTCGCAAATTGTGAATTCTTGCATTTCATTGATTTCAATTTTTTTTAGTGAATCCAAAGACACTTTTTCAGATTGAAAGTAAATATAATTTTCATTCTTTCGATGTAAAGTTGGAGTCAAATTCTCAACAGCTTATCCTTTAAATAAATAATAAGTAAAATAAATAAAAGAAAAAAAAATAATAAGTATATTTAGATTTTAGAAAAATTCTGATTTTCAATTGTTGTGCATAAAAAAACAATTGAGGAAAGAATGCAGAGCAGTGGAAAAAATTTTGCATCAAAGTCGGCAAATATTTGGAATACTCGGAAACGTTTCGCAGATTTAAAGGCTCATATTAAAAGTTGCAGAATATTTTACATATTTTCGAATATTTTAATTTTCCATGGAAAAAAGAGAATATTTATACAAGAAGTGTATTTAAAGTGTCCATATTATAAATACACTGAGATTTGTGGACTCGAGAGGAATTCTTTGATATCTGTTTTACAGCTTCAAGTGCAGTAGATAAACAACATTCTTCCGTTTCTTTTCATGTTGCCTTCGAGTTGTCTTTTAATTTTCCTTCATATTCGATTTATTATCAGTTAACATTATTTGAATCTTTTTTATTTTTTTCTTTGACTGATAAGACTCTTCTCTTTTATTTTTATTTTTTTTATTTCTCTTTCCATTTTTTCTCTTTTATTCCTCTTTCCATTTTTTATTTTTCTCTTTTATTTCTCTTTCTATTTTTTATTTTTCTCTTTCCACTTTTATTTCTCTTTCCATTTTTTATTTTTCTCCTTTCTCTCTCTCTTTTGAGAGTTGATAGGAAATTCCAGGCCAAATTTGTGTCTCGCGCTCGACATTGAGGTTGATTCTCACTCGACACGCCCCGAAATGACAGCGGCCAAGCCTGGATTCCTAATTTAATTAAGAAAAGGCAGGTATAATTGAAGCTTGTTTATTATATGTGTAGAATTCTGAAAGTCGAAGTCATAAGTCAAATTTGCCTTCGCAATAAAATTTTCTCTGTGATATTAACTTTTTTAATGACGCTATTTTATGCTGTGTGCTACTAATAATAGTCCTTTAGCATATTAAAAAATGAAGATAAATAATACCTCTCAAATTAAAAAATATTTCACAAATTAACAATAATAATTTAAATGTTTAAATTCATTCACTTTTTCTGTCCCTTACACTCTGATGATTTCTTTCTCTTTTTTTCTATAAAAAATAGATTGTTTGACAAATTAAAAAATGTGCAGATCTTCTTTATGATTTATAAAAGAATAATATTTGTAATTAGAAAATTTTCGATTATTAAATAAATTTTGTTTTCTTTTTGTATCAAATGTTGTTTGACTGTTCTAAATTATGCGAATTTTTTTCCTTTCAATTTATTTGAATTATTAGAAAGTTGTGATTAATAATAATTAGAACATAATATCCATTTTGTGCATAATTTTTATTTTTCAATTTCATTATTTTATTTACTTTTTTCTCTTTTCTCTTTTATTTCTCTTTCCGTTTTTTATTTTTCTCTTTTCTCCTTCATTCCGCTTTCCATTTTTAAAATAGGAAAATTTTTTACAATTTGGAAATATTCCCATAGTTAAAAATATATATTTCCATGTTACTTGAAAATATTTTATTAAAAATAAAATAAAACTTTGTCAAAGAAATTAATTTTTCAAAATTGTCACAGTTAAAAGTAATAACAAATTAAAATTTCCAAATATTTTAATTTAAAACCTTTTCCAAATTATTTTTAACCAATTTTAATCAAATATTTTAAGAATAATAAAAATTTTACGATGAGCTTTATTAAATTAATTAATTTTATTATTATTTTATTTTATTTTATTATTAATTAATTGAATTTAAAAACAAAAATTTATTCTTCATAAAAATAATAGAATTCATAAAAAAATTTATTATTTATCAAAATAATTGAATTATGGCGCAAGTAATTATTAGTAAATTCTACGAGAATTTCATTATTTCAATACAAGAATAAATTATTTATTGAATAAATGAATTTTTCGAAATAATTGAATATTCATCAAGAATTTTATGAACAAATTTTTGAATAAATGAATTTTTCGAAATAATTGAATATTCATCAAGAATTTTATGAACAAATTTTTGAATAAATGAATTTTTTCGAATAATTACAATTTTCGAGAAATTCAATTAAAATTGTTTATTAAAAATATTATTATCTAAAACTGTAACTATAATTAATTTTTAAATTAATTTTTATTAGAAAATTCTATAGAAATTTAATTATTTCAACACAAGAAAGAAAAATTTATTGAATAATTGAATGTTTCTTGTAACTGAATTCTAGAAGTTTATTAACAAATTTTTGAATAATAGAATTCTTTGGACGAATTTCAATAAAATATTTACGAATAATGACATTTTTCGAGGAATTCGATGAAAATTGGAAAAAAATTAAAATTCTATAATGAGTTTTATTATTCATAAAACAAATAATTGAATTATTGGGATGAATTTTATAAAATACTTTCAAACAATCGACTTTTTACGAAAAATTCATTTATTATCTAAAATTTTAACTGAAATTCATTTTTAAATCAATATTTATTAGTAAATTTTTCGTGAAATTCATTATTCAAATAAAAAAAAATGAATAATTTATTGAATAAATGAATTTTTCGAAATAATTAAAGATTTATCAAGAATTTTATCAACAAACTTTTGAGTAATTGAATTTTTTCGAATAATTACAATTTTCAAGGAATTCAATTAAAATTGTTTATTAAAAATAATTGAAATTTTGCCACGAGCCTTTTTAATAATGAAAATAATTGAATTCCTTAAAATAATTGTATTATTTATGTAGATAATTGAATTCACGTGAAATTTTTACTCTTTTAGAAAATAATTGAATGTTCATGTGAAACTTTATCAAAACTTTTGTTTGCTATTCGAATTCTTTTTGGGGATTTTCATTAAAATAGTAGAACATTGAAAACAATTGAATTTTGCCAAAAAAAAATTTGATATTCATTTATAAAGTTAATTGAATTGTTGATGACATTTGTTTTTAAATTTTTTTGAGAATAATTGGACCTTTGCGATGAATTTTATTAATTTTAAAAATAATTGAATTATTGTCATGAATACTGTCATTTATGAAGATAATTGAATTTCAGCGAAGAATTTTGCTATTTCTATTAGATAATCAAACAGGCTGACTAGAATTGAAAAAACCTTTTGAAAAAAAAATTGAACCATTAATTATAAATGTACATAAAAATTTAGTAAAAATAATTGATGTATGTTTATGATTAACCTATTAACGCCTATCATATTAAAAAAATGAAAAAATCAAGAAAATCATTATTGGAAACTGAACAAGAAATTTTTTTTAAAATTATTTAAGTAAAATTTCTCTAAGTTATAGTCTACATTCTAATTATTTTTTTTTATTAAAGAAATAAGAAATTTGAATTATAAATTTTTAAGCTCTTTTATTTTTAATTTTATTTAAAACAAGACTTTCTCATTTTTGATGAGATTGTAAAAAGCAAGGAAGAAGTTAGCGAATAAGTATAATTAAATTAATTAATAATTTAATTATTAATTCATAATGAAAGGAATTTATCGCAATCTTCCAAGTCAAAGTCCAAGTTGCAAGTTTTTTTTTTTGACTTTGAAGATTGATAAATTCCTTTTATTATGAATTATATAATTTTTACCAAGTGATAAATTCTTTTAAATATATAATTAATTGGCAAAATATAGTTGAGAAAATTTTTTTGCTCTTAGAAGGGTTAAAAAATTTTTTTGTTTTAAATGAATAGAGAAAAGTAGAATCGAAATTAGTGGAGTAGGAAAAAATCTCGAGTGTGCATCAGCACTTATTGGAAATTGAGTTTAGAGAGGCGAAATCTTATACAGTATAGGGTTTCTACTTAGCGGCGAGTTGGCAATAAGGGTTGAGGGTCTAAATTGGCTACTGTGGATGCGAGTCCGTTATATATAGAGGAAGTCTGCGAAAAGTCGACGAGTTAGACGAGAGAGATTTCTCTCTCTCTCGCAGGCGAACAGGGTGGAGAATATGGGCAACAGTCGAGGAGACCAAAGAAGACGAGCAGAGGAGAGGTCGTTAATCGGAGTGCATTATCTCAATCACGTAAAACGCAAAATTGCATTTACCTTTTTAAATGAATATTTGGCGGAGACGCCGGTCTGATGCCCCCCGACTACTCCTCTGTCCGCTAAGTTAATTTACAAAGGAATGCCGAGAACGCCCTATTCAACCGCTCGCGAAAACTTACGCTTCTTTATATTATATATATATATATATAATATAAATAAAACTCGTAAATTATCTTTCATCTTAATTTCTCTCATATGAAAATAATGCACACATTATATTATATTTATTTTTCGCTTTTCATTTTTAATTTTTTTACTCCATAAAAACACTTGCCGTAATTGAGATGGGGGAGCATTTATAATGTGTGGATGAGAGAAAAGGAAGAATGGAACTTTTGCTATACTTTTTTATGGGAAAAATCACCTTTTGAGACAATTTGGGGCAATTTTCATTTTCGAAGTAAATTTTTATTGAAACAGGAGGGTTGACAGTAAACATTTCATTTTTTTTTTAATTGACAAACATTTTACTGACCGATTTTGACTTTTTCCATGACCCTATAAAGATTGATTGAATATTATTTTTTTTTAATAATTAAGATTATGAAAATTTCAAATTCAAACCTTTTTAAATTCAATAAATTCCACCACTAGCCTTTTTAATTATAAAAATAATTGAATTCCTTAAAATTTTAAATAATTTTAATTCACGTGAAATTTTTTACTGTTTTAGAAAATAATTGAATGTTCATGTAAAATTTTATCAAAACTTTTGTTTACTATTCGAATTCCTTTGGGAATTTTTATTCAAATAGTAGAACATTGAAAATAATCGAATTGAGAAATTTTTTTTTAATAATTCAAATTTTGCTATCAATTTTATTAAATTTTTTTAAAATAATTTAATTTTGTCAAAATAATTACAATTTTCGAGGAATTCAATTAAAACTGTTTATTAAAAATAATTGAAATTTTGACACAAGCCTTTTTATTAATAAAGATTGATTGATTATTATTATTATTTTATGTATAATTAAGATTTTCAAAATTTCAAAATTCAAACCTTTTTAAATTCAATAAATTACAATAATTTAAGGTGCTGGAGTTTGATAAAATCATTAATTTACTTTTTAAATATTGTTACACTAATTTCCTCAACATTATTTTTATTATTGCAAAATTCAATTATTATTTTCTACAATTTTTAAAAAAATACCTCTTTAAATCAATTTTTTTTAATATACCGATATATTTTAAAAAAGTTCTTTGAAAATTTTCAATTTTTGAATTTTACAATTCAATTCAACCAAAAACTTGGATTATTCGGTAATTTTTTAAATAAAATAAGTATTAGAAAATAAAACCATTAAACAAATTTTTAAAACTTCGATTAAGCTTCTTAAAAAAAAATTAGTTGCATAGGATATTTTATTAAGAATATAAAAGATAGAAAAATAATCAGAGAAAAAAAAATAAAAAAAATATCTAAGTAACTATAATTAATTTTTAAATCAATTTTAATTAGAAAATTCTAGAAAAATTGTTTATTATCAAGTTTTTGAATAACAGAATTCTTTCGACGAATTTCAATACAATATTTACGAATAATGACAATTTTCGAGGAATTCAATAAAAATTGAAAAAAAAAATTAAAATTCTATGATGAGTTTTATTATTCATCAAACTAATAATTAAATTCTTCAGAAGAATTTTATAAAAAACTTTCAAACAATCGTCTTTTTTCGAAAAGGTCATTTATTATCTAAAATTTTAACTGAAATTCATTTTTAAATCAATATTTATTAGTAAATTTTTCGAGAAATTCATTATTCAAATAAAAAAATGAATAATTTATTAAATAAATGAATTTTTTGAAATAATTAAAGATTTATCAAGAATTTTATCAACAAACTTTTGAGTAATTGAATTTTTTCGAATAATTACAATTTTCAAGGAATTCAATTAAAATTGTTTATTAAAAATAATTGAAATTTTGCCACGAGCCTTTTTATTAATGAAAATAATTGAATTCCTTAAAATAATTGTATTATTTATGTAGATAATTGAATTCACGTGAAATTTTTACTCTTTTAGAAAATAATTGAATGTTCATGTGAAACTTTATCAAAACTTTTGTTTGCTATTCGAATTCTTTTTGGGGATTTTTATTAAAATAGTAGAACATTGAAAATAATCGAATTGAGAAATTTTTTTTTAATCATTCAAATTTTGTTTTGAATTTTATTTAATTTTTTGAAAATAATTGAATTTTTCCGAATAATTACAATTTTTGAGGAATTCAATTAAAATTGTTTATTAAAAATAATTGAAATTTTGCTTTTAATAGTATTAAAATTTTTGAAAATAATTGAATTTTATTAGTTTTTTAAAATAACTGAATTATTTTAATGAATACTGCTATTTATGAAAATAATTGAACTTTGTTGAAGAATTTCGTTATTTATTTATATAAATTTAATTGAAATAATTGAATTCTTCTCATAAAAATTGTTATTTATGTAAATAATTAAATTTTGCCATGAATTTTATTAAAATATTTGAAAATAAGTTAATTCAGTCGATGAATTTTGATATTAATTTATAAAGATAATTTAAATGTTGGCGACAATTATTTGGTGTTTTTTCAAATATAATTCAACTTCTGCGATGAATTTTACTATTTTTTTAAAATAATTGAATTCTTCTCATGAAAATTGTTATTTATGAAGATAATTTAATTTTTGCAATCAATTTTATTTATATTTCTTAATATAATTGAATTTCATCGAAGAATTTTGCTTTTTCTAAAGATAATCGTAATTTTGAGGAGAATAATAATAATAATAATTCTAATATTAATAATAATAATAATAATAATTTTATTAATAATAATAATAATAAAGCAATTAACGAAAAAGAATGCAGTATATAATAGATTTATCACTACACGATAAAATAAATGCGATAAAATTTATAGCAAGGCGTCAATAATCCTCAAGTTTAATTAGCACAGTAATTAAATTACACATTGCAACTATATACAAAAGAATAAACATTCATTTAATATAATCATTGCTAATTGCCTATTACTGTTTTTTCAAGGATATTCAAACGCGCTTGTCAGTTTGTAACAACCAACAAAAAAAAAATCAACGAGTGAACTAAATTAGCAATGCAAATTCAATTGATGCGAAAAATGTATAACTTTTGAAACAAAACTTGTTCAACCTTCGCAAAATGTTTAATTAGTCTCTTTATGCATTCGAGAGCGCAGTGAGAGGAGAGAATTTTTCGCATCTCTATCGTTTGTGTTTTAAGAGAGAGAAAAAAAAGAGAAAAAATGATTCCTCCACTAGGGCTGTCAGCAAACTTTTGAAATATCGTCCCTATCCCAACTATAGCATCCAATAATTAGTTTACTCCTCATTAGGAGAAGGAGGGACCTTCAGGGGTCAGTGGATCTTCGGTGAAAAAAAAAATTCGACGAGTAGGGGCAAAAGTGTTTTTTTTATTAAAAAAAATAAAAACAAAGTCAAATCCTAATTAACTCAACGTTTTGTTCAGTTAGTAAATTTCTTCGCTCGGTAATTTTTAGACACGCCCAATTAAATTGTCTCTGAAAATTATTATACGAGTTTGGAAATTGTAACATGGATTATGTTTTTTTTTTCTTTTTATACTTTATATTTCTGATTCAGCGTAGTGTTAAACATTTTCTCTAAATCTTTTCAGTATTTGTCCTTATTTTAATTTTCTTTCAATAAAAAAAGTAAATTGATTAATTAATTAATGTAAAAAAAGTATATTGATTTATAAATTAATGTAAATAAGTAAATTAATTAATTAATTAATCAGTAAAAAAAATGTTTTAAATTAGAACTGATTTCGGTATTGAAATCGAACCAATAAATTATGATTTAGTACCAAAATTATAACCGAATTAGTACCTTTCATTTTACAGTGATAGAAAAAAAATAATATGATTTCATGAATAATAAAAATTTTTTTTCAATAAAAAAAGCGGAATTTCATTAAATAAAAAAAAAGATGATGAAAATGTTTAGAGAAAGAAAAAAGGAACAATTTCCTCTTTATCAAAAGTGAAAACGTGAAATATTGCCGATCAATTACAAATGGTTTTATGTGGGAATATAATTAAATGAGGACACTGAAAGATCACTTGAAAAATGATATGATCCCAGGGCTAAATATTACTGACGTCGAAACAAATTATTCATTACATGACATGATACCGGGAGCAAGTTTATATATTATAAAAAAAAACATTGATGAAAAAAAAAATGGGCGAAAAAAAAGTAAAATGAAAAAGAAGAAGAAAGAAGAAAAAAGAAGTGATCGCCGTACGTTGTGCTGCAGCACGCGGTTATCTTGGATCTCGAAACTACAAGAGAGGATCGACTGAGGTACCATATAGGAGGCATGATGTGCGGGAGCCCTCTCTGTTAATCATCGCGTAATTATCGTTCCAATTATCAGATACTGAGATACCCACGAGAGCAACTCATGGACCCATCGCGGGTATCTCTTCACTTTACTTGTATCCGATTAACCATTTTATAATTTTTCCTCAATCCAATTGGAAAAATTTTGCTCTTCTATTCTTCTTTTTTTGCGGGGTAATCTACATATTATTTGGATGGAAATAAATCATTCGATGATGATAATAATAATTACAGATCAATTTATTTTTATTTATAAATCTATTTCATTTACAAATTTATTTATAAATTTATTTAATTTACAAATTTATTTAATTTATACATTTATGTAATTTACAAATTTATTTATAAATTTATTTAATTTACAAATTTATTTATAAATTTATTTAATTTATAAATTTATTTAATTTATAAATTTATTTAATTTATGAATTTATTTAATTTATTTTGATTTACATTTACGAACAATATTATACTGCAATTTAGTCAAAAACTGATTTAGTTTTAACAGCATGTGACTATTTGAAATTCAATGGTAATATTTTTCAACCACTTTTCTCGTTAAATATTGAATAAATTGAGCTGAAACTTTCTATGAAAATCTAAAATTTAGGAATGAAAGATAGTGATATAAAAAAGCTTTATTAATACAAAAATAAATTACAATAAAACACTTTAGAAATCGGTAAAGACAAAAAATTGATTACAAGTGACCATGACAACTGATAATTTAAAATTTTAAAGTTATTTGTAGTCATTAATTTTTAAAGTATTAAAACTTTTGCACATCACTGCCCTTCTTTATTATATTTTAGAATTTCTGACAAAATTTTAGCTGAATTTATTAAATATTTAAAGAGAAAAGTTGTCGATATAGTCACCATTGAGAACCTAAAAATTATAAATGCTGTTAAGTGCAACATAAAACAAGACTTAATTTTTTATAAGAATGTAAAAATTCAAACTCTATTTTACTCTCTAAATTTAAACCAATTAAAAAAATTATTTAGAAAACCATTTTATTATTTGTACAAATAAGAAAATTCTATTCTTGCGAACTATTTTGATTAGAATTTTTTAGAATAATTTAATTTCCAAGAGGAAATTTATTCCTATTATAAATAATTTAATTCTTGCGATGAATCTTGTTATTTATATGAAAATAATTGAATTTTTGCGATGAATCTTGTTATTAATAAAAATAATTGAATTTTGCAAAGAATTTTATTAAAATGCCTCAAAATAATTGAATTTCCGGGAATAATTTTGTTATTTATCTTTAATAATTGAATTCTTGTGATGAATTTTGTTATTAATAAGAATAACTTATTTTTGCCTAGAATTTTCATTAAAATGCACAAAAATAATTTAATTTTCGTGAAGAATTTTGTTAAAATCTAAAAAAAACAATTGAATTCTTACTAAGTATTGAAAAAAATTCTTGGTTAATTGATTTCATTGAGAACTTGAAATAAAATTTTTAAGAATAATTACAATTTTTTAGCAATTCCTGTAAAGTGCATTAAAAATCATTTAAATTCTACGATGTATTTTTTATATTTGTACAAATAGTTGAATAGTTGCAAAGAATTTTATTAAAATTTTTTAATGTAATTTTCAAATATAATTGAATTTCAGAGAAGAATTTTATTATTTATGAAAATAATTCAATTATTACGAGAAATTTTATTGAAATCTTTAAAAAAAATTAGAGAATTGAATTTTTTTTAAGAATTTTTCTATTTTTGAATGTAATTGAATCTTTATAAGAATTTCATAAACATTGTTCTTTTAAATAATAATATTTTGCGAAATTCTTGTGGAAAAACATTATTTGTAAAAGTAATTAAAATTTTTTATTAATTTATTTCAAATAGCATTAAAATTAATTAAAAATCAACGTTGAATTTTATTATTTATAAAAATAATTGAATTCTTGCTTAGAACTTTATAAAAATTCACTAAATTAATTGAATTTTTGGGAATTAATTCAAGAAAAATTAATTAGCCATTTGAAAATAATTGAATTCCTGAAAAATTTTTAAATATTTTTGTAAATAATTGAATTCCTCAGAAAAATTATAATATTTTTTTAAATAATTGAATTTATCGAAAAAAGTTTTTAAAAAAAGTTTTTAAATAATTGATTTTATCGTGAAATTGATATATAATTTTTAGGAATAATTACATTTTTTGAGCACTTCCTGTAAAGTGTATTAAAAATCATTGCTATCTTGCGATGAATTTTTTATAAAAAATAATTAAATAGTTGCAAAGAATTTTATAAACATTGTTTTCAATAATAATTCCTAATTTTTCAAAAAATAATTTAATCATTCTTTTAGATTTCAATAAAATTTAAATACAATTGAATTTCTGTAAAGAATTTTATTATTTATGAAAATAATTGAATTATTACGACAAATTTTATTATTTATGAAAATAATTGAATTATTACGACAAATTTTATTAAAATGTTTTCAAAAATAAAAAAAATTGAATTTTCGTGTCAAAATTTTGCTATTTTTGAAAGTTATTGAATATTTGTAAGAATTTTGTAAACATTGTTTTAAATAATACATTTTCTCAAAACTCTTAATAAAAAATTATGTCGAAAACATATAATTTGTACAAATAATTTAATTTTTCGATTAATTAATTTAAAAAACTATTAAAAATAATTAAAAATCTACGTTGAGTTTTATTATTTGTAAAAATAATTTAATTCTTGCTGAGAATTTTGTAAAAAAATTGTTCTAAAAAATTGAATTTCGATTAAAAATGTTATTATTAGCGAAAATAATTGATTTATTGTTAAACAATTGATTTTTTCGAAAATGACTGTTAAAAATTCTATCTGTATTTTTTTCGACCACTTTTCTCTTTAAACATTTAATAAATTGTGCTGAAATTTTGTGAAAATTGAAAAAATTAATCTTTTTAGCTAAATTCAGTAAAATTAATTAAAAAAAGAGAAAAAATTGTTAAAAACCCGATATCTTAAGCTAAACTCATATGCTCATGTCCGAGGAATTAACTTCTATAAAATTTCTCCTGGAATTTCATGTCAAAATGGATAACCAACCGGCTCGACTGGTTAATGACAGTTAGAGAATTAGAGATCTTCACCTGTACATCGCGATTCGCTTATAGCTGGTTATTACTTATTGCACCTAGAACAAAAAAACAAACAAAAAACAAAAAAAAAAGAAACCAAAAAAAGTAAATTGAGAAAATTCTTATAAATTTACCGTTGAGTGATAATAAAATTATATATTTAGATATCCTAACCTGAAGATAAACTTTTGACGCATTTCACGCCGTTTCTATCATGGATTAAATAGCTAAACAATTTATACTGCAAATGTATTCCGCCAGCACATATACTATATCTTTGCGTATATTAGAGTTACAATTTAATGATACAGACAGCTTAATTTCCCGCAATGAATTATTACAGGAGATTTCAATTTCTCGTTTACCTCCAAATCCGCGCACAATTTTATGAAAAATAATTTATTTATCGTTTAATCAGTTATTAATTTAATTCTGCATGGGAAAAATTATTCTTTTTTCCTCAATATATTTTACACATTATTTTTAAATATAATTATATTCAAAAAGTAATTATCTATATGTAATTACTTATATAAGCAATTATTTGTATGTAATTATATTTGTGGAGGTAATTATTTATGCGAGTAATTATTTATAAGTAATTATTTGTATAATAATTATCTGTGGTAAATAATTATTTGTGAGTGACTATATTTGTAGGTCATTTGTAAATAATAATTGTTTATCAGTAATTATTTATATGTTGTTTTTTAAAATAATTATTTATATGTAATTTTATTTAAATAATTATTTTTATGTAACTTATTATAAATAATTATTTATATGAAATTTTTTATGAATAATTAGTTGTAAATAATTATTTGTAATAATTATAATTTATATGAAATTAATTGAATTTTTAAGACAAAAATTTATTCTTTATAAAAATAATTGAATTCATAAAAAAAAATTATTATTTATTAAATTAATTGAATTATTGCGAAGAAATTTATAAACAATTTTCTAATAATTGAATTCATGTACAATTTTTATTTTGTATGAAAATAATTGAATTTTTAAGTACACTTTATTAAATTTCTTTTAAATAATTAAATTCTTTTGGGAAATGTATTAAAATAGTAGATATTGAAAGTCATTGAAATTGGGAAAACTTTTGAAAATAATTGAATTTTGGAGAAGAAATTTGTTATTTATAAAGATAATTGTAATTTTGAGGAGAATTTTTCTTTAAATTTTGAACATATTTGAACTTTTGTAAGAAGAAAATTATTACCTTTGAGAAAGTAATTGGATTTCTGCAATTATTTATAACTTCTTAAAAATTTAATTTTTTAATATGTTTTTAACTAAAATTTTCTATATTTTTATTATATTTGAGAATATCAATTAAATACATATTGACATATATTCAACTAAAGTTAAGAAGAATTTTAATTATTAAGATTTTGCAAAAATCTAAGTTTTCTGAAATTTCTAACTATATTAATTGAAAATTTTAATTTCCTAAAAATTCAAATTGAAAGCTTTTCAAGTTTTTATTTTGCAAAAATGTAAGTTTTCTGAAATTTCTAATTATATTAATTGAAAATTTTAATTTCCTAAAAATTCAAACTAAAAGCTTTTCAAGTTTACATAGGTATTTATGAAAATTTTAAACACCAACTCTTTTAAAATTGTATTAATTTTGAAATATTCAGGTAAAATTTTCGTTTCATAATTTCTAGGTAATAATGTTGTGATGGTTGTTCGGGATTCTAGTTGTTTAAGAATTAGTTATTTAGAATTAATTTATAAACTTCATTTTATGATTCATTTTTGTTTATGAGGCGAACATTTTTGTTTCTAATATTCTATATAATTACCTAAATTCAGAATTTTTTTATGAATTTTATTTTTTTCTCATTTAGTAATTAATTAAATGCGAGTGCAAAAAAAGCGAAATATTTACAAACAGGGGGAAAAGGTAAATTTTCGCCATTACTCTCCACAAGACACAAAAAAATGTTAAATTTTATCCTTCACATAAAAATATTAACATATTTACATAACAATATCGAAATATTAATTTCCCAAGTGGATTTCAATTAGGACACTGAAAAGCAAAAGATGAAGCGTTTACACGTATATTTTTCTTTCTTTTTTTTTTGTTTTTTTTGTTTTTGTTTTTTTTTTATGCGAGAATATGAACTGGCA
The DNA here is from genome assembly GCA_032872475.1 of Leptopilina myrica (nomen nudum). Classification (NCBI taxonomy): domain Eukaryota; kingdom Metazoa; phylum Arthropoda; class Insecta; order Hymenoptera; family Figitidae; genus Leptopilina; species Leptopilina myrica (nomen nudum). Next base: position 5,831,453 of record CM065458.1, read on the forward strand.
GTTGTAATTTTTTGAGACACTTGGAGAGTCGAGTTATAAGGACATGATTTGTGATCCCTGTTGGAAGCTGTGGGGATTTTAGCCTGCGAGGAACCAGCTGATCGACGTCATTGGCAGTGAGTCTCCATCAAGGAATCTTATTCTGGTATAATATTCCCATCTTTTATCCTTTAACGACCCAACGGCAGTAAGTGTTTCCCGCTCTTTATGATTTCGTTCCAATTTATTACGAAACGAAAGTTTCTTCTCCGGCCAGCGCAGCGCGCGGCCCTCCAACATCATCCCGTATTCATAAGAAGACTCCTCTTCTTTTTTAAAACTTAAGTTGTTGTTGCTGCTGCTGCTGGTACATAGCCGTGAAAAGACCTTATTCTTTTCGCCATTTAGTTTTTGACCGCGTCGATGAATTTAAGTTCATTGCGATGAATTACGACCGTTATCCGAAAATTCACCTTGGTCATAAATGAGGAACTGATGCCGATATTTAATTTTCTGATATGGCATATAAAACTCGGGGATTCCTTTTTTTTCAAACACTATTTTTTTTAATAACAACAAAACTGCTTTTCAGGTTTCATTAACTTTCGGGCATAAAAGAATCTCAATTTAATTCTCAATGTCAAGGAATGAACATTGAGAAATGATTCGAGAAAGTCAAATAATATTTACTTGAATTTACTCATTCTCTACAAATTTGATTGTTTTCATATTTCAATTCAAAAGATTTTTAATTATATAATGTGTATTTAAAAATTAAATTAATTAAAAAAAATTTAAACAAAAAATGTAAATAAAAAAATCTAGTTTTATTTAATATAATTAGGGTTGTCACAGGTCAGGAAATTCAGGGAAAAGTCAGGGAAAGTAAAATTAGTCAGGAAAATCAGGGATTTTTATTAAAGTACTGGGAAAAACAAATTTCGGTTGAGTTCTAAATGATTGAATAAAATAAATGAAATTTAAATCAGATAAAATTTTTAATTAAATGAAATTTAATAATAATAATAATAATAATTATTATTATTATTATTCTAATTTTATCATTATATTTATAAATAATAAAATTCTTCTCCAAAATTAAATTGTTTTTAAAAATATGAATAAAATTCTCTGCAAAATTTCAGTTATTTTTAACAATTTTTCTTAATGCAATGATTTTCAATATTCTACTTTCTTAATAAAATTTCTAAAAGGAATTCAATTATTGAACAAAAATTTTAATCAAATTCTTCACAAACATTTAACTATTTTCAAAAGAAAAAAAAATCAAGTGAATTAAATTGTTTTTACAAATTTTTTAATCCTTTGAAGGAAGTCAATAATTATTTTCATAAATAAAAGAAAACTCATGGTAGAATTTTCAATTATTTTTAATATACACTTTAAAAAGTGTTTTTCCTCGAAAATTATTATTCGAAAAAATTCAATTCTTTAAAAATTTGTTGATAAACTTCTTGATGAATATTTAATTATTTCGAAAAATTCATTTACTCAATAAAATGTTTGTTTTTGTATTTAAATAATAAAATTCTCGTAGAATTTACTAATAAAAATTGATTTAAAAATGAATTTTACTTAAAATTTTCGATAATAATTGAATTTTTTCGAAATAATTGAATTTTGAAAAGGGGTTTAAAATCTATAAGTTGGAAATTTTGAATTTTTCACACTTTTAACTAACAATTTTGTAGAATGCAATGTTTTCCAATATCAAAGAATTTTACGTGAATTAAAATATTAAAAAAATTTTTTTAATTCTCTAAAGGAAGTCAATAATTATTCTCATAAAGAAAAAAAACTCAAAGCAAAATTTCAATTATTTTTAATAAACAATTTTAATTGTATTCCTCGAAAATTGTAATTATTCGAAAAAATTCATTTATTTAAAAATTTGTTGATAAAATTCAATTTTCAGAAAAATTTTACATTTTCAACTAACAATTCTGTAGAATTCAATGATTTTCAATATTCTACTAAGTTAATAAAATGTTCCAATAGAATTTAATTGTTTAAACCTTATTTTTCATAAAATTCTACTAAGAAATTTGATAATTTTCAAAATTTTAATTATTGAAAATTATTTTTATTTTTTTAGAATTGAATTGTAAACAAATAGATTTGAAAATTCTCAAGAAATTTTTGTACAAAATATTAAAAATAATTGATAATTGAGTTGTTTCAAAGAATTAAGAAAATTTTTTAAAAATAATTACATTTTTCGAAGAATAATAAATTGAAAAAATGATTATTATTTAATAATATTTATAATAATAATAAATTAAATAAATAATAAATCCTGTGAAGAATTTTATTACTTAGGACTTAGGAGAATAATTGAATTCTTATAACGAATTTTATTACATTCTTTGAAATAATTAAATAGTTTTGAGAAATTTTATTAATATTTTCTTAATAAAAATTGAGAATTTACTAAAAAAATATAAAGAAACAGGAATATGTAACGTTTTTTTAATCCATAAGAAAAGAATGAGTTTATAAACAGTATTGTTATTGAGAAATAAAAATTATTTATTAAATGTATATATTTCCTATTTTTAAAGAATCAAATTTATTAAAAATATAATAAAATTTATTATATTTTTAATAAATAAAAAGGCAAAAATTTGCATAATTTAGATCAGTTGAACGAAATTTGACATAAAGAAGCTTAAAAAAATGTATTTGTTAATCACAATTTTTTTCAAATGTTTCTAATAATGATTTAATTATAAATCATTTAGTCATGATTTATAATAATAAATCATGACAAATACCAGCATATTATCGATTTGTCAAACAAAAAATTCTCTAAAAATCATCAGTGCGAATGGAAAAATAATATTTGCCAGTCGTATTAAAACAAATACGATGTGGCTAATCTATAATAATTATAGTGTCAATGAGTACGGTTTTTGCATAAATAAAAATAATCACTCTCTTGATTCGCGTCAATATTTCAATTAAAAATTCCCAAAAAAAGAGAAAAGTATTATTTCCCAGGGTGGTACAAATTTTAATTGACATATTTAAATAGCAGGGGAGCATTAAAAGATTTTCGCACATTCGATGGCCGCTGAGTCGTACGCGCAGGGATTTACGATCTGTGCAGTGAAACTTTTATGTTCCTCCTTGACATCCTGCGCCTGACTCGACAAGACATATAAGTATGTAATTCTTCTCTTTCTCTCTCTCTCTCTCTCTTTCTTTCTGTACGAGTGTTTATATTAATAGTCATTAAATTCTTCAATTCTAATGATTTCTTGAGCAATATATTTTACAACTTATTTCTCTCTTGCGCGAATCGAAAAGCCTACTCGTTTCTATATCTTCTAAAAAGTCTTCTCTATTCATTAAATTCAAACGATTTCATTGTTTTTTGTATTTTTTTCCGTGTCCTCTATATAAAAGCCGCATATTTTTTTCTATATAGTATTTGAATTTTTTCTATCTCAATGTATGTGCAAGTACAAATTGCAAAATTCAAATTTTCGCAATAATATTGATGATTTTATTTCGCAACCAAATATTGAGAAAATAGATTTTTTCTGTTGCTTACAATTTCGAGTTTAATTTTTCTTCTTAAAATAATAAAAGTCACAAATGTTTTAAATAAAAGTTATTTAATATTGTTCAACATATACTCATTTGGAAACTGTTCAATTGAATATGTATTAGAAAATAAAAACATCAAGCAATTTAAAAAAAAATTAAACGAACTTTTTAAAAAAAAATTAGTTTTACATTCAAAATTGCAATTTTCAAAGATTTCTATTTGCCCATTTTTCAAAATTCTATTATTTCTAAAAATCCAGCCTATAATGCTTCCAATATTCTAAATTATTATCTAAAAAATTTACGAGAATTTATTTATTTAAATATACGAAAATCAGAAATCTATTAAATTATTAAATGTTTCTTAATATTGAATTTTCACAAAAAATTTTAGAAATAAATTCGTAATTAATTAAGTGTATTTTACGAATTTTAATAAAATTTTTTAGAATTATTAAACATTTCTCGAGGTATTCGATAAAAAGTGCATTAATCGTAATTAAAATTCTGCGATGAGTTTTACTATTTATAAAAATAATTCAATTTCAAAAACAAAATCATGAAAAATTGACAAAAATATTTGAATCCATGTAAAAATTATTTATGAAAATACATGATCTTCAAGTTTTGAACGTTCAAATGAACGAAAAATATTTTATTTAAGATATTTTAATAAATTACTTATCATAAAAAAATTTAAAAACTGAAATTTTACGTTTAGAAACTCAGTAATTAATTTTTTAGATAGTAACGCAAAATAATTGCAATAAAAATTTAATTTTTAGAAGAAATAAATAAATTTCGTTCAGAACTTTAGGCTCTTGAAAATACTTGAATTATCGGAAAAAATTTTTAAATCATTGAATTTCTATACAATTATTCTTATATTGAAATTTAAAATAGATATTGATAATCATTGAATTGTGAAAAATGAAATGTTTCTTAAAACTAAATTCTCATAAAGAATTTTATCAACAAATTTTTTAATTAATTGGATTTTTCTGTAGAATTTTATTAAATTTTTTTTAAATAATGAATTTTTTTTTTTAAATAATTAAGTTCTTTTAGAAAATTTTACAAAAATAGTGGATAATTAAATTAATACCGAGAAATTTGTATAAAATTTGTAAATTATGGAATTTTCGTGAACTTTTCACTAGTTTTGAAAAGAATTGAAATTTTTACAAAAATTTTGAAAATAAATGATTATGTAAAAATAATTTTATTATTTAAGAAAATAATTAGATTTATTATTTAGAAAAATAATTGAATTATTACCAGGAAATTTATAAAAAAAAATTTTAATAGCATTCCTGTGAAATTTTTACTAGTTTTGATAATAATTAAATGTTTTCGTAGAATTTATCAAAAAAAAATTTTTTTTTTAATAATTTTATTCTTTTGGGAATTATTATCAAAATAGCAGAACATTGAAAGTAATTAAAGTAAGAAAATTTTTTGAAAATAATTGAATTTTTGCTATGAATTTTATTAAAATTTTTGAAAATAATTGAATTCTTGTAATGAATACCTATTATTGTTTATAAAATAATTGAATTTTGTCGAAGAATTTTATTTTTCATTTATACTGTTCATTGAAATGTTGATGACATTTGTTTTCAAACTTTTCAAAAATAATTGATCTTTTACGATGAATTTTATTAATTAGAAAAATAATTGAATTATTCTTATGAAAATTGATATTTATGAAAATAATTAAACTTTGCAATGAATTTTATGAAAAATATATTATTGAATTTCGGCGAAGAATTGTGTTACTTATAAAGCGATAATTGAAATGTTGACGAAAATTTGAAAATAATATTGATCTTCTGGAAAGAACTTTATTATTCATTAAACTTTCCACCATTTAATTTTTTTTCAAAGAATTGTGTTAAAATTTTAAAAAATTGAAATTAATTTCAACAGAATTGAAATTATTGAAAAAAAATACTTTAGTGAATGATTTATAAGTAATAACTTTATTGCAGTTCTTCGCAATAAAATGAAGTCATTTAAAATGAGTTCTTGGCAGATTCAGAAAATATTGAATTTTTTTTTTTTATAGAATTCGTCTTAATTTCATAGTTTGATCAAAGAAAAAGGACACAAAAATTTGGAAAAATTTGTCTTATGAATTCTAAACGTTTGAATTTTTTGCACTACGTCAATTCAAATAGTCCGTGTACTTTTTTTTCTTTTATAATTCCCTGCCTCAGATTATACAATTATTATTATAATTATAATACCGTTAAAACTATATTCCAATTTACGATTTATTTTCGTGGAAAAAAAAAATTGGAATTAAAAATTCTTAAATTCTATTATTTTTAAAATTCCTTTAACATTAATATCAATTTAATGTAAATGTTAATTGAATATTAATTTAATATTATTGCAAGCCAGAATTTTTACTAAATAAAGTACTCGACGACTTTAATTAAAAAAAAGAGGAAATTTCAAACTAATTGAGTGAAATTATCGTCTAATGTAATTTAAAATCGCCATTCGCCTCCTACCATCAGAATGAAAGTGTACATTGTGTGTATAATAATAATAAATAAGTTTAGTGCATATAGGGTGGAAATATATATTCTCGGTAACAGGTGGCTGACGGGAAGACCACCCCGTTCACCAATAAGTTGATCGCTTAGTTTCGTTCTCGAAGGACTTGTCGGCGGTGAGTTTCTTAACGAATGGGCTTCTGGTTCCTGTCTGTCCCACGGATTGGGATTACCTTCGGGTTGTCATCGGGTTGTTACTAGCAGGAAACCAGACTAGTTGATGCATTTTCTCCTGTATATAGAAAGTATCTCTTTCTCTCTCTCTCTTTCTCTCTCTTTCTTTCTTTTTCTCATTTCTAATGGTCGCAAATAGCCTGTAAAATTGTTACAAAAGAAACGCATTTAATAACTAGGTAATCAACTTGCCATGTGCGCCAACAGGATGCACATAAGACTGACTCTTTTTCTCTCTCTACTGTGTCATTTCCGTCACGCTTCCTTCAATACAATTCTTGTGAAATCGGTCTTTTACCCCTTTTAGTAAAAAAAAAAAACAATTTCTTTATTAATTCTTCTTAATAAAATCGAATAATTGAAATGTGAACGTTTTTCACACTATTAGGTATGTAAAAAAATTATTAACTAGAGTGAACGTAAAAGAACAATTTCTTTAGTAATTCTTCCTAATAGAACCGAATAATTGATTAATTTTATTAAAAAAAATTAATTGTTTAGTTTCTAAATGAAAAATTTTAGTTTTTAATTTTCATTGTAATTAGTTATTTAATAAAAATGTTCTTGGCAGAAGATATTTCGTTCATTTGAATGTTCAAAACTTTTATAACCTTCTTTTAAATTGAACACGAAATAAATTTGAGAAAAAAATAAAATTGTAATGATCATGAAAAGCACAAATTTTTTGCAAATATTTTACAGTTCAATTTTTTACAAATTTCCCCTTTGAACTTTCGACTGATTTGAAATCGGGGGGATATAAATAAAATTTTCAAAAAAAAAAAGTCGTAAAAGCATAAGAGCCCATAAGGTCGTGTCAGGAATTCTAAACAAGAAGCTTTTGAAATTTATTATTTTTTTTCCGTGTTCATTTTGCCGTTGCGAGTATATAGGTATCTGGTAATAGTCGACTGGCTCGTGCGTCACTGCGGGAAGTCTCGACTCCTGCTGTGATATTAAAAAATTCATTGATTTGATTCTGTTTCTTGTAATATACACGAAGAAGTGATTACAAGTCTATTTTTATATTCAAAACTTGAATTTCCAATCGCTTTAAATGTTATTCAGTATTAATTAATTATGTCGGCAACTCTTTTCAATAAAATAAATATATATATCTATAGTCGAAATCGCGCATTTGAATATTCCCTGTGCGAAAAAGTCCTTTGGTTCAAATCTCGGGTGGTTGGAATATTTTATAAAAAAAAGTCTGTACGATGGAATTTTTTTTGTAAATTTTATATCGCGTTGTATTTTTTAGGTTTTTTTTTTATTAAATTTACTTCTATGTTTTTACTTGACTTTTTTATTTTTATTTTTATTTTTATTTTTATTTTTATATTCATTTAACTAAATTTTATTTTCATTTTTTATCGCCTTGCAATTTGTTTGCAATTTGAGTTCTCTGACGACGAAAAAATTCGTTTTGTCGATTTAACTAATTAATTTAACTATTAAAAAATTTTACTTATATGTTTATTACAAAAAACATATTGTTTATATTTATTTATTTATTTATTTATGTAATTATCAAATTATAATTACACTGAAAAAATTAAATTCTAATTTTAAGAAAAACTTCTTATATATGCGCTAAGAATATTCCCCACTCAAATTAAGTGGGAAATATTCTTACAATAATAATGTTCTTCTTATTGTAAGAATATTTCCCACTTAATTTAAGTGGAGAATATTCTTAGCGCATATATAAGAAGTTTTTCTTAAAATTAGAATTTAATTTTTTCAGTGTATTAAAAGACAATATATTTTTATAGTCTCTAAATAAAATTGTTAAGAAATTGAATTCCTGGGGAGAATTTTATTAAACTTTCGGAAAATAATAATTTAAATTCAAAAATTTTTTATTTCGAATTTCTAAATAAAATTTAAGTTTACTGTGATCGTACTAAAAGGGAACCAGAAAAAAATTGCCAAAAGTTGCAATAATTACGATTTCTGAAAAACTATTCAAATTTATTATTTATTTGTAATATTTTTATTTATAATTTATTATTTGTAACTTATTCTTTAAAATTTATTATTCATTATTTATTATTTACAAAATTCCGTTATAAATAAACAAAAAATAAATTTCAGTAAAAAAAATTTTTTTTTTACTTTAAAATTTAGAATTATTTAAAATTTTAACCAACATTTCAATTATGTTTATAAATGAACAACAAAATTCTTCGAATAAAAACTATATTCAATACAAAAATTAAATTATTTTCAAAAATAATAATAATAAAATTAATAGCGAAATTTCAATAATTTTCAAACTTAATTCAATGGTTTTCAATATTTTACTATTTTAATAAATTTCCCAAAAAATTTAATTATTTAACAAAAATTTTAATATAATTCAACAAGAACATTCAATTATTTAAAAAAGTGAAATTTTCCCATTTTAATTTCATTTAATTATTTAAAGAAGAATAGAAAAAATAAAAACTTTTTTATTTCAAATTTCTATTATTATTGTGTGCAAATTTGTCTTTGGTCTCTCGTGTGTATTTCCATAAGTTTATTATAACGCTGACCTTTATCTGTGTTTGTGTACGATAAAGCTAATTTATTATTTACAAAATTCCGTTAAAAATAATCTAAAACTAAATTTCAGTAAAAAAAAAATTCATACCCCCTCAAATTTTTCTAATTTCACGGCATCTAAAAATATTTTTAAATTCAATTTTACAAAAAAGCAATAATTTATCGCTCGATAACAGCGAAATTAAAATGACTCGACATCATCAAATTTCGCAACACCAGCCGGAGAAAAAAGAGAATCAATAAAATCAATAAATAAATATTAAAAATTTTATACGATGATAATAATAGTAATAAATAATCTGTTTTTAATTGAAGAAAAATAAACTCTTTCGATAATTTGTGTAAAATTAATAAATAATATTCGACTATTCGTGCCGAAAAAAAAGGACTCTATAGAAATTTAATTATGTCTTCTAAAAAAAAAGTCCGTGTCACTCGGGGGACAATAATAATAAATCTACTAATAAATTTGATAAACGCAAATTGACCATTTCTACAAAAGGTATACACGACTACGTTTCTTTATATATTTATTATTTTTTTTTCTCCTCTCATAATAATTTTGCGGTATTTTTGTTATACCGGAGGGGGGATATGAGATGAAGACCTTTTAAAAAGCCACCTTCTACGACTAGTTATGCAAATCTTGGCTCGTGTGCTAAATCCAATTTGTATTTATCAAAAGGTGACTTTTTCAATCGATTCTTAAAGTTTTGGCATGGTATAACCAATTTGTACTCCCTGGGGAGTTGAATCGTCCCGGGTAAAAAGTGTGCGCGCACGGGAATCAGAGAGAGAGAGAGAGAGAGAAACCCATGAATGAAAAACGGACGAGTGCGCCAGCTATGATGGCAGGAGGTCTCAATGGGCTAATAATTTCCTGAGATTATGATTGCGAATAAACGAGAGAAAGGGGGGAAAGGGGGTTATTTTGCATTACGATGAGTCGTGTCTCTCTATGAGACTATAACCGTGTCTGATGCACGACTGTCATTCACATTCAAATGCAACAAAAAACACGCCCCTCTGCTTTGCTTAACCCTCTCCTCCTCCTCCTCCTTTTATTCCTCTTTGCCATCATTTCTTTTTTTTTGCGATTTTAATTTCACACTTTATTGTTAAAAGATGCGTGAAATTTATTGTATTTTTAAAATGATATCGTGCTTCTATTTATGGGGTAATAATTTTTCCCGCACCTACACACGCGCAGATACAGACACAGATTGGAAAGATTTTGTACACTTTGTGTGCTCGCACTTTCTTTATTTTAACGTTCTCAATTATTATTTTTAATTCAATTGTGATAACAAAATTTTTAATTACTTCTCAATTTTTATTTTTATGTCTCGGAAAAATGGCATTTTAGTTTTGGCGAATTCCGCCTAGGGTTTTTTTCCCCGATTTACGGGAAATTGTATTCAAAAAATGATTCAAAAGGTATTTGAGTTTAAAACTGAAATATGGAAAATTGGAATTTAGGTAAAAAATTAAAAAAAGGGTAGAAAATACAAAATAGTGAAGAGTAAATAGGTAAAGAAAAATATGAAGAAAAATATTATATGTGAAGAAATTATTTACTGTTGTATTGAAATAATTGAATAATTTTTTTTAAAAAAAGGTTTCAAATTGAAATATTTGAATTTTCTTTACTTTTAACTGTCAATTTTTTGAAGAATTATTTTTCTTTGAAAAAAGTTTAATTTAATTTTTTTTAACAATTCGAAGTTAAATAAACATTTTTACAAATATGGAAATTGTTCTAAAATCTTAGAAAGTTTTTTTTCCTACATCTACTATTTTAATAAATTTCCCAAAAAAAAATTACTAAAATTCAGTTATTACTTTCATACAAAATAAAAATTGCACAGGAATTCAATAATTAGAAAATTGTTTATAAATTCCTTCGCAATAATTTAATTAATTATATAAATAATAAATTTTTTTATGAATTCAATTAATTTTATAAAGAATAAATTTTTGTTCTAGAAATTCAATTAATTTAATAAATAATTTGCGAGCGTATTCATTTACCAATTAAATTATTAACTGTTTTTTTTACTAATTTTTAGTAGTTTTTTTTTTAACTAAATATTAGTAGAAAATTTGCTGATTTGAAAAAGTAAAAAATACGTTCTACTAATTGAATTAGTAATTTTCTACTAGAAATTAGTAAAAAAAAACTACTAAAAATTAGTAAAAAATGTTACTAATTCAAATTGGTAAACGAATCCGCACTGATTCAGATTTAGAGAGTAAATTTGCTAATTTTATTTTAAAAAAGTATGTAAGAATGTTAGAATTGTTGCTATAGTTCCAAATATTTTCTGAAAATTGAAAACATTTTGTGACAAACAGTTTATTCTCCGGATAACAAATTGAGATTCAAAAAAGGTATCAAAACACGCCTCTTAGATTTTTTTTTCTCTTAATTTGATGCATCTGGAGATAAACATCAAAGTGATTTTTATAATCGACATTAATTTATGAAATCAATATCGAATGATAATTGAATGATTTTTTCTCTCATGTGATATGTGATGTGTGCGGAATTTGTAAATGTCTCGCGTTCGAAACTAAAAATAATGTTTGCATTCTTTGTATACACAAAAGATAAAATTCACATTATATATTATATGAATATTGCGTACATATTTGCAGTGTCCGTGCAAATTTGCAAAGGGCAGGGTTCAAGTTTTTTGTCGAATTTGTTGGCTTGTTTCATATAATATGATGCAGTTTCTTTTGCACACTCATGCGCGGCAGACTCCCGTGGTGCTCACCGGGCTTCAACACCCACACGCCGTGTCGCTTCACCAAACACATAAATAACATGTCCCCATGTTATTGTCCGCGAGACGAGTTGCGATATTCATTCTCTTCTCTCGAGTCTTCTGTCTCTCTGTGTCCATACAGAAGCTTCGAAGAAACGAAACGTCAATTTTCTTTCGCTACTGACGAGAGACGATTATAATTCCAGGCTCACAATATATGTACGAACGTAAAGGGTTATTGTCCATTTTTTTTAAAACATCATCCTAAATGTCGATAAGATATGCGCAAAGAGCAAGTTTTAAGAAATGCTTGTCAAATATTTTATACTTTAAATTAAATTCACATACCGAGCGCGAAGCTCGACGACTATTGTTAGCTTTGGAAAAAAAAGAGGGGGAATGAATCCCCTCTTTTTGATTTGTTTCTAAACGCATGCGCACTCTTGTCGGTAAGGCGCATGCGTTTCTACGCAGAGGGGACGTTACGTATGCTCTTACTCTTTCTATCGTTCTGACGCCTCCACCCTTCTTCCTTTATTTTTACTTTTTTCGAGAAATTCGATTAAAATTGTACTAAAAATAATAAAAATTTTGCGGTGAGCTTTATTATTTACAAAATTAATTGATTTTCTAAAACAAAAATTTATTATTTATAAAATTCATTGAATTTCTAAACCAAAAATTAATTTTCATTAGTAGAAAACTACTAATTCAGATTTAGAGAGTAAAAATTTTTCATTTAAATTTTTTACATAAGTATAAAATATAAATTAGAATGTAAATTATTACTATCCATGATGAAAACTATGAAAACTGTATTCTGAGCGACATGGGATTCAAAAAAGGAACAGCCAAAATACTGGAAAAAGAATAAATATTTAGAATTCACGAGAAATTTACGAATTTTTGTGTCTCTTTTGTTTTCATCATAAACACGCGAATTCTAATAACAAACCCATCAAATTTTTTCCATTCCTGTAAATAATTACATTTTAAGTTACTTTAATTCAAAAAACTTTCATTCTAAATAACTAATTTCTGAACAACAATATTATAAAATTATGACTTAAAAAGTATTGAATGAAAATTTTACTTGATTATTTCTAAATTAATTTCATTTTAAAAGAATTTCGTTCATAATATTCATAAATTAATCAACTTGAGAAGGTATTAATTTGAAAATTTATAAAATTTCAATTTTTAATGTATTTAATTGGAAATTTTTAAAAACTTAGATTATTGCAAAATGTTAATAATTCGAATCCTTCTTGAAATCTGTTAATTTTTTAAATGTATATTTCAATTATTAAAAATAACGACTTTATAGAAAAATTTTAGTTAAATCACTTTTGAAAAATTAAATTTTGAAAAAGTTAGAAATAATTTGCAGAAATCCAATTATTTTTTAAAAACTAATAAAATTCTTCTTACAAAAGTTCAAATATATTCAAAATTCTTATCCAAAATTAAATTATTTTCAAAAATTTTCCAAATTCCAATGATTTTTAATTTCTATCATTTTCAAAAATTTAATTATTTACTGAATTATTAACTTCTGTACTTAAATAATAGGATTTTAAACAAATCCCTTGAAAAATGTATTAATTCTTAAAAAAAAATTTTTAATCGTCAAAAGAATGCAATTATTTAATAAAAATTTTGTTTGTAACATTTTTTAGAAGAATTAAATTTTAAGAAATATTCAATTCATCAGTCAAGTTGTCAATAAATAATTAAATTCTTTTGGAAAATTAAATTTTCTGTCAATTTTTTAATAGTTTTGAAAATAATTCAATTTTTTGTGAAGAATTTTATCAAAATTGTTTTAAATAATGAAAATTTTTCTTGGATAATTAAATTCTTTTGGAAATTTTTTTAAAAATAATAAATTATTAAATAATTGTCAAAGCAATTTATAAAAAAAATTTCTAAATTATGAAATTTCTAAGAACTTTTTACTATAGTTTTGAAAACGATTGGAATTATGTCAAGAATTTTATTAAAATTTTTGAAAATAATTGAATTTGCATATTTAATGGATTTCTTATTTAGAAAAATAATTGAATTTTAGCCAAAAAATTTTCAAAAATTTCCTAATAGCATTCCTGTGAAATTTTTACTAGTTTTGATAATAATTAAATGTTTTCGTAGAATTTTATTAAAATTTTGTTTTAAATAATTGAATGCTTTTGGAAATTATTATTATTAAAATAGAAGAACATTGAAAATAATTGATTTACGAATATTTATCGAAAAATAATTATATGAATAAAATATTTTAAATTTTGCCATTAATTTTATTTAAATATTGGGAAAAAAATTGATTTTTGTCGATGAATTTTGTTATTATATGAAGATTTAAAATTGTTGACAATTTTATTTTAGATTTTTCGAAAATAATTTAAAGTTTTCGATGAATTGAATTAATTTTCAAAAAAATTAATTTTTTTGCAATGTGAATATTGTTATATTTATAAATATAATTGAATTTTGCAACAAATTTAACTTCTAAATATTATAATTAAAATTTTGCAATAAATTTAACTTCTAAATATTATAATTTAAATTTAACTTATATTACGAATTTTTTTTATTAAAATTTCAGAGTATAATTGAATTTCAGCTCGTGCGGAAAATATCCTCTTTTCGCCCTTGGTTCACAATCTACTATTTAAATCCCTTTGCTAATTTTCCCTAACAGAGTAAATGATAAAAAAAAATAAAAGAGTCAATATTTTCGATAATCGGACTCTATAGAAAAATCGTAAGCAGACGTAATATGAAATTCGATGAATTACGGGATTTTCGAAAAGGCACGAAATTCGAGAAAGAGAGTGAGAGTGAGAGAGGGTTATGCTACCGGATGAAAGATCGGAAAAGAAGAATATAAGGATTCAGGAGAGTAAATGACAGAGTCCAGTCAGCCGCCTCGAGCCATGGATTATTATTTTGATTAATTTCTCCCGTCATTCGGTAGCCAAGTTCGCCGCCGCCGGGCCCTTCTTGGAACGCGGATCGCATCTCCTATCAGCCGAACGAGCTTTATATGTACAGACATCCTTCCGAACACGTCCCTCGTTCGTTCATGCTAATTTCGTAAAAGGAAAGATTACATTTCTAAATTGGTAGTGCTAATGTGGCAAAGAAACATATATTCCTTCTTTATACACATTTCCATAAATGTAAACTCATCATTTTATATTTATAAAGAAAACAATCATTTTCTTTGTCTCTCCTCGCATCAACGTCGAATTCGCAACAAACAATTCCGGTTACAATTAACAAATTTCATTTTTATTTTTATTGTTTTTCTAATTTTATTATTTTTTATTTCAGTGAATCGAACTTTTTTTTATTAGTATAATTATTATTTTATTATTATTTTATTATTATTTTGCATTGTAATTTTTAATATTGTGCATTTTCTAACCGAAACGAAAGAATTTTGCATCACTGCCACGATTCGTGTACTGCATTCGTTTCGTATCGTACCGTTTGTGAGAGAACTTCCATGCCATCTGGACGGCAATTCAAAGAACCATTCTGGCGCGAAATTCAAAAAGTTTCAAAGAAAAATTAATAATATCAATTGCACTCTAGAGGAAAAGTCGAACGGAGAATATTTTTTTTCGTTTTAGAGTTAAAGGTATACGAAAAAGGGGAAAAAAATGGAAAGAGAGAGAGCCTTGCGTATTGCAGTGCGGTGCGTTCGTGAAAACTCGTTTCTTTCGACGCCCGACGCAATCTCGCGTGTAGGAATTAATAGATTAGCGAAGGGCACGTCTCCTCTTAATTCCATCCCATTACGGGTTCGGTTCGTGGCGCGAGGCGGGTCTGACCGATTATGGAAGATAGCCGAAATCACCATGGACCACGGAATTAGACTGAATTACCGTTCTGCTCGCAGCTCTCCAATATACAAAAGAAGCTTCTTCTTCTTTTTCTTCTTCTTTTTCTCTCTTTTCCTGCAATAACACTTTGATCGCTGTATATGCTCCTCAAAAGAAGACAAAACAAAAATAGCCGCACAATTCTCAAACGAGATTCATTACATTCGTAGCACGGTAGGCCATGTGAAAACTACATGTAGGTATCTTTAAAAGAAAATCGAGGTAATATCATTTGGATACAATTACTAATTTACCAAAATACAATTCCCTTTCACCGGTTCAAATTAATTTTTTCCCTGTATTAGACAAATTATATATCTTCTTGTACAAAATATAAAAATATTCTCTTTAAATCTCAATTAGTAGACTTTTACTATAGAAAATAGTAAAATTTCACTCATTTTTGGTAGTTTTCATGGACGTATTTTCCCCTTTTCAATTAATAGAATATTACTAATTAGCAAGTGTTAAAAAAAGGGAACGTGATATTCAATTTATTATTATTATTATTATTGTGCAAATTACAAATTTTAATCAATCCTTCGAAACAATTCAATTAATTTTTAAAATAATAAAATCTTTGCAAAAATTCAATTATTATGAATAATAAAATTTTACGAGAGAATTAAAATTACAGAATTAATTTTAATTATTTTTAAAAGTCATAAAATTCAATTATTTTCAAAAAAATTTTCTTATAATTTAATGACATTCAATAATATTTTACTTTGCTAATAAAATTGTCCAAAAGAATTAAAATATTCAACAACATTTTTGATAAAAATTCTACACAAACATTCAATTATGATTTTCCAGAAAAAATGAACGTTTCACAGACATTCAATTTTATAAAATAGAAATTGTGTAAATTTTTTTTAAGAAACAAATATTTTTAAAAATTTGGCATTACATTAATTTCAGTAATGCAATTATTTTGTTAAATTTTTAAATTTCCTTTCAGGGATTTAATTATTTTTAAAAATACTATAATCCTTGGGAGGAAGAAAATTATTTTCGTAAATAATAATATTCATTACAAGAATTTCAAATATTTTCAAAAATTTTATAAAAATGCAATTAATTAATTTCTAAATCTGAATTAATAGAATTCCACTAAGAAATAGTAAAATTTGCCAAACTTCATTATTTTCAAAAATTTAAATAAAATTCTTTTTATAAATTAAATTATTGTAATAAAAAATAAAATTCTTTTAAGGATTTTAATAAATTAAAAAAATGTTAATAAATTAGATTTAAAAATTCAATTATCTTAAAAAAAAAATTCTTTCAAGCATTTCAATAATTTTCAACTATCTTCATAAAAAATAAAATTTTTCAGAGAATTTCAATTATTTTAAAAAATTGTAATAAATGTAATAAATTCGTTCTAAAAATTTAATTATCTAAAAAAAATTCCTTTGAATATTTCAATTGTTTTCATAAATAACAACATTTTTAAAAGTATTTAAATTATTTTCAAAAAATTTAATAAAATTCTGTTTAAAAATTCAATTATCTTAAAAAAAATAAAATTCTTGCAAGCATTTCAATAATTTTCAATTATCTTCATAAAAAATAAAATTCTTCAGAGGATTTCAATTATTTTCAAAAATTTTAATAAACTCGTTCTAAAAATTTAATTATCTAAAAAAAATTCTTTTGAACATTTCAATTGTTTTCATAAATAACAACATTTTACAAAGTATTTCAATCACTTTTAAACATTTCAATAAAATTCTGTTTAAAAATTTAATTATCTTCCAAGCATTTCAATAATTACTTTCAAACATTTAAATAAAACTCTTCCAAGGATTTCAAAAATTTTCAAAAATTTAAATAAAATTCTGTTTCTAAATTCAATTGTCTTAATAGAAAATATAATTCTCCGGAGTATTTAAATTATTTTCAAAAATTGGAAACATATTCCTGTCAAGAAATTTTTTCGAAATAAAATTAATATTAAGCAATAAATTAATTTTTCTCAATAACAAAATTATCCTGAGGAATTCAATTGCTTTGAATACAATTTTAATTAACTTCAAAAATCAAATATTTAATTAGAATTATTTACAGTCACGATTATTGTAGAAAGTAGAAAAAAATTCTTTGTTTAATTCTATCATTTTCAAAAGATTGTGTTCTAATTTCTAATTATTTACAAAACTAAATTAAAAAAAAACACACACTCAAAAAATTTCTTCAAAAGAATTTAATTATTTACAAAAACTCTAATGAAATTGTTTAAAAGATAGTTTAATTTTCTATCAATAATTTTAATAAAATTTTAATCAAAAGAATTTAATTATTTTCTATTTTTTAATAAAATTCCTTTGAATGAATTCAAAAAAGAAAATTCTCAGAAGAATTTAAATATTATCATCTACAATTTTTAATAAAATTCAACAATTAAATATTTAATTTCAATTATTACGGAACACAATTATTTTCAAAATTTGAAAGAAGTGGTTTATAATATTTAATTACTTTCAAAATTTTCAATTAAAATTATTTTTAAAAAAACTCTATTATTTAAAAGGAAAAGAAAATTTAAAGAAATTATTGAAAAGAATTTAGTTAGAATTTTTAAAAATTTTAAAACAATTTATTCATATCAATTGTTCTCATAAATAATAAAATTCTGCGAAGAACAATATTAGTAAAATTTCACTATTTTGTTGGTAAAATTATTACTAAATCATTTCGTGGAAGACTTTTCTTTATTTCTTAAATAACTTTCGACTAATTCAGATTAGTGTGGTAATGTAGAAGTAATGCAGAAAAGAAAATGGAAAATACAATATTGAAAAATAAAAAATGTAAAAAATATGATTAAACGGTGCCACTTTTAATTATAAAGAAAGTATGTACAATATGTAAATTGTGCGAAAGACGAAGCTTAATAAAGCAGCAAAAAAATGTAGTGTTCCTACCCGAAAAACGTGCTGCGTGGCGTGAGTCATTATGGAATGCAAACGGGTTCGAGACTGTAGACAGACTCTTATCTCGGTCCAAGAGGGAACATTTGTCCTGCGTCAGCTTATCACTGCTACTTATTCCAGTCACCCCGGGTTGCAATAAGTAAATACATCCATCTTCGGGTTTCGTGGTGAGAGGGTCCAGGAGACATCTCTCCTCACGACGATGACGACGACGACGACGACCAGTCAATATATGATAACAGGACCGCCCGTCTCGTATTCACCATTCTCGAAACAAATTTCTCCAATTTTTCTTTCCTCTTTATTTTCGCATTTATTGCCCCCAAAAATAATAATTATTAACTTATTTCAGTCTTCTACAGGGATGCTACAATAATTTCTCTATAAATCATTTAATTTTATTGAAAAACAGTCATAAAGTTATTACTTAAAAAACATTTAATCAAGTATTTTTCGGAAAAATGTTAGTTTCAATTTTGAAAATTCGTAACACAATTCTTTGAAAGAATTTAATTTAGATATTTAAGTTCTTTTCAGAAATTTAATTACTTTTGACATTTTTTTTTAAATTATCGTCAACATTTCAATTATCTTTATAAACAGCAAAATTCTCCCTTGACATTCAATTATATCCAGTAATTTAACGAAATTAATGTAAAAATTCAATTTTTTTACACAAAATGCCAATATTCATCAGAAGAATTCAATTATTTTCAAAATAAATAAAATCCATCGTAGAAGGTTAATTATTTTCAAAAAATCTAAAACAAAAATTGTCAACATTTCAATTATCTTTATTTAAATGAATAACAAAAATGTATAAGTTATAAAATATAATATATAATATAATAAATATTATAATATATAGTATAAAAATGATTTAAAATACAATTTGCGCAAATATTTTGAAAAAATCAAATATGTTTAAAAATTTGTCATTAAATTATTCTGAGAAATTCAATTATTTTCTCAAATTTTAATGTTTCTTTCAAGGATTTAATTATTTTGAAAAATAATACAATCATTCGGAGGAAGTCAATTATTATCATAAATAGTAGTATTTATTACAAGAATTCAATTATTTTTTCAATAAATTTTTCTTCATTCAATGATTTTTAATATTCTACTTTGTTAATAAAATTTCCCAAAAGAATTTAGATAAAAATTTGATAAATGTTACTAAAACATTTAATTATTTGTCAAAACAAAAGTTAAATAAAAATTTCGCAAGAATTCTGTTATTTAAAAATTAAAATATTATGCGCAAAATTTTTTTCGAATTAATCGAATATTTAAAAAGGCATTTACCGCAGGAATTCAATTATTATTTTTAAACCAATTTTCATCGAATTCCTCGAAAAATGTAATTATTCTTACAATTTTTCATATAGTTCGTTTGAAAAATAAAATTATAAAAAAATTTGTTTATAAAAAATTTATGAGAATTAAACTTTAAGAAACATTTAATTATTCAATACTTATTTATTTGTGCATTAAAATACTTAAATTCACATAGATTTTTTTCGAAATAAAAACAGATTGAAAAAATTAATTTTACCTACAGTTTTCGATAATAATTTTGAAAAACTTACAAATAATTGCAATTTTTAGAAATAATTGAATTTTGTAAAGATTTCAAAGTAAAATCTTTGAAAATCTGAATTTTTCATATTTTTAATGAAAAATTACATACGGAACTAATTTTCTTCAAAAATCTCAATCGAAATTTTTTAAAACCACTTTAAATTATTATTTTCTTATATTTACTCTTATTTCAAACACTTCCGAATAATTGAAATTTTCGGTAAAACTGAACAGTGAACAAGTAGAATTAATAATTTTTATAGAGAACTTTTTAAAAAATTATGAAAAATAATTCATTTAAAGAAGTATTTTATTTAGTAATTGCAGAAAGTAATAATTAAATGAAAATGCTGAAAATAGTTTTGAAGAATTTCCAGTAACAATATTTTTGTGATCTAAAACAATGATTCTATCACTCAGTCATATTTAATTATTATTAATAAAATATAAAGAAATTGGTCGATTTTTTCATGTTTATAATAAAATTCTTATAAATTATTGTATTTCAAAAAGATTTAAATTTTAAATTTCTGAAAATCTTAATTTCTGTGGAAAAATAATAGTGATTAAATATTTATTTAAAAATAAAATTATGGATGTTTTTGAATAATCTTACAATTAAAGATTTTCGTAAATAAATGAACATTTTTTGAGAATTCAAATTTAGAAACTTGTTCGTACTATATTTCGTCACTTCTGAGAATTACGAGAAGCAAAATGGCGGTGGACATTTGAAACAGCTGATCCACTTGAGACTTTAGAATTCGTCTAAATTGCAAATGAAACGGAATTAAATGATGATAGTTTTTTAAAACAATTATTCCCTATGGCAAGAATGTGATTTATGTGTGTTAATAATATTATTAAACATAATTTATTTCTATAATTTAGTTAATAAAGTTAAATATTTGGGACTTTTGGTTTTTGATATCCAATATAGTGGAACTTTTAGTTCGAATCGTTTAATATGAAACTTTTGTCCTCTTGCGTTTCTTTTCTTCTCCTCTTGCTTTTCATAAAATTTTTCAGGGTTCATTTACCTGTATTTATTGCAAAAAAAAACCCTCGACTCGATATCTTTAGTAATTTAGGAGTGAGACGACACAAGGGAAACCACTTTTTGGATCATTTTAGGGGAATCTTTTACACAAGAAAAAAGTGTATAAAGTTTAAAGAGAGTAGAAAACATATCAAGAAAAACTAACAACCAAATTGAAATTGAAAAGAATAAACAGTAAATACCGTTGTCCCCCCTTTGGAGAAGAATAAACCAAAAGATGACATTGAACCAAGCAGAGGCGAATAACTGATAATTCATGGTTGATTTAAGAATATTATCTCGTTATATGAGAGATGAGTCTTTATATAAGAAATGGTGTACACACACATACACACTGGCGAACACTTGTTGCGAAATTTTTCCAAGGAAGAGTAATGGCTTGCGGGTTCGATGATGTGCAATCATGTTGGACGCAACAAATTATTCGCTTGTGTGTATATATGAGATCAGGGGTGGGCCAAAGTGATTCCAGGAGGATCTCTCGACTTGCTTGACCCGGTCGAATCTGGTTCGCTGTTGAGCTCGCATAACCAGATAATTAATGGAGCCAGTAATGAGCTGATTATTATTAATAATATTTAGTCGAGGTTAAGCCGGGGCTAACCAACCGCGGAGGAGTCAGCTTCCTCGTTAATTGAATCTGCCAATCATCGTAATGAGCACCAGCGCCGCATTCACTCTCATAAATAGATATCAAATTATATTTCATCCACTCAAAATTCCATTTCGTTTATGTAAATAAATTTTAAGCGCCCGATTAGTGGATATGGGGTTATCTGCTTTTCGTGTTGTATTTCGCTTGATGCGCATTCTGTTGTTAACTATTATTTGTATATTCTTTGCTTTATTTTTTGTACTCTTTCGTATTCATTTGTTTTTTGTTGGGTGCCATTTTTTTCTATTCGCAGGGTTGTCACAGGTCAGGGAAGTCAGGGAATTTTGGGAAAAGTCAAGGAAAGTAAAATTGGTCAGGGAAAAGTCAGGGATTTTTAGTATAAGTACTGGAAATAATCAAATTTCAAAAATTCATGAAAAAACTCTAAATTTTGATGTTTTTCTTTGTTACCTTGTAAATTATAAAAATAACCACGAATTTTAATACAAAATCGTGAATTTTTTCAATTTCAACCAATAATTTCTTTTTAAATAACTTAATTTTTAAAAAACTATCATAAAATTATGACTTATAAATTATGTAATGAATAATTTTTACAATTTTCATAAATACTAGATAGCTAAAAGAATTTTAATATAAAAAAACTAAAAAAAAATTAATTTTGGAAAAATAACAAAGAATTACAGAAATTCAATTATTTTCAAAAGTAATAATAACATTTTTCGCAGAAATTCAATTATATTCAAAAATTAAAAAAAAATTCTGATCATTTTAATTATATCTTTAAAAATAAAAAAATTCTTCCCTAAAATTCTATTATTTTTAAAAACTTTAATAAAATTCTTGGAAAAATTTCACAGGAATTCAATAACTTACAAAATTTTTGATGAATTTCTTCTAAATAAACCAAATTATTTTCATAAATAATAAAATTTTCACAGGAATTCAATTATTTAATATAAAAAATTTGAAATAATGTTTCGAAAAATATCAATTATTTAAGAAGAATTTTATAAAATTCGTCGCAAGAGTTCAGTTATTGAAAAAAAATTTTTTAAATTCTTTTCAAGAATTCAATAATTTTTAGAAAAAGTAAAATTTTTCACTGAAATTTAATTATTTTTATAAACTTGAATAAAATTCGTTGGAAGAATTAAATTATTTTCAAAAGAAATAAAATTCTTCGCAGAAATTCAATTATGTTCAAAAATTTTTGTCAAAATTTCAATTATTGTTATAAATAATACAATTCTTCTTCAAAATTCAAATATATGTATATTCAAAAACTTGAATAAAATTCTTGTTAAAATTTCACAGAAATTCAATAATTTGTGAAATTTTTAATAAATTTCTTTGAAATAATTCATTATTTTCTTAAATAATAAAATTTTCACGTGAATTCAATTATTTAATAAACAAAATTTTATAAATTTTTTTTCAAAAATATAAATTATTTAAAAAGATTTTTATAAAATTAGTCGCATGAATAAATTATTTTAACAAAATTTAACAAAGTTCTTTACAAGAATTGAATTATTTTTTAAATAATAAAATTCTTCACCGAAATTCAATTATTTTAGAAAAATTTTAATAACATTTTTGGAAATTTTTTAAAATTATTTTCATGAATAATAAAACTCATCGCAGGATTTTAATTAA
The DNA here is from genome assembly GCA_032872475.1 of Leptopilina myrica (nomen nudum). Taxonomy (NCBI): domain Eukaryota; kingdom Metazoa; phylum Arthropoda; class Insecta; order Hymenoptera; family Figitidae; genus Leptopilina; species Leptopilina myrica (nomen nudum). Next base: position 5,854,812 of record CM065458.1, read on the forward strand.
TTTTGGATACAATATTTTAATCAAATTCCTCGAAAAATGTAATTATTCTTAAAAATTTTATTAAAATTTGTCAAAAAACTTAATTATTTATAAATTTGTTGATAAAATTCTGTATGAGAATTCAATTTTAACCAACAGTCAATTATTCAATAAATTATTTATTTTTCAATTTAAATAATAGAATTTTTTTAGAATTTTCTAATAGAAATTGATTAAAAAACGAAATTAACGAATAATTGATTTATTGTTTATGAAAATAATTGAATTATTGCAACGAATTTTATTACAATTATTTCAAGTAATTGAATTTTTTTAAAATTTACTACTTTTAAAAATAATTGAATTCTTGCGAATGGATTTTATTAGGATTTTTGTAAATAATTAAATTTTTGTTGAAAAATTTCATGGTTATTTAAATTATAACAAAACACGAAGAATTCTTTATGTTTTGTAATAATATTCTTATAAATTGTTGAGTTTCAAGAAGGTTTGAATTTGAATGTTCTAAAGAATTTTAATTCCTGTGGAAAAGTAATAATTGAATATTTATTTAAAAATTCAGTTATTGATGTTTTTGAATAATTTTACAATTAATGAAACTTGTAAATAAATTTAATAGAACATTTTTTTGAGTATCTAATAATTTTTAGAGTGAATCAGAATATTTTTTATGGTCAGGGAAAAAGTGAGAATTTTGTCTGGAAATCAGGGAAAAGTCAGGAAAAAATAAAATTAAATATTTGTGGCAACCCTGATTCGGTTCTTTCTATTCTATTCTGTTCTTTTGTATTTTATTCTGCTCTTTTGAATTCTATTCTGTTCTTTTGTATTCTTTTCTGTTCTTTTGTATTCTTTTCTGTTCTTTTGTATTCTATTCTTTTTTTTGTATTCTATTCTGTTTTTTTCTATTCTATCGTGTACTATTGTATTCTCTTGTATTCCTACCATACACTATTATATTTTATTCTATGTTATTATACACACAAAACTATACCAAGTTTTAATGATTGCATTTTTTCACGAGATTTTAATTTCCAGTAGCTTCAGCAAAGTGAGAGCATCAAATTAAAAATTCTCTATACAATGTGCAGTTGTCAATGGAACAAAAAGTAAATTTCCAATTTGTTTTAATACTGAATCGAATGATAGGCATTCTATGGCATTCAATTGTTATATTCATTGTGTCCATTCATTTCGTGACAAACACCAAGAAAGTAAAGAAGCATTGTGAAGAATATCGTTTGTGATGGTCTAGGCCTACAGTCGTAAAACACAGTTTGATGACGAAGACGGGAAGGAAATCATCAAGTTTCAAAGATGGAGAGAAATTTATGTCGTGGCGCCATGCCAGACTGTTGTGTGAGTGTGTTTGTGTTTGAGGTCCCTGGTCCATGTCCACTTTTATCGATGTTAACAGTCTCCGGTCGGACTCTTCTAGCCATAGAGGAAGACTGTTGAAGAAGGTGAAAAGGTGCCACTAAGTCATGATAACTTTGAATCTTTATGACGTACTCGATAGCTCTTTACAAACTAAATAAAACAGATAGTCTAATGGAGGACGTAAATCAAAATACGGAGTTTTATATACACACGGAAGACGTTTCATTATTATATTTCCACCCCCCTCCCCTCCCCTTTTCCCGCATATATATATTTGCATCTATCTTCGAAAAGAGGAACTGTTTTCAGGTATAACAATGAAAAAAATTTAAGTTGATTCAAATAACCGATTAATTGACTATTGTCAATTAAATGTTTAATTAAGTCAAATAAATAACATTTGTTAGAGTCAATTAAATGGTTCAGTTCATATTTGCTTCAAAAACTGAAGTTATTGACTCAAAAACCATTTTATTGACTCCGTTTAATTGACTCCATTAAATATTATTTGATTCAAGTAAATATTTATTTGATAATAGTCAAATAATCGGTTATTTGAATCAAATAAATTCTTTTTCAGTGTAAAACCAAATTTTCATCAACATTTCAATTATCTTTAAAAATAGGAAAATTCTTCACCGAAATTCAATTATATTTAGAAATATTAATAAAATTCATTGAAAAATTCAAATATTTTCATAAATAACAATATTCATCAGAAGAATTCAATTATTTTCAAAATTAATAAAATTCATCGTAGAAGGTTAATTTTAATTACTTTCAAAAAATCTAAAACAAAAATTGTCAACATTTCAAATGTCTTCATAAATGAATAACAAAATTCATCAATAAATTTAAATTATTTTCAGAAATTTTTATATAATTCATTGGAAACTACAATTATTTTCAGAAATATATTGAATATATTTACTTAAGTATATTTAAATATATTTAAATATAATTATTTAAAAAACGAATAATATGTAATTATTTTCAAAAATTTTAATAAAATTCATGGCAAAATTAAAAGTATTTTTAAAAAATTTTCTTAATTCGATTATGATTTTAAATATTTTACTATTTTAATTAAATTTATCAAAAGAATTTAATGATTTTTTAAAAAATTTTGATAAAATTCTACACAAACATTCGGTTATTTTCAAAAACTAGTAAAAATTTCACAGAAATTCAATTATTTAGAAATTTTTATTAATAAATTTCGTGACTGTATATCAATTATTTTTCTAAATAATAAATTTAATTATTTTTCAAAATAATAAAACTTTTAAATATAATTAAATTGTTTTCAAACATTTTTTATAAATTCATTGCAAAAAGAATTATACAAAATTAATTTTTAGAAATTTTTTTTAATTGAGTAATCAGTATGTCTGTTATTTTAGTAACATTTCACAAAGGAATTGAATTAAATTCTAACTATTTTGACAAATTTCTTAAAAAATTATGCATTTATATATTTAATGTATTCAATTAAATGGTATTTGAATCAATAACTTTAGTATTCCAAGCAAATATGAACTGAAACATTTAATTGACTCTAATAAATATTATTTGATTCAAATAAATATATTTAATTGATAATAGTCAATTAATCGTTTATTTGAATCAATTAAATTTTTTTTCAGTGTACTAATTCAATTACTAAATGTAGACTCACTATTACGCATTGAGTAGAAAACTAGTAATTCAGATTTAGAGAATAGGCACTGAAAATCAGTAAAATTTCACTGAATCAGTTTTTCAAACTGATTTAAAAAAAAATTTTTTTCTAACTTAAAAAAAATAAAAACTCTGCTCCCGAAGCAAAGAAAAAGAATTGACGAACGAGTAGAGTAAGAATGTTTGAGAGGGAGGAGAAATAGAATGCAAAATTTGATTTACGCGCCGCGGCTCTCTTGGGTCCTTCTGGAACAATGTTGTTGAATGCGTGGTCGCTAATGGCCGCCGCCGGTGCCTTAATTATAACCAAATACGGGCCAATCAGCCCCCGGGCAACATTCAGAGAGATCGCTCGTTCAAGTTACATTTCCACTTGGTTTCATTTTTGTTTCTATTTTTTTTTTATTTTTTATTTTCAAAAAAAAAAAACCAAAAATAATAATAAATAAAAAAAGCCTTTGCCTCCACGATGGCTGGGCTTCTTCTCCTCGTCGTTTTCAGACTCCGAAACGCGTAAGTACCGCGCGTTTGCTGACCAAAGGCTCGTTAGTGCGCGCCCGTAAATCAAACCGCAGGGGTGCGTACGTCTCGATGGAAGCCTTCGTTCGCGCCGCTCGCGGTAAACGTTCCAAATATCTCATGGATAATGAGTTTGTTAAATCGATTAACGCAGTATGTATATCAAATTGTATTTGGTTTTTAACATTTTGCGCAAATAACAACCTTCACTAATTCTCTTTCTTTCAATGTCAAGTTTTTTTTTTTTTTTTACAATTAAAAAAAAATTATCTCCGATTCCAATTCCTGCTTCCCCAGCAAATGTTCTATTTTTAAATAAATTAAAAATAATGAATTATGTTTAATAATATTATTAACACACATAAATCACATTCTTGCCATGGGGAATAATTGTTTTAAAAAACTATCATCATTTAATTCCGTTTCATTTGCAATTTAGACGAATTATAAAGTCTCAAGTGGATCAGCTGTTTCAAATGTCCACCGCCATTTTGCTTCTCGTAATTCTCAGAAGTGACGAAATATAGTACGAAAAAGTTTCTAAATTTGAATTCTCAAAAAATGTTCATTTATTTACGAAAATCTTTAATTGTAAGATTATTCAAAAACATCCATAATTTTATTTTTAAATAAATATTTAATCACTATTATTTTTCCACAGAAATTAAGATTTTCACAAATTTAAAATTTTAATCTTTTTGAAATACAATAATTTATAAGAATTTTATTATAAACATGAAAAAATCGACCAATTTCTTTATATTTTATTAATAATAATTAAATATGACTGAGTGATAGAATCATTGTTTTAGATCACAAAAATATTGTTACTGGAAATTCTTCAAAACTATTTTCAGCATTTTCATTTAATTATTACTTTCTGCAATTACTAAATAAAATACTTCTTTAAATGAATTATTTTTCATAATTTTTTAAAAAGTTCTCTATAAAAATTATTAATTCTACTTGTTCACTGTTCAGTTTTACCGAAAATTGCAATTATTCGGAAGTATTTGAAATAAGAATAAATATTAGAAAATAAAAATTTAAAGTGGTTTTAAAAAATTTCGATTGAGATTTTTGAAGAAAATTAGTTCCGTATGTAATTTTTCATTAAAAATATGAAAAATTCAGATTTTCAAAGATTTTAATTTGAAACCTTTACAAAATTCAATTATTTCTAAAAACTGCAATTATTTGTAAGTTTTTCAAAATTATTATCGAAAACTGTAGGTAAAATTTATTTTTTAATCTGTTTTTATTTCGAAAAAAATCTATGTGAATTTAAGTATTTTAATGCAGAAATAAAAAATGTATTGAATAATTAAATGTTTCTTAAAGTTTAATTCTCATAAATTTTTTATAAACAAATTTTTTTATAATTTTATTTTTCAAACGAACTATATGAAAAATTGTAAGAATAATTACATTTTTTGAGGAGGAATTCGATGAAAATTGGTTTAAAAATAATAATTGAATTACTGCGGTAAATGCCTTTTTAAATATTTGATTTATTCGAAAAAAATTTTTCACATTATTTTTTAATTTTTAAATAACTGAATTCTTGCGAAATTTTTATTTAACTTTTTTTTTGACAAATAATTAAATGTTTTAGTAGAATTTTATCAAATTTTTATCTAAATTCTTTTGGGAAATTTTATTAACAAAGTAGAATATTAAAAATCATTGAATGTAGAATTTTTTTTTGAAAAAATAATTGAATTCTTGTAATGAATATTGTTCTTTACGAAAATAAACTTCCTTCCTCCGAATGATTTTATTATTTCAAAAAAAATTTAAATCCCTGTAAAGAGATTTAAAAATTGAAGAAAACAATTGAATCACTGCGAAGAATCGTCATGCCAAATTTTTAAACAATATTTTTTCCAAATATTTGCGCAAATTCTATTTTAAATAATTAAATTCTTGTAATATTTTCATTATTTTAGAAAATAATTGAATATTTTTGTAGAAATTTGTCAAAATAGTTTCAATGTAATTTAATTCTTTTGTAAAAGTTTATTAAAATAATAGATATACTGATTATTTAATTAACAAACATTTTTTAAAATTCATTTTGTAATTCATTTTGCAATGAAATTTACAAAAAATTTTGATAATAATTTAATCATATTTAAAAATTTTATTATTTTTGAAAATAGTTGAATTTATTATTTAGAAACACAATTGATATACAGTCAAGAAATTTAAAAGAAAAATTTCTAAATAATAGAATTCTTGTGAAATTTTTTACTATAGTTTTTGAAAATAATCGAATGTTTGTGTAGAATTTTATCAAAAATTTTTTTAAATAATTAAATTCTGTTGGTAAATTTTATTAAAATAGTAAAATATTCAAAATCATAATTGAATTAAGAAAATTTTTTAAAAATACTTTTAATTTTACCATGAATTTTATTAAAATTTTTGAAAATAATTACATATTATTCGTTTTTTAAATAATTGAATTCTTGTAAGGAATAATACTATATTTCTGAAAATAATTGTATTTTCCAATGAATTATATTAAAATTTCTGAAAATAATTGAAAATTATCGATGAATTTTCTTATTTACTTATTAAGATAATTGAAATGCTGACAATTTTTTTAGATTTTTTGAAAAAAATTCACCTTCTACGAAGACTTTTATTAATTTCGGCGAAGAATTTTGCTATATTTATAAAGATAATTGAAATGTTGATGAGAATTTTTGAAAATATTTGTATTCCTGAAAAGAGTTTTGATATCTATTAATTTACGTGGATTATTATTTTTTTGTGAACTAAAATGTCGGTAAATTTTATTTACTTCAGGTTTTCTTTAAAACTGTTTTTCTAAATTTGTAATAATTTTTAATTATTAAAACTTTCACTTTCTAAAGAGGGCAGCGATGCTATCGAAACGTTAAATGGAATTTTATTTTATTTCTTTCGTCTGACTTTATTTTTTTGCTAATTTTTTAATCACATATATTAAAACAGTAAATTATTTGATACAAGTAAATATTTATTTGATACCAAACAATTTATTTGTGTAGTACTTTATTTGAATCAAATAAATAAATTATTTGTTAATAAATTATTTGATTCAAGTAAATATTTATTTGATACCAAACAAGTTATTTGTATACAAAATACTTTATTTGAGTAAAATAAATTTTGTCTTCCATTGTAATGTTAAAAAAAACACTAAATACATATTTTCTCATATATAATATTGTTCGAAAGTAAAAGCAGCATCACAATTGTCCATTATTAAAAGAGAGAGAGAGAGAGAGAGAGAGAGAGAGAGAGAGAGAGAGAGAGAGAGAGAGAGAGAGAGAGAGAGAGAGAGAGAGAGAGAGAAGAATATGAACGTGTTACCGAACATGGTAACAATATGTTCCATCTCGTCTCATATAATTGGCGCTATTGGGGGCTCAGTGGGGGCACCACACAGTGAGGCCAGGGGCACCCGCCATGGGATGAAGAGATTTACAATGTTCCCGGCCGTAAAATAATCAATAAAATCTGTACAAAGTAAAGAAACGGACGTGCGGCGGTGATTTAGTGCGGAGCGCCGCTCTCCATCCCCTTCAGCTCCAGCAATTCTGTGCCCAGAGTCGTCCTTATAATTTTTTTGACCCTGATGCCACTTTTTGCACACAAACATATCCCACAAACACAACACCATATATATGCAGAAAAAAAAAAAATTCTTCAATTCCTCATTTCGCAAATATTTCGAGAATTGCTAATTTGTCTGTATATGCTAATTAATCAGCTTAGTTTAAAAAAAAAAACAAATACTTTTCTCACGCGAAATCGTCTTCTTCCTTTTGGTCTTTAATTTTCTGGGAAAGGGGCGTGGACAAGGACTCTTGAAAAATTAATGAACGTCCAAAGTTTAAATCTCGTTGGACGATGATCGATGGAATATGTTACTTCTTCTTTTTCTTCTTCTCCTTCTTCTCCTTCTTTTCGAAACTTCTTTTTTTTCGAAAGAAGACAATTTCTTTTTACTTTCGTTTTCTTTTTCTCCTTTTTGCACTTTCCTAGTTTCCCTTTAAATGGACAAAGACGAAAAAAGGATAAGTTTGCTAATTTATTATTTTTAATAGCAACCCCGAATTACTTAACATTTAGTTACTATATGAACATCAAATATTTCTTCGCGCAGTAATTGACTCATCTTCACTGAATCGTACTCCAATTACTGTCGCAGCAAAACAACTGCTCTAGTTTCGTTATTTTCTTATTTTGTTTAAAAATACAATAATTATTGTATTATTTTTTATTATTATTTATTATTATTTATTATTATTAATTTATTGTTATTTTTCAGCATTTATTTTTTAATTTTCTGTCCCTAAGAATAAAAAATTAAAGAATTAAAATTTAATTTGAAAAAGAAGCCGAGAAGATTGGGAATAAATTGATAGGAGTATAGAGAATCTTTTAAAGCAGGCAAACGAAGCGCACGCCTTCTTTAAGTGTATAAGAAGCGATAAACTATATATATAATATATAAATAAATATATATGAAGAAGGTGCGCAATTCTCGCAAAACAATATAACCAACAATGTGAGTTCGATTCGAACAAATGTTAGATCAAATAAGCGAATTGATTTAGAGCCTATTGTAAAAACTAAAGTTGCGCGCACGCTACACGAGAGTTCTCTTTGGATGATGAGCGCTCCACTCTCGGGAGGATGAACGTAAATTTATCGATTTTGTGCGGATAATAAAGTTATCATCGAAAAGCAATAATATTAAATGATTTATAGCACTCAACGAACAATCCAATTTGATTGGAGGGATATTTTTTTCATTTTATTTTATTTATAAAACAGAATTGCAAACAATTTTCATATTTTATTATTATTATTATTATTATTATTATTATTACTATAATAATAATACTATTTATTATTATTATTATTAATATTACACTGAGACAAATTTTTTTTAATTCAAAAATAATTAGTTAACCAAAAAAATATGTTTGAATTAACCATAATTTTTATTGAATCAAAATTATTATGTTTAAATCAAACCTAATTTTTGGTTGACTGTATAACAAAGATGTTTTATTCAAGTATATTGTTTTCTCAGTGTATTATTATTATTATTATTATTATTTATTCATTTATTCATTATTTAAAATAGTATTTCCTTCCATTATAATATTTATAGAGAAATTTTTTTTCATTTTTAAAAGAAAAATTGTCGTCTTATTAAATAAAAGATAATCTTTCTTCTTTTTGAATTTTTCCACCATCTTCCAAAAAACGAAAAAAAATTTTCTATAAAAATTATTTATTAGGTATTATTATTTATTTAATAAATTCAAATGATTGCTAAAATTATTCTTTAACAAAAAAATAATTAATTTGAAAGAAACATATATTTAATTCAAGTAAGTATATATTTATTTGTCAATAGACAAATAATCGATTATTTGACTCAACCACATTTTTGTACGAAGACTGAAATTATTTGCCAATTATTAGATTTATAGTTTTAAAGTATTTATATAGTTTTGGGGAAAAAGAAAATTTCGCAATTACACAGTAAGTGACAAGAATCGATTTTGGTCAGACAAATGAAAATAGAAAATCAGTAGTAATAGTGTAAGTGGAAAACGTCAATTTCGGTCAGACTCAAAATAAAGATGAAAACTAATTTCAAAATACTTTCGAAAAAAATAAAGACAAACAAAAAACATGTAAAAGAAAATTAAAACATGGATAATAAAAATATTATTTAGTTGTAAAAAATTGAAACAAAAATAATAATAATAATAATAATAATAATAATAATAACTTTTAATTATAATATTTAAAAATAATTGAATGTTTTGAAAGAATAATTTAATTTTTAAAATAATTTTATTCAATACAAAATTTTTATTAGAAATTTTGAAAAATAAATGTATTCTATTGAGAAAGTTTATTAACATGCTCTTAAAAAATAATTGAATTCCTTTGAAGAATTTTATTAAAAATTTTCAAAATCCTAATTAACTTTTTTAAAACAATTTCTTTTAATTTCTTTTTCTTAATTTTTTCTTAAATAATCAGTTTTTCCAATAATTTTGATTGAAAATTTTGAAAGTAACTGAATTTTTATGAAGAATTGCTTTCAAGTTTATAAAATAATCGCTTATGTTAAAAATAATAATTGAATACTTTATTGTTAATTTTTTTAAAAATTGTTTTGAATTTAGTCAAAAACCTGATTAAATTTTTTTTTTTAATTTCATTCAATTTTTTCTTAAATAATTAGTTTTTCCAATGATTTTGATTGAAAATTTTGAAAGTAATTGAATTTTATAAAGAATTTCTTTCAAGTTTTTAAAATAATTGCTTATGTCAAAAACGATAATTAAATATTTTATTGTTAAAGTTTTTAAAAATTGTTTTGAATTCAATTGAATCCCTGTGAAAATTTTATTATTAATAGAAATAATTGAATTCTTGCGAAGAATTTTATTAAAAGTTGTCAAAATCCTGTTTAAATTTTCTTAATGAATTTCTTTGAATTTTTTCTTAAATAATCAATTTTATTCAATAATTTTGATTCACTGTTTGCCTAAAAATGTCAAAATAATCCCTAAATGGATCAAAATGATGAAAAATGATAAAAAAAAAATTGAGGTCAAATGATAATTTGATCCACTTTTTGAGATCAATTCGTTGCAATTTGATACTTTTTAGGTAAGAGTGTTAAAAAAATTGAAAGTAATTGAATTTTATGAAGAATTTCTTTCAAGTTTTTAAAATAATCGCTTATGTTAAAAATTATAATTATAAATACATTATTGTTGATGTTTATTAAAATTGTTTTCAATATAATTAAATTCTCGTGAAAAAATTTATTATTTATAAAAATAATTTAATTTTTGCGCGAAGAATTTAACTATTTTTAAAAATAATTGAATTGTTTCCTATAATTTATTAGATGTTTGAAAACTATATGAATTTTTTTCGAAAAATTTGATTCAAAATTAGTGAAAATTTCACTCAATCCTTCTTATAAAAGTTTTATTAAAAAATAGACATCATAAAATTTTTCCAAACAAATTGTGTCATTTTTTTATTTTTAAACAAAATAATTTAATATTCAACAAGAATTTTCTTAAAAATTTGCCAAACAATTGAATTTTGAAAATAACTTTTACAGACATTCTTTGAAATAATGGAATTTTTGAGATTCAATCACTTTTAGAATTATTTTCAAGAGAATTGAATGTTTGCAAAGATTTCACTAAATAATTAAATTGTTTCAATGGATTTATGCAAATTGCAGAGAATAATTGAAATTTTTATTAAAATTGTATTCAAAATAATAATAATAATAATTCTTTCGAAATTTATAGTTAATATTTAATAGTAGACAATTGATAGTTGATAGTTGGTAGTTGATAGTTATTAATTAATAGTTATTAGTCAATTATTAATAGTTAATAGTTAATAATAATAATAAAATACAAAATTAATTTTTGAATCAATTTCTATAAAACCATTTATCGAATAATTCCGAAAACGAGTTTTGTGAATGAAACAAAATGATGAAGAGTAGCGGAATAAATTTGCGCTAATTGATTCAAAGCAAGGAGGAAAAAAAACAAGCGAATCAAGAATTCTGTTGGAGAAAGGAAAGAGACTGCCTTTACAAAGGGGAGTATATAAAGTCGCGTGAAGCGGATTGGTCGTTTCTCAGTATAATAATTAAACAACATGGCGTTCCATTCACTTAGTTCGCCTTCATTCCACAGCGCCAGTAACTGGATTCACTTGGATTAAATTTGCGGGAAATAGAAGCAACAAAGAAAAAAAACGCTACCTTGAAGAGGAATTTTCATTGGAAATAATAATCATTTTTACAAATCGCAAAGAAATTCTCAGAGGAAAATTATTATTTTCATTCTTTTTTTCCTCTTTTGATGAAAATTTTTGCGATCGACTTTCGTTCGAATTTTTTTATAAGTATTGAAATTTAAATTTCTATTCAATCTGAAGAAAACATTTAAATTTGTAATACGTTTTTTGTTTCCATTTTCAATTTGTCAGAGAAAAACTGAGTTGGCGACTTTTTGCTATAAATCAAATTTGAGTAATCAAGAGAGTAATAATTAACTGTCCGATTTTTCAAAAATTATTCCCCTTTGCTCTTCAACAAATAATAGTCTCTCTTAATTCGTTCAACGAATAATTCTTTAATAACTATTGTTCAGAGTATACATAAGCAGTAATTATTAAAAGACATTCGCTTTTATTGTTGTACTTCCTTTTTCTCCCCCGATTATTCTTTGACCCACAATAATTCTCATCGCTGAATTATTATATTGCTGGCGCAAAAGCAAAAGAATATAATACCGCTTCTCTGGCAGAGTAGCGAGTACGAAGGTAAAAATTGATTACTTTGACGGCACTTCCCTTATACCTACTTGAAAACATTCCGAGAAGAGGAATAATGGTCAAAGTGTCGAAGGCTCGTCTTGAAAAAAACATCTTAATTAAGGAGTCGCAAGTCCGAAAATGAAACAAAAGAATCTCTTTTTTTTCTTGGAATTTATCATCGCGCGGTTGTATATTCTTCTTATTCACTCTTCGAGACATTTATGTTTTCTTTGAATGTAACTATAACGAAAGAAATATCTCAATAATTTTCCATGTCCACATTGTTATAAGATTTTTCGATAATTTGGCAAAATAATGTTTATTTTTACATTTGCTTTGTAAAATGATATTAATCGTCAGAATATGAATCCTTGTATAGACTACTGAATGTTGGATTGTCAAATGTTGTTGTCGCTTGTTTGTATAACGGATTGTCTTGCTGAAAAAACGAGGTGAAATTATTTAACTAATTAATAATTATTATTTTTAATTTTTATTCTAAGTTATTAATTAATAAATGTGGATTTCAGATTCAAAATTTAAAAATTATTATTTGTGTTTATTTTCAGCAGAAATTTTAAAAAAATTCTTAACAAGAATTTAATTATTTTCGTAAATAATAAAATTCTTAACAGGAATTCTATTATCTTTATAAATAATATATTCTTCGGAAGAATTCAATTATTTTTGTAAATTAATAATAAAATTCTTTGCAGGAATTCAATTATTTTCAGAACAATTTTATAAAATATTTCACGCCAAATATTTCCGAATTATTAAAAATTTTTAATAATATTTTTCAATAGAATTAAATTTTTTTAAGTTTAATAAATTGTTCAAAATATTTTAATCATTTTTTAAAAATTTTAGTAAATTCTTCAAAACAATTATTCAATTATTTTTATGAATAATAACACTCTTCGGAAGAATTTCAATCTATTTATAAATAGTAAAATTCTTTACAGGAATTGAATTATTTTTAATGCAATTTTATTAAAGTTTCACGAAAGAATTCAATTATTTTTAAAAAAACATTTTAATATAATTTTACAGAAGAATTCAATTATTTTCATAAACAATGGCATTCTTCGGAAAAATAAAATGATTTTTATAAATAGTAAAATTTTTCGTAAAAATTACATTCTTTTTATAAACAATAAAATTCTTCTCAGAAATTAAAATATTTTCAATACAATTTTAATAAAACTCCAATAATTAAAATTTTAATTATAATCACCAACAGAAACGATTACTTTAAAAAATTGAAAAAAATGTTTGTTAAATTCATTACCTTTCAAAATATTTTGAAAAAATTATTTTTAAAAACTACATTATTTTAGAAAAGCTTGAAGAAATTCATGGAAAGAATTTAATTTTTTACAAAAACTATAATAAAATTGTTTAACAAAATGTTATTTTCTATAAAAAATTTAAAAAATATATGTATAGTAAAATTATTAATTACCTACATTTAAAATAAATCAACTACATAGAAAAAATAAAAAAAAATTTGAAACAATTGAATTATTGTCAAAATTTTTATAGTATTTATTCTTTGAAAAAAAATCAAATATTCCAATATTGAAATAGATTTCATTGAATAAATTAAATTATTTCAAAAAATTCTAATACTGTTTTGCAAAGAATTTCGTTACTTTCTAAAACTTTTAATAAAATTAAATAATTAAATACTTAATTTCAATTATTAACAAACACGATTATTTTAAGCACTTGACCAGAATTCTCTATTAAATTCAATTAGTTGCAAAATTTTCAACTTAAATTCCTGTTAATTAAACAGTATTATTTTAGAAAAATTCCAAGAACTGTATAAATATCTAATAAATAATATACGAATTTATATAATATTTAATTTAAACTATTAAATACCTGACTCCATTTTTCTTGCGTTCTCTCGTTCTCAAATTTCGCGAATTCCCTCTTATCATGAATTTCTGTCAGTACTTTCCAAACTACAAGAACGAGCAGTCCAAGAATTACGGTAGTTATAATAACGCCCATTGCGACTCCTATAAGAAAAATTTTATCATAATTCTTCTTTCTTTTGTTAAACACCAATTAAATTTATTTAACATTTTGTTATTTATTCCACACTATATTTATAACTAATTATTAAAGTATTTGCAATTTTTTAATTTAATATTATAAGAATCATACGTATACATTTAAAAATTGTGACACTAAACGAAAAAAATTGTGAAATAATTTTTATTTATTTAAATTAAATATGATATGTAATATTTTAATTAGGTATTTGAATTAGGTATATTTTATTACATTAAAAATTTTTTAATAAAGATTTGAAACTAAATTCAAAAAGTAATAAAATCGTCAAAAGAAATACTAATCTTCAATTATGATTTCTTTACATTTAATATTTTTAAGAAAAAATTGAAACTGAATTGAGAAAGTAATAAAATCGTGAAAAGAAATATTATTTAATTCTATTTTTTTCCGTTTAATATTTTGAATACAAAATTGAAACTAAATTGAAAAAGTAATATAATCGTCAAAAGAACTAATAATATTCAATAATATTATTAATATTTTTTTAAATTAAATATTTTTAATAAAAAATTAAAACTGAATTGAGAAAGTAATAAAATCGTCAAAAGAAATAATAATAATATCCAATTCTATTTTTTGACATTTAATATTTTTAACAAAAAAATCCAACTGAATTGAAAAAGTAATAAAATCGTCAAAAGAAATAACAATATTTATAATTACATTCTTTTTGCATTTAATACTTCCAATAAAAAAATGAAACTAAATTGAAATAGTAATAAAATTTCCCAAAGAAACTATATTTACCCATTGCATTTACAGGTTCAGGGCATTCCTTGCTTTCGCGGGCAGTTATTTCGTAAGCTTTTATATCACCCCCAGTGCCCTCTCGATGGGATTTGTATTTGAAGGCAAAAGTACAATCACCATCTCCAGGAACTTTACAAATTTGCGATCCTGTTTCTTTCTCGGTGGCCTCGTCTTGCAGCTCTTTTACCTGGAAGAAAAAAAAAGACTTTTTATCAATGTTTCTTTAACCGAAATTATATATATTTATTTCTCAAAGAAGAAAAAAAATTCTTTTAATTTCTGGTACATTTTTTTCCCCTTACAACATCAATATGGTGTGGACACGATTCGCATCCATTTTCGGCAGCTAGTGGACCTGAATTATGCACAAAACATTCGACGCAGTCCTTGAATTCTTCGCACAATTTCTCCGGACAAGTCTACGAAGAATAAAAAGGGAAAATTTATTATAAATAAAAATAAAGTATAATAGTAAATATAATGCATTTTTATTATATTTACTATTTTATTTTATTTCTATATTTTATTTATTATTTTATTTCAGCCACAAAAGGCTATTGTTTCTGTTTTTTTTAGAATTTCCACTACTTTAAATTCACCAATACTAGAATTAAAAAAAAATATTCTTCAAAATTTTTGTCAAATTATTATTCACTCATTAATGATAAATAATTTTTTGTTTCAATTTGAAATTCTTAGAAAACGTACGAAAACATTTAAATTCAAATTTGCAAAAAAAAAATACAAACCGGACAATCTTCGCAAAATTGGCCCGAGTAACGAATGTTGCCCTTCTGGTGACAATGGCACTTTCCACAAACGCAATCACCATGACCACTGCAAATTTCGTTTGTTTCCTCCGTCGGCTTACACGTTCTATTAGTTTCCTTGCAATCGCAAGTATCACCAGTCCAACCTGGAAAGCAATTGCACGTGCCGCATTCACACTTACCTCGTCCACCGCAAACCTGATGAAGATGAATCTTGATATTAGAATAAAGCAAAAATTTCACTTAAAAATCCAAGGTGTTAATACTTATTTTTCCCATGAGGCAAATTTACTACAGTTATTTTCCCATTTTCTTTTAAAATGATGCAAAAAGAAAGACAAAAATCATACGCATTGCAATCTTCTTACAAACAAATATGCGCACATAAATAACGTTTAGAGGCGCAATTTCGTATATTTAAAATTAAAACACTAATAAATCGAAAATAAATTGATGGTGTGCCTTCCTTTTCTATAAGTAAATTTTATATTTTCAGAGTTAAATGAAAATAAATCCGGGTTGTCACAGGTCATTTAATTTATATTTAATTAGAAATTGAAAATAATAGATTTATAGAAGAATTTTAGTTAGAAACACTAAAAATAATTAAAATTTGGGAGTTGTTAAAAATTTTTCCAAAAATTCAATTGTGTGAAAAAATTTCGAAAACTTCCAGTCAAAAATTATAAATAATAAAATTCTTATCCAAAATTTAATAATTTTCAAAACTTTTAACAACATTTTTGTCAAAACTTCAATTATTATTTTCAAAATTTTGCTTAATTTAATAATTTCCAACATTTAGAATAGAATAAAGATTCGAATTATTTAAAACAATTGTTGATAAAATTCTACGCAATTATTTAAGTATTTTCATAACCATAATAGAAATTTCACCAGAATTCAATTACAATTTACAAATTTTTCACAAATTTCTTCACAACAATTCAATTATTTTTATAAATAAATAGTAAAATTCTTCTTAGGAATTTAATTATTTTCTTAAGTAATAAAAATCCTAGAAACAATGCTATTATTTTTAATACAATTTTAATCGAATTCTTCTAAAAGTGTAATTATTCTTAAAAATTTTATTAACATTTGCCGAAAGAATTCAATTCAAAATTTATTGACAAATCTTGTTCATTATAGAGTTTAATAATTATTTTTAATACATTTTTAATAAAATTTCTAGAAAAAAATTTTATTATTTACATAAATTTTTAAATGAACTTTGATAAAAATTCAAAATTTAAGTATTTAAATAAAATTTTAAATATTATCATTGATTGCAAAATTTTTCGTAGAAATTAAATTAATTAAAATTAAAATATCATTTTCATAAAATTTCTCGAAAAAAGTAATTATTTAAAATATTCTTATTCATTTTTAGCTAGAATTTAATTATTATCACAAATAATAAAATTTTTCACGGAAATAAATTTATTTTAAAAATGTTGAAATAAATCTTGCGCAAAAATTAAATTATTTTCATAAATAATAAAATTCTTCATAGAAATTAAATGAATTATAAATTTTCAGTTTTATTATTTTTAATTTTTATTAATTAATAAAAAAATTCTTCTCTAAAATTCAATTATTTCCAAAAATTCGCTTGGAATTCTTGGAAAAATTTTGATATTCAAAAATTTTCCTAAATTCAATGATTTTCGATATCTACTAATTTAATAGAATTTTCCAAAAAAATTCAATTA
Source organism: Leptopilina myrica (nomen nudum) (assembly GCA_032872475.1). Classification (NCBI taxonomy): domain Eukaryota; kingdom Metazoa; phylum Arthropoda; class Insecta; order Hymenoptera; family Figitidae; genus Leptopilina; species Leptopilina myrica (nomen nudum). Next base: position 5,872,099 of record CM065458.1, read on the forward strand.
TAAAAACAAAAATAAAATTCGAAGCAAGCATTTGATTGTTTTCAAAAATAATAACAATTTAACAAGAATTCTACTGTTTTACATAATTTTTTTTAATCTCTCCAAATTAATTTAATTAATATTATAAATAATAAATTTTTTTGACAAAATTAAATTATTTTCGAAAGTTTTAACAAAATTTCAACGGTTTATTGTTTTCAAATATTTTCCTCAATTCAATGATTTTTAAATTCTATTTTAATAAAATTCAATTATTTTCAAAAAAATAATAAAAATTTTCACAGGATAATAATAATTGAATGTTCTAAAATCATTGAAAATTTTATATTTTTTTACTTTTAACTAACAATTATGAAGAATTAATTTTGACGTAGGAGTTTAATTGACTCTTTTAAAAATAATTTGAAGCTTTTAATTTCTAATTCATATTTAATTGAAGAATTTCTGAAAAATCGAGATTTTGTAAAATTAAATTGTAAACGAATGGATTTGAAAATTTTCAAATAACTTTTTCAAGAAAAGTGTCAAAAAAAGTAAAAAAAAAGTGTACAATTAATTTAAAAATAAATTACTGCAATTGTTCTCTCACCAATTTTGCACTGTTCCGTTTACAAGAGAAATTATCACACTCGCAATATTTCCCATAGAAAAATTCCCTCGAATTAGCGCGTTTTGCACAGTCACAAACTCCACATTTACACGTTCCACGTCCACTGCAAATTTTCTCCTCTCCATTTGGACTGCAGTCATCTTTCACCGGCTCATTATCGTGCATATTTCCCTTACACTCGCAAAATTTCCCATAAAATCCAGGATTACAGTAACAAGTGCCACAAATTAATGTGCCATTTCCTTTACAACTCGAACTCTCCGGTATATTATTCTATTGATAATAGGGAATAGAAAACAATTAATATCTAATTCCTGTGTATATAATGAAGCAAAAAAGGAAAAAGAAAATAAAATTCCATACCGGATGATCGTCTCTATCGCAGGGACAGTCGCAAATTATTTGCAACTCAACAGTGAGACTCTCTTCGAGACCCGTGGGTCTTATTTGAATATTTTGCTGCCATTCGTCTGGATTCTCGGGACAATTTAACGCCTGTTGGAAAAAAATTTAATAAATTAAATGAATATTTTCTCTCACTTGCGCCACTTTTTCCCATTTTTTTCCCATGAAAAAAAAGTTATTTTTTAATTAATTAATCGGTTTATAAAATATTAAAGGTATTTACTATTTACCTTTAGAAGTATTTCAAACTCGACGACATTGCCAACACGAAGTCCCTCGCATACCCGACTTTCCTTCAAGTCATTAGATTTTTCCAAACATTTCGAAAAGTACTTTACGTCAACTGCTTTTGTCGCATTATCCGACATTGTCACTGAACTTACCAATTTCTATTTTTTAAACATTTTAATTTAATTTAATTTGAAACATTTATTTACATAAGTGGTAAAATTAAAACTATTTATATTCTATTTTTTTATGAAACAATTAAAAAACTTACCTCATATTCGTTACTAATTAATGCCACAACATTTGTTGAATCATTTTCCAAGAGACCGATTGACGAGCCGAAGATACTTTTTGACAGAAGATAATAAGTAATATTTTCATCCGGTGGTACTGCAAATATGATGTTAATGTTGTTTTCCTGTGCCACTTTATTGATCTGAAAATGCAACCAAAAAATCATTATTTATAATTTAAAGTCTTTACTAAAAAAAAATGTTTAATACTAATATATAGTATGAAATAATAAATATAAGAAATATATAATATAATATAAGAATTTGAATATAAATTCTAAATAAATTAAATTAATACTATTAAAAGTAAATTCCGAAAATAACTAACATCTTTCTTCAAGAAGTAAAAGAATTGAAAAGTAGCAGTCTCTCACCTGCGCAATTGATGGATAATCTTGAAGCAACGAATAAGTGTAATATCCATCTTCGTCCAAGTGACAAAGCCCATCATTTGGTTCCACGATGCCTGCAAGCTGATAAATTACAGTGAATATTTTTCGCAGCGCATTTAAAACTATGAATTACTTGTTAAAGTGTATCATTACATTTACAATATTTATGCACTTATAACTATATGAATAATAAGTGGAAAATTCTATTACTTTGCCATCGCCAGCAATATGATATTTATCATCTGTGGAAAAAACCATAAGATGTCGGGCTTTAGGCCTCCAACCAATGTCCTTCGTGCACACCATTGCCTGCAGCATTGCATCTAATCCGCCCTCAGGTGCGTCCATATTTCCCGATATCGACGCCTGCTTCACGCGTGTCTTTTAATAAATAATAATTTAATAATTTAATAAATAGTATAATAGTAATTAAATAATTAAATAAATTATTGTTCAATTTAATAAATAAACAAATTTAATCAATCTTTGCTTAATTGAATAATCAGTGTGTCTACTATTTTTGTTCAACGAAATTCCCGGTTATTTCCCGATTTTTTCCGGTTATGTCCTAAATTTCTCCCGGTCCTAAATTTATATTTGATTTCGAACATAAATAAATCTTTAAATCTTTTGAAAATAATGCTTTTTTAAATAATTTTAATTGATAATTTGGAAAATAATTGAATTAATTTCTCATCAAATTTAAATTTATATTTGATTTAAAACATGAATAAATCTAAATTTTTTGAAAATAATTTTTTTTAAATATTTTTAATTGATAATTTGGAAAATAATTGAATTAAACAAAGCATTTTCTCAATTTGATGAAAATCAACTTGTCTCTTTAGAATTATAATTGAAAGTTTGATTTTTCAATTCTATTAAAATTATAATAATTGAATTTCTGCAAAGAATTTTACTATTTATAAAAGTAATTCAATTCTTCCAAACAAATCCAGTTATTTTAATATAATTTATTTCTTGTGATGAATTTTATTAAAATTTTTGAAAATAATAAAACAGTAATAATTAATTATTTATTTAATAAGTAATAAACATTTAATTTGTTCAAGAAATAAATAAAAACAATTTATAAAAACCTTCAGAAATTTGAAATTATAAAAATTTAAGGGGCGTTCAATAATTATATGTATTGAATAGAATAATATAATTTTTATAAGCAAAAAATTCATTTAAAACTGTAAGAGGGACATTAAATTTAAAAAATTAAATTATAATCACGGTCACTAACATTATTTTCAAAAAATTTAAATAAAATTCTCTAAAAGTATTCAATTATTTTTCGAAAAATGTAAAGAAATTTCAATTACTTCAAAAATTTTAAATTATTTCCTCACAAAAATTCAATTATCTTGAAATAATATAATTGAAAAATTACAACAATCTTATTTTTTTGATTTAAAAAAATATTTGCGAAAGTTCAATTCTATTAAACAATTTTAAGTATGTATATTTTTTTAAATTAACTAATAAACATTTTAATTATTAACCTTCGCCGTTAGAAATATGAATACATTAGAATTTGACTTTTTAAAAATTTCAATTATTAATCAGTTATAAAATTAAAATACCTTAAAAATTCGATTTGTTAAAAAGTTTCTAATGAAATTCTCTAACAAATTTAATTACATATTTTCAGTGGGATTTTAAAATATTTCTATTAACTCCATAATTTTTTTAAATTTATTTACACAATACGTTTGAATTGGTGACTGATTTTTTACTATCCAATTAATTATTTTTAACTAATTCTAGAGAACAGTATAAATATGTATAAAATAGAAATAAAAAAGTGATTTTTTAAAAACAAATTAATTAAAACTTTTTTTAAATTTTGGTGAAAAAATTCCTGATTTGGTATAAAATTCCCGGTTTTCCCGGTCAATTTGAATTCTCAGTTATTTCCCAGTTTTCAAGGATTTCCCGGTTAATAGACACCCTGATAATCCTAAATTAACAAACTAATTAAATTAAATAATTAACTAATCCTCAATTTTTCAGATAAATTCAGGAATAAAATTACAAATTATCTTTTGGATTGAAAATTAAAATAAAAAATAAATAGTAATAAATAGTATAAAATTAAATAGTCGAGTACCTTAAATAGTGAAACGTCCTCGGTTAAGAACAATTGATTTCGATATCCGTAGGGAACAGTGCATGAATTTGAAACCGATATAAAATTGCACGGAATAACTAATCTAAAAAAAAATATTTTCTTCATTTTACTCACTTTATGAATTAATTTATAATTCAATTTTACTAAAGTTTAATAATTTTTATTCCTCTAAATTTAAATTATAAATTAAATTACCTTTCGGGTTGAGTGTTTGTCATGGGCAAGGCAACTTTATCCACGAAACTTCCAAAGCCAAGACGAAAATTTGACGTCAATTTTCTCATCGCATCGGCCAATTGAAATCCGAGTTCGGACAGTTGGTCCCTTTTATTTTCCATCGAGGCTGATAGGTCCATTAGATAATAGAGATCGACCGGATAATCTTGCGCCAAACTGTATTTCAAGGTTACGCGTTTCTCTTCTCCTAAAAATTTTTACAAAACAAAATTTACTATTATTTTGTAAATGATTTTTCCATTTTACTATTATTTTACAAGTTTACTAATATTTTTGCTACCATTTTACTAATATTTTTACGATTTTACTATTATTTTACAAGTTTACTAATATTTTTTATTCTTTTATTTCGAGGTAAAATAAAATTGTCACTTTCCAAACTTAACCTGTTCTAAGACGGACGCGAATTTTTTGAGGTTGCACTTGAACTGGTTCACTTCCCTTATTTGACAAAAGCGGACGATCTTCAACGATTTTCAGTTTCGAATAATCATCCACCACCTCTGACTTCTTTGCGCACCATAATTCGCCTTCTTTCTTGTATCTCTCTCTAGTCACACATCGAACTATCGGTTGGATTGTCTGAAAAAGAAGAATTTCAAAACAAAACAAAAAATTAACTATAGGTTAACAATAATTATCAATATTGACACGAAAAATCGAAAATTGGAACAACAATAATCACCGTGAGAGAACACCAAACGCAATTTGTCGTACGTAAACAACTCGTACAATTTTGTTGTGCTGCACAAAAAGTGTCATCACTGCTCTCACCACAAAAAACAAGGACTAAATTTAGAAAAATAATGAAAAACTCTATTATCATAGTTTTATGTTCGGGAAAATATTTTTATGAGGCGAAAAAAATATTAAATTTGTTCTTGTGAGACTCAAGTGATACTGAGACATCCCCAGGAAGTGAGTGTGCGATAAGACGCGATATATTATTCATCGACCGCTTTGTTTTCGTATTCAATTTATAAATTTGTATCATTCATTCATCCCACACACTTGAATAAAAATTTTTATTAATCCTTTTTCGATTTTTTTCACGATTCGCAGAAAATGTTTTCTAAATAAATATGTGATCATTATTTCTCCATGGGAAACGGGATTTAATTTTCCTAACTGCAATATATTTTTAAATTCGAATTAGAGTCAGTTAAAATCTTCTTTTGATTGACATAACCTAAAAGTCCTCGAGACTGTATTTACTTTTCTGAAGAGTTTCTCATTATTACATGGCGTGAAATATATTGTTTTCTGTTTCTCGACACCAACTCAGGCCACAAATGCAATCACCTCGACCACACGGCATATCTTCAAGTTCTCACCTGTGCCTACGGTGTGGTTTTCTTATAGCAATCGCGCAAAATCTGAGGACCCATTCTGACCAGCAATTCCATCTTTTGCACACGCAATTTTCTCGTTCAGAAAACACATTTAAAACGACAAGTTTATAGGCGCCAATGAAGAAAGCGTGTAAAATATAATAATAAACTGCTTGTATAAGTGTAAACATATTTCTCGATTTGTGCGCGTTCATTCTCCCGGACAGAATTTTTTCTCTTCTACACTATTATAAGACAGCTAAAGTTTTGCTTTATTATAGTAAATAGAAGACTTTTTGCCATAAGCGGTTTTTATGTATAGTAAAAATAGATTTGTAAACATTCGACTACGGTAGAATTTAGTACAAAAACATTTAAAACCCAAAAAAGTGATCGAAGTCGACATCTAGACGCAATCCGGAAAAGTACCAATCTACTGCCCTATAGACACTTGAGTGCTCTACCTTACCGGCTAATTTTTCCATAAAAATAAGAATTGAAAATACGATTCATAACAAAAATATCTAAATTTCAATTTTAATTTCAGACAAAAGTCTGAGATTCATCTTCAATTATAAAAAAAAAATTAGACCAAAGAAAACAAATTATGATCAGGGGACTCTCGTTCTTATCAACATAACCTCACTTCCGTTTTAATTGACTCAATTTGGGGGCGCTGACTCCGTCCTTCTTCGCGATTCTTCCTTCACGAAAACGTGTTGTTCACGTTAGGAAAGAAGAGTTAGGTACGAGGCATTGTGCCATTTTTATTTTTTAACCATTTATCAATACACTTTTGGTAAAAGGTTAGTGTTAACAAGTTGTTCACATATTTTTTGCATTTTCCGTAAACTATTTCCTGTGCTTTCGGGCAAATAATAGAAAATTACTCCAACTTACGTAACTAAACCGGTCCGCCCTTGAAAATTGATATATTATTTTTACTTCCATCCCCTAAAAGTCAATTATTGTTTTTATCAACAAAAAAAAAGAAAATTCCCCCTCTGTGTATGTGTGTGAAACTATTTGAAAAGTGTTTCTTTGCCACTAATTTGAAATTGAAATTTTTTTTTGTTTTTGAGGTTAAAAAAATGGTGAGTTTATTTGTTTTTCCCTCTCAATATTAATGTGTGCCAAGGTTGTTAATTTAAAATAGTTCAATGATAAGTGTGAGAAATGTTAAGATCCAAGTGTTAATTCTTAATCTACAATTTTTATTTATCATGTGCAGAAATACGTAAGTCTGACGTTTCCATGACAACTTTTTTTTGCTTGTCAAATTTTGTGAATTTCTAACTCCAAATTTTTGAAAATTGTTCATTCGGAAGAGTGTTTCTTTTGACGGAATGTCAAATGGTTTGAAATAGAATGTTTACCATTGAATAGGTATTTAAATTAATGTGCAAAAAAAAATTCGTTTTCTGAAATTGTATCTGAAACATGGAACTTTCGAGAATCGTATTACTGTAGAGGAGAAAATTTGAGTACCCATGGAATAATTTTTTGCTTTCAGTGTGAGAATTTAAAAATTTCGTATTTAGATTGTAAAAATCTTTGAAAGGTGTAAATTTTTAGGAATGTAAATTCAGTGTTAATTGTAAACTGTTAATATGTTTGTGTAGAGATTTATTTGCACTTTGCTCGCGGCAATAATTAATAGATAGCGAAGAATTTTGCTACGAGCTAATGAACTCTAGAAGCGTTTATACTTTTGCACTATTTGCCAAATATTATGAATCATTGAGGCGCCATTCCGGGGATATTTTTTGTTTATATAAAATTGCAAGAGGCGCATTTTATTCGTAGTAAATATGCTATTTTAAATATTCTAATTTAAATTTCGCCAAGAAAACAAATCCGAATTGAAACCTGTTTGTTTATTTCATGCTTAGTGAATTATTTTCAAATCTGTCAGCAAAATTAATTTAATAATTACTGTTAACAAAATTAGTTAATAATATTATTTTATTTAATTATTTATTTTACTTTTTGTTTAATTTCTTAAATCATTGACTTCACTTTATTGTTGATTTTACTCTCTTCTTTAATTTATTATATTATTTATCTTTTTTTATCTTATTTTACTTTTATTTATATCTGATTATTTTCCTTTTTATTTTATTCTTTATTTTTCATTTTAAAAAAAAGAAAAAAATTGTACTATAGTATAAAATTTAGGAAAAAATTAAAATACGTCAACAATTTTTACAAACACTTTTTATTATATTATCATGAAAATTAATTGATTGCTCCATTTAATAATCGGAATAATGGCAATTATTAAAACTTTTCAAGGAATTTATTTTATCTAATCTGAACTTTCATTCATTTTATTGTTTCAAGTTAAAAGTTGTTTTTAAGTTAAAATTTTACTTGCCTTTATCATTCACACTATATGCCGTGATTCTATAAATAAAATGACAATCTAAATGTCAGTCAATTTTCTTATGTGACTTATGTCATAGAATTCATTAAAAAAAAATTCATTTTTAGACGCAATAATAGTGACGAAAAAAATTGATCGCTCATTTAGTGATTTAAATTGTTTATTAATAGTCTACTTTTTACAATTTTTTTAAAATTAATTTTGTAATAAACTGAAAGCAAATGTTTATGAAAGCAAATGATTCTGTGAGTGAAAATTAATTGCTAGACTCTGTATATTCGTGAAAGCATAACAATGCCTTTGTCTTAATTTGTGATATATAATTTTGTACTTTGCACATGGAGACATTTAATTTTAAAGAATATCACAATCTATTCCTATATATATGGCACATGCGCTTTCCCTAGGAACATTTACGTCGATAAGTAATCTTCTGCAACCTTTATTGCATGCGATTTTATTCATATGCACTTTGGATTAATTTCCCAGTTGAAATTTGTTACAAATGTGATAACAAGTTTTTTTTTCTCGCTTAAAGACTTTGATGTAAACACCGTGAATCTGGTAAAATTAAATTTCTTTTCATTTATGTGTAGAAAAAAATTTTGACCGAAAGTTTTCCAAAAAAATGTTTTACATTTTGATATATGTTGGATAAAATTTCGGAATTTATTGCGAAATTTTTTTTAATAAACTTCTTAAGGTTCAAATGAACGAAATTAATTGAACAATTGACATATTGTTGCTATTTTTATTTAATAATTTCATTTTTGAATTTTATGTTATTTTTGTTTATTAATTTCATTTTTGATTTTTATTTTATAGTTTTATTTGTATTTTATAGTTTTTATTTGTTACTTTTATTTATTAATTATTTTTTTTATTTCTTAATTTTCTATGCGTAAATTTCTTTTCAAACAATAGAACCGTAAGTTAACACAAGACATAAGAATTTTTTTTTCTCAAAGAAATATTTAAAAATGCTATTCTTATAAAAATTCTAATCTTGTCATTTTTTCTCACGAATCGAAAAGAAAACAACAAAGGGGATTTTTCTTTAAACTTTTCAATGTAAAGTTCACAACTTACACCTATTGGATATTTTTTTTTTTCATATTTTCCTCTCACAATCAGTGAAGTAAATGCGTAAACGTTCAATTAAAAAATTCTCCTCGTGCGTCACAAGATTTGCAAACTGCGGTGCGCATCTGAATGATCTCTGGAATTTAACAAGCCCTTTGTGATTCATTTAATTATCTTTTTTATAAACCGGAAAAATTCATTAGCAGTCGAAAAAATTAATCGCAATTGTTTCCTTGTATTGTTTACGCCAAAATTTAAAGATTAAATATTTTGTTAATTTTGTTGACATTTAAATTATTTTATTATTATTTTTTTTTATGAAATTCACAACCTTTTGTAGTCAATGTTTTGGAAGCATTATTTTTTTATATTTTTGTATAAAAAATGTTTTGATTCAGAAGAAATATTTTCTATTTCAATTTGAATACATTTTTGTACAAAAAATGATTTGATAGAAAAAATTTCTATTTTTATTTTTTTATTTTGGTATAAAAAATGTTTTGGATAACAATGGCGATGAATAATTTGAACATGAAAAAATTGTAAACAAAAAATTCTATTGTTCTCGTGAAGAAAAATACTTTTTTGCAAGTTGGCCAAGTACACAAGATTTATAATTAATAATTTAAAAAAAAATAGTTCTGTAAGCAAATTTTCATTTTTTTTCTATAGAAAATATTACTTTGTTTGTCACTAAGAAATATTTCTGAACAATTAATTTTGTTTTACTTAATTTTAAATACTTTTTTTTTAATCGTTGATAATAAACGTAAACTTCGACGATGTTTTTTTTCTTTCCAACATCGATCAAAATTTTTCTGTATTTTACCAAAAAGAGGAAATAAAAATTGAAACTAAAAAGAAAATAAACTACAAGAGTAAAAAGTGGTGGGGAAAAATTTTTATGTACCCACAAGTTTGACGGAAATAGAAAATCGAAAATTGCTGCTACAAAGTTCATTCAATTCAAAGCGTATTTGTTTATTACTAGAATGATTGTGTAAAACTGTTTCCTACCCCACTCGGTGGCAAATAGCCAAAGAACACTGAATTAGCTTGACCCTGCAGCGAAGCGCCTCTAAAGTTTAGTGTATAAGAATATCTCGTGCGAGGATAACAAACTCATCCAATTCCGGTAATGTTAATTTTTGACATTTTTGTTTGTTTTCTTTTTCTGAAAATTAAAAATAAAAACGAAGATTGTTTTTTTCTTTTTGTTTTGAAACATATTTGAAATTTAAAAAATTCGAATCTATTCTAAATGATATTTTTTGAATTTCTTCGAATTTTTTCTCCTTGTTTACAAAATTTTTATTTATTAAAACAAATTTTATTTTTTTGTGTCTTATGAAAAATATGAAAAAGGGAAAGTGTTATTTCGACAGTTGCCGAAAGAAGTATTTAATTAAAATTGCAAATATATTCTTTGGACATTATGTAAACGTGAATCATATATGCTTTCATTTCAAGTTTCATATTTTCGCGCAATATTTGATAATTACCAGAAAAAAATTAAGAATAATTATTACGGAAAATGCAAAAAAATACCTTTTAATGTAATTCAAAATTTCTGAATGTTCAAATAGAGGAAATATTTATTTCGCTGTAAATATTCCCAAAAATTAACAATCGGTAATTTTTCAGTTAATGAATTCGCGCATCAGCAATAAAAAAATTAATAAAACATTATGTAATTTTATCGATTAATTTTTAATAATTATATGTTTTCTTTTGGAAAATTATCTTTTTTATAAATTTATTCATAATATTGTTTGTTATTCATTTATTTATTTCATAAATTTGTTTTCAATAATTAACTAAATCTTAATTAATTGAATTAAAGTATTAGAATTATAGTAAAATTTGAATTTAAAGAGGAAGTAAATAAAATTAATTTATTTGCACATTCAGAACTTTAGGGACATTTGGTTACTTCAATTATCAAATTTATTATTTGCTATTTTATTAAAAATTATACATAAATTATTTATGTTGGAAATTAATTGCTCTTGGAATTTAAATTGCTCCAAATTAATTATAAAAAAACAAAGAACTTAAAATATTATTACAATTTTCAAATTTATTCCAATTTTGATGAATTCAAATTAATTCAAATTGTGGTACTGAAAATGTAAAAAAAAACTTTAAATATTTATCTATATTAATTTTCAAATTTGTTCCTTTATTTCTATGCATTTATTAAATTTACCTAATTAATAGAAATTTATTATTATTTTAATTAAAAAAATTTCTTTTTATTTATTAATTACTATATAGTTGATATTTATTAAGAAAGTAAAATTGCGTGTTGTTTGTCTTTTAAAAACAGTCAAGTTTTTGACAACAACAACGTCACTTATTTATCTGATTAATTCCAATTATTCAGTCGCAGAAAAGTTGTTTGCTTTTTTCGATTATTAATACCAATTTCCCTTCGGAGACTATAGAACAAAACTATAATCTCGTCTTATTTTTTATTCATAGTTCTAATTTATTTATTGACTCTTTTTTTCAATTTTAGGGTGCAACCTGGCGTCGTAGAGCTTAGGTGCCGACATGCATCTAACGCAACCGTTTCTTTATTCTCTTAAACTGACATTAAGTCAGGTATGTATTTCAATAAGTTATTTTAAATTATTAAATTATTTATTGTTTTAAATTTTATTTCTTAGATTTTTATTTCTAAACAAAGATATTTTTTATTTTAATTATTTTTCCATTTCTATTTTTTTATTTTTTTCTTTCTTATTTTCTCTTTATTCTTCCTATTTTTCTATTTATTTTCTTTTGTGTTTTTCTATTTTCCTTTTTGTTTGTTTGTTTTTTTTTTTGAAGAATCACGTTGGAGAAGTTCACATCGTTTTTAATCAACGATTTAGAAGAAAAAATATTTTTCTACTGAATATTTTTTGTCTCAAAAATTGTTTATAAAGGAAAAAATTCTTTAACAACAATTTAAAAGATTTATTAGACAAATTTCGTTTCGAATAATGTTATTTTTTTCAGAATAAAATATTTTTTTCTCTTCCAATCGTCTGTGATAAACGTGAACTTCACCCACGTAAATTGTAAAATATAATTTTTTCATTAAAAATAATTGAAAATTAAAATTACAAAAAAATATTCTACTGAACTATTTTTGCCTAAATAAAATCAATATAAATAAATAAATAACATTTACCGGTTTTTACAAATTTTTTCAGAACGCAGCGTCTACAATCTATCGTAAATCGTGGATGGATCGTGGAAGTGTTGCATCGGCATTCATTTTGGCTACAGCAGGTCTGTCATTAAGCATGTTTTCATTGAAGCAAATGCAATCAACACAACAGCTCCGACATCTTCGACGATATGAATGACCCGAGGATTTTTGCAGGACGTTTTCGAAAGAAACAATTAATCATTTCCGAAAACAAACGTCAGTGTCCTGAAAGAAAAGAGAAAATTAAAAAGTAACGTGTGAAGATCGAAAGGGGAATCGACAAAGTTAGAAAAAAAAGCGAGAAAGAAGAAACAAATAAGCAAAAAAAGTGTTAGATTATTATTATTATTTACATTAATTTGCGCAAATTTTACTGCCACCGTGTATAGAGAATCACTAATCACATTTTTATTTTATTTCATCTATATAAAATAATTAGCAATTAGCCGTAATGCACAAGGTGTGTAATACAGCAAACTTCAGTTATATCGAATTTAGCACGTGGTTTAGACTATTAATAAAATGTAAATTAGGCAAATTATGTAGACTGATTTAATTTAGAATCATTAAACAAGAAAAAAAATTGAAAAGAGACTTAATGATTGATCGATTTAATGCTGTAAAAAAAAAGTTGAATTTGTTACCTCTGCATCGACATATTTTATTTGACAATGTATTCATATGAAATTTAAAAGAAAAAAAATTTTTTATCCAGTATTAAAATGAATATTGCTACAAAAGAAAAATGTTTTTTCAAATATTTATCTATTCTCATCCATTTAGCTACAAAATAATTGAAAAACATTATAGTTTTTCAATACTTTCAATGATTCCCTGTAAATGATCATCGGATTTTACATATTAATAATATTGAGATCATGAAAAAAAATAGAAAATGTAGTTGATTTGTTGTATATTCAAAAGCCAAAAAAGAAACACTGAAAATTTTAGAGAAAAAAAATGTATAAATTACAATTTTTTAACATATAATAATAATTCTAATAAAAACAATTTGTTTGGACTTAACATATACATTTATTTATAACTATTATACAGTCTCACACGCATGAATTTTTTTTTTCGTCTTGACTCTTCTTTCATGCTATCTAATCTTTCGTACTCTCATTCCTTTTCTCGCTTTTATACTGTCCCATAATTATAATATTCTGAATTACACCGCGATCGGCGGGCTGCTCGATTCATTTTTTTAATATTTTACTTTTTTTAGTGATGAATTGCAAAAATTTAAAGAAGGCGTCATTATTAAAAATCATCTTCAAAAAATTATTAATATACAGCTTCTTCGTGAGAAAGAAGAAAAAGCTTAAAAACTATCAAAAATCGTTAAAAATTTATTAAAAAATCATTATTAATAATTTACTTTCGAAAATTCATTTTCATAAAAAATTCTCTTTAAGAGGATGGTACAACGATATTTTTAACTTTATCAAGAAAATATTTTAAACATTTAATAAAATTATTTTTATTCGACTTTTTTGATGAGGAATTTAATAGTCGGACAATATTTTGAACGCTTTTGAATTTTATTTTTGCTAAAGATTAAAACTTGGTAGATTTTAAAATATATGCGTAGGTTTTTAATAAATATATTTTTGTATTCATAAAAAAAGTTGACGAATGATAATTTTATTGTAACTATTTTTGAAACATTCAAAAAAGTATTTTTGGACTAAAAATGCTAATACTATTTTTATTCACATTTTTATTTTGAAATTCATTTGTTTACCTATTAAATTAATTTTAATTCATAATTTTTTTAGTCTAAAAAGTAAAAAATCTTTTTATTAAAAAAATGTTTAAAAACTTCTTCAATAATAGTAAAACTTAATTTTTTTCGTGGATTTAAAAACATTTTTTCTACAAAATTACGCATAGATTTCAAAATATATTAATTTTTAGGAGAAATAAAAATTCAAAAGGAGTCAAAATATTTTCTGATCAACAAGAATTTTGCTAAATAAATATTTAAATACGTACTTTTTTTGTTCTTTAATTAAAATCTCTTATTGTAATTTCAAAACCTTTCGAAATTGGATTATTTCTAAAAATTACAATTGCAACTCTTCCAAAATTGTAATTTGTAGAATTGTAAATTATTATTTTTTTAAATTTAGTTATTTTTAAATAAATAAATAAATTCAAATATTTTGAATAATTTTCTGCAAGATATTCGAGAGTTAAACTCTCTAAGTACAAAAATAAAAAAATTTTTTTTTAAATACAAACTGTAGATCTTTATGGTTTTTTTTCAAAATATCGGTGTACCTTCCTCTTAAGATTGTGAGAATCTAAAGATATTTTACAATTTCTTTCCAAATAGTAGAAAAAATTTTTTAATTTCTAAATTTCTGTTTCAGTACACAATTTTTTGTAATTTTGAAAAATTTTGTAATTGCCTTCACAAAAATTAATGATTGCAATACTAATACAAAGCTTTGGCAAGTTAACGCACTGGAACCTTTGGTTCAAAATAAAAATATATTTTCCATTTCGAGACAATTGTCTAATTTCTTTCTTTTTTTTCGAGTTATCTACGCAGTGCACCGAATATTAGGAGATTAAACATTTCTTTTGTAGTACAATATACGTAAGAAGGTTGCTTATTAAGAGCAGTACAAGTATTTTATCACAGTGTGGCATTATTTTTTGTAAAAAATCGAGGCCTACAGTGGTAGATTAAAAAAGATCGGCTCGACCAGTACAACAATAATATATCGGTATTGCTCCATTTCGAGCAACAGTATAATTCTAATGGCAGTTCGCCTGAAGTTAAGCTACTGCTAATTAATATTTGACAGAGCGATGCGTCAATTCCATAAGATCATTTTTTTCATGTTTCTGTTTCTTTTTTTCCTTTCTATTTCAAATCATTCAAACACAGTCGAATTCGAGCTGCCCGACGATTTTGAGATGGATTTTCACGAGCGATTGACTTTTTTCAACAAAAAAAAAAATTACATCTTTAGCAAAAAAAAAGAAAAAATATATTCCGAGAGTTTCTCGTGTAAGCCCAACCCGCAGCTACTCTAAACTTTTTTTTTCCTTTTTTTAGCAAAGTTTTCTTCATCTAATCCTACGAAAACGCCCTGCCTAGCAAAATTAATAACTTCTTCTTGTACAATCAAAATTGATAAAAAAAAAATTTGAATTTGTACAAAAAGACAAAAATTTTTTTCTTTTATCAAAATATCACCATTCACTACTCACTTACTGACTTGTGAATATGATAAAAATTATTGCAATTATAAAAAAACAAACAAACGTTGTTTATATTAAAAAAAAAATAAAAACAGACGGAGTCAGTGAATTCCAATTCGCTGATGAAAATTTGTATAATTGGCAAGTTCAATCGTTTTTTTTATACAAATTCTCCTTTCGGTGAAAATAATTCTTCTTTTTCACAAAAATTAAAAATTTTCGGGAATTATTTTTACATAATTTTCTTATATTACATACAAGAGTTTTTTTCACACAGTTTTTTTTTCTCATCAAACAAGCAATTTAAAAAAAACACGAGACTGAATTCGACAACTTTTTAGACATAGGAAATATTTTTGTTCGTATGAAACTCTTTTCTTTAAACAATCATTCAAAAAAAACTACTCGAAAAAACAAATTTAAAGCAAAAGTAAAACTTCCTATTTTTTCGAATTTTCAAAAAAGTTGCGGACTTGAATCTCGTAAAACATAGAAATATATCGATTAGGTATCAAATAATAAAAACGTATACATTTTGTTTTCGTTACTAATATTAAATTCATAACAATTAAACCGATTTACATTATGCTTAACATTAAATACTGCTCTGGGATTTGTTACTCTTTTTTTTTCTTTCGTTTTTTCCAATATATAATAAATGTTAATAAAATATATCATTTCAATTTTTTTTATATTAATAAATTTTCACCTCTCTTTCTTTCTTTTTTTTCGAAATCATCCAAGAGTAGTATTCATAAATTGCTTCGTTTTTCTCTAGCGACACTTGAAATTTGTGCATAAATCGAGCCTGTAAATCGTTCGCGTACTCGAGAATCTCAGATAATATAACGAAACTAGAAGACAAGATAAAACTTTGTAAAAGCTATAAATCAACGTCTGTAATCTCGCATTAAAGAATCGTAACTACTCGTGCTACGGGAAATATTCCAAAAAAAGTATTATTCACTCTCTGGATTTTATTACATTGTTTTTCTTCCTGTGCTATTTTAAAAAATGGTATTATGCAAAAAAATGAAAACACAATTATCGTAATTCGCAGGTAGTGTGTATCACTTTATCGATAAATTCTATGGACTTAAAAAATTGTGTTTCATTAGCAAAATATTCCTGTTTCGGATTTTTTTTCTTTGTTCCGTTTTCTTCGTATGACAAATAAAATCTATGCATAGACGACCGTTGCTCAAAAAAAATCTAAACCCAAAAAAACAAAAGGCACACACAAAGTTTCAATCACCGAAAATTCGATCTCAAAAAAAACTCTTCTTTTTCTCTCTCTCTCTTTCTCTCTTCATAAATACTCGAATAGAATTTTGTACGCTTAGTGTACCAAAAGTTATTCGATTATTAAATATTTAAAATTGTAATCGTAATTTGTTTTACTTCGTAAAATGACGAAATTAATATTTAAAATGACATCCAATGATATATAATCAATAAATTTTTTTTTTAATAAAATAGAAATCTCTAACACTTTTTTTTTATAAATAAGAATTTACTCTTCAAAGGGCTTGTCAGTTTTAAAAATTTTCCATCCTCATTCTCTTTAAATATATCGATGGCAACTAATGTATAATTTTTCTTCTTTTTTTTTCATTAAATACTTATAAAAATCATCTGCTTAAAAAATACCGAAAAAATCTTTCAAGCTGAAAATCACAATTTTCCAAAGCTATTCGTACACCTTTAATATTATTCTCCCTTTTTTTCTCCCTTTTGGACAATGCTATTTTTATAAACAAATAAAAAAATTCCATATAATCTTATTATTAAAATTTTAACTTGATATTCTTTGAAACACTTCCATTTGTTTCGTCTTGAATTTTTCGAGACACGCAAATTAAAAAAATTATAAAAGTTTTTAAAAAATGTTCTAAGAGTGTGTAAAAAAATTTTTAATTGAAAATTTCTTTTCCTAAACAAAGATCGATAAAAATACTTCAATGAGTAAATTTGGAGGAAAAAGAATGTAAAAATCAAGTGAAGTATAGAAATTAGAAATCCAAGAACGAAAGAATGTTTCAAATGTTTTTTTTTTTAATTAAAACCAATAAAACCTTCCTTTCTTTTTTAGCCTCTGACATTCTAAATCGATATCCTATATGCAACGTCTTAATACGATCGTCGATATATTTTATATAATATATAACTTTTTGCTTTCTTATGCCGATAGTAAATAAGATATTCGATTTGTTCGTCTGTTGCATTTAGCATTCATATCGATAGCAAAAAGTAATATTCTCATACACTTAGTAAGAATAGCTATTAGTGAAGATAAGACACCATAATACGTAGCAATATTTCCTTGTCTTCCAAAAAAATTGGAAAACTTGTTTCTGTTTCCCTTAGCTTATTCTTGTCATTTGAATGCGCAATAATGTTTTTTCTTTTCACGCTAACGAATCTTCTTTTTTTTGTCTTCAAATATTCAATTTTTTGTTTCACCCCCAAAAAAAAGAAGTTCGTTTTTTATTTCTTTTCTTCTTTTTTTTATAAACGAGTAAATACTCTTCAATTTTATTGGCATATATAATAATTGCTTTAATTCGTTAAGATTGACTGACGTACGTTTGTACCGTCTTTTGTAAAAATATACGATATCACGCTTTCAGTAAATTGGAAATTATTATTTAAATAAGAAACACTTGACTTTATCGTTACATTAATTTTTTTTCTTGTGATTTGTTTTTATAAACAGGGATCGTTGTACCAATTTTCAAATTATTATTATCATATCAATTCAATTTTCTAGATTTTTCAACTGAAATACTTTTTTTTTAAATAGTTGAAAAAGTTCTTTGATAATTTTCAAATTATTATTGTTCCATTGAATAATTTATTTAAAATTCAATTCTTTGGGAGAATTTTAATACAAAATTTTAAGAATAAAAATCTATTTAAAATTTCTACTAAAATTCGGTAAAAATTGAAATTTTCTAAAATTTCATATTAAAACCTTTTGAAAAGTTCATCTATGTTTGGAAATTGTAAACCCAACTCTTAAAAGTCAAAAATATTTGAAAGATTTACAAAAAAGTGACAGTCTGTTTCACTATTATAAAAATTCGATTCGACCTTTAGATACTTCTGAATATCTAACTATTTTTTTGTCACTTAGAATGTGACGAGGGAGGAAAATTAGAAAAAAAATCAAGTGTTTCGCATATTGACAATAATTCCTATCGAAACGGAAGAAAATTAATTAAATTTTGTAAAGATATTATGGTCTATCTACATCAACATTGATACAGTACCATTTTTGTAACGTTCGCTTTGCGTGACCCGTCAAGTTTCGACGTTGCGCCGTACGTCGATAATGCGGTTGATATATCGTGTATACGTAAAATTCTAATTTTCGTCGTAATCTGATATATTTAACATGCATTATATTATATGATTTAAAAATTTATCAGCTCATCGTTTCAAATCACCCTGACTGACGTTGTGTTCTATGATATAAAATGTGAGTGAGTGAGTGATAAATGCATTATTACGCGACACAAAAACAGAAATTCGGATTTGACAATTACAAAAAAGAAAAACTGTAAAAAACTCGAAGAGTTTGGATAAAATTTTCAAAAACAATGAAGATGAAATTAATTATTTTTTCAAGGAGTAGTGATCAGTTATTGCTGTTTCGTATTTTTTTTTTGAGTATCTCAAAATACGAACCTGAGTACCTGTTAATTAACGAGGACTGTTTTTAGTTTATTTTATTTTTTTTGCCATGGCAGAGGAAATCGACCAATGAGCTAGAGATCGTTTCGTCACTCAGAAATAATGTGTGAACACGCACTTATTCTGAGAAATTTAAAGGATACTTAAGACATCGAGGAACAGGGTAAACGAGGAGAGCCCATTTGCGTGAGTACCCTGTCAAGCCACTGAAGCGGTCCGTTTAAATGCAGCTCGATCCAGCAAGGCGTTGAAGTCACGGTTTGTCGACGATACTCAGCACCCCAACCCTTCACGAAACTCATTCTGATCGTGCACATTCGAGTTAGTTGATAAACAGCTTCGAAACCCTGGGAAACTGATTGCGAAAGTAGAGCAGCAAACTCTTGATTATTGAAGATTTTCAGATTACAGCCTGCAAATGAGTGGAAAAAAGGAACATTGTAACTAATTTGGAGAATTATTTTCAATCTTCAGGGTTGCCACAAATGTTTAATTTTATTTTTCCCTGACTTTTCCCTGGTTTCCAGACAAAATTCTCCCTCTTTCCCTGACCATAAAAAATATTCTGAATCACTCTAAAAATTATTAGATACTCACAAATATTTTCATTTAGATTAATTCACCAAATTTCATTAAGTGTAAAATTATTCAAAAACATCAATAACTAAATTTTTAAATAAGTATTTAATTATTACTTTTCCACAGGAATTAAAATTCTTCAGAACATTCAAATTCAAACCTTTTTGAAACTCAACCATGAAATTTTTCAACAAAAATTTAATTATTTACAAAAATCCTAATAAAATCCTTCGCAAGAATTCAATTATTTTAAAAAGTAGTAAATTTTCTAAAAAGAACTCAATTATTTGAAAAAATTGTAATAAAATTCGTTGCAATAATTCAATTATTTTCATAAACAATAAATAAATAAGAAAATTCCAGAAAAATTCAATTATTTAAATTGAAAAATAAATAATTTATTGAATAATTGAGTGTTAATTAAAATTGAATTCTCATAAAGAATTTTATCAACAAATTTTTAAATAATTAAATTTTTTGACAAATTTTAATAAAATTTTTAAGAATAATTACATTTTTCGAGGAATTTGATTAAAATATTGTATCCAAAATTATTTAAAATCCTGCGATGAGTTTTATTATTCATGAAATAATTTTAAAAAATTCCAAAAATGCTATTAAAATTTTTCTAAAATAAATTCATTTCTGTAAAAAATTTTATGATTTATAAAAAAAAACTAAATTCTTGTAAAGAACTTTGTTACATTTTTTTAAATATTTGATTCATCCGACGAATTTTATAAAAATCTTTTTAATTAATTGATATTTTTCAAAAAATTTTATAAAATGTTGTATATTAAATAATTGAACTCACGTGAAAATTTTATTATTTATGAAAATGATTGAATATTGAAGAATTTTATTATTTATAAAGATAATTTAATAATAAAATAATTTAATTCTTCCAACGAATTTTTTTCAAGTTTATAAAAATAATTGAATTTCGGTGAAGAATTTTACTATTTCTAAAAATAATTGAATTCTTGAAAAGAACTTTGTTTTAATAACTGAACTCTTACGACGAATTTTATAAAATTCTTTTTAAATAATTGATATTTTTTGAAAAATTATTTGAAATATTTTATATTAAATAATTGAATTCCTGTGAAAATTTTATTATTTATTAAAATAATTGGTTTATTTAGAAGAAATTCATCAAAAATTTTGTAAATTATTGAATTCCTGTGAAATTTTTCCAAGAATTTTATTAAAGTTTTTAAAAATAATTGAATTTCGAAGAAGAATTGTATTATTTACAAAAATAATTGAAATTTTGACGAGAAATTTTTAAAAATTTTTGAACATAATTGAATTTTGGAGAATAATTTTTTTATTTTTTTAGATATAATTGAAATGACCAGAATTTTTTTTAATTTTTGAATATAATCGAATTTCTGCGAAATTGTTATTACTTTTGAAAATAATTGAATTTCTGTAATTATTTGTAACTGTTCCAAAATTAAATTTTTTTAGTATTTTTAATTAAAATTCTTTTATCAATCTAGTATTTATGAAAATTGTAAAAATTATTCATTACATAATTTATAAGTCATAATTTTATGATAGTTCTTTAAAAATTAAGTTATTTAAAAAGAAATTATTGTCTGAAATAGAAAAAATTCAAGGTTTTATATTGAAATTCGTGGTTATTTTTATAATTTACAAGGCAACAAAAAAGAAACATCAAAATTTAGAGTTTTTTCATGGATTTTTGAAATTCGATTTTTTCCAGTACTTTTACTAAAAATCTCTGACTTCCCTGACCTGTGACAACCCTTATCTTAATGTATTTTTTCCTGAACTTTCAAATTAAGTACAGTTACATGATCACGTTTCAAGAGTCGAGATGAAAAAAAAGATGCAGGCTTCGCACTTCAAGATTGCTTTTAAAAAAGTAGCAAAAGCTATTAAAAATATATTTTTTAAAAAGAATTTCTTACATTTTTTAAAATAATTAAATTAATTTGAGAACATTCATAAGAAAATAGAAAATAATTATGAACTCTTGCGAGGAATTTTATTAGAATTTTCAAGAATAATTTTTTTATATCCACTATTAGCCAATTTGAAACTAGTGCAAAGTTTCGAGAAAAAAGAGAATTGTATCCTTTAGTGTTATAAATTAAAAAAAAAAAATTCCAAATAGCAAATCGTAAAAAAAAGTAATAAACAGTGGGTTTTAGAAGATAAGTGCAAAGCCTGAGGACGAAATAAAGTGAGAGAATATTTCTTTTTATAATAATAGAAAAATTGGTACCAGGTGGTATTTTGCAGACAGTAGCTGGATGCCAGCCATAACGTTGATTGCAATTGGGACTTTGAACGAAGATACTTGAATCTGAGAGGCATTCGGCGAAAACTTCTCCGCCGATGTAATATAATCTGACACCTTTACCGATGTGTCGTCTAGTTTGTTCAACGACCGTGTTGCGGTTTACATTTGACAATAGACCCAAGCAAAATCTTTCAGAATTACTTGGATCCGTGAAACCGTCTACAGTTATACTTGGTTGTGAAGCATGAAACGTTTCGCCTACTCGTGTATTTAATTCGTAATAGCTTATGGAACACCTGCGAAAAGAAATAATTATATGTAATTAAATAATTCAATTTTTTCCATCAATTTTTTTTTTTTAGTAATAAAATCGATTAATTATTTAATTTTGATAAAATTTTTTGCAAAAAAAAATTTCTTGCGTACCAAAAAGCAGGTTCACAGTACATCACTGGTTGGGCATCGACGGGACTAGGTGATAAACGTGACAGAGACATGTTATCATTGTGATCCATATTATCGCCATCTTCACTTATGTAACCTGGAGGCGGCGTATCTGCTGGAGGATCCATCGAGCCTGGAGCAGGGTGAGGCGAACCCTGAACACTACCCAGACTGCCAACACTCGCCGGACTTGTCGCCTGCATGCTCTGTGTAAAACATTACCAAAATTCTCAGTATAATCGAATCTCTTTTTGATAAAATAAAAATTGCCAGGATGTATTTATTTAATAATAAATAAAATATTTTATTATAAAATAATAATGAAAATATTTTATAATAAAGAAAATTTCTATTATACTTTACATTATTGTTTTTTTCTTGCATTTTAATACAATTCGTTTCAAGTTATTGAAATTTCTCAAAATTACAAAGAGAATTTAATTTCATGAAATTAGATAAAATATACTTTATGTAAATTGTAAAGGGAACTTTATATCTCGTTACATAAATTTTGTATAATTATAAATTTATATATAATTAGATACTGTGGAGATTATGTTGAAGATGTTATGAAGATAATTCACTCATAAATAAATTATTCCAGAGGTGAATTCGATTTCACAATGATTGTAGTGAAATATCGCTAGAATACAAAATGTTCAATTGAATATTTAATATTTGTAATTCGACGGTATTTTTTATATTTAATAAAAATGACATTACATCGATTAGGCACGACATACATTAAAATATTATTTCATTCATAATGATAGGCCTCAGATCAAAATTTTATTTTTCCAATTTTTAACTGAAATTCTTCTCCAAATATTAATAATAATATTAATTTTTATTATTATTATTAATTAATATTTTTCTGAAAGTTATTCAAGAATTCAATTCTTTCAATATAACAATTTCAATTTTTCTTTATAATAATTCTAAACTGTTAATCAATATATTTTTTTAATCACAATAAACAATTTTTGTAATTAGTATTTTATGAATGTTTTTAGATAATTTTTCAATTTTAGAAAGAAACTAAATTATGTACAATTTAAAAATTTACAACTAATTGAAATTTAGTAAAACTTCTTTAAAATCATTGGTTTGAAAGAACTTTTGAAAAATATGAAATATCAAACTTATGAACAGAATTAATTTTTAATTTCAATGAAATATTTTCTAAAAAATTAGTAATTCTACTGATTTTCTTAAAAAATCTTTGTTCAATTTAAAAGAAGGAATTAACTTTTTTGAAGAATTTTAATTAAAAATTTTGAACATGAAATTGTTGAGAATTCAATTATTTTCAAAATTCGGAACTAAAAGTATTCAAAAGTTGATTTTTCAAAACTGTGATGAAATATTTTTAAAAATCTTTCATTTTGAATTAATTTTCACTAAGTTTCAATTCTTCTAAATTTTTTTAATTTTATATTGCGAAAATTTTATTAGAAAAATTATACAAGAAAGATTTTTTGAAAAATTTGTCTATAGCTATTTTCCACACTATAAAAATCGAAATAAGTTGCATTTAAAACTGAAAGTTTGTATTTCGTAGCAATATTTAAAAAAAAATCGGAAAAGTCGCAAATTTTGAAAGCATTTAGAAAAGGTAGCATTTTTTAAAAATATTCGAAGTAAAAAAACTTAGATTTTAAATATGCTATTTTTGAGAGTTCAATTATTATTTGCAAATGTTGCAATGAAAATTTTTCAAAAGTTAATTTTTATTAATTGTAATAAAATACTTGAAAGAATCAATTATTTTAAATTAATTTTCATTATGTTTCCATTTTTTTAAAATATCAGAATTATAAAGTTAAAAAAATATTTTTTTTTTAATCTATTCAAAATATCCGAGGATTTCATTCAACTTGAGTTTCACTTTCTTCGAAATAGAAGAGGAAAAAATTATTCTCTGGAAAGAATAATCAAATTTTAGAAAAGTCTCGACGATTGCAACCAAAAGATTCTTCAACGAAAAATTTTTGTCCCAAAATTGTGCAATTTCAATTTTTAGAATAAAATTTCCCCCCACCAATTTTTTTTGTGCAGAATGGAAAAAAAATCTGCAAATCAGAGAACAAGGCAATTAGGAAAAGTACCTGCATTCCTTGGTATGGATTATTTGGTTGCTGCTGTTGTGGGGATTGAGGGATTCCCTGCTGATTGTGGTGCTGATGATTTAGTGTTGCGTGAAAGCTTGTATTCTCCGGCACACTCACGCTTAGCTCTTCAAGAGAGGTATTATAGAGAACAGATTCCTCCCCGGAAAGATTATGCCTTGGGACCAAAATGGCTGGTAAAACTGTAATAACATAAATTACAAATTAACACCCAAGTTTCTCGTCTTATTCCTTATCTTATACTATCAAGCACGCTCCTCTCGCGTGTTATTTCTTTTTCTCTATAAACTGAATATCAATAATTCATGTGCGTTTGTGAAAAAAGGAAGAAAAAAAAAGTCAAATGAGAAAAAAAGAAAAATGAGAAATAAATAAGAATGATAATTAGAATAAAATAAAATTGTGTAAAAAAATAAAATTCTAACGTGAATGGAAATACTTCACCTTAATATCTAAGACATGATTTATAATAATTGAATTAAATCATGTAAAATATGTCTGTATGTAATTTTTTTCTTCTTCTTCTCGAAGAAAATAAACAAATGAATTGTAATGATTCACAACAATGTCCATAACTGGTTTATAAATACGTGCAATATTACCAAGAGCTTCATGTTAAATGCATTCGTTCTGACAGAATGCTTCGACCACATAGGCAAAGTGGAACACGCCGTTTCAAAATGCAACTTATACATTGAGCTCTCAGTAAAGTGGGACTTAGGCAACGAAGGTCAAGGATTTTTTTTTCTTTGCATTGCTCTCATATATATCGCTCGCACTCTCTTTCTCTCTCTCTCTCTCTCTCAATCGTGCTAAGTCGTCAAGTGAAGACGACTTGATATCAGCTCTTGTGTACCTGGCGTTTGAATACGCTGATAATGATAAGGGTTCACGCAGACTTCGTCTCTCTTTTGCGTAAAGGCGTATTCGCAGTGTTCGATGGCCCTGAGCTCGTGATGCGACTGTAAATCCGGCCAACGCCACAGACGACAATAAATCACGTGTGGTAAACCTTTGCCTCGCACACCCTGAACACCGTTGTCACCGACGCCACCTGGGCTTGGCCTGCAAAAAAAAAGAAAATTCAATTTCCTTAGTATTTAAATTAGTAAAAAATTTATTTATAATTATTCAAATTCATTAGTTTCCTAATATTCAAATTCATTATTTTCATTTTTTTATATTCGAATAAACGAATTTTTCTTTGAATTTCAATATTTCTTCAAAATTACAATACCAAGTTTCGGATCTACTTAAAGACTCGAAAAAAAAAATTTTTAGTTCATTGAAAATACTAGAAAAATCGTGAAGTTTATAACAAAACATGCAAAAACCTATAAAAAATCGATTTTCAAATCAGACTGACCACTTTCTTATGATACCCAAGTTTTGAACATTCAAATGAACGAAATATTTTTTATTTAACAGATTTTAATAAATTACTAATGAAAAAAATTTAAAAACTAAAAATTTTATGTTTACAAACTCAGTAAATAATTTTTTTGATAGTGAAGCAAAATAATTGCAATAAAAATTTAATTTTTAGAAGAAATAAATAAATTTCGTTCATTTAAACGTTCAGAACTTTAGAATCTTTTCTTCACGTTTTACAATAATTAAAAAATAAGTAATAAAATCATCATTCGACTATTATATTAAAAATATTGTTACTCTAACTTTTTCAAAATTTATTCATTTATTTATTAAAAAAGTTAACGGGTAAAAAAAAATATTTTCATCATTTCAATTCAGTTATTATTTTCTACATTTTATTAACTAAAATTCTTGTTTACATCAATTATTTTGAATAATTTTTGAAAAAGTTATTTAAGTAATTTTTAAATTGTTAACAAATGAATTTTTAAAAAATTTCGATTATTAGAAAGTTTTTCAAATTAAAAATATATTTGAAAAAAAACATCAAATTAATTTTTTTTAAATTGAATTAAAAATTTCTAAAAAAATTAATTGTACAGAATTTTTTCATTTAAAGTATTAAAAATTGGGATTTTGAAAGATTTTAATTTGAAGCCTTTATCAAAATTCATTTTTTGAAAATTTCAACTGAAATTCATATTTAAAATAATTTTCCTGGAAAATTCAACGAGAATTCAAAAGAATTCAAATACAAAAATGAATTATTTAATCATAAAAATTTCAAAAATAATTACATTTTTAAAGAATTCGATTAAAATGGTATTAAAAGTTATTCCTAACAAATTTATTATTAATGAAAATAATGGAACAATGGGGAAGAAATTTCCCGTAAAATTGTTATTATTTATGAAAATAATTAAATATGAGCGTAGAATTTTATTAAAATAGTAAATATTCAAAATTATTGAATTAAGGAGAGTTTTTTAAATAATTGAAGTTTTGCAAAAAATGTTTAAAAAATATTTGACAATAATTGAATTTCTGCGAAGTACTTTATTACTTTTAAAAATAATTCAATTTCTGCAATCATTTGTATTAACATCTCTAGAATTCCTTTTTTAATTATTTTTTTAAACCTAAATTTTTAGAAATCAAATATTTTCCAAACGATTTCTATTTAATTTTAAATTGTATCAAATTTGTTGCTCCAATTGTAATCATTTTAGAATCCAATTGTTTGTAAAAATTTCAAATTCAATTGTTTACAAAAATTTTCCATATCAATCTTTTTGAAATTTAATTATTTTTAACAATTTGAAATTTAAACCTCTCTGAAATACAATTATTTCGTCAAATTTACAAATTAAAACTTTAAAATTTAAATATTGATAAAAATTTAATTTTAAAACCCTTTCAAATTCAATTATTTCTAAAAATGTTAACACTTATTCTTCTCTAATTCAATTATTTTTGATAATTTATATTAGATTCTTTGGGAATTGAATTATTCAAAAAAGTTGAAGAAACTTCACTTAAAATATAATTTAAAATTCAATTGTTTTAAATTTAATTTTACAAACTTTTGATTATTGAAATATTCTTTAATTAATTTTTTTAAACTAATTTCAAAAATGTTAATTTTTTGAATAACTGAATTATTCAGAATGTCAAAAATTTTATTTTTTGTAATTTTATTTTTAAAGTTTTATTAAAAAAAATCTTTCAAAAATACAAATATTTTCTAAAATTTTAAATTAAAATTCTTCTCTTCATCAATTAATTTAAATAATTTTTTCATCTTAGAATTAATTTCTTCACTAAATAACAAAATTTTAAATTTCGTTTTAATAAATTAATTAGCGTCATTCTTAACAAAATAAGTGTCGTTAATAACTGTTTTTTTTAAATACTAGCTAAATAATTTAATGAGAGGCAAAAATAGTGTCAAAAATTGTCAATAATCACGTGATTCCAAAACCGAAGAATAATTACAAAATTAGAAATTTCCTTCTAATCAATAATCAATTTTTTAGTATGATTAGTATGATTAAACAATTTTTTTTTAAAACAATATAATCCAAAAAAGAAATGAATAAATGAATGATTATAAAGATATTTTTATTTCATGAATGCGAGAGTTGGAAATCCTTCAGTCATTAATAAATCAAAATTCACTTGCGATTTTGTTAAGTGAATATATTTGTGAATAGATAGTTTATTGTTTCCCATGAAGTTTCATTCACATGCTATTTTTTTCCGTGGGTAGTAATTTCTTCTACTCACATTGTATGGTACTTAAACTAATTAGTATATCCAAATATCAAGACAAATAGTGGTTCATTGCATAATTTGTCCTTTCACAATGAAGATTAATTAAAGCGTAATTTATTTCGTAATCTAACGCGATGTAACACGTCCTAAATAGAATTAGAAAAAAAATTTTCTTGTTTCGTTTAATCTCGCATTAGAGTTTTACCAAAAATTTAAATGAAAAAAACTTGCATTTTACAGCCAAAAAAACAAATATTTTGTTTAGTGTGAACTTATTTTCAGTAAAAAAATAAATAACTGAAAAATTAGTCATTTTTAACTGTAATAATTGTTAGTAGAAATATTACTATATTTAGACTGACTTTTTGCTTCTAAATCAATTATTTTTTTTTTACTGAAAATCAGTTTCAAATTTAG
Organism: Leptopilina myrica (nomen nudum); assembly: GCA_032872475.1. NCBI lineage: Eukaryota > Metazoa > Arthropoda > Insecta > Hymenoptera > Figitidae > Leptopilina > Leptopilina myrica (nomen nudum). The sequence goes on from CM065458.1 coordinate 5,900,813, forward strand.
AGAGCAAATAGCAATAGCAATAGCAATAATAATAATAATAATAATAATAAAATGATAATAATAATAATAATAAATTCAACACAGAAATGATTAACTAAATAGAAATAAATTTTTCTATAAACCAGAAAGGAAAGTAAATGAAACGCTTCAATAAATTCAGTAAACGATTTAAAATCCCATCACGAGAAACATTATTGTTCATGTTTCGAAGATCCATAGGGAATATTGACTTAAAGGTAAAGTGATAATTCTTTTTTTTTCATCTCCTGGTTCGCAGTACAACATAAATGCGACTCCTATACAGTAAATTCAAAGAACCCATCTTTCTTTTCCTGAAGAGTCTTCAACATCTCGCTCTCGTAATACTACGACTAATGGAATAGCAGTAGCTCAACATCAGTTCAGTTAAGAGAAAGTGCACAAAAGAAATGATCTCATCTTCGTCGTGTAAAAGAGATGCTGCTGTCCCTGTCCTGAGTGCCGTTATACAATCACGTTACATTTCATTTTTGCTCGAAACCTGTTGTAATTTAGCGAATTTTCCATTTAACGCAAAAGCAATAATTTCCTCTATATATACATCATCATTTATAAATTTAACTAAATATAATATTGAAGAGGAGTAAACTTTTCTCCTCCTCATTTCTTTTCGAATTATAAAAGTTAATTTCTGATAATTATATTTTATGGATACAGAGAGTAGTTTAGTTTATAATAATATTGAATGTGTTCTTTGAAATTATGTTCACAATTTCCGTAAATTATTAATTATTAAAAAGTTTTTTCAGTAACGAACTGGTGGTTTGATTTCTCCACTTGAGAACGCCAAGGTCACCGTCAGGTGGCTAGAGGAATTCCAAGAAGGAAGTCAAGTGCCGTCTGGCGGTGACCTTGGCGTTCTCAGGTGGAGAATTCTTTATTGTCAAGGCGTTCACGTTTCTATAAATATTTATCATCAAATTTAGAGAGTTTGGCAATCAATATAAACGGATTTTAATTTTAATTTATTTCTTTACTTATTTATAAATGATATTTATTATTATAATATTTATTTTAATGCATAAACGAACATAAAAATTATTTTTTGAGCCAACTTTATCGTTTGATTAATAACAATTGTTTATTGGTCACTAAGCTATTACTAGAACAATTCTAATCAATATTCGGGTTGTCAGAATTAATTTAATTCGCAATTAATAAAAAGTAACCACAGCCGATAATCAGCAGAAGATGAAATATTTAATTTTTAAACAAACTGCATTTCAATATGTTAGTCCGCAATAATGTTTGAATTTTCCTTACGCGTTAAATAATTGATGAAAACTGATTTCAGGTTGAAATAAAACAAGAAACTTGTAATTTAGCTTGAAGATAACACAAACATAATCTTTCCTCCGTAACAGTGTTACAAATTTAATTTAACCAAGAATCACCACACAACACACTACAATGTTGGTAATTAAGAAAGTGATGTTGAGGCGCCAAGATTTCACATTGCGACTCAATATCATAAAATCTAGATCACATGTGCAAGATAATGTATACATACTTTCATTTGCCAAAGGAAAATCGCCCATTAGTGTAAATAATCCACAATCGATTTGATTCAACCATCGCACTTAATTCCAAACCGCATTTTTTTTTTAACCAAATGACAAAAACAACATATAATAATAATCAAAGAAGACGAAAACATTTTCCATTTCACAGTCTACTATAAAAGTATAATATAAAAGTCATATACACACAACGTCCAAAAGCACTTTCGCAGGAAACTTTTAGTTTCAGATAAAAACAAATGTACCTACTATATAACTATGACTCCAACTTCGACGAGGAGAGAAAAGATAAGAATTGAAATTCACTGCATCTCGACAATATTTTTATTCTAAAAAACATATTGTAGAATGAAGATAATTTTTTTTTTCACGTGGGAAAGGAAACACTAAAATTTCTCAAAGCAAAGAGCGAACACAGTATGTACACTAAGTGTGTGTGTGTTAGGTTACTATAGCCTTGCGTGTGTCCATGATTTACTCATCAATGATTATCTGCATTACGGTCTTTTTTAAAAGCGATTTCCGCAATTTAATTCACGGTTACCGCACATTCGACCATCAGGTAACTGGAAACGTGTGGGCATACAAATGCATCTCCAACTCTTGACACAAAGATCGAGTCCCGCCGCGCGCGCCGCGGTTTCGTAATCGATCGAGATCGAAGGACAGACACTGCCACCTATAACGACAAGGAGAAAATCAAAGATGATGATCAAGAAGAAAATAACTCACGCCATTAAAATGAATTGGAAAAATTAAAAATAGTGATTTAATTATTCGCAATTGTACCGACCTCTATTATAGTCGACTTTCACTTATTCCTGTAAAAATATCTATTATTCATAAAACGAATTCTTATATATGCGAAAGATTCTTGTTTAGAAATATTGCAGTAGACATGATTTAGGTTCCTGAGTACCGAAAACTTAATTTTTCAATAAATATTTAATCATAATTATTCCAGAAAAATTCCCAGTGTCTACTATTTTCGTTCAACAAAATTACCGCAGCCATGTTCCAATTTGTTCCTAACTATATTCTTGTAGTAAAATTAATTAAAACATTGTCTAGTGTTATAGTATTAAACAAAACTATTGTTCTTATTATTATTCTCGCTGAAAAAAATTGTTATAATCTTGTTAAAAATAATGATATTCTTGTTGGAAAAGCATAAATAGCATCGTAACATTATTTTTTCTCCCTAGTGATTAATTTATATGTCGATGTGTTACATCTCTGTATTTGCAAATGCTTCAAAAGCAAATGCATGGAACTATGTACGGCATTTTCATTAACGCTTGTCTCAGCAGCCTTGGGATCTTTCTCGTGTACTCTCTTAATTACAATCGCAACTCTGTGTGTGTGTTACATAATTTAAGCACTTTCTGCGAGTTCATAATCCGTTTACTTAATAACAGCGAGTGTACAAATTTTAAAGGAGGCACACACCGTGCTGAGCACATAAGCTCTTTGCATTCTGCTTTTAATAACAATAGAACACTGCTTTTATAATAACAGAAATTAGAAACATTCGAAAATTACAGTGACACTAAAAACGGAAAATACAGTGTTCCAAAAGAAAATACAAAGTATTTTACAGAAGATACAAAGTATTTAAAAAAAATATAAGGTACTATACAAAATAAAGTACTATAAAAAATACAAAGTAATATAAAAATAAAAAGTACTCCAAAAATACAAAGTAGTATAAAAGAAAATACAAAGTACAATTAAATAAAAAGGAACTACATAGAAATTAAAGAGTACAGTAAAACTACAACGAAGTAAAAATAGAAATTACCATAAGGAATGAAATGAAAATCATACGGAGCAGAATTTTCAGTTACAAGTTTAACCTTGTGAAAAAAAAACCGAGAACTATATATATACACAGAAAGCCGTTAGCAAGAAGCGGTAAAATATTCATTCGCACATTGAGTGATGAGTATAAATTATCTTTTTGATAATGACGATGATCACAACTTTGATGATCAATGTATATGATTTAAAGTATAAAGGAAATAGAAAAGAAAAACTCCTGCTAAGAAACAAATTTATTTACTGTTGCAAAGAATTTTTTTTTTAAGAATAAAATTTATTTTTAGAATGAAAGAAAAAATTGATGAATTGTTTTGAAAAATTATTCAAACGCTTAGAAGACATCATCAACATCTTTTGTACTATTTATTATTATGCGTAAGGCAAGACACATTCGAGGACAACTGCCTATTACTAATAGATACTCTCGCAGATAAGAATACACCTAAATGATCCGAGAAAAAAAATAAGTTTATGAACCCTAAATGCAATAAAACATGACGTAAACAAACGTCTTCATTATGAAACAAAAAATTTTCAATCACTATTTCAATATACACACACTTTTTGTCGAATATTTTTCTATACTAATTATAGTAAAAAATGTGACGTGTATAAAATAAAATTCTATAGAGTTATCAAAAGTAAAATTCCGTTTTTTCCAAAAAAAATTTATTATTTATGAAAGTAATGGAAGAATTGAGAAGAAATTTTTTAGAAATTCGTAAATAATTGAATTCATGTAGAATTGTTATTATTTATGAAAATATAATTAAATATTAGAGTAGAATTTTATTAAACTAGTAGATATTCCAAATTATTGAATTAAGGAAATTTTTTTAAATAATTGAAGAATTAGCAAGAATTTTATTGAAATATTTGAAAATAATTGAATTTCTGCAAAGAACTTTATTATTTTTTAAAATAATTCAATTTCTGCAATCATTATTGTATTAACTTCTCTACAATTTATTTTTTTAGTGTTTATTAAAACTAAAGTTCCAGAAATCAAATATTTTTAAAAGGATTACTATTTAATTTTATTTATTTAAAAAAGTTACTATTTATTTGTAAAAATTTCAAATTTCAAATCCAATTATTTAAAATTCAATTATTTCAAACAATTTTAAATTTAAACCCCTCTGAAATACAAAAAAAGTAAAATTACCCTCTAAATATATTAAAACTTTTAAATTTAATTAATAATAATTTTAATTTTAAAACACTTTTAAATTCAATTGTTTTATAAAATTTTCTAAATTTTCATTTTAAGCCTTTTAAAATTCAACTATTTTAAAAACATTTATCAAAAACCTTTTGAGATTAAATTTATCTTTAAAAATTATAATTCAAAACACTTTCAAATTAATATGTCAATGACTTTCAAAAATAATCATCTCAATCTTTTTAAAATTCAATTATTTTAAAAAATATCAAATATAAAACTGCTTTGAAATTTACTTATTTATTTTTCAGCTAAAACCCCCTTCAAATTCAATTATTTCTAAAATATTGAACTCTTATTCTTCTCTAATTCAATTATTTTTCATAATTTAAACTAGATTCTTTAGGAATTGAATTATTCAAAAAAAGTTGAGAAAATTTCACTTAAAATACAATTTGAAATTCAATTGCTTTTAATCTAATTTTAATCTGTATTAAACAAATAAAATTTACAATTATAGTAAAAAATGTGATGAGTATAAAATAAAATTCAAGTGAGTTATCAAAAGTAAAATTCCGCTTTTTGTTGACACTGTATCTAAATAATACAATTTTAAAAATACCCTGTAACTTTTCACTTTTCTAAAGGTCGACCTGAATAATTAAAAATCCCAACAACAAAAATAATCCGTTTACCGCATTTTCTTTTTTCGTGTAGGTGTGAAAGGATATTTCTAAATTAATTTTCCTTATACCCCCTTTCTCCTAAATATTCTATAAATGAAATTTACAATTGCAAAAATTCTCCTAATTTATAACGAGAAAGTAATATACAGTATAATGATAATGAAACGACAAACTTGAAATTATTATTTCGCGCATTTAGAGATTTCGTTCCACTTTTTGAATATTCTCAAGTCGTCGATTCTCTTAAAAGAGTAAACTTTCCAGATCTTATTACATCAATTCCGAAAATTGCTTCCAGACGACATCCTACATTTTCCACTTTACAAGAAAGTGCTCTTAAATAAAAAAAAAAAAAAAAGGTGGAGAAAAAATTGTCCAATTTACTCTATTTCTCTTTCAATTCAACTTTTCAAATACCTTTACGCTCAATCTATTTCTTCCAATTTACAAATAGGCAAATTTCCCCCATTCCGTGTGCGAGGAAGAAAAAAAAAGTATTCGTGAATTATTTGTCGTCGAATGTTTATGTTTCAAGTGCTTTTCGATATGTTACGAATGATATTTCGATGTGTATTGCTTTCGAGTAGTAAATTGCAACAGAGGTGTACAAAAAACAAAAAACAAAAAACGTAAAAAGGAAAAAGAGGATAAAAATAGAAAAAAAAAATTACAGGTTAGTCTGTAATAAGTACAGATTGTTAATAATAATCGACCGGTAAATAAACATAAGGAAAAGGACAAAAAAAAATGTTTGTTATAATATTAGCTGGAAAAAATATATATATATGAAAATGGCTAATTATAAAATATACAATATTTATTATAATTATATGAGGTGTGTACAAGAGGTATACAATCGATTCTCATCTGGAATATATAGAGCCATGTTTGTTGCGGCATGTCAGGCCGCGTGCGAGCTGTATATGCCTACAACTGATATGAATCTCGATATATGCCTTTGTGCATGTATACATATATGCACCTAGCAAGTAATACAATTTACTTTGTATGACGTGATAGGCACAAACATGCGCGCACGTGATTTTCGTTGAATAAAGGGACAACCCCGCCCGGTCGTCCACCGACACCGACATAAGTTCGCTGCCCCTTCTTGCTCCTCTAATACCCACACCAACCCTTTATATTCAAAACTTTCATTGGGGTAGGTCAAATGCCACTGTGTTCGCCAAAACTAACAAACAAGTTTCTAGCAAAGCAGCGCATTTCAATGCGGTGTAAATATAAATATGTTCCATGAATAACGCCGCATACAAAGGCAAACAACATATATAGTTTTTAAATTAAAAAAACTTTCTTCCTTATTTCAAATTGCAATTTAATTCCAATTTTTTAAGATTATTTTTTTAGCAAAAAATAATAACTAAAATTCTTCTATAAATCCATTATTTTTAATAATTAATAAAATATATACATTAAAGTTTGAACTTGTATTTCATAATTTGAACTACTAACATTTTTCAACAAAACTTAATTTTTTTCCAGTACTTTTCATATAAAAATTCCTGACCTTTTCCATGAGAAAATTCGAATTTGCAGAAATAAATAAACTTTATTCATTTGAACGTTGAAAAATTTAGGAACTTGTTTGAAAATTTAGCACATTTTATGCACGTGTTTCTAATATCGCAAGTCTAAATAATTTCTGTCAATCATAGCAAATCATGAAAATAGCGTTACGGTAAAAATAGAGCAGTGGTAACTTTTCTCACTCTGTACCAACTGTCCATATTTTGTAATTTAAGAGAAAAAATAAAATACAGTAACGAACTTGAAAAAAAATATAATTAGTACTAAATAGACGACAATTCCGAAAAACTATAAAAAAAAGAATAAAAGTAAAATATCAAAAGAATGAGAAAAAAAATCAAAACAATATAGACAAGTGTCAAAGGAATAAAAAAATGTCAAAAGAATAAAAAAAATATCATAAGAATAAAGAAATATCAAAAGAGTAGAAAAATATCCAAAGAATAATGGGAAAAATCAAAAGAATAAAGAAAAATATCAAAAGAATAAAGAAATATCAAGAGAGTAAAAAAATATCAAAAGAGTAAAAAAATATCCAAAGAATAATAAGAAAAATCAAAAGAATTAAGAAAAATAGCAAAAGAATAAAAAAAATATCGAAAGAATAAAAAAAAATCCAAAAGAGTAAAAAAATATCAAATGAATAATAAGAAAAATTAAAAGAATAAAGAAAAATAGCAAAAAAATAAAAAAATATCGAAAGAATAAAAAAATGTCCAAAGAATAAAAAAAATATCAGAAGAACAAAAAAATATCCAAAAGAGTAAAAAAATATCCAAAGATTAATAAGAAAAATCAAAAGAATAAAGAAAAATAGCAAAAGAATAAAAAAATATCAAAAGAATAACAAAAAATATCAAGAGAGTAAAAAATATCCAAAGAATAATAAGAAAAATCAAAAGAATAAAGAGAAATAGCAAAAGAATAAAAAAATATCAAGAGAGTAAAAAATATTCAAAGAATAATAAGAAAAATCAAAAGAATAAAGAAAAATAGCAAAAGAATAAAAATAATCGAAAAAAAATAAAAAAATGTCAAAAGAATAAAAAAAAATTTTAAAGAGTAAAAAAATATCAAAAGAATTGTAAGAAAAATTAAAAGAATAAAGAAAAATAGCAAAAGAATTAAAAAATATGAAAAGAATAACAAAAAATATCAAGAGTAAAAAAAAAATCAAACGATTAAAAAAAAATACCAAAAGAATAAAAATAATATCAAAAACAGTAAAATAAAAATATCAACACAATAAAAAACAGTGTTGAAAATTATTGAAAAACGTTTTCTCCTTTTTTTGGGGAAATAAAAAGAGAAAATTGCGAAAAATTGTACTTCGCGAGGGATAAAGAGATAATTGAGGAAACTGTTTGTATAGACTAAACAATTGTAATGTACGAGGTCGATTGATTTGCAGACACATTTAGAGGCAATCTTTTTATAAAAGATAAACACCCGTCGTCGCATCTTAATATACAAGAAAGCCATTCAATTTATGAATTTACCAATATTTTCCTTTTAATATCGAGGCAAAATGTGAAGAAAAAAAAGGAAAACTTTCGCTGTGAAGATATTACAAAATTGAACAGTATCTACAGAGAATCTACAGAATCTACAGAGAAAAAAAAAGAATTCCAAAGAAGAACAACTTTTTCTTTTTTGATAATAAAATATAAATGTATAAAATATATACGCGATCAAAGAGAATATATATGAAAAATAAATGTTCCTCGTAAATATTCGCGGAGCAAACTTCTGTACCGGATATGTACATTATGCAGAATATAGGATCCCATAGAGCGTTAATGAGAGTTCAACGCGCTTTGCATGGTGCATACCTAAGTTATATCGCGATGTTAAATTTACCTACTCTCTGGTTCATACAAATGAAATCCAAAACCTTTTCCCTTTCTTTTTCACGTTCCGGAATTTACCGCGCTTTATTCTTCTCTCTCTCTCTCTCTCTTTCTCATATCTAAATAAAACTAAATTGTACATTATTTCGAAAATCGTTCAATCGTTAAATTAAATAAATCTTCAATACAAAAATTAATAATATTTAATATTAAATTTTCAAAGTGTCAGCAGAAAAAATACCAAAAAGCTACTCAATGAAGACACTTTGGCCCAACTTTTAACTGTCCTCAATTAATTGAGGACTAAGTGACTTAGGGGACACTAATAATGCTCTTTGGAGCCGAAAATTAAATTAAATACTTAAAAATGTAGAAGAACTCAAACGTTCGTTTCGAAAATGAAGAAATTATTGACGAACAACCATGTGCTTTTATTGACGATGTAATTTTAAAAGTAGAGCAGTAAATTTATCTAGGAATTAAATTCCTAATATTCGAAATAATCTAATTTAGCAAAAAAAAAGTTATTCCGATAACTTAATATTACATAATCACTACAAAATATCAGCATTAAGAAGCAGATATATTTTGATAGTTACAAGAAAAATAATCTATGTTAAATAATCTATTAATGATTAAAAAGAGGCTAATTCACAAAATTGGAACGAAAGATTTTAATTAAAATGTAGATGAAAACATTAAAGAAATGTTTACACAACTTTTGACAATAAACACGTTAAACATTAAACACTTTTAGTACAACTTGATCTTAAAGTTTTTTTTTTAAACAAACGAATATTTTAATAATCAGAAAGAACGAGAAATTAACCGAAATTCAAGTTTACATATCTAACAAAATAAGAAATGAGCTAAATTTGTATTTAGATCCAAAAAAGCAACTTTCTTGAATCAGAATACAAACTTATATGTAAACTCGATTGCGTATTTATGTTGATGTGTTTGCAGAATGACGTGAAGAGAGCACAGTTGAAACTATATTTTTCTATTATTCAAAAGTGATTATTCAGAATACTGCATACTAAACAAAAGACAAAACTCAATGGAAAACAATTTTTACACTATTAAAAAGGAAAGAGTGAAAATTAAAAAATTAACTTTATCCCCGAAAAGAACTGATTGTTCACACCTTGTGTAAATATACGGCATGCGAATGAACATATGCACTTGAGAGGAATTGTTACCTTGGTATAGTGATGCACTTGGTGTTGCAACTTTGTGTGGTGATAGCCTTCTCGAGTTCCTCGAGACCAGCTGACTTTTTGAGCTTCTTCACGAGGCTCTTAACGGCCTTCTCGCTCCATTTGTCCTCGCCCTCGGCTTTCTTCCAGCCCAGCAGCCGCTTCACAATAGGCGGATTAAAGCTGGACAGCATCGAAGTCATCATTTGCACTCGGCGAAACTCTTGCGACCCGCATCGGGCCGCCCGAACGAATCGCGTAATTAAACGCGCCTCTTCGACCTCTCACAACACTTTTTGATATCCTTTAACAGTCACCACCTGACAGGTCTATCACTATTTCAACCGTCAAAACGACGCGAATTCCTTACACGGACAGCAAAAACTTTGCACATCAGCCATATTGTTCCCTGACCTTTCGCGTTTCATCGACCGCATTCGGTATTCTCCGCCAATTTTCGACACCCCCAGAACAATGTTTTTTTTATATAAAAAAAAAAAATTCCTCGGGGGGAATAATTAAATTTTTCGATACACTTCCAGTAGTTTTGCAAACTTACTATACCGGGAAAAAAATATCTATTGTTAGATAAGCGATTCCTAACCTCAAAAAAATACCATCTGTTAAACTCTATTCTACACACGATTCTTCTTATCACTGCAACTTTTTATTCTCCCCAAGTATTAAAACTTTAATTTTATTTATTATTTCAGGAAAATTGAAATTAAATTAACAATTACATTTGAGATATGACAGTTTCAAGGTGCGTTTACAAAATGTCCGGAATGCGCGGTCGGTAACTGGGGCGAGAGTTACGCTTGGCGGGAAGTTTGAAATCGAAACGAAGCGACCAATCAAAACGAACCTTTATGAGCTTTCCATCATATGAATATGAACAAATATATATTTTGATAAAAGTAAATGCATAAAAACTACAATCAAATAAATTAATAAACTACAGAAAAAAAATAAAATAGAAAAAATTAAATTCGGAAACTAATTAGTATAGTAATTTTCCCAGTTTCGTGATTGGTGGACAAGTCGACAGCACCGGACAAACATGTGTCAACTGACAAATCACATCACTTCGAAAATTGTAATACAGGAGAAATTAACTAAAGATGGCTACTTTCGTTCGTTCTTCACATGTTTGACAAATTCGGGGAAAAATTGATTATTCACGTTCAACAAGTTTTTACTGTTCGCGTAAACTTAAACACTAGTTGTAAATTTAAAACCGAGTAGTTTTCCCTCATTGAAGTAAATATTAATTTCTCACTCAATGATCATTTCTAACCAATCACAAATTTAGAAACCGTTAGAAATTTCCGTTGTATACGCTTTTTAAACGACCTAGGGCACATTTGTCATTTTACGTGCGGAAACCACTCCCGTGGTTGTGAGCGGCATTTTTTGCAAAAATAGGTAAGTTTTTCATCTATTTATCGTGGCATTTTAGTTATTTTTCAATTAAAATTCTCATTTCGAAACTCACTTCTATATAATCATTCAATTATAATGAAAGAAATGCATCATTAAACCAACCTCTTGACAAAGTGACTTTTGAAGATCATTTTCTCACAATTGCCGTGTACTTAAAAGGTAAATACATTTTCTACCACGTTTTTTGATGTTGGATATTTATTGAATTTTCCGTTATTTACATGACGGATGTAATTTTTCTCCCATCGCATTCACATTTTTATTGAGGTTAGAAGTGATTCTCGATATCGGGATAATATTTCCTCGTGTTTAATTTGATTATATTGATGACATGAAATATGAAAAATATATATTGTGTGCTTTGTGTTTTCTTAAAGTGACTGATAATTATTAAATAAAGAAGTCAGGATGGCTGTAAACGTTTATGCGACGAATGTGACGACGGAGAACCTCAGTCGACATGATATGCTAGCATGGGTCAATGATTGCCTTCAGTCATCATTTACCAAAATCGAGGAACTCTGTACCGGCGCAGCGTATTGCCAATTTATGGATATGCTTTTCCCTGGAAGCGTTCCACTCAAACGAGTTAAATACAGAACCAATTTAGAACACGAATACATACAGAATTTTAAAATACTCCAAGGTGGCTTTAAAAAGATGAATGTAGATAAGGTATGGTCTTTTATTTACAAACAATATTCAGTCACACAACAAACCTCTTTAATGACAAATGTTTGGAGAGTTTTAATTTTTATTGAATTTTATAATTACTTTGAGCGTCCTCTGTAGTTTCTGGAAAAAGAAAAGAATTTTTGTTCTGGAAAAAAGTTTTTGAGAAATTCACTTTACTAAAAATAAATTCTCAAAGGGAAAGGGTTGGAAAATATTCAGGCTTTGCGCTTTTCTACTAAAATCTATTTATTACTTTTTTTACGATTCGATACTATTTGGATAATTAAAAAAAAAATATCTAAAAGATATTAATTTTCTCAAAAGCATTTCATTATTTTCAGTTGGAATTAAATTCCTCGAAAGAATTTAATTGCTTTTAAAAATTCTAATAAAATTCTTCACAAGAATTCAATTAATTTAATCAAAACATTTTTCACAGATAATGAATTAAGAATTATTAAGAAAAAATATACATAACTTTCGTTGCAATGATTCAATTATTTTGATAAATAATTAAATTATTTGCAAGATTTCAATCATTTTCAAAAAGTTTTATTAGAATTATGTAAAAAAATTTAATTTTCCAAAATGTTGGAAATATTCTTAATAAAAATTAAATTTTAAGAAATCAATTATTTTAACAATTATTTATTATTGTTATGTTTAAATTCAATTATTTTCATAGATAATACAATTTTTACAGGAATTCAATTATTTGAGATATTTTTTTTTAAATTCTTTAAATGAATTTAATTATTTTGAAAACATGATAAAAATTTCTTTGAACGAATTTCAATGTTTAAAAATTTTTTTCGACAAAATTCTCGGCAAGAATTTCAATTATTTCCACCAATAATTACATTTTTCACAGGAATTGAATTATTTAAAGTATTTCAAAAAAATTCTTTAAATGGAATTAATTATTTTCATAACTTAAAAGTTCCTTCTAACGAATTTCAATGTTTTAAAATTTTTTTCCATAAAATTCTTTGCAAGAATTTCAATTATTTCCACCAATAATTACATTTTCCACAACAATTGAATTATTTTGAAAAAATTATAAATTTTTTTGCAAAAATTCAATTATTCAAAAACAATTCTTTTAATATTCCTTGAAGAAATTTAATTGTATTCATGAATAATTGAATTTTTCGCAGGTTTTCAATTATTATTTATACAATTTAAAATAAATTCCTTCAAAAATGCTGTTATTGTTAAAAATTTAATTAAAATTCTGTAAAAAAATCATTATTATTGAAAATTTTGATAAATTTCTTTATAAATATTCAATTTTAAGAAATAATCAATTATTCTCTAAATTATTTATTGTTGAAATTCTTGCAAAGAATTTTATCGAAAAAAATTGTTTAAACATTGAAATTTAAAGAAATCATCAATTATTCTCTAAATAATTTATTGTTGTACTTAAATAATAAATCTAAATCAAATTTTTGTAAATCGACGAAAAGAAGCTTTGTTTAGTTTTCAAATTTAATTTTTCGACGGCTATTTTTTTTTTAAATTATAATTTACGACTGCGAAGCCTGAAATATTTGAAAATAATAAAACATGAAACGTAATTTCCAAGTAAAATGTTTTAATTCTTAAAATTAAAGAATTAATACTTCCAGATAAAGATTAATTTACATTCTTTCCGAAAGTTCGAATTTTTACCCCATTATCAATGTCTAAATCTCGTCCCAGTGAAAATGCATTTATAAATAGAAAAGAATCAAGATAAATAAAATTCAAGGCTCCTTCTGATAATTTCAGTTAATTTCCATGTGTTCGAAGTTGGAAATAAAAATTAATGGTAAATTTCAGGTTTTCAAGGTCGCTGAACACACTGATTTAATGACACCAAATTTTTCTTTATTGTTTTTTTGAATAATTTTTTCTTTTAATTAATCTCAAAAGTTAATTTTAATACACTAGAGTACACCTCAAAAAAAAACTAATTTAAGGTGATACCTGTGGACAAACTGATAAAAGGTCGATTTCAAGACAACTTTGAATTTCTTCAATGGTTTAAGAAGTTTTTTGATGCAAATTATGATGGCCGAGAGTACGACGCGTTGGGTGCTCGCGGTTACATTCAATTGGGTTCATTTATGGGTGGAAATCATAATCTTTCAAATCCTCAGTTGGTTCCTCTGCCAACGCAGCCGAAACCATCTCAAATGCTACCAAAAAGCAGGGTTACAATGCATCATCAGGGTACTTTTTTTTAATAAAAGACTCAAAAAAAAATTGATATTGTTGCATGATAATACTTAGTTTCACTATTTATTGTACAAAGAAAATGCAATTGTTTTTATAATCACTTGTAGATATTTGTTTACACGAATTTATCCAAAAAATATGCAATCAATATTTTATTCTGATTTGTACAGACTTTGCACTAGTTTTTTATTTTTTGCAAGATTACTCGAGAAACTGAAAGTAAGTTCATTGGTGTAAATTTGATTCTGTTCCTCAAGTTTTCAACGTTCAACTCTATGACAATTTTGCCTCTTTGTAATATTTTTTCATTAAAGGAAAATATCGTAAAAATTTTTTTGGTGAAATTCACAACACTTTAAAGAGAAAAATATTTTTCTAGCCAAATTTCAGAAATTGAAAATAAATCAAACATTTAGAAGCAAATTGTCTCTCTTGTCTTTTATCATTACAGTAAAATTTAAATTTAAAAAAGAAATTTCGTTGAATTGAACGTTTGGAACTTTAGAAACTTTAGAAACAATAAATGAAAGTGAATAAAATTTTATAAATAAAAATTTTCAATGTTTGAAAAGTAATTTCAAAAAAGTAGCTTTAGGGTAAAAATATTTTCTCGTTTCTAAAGGTAATCTTCAGTGAAACTAGATAGATTAGTTGTGATTAGATTACCTGCAAAAATAGTTGCTTATTGCAAAAGATTCTTAGAAAATTCACATCACAGCTAGAAAGTTTCATAATCATTAATTTTCAATTTTGCAAATTTATTCTACAGGAAAATTTATTTCAAAATCAAAATTGTAATTTTTTAATTTTGAGTTTGAAATATTAATTTCTATTATTTGAAATCATTCTACATTCTTAATGCACCCTGGTGAAAAACATTTGAATGCTTGTGGCATCTCAAAAAGGAGTAATTCTCTTCAAAAATTATGTTTATTAAATTTTTGAAATTTTTTTTTCTTCTACAATAGCAATTTCGAGCATCGAACGATATTTTTACTCTTGTATTCATTCCAAAACCCCTCTCCAAGTATTTTTATTATAGGCCAATTTGTTTTTAATAAGAAAATGTTTTCAATTTTCTAGTATTACAAATTATGATACATTTATTATAATTTGTCTTTTATCATTTTGGAATTTAACTACTTTTTTCGTTAAAAATTATTTTTTCTCCTGTATGTGCTTTTCTCACCTATAATTTGCAGATTGTACCGATCGATAAGCTGGTGAAAGGGCGATTCCAAGACAACTTTGAGTTTTTGCAGTGGTTTAAGAAGTTTTTTGACGCAAATAATGCGGGATCAGAATCTTATGATGCACTTGCAATGAGAGGAGGAGAAGCCATGGGTAGCGGTGGTCATAATGCACCACGTGGTTCTGGAATGGTCAAACGAACTCCTCGTGAAATAACAGCCAAACCTGCCTCTCGAACTGGTACATCCCTTATAAATCCTCGATCCTTTTTATTATTATTATTATTATTATATTGCCAAAAAAAAGAGAAGAAACACTCTACTGGGTTGTCTAACAACTTCGCGAATTTAACAACACGTTTTTAATTAACATTTTACTTGATTTTTTTAGTTCACGTGATTATTAACTTTGCATAGATTTTGAGATTTTTACTTTTTGCAATACTAAAATTTAGATTCTCTTATTTTATTATTATTATTTCATTTTTATTCTTTTATTCATTGTGTCAATTTTTTTTATTTGTTTGTTTAATTACTTTCATTTATTTTATTAGTTTCTTTAATTTAATTTTATTTCATTCCATTTTTATTCTTTAAATCTTTATTTTTCCATTCTTAATTCGTTTGTTAAATTTACTTTTATTTTATTATTATTTTATTAAAATTATATTTAATGTTATTACTTTATTAATTAAATTTTTTGTTATTTAACGATTCATTCATTTTAATTTATCATTATTTAAAGGATTTTAAAATTTAATTTGTTTGACAATAATGTTTGAGCTGTGAAAAATTTGAACGGGACCATTTTGTACTTTGATTTGTTTGTAATTTTTATTAACACAGAATTGAATTTATCCTCATAGGTGAGGGACCACCGTCTCCAATACATATGCCTACCATGAAGTCCGTAGGCCGATCTTGTAATTAATATTTTTATTTTTTTAAATCTGTTTTATGTTGTTTTTCAAAACTTTCCGTTCTTTAAAAGCCTGATAATAATTTTTTTTTTTAATGAGTATGATGAACCTTTTCTGCTTTTGCGAGTGGGTAAAAATTATAATAATCATAAAATTTGAATTATTATTTCTTTTTGAAAACAATTTTTGAAAATTGAAAATTTAATCAATGGTTTTAGGAGAATGTTTAATTCTTTTAGAATAGATTTTAATTTTCATTCTTTAACCATTTTTTTTGTATATAAAATCACTCAGTATTGCATGATTGTGGAAAAAATTCTTTTTTTTTTCAAATATTTGATTTAGTATATGTAGTCTGGTGACTTCACTATTCTTGCACTGAAAACACATTCTTTTTAATTCTCTTTTATGTAAATATGTATAGTTTTCTATTACTGTTACAATTATTTGTAATGTAATTTGTTATGGATATTAAATTTGTTTCCCTTGATGGTCATGAATTGTATACATTTTTTATGCTTATGCTGACGTTTCAGGTCCTCCAGAGCAATTACTGTCATTCAAGGAAAACATTTTTTATTTATTTACTTTTTTGTGGTTAAATCAATACGAAAATTGTCTTCCATTAATGATGGCAATTGCTCTGAAGAGCGTAACTTTATGGTTTGACGTCAGTAGAAGCATAATAGATGTATCTATCTAATTCATAAAGTTGAAGAGAAAAAAAATTTAATATTTATACCAAATTATTTCTAGTTACAAAACGAAACTAAAAAAGTAACATCTTTATACTTATTTGTAATATAGTTGAATATTGGTGGTATTAAATTTTTCCAAATAATAATTTTCATCATTATTAATTTATTTTTCCTCCGAATTTGCAGTGAATAAAGTACCAACAAGTCGTCCTGTGCCAAAGACTGGAACGGTTGGAAATCGCGGAGATACGGGGAAAGTTGATGAACTTAGTTCACAGGTAATTTTTCCTTATTCAAATATTTCAATATTTAAATATTCAATAATTTAATAATAATTATTTTTTTTTGTTTTATTTTTTTACGTTCCTTAAGTTCCAAACGTTCGAATGGATGAAATTAATTTATTTCTTTTACAAATTTAGATCTTATAACAATTTAGCATCAGTTGAAAAAAAATTACTTTCTAAATGTTGTATTTAAGTTTTTAATCTTCTTTTTACAATTTTCTTAGTGGTAATTTTTGAAAGTAGTATTTACTAAAAACTTTCCTTCAATCGAACGTTCGAAACTTGTGAATCATTTTTTTTACACTCAGAATTTAATTTGAAGTTATTTTTTCCATTCAATTGAAAGTATTTTCTATAAATTTTGAACTATTGACGAATTTGTCAAGAATCATTTTTTAAATTCTTATTTTTAAAATACTAGTAAATAGTGAAAATTCTAATTTAACGAGCTTGAATTGTCTTAGGTAATGGAATTGAAAATGACCGTGGATGGTCTGGAAAAGGAGAGAGACTTTTACTTTGGAAAGCTGAGAGAAATCGAACTTATGTGCCAAGAACCAGAAAGTGAAGAACCATCTCCAATTGTGCGAAAAATTCTCGACGTTCTTTATGCAACTGAGGTAAAAATGCAAAAAAAATAGAAACAATTTCTTTATTAGAACATTTCTTCATCTTTTTTTTTTGAAAATTTCAATTGACCAAATTTTGTTTTACTTTTGTAAATAATCTATTATGTGTAAATGTAATAGACTTTACGTGAAGTTAAACAATAACTAAATATTGCAATTTCACATCTATGCTTTAGGTGTTTAAGTTGCTTAATTAATATTATAAATAGTTATTGCCGCTTACGCAATTTAGTTGATATTTTTAGATCAGACGCAATTAATCGAGATAAATTTTCAAAGTACAACGAAGTCAAGTTTATTTTTTTATATTAATTGGGAACTAATTAGTTTTTCATATAAAAAAAAATCTATGGTTCCATCGATTAAATTGAAATTGATCTGGAAAAAAACTAAAAATTCTAAAAATCAAAAATTAAATTTTTTTCACAACCCAGAAGTTAGGAAATCAAACATTCTTGATTCTTTAAAACAAATTTTTTAGATCTGAAAAATTTTTTCTAGCAAAATAGATATTGAAGGAAAATATATTTGAAAAAAATGATAGAACTTTATTAAAAAATAATTCCACAAAGAGCCAATTGAGTTGGGGAAAAATTCGTTTTTAAAATTTTCTCGAAAAAATAAATGTTTTCAGGAGGATGGAATTGGACAGGAGAGCGAAGATCAGACGTTTTAAATACTACTCAATTGTCTTTTTTCTTTTTATGTAAAAAAAACTAAAGGTAACACTATTTGACAACAATTTTTTTTATGTTTTTGTTGGTAGTATTTGATTTCATGGAATTGTTATTCGATTCAATTTGTCTAAATTCTTTGAAAATATTGTCAATATTTCAAAAAATAAATGTTGGTAACGGTGGTTTATAAACTTTTTTATTTGGACAATTTTTCTCACTACGAGATAATTTGGTGAAGAAACTCTGAGAGGAAGGAATTAAAATTGAAAATTTATATATTTGGAAATTGTTTTAGTGAGATTTTTACAAAAAAAATAACATTAACTATTATTGTTAACAATTTTAACATTTATGTTGTGTTGACTGTTTACAATATATTTGAATTTTTCTATTTAGCTTCTGTTTTTACGCTTTTATGTTGTTTTTGTCGAGTGAGCATGATTTGTTTGTTTTCGTCCTTTTTGTTTGATTTTTGAAACAAAAAAAAAAGGTTTTTTTTTTACTTTTCATTTTGTAAAAATAATAATTTTTTCACGATTTTCAGAATGTTGATAAATTCATGGCAAAAAAATTAAAAAGATTTTGTTTGATTCAATCTTCTTCATGTTTTAGAAACAAAAATAAATTTAGTTGAAAGTAAAAGCTAAAAATTCGAAAGAAGGAGTAAAATAATAAAAGGGAGAAGGAACTGTGGAGGGAATTGCAAATAAAAATTCTAAAGTATTGTTTTCGTATTTTTAGGATGGTTTCGCACCACCCGAAGAGCTAGAGGGTCACGGACACGACGATGAGGAAGAATATTAACTATAGTGTTTAAAAAATTCAAATTTTCATAAAACAGAAATTAATTAAGACAAGAATGTTTAAAACACTATGCCTTTGCGCTAGTATCAGTACACCTTGCATTATTAGTCCGCTATTTTACATAGCTCACTAAAGCGTTTGTGCGTATTTTTTTTTCTCTTTCTCCATTATTTGTTACAAAGTTTATCGATTTTTTTCTTGAATCTCCACTAAAATTTTTTATACTTGATTATTCGAAAAGAAAGGAAAAAAAAACGCCACCTACGCATAATTATTATTAAAAGGAAATTCGACGAAAAATAACTAATTATTTCATTTTCTTTTGTCAATTTCTTAATAATTGAAGTCAAAAAGCAGCACTCGGGGGAAAAAAAAGTTATATTTTGATTAATCTTTTCTTTGTTGAATTGCAATTTTCGATGACTTAATATTTAAGGACGATAAATAATGAATGCAAATGTAGTGGAATGTTTTCTAAATTCTTATTGTATTTAAATGTGCGAGTGTTTATCTTTTTTAATATACATTTGTATCGATATTATATCATCTTGTAAAATAAAAGTTTTTAGTTTTGGTTCTAAATATTATAGTTTTGCTGAACGAATCAAGCGTGTGACTGATTTTTGCAAACAGTTTTTTTTGTTGGCGATTTATTTTTTTTTCCTATTCATTCACATTTTTTATTCTCTTTTTAATATGTGAGAAATTTTTTACTATATGAAAAAAAAAATTACACACTGTATGTAAATTATATATAATTATATATCTTTTTTTCGATTCTACGTGAAGCTGTTACTCTCTAATAGCCGTGTTGACTAATTGTAAATCTACAATATGATAGCTTGACTATTTCATTTTCACTTTTGGGCCATTCCATTCACTGTTTCTTCTACAAAAAAAATAGAATCTTGTGAATTTCGAATTTGGTTATTTCTAAACAAAAACAAAGACTTTGAAAATAGTTTTTAATTCTCTAAAGGCCTACATAATGATAAAACAAAGACAGAAAATAATGGAATGTTCCTTAAGAGTATCGAAATCAGTTTTCTCCTCCATAAACTAGAATTCAAAAAAGGATAAAAGTAGGATCACGAGTGCTCTGAATTTTGACCCTTGAGAAGGCGAGATTGTCATGGAGAATTTTTCGAAAATCTCACGAGATAAAAATGTTGATAACTTGCAACAGTTAATAATGTATAATTATTTTAATATTAGTGTCTTGAATGGATGCATATCACATTAGGATGGTTTAAAGTTTCCGAAATTTAGAAAATTAATCTCTTTTTCGAGAGAGAATTTTTTTTTAAAAACACAAATTTGGTAGAAAAAATGAAATATTTCCAGCACAAAATGAACAAATAGTTTTTATTCTGAAATTTCGAAAATTTTACACCATCTTAAGTGTTCGCGTTCTCAAGATCAATGGTTTGGAGTGGAAGTGACCTTATGGATAAACTTGAGATTATTGAAAAAGAATTTCAAACTGTTGATGAAAATATTCTGTGAAAAGTTTAATAATTATAGACATTGTAATTAATAATAATACAAAATATAAGGGAAGAAAAAGAACAATTCTTGGGGGAGAAAGGAAAAAAATGGGGATAAAAAAAAATTGAATTCTTTGTTGTAATTAGAAAATGTATTTGCATTGGATGTCTTCGTCAACTTACTGATTCCTATAAAAATTTGTTTTGCACCGAGAATCACATTATCTTTATATAAAGTAAAATGAGAAGCGTTTTAGCTTTCAATATTGCGATTGACGCAGTTACGCTGGTCAAATAACTTTTTTTATTCTTCTTTTCATATATTATTTATATTTTTTTAGTGAAAAAAACCATTTTCTTCGTACGAACAAAAAATTTTCATATACATATATATATATTTAGAATAGTTTTTTTTATTGGGCCAGTGTAACAAGGTCGATATTGTGACCTTTGTGCGATGAAAGCGAGCGCGATAGAATAATTCAAGTTTTTAATTGACGATGTATCTAATTCAACATTGAATAAAGTCACAATGAAAGTAAAAAAAAAGTGAATCGATCCTATTTTCAAGTGCCTTGAAAAATATTCAAAGTTTAAGCCGAAAATAATTAATTACTCATCTAGAAATTATGAAATTAATTAAAATTCCAAATTTTGGAATTTTTCTTTTAAAAAAACACATTTTCTGAAATTGGGGTAAAAATGGTTAAAAATTCGTTTTTGTAACTGGAAGACTTTCATTTCTTGTCAGAAAAATATTGTAAACCTGTTAAATTTTTCTTAACTATTTTTTCTTTTTTTTGTGGACAATTTCGGTATTTTCGAAAAAAGAAAAAATTTGCGGGTAACGAAACGATTAAGTGACGTCCCTGATCTCTTCAAAGTGTAAAAAGCTTTACTTTCAGTTTAACGTCGTCGGGCGACTTGATGGATTGTCTGTAATTGCTTTCGCATTTCAAGTGTCAGTATATTTGTTCGAGAACTCAAGAAATTAACTATTGAAAAGTGTCTTAAAATTGTGAGTAATTTTCTAAAAATTGAATTTTCACCAAGTCGGTAGAATTTCAAATTTCAAACTTAATTCTTGTTAAATAGGAAAAATCGAGAAAATAATATTTTGAAGAAAAATATTTCTCTTATTTATGAAAAAAAGGAATAAAAATTTGTCAAAATCGAAAAATAAATTCAAAATTTCGAGTAATTTGAAAAGAAATGATTTTTTAAATACTGGATTCGTTTGATTGAAAAGTTGTTAATTTTTCCACAAATGCAGAAATTGGTTCAATTTAAAAAGTTTGTAAAATTGTAAAATATATAAATATATATATTTGTAAATTTACAAACTTATGTATTTCTGGATTTCTGAGTTTGGGAAAATTTTGTTAGAATTTTACTAACGTAATTCAGTGAATTGAAAAGTGAAAATTGACTTTTCTTGATGAATCTGTAAACATATGAATTGATCTTCGTTTAACCTTCGGGTTCAGAAATAGGCGCGAGAATAATTCAAAATATTGTTATAATGATAATTTTCTACCCAACAAAGAATTGAGAAAATTTTTCGATTGTTACACTTTTTTGAGCCACTGCGAAAAAATCTATGAATCGAAAATACGAAATTTCTTTAGTTGTTACAATATTTTTGACGAAAACTCAAAAATATTTCTCGATTTGTCAAAAACAGAAAAAAGGACAATTGAACAATTTTACCTCAATTTCAAATTTTTGTCGAATTGTAAAAATTTTGAAAATTCAATTCAATTAGCAAAAAGTGTTTTTCGAATTGTTTATCAAAGCAAAAAATCAGTTCAACTCTGAATTCTAAAGATCAACTTTTCAAGTTCCGGCTTTTCTTCATTTGGAAAAAAAATATTTTATTAAGTCTACGGGTAAAGGAGAAATACGATAACAAGCACCAGTAAACATCTCAATAATGATAAGAAATTGACAGAGCAAAATAATTTACAAAGAAATGAGAATAAGAAAAATTAGCAGAATATTAAATTTGTAAAAAAAATCTAGATGAAAAAAAGGACAAAAAATACATAATTCCATTCGTATAGAGATTTGAATTTCAAATTTAATAATTCGAAAATTGATTAATAATTGAATTTTTTTATTCTTCTGGAGAATTATCATTGAGATCGATTTTTGATCGAAAATTAATTGAGGGAGTGTAAAAAGTTATTTATGTAAAATATTTATTTGCAAAATTTTGTATGAATTTTTTTTTAAGAGAGTTGTTATGGGACTTGTATTACGGTGATATGACGAGGTCGTGCCTTCGAGATATTCATTATCGACGCCCCTTTACTTATTGTTTATTTATCACTGACTCACTATTTCTTTATAAACAGAAATTTAATTTAGCAAGGTGTTGAACATTTTTCCTCAAATTTTCATAATTTTGTTTTGTGTCGTGATATTTGAATTTTCGAAATTATGAATTTACAAATCAGTTATTTTTGATTTCGATTTTTTTTTACTATTTACATTATTTTCAAATCAAGTAAAATATTGAGTTAGTTTTACGAAAAAAAATTGATTGATTTTATTCTTTTCTGTCTAAACTGAGATTTCCTTTTACTTTATTTTATTCTCTTCTGTTTGAAATTATTTAATTTTACTGTTTTTTCTACTTTATTTTTTTCAATTTTTCTGTTATTTTTTAATATTTTTTAATTTGTGATTTTAATTTTATTTGTAATTGTAATTTCAAAAAACAAAAATAATAATTTACAATAAAAACATTAATTAAAAAAAAGTGTAACAAAATTTGAGATTTTCTTTTATAATTTTTATTGTTTTGGAAATAACAAAATTTTTTCTGTGCAGAAATTGTCGGAAAATTACCGAATGCACGGGAAATTTAGTAATTTCTAGTATGGAATCGTTTGCGAAAATACCTCTTGGACAGACGGCTTTAAAATTGGTGGATCGTGTCTTGTGGGTGGTTGAAAAATCAGCACAGTGGAGTCTTCCTGTTCAAGAACCCTCGTCAGGTTTAATTTCATTGCATTTTTATTATTATTTAAAAAAAAATTATTTAATTTTTATTATTAAATTTGTATATTATTACTATACACTATAAATAATTAATATTATTTTTTAATTATTATTTTTCTATTTCACGATTATTAATTTTTGCACTATTATTTATATTTAATAATAGTAATAATAATATTAATAATAATAATAATAAATAATATTGACAATATATAGTTAAAATAAATAATAATTTTAATAACATTTAATTATATTTAATTAATTAATTTTCTAAATTCAATGAAATTCTTTCTGCAGATGAAAATGGAAAAACATTCGGCGAAGTAGAACTCGTGAGGCCACTTCCATGGATTCTCTTCCTACCTGGACTAATTTTATTACGAGCAGTGAGAATCGCACTCAACCTAGGAGCTTTTATCTGCGGATATCCACAAATTCAACCCAGTGGAATAGTGAGTAATTATTAATTATTAATTATTAATTTTACAAAAAAAGTATAAAATTGTTTTTAACTAAAAAAAATTCTGCTTTTTTTGCTTCCTCATATAGAGGAAGTATTTTATTTTTATTTTTTTCTATATTTATTTCTGTATTTTCTATATTCTACACTCTTTCTGTGATCTGAAAATATTTTTAGAAATTTTGACCGAAAAAAAAAATAAATTCCAAAAAATTCGCTTTTTAAACGAATAAAAAAATTAAATTGATTCAATGATCAATAAAATTTATGAATGAAATAAAATGAAATTTAATTCAATTTAAATTAGTTTTTAAATAACTGAAATAAATTTTACAAAAAAGACAAAACTTCTACACCAAAAAAACAATTAATTATTATTATTAAATATTATAGATAATTAATAATATATAATAATTAATTAAGTAACAAGAAAATTGTCAAGAAAATAAAAATATATTAAATTACTTTATAATTGATGAAATTCTTATAGATAATTAATAGTTAATAATAATTAATTAAGTAACAAGAAAATTGTCAAGAAATCAAAAAATATATTAAATTACTTCATAAAATTGATGAAACAAATTTGAATTTTCCATTTTTATACAAATAGAATATTTATAAATAACAAATAAATAAAATAATATAATAATAATAAAATGATTCTTTCAAGGTAAAATACATTCAAAAACGCAGAAGACAACTAAGGACAATAAAGAACAATGGCTTCAAAAGTATGCGCGCCCGTAAAGAATTAACAGACCAGGTAAGATAGAATAGAAAAAACGAAAAAAAAAAATAAATAAAAAAATTTCGAGCATGCAAAAATTTGATTTTCGTGTATAATTAGAAAAATTTTGTTTCGAATTGAAAAAAAAAATAATAAAAAAAAACTAACGACAATCTCGCATGCGACGTCGAATCAGCCAGGAATCTTTAAGTCCTTGAATGTTTCCGAAACAATCAAAAAACAAAAAGCTCGATAAATCGTGGTGATGGGTGTATAGGACAAGGTGTTGGCAAAGAACGATGCCAGGAAGAGTCTAATAAAGTCGATCCAGTTGACACTGTCCACTCTCTCATGTCTCGATGGCTATAGGAATAATTCACCATCGCCGCCTCCCACGAGAATCCAGGTCTCCAATAATTTCGATCTGGTGAGTCTCTCTCTCTCTCTCTCAGAAATCCTGCTTTTTCATACAAAAAAAAACATTTCTTCTTTCTTTTCATTGTCCCCATCAATACCCATGTGGAAGGATTGTCGGAAAACTTAAAAAAAAATTAATTCTGGGAAAATTTTCGAAATTATCACAAAAATAATTTGTTGACAAAAATAAATTTTTTTACAAATTTAAAACAGTTTGAAAAAAGGGAATACAGGGAAAGTAAATTTTTTCAACTTTAATTATTGAATATTTCAGATTCAAAATTTACAAAAAAATTTAATTTCTATAAAATAAACATAGTCCAACTATTTTTAAAAACATCAGGAAATTTCTTCGCATAAGCTTCAATCATTTTTTAAACTTTAAATTAAATTTCTGGACAGATTTCAATTATTTTTCAATTTTTCACACAAGCTTCAATTATTAATTAAACTTTTTTAATAAAATTTCTCGAAAGAATTTAAATATTTTCAAAAAGTATGAATAAAATTCGTCGCACGAGCTTCAACAATTTTTTTTTTTTTTGAACTTTTAATCAAATTTCTGGAAAGAATTAAATTATTTTCACAAAATTCCCATAAAGTTCGTCAAAATTAGAATGAAACATAATCAAAATATTTTCGAAAATTTGAAAAAAATTTCATGCAAAAATTAAATTCTTTCAGATTCAAAATTATGGAAAGTAACAAAAAATGCAAAAAATAATATAGTAATAAGAAATTGATATAAAAAGTTGTGAAAATTATTAACTTTGAAAATAAAAAAAATTTCGAATATTAACGCAATATTGTGAAGAATAAATTAATTTCTCAATTTTGTTTAAACTTCTTCTCTAAATTTTAATTAATAAAATTTTGTGTTAATTAAAAGTGACATGAAATTTTTAAGAGTTAGTTTAATAAATTTCTTCAAACGAAATCAACTATTTTCAATACAATTTTAATAAAATTTCTCAAAAAAATTCAATTACTTGAAAAATTTGTATAAAATTCTTTATAAGAATTCAATTATTCCTATTATCAATAAAATTTCTCGAAAGTATTTAAATATTTTCACAAAATTTACATAAAATTCTGCAAAATAGAATTAAACTATAAACATAATTAAACTATTTTGTATTTTCGAAAATTTAAATAAAATTCTAGGCAAAATTAAACTCTTTCAAATTTAAAATTTGTAAAACTTAAAAAATTGCAAAAAGTAATATAAAAATTATTGTAAAAAACTTTATTAATTGAATTCTTAAAGAACTTTTTCAAAAACTATGAAAAATAATCGAACTGTAAAAAAATGGACTTCAGAAATATTTTATTTGATTTTTTTTTCTTTAAAGAAACAGAACTTGAATTCTTAAGGAATTTTCTCAATAATTATTAAAAATAATAATCAAAGCAGAAAAGAATTTTAGTCGAAAATACTAGAAAATAATTGAATTGTAATTCAATAAATAGTTGAATTTCATCAAAAAAAAGAATTGAAATTAAAATATTTTTTAAATCTCAATTCCTGTCGTTGAAAAAAATAATAATCATTAAATATTTATTTAACAAAAAATGTTAATGTTTGGGAATAATTTTCTATTAAACAGTATTCACTAATAAATACGCGTATTAGAAATATTTTTTTGTATAACAAATTTATTTTTAGAATGAAGAAGTTGAATATTAAAAAAAATTGCAACTTTTTGTTTTTTTCATTAGATAAAAATGATTATTTTTTATTTTCTGAAAAACGTTTTTCTTTTTATTTTTTGTGTACAATTATTGAAAAAAATTATTTTGGACTAAAAAATTCTTTTCAATTTTCCTACAAGAGGAAATTTGAACTAGTAACACTATAAAAAAATATATATTAGACGAATTATCAGGAAAATTTCCAGCGAATTTTTTGAAAACTTTCCGACAATCCTTCCACATTGGGGAAATATTTGACTTTTTCTTGAATCCCAAACAGTTCATTTTAGGAATAACCAAATCAAACAACACTTCCGAGAAGAATGACTGGACTTTTCTAGATTTCCACGGATCATTGACGATTACACAGAAATTTTGGATTAATTCCAAAAAAGCAATGGGATGGGAGGAGATAAGTTGATTTAAATAGAAAATGATTTTTCCCCTCTCTGTATTCCTTTATAATTCCTGTTCTATTTGTTTTAATTTGTAGTTATTTACGTTGATGAATCTCACACCGTTCAAAATCGCAGCGATTTAGAAGAAATTTTATTTCATCAAGTTCTCAATTTGATAAATAAATCAAATAAATTTTTGTATCAAGATTAATAATTTAGAAAAGAAATATTTGTTCAAATAAATTTTTCTTGACAAAGAAAAACAGTTTTTCTTTTTTTATTGACGAGAACGTTGTGAACTTAATCGACATGTAGTTTTGTCTGTAATTAAATATTGTTTTGTCTTTAAGTCTTGTTTGTAGTTGTCATTTTTAATGTCTAATAAAAGTTCCATTAGCTAAATAGAAATTATTATTCCCGACATGTGAAAATTGGAAAATATATTTTATCAGAGAAAAAAATCTATCTTGTAGTTTCTGATAAAAATAGAGATGGGTCAGACTTTGATAAGAATATTTGAATAAGTCAAGTCTAGCAGTTAGTCTGAGGAGAATATTATAATTATAAATTCTTGATTAGTTAATTTTTTTTGGTCTTAAACTATAACTATTAGATTATTTGCTTTCCTTTGCAATTAACTTTTTGTAATACAATATTATTAACATTTAATTCGCAATAAATGATGTTTAACTAAAATTAAATTTTACTAAAAGTTAAAAAAAACTATTCTAATTTCTAATTTTTAAATTCATCAAAATACCAATTTAGTGAAAATAGTTTTGAATAAAATTTATCTGAAAATAATAATAAGTTTATAATAATAAATAATAATTACAAAATTCTAAAATAATTATATTCGGAAATTATTTGCAAAACATCCTTGAATGTGAAATAATTTTGAATTATTTATTGCAAAAATTATTTCCTGAGAAAATTTCAATTCTTAATTAAAATAATAAAATTTTCTAAAAAATCATAATAATGAGAAATCAATTTTTTATTATTATAGAATAACTTCATTCATTTCTACAATAAATATAAAATAAATATAAATAATTATAAATAAATTATGAATATAAATAATAAATAAATATATAAAATAAATCATTTCAAATTATTTACTGAAAAAAATATTTCTTACAAATAATTTAAAAATAACAAATTTTTAGTAGTAAATAATAATAATAATAATAATAATAATAATAATAATAATAATAATAATAATAATAATAATACAAAAATAACTATTTTAAAAATTAATTTCGAATGAATTTGGAACTATTTACTATAAAAATTATTTCCACAAAAATTCCAAATAATAACTTTTTAATAATAAATAATAATGATTTTAAAAGACAATAATTTTCGCAATTATTTGTCAGTATGAAGTAGTTTTGAATTGAAATGCATTTTTCTTAAGGAATTTCTTTCCTTTCAGGTACCAGTGCCAGCTGAAGAGGACACAACTGACTCGGCCCACAGTCCCAATTCAAAACGCAAATATTTGGAAGTCGAACTTTCCTCGACTGACGATGATGACGGCAGTGAATCCGAGGAAGAGACACTCACATCTCAAATTGAGCGTTTGGCTTTTGAAAAAAGCTTCGACGATCCAGATTTCAACGTGAGTTTTAAAAATTTATTTTCCCCCTTTTTCCAAAAATTTTTTTATGCGTCATTCCAGGAGAAAATATTAGTGAAAAAATTTTTTTTTTCTTCGGAACAATTTTTTTACAATATTATTGTATTCGAATTGTAAAAAAGACGTATTTTTTATTTTTTTATTTGATGAAAATTGGGGAACTTGTGATTTTTTTTTAAACTCAACATCTTCGGAAGCCGAAGACCTTTGAAACACGTTTTTCTCCAATTTTTTAAATACTTTCACAATTGTTTACGCAATTTTATACAGTTATTTTAGAAATAGACAATTTTTTATTTAATATCTAAAAACTAAAAGAAAACGAATAAAATTAACGAAGAAAAATTTTTTTTTCGTAGAAGTATTTTAGAAAAAAATGTGTTTCGAAAATCATCGGCTCTTGAAGAAGTGGAAGGTAAAAAAATCACAACATCCTCAATTTTCGTCGAATAAAAAAATAAAAAATACGTCTTTTCTAATTTTTTGTACACAATTCGAAAAACTTGTTTGTGACAAAAAAAATTTTTCAGTTAAATTCTCACCTGGAATGATCCATGTATTTTTTTATTTACTATTTACATTAACTTGAAAATACATATTTGTGTTTTTTCTTCTTATTTATTAACTATTTTCTTTTTATTATTTATTTATTATTTATTTATTATTTTTTATTTATTATTTATTTATTATTTATTTTTTCCTTCAACGACTCCATAAACAGTATAAAATTGAGAATTGTAATTACTCTTCGAATGGAAGGAAATTAATTTGAAGAGAAGAGTGAATAAAATCAAGTTCATTTAAATATTTGTTATTGAATATAAACTCGTGATGAGCGCAAGCCTGATGGATTTTAAGGTCTTGCATATTTAATAATATGCAACTCGTAAACTTATAACAAGAAAACCTTGAGACTTGACCCTTCTTGGACAGATAGCCTGCTTACTCTTTGATACGCAGTCTGCTTCACTTATATTTTTAGTCAATTAAAAAAAAATAGTTGTTATGAGCTAATGAATCATTTGACGCCTCAAATTATCGTATTATTAATAATTTTATTCTCCAATTCATACAAATGTTTCAATTTTTACATATAAATTATTATTTAAAATAAAAGAGGATTAAAAATAAAAAAATTACTATCTTTGAATAATTTTTTATTCCATTTTCTTTTAAACCTATCAAATCGGAGACAAAAAAACGAATCAAAATTTTTATTCGCAACACTTTTTGAATTCGTTTTCTGTCTCAATTTTGACACCTTTATAGAAAAACTGTACGAAAGTAAAAAGAAACTATTTCTGAAAAATAGAAGAAAAATATTTTTTAAATTCCATTATTTAATGAAAAATGAAAAAAAAAATTTTTTGTCTTTGTCTAGAAAAAAATTAAAAACTGAAAAAATGGACAAAAAGTAATTTAAAATTAATTTTTATCCTAACTAATTTTATTAACATTCGTCTAATTAATATTATCGACTTGTTATAGATTACAAAATTACTAATTAGAATTTATAAGATTTATTGCAGAAAAATAAATTTGTATATAGATATAAAATGAGAGATTATAGACTGAAATTAGTGAGGAGAAAAAAATGCGTAAACGATATATAGTGCAAAGTTTAGCAAACGAGACTTAAAACGTAATTATTATAAAGACTTGGCTAAAAACTTAATTTTCCATTCGTTTTTTTTCTTTTCAAAAAAATCACACCTTTCGCAGTGAAAAAAGTCGTGCAATTTATAATTGAGCAATTATTTTTCTAAAGGAGAATTTTTGTAATTTTTTTCTAAATTTTCTTTCTTACAGCCCGATGCATTATCGTCAAGTGACGTAACAGACACAAGTTTCGAGGATGAAATTTCTATAAGTGAAGCGAAAGATCTTGTGGCGGATGCAAAAACAGACTTGAAGCATGTTCAGCTTCAAACTCCTGATGAACAATCGAAGCATAAGGAGGAAACAATTCCTGATGAGGTAATAAAATTTACGACTATTTTCCTTATTTTTTCTTGTGTGTTCAAGTTCATTAGTCTGGGAAAAGGGGAATTTTGTGCATAAATTAAAAATAAAAGAAATTTGTGAATAAATAAATAAATTAACTAATAACTGAATTAAGAAATTAATTAATAAATGAATTACAACATTAAACGAAAAGTAAATTAAAAAATAAATTAATAAATGAATTAAATAGTTAATTAATAAAAGAATTAAAAATGAATTAATAAATTAATCAATAAATAAATCGTTAAATAAATAAACAAATAAGTAAATTAATAGATAAATGAATAAATAAATTAATGAAGAAATTAATAAATATTTAACAAAATAAATATATAAAGAAAAGAATGAAAAACAATAAAAATTATTTAAAATTCTAAAATAATACTAAACTTCTTAAATATGAATTCACTATAATAGTAAATAGTCGTCCAATAGTTAAAGTAAAAATTTTGACTAATTTAAGTAAGTATTGAATTAATTGAATTTTTAGCTTCGAAAGAAAAAAGAAATATTTTACTAAAACTTAATGGAACTTTCATTAAATTTAATTTTTGTTATGTTTCGGTAAAACTTTACTAAATTAAATAAATTAATTTACTAATTTTCATTATTTTTTAGAAGAAATTTACTAAAAGAATTTAAAAAAAATAAGAAAAACGAAAAATTCTACTAAAAATTAATGTAAATTTTTACGAATTTTAGTTACTTTTCGGTAAAAATGTATTAAATTAATTTTTCCCTTCTTAAGAAAACAGAAAAATTCTACTACAAAATTTGCAAAAAAATTTACTAATTTTTCTTTATAAATTTACTAAATGAATTTTTAGCTTCTAAAGAAAATAGAAAATTCTAGCGAAGTTTAAAAGAAGTTTTTACTAATTATTGCCATTTTTGGTAAAACAATTTAGTAAATACATTTTTTTTTGCTTATACAGAAAATAAATAAATTCTACTAAAAATTAATGGAACTTTTTACTAATTTTAGTTAACAAAAAAACTATTCAATTTACTGATTGAATTTTTACCTTCTAATGAAAATAATGAAAAAAAATCGACTACAACTGAATAGAAATTTTTCCCTACATTTAGTAAATTAAAAATTTACAAATAAATTTATTTACTATGTTAATAATTTTTCAGTACTAATTTACTAAAAATGAATTTTTAGCATTTTTAAGGAAATAGACATTCTACTAAAAATTAATGGAAATTTTTACGAATTTTAGTCATTTTTCAGAACAAATTTACTGAATGAATTTTTAGCTGCTAATCAAAGTAATATTCTACTAATAATAAATTTACTGATTTTAATCAATTTTTACTAAGACTTTCGTAGAAGAATTTAATTTCTAAAGAAAATAGATAAATTCTATTAAAAATTAATTAAAATTTCTACTAATTTTAGTCTCTTCTTTTAGTAAACTTTAGTAGAAAAATTTCTGTGTTATAATGAAAATAGAGAAATTCACCAAAAAATTTGTAAATATAAAGTACATTAAATTTTAATCAATTGTCGGTAAAAATTTTCTAAATGAATATTTAACTTCTAAACTAATTTTTAGTAAAAAACTAAAAAATTAACTTGCTTTTAATAGAAAGTAACTAACTATTTGTAGAAAAAAATTTATAATAGGAACTAACTAATTTTTAATAGAAACTAAGTAATTATTATAGTAAAAAAAATTAATTACAGAAACTAACTAATTTTTAGTAGAAACTAAGTAATTCTTATAGTAAAAAAAATTAATTACATAGAAACTAACTAATTTTTAGTAGAAAATAACCGATTTGAATAGAAAATAACTAATTACTAGTTGAAAAGAACTAATTATTAATAAATAATGAACAGATTATTAGTAGAAAATAACCAATTAATAGTACATAAATAACTGATTTCAGTAGAAAATAGAAAATAACAAATTAGCCACTAATTTATGTTAGTAATGATTTTACTAACTATTTTTAACTGAAAATTGAATTCCCCATGTTACTGTAAAATGACAATTTGAAAAGTTTAATAATTAAAAATTAAAAATTTTAAACATTAAACATTAAAGAATTAAAATCTAAACCATCAACTAAGACTAAAATAATAGAAAAAATTTCCTCAGAAAACAAATGTGATGGTAATGCCCGAAAACTCAGGCGCCAATCATGGGGTTGATGCCCACGATGAAGAAGAAAATTATTATTCGCCAGTGAATTTTGGGACTGATGGCGATCTGGCCTTTTATTCTCCAATCAGCTCGAAAAGCGTTTCACCAGAACGATCAAATTCCCCCATTAAACGTGAGTGTCCTTTCACGCGAGCACATAAATATTGCCTCTGATTTATGTCCTCTCTAAGTTTGAATAAGCAAAAAAATGCTTTCATGTCAAAAACAAAAAAAAATTACATTTTATATGGACAATTTTTTTTTTTTTGAATAAGTACATATGCACTTGTTCAGATTTAGAGAATCATTTTATGAGGCGCCATATTGCACATAATTGCGATAAAATTTATTCTTCACTAATGATTGACAATTTATATATATATATAGACATATACGTACAATATAAAGGCAAAACGATCTTTGACCTCGAATATTTTATTTTTCAAACAAAACGTTAGGAAACCAGTAGAAACAATCGTTATAGTATAAAGTGCAATGCCTTCATGCGCTATTTTATACAGACTGTAATAAAAGATTTTTTTCAATTTTTTCTTAAATATTCTTTCAATGAATATAAATATAATGATTGTCTGGAAAATGTTTGTATTTTTCGCGAATATTATTCCATATTCAAGGACTGAAGAGAAAATCATTTTTGATGAATTAGATTTTAATCTAATTCTCTTGATTTGGATTTAAAGTATTTATTTATCACGCTATATTTATTTACTAGCTCTAAATTTGAATTAGTAAAAATATTTACTACTAAAAATATTAACTAATAAAAATGTTTACTAATTTGAATTAGTCTTTGACTTTTTGCTTTTTGAAATAGTAAAGTTTAGTAATAAGTTAGTCAAAATTAGTATTTATAAATAAACTTTAGTTTTACTAATTCAAAAGCAAAAAGTCAGTCACCACTTCAAATTGGAAAACATTTTTAGTTTTTACTAACTAAAATTTAGAGTGTATTAAATAAATTTTATTATTTTAAATTTTAAATAAATTTTAGTATTTTAAATTTTTTTTAAATTTTAAATAAATTTTCTTTGAAATTAGTACGAAAAAGAATTTTTTCTACTTTTTCTGACTCTATGAAATATGCAAATAAATAAAAATAAAAAAAATAGAACGATATACAAAAATTAAATTTTAAAACTAAAATCTAAAAAATAAAGAAATATAAAATTTTGTATTCATTTAGTTTGAATAAATTTTAAAAGTAATTAAGTACTGAACCAGGTAAGAAAAACCTGGTGTGTCAAACGAAAGTTTAAAGAAATTTTTTACTTATAAAAATGAATTGAAAATATAAACAAAATATATAGTATAATAAAATTAACATTTTTTAAATAAATAAAAAATAAATTTTAAATTAAATAAAAAATATTTCTATAAACAAAAGAAAAAATTTGAATATATACCTTAGTTTCATGATCTATTCATTGTTTGACAGAGATTGTCATATTGAACTCGATTATTAGAAATTAATTCGGTCCTATCTCTCAATTATTAATCAAAGTGTCTAGAACCGATAAATAATTTAAAATTACTGATTTAATTAGAAAATTAGATAACAAAACTTTCTGAATAATTACCAGAAGTCTATTATTTTATTTTAGAAATTGTCAATTAATTAAATCCCCTTAAATCATTCTGGATTTTTTATTTGATTTAAATTTTCAATTATATTGGAGAATTAAATTAATTTAATTAATTAAAATTATTAAAATTATTAGTACCTCTAATTAAACTAAAATTACACCCAGAGAAAATATATATTTGACTCAGAGTTAACTAGACTTTTTATTTGTTTCGAATAAATTTTATTTGGCCTAAAAAAAATGTTATTTGGTTCAAATAAATGTTATTTGGTTTGAACAAAAATTTATTGGGTGCAAATAAATTTTATTTGGTTTAAAAAAAATTTATTTGGTGCAAATAAATTTTATTTGGTTTACACCTTTAAACAAAATTTTATTTGGTTAAAATAAAATTCTATAAACTGTCGTCTAAAAATTTTATTTAAAACAAATAAATAAGGCTCTGAGAAAAATATGCATTTATTTAACTCAAATAAAATATATTTGTTTTGAATAAAATTTTTAGTAAATAAATTTTTTTCTGCTTGTACGAATAATTATTAATTATAATTGCAAATACAAATTATGATGTTAATTAGCGTGCTGTTGCAAATTATTTATTAATAGTATGATAATTAATTACTCAATTAGCAATGAATAAATTAATTATTAATAAATGAACCAAATGTTAAAAAACTAATTAATTAATTATTCATTAATGAACTATATGTTAGAAATCTAATTAATTAATTAGTTCTAAATTAATCCATTAATTATATCCTAAAATTCTAAAATACAGAAAAATAATTTCTTTTTGCAAATTTCCATAAAGAATTCCGAAAAAAAAATTTTTGTTGACAAGTAAAAAAATTAATTTGCAATAATTTCTTCCCTGCAATATTAAATATAGAAGAGAAATATATAATGATATGAAAGGAGTGAAGCTCAAAGTTTATTCATGGTTCATGCGATAAATAGTGCAGTAAGTGAATGAAAGCAAATCCGTTTCTTTTGTACTTTAATTATTTCAATTAATCTTATCGTGAAATAATTACTCGATATAGTAATTACATATATGATTAACCGTTGATTATATAATTAATTATTAATAATTATCTTTTTTATGTGAAAATGCGAGCAATATTTTGTTTTCGACGCCATGTGAAAAGCTCGTGTCAAAGCACACTTGCTAAAATTTTCGATAATAAATTAATAATAATTGAGGGAGAAAATTTTTTTAAAGCTATAAAAAAGGAAAATTATTTGCTGTAAAAAATTTTTTAAATTATTTTCTGTAAAAAATTTTTAAAATTATTTTCTGCAAAAAAAATTGTTAATTATTTATTGCTATTAGAAATAATAAAGTAATAATTTTTCCCGCAGAAATCCAAAGCAAAAGAAGTAACGGAAAATCCAATGACATAGGCAATGGTGCTCTGAAGACGAATGAAGAACATATCTTCTCAGGTAAAATTACATTTTTTAATTATTTATCACTTAAGTCATTCCAGCAGAAATTTTCAGTAAAAAAAAATGTTGTTGCTTAAATTTTTATTTGAATCATTTTTTTAAAAATTGTATTCGAATATTAAAAAAAAGCTATTGGATAAGAAAATAGAGAAACAAGAAAAATTATTTTTTAAAGATAAAATTTATTCCTCTTCTTTGTCACAGAGAATGACGCTTCCAGAGATTCAAAGAAGGATGCTACAAATGGTCACATTGAGGGAAAAAAATCGACGCACAGTGGAAAATTCACCCACAAGCACAGACGTTTCAGTCATGGAAATCGTAAAAAAAAGTAATGAAATTAAAGAAAGTTTCTATTATCTTTCTCGATGTGAAAATGTGTGCTTTTAAAACAAAATGCACAATTCATGGAAAAAAACAACTTTTTCATAACATCGTTTGAGGAAACAAAAAAAAAATTGTGAATTATTTTCGAAAAAAAAAATTCCAAAAAAGAATTTTCTACATTTTTTTCTAAAAATATATTTTTTTTATTTGTTTTTTAAATTTCGTTAAAGCCGAACTTTAAGTTCATTCATACATCATAAATATAAAAAATATATTACATATAAATATATATTTTACATATATTAAAGTTAGGGTACACTTGTTCTTTATTATTAATTATTATATAATTTTATTGGCTAGTTAATTAAAAATACGTACATAATTTGAAAAAATCAAGAAAAAAAATTGTCATTTTTAGTACCGAATTGTCGCCTTCATTTTTATATTGCATTTTTTATAAGATCTCTGTAATGAACCTCAAAACGAAATAGTAAACAGTCCCTTTAGAATTATTATTATTATTATTGAAAAGATGAACTTTTGTAAAAAGAAAAAAATTTCGTATTTGTAAATTTGTTATATACTTGAAAAGTCCATCTGGAAAGAAGAGTTTTTCACTGTTAGTGTGTAATTGAATATTTGTGTTTATATATAATATTGTTAAGTTATTTAATCTTGTGATCGGAATGGTATGTACCAATGAAATACTCTATAAAATTGTTTAGGGATAATAAATTTCTTTTATTTTCCTGCGTGATTCACACTTTATAATTTTTTTCAGACGATCTTTGCTACATTTACACGAAAAAATATTTTTAATTTTTTGTAAAATATTAACAGAAATTCAATTATTAAAATTTTTTTATATTCTACGCAATAATTCAATTATTTTAATAAGTTATAAAATTCTTCCTAGAAATTTAATTATTCTCAAAAAAAAATTTTTAAATCCTTGTAAAGATTTCAATATTTTTATAAATAGAAAGATTTTTTACCAATATTTTATTGTTTTTATAAATTTTATTAAAATTTTGGGAAAATTTTTGATTATTTTTAAAAAAATGTTCGGAATAAAATAACTTTCATAAAATTACACGAAGAAATTCAATTATTTAAACAAATTTTAATAAAATTCTACGCAGACATTAAATTGTTTTCATAAATAATAACATTTTTGTTAAGAATTCAATTGTTTTTATAAACAATAAAACTATTCTGAGAAATCAAATTATTTTTTTTTAAATTTTAATTCAATTTCTCTAAAAAATGTTATTATTTTTACAAATTTTATTGAAATTCGTCAAAAGAATTTAATTATTTAAAAATTTGTTCATAAAATTCTTTAGGAGAATTCAATTTTACAGAAAATCCATTTAGTTAATAATTTATTTATTTTTGCATTTAAATAGTTAAATTCTCGTAGAGTTTTCTAATAAAAATGGATGTTAACATTAATTTTAGTTAAAATTGAATATTGAAAGCATAATTTTTTTTAAAAGAGCTGTTTCTGAAAAATGGGAAAATAAAAATATTTTTTTGGAATTTACTTCTTATTCAGAAAAAATTTGAGTCTTGACAATTTTTTAAAATAGTTTTTCTACACGAATATCAAATTTAAACTTTTTTCATTAAGTTGGAGCTTTTTTTTTTATTAAAAAAGACCTATTTCCAAAACTAAGAGTATTTAAATATTTTTAAATATTCTGAACAATTTAAAAACTTGTTAGAGTCGAATTTCAAACTTAAGTCTTTCTTTATCAAATTCGTATTACTTCCGGAAAGCGGAGGTACTTAAATATTTTTTTGAATTTATTTTTGATTACAAGGAAATTTAATTTTTAATCCTTATTTTTTAATTCAATTATCGGAAGAGTGTTAAATGAAACAATGTTACATTAGTTGTGCAACGTTTCGGTGTCTTGGTATGACACCATCATCAGGCCACTTTATTAAACAATAAAAATCATTTTTTAATATAAAAAAATTTTTCACAAATAAAATAAACTTAAGATTTTTACAAAAACTAAAATAACTTAAGTTAACACAAAATTAATATCTACCTTGTCATTTCACAAATTTATTTTAAAAAATTATTTAAATAAATAATTTGTTATATTTGTCACATTTGTAACATGTCACGAAAAAACATAAAATACGTAAAAAAATTAAAAGTGAATAAATTAAGACAAAACACGGACATCTCGTACGAGTGACAAAACAAGACTAAAATCTGAAGGATACAATTTTGCACGTCATATATAAACAGCACGTGTGGAGTCAATGAACTCAAATCAAAATAATCGAGATAAATTCACTCTTTCAGTTTTCTTAATAGAGGGAAATAAGTATTGCTTAGAAATTGTATATCTTCTTTCTTATTGATCGTATTGTCGTTAAACTTAATATATAACATTTCAGAAATTAATCGTTTTTTATAATTTGATTCAAAATCTAAAATTTTTACTTCATTAAAATTGAAAGAATGATTGAGTGTAGTTTGATGTTCATTAACTACAGATTCAATTTTTTTGTTTTTATGTT
The DNA here is from genome assembly GCA_032872475.1 of Leptopilina myrica (nomen nudum). Taxonomy (NCBI): domain Eukaryota; kingdom Metazoa; phylum Arthropoda; class Insecta; order Hymenoptera; family Figitidae; genus Leptopilina; species Leptopilina myrica (nomen nudum). The sequence continues at coordinate 5,940,097 of CM065458.1, forward strand.
TTTTGATTCTTTTGTCCAAACTGCGTTTTGATTCACCGATGTAAGTGGCTGAACAATTATTACAGTCAAATTTGTAAACGATACCAGTTTGGTTCCATTTATTAGTTAAATCTTTACCTAATTTAACGACTGAAGTCAAAGATTTATTAACCATCGGAATTGACAATAAATTATAATCTTTTAAAATCTTTGACAATTGTGAATAATTGTCATTAAATGGAATGCAAATTTTTTGAATGCGATTAAAAAATGATTTTTATTGTTTAATAAAGTGGCCTGATGATGGTGTCAAACCAAGACACCGAAACGTTGCACAACTAATGTAACATTGTTTCATTTAACACTCTTCCGATAATCGAATTAAAAAATAAGGATTAAAAACTACAATAACGGAAGGAAAAATCAACTATATATTAAAGGAAATTTAATCTTTTTTTATAAATTTATTTCTGAGTCAGAAAAAATTTGTGTCTTGACAATTTTTTAAAGTAATTTTTATAGTCGAATATTGAATTTCAGTTTTTTTTTATTAAATTTGAGCTTTTTATTAAATGAAAGCTTTTTTAGAAACACGGAAGTACTTCAATTTGTTTCAGAATTTATTTCTGATTCAAAAAAAAGATTTGTGTCTTGACAATTTTTGTAAACAAATTTTTGGAGTAGATTAAAAAGTAAAATTTCTGTTTTAAGTATTTTTCATCATTTTTAAAATCATGATTATATTTTTAACAGTAATAATTTTAATAATAATAATAATAATAAAATAACCATTACTACCGAACTAATTTTCAAAAAGAGAACTAGAAAAATCCCTCTATTCACAGCAAATGATAACATCATCGACTTGAGTGTGATACCAGTAGATGTCAGTAGAATTACCTCGCCTTGAAATTCAGCACTAAAAGTAAGGGGAATTTTGTATGGGGGAATATAGAGTAGGAGTTGTATAGTAGAAGCACAGCAGAGCAACTGCTGAAGGGAAAAGAGATGTGAGGTGGTAAAAGTCGTCGAGTTCGAATTGAAATGAGTGTGCGCGTGCTAATCTGTGCAGTTTGTGTCTTTTAACATGGCAGAAGGGTCCCGTTATCGGGGCTCAGTAGATGCATTATTATTTGTTTAAAACAATAATAAATTACTACTATCAATCATTAAAAAAATAAAAATTGTGCGCGCCCTGTGTTGTCATAATCAACAAAGTTATTTCAGGGAAGATCCTTATTCAGAACAAGGACGAAGTTGGTGACCGCGCCTGAAAAGGAGACAGAACAACAACAGCGTAAGGTTAGGTTTCTTGTTTTTGTCTGTGATCTGTGTGTGTTCGATTTGTACTGCTTCTTTTTCTTCTATTGCTACTTTTTTTTCTTTTTGTGCTTTGCCCTTCTTATTCACCTGCAGTGATTTTTTGTAAAATCTCTTCCTGTTTGGAGATTGTAAATTGCGAATCCTTTCACTTTGTCATGTATATATAAGTGTCTTAAAATTCATGGAGAAATAATTTTTCTTTTTACAGATGCCTTCGATTTTTTTCTCCAACCCTTGTTAATATGATTAGACACTTGTTTATTTGTGCCGGTGATGAGTGAAAAATGTTTCTTTAGTTGTATTGTTTGGAAATAAAGCATAAGAATTGTGCTCTCTTTGATGTTTGAGGCTGTAAAGAATTTTTAATTGTTGATTATATACAATATGCTTCTTTTGTTTTGCGGAATTACTTTGTGGGATGGGAGAAGAATTCTCTGGAATGGTATTTATATAGAGGGAAAGTAGAAAAGATCAAACGTGTTTTGGTTTTTTTTTCTCTTTTTCGCTTTGTTACTTTTTAATCAGTTTTTAATTACTTTGGTCAACTTCTGTTTACTTTAGTTAACTTTTGTCAACTTTTGTCAACTTTTGTCAACTTTTGTTAATTATTGTCAACTTTTGTTAACGGTTTACTATTGTTAACCTTTGTTTACAATTATTTACATTTATTTACCTTTGTTTTCAATTACCACAAATTTACGGATGCAGCATCAAAGTTCTGTTAAAGATTGTATGGATGCTAGGATGTTAACAACATTAATGCTTTCTCAATTGGTGACTGCAATCAATTTTTAATCCCTTGAGGTCAATTTTTATACTAATTTTGAACATCAAAATTGTGATGAATTAAAAGATTCTTCGTTTTAATACACTATACATCACTTTCTCTTGGATTTTTAATTTTTAACAGATTTAGAAGTATCAAAATTTTAAGGATTATAGAATAGAATTTTTGCACATTTACAAACATATAATTGAGAACAAAGTGTAAAGAGTGCAACATATAAAAGAGTGCAATAATTTATACCTATTGCTAATGCATAATATGCGTAACAATAATTACAGATTAAGAATAAGTTTCATGTTCCTAAAGAATGACTATTGAAAAATTAACAACAAATGTTCTGCTATTTCTCATAATCCATTCATTGGAATTTTGATACTGCATCTAAATCTAAATGTTATCAAAAAAATTTGTTTTTAAACATTTAAATGTAATTAAAAACAAGAGGAATCAAGTATACACTGAAAGTGTACAAAATTCCAAAGAATGCTGTTAAAAAATTACAAAAAGAAAACAGTTTAAAAATTTTCCAACAGCCACTCCTCAGCTTTCTGATGCTTCTCAGTTTGTAATTGCAGGCAAATTAATATAAAGTAATAACAATTAAGAAGAATCGTGTAATTAAATGATTGTGCTGAATAAGCTCAAGAATTTCCAACCTGTTGTACTGAAGACTAATATAAAGTGATTACAAGTAAAAGCACTAAAGTATAAAACAAGTTCGACAAGTGAATAGTTCGAACAGTCAGTTATGTTTCATTATTTTGTTTCAACTATCTCAATTTTGTTATTAGTTAACAAATGCAAAACCTGTAAAGCATTAAAAAAATAAAAAAGTACCAGAAAGTATAATTTCCAGACCAAAATCATATTAAAACAAGCAACTATCTAGAAATTAGAAAACTAAATACTCCAAAATTATTCAAAAATAAAATCTGCATACTCTAGTATGTTTGTTATATTTAAAATAATCCAAAACATTCGTTATTGAGAAAACAAATAAAATAATGTTTTTCAAACAAACAATGTAATGTAGAGGATTTAGGAAACGAGGATTAAAAAGAGATATGAGTGACAGCAATAAATTACATGAGTCGACAGGCGAGATAACAATTACATAAGGGAGTAGATATGAAAAGTTATGCAAGTTACATTCATGTAAACTGAACAGATGGCATTTGATGCAAAACATTAAAGGTGTACATATACCGGGAACAGTTTTGAGTCCTGGAATTGGAATCGATTGAGTTACGATTATTCAATTCGAATTGTTGGTTTCTTTATTGACACACATTGTCGTGTGACTATCTGCATTTATGTAGGTACATATATATAGGTTTACATTTATGTACACGTAGGTCATTAAAAACACGCTTCCAATTTCTCCATAATTGTTCAATTACAATCTCTATAGATTCACATAGATGTATACATATATAGGAAAATTTAGGGTCATTTAGGCTACAATCTAAACAGTTGATTTTTTTGGGATTTATTTAAAGAATTAAAATTAAGTATAACATGGGAATATTTTAACATCAGTTTATCGTTCTTAATTTAATAGATTTAGAAAAAATAATAGATTGAAAAAGATTAAGATTGAAAAATCAATGTTTTGGTATTTTGACTCACATTCTGTAAACTAAAAATTGGAACAAATTTATAAATATTCTTATTAATTGATGTCGTGGCAAAATTTGTCTTCGACTAATGCCAAAAATATTGTTCTTGATTTTGTTGAATCAAGGGATTCTTGAATTAGTGAAAACAAAGAAAAATACTTGTAAGGGTTGATGCAAAACGACCATATTGTAGTATTACAATAATTTAAATAATATTTTATTTAAATTTTCTTCCACCATATATAATAATATTCTAGAAAACAAATGTCTAAATAATTCTATATTCGTGTCTTATCTGTAAAATACATAACAAATAGAATACACGTTTTCACTTATCTTTTCGTTTAAACACCTATTCATTGATTTTGCAATCCGACTGCCATATGTATAAATTCAGATACTGTGTTTTACTATTTAATTAAATTTGAATCTATTCATAAAATAATATAAAAATCTTTTGCAGCCAAAGAGAAAATTTGAACTTCAACACGAATTTTTTAATTGAAATTAATTTTTGTTTATGCTTATTGGAAAAGTTTGTAAAATATTATTTACTGATTTAACGAAATGAATAAGTTTATAATATTAATAATTTTATTAAATGATTTAAAATCAAATTTCTGATTTTCAGTTTTAACAACTATATTCAAATAGTAATTGTATTATTCCTGTATGTGTATACAGTACAGGAAACAAAGACAATTATCTTTGTTTGCTTTAGTGCCAATAACATTATTTGAATACAATAGCATTGGCAGAAGTGTGCTTAATCGTAAAACCGGTATATTGTTTTATGAATCATATAAATCTTTACTATTCAGATTCCAGCGTAAATTTACTAATTAAGAATTTTTATTTCATTGGAGAGGAAATTTTTTTACATTCAAATCGAATGTGTCATTTTAATAATAATAATACTAATAATAGTAATAAAGATAATAATAATAACAATAATAATTAATTAAATAGTCTTCGAACAATAATAATAATAAGATGATAAATCTTTTGTTGAAAATTAATATCTTTCCTCGCATAATTTATCATTTTCAGATATAGAGTAAAATATTCAAAATGTTCTATAAATAAAAATTCCGTCTGTCGTCGATATTTTTCGCACTACGAGCTTCACTTAAAAACGGCTTAACCAATCAAAAGTCAAACTTGGCAATCTGTTGGGTATTAGCGAAACTTAAAATCTTAGCCATATTTGATTAAAAAATACAAACCTAGACGAAATTTACGATTTTTTGCCAAATAAAATTAAAAAAGATACAAAATTTTGTTTTAAATTTATTTTTCGGTAAAATATTGTTTAATTGCAATAATTAAACTTATATTGTTATTTTTTTATTTTCCATTTCTTCAATTTTTAAACCATCATCATTAAATTTATTTTATTTTTTAGTTTAGTAAATGGAAAATAGTAAATAAATAAATTATTTAAATAAATACAATTTTTCTCCGAAAGACACTTATAGTATAAGTTTAATAAAAATTGTAAGGAAAAATTGTACCTTTTTGGAAATAATAAAACTAATCATGAGAATTTTCAAATTTCGTAAGTTAATTAAAAAAATTGACATATTTTTTGAGAGAATTATCACACTATATTACGCTTGAATATTATCTTTAAAATAAGTCAATATTAACAGAAAAACATATGTAAATTATATTTCACAAATTGTGTAAATTACAATTTATACAAAAGAACAAGGCAAATACGAGAATATTTTTCGTCTCTAAAAAATAAATTCAATTATTTTGTTCGTGGTTCAATTTTTCAAAAATTGTAATAGATTTTAGTAGCTTAGAGGGGAATAAATAATAATAATAATAATATAATAAATATTAATTTAATATAAATAAAATTAATAGATTAAAAAAAATAAACAATTCAATTTATTATTAAAAAAATTTTTTCAAATAAAATTCTACTCACAAGAATAATAAAAATTCCAGAGGAATTGAATCATTCAGAAACTGTTAATAAACTTCTTCACAATAATTATTTTAAAAAAAATGAATAAAAAATAAAAATAAATATATAAAATAAATAATAAATTAAATATATTTTTATGAACAATAAATTTTTTTACATGGATTCAATTATTTTTAAAAGTAATAAAATTGTTTGCAGAAATTTAATTATGTTATTATATTGAAAAAAAAAAATTTTTTACTTCATTGTAAAATGTGTCATTATTGTCAACTAATAGAATGACCCATTTCTCACGTGTCACAAGAAAAATGGTCATTATTACTGTTTTTAAGATAGAAATTATGACTTCAAAACTTTTGAGTGATCAATAAATAATTCACAATGGCACTTTCAACTTTTAAGTGCGACTATGGTCCAAAAGTGTCTATTGAGAATAATTTATTGTGTTTTTCCACGAAATTGTTTGTAAAAAAAAGAATACACATATTTATTGGATAAAAATAGTGAAAATTGTGGTAGTTTTAAATTTCAATTCTTTAGAAGTCGAGGACTTTTGAAACACGTTTTTCTTTATTGGAACACGTTTTTCTTCATATTACTAAAGTAGAAGATAAGAAAAAATTTAATCTAAAAAATTTATTCTAAAAGTATTTTTTAGATGAATTTTAATTTTTTAAATACTTCTTCACTTATTTTTCCCTTTTAAAATACGTATCTTTGATTTTTCAATACATTTTTTTCAAAACATTTTTCACATCAGAAAAACTGTCGATTAGGTCAATTTATGATATTTTTTTGTGTCAATTTGACACAATTTGCCAATTTTTGTCTCAATTTGACAACATCAGAAAGTCAATTTATAATATTTTTTGGTGTTAATATCTTATTTGGGTCATTTTAGGTGAAATTTGGAAAGAAAAATTTTTTTTTTGGGAACAATTTTTTTCTAATTTGTATGTAAAAAATAAGAAAAGACGTATTTTGAAATTTTTTATTCAGTAAAAATTGGGAAAATGGTAAATTTTTTAAATTCAACTTCTTCAGGAGCCGAAGATATTTGTAGCACGTTTTTCTCTAATGCTTGTGGGAGATAAAAAAATTTCCCCACAAAAAATTAATCCTTTTTTCTCCAAGTTTCTGGATATTCAAGAAAAAATTACGTAAATACAGCAAAAGTATTTGAAAAATTGAAATTTATTTGAAAATGTAACTTTTTTTTCTTAAAAAATGGAGAAAAGAAAAATTTTCCAATATTTTTTTGAAATTTACTCAATTTTTTCTCTTTTAGCCGAAGAATTCAATAAAAACGGTAGAAAACTTCTATTGTAATATTATAAAAAAAACAAATTGATAACTTCTTTCACATATTAAATATTCTATAGTAATATAGTTACAAAAATTTCGAAAGTAGATAACTTTGATTTGGAGAACAATCACTTTTTGGTATTAATTTCAATTTTTTGATATTTTCGTTGTAGATACGTAATTTTTTTGGTGAATATCTAAAAACTTCTAAAAGAAGGAATAAATTTGGCACAGTAGATTTTTTCATCTTCTATTACAATTGGAAAAAATTGTCTTTCCAAAATCTTCGGCCCCCGAAGTAGTTAAATTTTAAATTATCCTAACTTTCACAATTTTTATTCAATAAAAAAATAAAAAAACACCTTTTTTCCTATTTTTTGCATACAATTAGAATAAAAATTCATCGAAAAAATATTGTTTTCCGAATGAAAATTTCACCTGGAATGCCTCATGTGTGAATTAAAAAATAAATTTCATAATATTTTGCTGAAAATTAAATTGTAAGACGACATATGTTCTCTCTTTAAATACGAAGCCGTTTTCACATATGTATTACGTTACAATCAGTGGACAGTTGAAGTCTTTCAAGAATAAAGCTACTATGTACATATATCAAGTCCGCTAAGCTCCATCCACCTGTTATTGATATTATTTTATAACACCATTACAACAAACATTCAATTATCTTTTCTCTCGATTGTTTATTTACAAAAAAAACCTCATAATATTTATTACAATATATCAAAAAGTATTTATTATTATTTATTTATAATCAAAAACGTTTCCATTCTTGCAATCGCGATAAACAAACAGAAATTGTATCTATAAATATTGATTTCCACTTTCTTTTTGTCAATATTGAAACGATTTCATGAAAAAAAATTTTTATTTATGCAGTTAAAAAATAACAATTACAATTTTCTTGAAAGTTTAGCTTTAAATTATATATGAAAAAGAATTATTATAACAGTATTTGTAAATTTTGCTATGAATATTAATTAATGTCTCATTTCTTCTGTCTTCGTTTTTAAAACAAAAGTGCACTGACTTGCTCTCGTTTACATATATAATGAAAGAAAAAAGTATGTGACCGCCTTATTGTTGGACTATATATCTATATCTAATATTACCATACGCGTACAGAAAAGTTTCTATTTACCGACACTATATCTTTTATCGTTAAATTTTTTTCGTTTATAAAACATAATTGTTTCAATAAACGAAAAATGAAAGCAACATTTTTCACTGCAGTATTTTCGACAAATATTTTTTTTAAATAAATTCAATTTTTGCGAAGAATATCATCACTTTTGAAAATAATCAAATTATTTTCATGAATATTGTTACTTACGAAAATAATTGAATTTTGTAAACAATTTTACTACAAAAATTCTTAAAATGATTAAATAAATAATTTTATAGAATATTAATATAAATTAATTTCTCACTCGTTTTTTAAATTAATTAAAAAGTATGAAAAATTCGGAATTTCAAAGATTTTAATTTGAAACTTCTAGAAAATTGAATTTTTTTGTACATATTCAAGCTTAATTGCTATTAATATTCAATCATTATTTAAAATTTTAACTAAAACTAAAATACTAAATTCATAAAAAACTAATACTAAATTACTAACTAAAACTAAATTTTAACTAAACTAAAATAGATTTTTAAATTAATTTTTAATTAAAATTAAGGTGAATTTAATTATTTAAATAGAAAAAAAGTTATTTCTTGAATTATTGAATCGTTTTCAAAATTGAATTCTCATTTAGAATTTTATGAAAATTTTGTTTAATAATTGAATTTTTTCGACGAAGTCAAAACTTTTAAAAACTTTTAAAATTAATATGTTCAACGTTTTTTAATTAATTATTATTATTATTATTATTATTATTATTTTACCCAAAGAAAAATTTTATTTAAACCAAATATAATTTGAGTTTAACAAAAATATACTTATTTACTTGTTTAAAATAATTTTATTTTGGTACAAATATTTTTTAAAATATAATGAAAAAAATAAAATATTTTAAAAGTAAAGAAAAAAAAATTACTCGATCTAAATAAACTATACTTGTCCTAAATAAAATTACTTTGGTCCAAATAAATTTTATTTGGACCAAAAAAACCTATTAAAAAAAAAAATAAAAACTTCAGTCTCGTCCAGAATTGAAGCATTTTTTTTCTAAGCCAATTTTTCTCTGCCTCAATCAAATACTTAAAAAAAATTACGCCAAAAATTAAATTTATCAGAGTTATTAAATACTTGTTCACGTGCAAAAAAAAACAAATTGTCTATATCCTTGTCTCAGCCCAGATAAGAAAAAACGTTTTTTCTCTATTTTTACTTCATTTTTTTGATAAGAATACTCCAAATGACAATTTTTATATATTCAAATAGATATGAAGAAAAAAAGGCATAAAAAAAATTATTCGCATTTTGTTTGTCTTGAATATTAATTAAGTGAAGAAGTGTCATAAATTGAGTTCAACTGAAGGTTGCAAGCAACTTTTAATAATAATTTAATCAAGTAAATTATCTAAGTGTAGGCGACATCAGTGAAAGTTACATCATATAGTTATGCTAATTATTCTAATACGTTTATAAACGTGCAGTTTCTGGTCAAAATTTTAGAGCTTGTTTTAATAGTTCGCTGAGAATCTATAGTATATAGAGAGAGAGATGGGGAAACCTAATTAGTGCGTCAATCAATTCATTATATTAATTTAGAAAAGTTGAAAATTCTATTTAAATTATTGAATTTTTGAGAAGAATTTTATTAAATAAATGTAAAAATAATTTAAATTTTCACAAGAACTTTAAATATTTTTTTAATATAAATTCAATTTTTGAGAAGAATGTCATTACTTTTGAAAATAATTAATGAATATTTTTATTTACGAAAATAATTGAATTTTGTAAATAATTTTACTACAAAATTCTTAAAATGATTGAATAAAAAATTTTATAGAATATTAATATAAATTAATTTCTCACTCTTTTGGCAAATTAATCAAAAAGTATGAAAAATTCGGACTTTCGAAGACATTAATTTGAAACTTCTAGAAAATTGAATTTTTTTTTACAAATTCAAGCTTAATTGCTTATAATATTCAATCATTATTTAAAATTTTAACTAAAATAGATTTTCAAATTAATTTTTATTAAAAATTAAGGTAAATTCAATTAATTAAATGGAAAAAAATTATTTACTCAATTATTGAACCGTTTTCAGAATTGAATTCTCATTTAGAATTTTATCAAAATTTTTTAATTAATTGAAATTAATGAATTAATTGATTAATTAATTAATTAATTAATTTCAATTAAAGAATTTAATTTTTTTTGACGAAGTCAAAAATTTTAACAATAATTGCATTTTTTGAGGAGTTTAATTAAAACTATACTAAAAATAATTGGAATTTTGTAAATTAATTTTTATTATTTATCACAATATAATTGAATTTCTGCGATGAAATTTTTAAATAATTTGTAAATAATATAATTTGTGTAAAATTTTAATTATTTATGAAAATACTTAAATATTTGCGTAGAAATTTATTAACATTTTTTTTCAAATATAATTCTTTTTATAAAAGTTTATTAACATAGTAGATATTAAAGTTCGTGAAATTGAGGAAAATTTTTTAATGTATTTGAAATTTTGACAAGAATTTTATTACATTTTTTTGAAAATAATTGAATTTCAGAAAAGAATTTCATAACTTCTGAAAATGATTGAATATTCTTTTGACGAACATTGTTATTTATGAAAATAATTAAATTTTGTAAAGAATTGTACTGATATTCATAAAAATAATTGAATAAATAATTTTATAGAATATTGTCAGTTATAATAGAATGAAAAATTCAGAATTTCAAATATTTTAATTTGAAAGCTTTATATAATTATTTTTTTTTACAAATTCGCGCTATAATGGTTTTAATATTCAATTACTGAAAATTTAAACTAAAATCGTTTTTTAAATCCATTTTTCTAAGAAACTGCTACGAGAATTCAATTATTTAAAAAGAAGAATAAATAATTTATTTCGAATATTAAATATTTGTTTAAAATTGAAATCTAATAGAAAATTTTATCAACAAATTTTTAAATAATTGAATTCTTCCGATGAATTTTGAATAAATTTTCAAAAATAATTGCACTTCTTGAGAACTGCAGTTAAAATTGTATTATAAATATTTGAAATTCTGCGACGAGTTTTACTATTTATGAAAATAATATGAAATTATTACGGAGAAATTTATGAAAAAATTTCTTAATAATTGAATTCGTGTGAAATTTTTATTAATTATGAAAATAATTAACTGCTTGCGTAGAATTTTATTAAAATTTTTTTAAAATAGTTGAACGACTGCAAAATTTGTATAATATTCTAAAAATTCAATTTTCTATTGTTTTTGACTAAAATTTTTTATATAAATCCACTATTTTCAATAATTAATTAAATACACTTTTAAATATTTAAAATTTTTAATTAAAAAGATTTTCTTATTATTAAAATATTTCAAAAATCTGTTCATAAAAAGTTCTATATAATTAAATTAATTAAAAGTTGAAATTTTATATGATTTCAAATTGAAACCTTTCGAAGTTCCTTTATTGAAGAAATTTGTAAACACAACTCTTTTAAATGTAAATTATTTTTGAAATTTTCCGATAAAATTACAATTTTTGTTATTACTGTTATTTAAAATTATTATTTAGCTCTTCAAGAAGTGAGTTGCTTAAAAAGAAATTATTGTCACAAATGGAAAAAGTTAAATGTTTTGTATTAAAATTCATGGTAATTTCATATACTTTTCGAGACAAACGAAAAAGATACTAAAAATTCAGATATTATTAATAAATTCTAAAACTTCATTTTTTCCACTATTTTTAATAAAATCCTTGACCATTTCCTTGAGTTCTCTGATCAATGCTACTTTTTCCTAGGATCCTAAAGTTCTGAACGTTCAAATGAACGAAATTTATTTATTTCTTTTAAAAATTAAATTTTTATTTCAACTACTTTGCTTCACTATCCAAAAAATTAATTACTGAGTTTGTAAACGTAATATTTTTGTTTATAATTTTTTTTAATAATTAGTAGTTTATTAAAATAGCTTGAATAAAAAATATTTCGTTCATTTAAACGTTCAAAACTTGGGGATCATATTTTCCTACATTGTCCCGAATTTTTCTATCAAAGTACATTTACGAAAAAAATTGTTTTTTTTTTAAAACAATTTTTTTTAATTTTAATTTTAATTTTTTTAAATTATTATTAATTATTTCCATAAGATAAATTTTCTCGTCAATTTTATTTCCTCCATTTAATAATTTAAAATGAAATAAATAGCAACTTCAAAAAAATTAAATAATGAAATCACATAATGAGATAATCACACTTAAGTGGTATAATTAAAAGCAATAATTAAAAATAATGTCATTTTAGTGATAATTAAATTATTTTCGAAATTACTATAACACAAACACAAACACACAGGCTCTGAAATTGTGTACATGCGATGACGGCGACGACGAGAGCTCTTACAAATGACACTTGGACAATTCTCGCTCTGTCAATTGTGCATAACTCAAAGCTTGTCACCAGTGACACTTCCTGTTTCCTCGTGGCGTTACCCACGCAATTTCCTCCAGGATAACGAGTTTCACACATTATTTCATTAATTCTTACCTCCACAAATCATTTCGCTGTATTCACTGTATATATGAACATTTTGTGATTTCTGACAGAATGTACCTATATATGCGTACATATCGACAAGTTAACTAATATATGAAATAAATACCGCATTTTTTCTTTTTTTTTTTCTAGAAAATATCCTATGTAATTATTAACAGTATACAGGCATATAAAAATTTACCGAGAATATTAAAAAAAAAATTTTTTATTGACTTCGCAATACACGTTTCCGTAGTTTTTACAATGGAATGAATAGAGTCATTAAAAATAAATGTTTCAAATTCTAGTTCTTGCTTAAAAGAGTATTTGTATTGTAATTTTCCTTTTTTTCAGTGAAATATATCGAAAATAATAGCACTTACAATTTACAAATTATAATATTAAATCAATAAATAATTTATTAACTAATTATAAAAATGATAAATATAAAATATAAAATGATAAAATAATTATAATTCATAATAAAAGGAATTTATCAATCTTTCAAGTAAAAAAAAATATAAATATAAAAGATAAAATAATTAATTAAATATAAAAATAAACAAATCTGTTTTTTTTTTTCATTACTTTTTCTATTATTATTATTTTGTTTTTAATTTAATTTTATTAACTTGTGATTATTTTATAATAAAAGTACCAGATACGATAGTTTTTATAATTTTATTCCCCTTCTTTCCTTTTATTGTTATTTATTTTTACGCTTTTTAATTCAGTACATATTTTCCTATAAAATGTTCCTAAAGTTTCGAACGTTCAATTGAAAACTTCTTCTAAATTTTATTTTATTTACAGAAAAATTATTTTTGAGATTAAAACAAATTAAAGTTAAACTAAATATTGTTTAATTTCAATTATCATTCATTTTTGGACAGTAATTTTCAACAAATTTTTCAATTTTTAATTTAATTTGAAAAATAATTTCATTCATTTGAACTTTAAAAATCTTTAGCCCCATTTTAATTAATTAATAAACAAATCTGTTTTTTCCATTAATTTTCTATTATTATTATTATTTTGTTTTTAATTTCATTTAATTAATTCTTGATAATTTTATACAATGTTAATTATTTTATATAATAAAACGAAAAGTTTAAATGTAAATTAAATTATTACAAAATAAATAAAACCATATTATTAAAAAAACGGTTTTATTTATTTTGTAATAATTTTATTTTCCATTTTTTCAAATCCTTATTGTGATAAAAAAAAATAAAAATTTGTACTTTATATTACAGTTTACAAAATAATAAATATAAAATTTGTAATTTAAATGAAATTTTCTTTTTATTATTTTGCAAATTGTAATAAAAAGTACAAATTTTTATTTTTTTTACCACAATAAGGATTTGTTTATTTAATCTTATGAGAAATATTTTTTTGTGAGAAAATACATATACAATTCGAAAGAAATTGTTCCAAAAATTTTTTTTTCCCTGCGAAACTTTCACAAGGAATTCCTCATTATCGATATTATTATTATTATTTTTATTAATGTATTCACATAATCCAGTATTGAATAGAATATTTTTCTAAGTTTAGAATATTTTTGAAAGCGTTATTATGTTAAAATTTAAACTAATTGAAAGGTGCGCTAGAATAATACATCGTTTGCCATTCATAAATGTATGGAAGGTGTCTGGCCCGGCAGATAATGGCATTTTAGCATAACCATTATCTGTAGTTCCAGTTTTTTTATTGTTTGATTTTTTTTATTTGTTTTCGTTATAAAAAAAATACGGCATAAAAAACTAATCACTACGATCGTATTATAACCGAATTTTTTGCAATTACTACAAAAAATATTATAACCATTTTTTACAATTACTACAAAAATATTATAACCATTTTTTTACAATTACTACAATAATATTATAATAATTGAAATAATTCAAATAATTCCAATGTTACAATATTTATTATTTATAAGTAAAAATAAGTAAAAATATTTCAAAATTACAATATTTACAATATTTAAAAATTAGATAATTTTTATTGTAACTTTTTTTTCGTTTCAATTAGTTACAGATTATAGAATTAATTATGGAAAACAGTTTTGAAAAAGAATAATAAATTTTTTTTCAATATATAGAAAATAATATATTTTTTGAAAAAAATTTGTAAAAAATTTGAAAGAAAAATTTTGTAGCAATTTTGATCGAATGAAACAATTTTGAGATATAAAGTAATATTCTAAATGTTTCTAGAGTGTTAATCCTTATCGTCATTTTCTGCAAAGCCAAGAAGTGGCATAAAATTGGAAACTAGTACATAAAGGCACTGCAGTTAAAGTAGTTGGCACTAAAACTCTGCCTATAATATTGTAGCGGGTCAGAAATAGTTGGAAGTATTTAAAAATTTTTATTTAAATACAATACAAAATTTATTACTTTATTTCTATGTCAATTATTAGAAATTGAGTTATAAAAAATAGAATTACAAATTTAAAAAATTAAAAAATTAAAAGAATAAAAAAATAAAAAATCAACAAATGAAATATTAGAAAATGATGAAAACAAAAAATTGTAAAATTAAAAAATATTTAAATAAATATTTAAATAAAAAATGTAATTACAAATTAAAAAAATTAAAAGTATAAAGATTAAAAATTAACGAATAAAGTATTAGAAAATGATGAAAACGAAAAATTGTAAAATTAAAAAATGTTTAATCTACAGTCATGGCAAAAATTAGAATTTAAGAAACAAGATAAATATAATTTTTAAATTAGGAAAATTTTTTGAGTTCAGTAATTTTATATGTCAACAGAAACGAAAAATTAGACATGAAAAAATATTAATTTTAACATTTTAAGCTGTGAGCAAAAAAAACAAAAATTGAGGAAATCGTATTTTTCGTAGTGTTGAAAAAAAAATAAAAAATTTTTTCCTTATTTTTTTTTTGTGAAAAATTAAAGTGTTTAGTAAGTGCATGTCTTCTTAAGAATATTTCAAGTGACACGAGCTTTTTGGTAGTCGCACTTTTTCATTAAAAGTTCACAGCTGCTCAAAGTATTTCACAACTCTCTTCATGGCTTCTCGTAATTAGGGCCATGCTTGTGTAACAGGCTTGTTATTTTTAGGATATAGAATCCGTGTATGTATAACAAATAAAATAGATATATACGATTCTTTTATTTTTCTCATTTTGGAAAATTTATTTCTCTCTCTTTTTCTTCTCAAAAAAAAATCAAAATGTCGGAAAAGTTTATTTCAAATTTATTTGTTAATTGCTTGAAACTATTTAATTAACAAAGACACTCAGAGACAAATATTATTTAAAATCAAAAATTCAAAAATAAATTATTTCAGTCAAAGAAAATTATGTTTGTCATACAGAGCCTACTAAATTAGTTCTTTGTTTTAAATAGAAAATTTTCTTTAGCACAAATTTAATTGTTTTTAAAAAAATTTAATAAAACTCTTCTCAAGAATTCAATTATTTTTAAAAAGTTGAATAAAATTCTTGACAAGAATTCAAATATTTTTATAAAGAATAAAATACTTAAACTATTTTAATAAGTAATAAAAAATTGTTTAAAAGAATTCAATTATATTTTCATAAATAATACAATTTTTCATGGAATTTAATTATTTTCGATACAATTTTCACAAAATTCAACGGAAGAATTCAATTATTTACAAAAAGTTTAATAAAATTCTTCACAAGAATCAAATTATTCTCAAATTGTTAAATAAAATTCTTCGGAAAAAATAAAATAATTTTCAAAAAGTTGAAAAAAATTCTTCACAAGAATTAAATTGTTTCCATAGATAAAATTCTTTACTAGAATTAAATTTTTTTAAATAATAAAATCCTTCGCAAGAATTTTAATTAATTATCAAAAAGTTCAATTAAATTCTTCACCAAAAATTAATTATTTTTATAAATAATAAAATTCTTCTGAAGAATTAAATGATTTTAATTAATATTAAAAATTTTTCACAAGAGATCAATTATATTTTTAAAAATAATAAAATTTTCTAAGGAAATATTTTTAATTATTTTCGAGACAATTTTGACAAAAATACACGGAAGAATTTAATTCAAATTTATATATACTCGAAAATTTATTTAAACCCTTTATAAAAATGAAGTTACTTTCAAGCAAAAAAAAATACTTTCAATAAAAATTTAATTAAAATTCTAGAAAGAATTTTACTATTTTCAAATATTTTATTTTTGAAAAAAATAAATATTAAATTAATATTCTTTTTAATTCTAATATTCCTGTTAATTTTCTTAATATTCTTATACATTCTTATTAAAATAATTTTTAAATTCAAATAATTGTCATTAATAAAAAGATTTTTTTACATGAGTCTATAGAGCATGAGGGCAAAAAACTAGATATGAATATTTGTCAAATTTCAAGAGACTTTCTTATGAGTGCGTAAAAATTTTTAGGGTGAAATGTAATATCACGCAAAGGCTTTTGAAAATATTGTCAAAGGCTTGAAAGTCTTTATGCGAAACTAAAAGAGAAAGAGAGATGAAAAGAATATTTCGAGAATAGGGCCTAGTTTAATTGAGGAAGTGAGAGTATTATCAATGAGAAAAAAATAGAATTTTTAAAGCGGTTTTTTGATGATTATTTTTATCACAAACAGTGGCAGAAAAATTTGAATCACAAAATGATTCAAATACCACTGGGAAAAAAAATTTATTTAAATTATATAAAATTACTGCGTTGGATTAAATTTAATCTGATTAAATTACTTGTCTATAAGCCATTTAATATTTGTTTGAACTAAGTACGTAATTAATTTATTTATTTGTTTATTAATTTATTATTTTATTAATTTACTAATTTATTAGTTTATTGATTTGTTAATTTATTAGTTTATTATTTTATTTTTTTATTAAGTTACTAATTTATTACTATATTGATTAGTAAATTCATTAATTTATTAATTATTAATGTATTTATTATTATTTATTACTAATTTATTAGTTATAAATTTATTAATTATAAGTTCATTGTTCCAATTAAGATTTATTCAGTGAAAATCAATTTAATTCAAAGAATTCATGTTATTTAAATCAAATACATATTTTTTAGATTAAAATAAAAATCAGTTCATCCAAGTAAATAGTTTTCAAAAAATGTTAATTCAATGAAACAAAAATATTTTTTCAGTGAAAAATTCCAAACCGCAATTTATTATAAATTACAAATTACACTTGTCGCATTGAAAAAAGTTTGATTGAAATAACCGACTATAATTGGCTATTGTAAAATATGTATTTACATGAATTAAATAATTTTTATTTGAATCAATAAAATGGTTCAATTTATATTTACTCCAATTACTGAAATTATTAATTTAAAAACAATTTATTTGATTTTACCAGGCCTGGATTTTACTATAAAAAATGATTTGATTAAAATACATTTTTTTCAGTGAATTTAAATTTTTTAAACACGAAAAAAATATTCTTTTTATGCAAAAAAATCCATGAAAATTGTTTTTCTTTAAATTTCTGTATACGAACTATTTAATACTTCGGGATAATAATTAGCAATTTTCTTTATAGATTTTTTTTCTTTTTTTACAGTTTTGAAAGTAAACTCATTATTATCTTTCTTTATCAGAAACTATTACTAGAGTCGATGATATCAATAGAAAAATTGTCACAAAGTATTTGCATTTTTCCCAAGAAAGTATATATATTTATTTCTGTCACAGACATTTATTGAATTGTGAATATCTAATGTCAATTTACATAAATTTCTAATGAAATCGCGTGTTGAGACTTTGTAAGAATAAAATGTTTTATTATTCATGACACTATACCGTAAACTTATATAATTTAAAAAATATTTTTTTTATTATACTTCATAATTTTTCTTTTCGTTCCCAAATGAAAAAAGAATAATCAGTTGCGTGTAATATACTGTGAAAGAAGAATAATAATAAATAAATAAATAATCTAGTTATCTATTACCGAGAAACAAAATATGCACTTGATAGCAAATAATCAATCAATCGAATTTTTTCTCATCGAGAAAAAGAAAATACTACCTTAATCTTTAGCTGGAAAGAATAATCGTAGACACCTGTTGTTACAACACCTGATAACTGAAAGTGACTGAAAAGCAACTTTTAGTTGATTTCCTCTTTACCGACAACAATATACCGTTCACCAATAAAGAAAATATTTTGTCTCGAAAATTTTCTAATAGCAATTTAGTCGAAAATTTTGTTTTTGTAATAGTTTAACTTTAATTAATTATTTTAATTGATTATTGGAATTAATTATTTTAATTTATTATTTGAATTAATTATTTTAATGAATCATTCTAAACAATTATTTTAATCAACTATTCTTATCGACTATTTTCATTCTACTATTTTAATCAAGTTTGTGGATAATCTCCGATTGATAAAAGGTTTTGAAACCAAAAAAAAAATTGATTATCCTTATTGATTGCCTTATCAAAAATTAATTAAAAATCTAGAGAAAATAGATAAAAAGTATTTTTCGCTATAATTGGGTTTTCAATTAAATGTATCCCCATTATATTAATTATATACTTAATGAGTAATGATATTAAATAGCTTTACTCCGGGAGTTCAGAGAGGTATTTTCTAATTTAGCTTTGAAACATTTTGTATAAAGACCATCAATTACGTTTGGATTCGAATTTTGAAATACATTATTAATGTCGTTTATTTATAATCTACATACCTGGAATTTTTTTCATTCTATTTTCGGCCTGATGTAATCAATTTTTTCTATCTAATGCAAACAATTTATTGTTTTAATATTTTTTTATAACTAATGCCAATCAATTTGTAATTAATTTTTTTTGGTATAATTTTCATAACATTTTTTTCTTTTCAAATATCGACATTAATTTTTGAATAATTTTAGATTCGAAATTCTAAAAAAATCACTCATTAAGTAATTAACTGATTAATTTTAATTATTTACTGTTTTCAAAAATAATTGAATTTTTGAGAAAAAGTTTATTAATAATATTTAAAAAAATAATTTTTGTTGAAAATAATTAGATTCTTAAAAATAATTTTATTAAACTTTTTGAAAATAATTGAATGTTTGAGAAGAGTTTTATTAAAAAGTATAAAAATAATTGAATGTTTTCAATTATTATATGTTTTGAAACATTTGATTATTTTCAAACAGTTAAATAAAACTCTTCTCAAATATTCAATTTTTTCAAAAAGTTTAATACAACAATTTTTAAGAACTAAATTATTTTCAATAAAATTAAAAAAATGTTTCTCAAGAATTCAATTATTTTCAGTATGATTGAAAAACGTTTCTCAAGGATTCAATTATTTACAAAAAGAATTAAATTCTTCATAAGAATTCAATTATTTTTATGAAGAATAAAAATTCTTCACAAGAATTCAATTATGTTCGAAACTTTTCTCATTTTTTATATAAAAATTACGTTCTTCTAATAAAATTCTAATTAAATTTCTCGAAATTTACAAATATTATTTGTACAAATTAAATTATTTTCAAAAATAATGAAATTCTTCTAAAAAAAATCTAATCATTTTGAAATATTGAACTTCTCATAAGAATTTAATAATTTGCTAAAATTTTAATTAAATTCTTCGAAAGAATTTTCTTTTAATAAATAATAAAATTATTTACAGGTTTTGAATTATTTTTGATACCAAATTTGTATAATTTACAAAATTTCTCTAAGGAAAAAAAACTTAACAAAAGTCTTCGAAGAAATTCAATTATTTTCAAAAAATTTAATAACAGACTCTTTAAAAAAACAATTATTTTCAATTTAATCTAAATTAAATTTCTCGAAGAAGATTAATTACTTTGAAATATTTTAATAAAATCCAGCGAAATGGTTCGAATATTATTTTCAAAAATTTCAATAAAAATATAGTAGGTAATTATAAATTTAATAATAATAAATTAATTTTTAGTATTTATTTAACAATCGTTTTATGAACATTTAATAAATATTTACCAAATATCAACTCTAATTAATTGTAAACAAAGATAATAATTTAATTTTTATTATTAATTACTCTCAGGAAAAAGTTTTTGTTGATTTAGAAATCATTTGATTTGACTTCTTTCCTCGATTAAAATTATTTGTTTCCTAATTCAAAATTAATTTGTAGATAAAACGTTCGTCGAGAACAAATAAATAATTTAGTAACATTTGAGTCAAAATATTTTTTTTTTTTTTTTTTTAGTAAAATATTACTTATTGTATATTATATGTAAAATTATATATACTATATTTTATTATAATAATATTACTTCAGAAAAAGGTATATTTTTTATTTATATTGAACTAGACATTTTATTTGTTTCAAATTTTTATTCCGCTTAAATAAAATTTTGTTTGGTTCAAATAAAAGTTTTATTTGTGTCGAACACAGTTTTTATTGAACGAAATAAATAAGGCCCTGAGACAAATATACTTTTATTTGACTCAAATAAATTATATTTGGTTTGAATGAAATTTTTCTCTTGTTAGAAATATTTTTATTGTACATTTATTATATTATACTTTTACAATATAATATAATAAATATACAATTTATTTAATTGAGTAAATTTATTTATTTAATTAATTAACTATTTAAATTAAATAAATAAATAACAATTGTTAAATATTGTACCTGAAAAAAAGAGATGGTAATAAAAATTGCTGCATGGAAAATATTTTTACATTCTTATTTTATAATATATATATATATATTCAATAAATTTAATCTTAAAACAGATTCAGTACAGCCATTTACAACTTATAACGAAATTTCTGAAAAGAAACGCCGATTATCAATATTTCACTAATATGCAAATGTAAAATTAATTCTGAAAAAAATTACAGTACTTATATAATAATTAATTTAAAACCCAATTTTTATGGAGTGTATATATTATTGAAAGCGTATATTGTTAAATTTTTGCATAGTCCTCAGTTATCATCTATGTACAAGGTGTAATACGTAATTCATTAAAAGCTTGTACAAAACGAAATTTCGTTTAGTACAACAAAGTGTCTGTATATATGCAGTATAAAATTCAGAGTACGCATTTTCTCCTTTCTCTTTTATTTTTACACTTAATTCTGATTAACACAGAATATTTCAAAAAAAAAAAAACTGCGTCTCATTTTTTTCTCGTGTTCTTCAAATTCAAATTTTTTTTTTAACAGGAAGATCACTTATAAAAACTCGTCAAAGAGAATATTGCAGATAAAATTGCAAATACTCTTGAAGATTTATTTTCTTCTTCTTCTTCTTCTGGTAATCATTTTAAGTCTCCTTTGACTTTTGTAACAATAAAATAAGCCATTGTGGAAGTTGTTTTTTTTTTTGCCTTTAAACGTAACCACTGGCTTCGAGTTTGAGAGCAGCTTCATATGAGGGTAAGCCCTCGTCATCATTATTGGTGAGTTCTTTAGATTTTATATGAGCCGTATCTGATTCCGGACAAACCGGAAGTATGTTCCCTAGACTCCTCGGTGATTCCTTCTTATCACTAGGCGAGGGTAAATTCTGGGGGTTGAAGATTAGGCTTTCATAAGCTGGAGGTGGTCCCGGAGTTACTGGACGGGGTACTGACGATAAGGTCCCTTCTTCCGTCCCGTTTAAACCTATCCCTCGCTCGTAACACTGCAAAAAGGGAAAGAGAAAATAATATAATAATGCATTACTGAGTCGAAGGAGAATTTTCTGATAAAACTTTAAATGATTAATTTTATTTTATCGCAAAAAATTATCTAGCTTGCAGGCCTCGGATTGTGTGACTTTTTTTCTAACTCTTCGCAAAAAAATAGATATTAGATTTTTTTCTGCAAAAAAATTTTTTTTTCTTTGATTCTACAAAATTATTTCTTTCTCATAAGTTGTAAATTAAATTTTACTAACTCACTTCTTAATTATTGATTTTATTATTCATGATAAACAAATGAATTCTTTTGATCAGTTTCATATTAAAATCTTTAAACTATTTTATCAATAATTTATTATTTATTAGAAGTATATTTAAATTTTATTAAAAATAATAAAGTTAAAATTATTGATTGAAAATATGTAAATCTAATTTTTTTGTATTTTTGCAAAAATAATTGTGGTTCTAAAGTTCTAAAATTTCAAATAAATGAAATTTATTCTATTTGCATATTTTCAAAAATTCGAATCAAAAAAAGAAAAAGAATTGAAATATTTTGCTAGGTAAGAATGAATCTTCTTAATAAACAAAATAATTTTTTTTATAAAATATACAAATTAAAAGAATTGTCAAAATTCGTCGTTCATTCGAAGGTTCAACACTTTAGGGACATAAATAATTTATGGAATTTGTTTCAAAAAAGAAAAAAAAATAAATTAAATAAAAATATTTTGAAAATTCTTTCGAGGAATTTAATCAAAATTTTATTGAAAGTATTTTTTTGTAATGATTGGAAGCAATTGAATTTTAAAAAAAAAATTTATGAATGAATTTTAAAATAATTGAATTTTGCAAAAAAAAATGTAATTGTAATTTAGTTTTTAGAAGAGTTTCATTTTTTTCTTGGAAATAATTTAATTTGCTTCGAAGAATTTTATTGAAATATTTCAAAATAATAAAATTCTTTCGGGGATTTTAATTAAAATTTAGATGTGAATATTTTCTTAAAGTAATTAAGAATAATTGCACTCTTCTAAAAAGTTTTCTAAATAATTAAATTTCGCAAAGAATTTTATAAAAATTTTTGAAAAATAATGGAATTTTTGCGACAAATTTTATATTATTTTCAGAAAATAGTTGCACTTCTTAAAAAATAATTGAATTATTCTAATTTAATTTCCACAAAGAATTTTATTAAAATATTTGAAAATAATTAAATTCTCTCAAGAAACGTAATTAAAATTTTATATAAAATATTTTTTTAAACTAATTAAATTTTTATACACATTTTTTTTAGTAATTCTTAAAATAATTGAATTTTACAAGAAATTTAATTTAAATAAAAAAAAATAATTTAACTATCTAAAGAACTATTATCCAAATTTTCGAAAACTGTTATTGTATTTGGATCGAATTTTATTAAAAATTTTTAAACATGAAAAAAATTTGAAAATAAAGAAAATAAAGATTTGTTTCGAAAAAATTTATTAAAATTGTATAAAAAATAATTGAATTCCTGCAAAGAATTGTATGATTATTAATTTTTTGTAAAGAATTTTATGAAAATTAAAAAAAAATTATAAAACATTTTATTTGACTCAAATAATTCATTAAAATAATTCCGGAAAATCTGTTTTAATTATTTTTAAAAATTCAATTTTACCTTAGACTTGTTTTTAAACATTTTCTCAATGAAAAACAAATTTACGAGAGAAATCTATGAAAACAAATCACAACTTTCTTTATTTTGTTATTACAAAAAATTTTCTTGAAACTTTTCAGAATGTATAATTAAAAGCTTTGCATGAATTCGAATAATTTACATATAACTCAGATTTACAACGACTGTTTTTTTTATTAAAAGAAAATTTATAAGGAAAATCAATTCAAAATTATTTGAAAATCAACGCTGTTGTTATATTCAAATTTGAAAAATTTCTATCGGTTCTGTTTTGAAATTATTTAAAGTAGAAAAATGAAATAGTGAAATACACTAAAAAATACAGTATAAAATAAAAATTTGGTTTTAAATTGGCTAATATTGTAAAAAAATATAGAATTGAGTAAATAAAAATTATTCTCTATAGTAAATAATACATTTTTTTGACACTTTTTTTTCTATTTGAATAGATTGTACAGTGAATTTTTTATTGCACTTTTAAGTCGATCCGAGGCCTGAGCTTGCATTTTAAAAGAGACAAATTTTTCCTACAAAATTATTTAACTAGAAGCTTTTTTTTTTAAAACCACTTTTAAACATTTTATAGAAAAAGTTTCATTTTATGTTCAATTTTACACAACAAATTTGATTCGTTTATGATTTTAAACAGCTTTGAGGGTCTTTTTTATTATTTCGAAATAACTTTTTCTTTGTTCGCATAGAAAACTTCTAATTTCATTTTCCTTTATTTCAATTGTCTCCGTTCCTCTCAATTTAATAATAAAACTAATAACAGAAAACAATGGTAATAAAAGTAATAGTGACCATATAAATAATAATATAATAATAATAATAAAAATATAAATAAACATAATAATAATAATAATAATAATAAAAAAAAATAAAAATAAAGATAAAAATATTATTAATAAAAATAATAATGATAATGATAATGATAATGATAATGAGAAATAAAAAATTGAATTCAAGATGCAACGGTAAAAACAAAATACAATTAAACTGTTAATATTATAAATTGAAAATAATAATAGTGATAATGATAATAACGGAAAAAATAATAACAAGAACAATAGTAATAGTAATAATGATAGTAATAACTAATAACAATAGAAGTAAAAAATGCTGATGATAAAATCTCATGATAACTATTCTTATTTCAAGAAAACTACTCTATAGATAAAATAATGAGCGTATCATCTTGTCGGGTTGGAGTATAAAAATTTTCTAAAGTTTATTATATTGAAAATTTTCTACCTCAACTCAACAAGATCATAGAAATATTGCATTATAGTGTCCACATTTTCAAGTAAGTATCTATATATTTTAGTTGCTTCATGATTAAATTTACGGTCACGATGAAAACAAAAAATAAAAAACAAAAAGTATAGGAAAACAAAAAATAGAAGAAAAAATAAAATGAAAACAAAAAGTAGAAACAAAAAATAGAAAAATAAACTAAAAACAAAAAGGAGAAACAAAAAATGAAAGAAAAAGTAAAAACAAAAAATAGAAGAAAAATTCAAACAAAAATTACAAACAAAAATAGAAAAAAAAATAGAATAAAAATGAAAACAAAAAGCAGACACAAAAAATAAAATCAAAAAACAAATAAATAATCCCAGAATAAAAAATAATGAGAAACATTGAGAATAAGAATATGACAATTGGCACAAGAATAGAATAACAATTTTTTTTTCTATAAAATAATTATTATAGAAATGATTGTCAACCTATTTTTAACTTAGATAAAGTTCCCTATGATTAGAATCATCTATAGAAATAGTATATCTATAGTCAAGAAGTCTAAAAGTAGACAAGGCTGTCTTAGTCGGACAACCTCTGTAAAATATTTAGAAAACTCATTAATAGGTAACTGCTCTACAAATGAATGGAAACTTGAGAGTTCATTCAAATATAAAAAATTTGAAAAATTAAAAAAATCATTTTCTTAAAAGTAAAAACCATTATTCTTAGTCTTCATCATCATTTCAAAAAAAAGAAATTCACCAAACTTTTAATTTTTATATTAAAAAAAAATTTGCCCAACAAAATTTTTTTACACTAAAATTCAGAATAAATAAAATTTTTCCTTACAAGTGTAAGGAACATCTTTCAGGGGGATTCAGGAAAAAATTTCTGAATCCCCGTTCGTTTGATGAAAAAAGTGATTTTTTTTTAAACAGTCTATCTAAACTTTATGCATGTTTTCGAAGCTTTACAAAAGATAAGATCTTCATTCTTCTGCGCCTTGTGAATATTAACGCGATCTTCCTTACTTTGATTTTGTAATAAACAAGGTTTTCGCAAAAATACATAAATATATTCCCTCTCTGAATTTAATTATCAAGAGAATATAACTCACAAAGTTTATGTTACATTCATTTGAAACGAATTTCGTTTAAATAAACTATTTTACTGCTGGCGAAACGCTATTTTTCTATTTGCTTATTTTCCGTCCTCTTTTTTTCCCCCATTATTCTTATTAATTGAATTTTATATTTCAATCATATTTTAAAGGAGAAAAAAAAATGTTCCTTTGAATCAAAAGGAATTCAACTAATGCATAAGTGATCTTTTCGTTGCATCAAAGAAATATTTCTATGAATTAAAGAATCGAAAAAGGAGAAATTCTTTTCTGGAGTATAGATGAAGTTTTACGTTTACTCAGAATTTTTTGAAATAAATTCTTCGACTGACAATTTGTGATTCAAATAATTCAAAGTTTTTGAATCAAATATTTATTTTTTAGTTCCAAATGAACATTTTAATATTTTTCAAAAAATTTGCTTTGAATTTAGTTTTTTTAAATTTAATTTTTACTTTTTTTTTACTGTAAAGAGAGTTTGATTAATATTTTTTTGATTTAAAGAAACATTTGGTTCTGTTCGATAAATGCCTCCGAAGAAAGAATGTGATCGTTAGCAAATTTTTAGTTGAACTAAATAATTTTTTTTTTAATTGAACCAAATACAGCAATTTATTAAATTATAAATCAATGTTTCATTTTAAAAAAATGTTTCTTTGTATTTTATCATTTATGTCAAAAAAAGAACAAATAGAAAAAAAATACCCGCAACTTTATTAAATTCTGCAAATATAATGACTATTTAACAAAAGAATTTTCTTTTCAACATTAACTTTGTGATATTAATTTTCTTTCAAGCATTTTTTTCTTCATCAATATAATAAATAGAAAATTTTATCTACAAAAAATCGAGAAAGAAAATTATCCCTCTCTCTTTATTAAATTCTGCGACTATAATGGATATTTTATGAAAGAATTTTCTTTTAATGATAAAGGAATATACAGTTGGATCTGTTAAGGAAATAATTTGATCTAACTGATAAAAGTTTCTTCAAGTACTTGTTTCGCGTACTTATTGGTACAGAAAGTGGGAACAACCGAGCGCGCTCTATATAAATATAGACTATTGTATATATATATATATATATATATATATATATATATATATATAGCAATTGAAATAGGAGAAAAAAAGAAAAAATTAAAAAGTAAGTTGAAGGATTAAAAACGGGAAAGCTTAGAAAAAAAAAAGTTATAGAAAAATGGAGATATATTTTACGACTGGTTTGCTTACCATAGCATGAGAATCCATCGTAAAAACTTCAAGACTGTGAACATCTGGTTCAGTGCGCCAGTATTGAGAATATTCCTGCGGTCGATGCTTTCGTACATTTCTATGACAGCAGTAACAAATCAGTACGACGATCATAATCACACCGCTGAGCATGGCTCTAAGAAGAGAAAAGAGAGAAAAAAATATATGAAAGAATCATTAAAACAAAAAAAAGGAGAGAAAAAAAGGAGCAAAAAAAAAAGAAAAGAGGAAAAAAGAAATACTAGTTTTCTGAAATTTATATGACACACTTCATCAGGCAGTTCATTTACCAAAAATTCACGAAAAATTTTAATTTCTATTTTAATTACTACTGTGTTTTCTTTCTGGTTTCATTACATTTTATTCAATTGTTATTTATTCAATTATTATTTTTTTAATTGTTATTTTTAATTATTATTTTTCAAATTATTATTTTTTCAATTATTGTTTAGTTCAATTACTATTTCATCAATTATTCTTTTTTCCATTATTCTTTTTTCCATTATTATTTAGTTTAATTATTATTTCATCAGTTATTATTTACTCAATTATTATTCAATTTAGTTACTAATTATTAAAGTATTTTATTTCTTATAAATTATTTTATTTCTTAAATTATTTTATGTTTTGAATTAAATTTTATTTTTTAAATTACTATTTTATTATACAGTTCAATTAGTATTTCATAAATCATTATTTTTAATTTTAATCATTATTCGTTCGATTATTTTTTATTCACTGAATCACCTTTTTATTCATTACTTTTTCTCAATTATTATTCAATGAATTATAATTTTCTTAAGTATATTTATTCACTGAATTATTACTATTTATTTGTGAAAATTATTTTACTTCATTATTATTCAGTCATCTATTATTTATTATTTAATTAATTATTTTTTATTCGTTTATTTTTATTAGTTGTGTTTCATGTACTTTATCTTTTTTCTCTAAACCACTTAGTTTTATATTATACACTTTATATTTTTTAATTTCTATACACCTAACACAAAGAAAAAAATTCCCAAACGCCGGGAAATGAACGCACGACCCTAACATTCGCAAACCGATAGACTTAGCGCGTAGCCGCAGCGCGCTTTTTTTATTCCATCATTATTTATTCACTGATTTACCATTTATTCAATTAAATTACTGTTTAATTATGATATTATTTAACTAAATTACTATTTAGTCAGTTGAATAAACTTTTAATCGATTAAATAGATAAATAATTAGTAGTTATTTATTTTAATTAATTATTAATTTAATTTAAACTAGTTATTAAATTAATTAACGATTTTTTCTTATAAAATACAATTTATTGAATTAATTTGCTATTTCACAGAATTAGGTATAGATATTATTATTATTATTATTATTATTATTATTATTATTATTATTATTATTATTTTAATTACTTGGAAGCACTATTTAATTAACTAAAAGAATATAGTAATTGAAATACGAGCAAATATTCCTTAACGAAATTGTGTTAGAAAATATTCTCCTATTTGCATGCACTGAAATATTGATTCACTTCTTTTCCTTATTTCACTGCTTTCGAAACATTTTCAATATTATCTGACCAAAATTTCACACAAAAAAAATTCAAATTCATTCTAATTATCACTGTTTTTATTCAATTATCTTGTATTTATTCAATTAAATTTGTATTTATTCAATTAAATTACTATTTACGGAATTAAATTACAATTTACTTCATAAAAGAACTGTATTTAATTAACAAAAATAAAAATATTGAAATAAAAATATTAAAATAAAATCACAAATAAATATTCCCACTTTGAAATTAGGAGTTAGGGGGGAAAAAATTCTTAGTTTCATATTTTGCTTGGAATAAAATATTGAATAATTTATTTATATTTCTTAATGGTTTTGAAATATATTCAAGGCTTTGTACGATTGTTTTTTCTGATTTCAGTATCGTGAAAAGTTATTTGTAGCATTATTCTGACTCTCTCTCTCTCTTTCTCTCTTTGTGTCTGTGCATGTACAAATGTATATTAAGTTCCTATTTGCGAAATGCTAAACACTCCCTAGGTGACCATTTCTCGAATATTCTATAGTCTACTAAACTTTATGAGTATTGACGCGATAAGTAAAGGTCCTTTTATTCATTTTACAGCAAAAATGGAGAATAAAATTTATGAAAAAACTTCTTTTTTGTAATTTTTTCCAAAAAACCAGTGAGTATTTTTTATTTTTTTTTCTAATTAAAATTAATTAGTATTGAATTTTTAACCACTGTAATTATTACTATTTTTATGACTATTATGGTAGTTATTATAATACGAATAATAATAATAATAATATTTTAATGTATAGAGTCGAAATTTTTAATTAAATTATAGGGCGTTTAATGTGAAAATTTTATTAAAAAAATTTTTTTTATTACAACAAATTTTTTTGGAATTGGTTATGAAAATTAAAAAACCCCTCAGTCTTTTATTTTGTTATTGGATAAAAATCGTGAATGTTGTGATTTTTTTAAGTTAAACTTCTACAAAAGCCGAAATTCGTTTTCCTCTAATACTGATAGGAAATAAAAAAAAAATTACTACAATTTTCATCGAACAAAAAAATGTGTTTTCCTACTTTTTAGATCCAATTCGAAAAAAATTGTTCCTAACAAAAAAAAAAATTTTATGAAGAAAAAATTCCCCTAGAATTCCCCTTTGTAAGTTGGAAACACTTTGAAGACTTTTACGATATCTAGTAGAATAAATAATAATATTAGTTTATTTGTTCCCTATGCGATTTATTATTTATCATTAACGAAAATCGAAAAATTAAAAAAAAAAATAATTACACTAAACTTGTCGAAAGGATTGTAGGAGCGATGCCTAAAGCTATTAATTTTTTCTTTGTGCTCTTTTAATTATGATGTTAACTAGCTGTGTGTAATCGGGTCAGAAGACTTCAAAGAATTTTCAAATCTTTGAGTAATTTCTCAAGCGACTAATGACCGAAACTCATATATAATGTGCATGTGCCAAACAAAATTTATCGTCTGCAAGTCTTTCACTTTTTTTCTACGGCGAGAAAATGAAAATTCAAAAAAAAATAAATAACTTTTTAATTTTTTGAAAGAGTTTTGCAAAATTTTCAATTCATGATAAATTTTCAGTTCACGTGCAGAAAATTAAACGTAACTTATCGTGAAAATCGTTTGAATTATAATTTTCCTTCCATATATAAAAGGAAAAATAAAAAATAATAAAAAATAATTTGTTTAAAAATTTTAATTACATTATTTTTATACTCATTATTAAATTATTTCTTTAATTTTTTTTATTTATTGTTTATTATCCTTCTTATCGTCGTATTTTATGTATTTTTAATATTTTTTTACTACTTTTTATTAATTTTTTAATAAATTATTCTGAAATAAAAATAACAGCGCGTTAATACGAGTATTTAATACCTTAAAATTATTTAATAACCAACTTTCGTGTAATATATTAAATTAATAATTTAATTTACATAATTAATTAATTTGAGGTATATTTAGTCAGTTTTATAACAAAATAATTAAAAACTGTTTTAACAAAAAGAAAATATTATTTTTACTGTTTACTTTTTTTTTAAACAAAATAGAAATGTAATTACACTGAATAATTTATTTATATTAATTTTCCTATTTCCATGTACGAGTACATAAAAAGAACTCTTGTTTTATAAAAAACAAAAACTCAACATTGTAATTATTTACTTCTACAGAAAACTAATTTTCAACAACTTTTAAAAGAGAAAAAAAATAATTTTTCAAGAAAATTTTATAATTTTTCTTTTTCTTTTTTTCCTCGGGAACAATCAGATTTTGGAACAATGAAAAGAAGGAGTTGAATCCTAAAGATGTGAGATTTTCTCCTCCATTTTTTTTTCTCTCATTGAAAAGGGTGTCGATAATTATTTTTCATCAGAAGGATGACATGAAAAAGATTTTAAAAAATCAAACTCATGAGAAAGAGAGAGAGAGAGAGAGAAAGAGAAAAAAAATTTTTTTTTTTTTGAGAAGTGTAAAAAAAATCCTTGACTCTATTCAAGAGACAGGGGATTTGGGGTATTCTCACACGGTTCTAAAGTATCAGGTCGAGACCCTAGATTTTACAAGTACACACTTGCAACGCGTCCGCCTTTTTCAAAAGAAAGTTTTATACACCTTTTTTTCGCGCAGCAGTGATTATATCACAAATCGAGAGAAGAAGGGGTGGGTGGAATGTGGGTGGGAAACTCTTTCTTCATTTGTACAAAAGTTATTTCTTAAACCACATCTCTCTCTCTCTCTCTTTTTTTTTCTTCTTTTTTTTAATACAACAAAAACTTGTTCTTGTTATTATTTTTTAATGCACATAAAATTTTTACCACTATTTTTTTTTCTTTCCTCTTTGGCATGCCATTTTTCTTTTCGCTTTCATTTTCGTTTGACTCAATTTCTTTTTCATTTCTTTTTATTTTTAGAAATTCTTTCTTTGTGGGGAAACAAAATTTTCAATTTATTGAATTTAGCTCAAATTTGTATTAAATTAAATATTTATTAGATTAAATAATTATTATTCAAAGTTTATCGCCTAGTTTAAAATAGATCATTTTGTTTAAAAAAATTTACTTTACTTTACTAAAATTAACAATTTTAGTTTGAAAAAGAAACAAATTTACTTTGAAGAAAAAAATTTCTTTTATTACAAATATTTTCGTATTAAAGTTTATTTTAAAAATTTTTCGGCTGAATGTTATTTGAAAAAGAAAAGAACTTGATTTGAAGGGAAAATTTTCTATTATTACAATTATTTTCGTATTAAAATGCATTTTGAAAATTTATCGGATAAATTTTAATTTGAGAAGGAAACAAATTTAGTTTAAAAAAGAAACAAATTTAGTTTGGAAAAGAAACAAATTTAGATTAAAATATAAAATTTAGTTTCTAGTTATAAAAATTATTTTGGTTTAAAAATTTGATTTAGAAAATTTACCATCTTTTATTTTAGTCTGAAGGTAACAGATTTAATTCGAGATAAAATTTACCATCTGTTTATTAAAATTTAATTTGCAAAAAAATTAGCTTTAATTGTAGCTTTTAAATTTTTTATTCGTTTAAAAAAAGAAACAAATTTAGTTTCTTTTATAAAAATTTCTTTTTTAAAGTTAGTTTTTTCTTTTTTTTATTAAAATATTTTCAATTTAATTTAAATAAAAATTTATTTTCTGTTTATTAAAATTATTTTTGCATTAAAAATTTTATGATTTTTCAGTTTTGATTATACTCTGGAAAATTAAACAAATTTAGTTTGAAAAAAAGGTATTTCCTTTTTAATGGAATTCTCCTTTTTAAGGGAATTTGAACCATTATGACGTCACAATTTTAGATCTAATGCTTAGAATACATTGTGACGTCATAATGGTTCAAATGCCCTTAAAGTTAGTTTTTTCATCTTTTAGTTATTTATTTTTTAATTTAAAATTTTTCAGACCTTTTTTATTACAATTTTTTCTAGTTTTACTTTTTTTTAAATTTAATTTAAACAAAAATCTAGTTTTTGTTCATTAATATTATTTTCGTATTTAAATATATTTTGAAAATTAAGCTCGACTTTAGTTTGAAAAGAACAAATTTATATTGAAGCAAAATTTAATTTCTTTTTAGTAAAATTATTTTTCTATTAAATTGTATTTTAAATTTTTATCAGCGTCAATTTTAGTTTGAAAAAGTAACAAATTTGGTTTGAAATAAAATTTAGTTACGATATTTTAAAATTATTTCCGTATTAAAAATTTAGAAAACCTTTCAGTTTAAAGTATAATTTATTTTCTTTTTACTAATTAATTATTTTTGCATTAAAATTGAAGCTGATAAATTTTCAAATTTAAATTTCCAAATTAATTCAAATAAATAAAATTTCCAAATTAATGAAAAAAAAAATTAAATTTCCAAATTAATGAAAAAAAAATTAAATTTCCAAATTAATTCAAATAAATAAAATTTCCAAATTAATTCAAAAAAATTAAATTTCCAACTTAATTCAAATAAATAAAATTTCAAAATTAATTCAAATAAATTAAATTTTCAAATTAATTCAAAAAAATTAAATTTCCAAATTAATTCAATTTTTTTTAAATATTATTTTGAAGAAGAAATAAATTGTGTTTAGAAAAAAAAATTTACTTCCTTTTTTAATGAAAATGAACCTTTTGAAAGTGTTTTTTTCGAAAAATTGATCGAATCGATTTGTTTTCCCGGTTCATTAAGACAAGTGGATTGAAAAATACTCACCCTCCCAGAAGAATATTCACGTTTCCATGAAGATCGGGCTCAAAGCGGCTGGATCTTCCATTCCCAATGGAGGACATGTTATAACCCTGAAGAATGTAACTCAAACCGGAACCACTTGAATTATTCGAATAATATTGAGAAGAGTGTACAGCCGTTAGAACTGCAATTCTCTTCATTGACATTTTAAAAATCGAAAAACCTCTTGTTTTCATTGAACTCCACTGTTTTTTCGCCCCTCCTTCTCCTCTCTGCTCCTTAGGATCCTTGAACTTTGAATTTTAATCCTTCTGCTCCATCATCTTATCTTATGCTTATTTTACTGGCGAAAAATAATTTTTCCATTTTCATTTTTCTCATTTTTTTCAAACCATTCAATTTTTGCAGTTCTTTTTTTTATTTTTCTAGATTATATTTTTCTAATTTTTTATTATTTTTATCTTTTTTATTATATTTATTATTTTTATTATTTTTATTATAATTATTATATTTATTATATTTATTATATTTATTATTTTTATTATTTTTATTATTTTTATAATTTTTATTATTTCTCTATTTTTTTTTTATAATTCTCCAGCGATTCTTAAATCATATTCTTAATATTAATTCTTAATATTTTATTTATCATTCGAATAGATATTTTTCCAATATATTTATCTTATAGTTCTTTTCTATCTTTTTAACAAGAATTTTTTTTAATTTAAAAATTTGTTTACAGTACTTTTTTTTCGTAATTATAAATATTTACGATGAGTTCTTTTTTAGACAATATTTCAATTGTCTTTTTTGTTAAATTTATGAGAATCACAGTCTATTAAATGCAGGATATAAAAATCCGTTAGTCTACCAACTTTTAAAAATTATCTTTAGAGCCTTAAATTAGATTTCGAGAATAATCTTTGGAATCTGAAAAAAGAAATGGACAATAAATAGTAAAAATTTATTCGCAATGAAGTTATAAATATTGGTGAACTTTTTGCATAATTTACAAGCATTCAGGAAAAAATATAGATTTGCCTCACACAGAGTCTTTCTTAATTAAATTATGTTTCACTTTAATTTTCGTTGAATAAGAATTTTATTTTTGACGAAAATCAATTTTTGAATTAATTTGAAACGAGAAAAATTAGATTTGCTAAAATATATTTTGTATAATAAATAGAAAAAAAATTAAAATAAATGAAAATACGTGAGTAATAATATTTATTTGTCAGAGAAATTTTTACGCAATTTTCCTTTTGAATAATTAATTTATTTTACAGGAAAAATTTATTTTCGGTAAAAAAAACTTTTTATTTCTGTAAAATAAATTTTGTCCTTTCGCAAACAAATTTTCTGCTAATAATTTTACTTACTGATTAAAATAATTAATTTAGAATGTAATTAATTAGGAAAAATTTATTTTCGTTAATAAAAAATTCTTATTTGTACACTATAAATTTTGGCTGTTCGTTAAAAAAATTTTCCATCACTTCAAATGAAATAGAAAATTTTATTTTCATCTGAAAAAACAATTTTTATTTTTGTGTAAAACAAATTTTTTAGTTTCGCAAAAAACTTTTTTTCTTCTATAAATAAAATAAAAAAAACGTTTCATTTATTCCGAATGAAAACTTTAGTTTTGCTTGGCAAAAAAAAACTTTTTATTCACGCCAAATAAATTTGTTATCTAAAACAAATAAAGAGCTCTCACAGCTTCCGAGGCAAACATACTTTTATTAAACTTAAATTTCATTTCATTCAATATTTAAAGTGGAAAAAAAAATTCCCCATTTTTCAAAGGTTTTTAAAATCTATTCAAACAATCAATATGTGTAAAAATAATTCCCATTTATTAATTTTCAAAAAAAAAAAAATTTTTTCCTTTCAGGTGTCGCTGCAGAGGTGTAAAAGATTTTGGATGAGGCTATTCACAGAATTGGCAGAATTGACAGGTAATAGAAAAAAAAAAGAAATTCTATTTTTTATTTATCGCGTGAACAAAGAAATTGAAAAATTCTATTTCGATATTTTTTCGCGCACTTCAAATAGAGTAAATAAAAAAAATTAAAAAATTACATCATCTCAACATGTAACACACACACAAATAGAAGGGCGTGCGTCAATAGAGTTGTTCTTGTTTTTTTTGTTGTATTTTATATATGATGTATTTTGTAGTTCATATTTTATTTTTTGAATTCAGGTGAACAACACTCATGAATATTAATTTCTTCGATCGGCTTTGAAAACAGGCTGTTATTATTCATTGGCAAAAAGCGAAGAGTAATTTCAAATGCTTTCAGGTGAAAGAGATTATGTTGCTTATATCAATCTGGTATGTTCCTCATATATATTCTTCAATTTTTGTTTTTTCATTTCCATCACTGCGCAGCATGCACTTTGTACAATTTTTTTTTGGTTCTAATTTCTTTGTTTGAATTAAATATTGTTTTTAGTGCCTAACGAAATTTTTTATTTTTTAAAATGAAAATATATATTTATTACAATGGGAAATTTGGAACAAGAAAATTTTTTTAAACTCATTTCTTTGTTTGAACTTTAAATTAAATAATTTTTTTAGTGTTTAACGAAATTTTTTATTTTTAATGAGAATATATATTTATTACAATGAAAAATTTTCCACAAAAAATTTTTTTAAAATAATTTCTTTGTTTAAACTTGAAATTAAATTATTTTTTCATTGCCTAATGAAATTTTTTATTTTTAATCAGAATATATATTTATTACAATGAAAAAATTGCCACAAGAAAATTTTTTTAACTATAATTTTTTTTCTATTAAAATATTTTTTTCATAACTTTTTGGAGTGAACGTATTTTTTATTTTTAATAAATATACATTTTTTATAATGCCACTATTTGTCATTTTTTATTTTTATTTTATTTTTATTTCTATTTTATTTTTATTTTATTTCTATTTTATTTCATTTTACTTCATTTAATTTTAATTTTTATTATTATTTTTATTTTATTTTCATTTTTATTCCTATTTAATTTAATTTCCACTTTTTCTCTGATTTCAAAAGAACATTTTGACTTTTCTCCCCGCCAATTTTCGAAGAGAATTATAATTTTTTTTTATTCTCTGAGAAAAATTTATCGAAACACTAAAAGAAACATTTGAAAGGAAAATTGTTTCAGAATCTAAAGCGTGAAAAAATTGTGAAAGAAATGTGAACCGAATTTCTTTTCACTTTTCTCTCGCGATGGTCATTTTCTTTTGTCCAATTCGATACTTCATTAAAGCTAATTAAGTGTCACGTCAAATGTAATTTATTTAATTGTTGTCCACTGCGTGCTACTGTTGCTACTTGCTCTCCAAGTTTAATAGCCTTGCTTCTTTGTGCGCAATTCACACTCACTTGCATTCAAATCAACGTCTAATGAAATATTCTAACGAAATGGAAAAAAAATTTTTATTTCGCTTTTCTGCGAAGGAAAAAAAATGTGTTTTTTTTTTGTTAAAGGAAACGTTTTTTTAATGCAATAAAAATAATGGAATTAAATTTTAGTTTCAACAATACATAAACCACTTTATTAATTTTTTTTTCTTCTTCTTCTTTTTTGAGGCAAATTATTATAAGCTACTTAGCATTTTGCCTTGAATAACTTATAACATCAAAACGCTTCTCCAAAGTAGATATCTTCAATAACTTTAAGTTTCCCTAAGCAGATTTTAGTTCGTGTTTTACATTTAAATATTTGTGTTTTGTTTATGAAATCTTAAAGCGCTTGTTAGTTGGGAAATTTTTCTTTTCTAATTTACATTTTTGTTGGTGGTTTCGTTTTCATTTTATATTCCATTTTAGTTCGTTTCATTCTGTTTTAGAATTTTCTTTAGTTTCTGAATTTTTAAACAATTTTTATTTCGTTTTTTTAAATTTCTTTTTATTTTTCATTCTTGTTTATTTTTTTTCATTTCGTATTTTCAATTTGATTTTTTGTACTATTTTAATCTATTTCCTTCTTCAATTCTAATTTATTTCTTTCTATTCTATTTCTTCTTTTTTTCTATTAATTTCAATTTGTTTTCTTCTATTTTTTGTTAAATTTGTTTTACTTCGTCTTTTTTTAAAAAATATTTTGTTTCTCCCATAATATTAAAAAATTGATGCGCTCTTTAATTTTTAAATTCGACCCATTTAATTTATTTAGAAACAAGCGCACTCCAACTGTTTGCAAAAGTTTTTGGAAAACTTTTAATTTACAACAAAGTTTTCTCAATTTTCGTATTTTCTGTCAAATTATGCACCAAACGTTCTCACCGCACAGTTGAACATTGATTTAAATTAGCGACTCTGACTTTTCGACTAAATTTAAATAAAATAAAATTTTTACTATTTGCTCATTTGATAAAGTTGATTTATTAAAAAAGTTGGACGTACGTAAAATTTTATATCCGACTTTCTTTAATTTTTTCAAAAAACTATTTTATTTTCAATCTACAATTTCGAAGTAAATATATTTTTTTTCTAAATATTGAAACAAAAAATAAATGCTTTAGTATTAAAAAAATCGGAAAATAAATATTTTACTTTTTTATTTGATTAAAAAAAAATGGTAAAAG
Source organism: Leptopilina myrica (nomen nudum) (assembly GCA_032872475.1). Classification (NCBI taxonomy): domain Eukaryota; kingdom Metazoa; phylum Arthropoda; class Insecta; order Hymenoptera; family Figitidae; genus Leptopilina; species Leptopilina myrica (nomen nudum). Next base: position 5,978,550 of record CM065458.1, read on the forward strand.
CAAAAATAAAATTGATAAATTAACAAACATTTAAAAAATAGATAGAAAGATTTAAAAAAAAAAAAAAAGTAAAAATAAAAATAAAACAATTGAATAATTAAAAAGAGAAAAAGAAGAGAAAAAAGTGACTAAAATGTTCAGCAAAAAAATTTGTGTAAACTTAGAAAAAAATTTATTTACACAAAAATTTATTTTTGGAAAAATTTTCTTATATTTCTTTCTCGGTGGTTTTTTTCAATTCATAGAAACTGGACACGCAGCTGTACATTTTGTGATGGGAATAAATTTACTCTATCTATAGATATATATATATGTATAAATCGATTTGAAACTTGTTACATTTTACTTCGCTTCAATAGCACGCATGACATTCAAAGTAATTGTTTCTTTTTTTCTCTCGAGTGCAACAGACTCTTGGATAATGAGAAAAGTTGTATTTCTCTGCGCACAACTACATTTTCAAACCCCAGGTCGAAATTCACTTAACATTATATTTGTTTGGTAGTTATGTTCTGTTTATTGCAACATAATCTTGTTTCGCGTTCAATTCTACAATGCTAATTATCTTTTTGCACCGCTTCCAATATTCGTATTTATACGAATTTCCGCTTATCGCTGGTGTTTCTTCTCGTTTTTTCTCTATTTAAAATTTTCACCTTTGATTTTACCATAAATTTTTTATTTTTCACAATCTTTCTCTATGAATATCAAATTGAGGCAAAAAATGGATAAAAAATAGTCGCGAATCAAGGTTTTGATGTATTTTTAGTCTCAATTTGATGTTAGCAGAAAAAACCGGTCAATTAGGTCAATTTATGATATTTTTTTGTATTAATTTCTTATTTGGGTCATTTCAGGGGAAATTTTCATTGAGAATATTTTTTTGTTTGTGATTTTTTTTCTATTTGTATGTAAAAATAAGAAAAGACGTATTTTTTATTTTTCTTATTCGGTGAAAATTGTCGATGTTGTGATTTTTTTTTACTTCAACTTTTTCAGAAGCCGAAGATTTTTGAAACACCCTTTTTTCTCTAATTTTCGAATTTTTTTTTATGTTATTAATTTTTTTCCTTTTAGCCAAAAAATTAACTAGAAGGGTAAAAAATTTCTAAATTAACAGTTGAAATAAATTTCGAAAATCGATCACTTTGTTTTTGAAAATTGTCGACGTTGTGATTTTTTTTACTTCAATTTCTTCAGGAGCCGAAGATTTTTGAAACAGGCTTTTCTCTAATTTTCGAACTTTTTTGTTACTAAACTTTTTTTCTTTATAGCCAAAGAATTCACAAAAAGGGTAATAAATTTTTGAATTCTAATAATTAAAACAATTTTCGAAAATCGATCTCTTCGGTTTTGACTATTAATACATTTTCGAATTAATTTCGATTTTTTTCATACTTTAATTATTTTAGAAACATAATTTCATATTGATTATCAAAAACTTTACGAAAAAACGAACGAAAATTGTGTAGTAAATTTTTTCTCATCTCCTATTAGTTTTAGAGAAAAACGAGATTCGGCTCTTAAAGAAGTTTAACTTAAAAAAATCACAACTTTCCCAATTTTCATTTGATAAGAAATTAAAAAAATACGTGTATTCTTATTTTTCACAAACAACTAAAAAAAAATTGTCCGAAAGAAAAATGTTTAATGGAAATTTTTCCTGGAGTTACTCATCTACACTTGTCATATATTTTTTTACTAACTTTTTGTCATGCTATTCTTAATCAATTTAAATTGAATTATTTAGCAGATAATACATTAAGTCCAAATGATATTGAATTGAAATTGAAATTAAAATTGAAATTAAAAATTAATTATAAATTAATATTTGAATTAAAAATTTATATTTTTCGTAAAAAATATACGAAAAAACAAAAATTATCGTTAAACGAAAGTGAACTCAATTCACGGGATATTTCGATCAACTCGAAGAAACATCTAATCGAGTGAATTTTAAGGGGGTGAGCATTGGAGTGTTTAAAATGAAAATAAAAGTAAATTTACCGAATTTGCAAGTCACAATCACAATAGAACAGTGTAAATGACGTTGAAATGATTCGACCGTTTGCGTCTTGGCCTTGGTCTCTATTTTATTAATAAATGAAAAAAAGTAGTTTACCCCGATTAGTTGCGGTTGGTACACGTAGTATCGCGAACTTGTACGTATATACCCTGGACTTTAAAGTGTCTCGTATTTTTTACCATCTTTTTTTCTTTTTTTTTCTTTTGCATTTGCTCTCGAATTCTTTTTCGTGCGTCCACTATCATTTAAATGCATTGTTTTTTATCGTAACGGATAAATTTCGCTTGTAAAATATTGTTTATATCTCAGCCTATCGTTTAAAAATCTCAACGATGCGATCTCGTACCATCAAAAGGTATTTTCCCTTTTTCTTCTTTTTCTCCTTCGTCAATAATCTTTTCAAAAGCGGTTGAATTTAAATTTTTATTCATGATTTCCAAATAGTGAAGGGGGAAAAAAAATTTGTTCCCTCGAAATTATTTTCCCAAATTAATTTTCGAGAGGAAAAATATTATTTTCGAAAGGAAAAAATTATTTTCAACAGTAAATAATTCTTTTTGCAAAAGAAAACATATTTTTTTCGAAAAAATACTTATTTACAAAGTAAAAATACTTTTTTCGAAAGGGACATTTTTTTTGCAAAGTAGAAATATTTTTTTCGAAAGGAAAACTTTTTTGCACAGTAACAATATTTTTTTCGAAACGAAGACTTTTACTTTGCAATGTAAAAATACTTTTTTCGAAAGAAAAAAAATTTTTCTGCAATGTAAAAATACTTTTTTCAAAAGGAAACAATTTTTTTTACAAAGTAAAAACAGTTCTTTTTTTAAAGTTGGTGAATTATCTTTTTGCAACTAAAAATATTTATTTCAAAAGGAAAAAGATTTTTAAGTTTGTGTATAGAAATTGAGCATTAGAAACACGATATGGAAAGGCGAGAAGATTTTTATAACGAGGATTTATTTTACGAAAATATTGGCCAACACTGAAAGCCTTGATGAATGTAAACACTGATACAGGAGATGTTTGGATATCAAAAAGAAACTTCATATACAAAAAAAAAGAGAGAAGAAGTAAAAAAAAAGAAAATTGCTAGGTTTTGACAAATTTCCCTAGGAAAGAAAAAAAGGAAAAATGTTCAATAGGAAATCGATACTGCTTTTCCAGCTATTGCACTCCTTATGATTTTCCGCAGACGAAATTGTGTTTCTCATACATATTTATCTGTTCCAATTAGATTTTTTATCAATCTCTCTTTCTCTCTCTCTCGCTCTCCTTCTGGCGTATAATGGATGCAAGAATACCCATGCTTCCTGAAACTCTTCATTTTTTTTCCCTTCTTTTTATGCCATTCGCTCTTTTCCGTCAACTATTTTTCAGTATTTTAACGTATTCAGCAACATATATTGCTGTTGATCGTTCATTTGCATAAAATCTGTCTTTTGTTTACGTGAAAACAGAGATTCTTTTATTTTTGCTTTTTTTTTCACCGAAAAAAACTCATTTTCAAATGTCGAAATAAGTTGTTGTTGTTTTGTAATGTGAATGTACAATTGTAACAATGGGGAAAATTTAACAATGAAGTTTTATATTAAAATAAATTACTCTTTGATGAGATTATAATTTTTAATTATTTCCAAAGAAATATTTTGTTTAAAGCAAATATGATTAATTTTGGTTAATTATAGGTGTAGTTGACTCAGAGTCTAGTAAATTATTTATTTACTCTGAATATTGATTTTATTCGATGAAAATAAAATTTTATTTTTACAAAAGAAATTAGAACCAAATAAATTTGGTTTCAAACAAATGACATTCGATTAAATAAAATTTACTTAAACCAATCATAGAATTTAATTGTAATAAAATAAAATTCCTTGGTACCAAAAAAAAATTTACTGAAACGAAATAAAATTCTATGGAATTTTTTGGAACCAAAAAAAATTTCTTGAAACCAAGAAAAATAAATTTGAACCAAGTGAAAAGTTTAATAGGCTCTGAATCAAAAATATTTTTTTTCCAGTGCAAAATCCTTTTATTACTATCTTTAATTCCTTTTTTTTCAACCAATTATTATATTCGCATCAAAAAGGAAAACAACGTTGTGAAATAAACAAAAAAACAAATATTTTTTTTTTGTTATAAAATATAAGTAAAAAATCATATTTGATAAGGATTCGTGAATCGATACATGTTTTATTACCGAAGTACAACAACATACATATTTCATATCAATAAAATAACTTTTTCAAGTCTTTGCGAACAAATTGCACTGAGCGGAATAAAAAAAGAAAACGGATATGAAAATAAAAACCATTAATGAAAAATTCACTTCATTCGCTAATTTTCCTTTTTTCCATTCTAACGAGCAAAAAGTTTGTTACAATCAAGTAATCGATTACTTGAGAATTATTATCGTATGAATATTCAGCTAAGACAAAGAACTCGTGTATTTAAGGCATAAATAAATTCTATTCGAATTAATGGTAAAAATATGTTTCTTTCTATCAAAATGGAAAATCAAATTTTTATTCACATTAAATAATGTAAATATAATAAAAATTTGATACAAAGAAAAGTTTTTTTGTACCGAATTGTTGTGCAAAATAAAAAATACAAGAAATAGTAGAACAATAAACCAAAAGTTTTGGTAAAATAAAAAATATTGTGGTAGAAAAAAATATTTTGGTAAAATAAAAAAATTATACAAAGAAATATTTGGTTTAAATAAAACTTGATGTTGTAAATAAATATTAAATACTTGATACAAATAAAAATCTGCCGCTAATAAATATTTGTCCCAAATAAAAATTTGATGTAACTTTTTATTTTCGTTACGGCAATTAAAATTTCATACAAATAAATATTAGGAGCATTGCAAAAAATTGGAGACAAAAAATTATATTTGCTATATAAATAAAAATTTGATTTAAATAAAAATCTACTTTGATAACAATAAACATTTATTTACTAAACTAGAGTTGAATAGTCGACACATAGGGAAATTTATTTGTATCAACTAAAATTTGAGTTAAATAAAAGTATATTTGTTTTGCTGACCACTATAGCCTATTTATTAGTTGCAACTAAAAAATTTATTTCACACAAATAAAATGTTTCTTGGCTGCTACAAATTTTTTATCTAAATGTTAAAGTAAATTTATTTCATACAGATAAATAACTTAGTAAACTCCGAGAGCAATCTATTTTCTTTCTTCCTTGTACTATTTTGAACTTTATACACTTTTTGCAGTACTCAAATTTATACACAGTAGTGGATTTTTTTTCTACTTATACCAATTTCCATAGAATTAAAAGTTAATCATTTTAAATATTTTAGTAATTACTATTTTCCTAATTTCCTAGTTACGATTTTAGTATTGTACTTTTTGTTCAGTTATTTTACTTTTTCTTTGTAAATCAATTTTTTTTGTTTAGTAGCTTTTAATTTTTTTGTATGGAAAACAATTTTTTTGTTTAGTAGACTAAAATTTTGTGTAAAACGATTTTAAAGTATTTTTGTTCAGTCGTGTATAAGGTTTTGTTCAGAAGTTACTTTTTTTGTTTAATAGTGAAAAATATTGTTCAGAACTTAAGAGTTAATTTTTTCGTTTATTAGTTTCGTAAGTCGAATATAATTTTTTGCTTCAGCAGTTTAAATTTTTACTCAGAAATACATTTTTGTTTTGCATTCAACTTTTTGTTTAAAGGTCGTCTTTTTTTTGTTTAATAGTTGAATTTTTTCGTCATGAGTCTTAATTTTTTGTTTAGAAGTTTAAATTCTTAATCAGAAATACATTTTTGTTTAGAATTTAATTTTTTTACTAAGTAGTGTAATTTTATTATTAAATGTCCACTTTTTTTGTTAAATTCTTAATTTTTCTGTTCATAATTGTTAATTTTTTGTTTAGTAGTTTAAATTTTTATTCAGAAATAAATTTTTGTTTAGAATTTTATTTTTTTACTAAGTATTGTAAATTTTTGTTTAGAAATGAACCTGTTTGTTTAGAATTTAATTGTTTTCCTAAGTAGTGTAAATTTTTGTTTAAAAGTCCGCTTTTTTTGTTTCATTCACAAATTTTTTGTTCATAATTGTTAATTTTTTGTTTAGTAGTGTACATTTTTCCTTAGAAATGTCCTTTTTTTGTCTAGAAATTGGTTTGTCCAAAAGTAAATTCTTTTTAATACTGTAAATTTTCTATGGAATTTCTTTTTCATTTATATCAACAAAGTACATGTTTGTTTAGAACTTGTTTTACTTTCTTTGCCACAGAATTTTTTTTCTTCGCTCGAAACTATTCAATTCAGCACTATTTCGAAATACAGTTGCATCTCGATTAGCTTGACCCACTATAGTGTCCCACTACCAAAGGATTACACTAAACAAAAATTCCCCTCAAAAAAAAACAATTCCTTACAAAAATAAAAATAAACTTACCTGCCAACAATGATTTTCTCCGTATTAACAAAAAAATATATTTGAACATCAACACTTATTTAATGGCATTCCAAAAAATGACACACTCTTTGCAAAAACAAAAAAAAAATATAGAAAATTGTCACTGTGCAGTTCACGTGTCACAGTATTCAGCAGCGTGGTGCAGTGAAATCATGATTCGATTGGATTTTCTTGTTTATTTTCTGACACTGCGATACGATGTTCACCCCATATTTTGGGGGGGAAAAATAGTCGTTCATTTCTTTGGCAAAGACTTTGAAAAGGGGAAAAATAGTGTGATGGGTCAGGAAGGAGGGAAGGACAACCTGTGTGAGCTTGGTACCGTATCGCTAGAGACTGTGGTCATTGCGCGTTGCTTGGCTACACTCGACATGACTACAGACTACCAACCAACGAATCTACCAACCAACCACCCCCCCCTGTCGCCCCCTAACTCCCCCATTTCCTGCTAACAGGACTTGCGTCATGGTTTCAAACCGCCTTACCTAACACCCCTTCTCTTTCAACCACCTTTAGCATATTCACCCATTCCGTCTATTACTTCAATTATAATCGTCATTTACTCAATTTTCTCGACTTCTCTCTCTCTCTCTCTCTCTTTCTATCTCTGAGCCGACGAAAAGGGAAGTTCAATTTATTTCCTCCTGTTTCTTGGCCCTCCAACATACTTGCAGGATATGATCACTGAAATCTCAAGTTGCTTCTTCGAAGACTGGAATTTTCGATTAGCTCTCAATAATGACCTTCTAATAGTATATATGTAGGAAAGCATGCTAATGATTGTGGGAATGAGGTGTGGTAGGAATTTCAGTTATAGAAGCGAGGAGAGCTTTCTTGGTTAAGGATCCTTTATGATCTGCTTTCAAATTGAGGAGAGACGTACTAAACGTTTAATGTTGCTTTGGTCCACTTCATTTACGGTCATGATTGTCCTTTGGAATTTATATCGAGATTAATTTGTCATCCTTTTGCGCACAGTATACGTGCACAAACACAGGCAAAAGAAAATCTAGTGAATTTACTGTTTTTTTTTTTTTTAACTATTTCTTGTTGTTTTCATAGGCGCCAGTAACAGAATTTAGAAAACGAAAATACTAACTATACTAATTTTTAACAAAAAATAAAAACCAAAAATTCTATTTTAACTATTAGTTAGTCAACTATTAGTCACTCGAAGATTCAACTTTTTCAGATGCCGACCGACGATTTTTGAAACACGTTTTTCTCTAATAATGCTAATAGGAGATAAAAAAATTTACTAGGTGCATGAAATTGACATTAATTCTAAAACGTGACTTTTCCCAAAAACAAAAACTGGCTCCAATGGTTTATATTCTGTTTTTCTGAAAATAAAGCAAAAACAAATAAACGACAAAGAGAAAAAAGAATTGTATTTATAAATTAACTGCTCAAAACTCCGTAAGCACTAGTAAAACATCACAAAAGCATATTTTAACACCAAAAACCAAAAATATTAGTGACCTACTGAAAAAAATTTTTCCTAATCCATCACTATATGTTTTGAGAAAAGTCCCATTTTTCGAAAATTAATATCAATTTCTAGGATCCTAAAGTTCTGAACGTTCAAATGAACGAAATTTATTTATTTCTTCCAAAAATTAAATCTTTATTCTAATTCTTTTGCTTCACTATCCAAAAAATTAATTACTGAGTTTGTATTAAATTTTTAGTTTATAGATTTTTTTACGATTAGTAATTTATTAAAATATCTTCAATAAAAAATATTTCGTTCATTTGAACGTTCAAAACTTGGGGATCATCAATTTTTTCAGATATTTTCGTTGCATAAACATAATTTTTTATTTATTATCTAAAAACTTTGAGAACAAATAAATTTCGTAAAATAAATCTCTTTTCTCCTAGAAATAATAGACAAAAACGTGATTTAAAAGTCTTCGATTTCTGAAGAGGAATTTTATTTGATTTTTATTGTGTTATTTTTAGTAAATTTAAATTAACAAATTTAAAAAATAATAAATTATTCCAAATTGATTGGAAATTAATTGAAAATTAATTGAAAATCCATTAAAAATTAAATTAAAATTAATTGAAATTAATTTAAAACTAAAATTAAAATTAAATGCAAAAATTATACATTTTTTATCGAGTATCTAAAAACTTTAAGAAAGAAACTATAAATTCCATGTAGTAAATATTTTATGTCCTAGAAATATTAGAGAAAAACCTATTTAAAAATTTTTCGGCTTCTGAAGAAGTTGAATTTCAAATAATAACAACATCAACAATTACCAGCGAATAAAAAATGAAAAATACGTCTTTTCATATTTTTTTACAAACAAATAGACAAAAAATTTCTCCCAAACAAAAAAAAATATTCTCAATGAAAATCGCTCCCGGAATGACCCTGGTAGAAAAAAATTAATATTCTCAGATTTTTGAACGTTCAAATGAACGAAATTAAATATTAAATTAAATATTTAATTTATCTTTTTGATTTTTATTTTAGTGAGTGATTTATAAAAATGTTTACCTTGAAAAAAAATTGTTCCAGGCAAAAAAAAAGGTTTAATGAAAATTTTCTCCGAAATAACCCTTGTAGAAAAAAAATTAATATCCCTAGAGTTATCAGGGTTCAAATGAAAGAAATTAATTTATTTCTTTATCAAATTTAAATTCTATTATAAAAAGTATTGAATCACGTGTTAAAAGAGAATTCTTAGAGTGTCGAAATATTTAATTTATGCTTTCGATTTTTATCTCAGTGAATAATTTATAAAAATATTTATATTGTAGAAATATTTCGTTCACCAAAAGTTTGAGAATTATTTAAATATTAAAATTAACGTTATTTTTTTGGTTTCGATAATTCAACAATTCAACAGTTCAATAATAAATTCAAAAAGTGTTGAATAATGGAAAATATTGTAAATTAAACATTTTGCAGTTAATTTTTATAATGTAACAAATAATTGTTTTCAATAAAATATAAAACTAAAGAAAAGTATTAACTAAAAAAGAATTTTATTAATTATTGAAACTTTGCAATTTTTCGACTCTAAAAGTCTTTTGAGTTAAAATTGACAAAATTTGTTTATTTTTTATGTCGATTTCAAATTTTACTGAAATAAAATGTTGCCACAAGTCGCAAAAAATAATAAATGAATTTCAAAAATATTTTGATGTTATTTTGTTTGGATTCCAAAAATGTTTAAATTTTCTTGTTTAAAATTTCTTCGTTTCATTGCAGTGTGTAATTTTTGAAAACATTTTTATTAACTCGTTTATTGATTAATTTATTATATACTTGACTTTACTCAACAAATTCACAATCGATTGTTATTGAACTAATTTGTTAATAAAAAAATTAATAATAAATTTTTTCTATAAATTGACTGTTATTAAAAATTTTAAAGTTGATTTATTAATAAAAAAAATTTATTGGAAAATAAAAAATGAATAAAATAACTTATTATTAATCTTAGTCTTAATGTTAATATCAATTAATAAAAAAATAATTTTTATTATTAATAAAAAATGTTTTTTAAACAATTTATTCGCAAAAAAAAAAATTATAGGAATTCCACCCGGAATTTCCCGTATGCATTTTTTACTAAAAAAGTAAGTTTTTGTGAAAAATAATTATTCTGTTTAAATTTACTCCGAGTTTTGAAATTTTCCTCAAAAAATTCGTGATAATTTACCCGAAGTGACCCGACGTAAAAATATTTCTCAATATTTCAAGAACTTTATTTACGGAAAATTATAATAAGAAGCTAAAGTCGTTGAAATATCGCGAAAGAGAAAAGGTGTCATCCACTGGAAAAAAATAGATTTTCCGTACGTTTATATTATAAATATTTTAAAAAGTTTCTTTTATAGAAAAAAAAAGAAAGAGGAGTGAAAAAAAAATTCGTATGTATTGCTTTATTGAAACTCGATAAAGAAATATTATTATTGTTCCGACTGTTAGGTGATATTTACACATGTGCACCATTGTAGGCTGCTGGGTATATATACATTATACACACAAAGTGCATAATGATCTGCCAAAAACTCAATATTTCATATATGCATTGCCTAAAGTAGTTCGGCATTTTATAGACGTAGGCATTCTATAGAATAACTAAATTGCAATTCGGGTTTATATTCTTTGCACACGTGTGTATATATGTATTATATCTGTGTTTTGTTAGACAGTAGCGTGCATAATTATTCAGAGGCCACCCATTTTTTTTTATTACAAGCAAAAAATTATCGTTTAGTTACTTTTTTCCAAATTTATTAACTATCATATTTTTTTCTCCCCGACATTTAACGGCTATTAAAAAAAAAGCATCGAGCGAAAAAAAATCCTAACAAAAAAGAGATAAAATTTTTTCCACAAAAAAAATATAAGTGAATTCTTTTTCTTCTTTAAAATTAGTTCGAAAATAGTAGAATTAACTTAAAAATATAATATGTGATCTAAAAACGTATTAACTTTAAGAAAAATCGATTAAAGTTTATGTATTCTAAATATTTTATCCTAGTATTGGAGAAAAACGTGTTTTAAAAATTTTCGGCTCTTGAAGAAGGTGAACTTTAAAAAATCACTACTTTTCCAATTTTCATTCAATAACAAAATATTAAATATGAAAATAATAAATAATAAAAAAATATTAAATATTTACTTGTTTTCTTTATTCTTTGTATACAATTCGAAAAAAATTGTTCCAACCGGAAAGAAATTTTTCCTGGAATACCCCCATATTCGGCTCCTGAGGAAGTTGAATTTAAAAAAGTCACAGTTTTCCCAATTTTCATCCAATATGAAAATAAAAAATACTTGTCTCTTTTATTTTTCGTATGTAATTCAAAAAAACCTGTTGCAAAAAAAATTGCCAATGACAATTTCTCCTGGAATGACCCATTGAGAAAGAGTAACAAGCAAAGTATCAAAAAATCTAAACTTACAATTCGAGAATAATAAAATTTATCCCGAAAACTGTAAAAATTGTAGAAAAATTCCAGACTCTTTCATAAAAAAAGTGTTTCTTTCTTATTTACTAATTAAAAGTCTCTAAGAGCAGAAAAAATTTACCATAATTTAGAAAATAAACGATTTTTCCCTGAGTAATTAAACAAAGAGCATATAAAAACTCCGGAAAAAAATAAAATGTTCAAAAAAAGTAGTCTCCATAGTCAGTAATTTCCTGCCAAAATTAACAAAATTAAGAAATAAAATTTATCTAAACAACTTCACTTTTGTTCAATTATATTATGTTTCCATTTTGCCTGAAAACAAAAGAAAGTACGTATTCCACTTTTAATTACAAAAAAAAAACAAGAAGTCGAGAAAAACTAGTTTATATCTGTTTTTTTCTCTTTGTAATTATACATTTTACCCTTGAAATTTTTGGCTCTATAGACAAGAGTTACATATTATATCTTTTGTGCCTTTTTTGTGTGTTAATTATTTTTATAAATACATTTTTTTTGGCAAAATTTTTTTGATCCAACTGTTACTAAATAAGAGATTATGAAACTACACAAGTTTCAAACATTATTTTCACAGAAACTGTATATCTCTTAAATGAATCTTTTTATTGAAGTCTCTCTCTCTCTCTATATAAATATGCTCTCCGGGTAAGAAAGTTTCTTGCAATCAGTTAAATTAACTGTTTATTCGAAACAGTTGTTTCTTTAGAGAAGAAGCATTTGAAAAACATTTTCCTAAATAAATATAATAACTCGAGTTTATTGATAACAATTAAATTACTCGGTTGAATGAACTAAATCTTTAAAGCGCCATGCAACTTTTTTTTTGCGTCCAATCAAAAACTATTATTTCTTGATTCATGAGAAAATAATATTATTTCGTATTTATTCTCTTAAAAAGTATCACAATATTTATAAAGGAAGAGAAATTTTTTTTTATTTTTAGTGTTTTGAATTAAATTTATTTTCTAAAATTGTAATAAATTTTTTTTTGATTCGTTATTTTTAAAAGAATTCAATTACTTTTTTTAATAAAAAAAATTCTTTGCAACAATTTATTTTTAATAAATGCAATTTTAACACAATTTCTGGAAAAAATGAAAATATCTAACTATTTATTAAAATTTTAATGAATTTTTTGAAAAAATTTTTTTCTACAATTTCATGAAAGAATTCCATTTTTTTTCTAAAATTATAATAAATCCATTGAAACAATTTAATTATTTTTTTAAAATAGTAAATTCTTTGCAAAAAATTTAATTATTTCTATAAAACTTCACGAAAGCATTCAATAATTTTTAGTAAATACAATTTTAATACAATTTCACAAAAGAATTAAATTTTTCTCTAAAATTATAATAAATCCTTTGAAAAAAATTAATTATTTTTTTAAAATACTAATTTTTTTGAAAAAATTTAACTATTTCGATAAAATTTCACTAAAGAATTCAATAATTTTTAGTAAATACAATTTTAATACAATTTCATAAAAAAATTTAATTTATTTTAGTTTTAATAAAATTTGTTTAAAAATTCAATTATTTTCTAAGTCCTTCGAAAAAATTCCATTCTTTTAAAATTCTGTATTAAATTTCACAAAAGAATTAAATTCTTTTCTAAAATATTGAATATTGAAAAAATTAAGTAAATAAAATACTTCATTACAATTATTAACAGACACGATTATTTAAAGAAGTTGGAGAAAATTCTTTGTTTAATTAAATTAAGTTGAAAAATTTTCAATTAAAATTATTCAGAAAATTACATTTACAAGAAAACTTCAAAAAAATTCTACAAATGAATATAATTATTTACAAAGTTGCAATGAAAACTGTTTATTTATTTATTTAATATAATAAATGGGGGAAAATTGTTTAAAAAAATTTAATTTGCTGTCAATAATTTTAATAAAATTTCAATAGTAAAATTATTTAATTACAAATTATTAATAAAATCGATTATATTCAATAGATTAAAGAAATTTTTTTAAAGAATTCAATTATTATCGTGTCTATTTTGTTTGAAAAAATTTAATTTTCGAAAAGTTTTTAAAAAATGTCCCGAATATAAATTAAATCATTTTACAAAAATTTGAATAAAAGTCTGAGAAGATTTAAAATATATTCTTAAAAATTCAATAAAGAAATGTTTCAGTTCAATTATCAAGAGGGACGATTATTTTAAAAACTTAAAAGGAATTTTTCATAAAATTTAATTATTTTCGCAATTTTCAATTCAAAGTGTTAAAGAAATAAAATACAAACAAAAATTAAATTCAAACAGCGAACAGACTATCATTATTATTTTTATTATTAGTATTATTATTGCTAATATTGTTATAACTACAATTTTCTAACTATTGTTATTATTAATATCACTACAGTAATATTATAATTTGTAAAAATAAGTCTAAAATAGCGTGACGAAGTTTGTGAACGAACCCTTCTTATTATTATTGTTGTTATACATTATTAAAAAATATGGATTTAATAATTATCAACATTACGATTTGTTATTCAGTCGACACAAAAATATTTTCAGCAAAAAATTTCAATTTTATGCTCACTTTATGGAAAAATATTGTTCAAAAGTAAAAATTGTTTTTTTTTTCCTTTTTTTTTGATTTACGAAAAATGACGTCAAATGGGGGAAAAAATAACATAAAAGTCCTTGAAAAAGAAAGGGAAAATTCAAAATAATATTATTTCTGTTGTATAGAGTGAATTTTAGTATTGTGATCATTATCTTTGAAGTACATTTATCGATCCAGAGACGGAATTGTAGCCCTTACCAGGCAAAAGAGAAATCGATTTTATACGACACGCGATTAATGACGTTTGCCGTGTTATCTGACAAAGTTGACTAAGGTCAATCCACTTTGATTAAAACAACAATTTTGTTATTTTTTTTTTTCTAACCCCAAAAACTATTTTTATATATAATAAATAGAAGAGAACAATATATTATTGTAAACGTTAATATGAGTTGTTTTTTGTTTATATAATGCTGCAGGATATATTTTTTAGTTAGATGTATATATATATTTTTACCAAGTCAATTCAAACTGTCTACTCGTGCGTGATTGTAAGTAGTACACATTCGCTTTAGTCAGACCAAGTAGAGAAAGCTATTTCGATACGCCCGTTTCCTTTTTCTCCTTTTCTCCATGGCAAACATATATCGCTTTAATTTTTTATTCGAATACAAAAAAAAAATATTAAAAATACTCTTTTTCTTTTGCTATTTTCATAATAAAAGTTCGTATTATTATTTTTTTTTATTTCTTTACATTTTGGAAAATAAACTAATTTTGTATTTTATTATGGAAAAGGGAAATATTTATAGATTTATTCCAATTTTTTTTAAATTTTGAATAAAAGTTTACTCAGTTTTTCGAAGGATTTAAAATTGAGACGAAAAACGAATAAAAAATTTTGAAATCGCAACGATTTTGATTTTACTACTTTTTAAGACAATTTATTTTATTACAATAAAAAATAATTTTTATTTTTTATTAACACTCAATTGCTAAGTGTTTCTTGTGAATACATTTTTAAAGTAACATTTTTGATTAGCATTTAGATCCGAGTGAAAATTATTTTTTATTTATATTTTAATTAACTTTTTTTTAAAAACAAATCAACCTTATAACAATCAATTGCTAAGAGTATTTTGTGAATATATTTAAAAAAAAAACATTTATGATTAGAACATTAGAAAAAATTTATTTATAATTTTTTTATCAACATTTTTTTATTAACAAATTAAATTAATAACAATAAATTGTAAATTTTTTGCGCAACGTCAAGAATATACTAAATTAATTATTAAACGAGTTACTACAAATCTTTCCAAAAATTAAAGACTGCAATCGAAAATAAAAAATTTTAAACAAGAAAATTTAAACATTTTTGAAATTGGAATTTTTTTTTTTATAAATTGTTTAAAAAACATTCTTTATTGGTAATAAGAATTATTTTATACTTTTACGATTAATAATAAGTTATTTTATTCTTTTCTTATTTTCTAACAACATTTTTTTTTTATTAATAAATCAACTTTAAAATTTTTAATAACAGACAATTGCTAGGAAAAATTTATTATTAATTTTTTTATTAACATTTTTTTATTAACAAAATAGTTCAATAACAATCGATTGTGAATTTGTTGAGTAAAGTCAAGTATATACTAAATTAATCAATAAACGAATTAATAAAAATATTTTCAAAAAGTACCGACTGCAATGAAAATAAGAAATTTTAAATAAGAAAATTTAAACATTTTTGGAATCCAAACAAAATAACATCAAAATATTTTTGAAATTCATTTATTATTTCTTGCCACTTGTGGCAACATTTAATATTAGTAAAATTTGAAATCGACATAAAAAATAAACAAATTTTGTTAATTTTAATTCAAAAGACTTTTAGAGTCGAAAAATTGCAAAGTTTGAATAATTAATAAAATTCTTTTTTTGTTACTTTCCTTTAGTTTTGTATTTTATTGAAAACAATTATTTGTTACATTATAAAAATTAATTTTTTAAATGTTTAATTTACAATATTTTTCATTATTTAACACTTTTTGAATTTATTTTTGAACTATTAAATTGTTGAAATATCTAAACCACAAAAATTACGTTAATTTTAATATTTAAAAAATTCTCAAAGTTCTAGTTAATGAAATATTTCTTCAATATAAATATTTTCATAAATTACTCACTGAAATAGAAATAAAAAACAAATTAAATTTTTTGAAACTGTGAATTCTTTTGTAATACTTGACTTAAAAATTTTTTTAATAAAATTTTAATTTGAAAAAGAAATAAATTAATTTTGTTTATTGCGTAGAAAATTTTCATTAAACATTTTTTTTTTCTTGGAACGGTTTTTTTCAATATAAAAATTTTTATAAATCACTCACTAAAATAAGAATCAAAAACATGAATTAAATATTTAGTTTAATATTGAATTACGTTCATTTAAACGTTTAGAACTCGAAGAACATTTATTTTTTTCTACCAAGGTCATTCCGGGAGCAATTGTTATTGAGAATATTTTTTTGTTTGGGATAAATTTTTTTTCTATTTGTTAGTAAAAAATATGAAAAGACGTATTTTTTATTTTTTTATTCTGTGAAAATTATGGATGTTGTGATTATTTTAAATTCAACTTCTCCGCCGAAGCCGAAGAATTTTAAAATACATTTTTTTCTAATATTTTTATGACATAAAATATTTACTTTATGAAAATTATTCCTGTTTTCTTTAAAGTTTTCGAGGTTTAAAACTTCGATAGAATTTTCATTCAATGAGAGTCTAAAAAATACGTCTTTTTTTATTTTTCGTAAACAATTAGGAAAAAATTGTTCTAAAGGAAAAAAAATTTCTAAAGAAACTTTGACATGAAATGACCCGTCTGCAATTTTTTTTTTGTTATAAACAGTTGAATAGTGGTCAATAACTTTCCACAATTATTAATTATTAATACCGCAATAAATAAATTTGTAACTTTATGTTTTCTGCAAAAAGTAATATTTAAAAATTGATTCAAATATATTTATCGAAAAAATACGAAAATAGATGAAAAATTTTCTCTCTCTCTATCATTGATATACTCTTTGAATAGAAACCATTCAGAATTTTCAATTGATCTTTTTTTGCACATTTCTTATTTATTAAATTGTATTTATATATTATTTTATATAGGAAGAAACGGAATAAAATAGAAATAATATTGAGGGATAATATTAATGTATTAAAATTGCAATGATAATTTATCAGAAGGGATGAAATGTGGAATGAAGATAAAGTAAAAACATATACATAAAAATTTCGATATGCTGGTACGTGTTAGGAAAATGGCATTTCCTTGAAGACTTCACGAGGATAGATTACTACTGCGGCGACGTTGAATTTCTCGTGGACAATATCGACATAGTATACTTTTAGAAGATTGAATTCTCCCCGTATTCCAAGAAATGCAACACTTTTACAGTATTTGTATTATAGACGTGGTGTGATCTTTTTTTAAACTCGATTCGTTCTTTTAGAAATTTCATGATCTCAGTAATTTTCCTTATTTTTTCTTCTTCTTTTTCATTCTCCTCCTCTTCTTCTTCTTCTTCTTCTTTTGCAATTTACTGCTTTTTCAGTGAAAACAAAATTTATCTGATACAAGTAAACGATTACTTATTGTCCATTGTTAAATAAATATTTATTTGTATCGAGAAATTTTTAAGTCAATTAAAATTTTATTTTCTTCGACTACTGAAATTGAATTTGTTCCAAATACGTTTTATTCGGTTTAAATATAATTTATTTGGTTTAAGTAAAATTTATTTAATAATAGACAAGTAGTCGCTAATTTGGAACAAACAAACATTTTTCCAGAGTTTGCCAAGAAATTTTCATCCGCTAATAAAAGTGTCAATTCTCATTTAATAGATTACTAATAATAAATTAAATAAATCATAATAAGCGAAAAAATATTTTTTTTAAATAATAATAATTAAATAATAAATAATAATAATTTAATAATTATTAAAATTCCAATAAACTGTATTCTTTTCATTCTAAAAACATTAATTATTCATCTTTATGTTAAGAATACTGTATAATAAATAAATTAATTAAATCTGTAAAATACGTTTATTCATTTTATTTAGAATAAAAATAAAAATTCGCTGCTAAACGTTGATTAAAATTTTTATAATTTCATAAAAAAGATAACTCATGAAAAAAATTATGTAGAAGAAGAAAATAATAGAAATTTAATTTAAACATCTGCAAAAGCGGGGAAAAAAATGTTACATTACTTTCTGATGAATTTGTGGAAAATTCTTTTGACATTCATTACTCGAGAAATATATTTCAATTTCCAAAGGATTCATAAATATAAAGGAAAATTGTTAATTTTAGCAGATTGATGAGAGTCATGAACCTTTCATGACATAATAAGTTTCATCATACATATATATCAGATATAAATATATATATATTCATCAAAACGAGTATTTTTTTTCAAGTGTTTGCAACTATTGAAAAATGAGACTATGTACCTGCTTATATGCAGTTGGAGGAAAAATTAATTACAAAAAAATGTGTGAAAATATTTTTTAATAATAATTTTCAATATAATTGAGAAATGTGTTAAAATAATTTTTAAAGGGAATTTGGAATAAAAATAAATTCACGAGAATTCATTCATATTTAGGGAAATTAAAAAAGAATTCAAACAAGTTAAACAAAATTAGACTAAATTTGTCAGAATTAAAATAATTCAAAATAATACGAATAAATTAAAAAAAATGCAAAAAATTCAAGCTTTTTTGAGAGAATTTAAAAGACTTCAAAAGAATACAAAAAAATTATTACAAAATCAAAAGAAATCAAATATATTTAAATAAATTTAAAAAAATTTGCATTTATTAAATATAAAAATCTCAAACAAATTGAAAAAAATTCAAAAGAATTATAATAAATTTCAAAAAATCTAAAAAAATTGGAGCAAATTGGAAGAATTCAAAAAATTCCAATAAATGTTTAAAAATTTTTTAAAAGTTAATAATACTTGAAAGCTTAAAAAATAATTCAAATAAATCGAAAACAAATTCGTCAGAATTCAAAAAGATTCGAATTAAAAAATGAAAAAAGAGTTATAACAATTTCAATAAATTCAAACAAATTCCATAGAATTTAAAAACTATTCATTCAAGAAACAACATTCAAAAGAATTGAAAAAAGTAAAAGAAATTTAAAGGATTTTGAAAGAATTCAAAATAATTATAATAAATTCAAACAAATCCAAAACAATTGAAGAAAATTTGTCAGAATTCAAATAAATTCAAAAGAAATTAAACAAATTCAAATAAATCAAAAAATCATTGAAGCAAAATTCGAAAAATTCAAATAAAGTTTAAAAACTTTTAAAAAATAATTTTAAAAAACTTTGAAAGCTTAAAAAATAATTCAAATAAATTGAAAACAAATTCGTCAGAATACAAATAAATTAAAAAATGGAAAAAGAGTCAAAACAATTTCAATAAATTCGAACAAATTCCATAGAATTTAAAAACCTTTCATTTAAAAAAAAAACATTCAAATGAATTCAAATAAGTTAAAGAAATTTAAACGATTATAAAAGAATTCAAAACAATTAAAGAAAATTTGTCAGAATTCAAAATAAATTGAAATAAATCAAGAAACAATTGAAGCAAAATTCAAAAATTTCAAACAAATTCAAATAAATCGAAAAATAATTGAAGCAAAATTCGAAACATTCAAAAAAATTCAAATAAATTTTAAAAGTTTTAAAAAAACAATTAAAAAAACTTTGAAAGCTTTAAAAATAATTTACTAATTATAAAAAAGTTTAGAAACTAAAATTTAACGATTACAACTCAGTAATTAATTTTTTGGATCGTGAAACAAAATAATTACAATGACAATTTAATTTTTAGAAGAAATAAATAAATTTTGTTCATTTGAACGTTCAGAACTTTAGGATCATAAAGAATAAAAAAAAATTTAAACACATTCGAAAAATTCACAAAATTGAAATAAATTCCAAAGAATGGAAACAAATTAATTCGAAATCAAGCAAATTCGCAAAAAATATCAACAAACGATTTTAAAAAATAGTTAAAAACAATAAAAATGACAATTTTAGAAAATAAAATCTCTCTTCGATCGCTAATCGTTCAATGGCCCTCTTAAAAATTTCAGTTATTGAGACATAGAAAAATAAATATTTGCCCACAGTAAACTCGCGAGGAATCATGACGCTCGATATGGGGATTGGCTAGAAATCATCCTAAAAATAGAAAATTGCTTTTATATGATTGCTATAAAAAGAAAGGTTTTCCTTTCACAAAGAATGCGTTTATAGTCACATATAATCACGTGCATTTTATAAAAACTATATATATATACATGTATCTCTCTTGCAGTAAAACGTGATCGACTTCAACGTCAAAAAAAAAGAAAAAAAGAGAAAAAAAGTAAAAGAAAAAAAAATTCAATTTGCAATAAAAAATATCCAGAACACTTACGTGTACACAAATATACACGCAGTTTGATAATAAAAAACTCATTTAATGAATCATATCGTGTGAATAAAAAATCACTAAAATGCAAATGGACATATATACAACTTTGTTGCGTGATTTTCAGAAACTTTTAAAGAACAATTAATATTTATGAATTCTGGATTGTTCTCGCAAAAAATACTCTGTACTAAATGTTGAATATTTATACGAGGAAAAAAAAATTTATTTTAATCAAACAATCAAATTTGCACAATTATTATTACTATTTTCTTTTTGTCCTATTATATTTATACTGAAGAAGCAAAAAATTAAATTTTTTTCTAATCAAATAAACTCCAATAGTTTCACAGAAAAATTTATTTTTTTACTCAATTTTCGATTTATTTTGAAATAAATATTATTTATTACAAATAAATTTTATTTTGATTTAAATATAAAAACTTTATATTGCCGTTAAATAGAATTTTTATTTAAAGAAATAATTTATAGTCTCAGAGACAAATACACTTTTATTTAACTCAAATAAATTATATTTAGTTGAAATAAAAACTTTATTTCTGCCACATAAAATTTTTATTTAAAAAAAAAATAATTTACTAGCTCTCGGGACAAATTTTCTTTTATTCGACTCGAAATCAATTCTGAACATTCAAATGAACAAATTTTTTGCCAATATTAATTTTTTCAAAATTATTGACTTCTATAAAGAGCAAAAAAATAAAATAAACATTTAAAGTCTAATATAAAAATAAAAATTATAAAATTTATTTTTTTTAAACAATATTGTTCCAATAAAATTTCTAATTCGAAGAAAAAAGTCCAGTTCAGAACTTAAGTGATAACTTATTAATTAAATGAATTATTTAAATAATTATTTATAATTATTTAAAATAATTATTCAAAAAATAATTATTTCATAATAAATAATCCGTCATATGAAATCAATAAAAATTTTTTTTTCTTTGCACAATATGAATGCATATATATATTTAGAGGAAATGGAAAATATTTGTTTAAATAAAAAAAGCAATCTATCATTCCTTCAATAGTTGAACAAAAAGGAAGAAAAATCATTTCGTTGGACCGGAAATTGACTTCTAGAAATTCGTATATATCGATCTTTTATTGTACACTTATGAATGAGAAGCAACGGTATAAAGTTCTTGACATACAGGAAAAAAACATTCTCTATATAAAAAGAAATATTATAACAAGTATTTTTTTCATTTGAAAAAAAAAATTTTTTTTCTAAAACTTACACAACATTTATTTTCTTTTTTTTTGCAAATAAACATTTAGAAGAAAAAAAATATTTTTCCACGTAAATTACTTTGAAACTTTTTTTTGCAAAAGGCATTTTTAGAAAGTTGTTGCTCAATCAACCATTATTTTTCAGAAATCTTTCAAATAGAAAAATTGGTATAAAAGGAAACATATATTGATTTCACAAAAAAATGTATTTTTTTATATTTTCTTTCTAAATTGTCAGAAAAAAATTGTTTTTTTTCTAATAAAATAAATTTATCTTCTTTAAATGTGTGAAATGATTTATAGTGTAAAATTAAAATTTTTGTTGTGTTAATAATTAATATTTATATTTATAGTTAATGAGTTAATTTCCAGTATGATAAATTATAAGCACTAATGATACGTTTTTATAGAGTGAACGAAAATATAAAGAAGGAGGGTTTTTAATTAGAATTTTTAATTAAGTCAATTTTTTTTACAAAAAAAAAAAAAACGTCTGTAGAGAAGCGATAAAGGTAAATTTCGTAAGAAGGACATTATGCAATTTAGTGTAAATACTCTACTCACTCTTTGTACGCTCTCGACCCTACCATTGCTCTTTTTATAGAAACGGTATCTAATATTTAATGAACCGGCGCGAACAGTTTTAGCTATATACGATGTAGATAACCATTATGAATTTTTTAGACGACAAAAAATATTCAATAAAATTAACAGAAAATTCAAGTCTACATGGAAATAAAAACGATTTTCAGTGTATGATTCACCTTTGGGAAAATTATCCCGTTTTTATTTACTGTTTAACGCTAAATTAATAAATAAATAAATTAATTAATAAAATAATATATTAATTAATTAATTATTCAATAAATTAATAAATTAATTACTGAATTAATAAACTGATTACTGAATTAATAAACTGATTAAATAATTAACAATACTAAAATGAAAATTGTTTACTAATTCATGAAAAATTTTCTACTAATTTTAGTCATTTCTTACTAAAATTTTAGTACGAAAGTTATTTTTTATTTTCAAGTAGATACTAAATGAAATAAAGTCCCTAAGGTTTTGAACGTTTAAATGAACGACTGTTTTTTTTTATTACTTTTTATCATTCACAATTTTTATCGAATAAAAATGAAAATTACTTGTTTTATTATTTTTTGTATACAATTTAAAAAAAATTGTTTTAATGGAAATTTACCCCAAAATGACACTTGCAGAAAGAAAATAAATGTCTCTAAAGTTCTAAACGTTCAAATGAACAAAATTGAATTATTTCTTTTTCCAATTAAAATTTTATTATAAAAATACTGAGTCACGTATTAAAAATAATTCAAAATGTTTAAATAAGTTAGTTTTAAGTTTAGATAAGTTTCGTTTTTGAATTTTATTTTAGTCAGTAATTTTTAAAAATATTTACATAAAATAAATATTTCCTTCACTAGAACTTTGAGAATTTTTTAAACTTTTCTAATTTTTTTCCATTGTAATGAACGTAATTTTTTTTTGTTTCGAAAATTCAACAATTCAATAAATCAATAATAGATTCAAAAAGTGATGAATAATTTCGTAACTAATTTTTATAACGTAACAAATAACTTTTTTTAATAAAATACAGACTAAAGGAAATGATAAAAATAGAATCTTATTATTATTAAAACATTCGAAATTAACGACTGTAAAAGTCTTGAGAGTTAAAATTAATCAAATTTTAAAAAAATAGGGCCACAAGTATTCAAAAAATAATTATTAAATTAAAAATTGCCATCTTTATTTTAATTTCAGTATAAGTAATTTTTTTAAATAAGTAAGTAAATTCTATTAACTCTTTTACTAATTAATTTAGTGTATTTTTAACTTCGCTAAAAAAAATATAGCAATTGATTGTTACTAAAAGTTGATTTGTTAATTATCAAAAGTGACTAAAAATAAGATTAAAAATAAGAAAATAAGTTAAATAAAATAAATGTTTATGAAAAAAAAAAATTATTTTTGTCGCTGAAGAAAGTTTTTAAGTAGTTCATTAACAAAAACAATCAATTGGGATGTTAATAAATTGATTTGTAAAAATTATTTATTTATTTCGTCATTCAAGAAATAAAAAAAATCATTTTCTTTTTAATAAAATAGTGACATAAAGAGTGTATTTACAAAAAAACACTTAGCAATTGATTGTTTATAAAATCATTTGTTATAAATTGATTCGTCAATAAAAAAAAGTAAAAAATATTGATAAAGAAATAAAAAAAATTTGATTATAATAATTTTTTTCATTATAATAAAATAAAATTTCTTTAAAAATATATTTACAAAAAAAAAAACTTAGAAACTGATTCGACAATCATTTTAATGCTACAATAAATAAATTCCTTATTAAATTAATTTTTTTAAGGGCATTTGAACCTTTATGACGTCACAGCATTTAAATATATACCATGCATCAATTGTGACGTCATAATGGTTCAAATGCCCTTAATAAAAAATATAAATTATTCATGAAAAATAAAATTTTTTTAATTAAATACAAATTTTTTAAATTAAAAAAAAAATTCTTTAAATTAAAAAAAAGTGTTGAATGTATGAAAATAAATGTTTAATGTAAGAAAATAAATTTTTGCTTCTAAAAAAACTGTATAATTACAGCAATAAGATTAATTTTTGAATTTTTCCAATTTTAACGATAAATTTCGGTTACAATAATAATAAAAAAAAATGTTTTTTAAAGGTTCGCGAGAATGGTGGGTGGCGTGCCCAGCGGGTGGATGAGGCGAATCCTCTTCATTCTTGTCCTGATCACTGGGTTGCTCCTCATTGCTATGTTTGCCAACGCACCACCTCTTTCTTCTCTTCAACCTTTTACTGCTCGAAGGTAAGCAAAAACTTGTTATATAATGATAATTCATTGCCATTTCATCCTACGTCTACTACGTCTATTGCACCTGACAACAATGTTGCATTGTTAATATTCAATTTATCCACAAGCGAGAAAACGCGCTTTATAAAACATTTTACGTAAGACATTGAATTTGACATTTTAGTTTCATTTATATCTTTCCAATTATTTTTTTCCCCTTGTCAAAAAATATTACTCTCTCATAATGACAAAAAAAAGAAAAAGAAGAGAAAAAAAAAACTTTTTCATTATAATATCAAAAGGTGTCTCTCGCAACATTATTTTATTTTCATTACTATCAACTTTTATTACTGCTAGTAATTTTATTTCTTGTAATTAATTTTTGTTTATTAATAGATTTTTATTTTTATTTACAGATCAACTTTTATTTTTGTTAATAATTTTATTTCATGAAAAATTTCGTTTATTAATTTCAAGAAAAAAAATTTAATACCTAATGAAAAATGACAAAAAGTAGTGAACACAACGAAGAAAATTTATTAAATTCAAATAATCGATTCTCTTGACGAAAAAAATTCCGTACATTAAAAAATAGTTCATTAAATAATTTTCTTTCGGTTTTTTAATTTTTTTTTCAATCAATATAATTAATTATTCGAAATTTCTCAAAATTGGATAGAGAAATTTCTCCTTATTTTTATATTTCATTTAAGGAACAAAAAAAAATTCACTCTTTTATTTTTGAAAAAATTTTCCAGCTTGAAGACACTACACCGTCGATTTGTTTCTTTTGTGATTGACAAGAATTCCGAAATTCCGAAAAAAATTCCGTAAATAAAAAATAGTTCATTAAATAATTTTCTTTCGGTTTTTTAATTTTTTTTTCAATCAATATAATTAATTATTCGAAATTTCTCAAAATTGGATAGAGAAATTTCTCCTTATTTTTATATTTCATTTAAGGTACAAAAAAAAATTCACTCTTTTATTTTTGAAAAAATTTTCCAGCTTGAAGACACTACACCGTCGAATTGTTTCTTTTGTGATTGGCAAGAATTGGAGCAATAAATCTGATGAACAACTTTTTGATGTTTCTGAAATTTCTGGGTAAAACTTATGTAAAACACATCTACTGCGAAAAGTTGTATTTTAAACTCTCTCTTTTTTGCTAGAAAATAGCGTCATACTCATTAGTGACTCAACATAAATGCTTTTTTTCCACATAACTTACAGAAAATTTCTAATTAAAGTTAAAACAACAACAAAAAAAAAGACACAAGAAATAAGCTTTCGTATTCATTAGCTTTTTCCATATTTTCCATTTTCAGAAAAAAAACTCGATTATTGTAATTTTACATAATTTTGTAACTAAAAATTTTTTTTAATTAATATTTTTCTTGTTTTTTTTAATGAATATTTTCTTTGCTTTTTTTAAATTAATATTTTTATTGTTTTTTTCATTAATATTTTTTTTGTTTTTAAAATATTTACACGGGGTAAAGTCGCTCAGTAACACTAAGCCGATTAAAAAAAACTTTAATTAACAAAATATGAAAAAAGAATACAAAAAATAATATAAAAAAAAAAATTCGAAATAAATTGCAAAAATAGTTGTAAAAATAATTGTACCAGAGGAATAATTTTCCCGTTCTTAGAAAAAGGGATAATTGTAATAAATAGTTAGTAAAAAAAAAAGTTCCTATATAACGACTTTACTCCGTTTTTTTCACTGCGACAAAAATATAACGAATATTCATTATTTCTCATGGGAAAATGGTATAATTATTATTGTTAATTAATTCTCGAATTAATTGAAATTCTTCTCTATTCTCTTTGTCTACTTTTTTGCTTTATATCATTCAATATTTTACACTATATTTTATAGTATATATTTCTTATTTTCTTTAATATTTTCTTGCCAGTCATCTTTTCATTAGATTTGTTTTATGTAACTGGAGGTCATATAACTGTTGACACTTTTGCTAAAGGATTTAAAAACATTATTGCCCTCACATTCGAAAAAAATTCTGTTATTTCTCATGACTAATAGCAGCAACAAATGGCCACGCTACACAAACAGAGAAAAGCAATTTTCATTTCAAAGAATTACAATTCAGAAAATATGTTTAAAATATCCTTCTAAATCAATATTTACAGAATTACTGGTAGAATAATTTTTTTCTGGAATATTTGTTATTTTTTTTTAATAAAATTTTTCACACAGCTAAAAATGAGAATTGATTAAAACATATTTTATTTTTCAAATAAGAATATTCTTTGAGAAAATGTGGTAAAATGGAATAAAATTCTTGGCAAAAGTTCAATTTTTTTCAAATAATAAAAAACCTTGCAAGAATTCAATTATTATTTTCTATGAAGTTATAACTTGATCACTATTTAATATATGTGATTAATAATTATCAATCAATCAATTAATCTGACTTTGATTGATTCCTAATTAATAATCACATATATTCCATTATTTTTAAAAATTTCAATAAAATACTAAGTTAAGAATTCAATTTTTTTCAATGTCAATAAAATTCTTCGAAAGAATTCAATTACCTTTTTTTTGGTTTAATAAAATTTCACTCAAAAAAACAATTATTTTTTAAAAATAATTCATTTCTTCGTAGAAATTCAAATATTTTTTTCTACACAATAAAATTCTAGGCTGAAATTCAATTATTTTTAATAAATAAAATTCTACGCAACAATTGAATTAATTCTATAGCAATCTTATTAAAATTCGTCAAAAGAATTCAATTTCTGAAAGCTTCATGACAAAATTTTTTGTGAGATTTCAATTTTGAGAAACATTCAATTATTGAATAAATTATTTTTTTTCTATAATTAAATAATTGAATCCTCCTATTATTTTTGACTAAAAATTGATTTAATCTTTTTTTAATTTAATTCAGTTAAACTTAAAATTTTAAATAATAATTGAATATTAAAAACATTATATCGTGTAATTTTTAGAAATAATTCAATTTTAAAACTTTTCAAGTTAAAATACTTTAAAATTTATATTTTTTATACTTTTAATTGACAATTCTAAAAAAAAATTTTTTTTTAAAAGTTTAAGTGAATTTTTTCTTTCGATGATTTAATGTTTTTATTTTCTAAGATATATTTAGTTAAAGAATTCTTTTTCAAATCAAAATTTTAGGAAATTTAAACATGGACAAATAGATTTGAAAATTCTCAAAGAATTTAAAAAAAATATACATAAAAAATAATTGATCTAAAGAAGAATTTTAGTTGAAAATTTTGGAAAATAATAACTGAATGGAAAAGATGAAAATAATTTTCCAGAAGTTTCTGTACGATATGCTTGTAAAATAAAATAATAATTTTGAAATTTTTTGAAAATCCTAATTTTTGAGGAAATATTAATAATGATTAATTATTTATTTCAAAACGGAAGGTAAGTTGCCGTTTTCGAATAATTTTCCAATTTAAAAAAAATTGTGAATAAATAATAGAACTTTGTTTTGTGTATCTACCTATTTTTAGAGTGAATTAAAATATTTTTTTAAGGTGATGGGAAAGGTCAAAATTTTGACTGAAAAAAATTTCTGTACCAACCCTAAAAAAATTTGTCGGTGCCTATAAAGTAAATTTTTTACCAACTATAAAAAATTCACACTAATTTGAAATCTAAATTTTTAAATTCACATACATCGGAAAAAAATCCATCTAATAAATATTCCAATAATTCCCATCGTATTTTCAAGCGCCCCAGAAATTTACACTTTTCAACAAGTACTTATTTTCAAAAAAAAAAAAAAATTGTGTCAAAATGATAATTCTCATTTCTCTCTCCCCTATTTATATCCCATTTTACTTTCATAATTTACTCGGTAATTTCTTTTTAAAATTCCAATATTACTCTTACATTAATCTCCACGTTTTGTTTCCAGAAGAGTAAAAAAAAAATACCTCGCATAATTAAAAATTAAACGTTCCCTCTCTTAACTGTCATTGCTAATTATTGAAGTCATACATTCTATTTATGAAATAAATCGATGTATTTCGTCCTTGGCTTGAATTGAAATTTATTTAAATTGCTTTTGATCGATTACAACCGAAATAGTGTGTATTGAAATTTGCGAAATATGAGTGTAAAATAATACTTTTTGTTGCAGACCATTTCATAGTCCATGGTCGTGGGTGTGTAATGAGGAGAGATGCGAAAGAAGGGCCGTTAGATCGTCAAGAACAACATTGGCGACCTGTGCGGCCACTTGTGGTGGGAATAGTCGTTTAATTTGGCCTAGCCCCACGGGCAAAACTTTTCTCAGCAAGGATCACGTTGCTTTTCATATTCAACAGATTGATTTTTCTCTAATTGACTCCCCCGATCAGGAAGTCACGAATCTTTTAGAGAAGGCTAGGGAAGTATTTTTAGGTGAGTGAAAAACATTTCTTTTATTATATCTCGGTACTAAAAGAAAAAAGAAAAAAAAAAGAATCGAGATAGAAAAGAATCCCTAATTGGCGCTTTTGTATTTAATGAGATAGAAAATTTGTTCTCACAAAAAAATATGATGTTTTCCAATTTAAAAAAAGGTAAAAAATTAAATTACAAACCTTCTTCGTTTTGAACTTTACATACTTCCTAATTATGAATTTTGTCGCATTTGTGTTTTATAATTAACATTTTTTTCACACCTTATTAATATTAATAATCTGTTCGTAGTTTTAAGTCGGTTGTTGTTCTTTTTTTGTTTCTAAATTTTTTAAATAATTTTTTACTATTTTTAACTAGCAAAACTTCCACGTTTTGACAAATTTTGATAAAATAATGATAATGATAAATAATAATAATAATAATAATAATAATAATAATAATAATAATAATAATAATACTAATAATAATAATAATAATAATAAAAGTAATAACAATAATGATTAAAAAAATCATGAAAACCTAAAAATCAGACAGAAGAATGTTCAGAAATATCTTAAAAAAAATATTTTTTGCAT
Organism: Leptopilina myrica (nomen nudum); assembly: GCA_032872475.1. Lineage (NCBI taxonomy): Eukaryota > Metazoa > Arthropoda > Insecta > Hymenoptera > Figitidae > Leptopilina > Leptopilina myrica (nomen nudum). Next base: position 6,008,142 of record CM065458.1, read on the forward strand.
TTTTTCAAATTACTTTATTCTTTACAAAAATTTTCATTACATTCTTATCAAAATTGTATTCCAGGCATCAAAACAAATCAATTCACCTATTTTTGAAATATTCTATCAAAATTTTTATAATATTAATAAATATTTTTAATTTAAAAAAAAATTCAAATTTTGTATTTTTTGAAATTTTATATTGACAGTTTAAAATAATTATTCTAAAATCCAAAATTTTAAAAAATGCTATTGGGAAAGCTAAATAACTGAAATAAACAACTTGTTTAAAATTATTTTCGGAAATACCAATATTTTCAAAATAATTTGAAAATATTTTTCCAAGAAACAATTTTACGGAATTTCTTAAATAAAATTATATTTAAAGCACGAATACTTTTTGTTGAACTAAAATTTAAAAACTTATAATTCTTATTTATTTTTCCAAAGAAATTAAAATTTCAAATAATTTCAATGTTAAGCCTCATGAATTTTAATTATTTCTAAAAATTGCATCTGTAATTCTTTCAAAATAGAATTATTCTTTTGAAATAATTTTTTAAGACCTTTGAATAAAATTGTTCCAAAATTTTAAGAATTTAAATAAAAGTAATCAATACTTTTTAAAAATAAATATTTTTCTACTATTCCTTCCCTTAATTTTTCAAAAAATTTATTAAAATTTTAGCAAATAATTGAATTTTTACGAAATATTTTATACAACAAATTAAAAAAATTGCATTCTTTCGCGAAATACTTTTTTAAAATAATGGAATTTTTTTGAAGGATTTGTTAAAACTTTAGAAAATAATTATATTCCTTCGTGAAATTTGATTAAAATTGTGTTTAAAAATAATAATTGTATTTTTGCAAATAAAATTCTACTATTTATAGAAATAATTCAATTCTTACAAAGAATATTATTATTTTTGAAAATAATTTATTTCTCCTAAAGAATTTTATCAAAATTTTTGAAATTAATAAACAAGCACAATTAATTAAAAATTTAGTTAATAATTAAATTTATTTTTTAATTATATTATATAAAATTACTAAAATTAATTTTCATCACTACATAAACATAATTGTCAAATAATTTGCACTATTTCAAGCGAGACGTTAATCCTCTCGTATAAAAAATTTTTATTTTGATAACATACACGAGAGGAAAATATGCATTAAAATTAGAGCAATCGGCTAAAATGAGGATTACTTTTTTCTTCGGTCTATTTAGCAGCGGAATTTAAAGCGGGTCGAAATTTTGAATCCCGCAAAATTTCAATTTCATCGAATTTGCATTTGTCCGAATATTTATTGGAAGTAAATTTCCCTATATTCCAAGTGTATTTTAATTAATTTTTTTACTAAAATTTCTTCCAGGCAAAGATAAAATATAAAAATTCCCCATTTCAAAGTTTTTATAAAATAAAATTGTCAACAAATAACAATTCGTTTAAACAAAAATTTGGATTTAATAAAAAATTAAGTTTAATAAACATAAAAACAAAATAAAGTAAAATTTAATAAAAATATCAAAATAGAAAAAAAATTAATAAAAATAAAAACAAAATGAAGTAAAATTTAATCAAAATAATCAAATAGAATAGAATTTAATAAAAATAAAAACAACAAATTTAACAGAAATAGAAAAAAAATTTAATTAAGTTATTTAATTATAGACTTGCTTTAGAAAGAAGTTCGTTAAATAGAAATTCTGTATATAGGTGTGAAAGCTCTGTCAACTAATAGATTGATGATCTAATATTCCATTAAGTAGAAATTTTTCTAAAGCAAAAAAAAAAAAACAGGTCAGGTTAATTTATATTCGAAAAATAAAAATTTTAATGAAAATAAACTTGAATTCCTGCATTTTTAATATCAAATAGTTCAAGTACATTATTCTACCCCTCAAATTTTAATATACACGTAAATAATGTACATCAATCATTTTCTCGATATTATATTACTTTTCCATATATGAATCTATATCAATACAGTACAATTATAATTATTGGTATTTATAAATTTACAATAATTATAAATTAATTTTCAAACCCATCATTCCGCAATTTAAAATTCCATTCAATTTTCACCAGCTAATGAGCAAATATTGTAAGTCTTCTTTTATAATATAATGTTCATTTAATCAATATTTCAGCGATTATATTATCAATTACAAATTTTAATACAAATAATTTTCTCATTGTTAGTATAATCATAATAATTAAATGCTGTTTTGAAAAAACGTGCCGATAGAAATGATATTTGTTCGCATTACAAATTGTTTATTTATTGTTTATTTGTATAGTTTATTTATTTTATATCGATGGTGTATTTCCCTATTTATTTAGCAATGCAAACGAAATTAATTATTCATGCTCTCAATATTTTCTAATTCTAATTTTGAAATTCTATTTATAATTATGATTTTATTGGCTTCTAATTTCTTTTCCATTATTTATTTGAGCCAAAAAAGGGAAAAATTTAGAAATTTTCTTTCAGAAGGAAACAAAAATTTGTCTAGAATAAAAAAGTAAAACATTTTTTTTTAATATAAAATTATGAATGCAAATATAATTCAAATATCATTCATGAAATGAATGTTAATTACTTTTAAAATACTATTAATCTTATTTCAGAAATTAAATGCAAATTGAAGAACTTTTAAAATTATCTGATTTCAAAAAGAAAATTAATTTCTTTGGTTTTGGGCATATTTTTGAATTAGAGTTTTTAAAATTTATTAAAAATTTTTGTTCCTCTTCAATACATTAAAACTTAAAAGACTATTAAGTCTTTTAAGTTTTAATGTATTGAAGAGGAACAAAAATTTAATCTCTATGTGCTTACTGCTTTTTTAGGATTTTAAAAAATAAATTTAACCAAAGTTTACGTCAAGCCTGACGATTTTCGAAATAACAATTTGAAAAATCGTCAGGTTTGACGTTATAAACTTGAGTTCCAATATAAAGCTAATGATTTTTTGTAGCGTTCGCACAAATTCGCGTCGATCGTATATTTTCGTTTGACAGTCGTTAATTTAGCAAAAGTTTTGTATTTTAAAATAAACTTTGTTCGCTGTGAAATTAAATTAGCGAACAACGAGAGAATTTATTTATTTTCGAAAATTTCCACAATATTTTCAATCGAGAAGTTTCTTTCGACAGAAGGAATTATACTTATTACAAAAAAACTATTCAATTTTGTTGCAAAATTAAATTAAATTATTATTTTATTATATATGAAAATATTCGAAATCCTTTAAAAAAATTTAATTAGAGTTTTCAAAAATAATTCAATTCTTTGAAATATTTTCTTTAAAGATCTTAAAATTCAAGGAAATAAATTTCTTTATTTAATTCTTTTCTTTATCTATTTCTTTATTTTTCTTATTTATATTCCTACTAGGAATATTATTTTTTTAAAATAATTTAATTCCAGAGAAGAATTTTATTATTTACGATAATATTCAAATTTTATTCTAAAATTTAATTAAAAAAAAAACAATTAAATTCTTTTGAAAAATGTCTTTAAAAATTCTAAAATAATCGTGTATGTAAATAATTGTAATTAAAAATTTTATTACTGGATTTTATGAAAAGTTTTTTTTAAATAATAGAATTCTTCCTAGCGTTTTATTAAATTTTTTTTAATTTTCGAAAAATTTTAATTAACTTTGTGTTGAAAATAATTAAAATCCTGCGAAGAAGTTTATTGTATATCAAAAAAGAAAAAAAAGAAAATTCCTGAGGAGAATATTATTTATAAAAGAAATAATTGAATTTTTGCCAAAAATTTTATTGTAAAGAAAAAAATAATTGATTTCCTGCGAAAAATTCAATTATTTATAAGAAAAATAAAATTAATTCTTGTGAAGGATTTTATGATTTATAAAAAAGTAATTGAATCTTTGACAAAAATTTTATTGTAAAGAAAAACATAATTGATATCCTGTGAGAAATTCAATTATTTATAAAAAAAAGAATTGAATTCTTGTGAAAAATGTTATGATTTATAAAAAAAATGAATTCTAGCAAAAAATGTTATTTGTATAGAAATAATAATTGATTTCCTGTAAAAAATTCAATTATTTATCAAAAAACTAGTTGAATTCTTGTAAAGAATTTTATGATTTATAAAAAAATAATTGAATTCCTTTGATGAATATTATTTTTAAAAAAATAATTGAATTTCTGACAAGAATTGTTGCGAAGAATTTTATTTTCCATGAAAAAAGTAATTAAATTCCTATAAAAATTATTAACTATTAAAAAAAATAATTTAATTTTTGACAAGAATTTTATAGAAAAGAATAATTATTGACTTCCTGCGAAAAAAATCAAATTTTCATAAAAAAGTAATTGAACTCCCATGAAGAGTTTTATTATTTATCTAAAAATAATTGAATTCTTGCGAAAAAATTGAAATTAATAAATAATTAAAATAGTAATTTATTTATTAAGTTATTAATAATTTTTAATTAGTTAATAAATAAAATTTTTATAAATATTTTTTTTTTCAAATAATTTAAACGATTTAATAACACGTTCAATAATAATAAAAAAAAATAAAAAATAGAATGTGTCTAAAATTTGTTTTATTCCCAATTTAAAAATATTTTTTGTTTTCAACAGGAAATGTGCGGAGCTTAATAAAAGTAGCCAACGCAAAAGCGAGATCAACAATTGATAACTTCATCATCTACCTAAGTCCAGGCGAATCCAGAGACTCAAAATTAAGTCTAAACACGGATGAGTCTTATAAACTGAAAATATCCCTAAGAGGCAAACTCCTGGAGGCGAAGATTACAGCGAAAAGTTACTATGGAGTGCGTCATGGTTTAGAAACTCTAAGTCAAATGATCTGGTGGGATGAGACGGCGGGCAAACAGGGAATGCTGCGTGTTTTGAGTCAGGCGACAATTGAAGACAAGCCAAAATTCCCTTATCGTGGCCTCCTCATCGACACTGGTCGGCAATATTTTCCCATTGATGAATTAAAGCGCGTCATTGATGGAATGTCCGCCTCGAAACTCAATACATTTCATTGGCATTTGACGGATTCGCAAAGTTTTCCATTTGACTCGGCCATCTTTCCCGAAATGGCGCGTTGGGGCGCCTACAGTGGAGAGCAAGTTTACACTCCCGAGGACGTTCGAGATCTCGTGCATTATGCAAGGATCAGGGGGATCAGAATTCTCATCGAGATTGATTCCCCAGCTCATGCCGGCGCTGGCTGGCAATGGGGTTAGTAGATGAAGTATAATCCTTGATAAAAGCCGTTCTGAGTAGCATTCAACAAATGTTACCCCCGCTGAATATTGATGTGCAACTTTGCACACTTTGAATTCGATATTTTCATTATTGCCTCCAAAACTGTCAATTAATATTCATTCACTTTTAATTGATTTCAGAAATGAGGTGAGAGGGCGAAATGTTTCATTCTGCAAAATTAAATCTCATCTTTATTTAGAGGAGGCATAACAAATATTATAAATCAGATATTGTAGAAATTGACTGAAAATCATAATTGTCACGTATAGAAGAATTGACAATTGGCAAGATTTCATTTGGAAAAAATTTTACTCAGTGCGGTTGCACTAAGAAAACTATGTCAATTGGGTCAAATAGCGATTGACAACTTTAGCGAATTTCTATTTCGTCTAATTGTAATTTCCCACATTCCAAATTAAATGAACCAAAAATCGCTGTCTTAACCAAAACAGCAACTCAACGAACTATTATTTCGCCGAATAACCGACTTAACCAAACTTTTCATTAACCCAATAGCCATTTCAGTTAATTGTCCATTGATCCAAGTGTCATTTCAGCTAATTGTCTAATAATTAAATTGCCATTTAAGCTAACTGTCTATTGACCCAATTGTCCTTTAATCAAACTCTCATGTAACTAAATTCTGATCTTCCCAAAAAGCCACGAAATCTAATTTTTATTTCCCCTATTTAACATTTAGCAAATTTTTAATTCAGTTGAGTCACTAAAAAAATTGTAATTTAACCGAATTCTTATTTCACTCAATTTTTTCATTCCTGAATAGTGAATTTACCGAATTTTTGAATTAGGCCAATTGGCATTTTAAACTACTTTACCTTATGCCTACTTTACCGAAATTTTATTTTCCTGAATAATCAGTTAACATTTGACACAATTGGTCTTAGAAATGAATTCCTACTTTAACGAAATGTTATCTTCCGGAATAGTTACTTAAGGAAATTTCCATTTGACCAAATTGTTATTTCACCGAATAGTCAGTTGACCGAATTTTTATTTCAAGGAATTGTTTCGCTCCAGAATAATAATGTAGAAAAATTGTTATTTCAAGAAATTGCTATCACATTTAATTGCTACTTTCCCCAAAAACAGTTAATTAACCGAATAGTCATTACAGAAATTTGTTATTTTCCCAAAACGTGCTCTCTTAATTTGAATTAGTTAAAAATCATGGTTTTAACTGACAATCAGTGACAATTTACCGAATTGTCATCAGTTGACTAAATTGTCATTTCAAAAAAATTCCTACTTCACCGAAGTGCTATTTTTGTAAATAGTTTTCCCCAATAGTCACTTTAACTAATTGCCATTTAGCACAATTGGCAGTTTAAACGAATTCTCACTTCAACAAAGTTTTATTTCTTTAAACAGTCTCTTTACCCAATTGCCATTTGACCGAATTATCATTTTAAAGAATTGTCATCTTACGAAATTGTCATTTTGCCAAATATAGTCAATCAATTGAGTTGACATTTGACTAAATTATAATTTTAAACAATTTTTACTTTACCAAATTACTGTTTCTCTAAATAGGCATTTAACCGAATTGTAAATTGATTAAATTACGATTCAAAAAAACGCTGCTTCAATAAATTTGCCGGATTGAGTATTCGGACAAATAATAATTCGGTTAAGTGGCTGTTTGGAATTTTTCTAATTGACAATTTGTTCAAATAACGATGAGATTAAGTTAATATTTAGGAAAATAACAATTCGTCAAAATGACAATTTAGTTAAATCATAATTTTGTCAAATTTTCACGTTTACAAATTCAGGAATTACTTTTATGGATTATAAAGCAAAGTAACTGCAATAAAAATTAAATTTTTATAGAAGAAACAAATAAATTACGTTCATTTTAACGTTCAGAACTTTAGGATCTTCTTTTCCAAATTATTTCGCTGATGTGAGAATTCGTGCAGATAACAATTGGGTTAAGTCATTGGGAAGATTAAGATTTGGGATAGGATTTGGGAAGATGTCATCCCAATGAAACAATTCGGTTAGTTGACTATTCAGGATTTTATTTCGGTAAAATAAAAGTTCTGTTAATTGAAAATTCGGTCAATGGGCAATTCGGTTAAGTGACTATTTGGCGAAATAGGAATTGGTTGATTTTTTTATTTTAGTTAAATGGTAATTCAGTTAAATAACAATTGGGGAAAATTACAATTCGGCGAAATGGAAATTCTATGTAATAGCAATTCCTTAGAATGCAGTTTCAATCTAGCAATTTCGGTCAAACGATAATTGTATGAATTGGCAGTTGGGCCAAGTAAAAATTCGGTCAAGACACAACATTGAAATAGTAAATTGTTGCATATGAGTAGTTTCTGCAAATTCTTTTCATTTCATGCTTTATTCAATTTTCTGTTTTGATTCCCAAAAAGAAAAGACTGAGATTTTTAAGGATCCCAAGAAAACTGAATTTACCAACTGACTGGAATTTTCTAATTTTCAGGTCCAGAACATGGATTAGGCGAATTGTCCCTCTGCATAGACCAAATGCCCTGGCCGTCATATTGCGGCGAGCCCAATTGCGGACAACTGAACCCAATCAACGAGCATTCCTATCGAATTCTTCAGGGCCTCTACAAAGAACTTCTCGATCTAACGGAAGTTCGCGACATCATTCATCTGGGTGGCGACGAGGTGAATCTCGACTGCTGGGCCCAGTATTCAAACATCACTTCAGCGATGCAAGCACAAAACATCACCGACCTCTACGCACTGTGGGGAGAATTCGAGACGAAATTAATGCTGAGGATACTGAGAGTGAATCATGATAAGGTCCCACAAGCAGTGATTATATGGAGTTCGCCATTAACGAAAAAGCCCCACATCACGACGTACTTTGACGCGAAGGTGCACGTGATTCAGTCGTGGGGAGCGAGTAGCTGGCAAGAAACACAGGATCTATTAGAAGATGGATTCCGAGTAATTCTCTCTCACGTGGATGGATGGTATTTGGATTGCGGTTTTGGAAGATGGAGAGAAACAGGCGAAGCGGCTTGCGGAGAATATCGCACTTGGCAAACTGTCTATAATCACAGGCCCTGGCGGGATTATCCGCAAAAACAATGGAATCTCATTCTCGGGGGAGAGGCTGCTATTTGGAGCGAGCAAGTAGGACAAGCGTCCTTAGGACCACGACTTTGGCCTAGGGCCTCAGCACTTGCCGAGAGATTATGGTACACAGCCCAGTATAATTGATTCTCTCACTTTACAGTCAATTTCAAGTTTCATTAAATTAATTAACGATTAACCTCAACTTGGATAGATTGATAATTGCTTTTCATCTCTAATTTAAGTACATCTTCCAAGTGATGAATTCTTACTCATGATGTAAATTAATTAACGAGTGGAAATTTTCAGATGAACAATAGCTTCGAGTCAATGTGAATAAAGTAGAGGTTAATTAAATTCATGATTAATTAATTAACATTAATCTTTATTTTATTTTCTGAATTTACTCTCCTAAGGAAGTAGAATAAATTAACAGACAGGAATTTTCATCAATTTTTCAGTAGGAGAGAGAAGAGTGAAATTTCAACTTATATCAAATCTTACATTTCTCAATTATTTCGATTTTTTTCAATATTATTAGCAATATAAAACATTACATCACGAAAATTAAAGAATAAAACTGCAAAAATTACTTAATTAAGAAAGGCCTAAATTTTTGTAAAACTTTGTAAAGTTAAAAAATTTTAATTCTTTCTGTTAACAAACAAAAGATTTCTTAGGATTAAACAAATTTTTAATCTGACTAAAATAGTCTTAAAATAATCTTAAAGTAACTAAATATTTTTGAAACTTAGAAAACACAATTTTTTGTAAATTTTAAATCTCACTAAAATAGTAAACTAAATCTTTTTTTAACTTAGAAAAGACAATTTTTTGTAAGATAATCTAAAAACATTTTCATATCTCAAATATTACGATAAATATTTTTATGGCTTAAAAAAAGACCCTAAAATTTTGAATGTTCAAATAAACGATATTTTTTTGAATACATTCTTTATTTTTCGTTTTATCACAAATTAGGGTTTTTTTTGGAGAGTAAAAAATAAATGTTGAACTAAAGTGTTCAATTTTCATATTTTTTTATTTCGAACTAGTAATTTTCGAATAATACTAAAACACAAAAAAATATTTCTCTTATTTGAACGTTTATGACTAGGAAAATAAAAAAAAGTTTTTATTTACAATTTTTGTAAAGGAATTTTTTTCAGGGATGAAAAACTATGATTTCAGATTACTTTACTTTAAAAAAAAATTGTACTAAAGTTTAAAGAAAAGGAAACTTTTTCTCTAAAAACGTGGCTAAATATTATTTTATATTTCAAAGACAATTTTTATAAAGAAATTTTTCTTGACGAATTGAAAAAAAACATTAATATTCAAGACTTTTCAGGCAAAACAAAAACATTTTTTAACTTCTACTTTTTGACAAAAAATCAATAAAAAATGTTTTGAATTTTTAGAAAAACAATATTATGACTAAACTTTGAAAAAAGGGGAATTTCTTCTCTCGATATAATTAAATAATCTTGAACATCAAAAAAAGTTTTTGTAAAGAAATTTTTTCAAAGAAAAAGGGGAAGAATAAAATAATTTCAGGCGTTTTGGAGAATTTTGTTAGCTTAATAAGAAACAAAAAATCTCAAAATCAATTTTTTGAGTTTAAATAATCTGAAAAATCAAAAATTGGATAACAATTTATAAAAATTAATAAATTTATAAATTCTTTCTTCAATAATAATAAATATTTTTTACAGTTTTAAAAAAATCATTTTTGTAAAGAATTTTTAGGAAGAAAAAAGGGAGAGAAAAAACATGATTTTAACAGTTTTAAAAAATTTTGTTGATTTAATAACTAACAAGTAATTCTTGTAAAAAGTTTTTAACTTTAAATAATCTAAAAAAATGAAAAATGTTTTATTTTTAAAAGAAAAAAACTTTGAATATAAATCTTTCAAAAAATTGTTTAATTTTCAAGTAAGCAGAAGAACGTCCAAAAAACTTGTATTTTTTAAAAGACTAAAAATTTGGCTAAAATATTAAACAATAAAGAAATTGTTTACCTCAATATGAGTAAATATTTTTTTAGTTGCAAAAAAGACAATTTTTTAAGGAAAAAAGTTATTTCTTTTTTATGACAATAAAAAAAAATAATAAAAAAATATTTTCTTTGGATAAAACAACTAAAAATTTTGCTAAAATATTAAACAATAGGAAAACTGTTTACCCCAATATTACTAAATATTTTTTTTTGTTGCAAAAAAGACAAATTTAAGGAAAAAAAGTAATTTGTTTGTTTACGACACTAAAAAAAAATAAATAATAATGAAAAATAATTTCTTTGGATAAAAAAGCTAAAAATTTTGCTAAAATAGTAAACAATAGGAAAATTGTTTCCTTTAATATGACTAAATAATTTTTTTGGTTTCAAAAAAGACAATATTTTAAGGAAAAGAGATAATTATTTTTTATGACAATAAAAAAATAATTTAGGGAAAAAAGAACCGTGATACACGTAAAAAAGTTTATTTAAACTCAAAAAATGTTTACAAGAATTTCTTATTAATTATTAAATTAACCAAATTCTCCAAAGTACTTTAAATCAAATTTTTTCACCTCTTTCTCCGAAAAAAATATTTCGCTTTATATTTCTATTCATTTCGTCAGAAAAAAATGAAAAATGTCCATAAAAAAATAAAAAATCAATGCAACCCCAAAGAGAAACCTAGAATAAAATTAATTTCTCCTCAAAAGCTCAAAAAAAAAAAAAAATTCCAAATTCATTAAAACTTAAACATTTAATTTCAGGAGTGATTTGCCAGCGAATGGCTATTCCGTAGAAGAAAATGTCTACACAAGATTATCCACACACATGGATATTCTGACGGCTCGGGGACTTAAAATAGAAGCAATGTGGCCACATTGGTGCTCTCAGAATCCAGGAAAATGCCTTTGACTGAGGTAGAAATTAAAGGATAAGCGAAAAGCCATTTCAGTACACCACAGTGACTCGAGGAAGCAAAGCTGTGACTTAATTGTAATAATAATAATTGTTGTATCATTTTTAAGGCCATTCATCAATTTCACCATGTCATGATAATTTTTCTATTATACTGCAGACTGATTGCTGTCAATAACAAAAAAAACCGCTTTTTCGATAAAAATTACATTCAATCGTCAAACATAAAAAAAACAATAACAGCAAGCGTATAAACATTTTTTAGACAAATTTTTTATAGATAATCTTTTGCCGAACACAAAAAAATTTAGATTAACAAATTGTTGAACCTATCTCAGTGAATAATAATTATTGAAAAAAGTGCGAATTACAAAAAAAAAATGCGAAAAAGAAGAATTTCTTTTCAGAATAAGAAAATCAAGATTGAAAATTGAAATTCATTTTTGCAATATTTAGAAAATATGCTCAAGCTAATGGCACCTGACTGTTTCAATTTAAAAAAAAAAAATGTCGATCAGTCTCTTAGCACTGAGTACTTTATAATATAGATAAAAATTATTCCATACATAATTGAATGGATGAAAGAAAAGAGTTTTCATTACGGGGTCCAATGATGGGCTTGATGAGAGCTTACTTTTATATATATAGAGAGAGAGAAATGGAGAAAAATAAAAATTGTAGCAAAAAAATTGCTTTGGGTGATTGTCAAAGAAAGTAAAAAAAAATAATTTATTAAATGAAGGAATGAAAGTTATTCATGCAGTAATGAATAAGAATATTTATGTGCTTGTGAATATGATAGGAATATGGTGCAGGTTCGGAGGTGAAAAATACTTATTTTAAGTAACGAAGTGAAAAGTAATTTTTGTTACTAAAGTTCTTAAAAGAAAAAGAAAAACGCCAATTATTAACTTAAATCGTAATCATTTATTTCTACATTATCATTTATACACTTTTTTCATCATTTTGTTAATGAAAGAAAAAAATTTTATTGATGAATCAAGTAACCGATTACTTGTCTATTGTTAAAAAATTTTTGTATTATATTTTTAATATAATTTATTTTTTTTAAATAATTTAATATTTTAATTTTAATAGTTACTATATTTTTTTAATTCAATCAAATAAATTTCCATTAAACAAAGAATATTTTATTACTTAAAGCAAACACTATTTAATTTACTCAGAGAAAAATTTTATTAAATACAATTTAAATTATATTTTGTTTAAACAAAATATAATTTGAAGTTTTTTAAAAATAATTTAATATTTAAATTTTAATAGTTACTATATTTTTATAATTCAATTAAATAAATTTCAATTGGACAAACAATATTTTACTTAAAGCAAACACCATTTAATTCATTCAGAGAAAAATTGTATTTAAAAAAATATAATCATATTTAAATCAAATAAAATTAATTTTGAACAAATAAAAAGTCTAGTTCACTCTGAGTGAAAAAAATCTTTTTTCTTGAGGAAAAAACAAAACAAAAATTATTTAATTTTCAAAACAACAATTATTTCTCAATAGACAAGTAATCGGTTATTCGAATAAAAAAATGTAATATTCAGTACTTTAACTTGAATTCAATTTTTTAATTAAATTATTAATTGGGTCATTCCAGGATTTTTTATTTTTCTTTATTATTAAATATTTTCTTAAATTTATTACTAAATTTCTTTATTATTAAAATTGTTATTTAATTTCTATATTATTAAAAATTTTATCAAATTTTTTACTAAACTTCTTGATTATTAAAATCTTTCCTAAATTGTTTACTAAATTTCTGTATTGTTAGAAATTTTATTAAATTTTTTATTACATTTTTTATTAAATTTCCTTTTATTCTTAAATATTTTTTTTTTTTGTAACATATCGAAAAAAACAACGTGTATTTAAAATCAAAAGGAAAAAAAATTTACACTTTTCTTTTGTAAAAAATATACTTATCGTGCAATATATTAAAAATAATTTCTACTGTTCCAACGACGAATTTACATAAATTTTTGTAATAAATTTGTAAGTTAAAAATATAGAAAAGAGATAAAAGAGAAAAATTTTTCGAAAAAAGTATAATTTCTTTTTCGTTGAATAGCAATTGTATTTAGAAAAATGATTAAAAACAGAAATTCAATTCATTTCGTTCAAAGTGCCTTTTATACTTTGGTTTTGCACCTTAGACGCAGAGAGAAATGCGAAAAATACTTAGTAATTCTCGTTCCTATAAAAAAAAAAAAAATGTTCTGTGGACAGGACTAGAGAAAAAAAAATGCGTACCGTATCCTAATCGTCAGAGTTGATATTAATATTTGATGTGCGTAAAAGACAAACGTATAATATAGTATACTTAGCAAAAAAAAATAATTGTTATACGGAATATAAATGTTTGTGTTTGGTGGATTAGAGTTTATGATTCAAATGCCATCCATAATATAATTCGACGATTCAAATCTAGTTTATAAAGAAGAAAGATTTTTTTATTTTCATTATTTTTTATGAATTCGTTCGAAATTTTAGTCAATTTTTAGTAAAGGTTCATTTGAATCTTCGAAACTTTTCGAACATATATGAGTAAAAACTCAATTAACAAAAATTGTAAAATAGAATAAAGGATATAAAGGAATTCTTTTAAATAAATTGTTTAATTTAATTTAAACTATTTAAAGAATCGTTTATGTGAATGAACTTAACTAAAATCGCAGTAGAGAATAAATTAAACCGTCTCACTCACTCTATGTTCAAAAGTATTAAAAACGGCAAAACGATACTTTTTTTAATACTGATGGTTACGAATGCTTTATTTAAATTAACAATTTTAGAAAAATATGTAGTTAAAAATTTTATAGTAATTTTTCCAAGAATCGTATTTAATAGTAAGACTGTCTAGATGAGGCGAGGCATTTTAGAATAACATATTTTAATTGCGAATCAACAAAAAAAAAAAACGTCGGTGAATTTCGCAAATGTTTATAATCATCGATTAATGGTTGAAAATATTTCTCACACGTAAAAGAATAAAATGTTTCCCTTCAAAATTCCTGAGTTCATAAAAATTGATAAGACAAATTTTTAAAAAGAGTAATAAAGTAAATAAGTAAAAAAATTTGTAATAATATTTTTCAAGCAAACAATTCAAAATTGATGAAAAAAAACAATTACAAAAATTTGCTTAGAAAAATATTTCCCCTTTCCAAATTGTTGACTTTGTAAACTTTATAAACTTTGTAAACTTCGCCAATGTTAGAAAAATGAAGAAAAAATGCAAATAAGGATCGAAATATCCATAGAAAATTATTTTAACCAATTTAATTTCTATATATAATGCTTGCGGTATTTTCTTCACGGTTGTGAAACTGTAAAAAAAATAGATCGTAGATTTTAAACGATTCACGGAAGAAGAATAATTAATTTATTACATATTACAATTATTATATATAAATTATAATTATCATCGCCATTAAAATCGGAGCAATGCGTGTGTGACATGAAATTCCAAAAATGGCCTATTATTATAAAATTATAATTGAAAATACCACGCTTCAATTTCACAGTTGCACAATATGGGACTTTAAATGGATTTTAAATTTTAAATTTAATAGAATTATTCACAATATTCTTCTCGCAGATTGTAATTTTTCACAATATAATAATAATTGATTTATACAAATAATGATACAATATAGAAGAATAAAAATTTTCATTCGAAATAACTCGACAGAAAAATTATTCTCTTTAAAGTCCTTTATTTTTTGCAAGAAAAAAAATATACAGATTGTAATTTAATTGTACTTACACATCGACTGTTGCGGATTAAAAAAAAACATTTTCGCAGGAAGAATAATGGTGAATTTTAACTAATATAAAATACGAGAAATATTACTCTACGAAAATATTTTTACAAACGCGAATTTAGTTTCGCCTCAAAAATAGACTTTTTTGTCTTTTCATTTTTTAAATTTCTTTTTTAGAAACTTTTTTTTTCTTTTTTTAAACATATTTTTAACATGAGTAGGTTAATTAGGTGACAATTATGCGTAGTGCAATTTTTGTTTTTTAATTGTAAATATAACATATTATTATTATATTATTGAAATTATTTGTATTATTATTATTATTAAAAAAAATATTTGTATTGTGTATTATTTTTATGAAAATTGTGAAAATAATATTTGGTATTTCACCGCTCGATTATGTTTTAGTCAAAAATTATTGTTACAAACTGTAAATTATTGAAACTTGAACATTAAAATTTTACTACAAAGTGATATTTGTCATTGATTATTATTTAGGTATTTCATTTTTGGCTATTAAAACATTTATATTACATATGTTCAGTATATTTTTACATTTAGTTTTTTTTAGGCAAACTTTTATTTTTATTTGAAAAATTAAAAAAGTTTTTTTAGTAAAAATTATTTATAATGAAAATTTTTATTATTTTCATTCAGTAAAATAATTTTTCTTCTTAAATTAACGCACCTTTTCAATTACATTTTTTTGCCTAATTGAATTAAATCAATGAAATTAAAATTATTCTTTAATATTTCTTTTAATTATGAACCTAATCAGTTAAAATATTGCACTGAACAATTTCATCCGATTTACTCAAATTCGCAGAAGGGGAAACTTTATTTTCAATGAAGAAAATATTATTTTTATTTTCCGATTTCTTTGATTGATCAACGTTTGATGAACCACTTGGACTCTTAAAAAATAAGGCGGACGATTTTTTCGGCCCTTTTCTAAAACATCGGTTTATGATAAAAAAATAAATTACTTCTGCCACACTAACAAAGGAACCGCCAACGCATAGACCCAAAATACCGCCAAGTGACGCTAAAAAAAAATTTAATTTTCAATTAATTTACAATATATTAATAATTCAATTAAATTTAAAATTAACGAAATGCATTTTAATGATGAAATTAAATATATCCATACCAACTAAATCGTTCCACGATTTCCACTTGTCTCTTTTATATTTTATGCAAGTAATATCACGAAAATATATCAGAGCCGTGGAAGTTCTATTGATATTCAAACCATTTCTGAAAAATAAACGAATATTTTATTTTCATTAAAAAATTACTGAAAAATGTAGAAAAATAACCAAAACAAAAAAAAATAAATAAAATTTTAATTTGAATAAAATATTATTTTCTTACAATAAAAGCATGTTATTGGGAAATGATTCCATAAAAGCACTTTCAGTGTCTAAAGTGTACCAATTATCACTGCATAAAGGAAAGCAATTATTGCAATCTGCTTCTTCCAAAAATTCCTCGGCCATTTCTTCTGTGTAACTCGCTTCAAAGGCTTTTACATCGCTCATTGTTTGCAGTTCAGAAATATTTTCTAAAATAGAAATTCAATAAATTAGTGAGAAAATTTGTAATAAATTGAATGATAATTATTTTCCAACTTACTTCTTATTGATTGTAAACATTTGATGTCTTCAAGGCCACAAGTTCTTACATTGCGATCTGTAGCAGCAAAAAATTATTGCAGAAAAATTAAAAAAAAACAGATCGATTAAAAGAATAAAATAAAATAATTATTTTATAATTTATTAATTATTAATTATTAATTATTAATTATTAACTAAGTAGAATTAAATTTTCAATTTACTTTACATTTTATCTTTAAATTTTTACAAAAGAAACTTTAACTAATACTATAATTCTTAACTAATAATAATTAAAAGTATTAAAGAAAAACGTCTTTCAAAATTCTCGGCCTCTGAAGAAGCTGAATTTAAAATAATCACAACATATACAATTAGAAAAAAAAGGTTTCTTTATTAATTAGAAAATTGAATTAAAATAAATTAAATTACGAACAAATTTAGAGAGAAAAATATAATACTATAAAAATAGACTTTGGAAACTTACAAATTTTAGGATAGTAGAAAGGACTGCATTTACAATTAGTCACAATAAATTGTATTCTACATTGCGAGACGCAAGACTGATATCCATAAGTAGAGCTAATATCCAACTTTTTCTGCAAATGAATATTTTTAATAAAAAACTTTTTTTTATTGATTAAAAAAATTTCTTTTTGTCTTTTAATAAAAAAATTTCTTTTTATTTTGTAATAAAGAAATTTCTTTTTATTTTTTAATAAAGAAATTTCTTTTTATTTTTTAATAAAAAAATAATTTTTTTATTAAAAAAATTAAAACTTCATTTTTGCATAGGAAGTAATTTTTTGATTTTTTGTAATTTCTCACACGTACCTCGTCTTTGAATAAACAATTTCTCAATTCCACTGGCAAATAACGCACGCCTGGTTCACTTTCAACAACTGTTCCCGACAGTAAAACAGTGACTTCTTGAGATGGCTGAATAATAACTGATCGCAAATCAACTTCAGGAAATTCATTCGGATGATGAATCAAAATTGATGCTCCAATGTATGGCCTTGTGCTGCCTCTATAATATTCACTTTCAAGATCAAAATGCACTGTTAGACCTAAATCTCTGCCAGCACCGGGCACGGACTAATGAAAAATAGAAAGAAAATTAAAATTTAAAATACATGGAAAATTTAAATCTCAGCTTGAAATAAGCATACCACCCTACTTGAATTTCATCAACGCCTGGCAGTTCCTCTTCTTTCGTTTTATTCAAATTTTCATTTTCTGCAGTGGAATTGGCAACGTTTCTGTGAACAACGGAAATTAATAAAAAGATTTATTAAATTTATTTAGTGTGTAACTTAATTTTTTTTAAATTCATTAATTCTGAATCGCTTGAAATTTTAACTGAGTTAATATTTACTGTCACTTATTTCACTTTACGAGTTTTTTATTTTCATTTTCCTTTTCATTTTCATGAATTTTTTATTTTTGCTTTGGCAAATTTGTCAAGTACTTCCTTTTTTATTTTCGCTTCGTCAAATTATCATTTTCCTTTCATTTTAACTTTAAAAGATTTTTATTTTTACTCTCACATTCAACTAGATAAATTTCTATTTTCACATTCACTTTGATAGAAGATGAAAATAAAAATCTATCGCAGTGGAAATAAAAATTGAAATCAAGGAAAGCGAAAATGAGACGATAAATAAAAATTCCTCAAAACGAAAAGAAAAAGTAGTCAAAGTGGAAGTGAAATTGTAAATGAAAGTAAAAAAAAATTAAGAATTTATCGCAGTAAAAATAAAAATCTTTCAAAGTCAATGTAAAAATGAGAGTCAAAATAGAAATAAAATTTCATAATTGACCCTAAATTGATTTTTTTTTTGCTTTTAAGTGAATTAAAATTTTTAAATTCAAATTTTAAGGGATTTTTTAGTTAACAAATAATTTTAAATATAAAAAATTTTCTTACAAAGTTTTATTATGTCTCACGTGGTAATTGAAAGAACAACAGAATCCCTCGCTCGATTTTGTGGGTTTGAAAATTTTATCGCAATCGTACTCCTGATCAAGCCAAATGCAAATTCGAAGCATTTTACTGCAAGGTTGCATCATCTACGGGAAAATTTATAAAATAATAATAATAATAATAATAATAATAATAATAATAATAATATAAAATAAAAACAATAATATTAATAATAATTTTTCTATAATTCTAATATTTAATTCAATTAATATTAACATAAATTTTAATAATTTTCATTTAGTAAAATCTATTCTTGTCAGAAATTGACAAATTGTACATTAATTTCCAGAAATCAAAACTTTTAGAAAAATTCTTTTTTTGACATCAGAACTTGTTAGAAAAACATTTTTTAGAAAATATTAATGAACATTAAAATATTTAAAATTAAATAAACAAGAATATTAACAATAATAATTAAAATGTATTACGATGTTATTTTGTTTGGATTATTAATTTTAGTGAGATCTTATTTTGTTTTGAAAAATAAAATAAGATCTCACTATAATTAAAATGTGTTTAGAATTTTATAATAATTACAATATGCAAATAAATATAAAATATTAAATTAAATTATTAAATAATATTATTATTATCATTATTATTATTATATTATTATTATTATTATTATTATTATTATTATTATTATTATTATTATATTTATAATTTAAAAATATAGCAATAAGAGATTATTATTTACGTCAAACATAAGTTCTTCCCACGTTTTGCCGATTCGATCCAAAATCGAAGACAAATTTGTTTCCCTCTGAGAGTTTCCTTTTTGTAATGAGGGTCTAATTAATTGTGGAAGTAAATCGATAAAAGTATCGATCTCCTCTTGCTTAATACCCTTCTTTAACCTGAATTATTTTAGCTTTATGATTATTAAAAAAAATTTAACTCACAACGTTTAATAATTAAAAATTTATAACAAATATTCAAAAACCAATTACTTCGAAGTTCAGAATGTTCAAATAAATGACTTATTATTTTCAAAAATTACAAATAGAAAAAATACTTTCCGACAGAAAATACAATGAAAAAATAATATTTTTGAAATAAACACAATAATCTTTGTTAAGGTAACCAAAAATTATTGTTGAATAAACATAATTAAAATACCGCCAATTGATAAGTTCAATTAATAATAATTAATAATAATTAATAATTTAAATAAATTAAGTCATAATAATTAAATTAATTATTATTCCAATACTTGTCACACTAATATTTTATCAACAAACATCGATTTTAAAAATAATTTCAAAAAATCATTCATTTAAACCTTCAGAACTCAAGGGCTAAAATTTATTCAAGAGCGACAGAAAAATGTTTCCAGAGAATTATACTTACAAAGTATTTGTGATATTACTAGCCGATGGAAGATACACTTTATTATGATTACAAATAGTAATAGCAGGAAACTCAATATCCCAAATTGGATAAGCAGTTGTTTCAATTGTCGTTGTTGTTGGTGTTTTTAAATATCGATACATAATGAGAAACATCATACTGAACGCAATCAATAAACACATTAAGCAAACCTTTAAAAATAAATAATTTTTTTTTTTGCATTATTAGATTTTTTTTTGAAATAAATAAAAAAAAAAGTTTTCTGTCAAATTAAAGTGCACCATTAAAAGATAATAAAATCCATTGTCCTTGCGGCGGTACGTATAGAAATATTATCCCTTATCGTATATGTCTGTCGATTTAATTTAATTAATAAAGGGAGCGTCCTTTCTATAAGGTTGTCTATCAGCAATATTATTAATCATATTTAGATCATAATAAATGGGATAATTTACAAATTTTATAATAAACTTTGTATTTTTGGAGTAAATTATTTTTAGAAGTTTGATTTAAAAGATAATATATGTATAGTGAAGTCAATTAGGAGAATATTCCATATAGGGGGACAAAAGAAAAGTTTTATTACTTTTACAGGAAAATTTCAACTGTTTGGAATTTTTACTATTTTTCTATTTTATTTATTTAATTATTCTTTAATTATTTTTTAATCATTTAATTTCACTATTTCCAAATAAATAAACTTTCGATAAATATAGAAAAATTTATTTCGCAACTATTTCAAATTTTTACCATTCTTAGAGTGAATTTTAAGTAAAAATTACCTCGAACATAGTGAAATTCACTTTAGATTTTTTATAAAATTTTATTACTTCCGGAGTAAATTTTACTATTTTTGAATCTGTAAATTTGTAGTAAAAAATGAGATACTTCGGAAAAAGTAAAATTTACTTCTTTTCGATACAATTTTACATTTTTACTATTTTTGGAGTAATTTATATTGTTTCCAAATAAGCAAATATTTCATAGAAAATATAGTAAAATTTACTTCAAAATTAATTTACTTTGTAACTGTCTCAAATTTGATTACATTTAGAGTAAATTTTACTATTTTCAAATAAGTAAATTTATAGTAAAAAAAATAGTCAGAAATTCATCGAACACAGTAAAATTTTTCATTTTTACTCTTTTAAATTTTTTCTATTTTTACAGTAAATTATATTGCTTTCAAATAAGTAAATTTTCATTAAAAAATAGTATATAATTTACTTCAGAATTGTTTAAAATTCATATTTGTTTTTATAGTAAATTTAACCGTTTTCGAATAAGTAAATTTTACCAATTCAAATAAGTAAATTTTTCAGTAAAAAACGAAAAATTTTTTTTTTGAAATAATAAAAATTACTATCCCAGTAATACGCAGAAATTTCAGACAAAATAAAATTAAAGATCAAAGACAAAAGAAAATAATAGTCAATAAAAAAAATAAAAAAGAATAGAGAATAGAATACATAAAAAAGGGATAGAAAAAAAGTAATTGATAGACAGTAAAACATACCACAGACCAAATAACTCTCTCCTTAATACTCGTATTTTCAGAAGTAATATAATGAAAGCCATGAAGACTAGTATTCTCACAAAAACTATGGAAATTCGTTCCCAAACTTTTTTTATTCTGACGATAATATTTTCTTTTTCGTGTTGGAAGTCTACATAAATTTTCTGCAAAAGAAGGCAAAAAATTCTAAATCTATTTCATTGTTTTCTTTTCTTTTTTGTAGGGCGTCTACTGCAATTTGTAAACAACAAAAAAAACAAATTCCCAATATTTTCCAAACTCGTCAAATATATTTTATTTACAGAAAATAATAATTGAAAATATAAATAATTGAAAACAATAAAAGAAAAACTTGAAAAGAATGTGAAAATTAAAATAATTAATGATAAATAAGAAAAATAATTGAAACTAGTGAATCGGAAAAATAATTGAAACTAGTGAATCGGAAAAATAATTGAAAATAGTGAATCGGAAAAATAATCGAAAATAGAGAATCTGAAAAATAATTGAAATTAGTGAATCGGAAAAATAATTTTAAAAAATGAATAGGAAAAATAATTGAAAATAGTAAATGGGAAAAATAATGGAAAATAGAGAATCGTAAAAATACTTGAATATAGAGAATCGGAAAAGTGATTGAAGATAGTAAATGAAAAAAAAAGGAAAACAATAAATTTTTAACAATTAAAAAAAATATATAAATAAAAGAATTAAAAATAGTAAGTCGGAAAAATAATAGTAAATAGTGCATTTTTTCACTGAAAAAAATTGAAAATATTAAGTAAATAAAAACAATTGACATAAGAAATAAAACAAATAATTTAAAATAGTGAATAGGAAAAATAATTGAAAATAGTAAATGGGAAAAATAATTGAAAACAAATTTAAAAAAATTGAAAACAATATGTGAATAAAAAAAATTGAAAATAGTGAATCAGAAAAATAATTGTAAATAGTGCTTTTTTTCACTAAAAAAATTGAAAATAATAAATAAATAAAAAAAATTGAAAATAAAAAAATAAGAAAAATATTAAAAAATAGAGAATGGGAAAAATAATTGATAATAATAAATAAGAAGAACAAATAAAAAAAAGTAAACAAAAAAGGGCGATTTTTCTTTGTATGTTCGTACATTGTTTAAAATAAATAAATAAATAAATATAAAAGAAATTGAAAAGAATAAAAAAATAATAAAATGTAATAAAATAAATTATATTTATTTTCCAATAAAATTATAATTAAAATACATAAAAATGAAATTTCCAAGAAAAAAAATATTAAGAAGGAAAAAATTACTTACCAGTTTGACTGCAACTATTTTTAATTGCTCTCTGATTTTTAACATTTTGCGTCATTTTTTTTTTGTCATTCACTATTTTTAAAACACTGTAAAAAGTCACAATTTCAATATGTAATTTATTTAAAAAAAAAAAAGAAGAACATCACTCAAACGCGGAAAAGTGACTGACAATGAAAGCACATTCATTAAAGAACCTACGCCCGTTTGTCGTTTATTGGTGCAATTGACGGAACCCCATATATAACAATACATATATACAACAAAAATAAAGTTGTAACACCTGTATTATCTATTTGTGGTGAAAAAATATGGAAACTACGTTGTTACGAGTTCAAGTTCATTGCGCATGTATTTACAATTCTCCAGGGAGATTTAATAATTTCTAAACTGTTAATTAATTAGTGACAAATGTTTTAAATCCACCACAATGCAAGGCTATACTAATCATCAGTACGCAATTCGCAACTAAACACATTACCACCTTTAAAATTGTACTTTTTTAAATTTTTAATTTCTTCTACCATAAACTATTTTTGGGTAATTTTCTACTTATTTTTACATTTTTTAATTAATTTTTTTTCAATTCTAAATTCTAATTTAAAAATTGCAAATATGTTTTTACAATATTTCGAAATATTCGAAAGAACAAGTATTTTAGAAACGATTCATTATTTCAATGTTAGTGAAAACAAATTATTGAATGAAATCTTTGAAATAATTAGGTAAC
Source organism: Leptopilina myrica (nomen nudum) (assembly GCA_032872475.1). NCBI lineage: Eukaryota > Metazoa > Arthropoda > Insecta > Hymenoptera > Figitidae > Leptopilina > Leptopilina myrica (nomen nudum). The sequence goes on from CM065458.1 coordinate 6,031,683, forward strand.
AATAAATTTATTTTCATTCTAATTTTTCTTATTAAAATTAGATTAGTAAAATTAAGTAATTAATTAATTGATAGATAAAATTTTGTAGCAAGCGTCAAATAGTCGCGAGGTTCAATAATCTGTTTATTAAAGTTTCAAATAAAATGTCATTAGAGGTTTAATAATAATTTTATTGTATAATTCTAATTTTTCTACTTAATTAGATTAATAAGATCAAGTTAATAATTAATTAAAATAATAACAGAAATATATTGTTATATATTATTTTAACATAATTCATATTTTGTAGCAGATATCGAGCAGTACAGGTTTAATAATTTGTTTATTCAATTTTTAAGTAAAATATCTTTCTGCGTAACTAATAGTAATTTTATTGTAATTCTAATATTTCAAATTAATTTAATTAATAAAAATCATGTATTCATTAACTAATTCTTGGTTCTAACTTCTAATTAATCTATTTTCTAATTTTATTAATAAAACTTATTATTATTAGTCTTCTTTCACTTTTATTAATCAATAATTGGCATAGAAATAGCTTTATTATTAGGTACTATTATTATAAATTATTAACATTATTAATAGCATTATCATTGGAAATATTGTTAATTTGTAATAATACTGTTATAAAAATATTCATAAAGGAAAATTACTTGAGAAAAGTGAATGGAAAAAGTTTTTAATAATACTAAAGGTATGTCACCCTTAATTTTGAGTATTTGCAACAGATGAACTTCTTTCCGACGAAAGAAAGTTTCATTAACCTAATGCTATTAGAAGTCCGTCAATCATAAGAAGTAAATATTTACTATATTGTATATTGTTCGTCATTATTCTAAGGAAAAGGAAATAAGAGTAAATTGTCACATATGCTACAGATTAAATATAGGGAAAAAATCGATTTTTCTCATTCATTGACTTCATTAAACTCCATTCAATAATCTAAGTGAAAATCTTTTGCAGTAATAATGAAAAAAACTTAAATATCCACTACTATCGAATAATTTTTTAATTTTCTAATTTTAGTAACGAATGGAATTAATGTGATAAATATAATAAAATGATATAGTTATAAAAAGTAATGAAACCAAGTTATATTTATACGGATTTTAGAAAATAATTATAATTGTACAATTTTTAATAAAAATAAAATTTTAAAAAATATGTTAGGGAAATTCCCAATTAATAATTAATTAATAATAACAATAATTAAAAGTTTTGTAATTTGAAATTTAAAGGAAATTAAAATTTTGTCAACAAGTTAATGAAAGAATTAAATATTTTTACCAATTTTAGAAAATATTTAATTTCTAATGAAATAACGAAATAAAAATTTACAAAATACAATTATCAATTAAATTTGACCAAAATTTCCAAAGAATTTAAAATATAACTTGATATTTTTAAATTATTTAGGGGATTTTAACTATCTTAAAAAAATGTTAATTACATTTTAACAAGAGAAAAATTTTTCATAATTTCTAAATTTTCTTCAAATGATTAAATATTTTTAGTATAAGTTTTATGGAAATAGTAAATATTGCAAATAATTGAAGTTCTGAAATTTTTTTACAATTTATTTGTTCCGAATATGTGCATCACAATTTTCTGAATTAATATTTCTAAGAATTTTATTAACATTTTTTAGAATAATTTTTTATTTCAATTATAATCGAATTTTAAATAGTGCAAATCGTCAAAAAAAAATTCACTACTATTGCCAAATATTTAAAAAAATTTATAAATCTTAATATCAAACGAAATTTATATTACACTATTATGCATAATAAAGGTAATAAAAAAATTAAAATACTTTTACAAATTTTACAAAAAAAATTATTATAACACAATTTCTAATTATATGTATAACGATTATTATTGAATCATACCCATCATTGCATCATTAATAAATAACCAATTTGTTCAAATTATAAAGAGATAAAATTTTGATCTACCAATTTAGGCATTTTATCAATGAAAAAAAAAATTAATTGAAACAAATTAATAAGAACTTTCTGATCCAAGTAGAAAAATGTAATTACAGTCAGACGTAGGTATAACAAAATATTTCTATAGAGAAAGACATTTCCAAATATATTCTACATAAATTTTTTACTAATTTTTCCCTTTTACATATAAATATTCACAAGTAAATGGAAAAAAATTCTTTTATACAGAAATACTGGATACAAATTATTTAGAAACACAATATTGTAACACAATGAAATAAAAGCACAAAAGTACATTGTTTCGCAAGTCATTGTATTTTATTATACGTTCTACCCCAAAACGGAGGATTTTCAAAATAGAATTGTACAAAAAAAATTGTACAATTCACCATAAAAATACACTATTGATTAATTTTCCTCTTTATTCGAAAATTTACTAAAAAAAAGATTAAAAAATCAAAATATTAAAAAATAAAAATAAATCGAAAGGAAAATTCAACTTTCGAAAATTTATGATAATTATTAATTACAAAATAATTAAAAAAAGTTTCCAAAGAGCAAATAAAAAAAATTGTATCTACTATCTAATTATTATTTTACTACTTTTTGATAATAATATTCAAAAATTTATAATTTAAAAATTTTTTATTACAATGTTAAAAAATTGTCATCAATTAAAAACCAAGTTTGCGCTTGCGCTGACTTGAATCGTGAATTCAGAACAAGTATCTGGCAAATTCGGAAATCCTGCGAACTGTTCAGACGTCAAACATTCGTTTAACGAAGAGGATGAAACTTTTTCCACAGACATAAAAAACTTTTCAAGTAAGTCCACAATTTTTCTTTCATAGAATAAAAATAAACTTACAAAAAAATAATAAAAATTACAATCGCTATTAAAAATCATAATTTTTTCCCCCAAAAGAATGACAAAATTGTTTGCCAAAAATTTCTAAACAAATATTTAAAGTTTAAACACAAAAAAAAACATTGACATTTTTAATTTTTTAACTAATACCAAATTAAAATATTCGATATTCAAAATTATATTTTCTAAAAAAGGAATATATAGTAAATAAAAATTTTCTCGGGAAAAAATTTATCTCTATTTACGAAATGATTCGTAACGTGACAACTGTTTATTCCCAACACGCAAAAATAATGTAAAGTGAATTAAATGTGCCAATTTTTAACTAACAATTTTTAAAATAAATTTCCAATTTTTTTAAAAGCGGAAAAAAAATTTCCAAAAAGTGAAAAAAATAAAAATGATTTATTTTAATATTTGTAAATATTCAGCAAATAGATAATTTATTTATAACCTTTTGCTAATTAATTTCATACAACAATACAAACAATATTATTATTATTGTTATTAGCACTAAAAAAAACTATATTTCTTTAAAAAAAACAACAAAATTGGAGCAAATGAAACTTTTTCAAAAATTCAAACAAAGTTCTTGTAAGAATAATTTTTCAATAGACTCACTCTAAATGTGTGTTTACAAACAATAAATTGAAATATACTGCGCAAAAAATTTCACTTTCCTAAAAATCCTTTAAAAAAAATTTGTATGGTGTATTTCACGCATTCTGAGAAAAGGTCGAAAGTCATCTCTTGTAATGCTACTGTCAAACATTATAAATTCACAGTCTCAAAATTTCTCATTGTATTCATCGAAGCGACATTTAAACTGTCTGATAAAAGATCAAATGTAATGTTTGATTTACTTTTAAAAATTCATTCATAAAGAGAAAAAAAAATTGCAGCATCAAAACAATTTTTTTATTTTGGTTATTTGAAAATTTCTTTTTTACTATAATAGTAAAAATATTTAAATTATGAGAATAATTGATAAAACAAATAATTACATATAAAACACTAATAACAATTATAAAAATATAATTAAAAAAAATTAAATAATAATAAACTTACAATAAAAAATAATAAAAATTACAATCTCTATTAAAAATAATAATTTTTTCCCCAAAAGAATGACAAAATTTTTGGTCAAAAATTTCAAAACAAATATTTAAAATTTAAACTCAAAAAATACATTGACTATTTTTAATTTTTTAACTAAGACCAAATTAAAATTTTCGGTATTCAAAATTATATTTTGAATATAAATGGAAAAATACTAAATAAAAGTAATTATTTATTTATATATTTATATTCAAAAATTTAATTGATTCAAATAAAATTTTACATGTTTATTATTAGAATCAAATATTTATTTACTTGACTTAAAGTTTATTTCAACTAACAACAAAAATAATAATAAAAATAATAATAATAATAATAATAATTATTATTATTATTATTATACCAATAATAAATATTAATAACAATAATGATAATAAATTAATTAACTTTTTCTATTTCAGATAATAATGTTACAAAAATTTTTTGAATTTCAAAATCAACAAGTATTAAAATGTGATCAACTACTTAAAGGAGGTTAGCATATTATTTCTACAATTTTCAAAATAATTAATAAAATTAATTAATAATATATATAGTAATAAAAAATAAATATTATTTTCAAATTAAGAAACTAATTCTAGAACTAAAAAGTAATTTGAATATTAATTACTTTGAATTCAAAAATTGTTAATACAAATTTAGGCTTTGAAAAATTTTTATTTTAAAAATCGTTTAAAATTGTAAATTTTTTAAGACTTTGTTTTTACACTGAACTTTGTTAAGAATTAATTCATTTTAAAATAAAAAATATAATTTTAAAAAACAAATTATTGAAAGAAATAAAAAAAATATCGTCGTCTATTTTTTTATTTCTTTTCAATTATTTTTTATTTCAAAACGTATTAATTCTTGATAGAATAAATATTTAATTTTAATAGATTTTCATTTTCTTTCAGTAATTTTAAAAAATAATTAAAAAATTTTTTTTTTCCTTTAAAGCTTCAAAATTATAGAAAAATAACAACTTTTTCCTTAAGTTAAAAATCTGTATTTTACTAATAATTATTTGCAAAGATAAATAAATATAAATTTATTTAATGACAATTAGTAATTTTCTAATAATTTTTAGTTATTTTTTAAATTTCTTTTTAAATGAAAAAGTCAGTCAGGATTTTACTCGTGTGTAATTATTTTTAACTAATTTAGATTTAGAGTGTAAAACGAATTTTCTTCCACAAAGAAATTAATTATTAATAAATAATAATTAATTTACTATAATAAATATTTAGTACTTAGTAATTAATTATTAATTAATAAACAATTCGTAATTTTCTTGTAACTTTTAGTTATTATTTACTAATTTCCAAAGAATATTATTCAATCCAAATTTTACTAAAAATTAATTATTTTTAATCAGGGTTGTTTTTAACAAATTTAGATTTAGAGCGAGTGAATGAAAATTGTAATTGTAATTATTGTCTTGCATAAAAAAAATGTAAATAATATTTTGAATGATTTAAAAAAAATAGTATTGAAGAGAAAAATTTAGAATTCGTTATGACATGTGTGATAAGATAATAAGAGTTGATGAATTGTCGCAGCTTTTAATCTAATGTGTGGTCCACTAGTCTGCGTCCTTCCTCGGACGAACGTTTCGCACTTATTTGTATCCATGGAGACATGCGAGAGTGACACGTTCGCTCGAGGAAAGCATCGTTGCACACAATTAATTAGCAGTATTTCCTAACTCTTCAAAACTTCATTTAGATAATAAGAAACCTTATCAATATAAATATATATTTCATGAATTTTAAAATTCTCATTTTTAGTCAATTTTTATAGTTAAAAAATTGGTTCCATATTTTGGAAAATTGGAAATAAATTCAAATTTCAAAATGGCCGATCCAAATGGCGACTGACTTTTGAAAAATTGATTTTTAATATTTAAAGTTAATTTTTTTAATTGTTTATAATCGAATAAAATTTTATTCGAGAGCTAATAAAATTTTATTCGAGAGCTAATAAATTTTTATTTTAAAGCTAATAAATTTTTATTTGCTTTAAATCAAATTTTTAATTAAAAACAATGAAATACTTTAGTGAAACGCTGTGAGAAAAATTCTTCTAATAAACTATATTTTTTTACATAAAAATATTTCTCTGTGTGTAAAATAAATATTTAATTTAACAATTTTTTTGGCGAAATTAAATTTCTATTTGAGGTAAAAAAAAATTTATTTCTAACAAAAAACATTTTTATTCTACTGTGCGATAAAGATGCACGTAAAAAAATTTAATCTCATTATAATATATTTTTTTAGTTCAATTTTCCATTTTCAGAGTCTTCGATAAGAAATTATTATTCTTTGAAATAAAAATTTTATTCGAACCAAATAAGAAATGTAGTTGATTCTAAATTTTTTTAGTCAATTGTCTTTTTTCGTGGGTGCGAGCATTCGTGTGATGAATTTAAATTAAATTTGCAGACATGAATTCGACGATTAATGAAACAATTGCCTTCTGCCCACCGATTTTCGATTCAATATTGTGCTGGCCCAGAACGGAAGTTTCTCAAATCGCAAAATTGCCATGTCCCTCGATATTCCTAAAGGACCATAGTTCAAAGCCTGCAATGGCATTTAGAGAATGTTTGGAAAATGGCGAATGGTATCGGGACAAAAATGGTGCATCGTGGAGCAATTATTCCCTCTGCATTTTATCCGAGAGATACATAACGACATTCACCGAATTAAATTTAACGGAATATGATGAAGAAATTCTCAACTCCACTTTGGCACTTGTGAGTAAATTTTTTTTTTTTGTCACAGTTTTCAATTTTATTTTCATGATAACAAATTGCAATAAAAATTATTAGTTTCTTGCAATTTTAAAATTTCAAAAATGAAACTTTCTGAAGTTCATTTATTTAAAAATAAATAACAAAAAAACTAAGGTTTTTGAATAACCTTTCTTCGGAGCATGACAAAAATAATAAAATAATAATAAAAATTTGTAACAGGAATTTTTTTTTAAAGACAACTAACTGGCTGACGGTTTCAAATTCATTTTAAATAATCATATTTGGTTTAAATAAAATATGTAAAGCTCTTGCAAAAATGAATTAAATGTTAAATAAATGATTTTTGAAAAAATTGACAGAAAGTGGAACATTAATTGTTGGTATATTTTGTTCTTTTGAGCATTTTAATTGTTTGATTAATTTTTTTTTAGGAATGGTTACCGAGAATAAAAGCAGTTTCACAAATTGGCTATGCAACATCCTGCGTTGCTTTGATTATTGCTTTCATTGTTTTCTATTTACACAGGTATGTTCAAGTGTATTTTTGGCAATAATTATTATTTTGAGCTAATGTATTTTTATATAGAAAATTGCAGAACTCACGAAACAGATTGCATATGCACTTGTTTGCATCGTTTATTCTGAGAGCGTTCATGGCCCTACTCAAGGATTGGCTTTTTGTTGAGGGAACAGGACTCACTGAGGACTTTGTCTTCAGGGATGGAGAAAAGTTCTTTATCAGCCAACACAATGTTAATATTATTACTATTATAATTATTATAATTATTATTATTATTATTAATATTATCATACACTGAAAAAAAATTTATTTGATTCAAATAACCGATTATTTGACTATTTTCGACAGTGAATATTTACTTGAATCCACTAATTTTTATTTCAATCAAATAAATATTTACTTGCTTCAAATAATTTTTATTTCAATCAAATATATATTTACTTGAATTAAATAATTTTTATTTCAATCAAATAAATATTTACTTGCATCAAATAATTTTTATTTCAATCAGATAAATAGTGACTTGAATGAAATAATTATTATTTGAATCAAATAAATCGTATTCGAATTAATTATTCTGATCTACAAGTTTTGAACGTTCAAAATGAACGGAATTTTTTTTATTAATAATATTTCCAAAAATTTCTAAATCGAATGAAAATTCAAAGAATTTGATTTTAAACATAGAAACTTTGTAAGTAATTTTTTTATATTGACATAAAATTATTGTAATAAAGATTTAATTTGAATTAGAAGTTCATAAATTTCGTTTATTTGAAAGTTCAAAACTTTATAGAGAAATCAATTATTTCAGTATTTGAAGCAAATGGCATTTAATTAATTCAATTAGCAACTATTTTTGTTTCAAGTACATATTTATTTGATAATAGAAAAATAATCCGTTATTTGAATAAAAAAAATTTTTTCTTCAGTATATTATTTCTTCTAACTAATTATAATTATATATTGACATAATCAATTGGCAATCAATTATAATGAGGATTTTATTAAAATTTTAGGTTGGACAAAATTCAATTTATAAATTGAATAAAATTCATTTGCTTATTCAATTAATATAAATTAATTATATATATTTATGTAATTAATTTTTAGAGGAATTTTATTAGAATTTAAAATTGAACAAAATTCAATTACAAAATTAACAAAATTTAATTGTTTATTTAATTAATAAAAATTAAAATTGAACAAACTTCAATTATAAATTAAATAAAATTAAATTTGTAATTGACTTGAAATGACAAGTTGAATAAAATTGAATTAGTGATTGAAATAATTAATTAATTAAAAAGTAAATGAGTTAATTTTAATGAATATTTAAATTAAATTTCAGGCTTGGTTTTGCAAAACAATCACAAGTATATGGCAATATTGCATTTTGGCAAATTACACGTGGGTCTTGATGGAAGGCTTATACATTCATAGACTGGTGTTTTCACTATTTTCTGCAGATAAAAATACAATCACTTTATATGTTGCAATAGGCTGGGGTGAGTCAATTAATTACAATTTTATAAAATATTATTCATTGGAAATTTTATTTTTCAAAATTAAAAAATTTCTCTAAAACTACTATTAATCTGAATCAGTGATGGAAAAAAGATTTAAAAAAAGATTAGCAAAAATGTTCACTAAATTAAATTAGTGACTGATTTTTTTATTTTGAATTTGTAAGTTTTATTAAGAAATTAGTGAAAATTACTATTTATTAGTAAATTTTACTTGTAAATATTAGTGAAAATTACTATTTATTAGTCAATTTTACTTGTAAATTAGTAGAAATTCTTATTTATTAGTAAATTTTACTTAAAATTAATAGAAATTCCTATATATTTGTAAATTTTACTTGTAAATTAATTGAAATTCCTATTTATTAGTAAATTTTATTTAAAAATTATAGTGACTGATTATTTGCTTTTGAATTATTCAATTTTACTAATAAATTAGTAGAGAATACTGTTTATTAGTAAAATTTACTAATTCAAAAGCAAAAAGTCAGGCACTAATTCGAATTAGAAAATATTTTCCCAAATTTAAATTTAGAGAGTGCATAACTTAGTTTTTACGATTTAAAATCATTTACATAAAAAAAATTTTTAATTAATAATAAACTTCAAAAAATTAAATTTAATAGTAAACATCATAAAATTTAAATTTATAATAAACTTCAAAAAATTGAAACTAATAATAATAGATAATTAATTTTACAAATTTAAACAGACAACATTTTTACAGGCCTACCAGTAATTGTAACCATTCCATGGATAATTGCCAGAATAATATTTGAAGATGTTTTATGCTGGACAACTAATAATAATTCTCATTCCTTTCTCATAATACGAATTCCCACAGAAATCCTAATTTTGGTACGTCTTGGCAATAGAAATAAATATTCAATAACGAAAAATTCAATATTTTTAATATTTCTTTAAATAATTATTCATTATTCCTCATGGCGAAAAAGTAGAAATCTTCTGTCACATATCAAATAATTATGTACAACAAAAAATTTTATTTCGTTACAGTTCAATTTTTTTCTCTTCCTCAATATCGTACGAGTACTTTTTGTGAAATTCAAAACATCCATTCTTCTGCAGAGAAAAAAAATGCAATACAGGTAATTTTTGGATTTTATTTCAATATTTAAAGCAGTGAAGATAAAAAAAATTATTTTATTGGAAATTTTCCAGAAAATGGGCTCGTTCAACTTTAATATTAATTCCATTGTTGGGAACACATCACAGTTTATTTATTGGATTGTCATTCTATAAAGAGCCCCGAGTGGAATTGATCTGGCTCTTTTTTGATCTACTTTTTGTATCTTTTCAGGTAATTATCATATTTTTTTGAAATCAAAGAACTATTTATTTATTTTATAAACTGAAAAAAAATTTTATTTGAAAAAAAAATTAAATATTAAAATAACCGATTTTTTTCTCGGTTTAGTTGTTTGATTTTAATTAGTTTACTAATTTATTTATACAAAATTAATATTTAAAAAATTGTTTATTTTAATTACAGGGCTTCTTTATTGCAATTCTCTACTGCTTTCTAAACAATGAAGTAAAGACAGAAGTTATTCGATCGTGGAAAGCTCGAAAGTTGAAAAAATTCGTCAAAACAATGTCAAAATAATCGAGTGTCAACAATGATACGAAAATTAAGCAATTAAGAGATAAAATAAAAGAAACCTTTTTAAGGTACATAAGAAATGTATTAATTCAAGTATTTTTACAATTTTGTAAATTTTTTATCCAACTATGTTAAAAATTTTACTAAATCTATTTATAAATAATTTTAATATCATATGTTTAGAGATATATACGTATTTTTGTAAATGGAAAAAATTAATAATCTACTAAAGAATAAATATAAGTTTTTATACTCGAACTCTAAAGTGGAAATAGATTTATTTGAAAACAAACTTTGCAGTTTTGTAATCTATTTTAATTTTATTTAATTTTAATTTAATTTTCCTTTTTTTTAACATTACTGATATTTTTATTAATTTTACTTTAATTTTATTAACTAAATTTAATTTTAATTTTCCTTTTATTAAAATTACTGATTTTTTTATGAATTTTACTTTAATTTTATTAACTTAATTTAGTTTTAATTATACTTTAATTTTATTTTGATTTAATTTCAATTCTATTTCATAAAAATAAATTAAATTTTTTCAATATTATTTTTATATTTATATTTTGAGTTAAAAATCTATTTTTTATTTATCAGCAGATGATAAGAGTCACAAAAACTGTAGAAATTATATGTGACTATCGATTGTTCGTTTTGGAGCTTGTTTAATGCTGCCATCTACTTGGATTTCGTCCTTTACCATCCTTTATACCCTTATAATCACAAAAAATAAAGAACATAAATTTTTTCAATAAAAAAAGAAATTGAAAATTAATTTTTTATAAACTACATGCGATTAGAAGTAATTTTTACTCTAACTTAAATTGTTTATTTTTTATTATATCGCAGTCTTCAAGAATGTTTTTACACCACAATTAAATATATGCGATTTAAATAATAGACTACTTAACAATTATTAAATAAATATTTATTTGCATAGGAAAAAATTTTTATTCAAATAAATTAAGTAAATAAGTAATTAAATTTAACTAAATTTGTTCTAAGTGGAAAAATTATTAGTTCAATATTGAAGTTTATTTGATTTAAACAAAAACTACTTAATTAAATATACAATATATTTGTTTCAAGTAAATATTCATTTAATAATGGTCAAGTAGTAATGATTATTTATTTTTAATAATTAATTTTTTCCTTAATTTTCCGAATATGATCAACAATTTTTTAACAAATTAAAAATTAAAATCAAAATCAATATTAAAGTCAGAATTAAAATAAAAATCAGAGTCAATATCAAAGTCGATTCGAAAAAAAAGTCAAAAACAAAGTAACAAAATGAAAATTAAAGTCAACGTCAAATTCGAATTACAAAAACTTTATCAAAACTCGAAACAGATTTTTAATTTTCTGAACGTTTTTTTAAATCTATTTTCTATAAAAGAATATTGTCATAAAGCGAGAGTAGAATTTTTGATTAAAACAAAAATTACGACACAATTTGAATAAAGGGTGATTTGAAGAATTGATGATAGCTTTGGAGGGTTGTTGATTTTAAAGTAATGAGGTGTGAATTGTCCCACGACATAACCACAATAACAATGTTCATCAGGTGAAAGCCCCATGTGTTAAGTTTGTTGTGCCCTTTGCCACACGAAACATTAGTATTGTCACGTGTCGACACGTGCCTAGTATTCTATTTTCATCACAATTGTTATAGACATGTATACTTTAAAAAAAAAAGTGTTGAGCGATTACAAGTCTACACTTTATGAGGAAGAAAAAATTAAAATGTCAACTTTCTATTTAGATTTTATATATGGGCGAAGAGCAATTTTTAAAATTGACTCGCATTTCTCTTGAAGTAATATTATTTTATTCTATGAATTGTATTATGAAACAATAATAAAATATATCTATAAAAAGAGAGTAAGGAAAAAATATTCTTCTTAAATTTGAATAGGTAAAAAAGTTAAAAATGTTTACTAAATAAAATTAGTGGGCGATTTTTTGCTTTTGAATTTGTAAATTTTGTTGAGAAATTAGGGGAAATTACTATTTATTAGTAAATTTTACTTATAAATAAGAGTAGAAATTTCGCTAAAAAAATGTTAAGAACTTCTTAATTAATAATTTACTAATTAATTAATAAAGTGATAATAATAATTAACAATTACGATTTTTTGCTTTTAAATTTGTCAATTTTATTGAGAAATTAGGGGAAATTACTATTTATTAGTAAATTTTACTTATAAATAAGAGTAAAAATTTCGCTAAAAAAATGTTAAGAACTTCTTAATTAATAATTAATTAATAAAGTGATAATAATAAATATAATAATTAACAATTACTATTATTTCTATTTATTAGTAAATTTTACTAACAAAAAAAATTAGCAACTGCCTTTTTGCTTTCGAATTAGTCAATTTAACTCAATAATTAGTAGAAATTATAATTGATTAGTAAATTTTACTCATAAATTTTTAGAAATTACTATTTATTAGTAATTTTTATTAAAATTAGTCGAAATTACTATTTGTAATAATAAAAATTATTTTTTAGAAAAATTTTATACCTACAAATTTCTTTAAAAAATTATGCAAATTTCACAAATCTTTAGATAAAATTGTTAAGAGTCTTGAAAAGTTTTTAATTATAAGAAGTTCTCAAAATTTTATGTATTTTCCCAAATAGTAAATTAATAAAAATCAAATGAAATTGTAATTAATAATAAAAATATTTTTAATTTGAATTACAAAAAATATTTACTAATTTGAAGTATTTATCTGACTTTTTGGTTTTTAATTTGTAACTTTTACTAATAATTTGTCACTTCTACTACATTAGTAAAATTTACTAATTCAAATTCAAAAAGTCAGTCCTTAATGCAATAAAATACAAATTAAAGAATAATAATAAAATAATAAAACATTTTTTAAATAAAAACCAAATAAATTAAATATTTAAAATTCAAAAATATTTTTAAATTGTGATTTAAGATAAGCTTGTTAACTTGGGATCTTTCGGTATTTTTCTAAAAATCATTGAAAAAAAAATTTGTTTCCTGAAAATTTTGCACTCGCTAATACGAATTTGAAATCATATAAATTTTCAACAATCATTGAATAATTATTGACGAAACTTTTTTTTCATTTTAACCAAATAAGACGAAAAAATGACAATAAGAATTGAAGCAAATTCAACACAAAAGGCTTAGAGTCGATTTCTCGCGCATTGAGTTTGATACAGGAATATAGATTTTCGAGAGGCTCAGGTGCTAGTCAAGAACCATCTGAGACTCCTGGATGAAAAAATATACTTTGTCTCAAGTTTCAATAAAAGGACAAATATAATAATTATTTTTTGTTTTGAAAAACCAAAACAAAAATTTTTTTTGCCACCGAAACACAATAAATAAAGTTAAAATTAATTTATGTTTTAGTCCAGGAAGAAATGAAACGGAAGTAGATTTTTCTTTCCATACCGAGTCAGAAGTAAAATTCAAATTGCCTTTTTTGTTTATTTACAATTTTAAATAGCGAATGTTCCTAATGTTTCGAACGTTCAAATGAATGACAATATTTTTTTTACTTCTTCTAATTAGTATTTCTTTACAAAAAAAAATTATTTTTAGATTAATGCAAATTAATTCTAAACTAAATATTGTTTAATTTCGACTATTTTTCTTTTTTGGATACTAATTTTCAAGAAGACAAAAAAATTTCGTTCATTTGAACGTTAGAAGTTTTGGCCACATAATAAAGAAATTTACTCAACAAGTGACTCAAAATAGAAAAGAGGTTAAATAAAAAGGTTTTTTTTCAAGAGTATTTCCCACGAGTTTTAATTTTTTCCTATTTTCATAATCATTATTAATTAAAGTAGTAAGAAAATACAAGAAAATAATAGATTTTCTCTCAAACAGGAAAAAGATTAAAAAATTAAAAAATATTTTAGTGCTTAAAAAACTCACCGAACGGTGAGTCCCACGTTGGGCGACAGATGCTATGCCATCGCACCTCCTCTTGAAGAATACGTCAATATCCTGTCCTTTTGATTGATAAATTAGAAATAAACTGAAAAAATAAAAAAAAAATTGTTAACAAAAAAAAATTTTAGATTACTCATGAGGCTGAGGCCCGCAAAGTTTTTAAAAACGAAAAAATTTTCATTGTAGTTAAATTCTAATATGCAGGGTAATCAATCAACAAAAGAAGAAAAATTAATTTTTTTATACAACTGTATCTTTTGATTAATAACAATTGTTCATTAAAAAATTGTTTATTGGTCACTAGGCTACTACTAAAAAAAATTTCAATTAATATCCCGGGTATCAAAATTAATTTTCATCACAATTAATAAAATGTAACCACAGCCGACAATCAGCAGAAGATGAAATATTTAATTTTTACGAAACTTTATCTTTTGTTTAATAACAGATATCATAAAAAAATGGTTTTTTTAAAATTATTAAAAACTAATATACTATAAAATATAATATTTATAAAAAGCAAAATAAAAAAAAGCAAATATTTAGATATTTTTTTAATTTCCATATTATTTGTGATCCTCAAGTTTTGAACTTTCAGATAAATTAAAATATTTTTTATTTAAGATATTTTTTATAAATTGCTTGTAAAAAAATTTAAAAACTGAAATTTTACGTTTAGAAACTCAGTAATTAATTTTTTAGATAGTAACGCAAAATAATTGCCATAAAAATTTAATTTTTAGAAGAAATAAATTAATTTCGTTTAATTGAACGTTCAGATCTTTAGGCTCTTTATTATTTCCAGGTTTTCCATTCCCTTTTCCAAATTTCATACCTTTTTTCAGGATTTTTAGAATTTTCAGAATTTCCAGGCTCTATTTAAATGATTCATTAAATTAAAATTTTATTTATTTAAAATGATTGAAAACTAATTTTTAATTAAATGTTTAAATACTTATTTTTCGCATTATAAAAATCACAATAACTTGCACTTTTTTTAATGATCCCCAAAAGTTTTGAACATTCAAATGAACGAAATACTTTTTTATTGAAGATATTTTAAAAAATTGCTAATTATAAAAAATTTAAAAACTAAAATTTTAAATTTATAAACTCAGTAATTAATTTTTTTGTTAGTGACACAAAAAAAGTTGCAATAAAAATTTAATTTTTAGAAGAAATAAATAAATCTCGTTTAATTGAACATTCAGAACATTAGGATTCTCTTTTTTACCACAAATTTTTGTATTTGTATTTTCTTAATTTCCTTGACCAAAATTTTTTTTCCTGGAATTATTATTTCACCTATATTAATATAGGTGAAATAATTATTAGATTAAAAAACATTGAAAATAAAGAAAATCTCAGAAAATTGTCAATACCAAAACGTACAGGAATTATCCCGATATAATGGCGACAAGGGTGGAAGGCGGACTAAAAATTGGTCCATGAACTACTATTGGATGATACAAGGGATGCTGCGAATCATGGGCGTGGTTATTCAAGATGAAACCAACCCCTTTACAGCTTCACTTTCAGAAATATCAGTTTGATCAGTTTCATCAGATCTTTATCAAGTGTAGTTTCAAAAATCGAGAGGAAAATTTTTTTAATAATAATTTTCTTCCTTTTTATTAAATATTAATTGTTTAGTTGTTAGTTGTTACAATAGTGGAAACTGTGATAGTAAATCTGTCTCAATCATAATTTGATTGTGATGATAAATTATTAAGCAATTATCAAATTCAAAACAGATAATTAAAATTTCATTCATCTTTTATTGATACAGCAATATGTGGACAATTAACGAAAGTGATTTGAAAAGTGTTTATTGTGACCTCATATTTTATTAAAAGGGGAAAAGAAAATATTTTTCGCTAAAACAACAATTTTTCGGTAAGGAAAAAATTTTTCAATGTAATAACTATTTTAGAAATAATTATCAGAATTAATTAATTTATCACAAATTTAAAAAAAAAAGTTTTTTCCATTTTAAAAAATTAATTGTATTTGACTCAAATAAATTTTTAATTTTGCTAAAATTTTTCAACTTTTCTTCAATATTTCGTAATTACTCATTTTTATTTTCCTTATCAATTAATTTTCCGAATAATCTTTCTTGTTTCATTTAAATAATTATTCGTCCTTTAAACAATTTTTTTGGTTTATTTAATTTTCCAAATTATAAAAAGAATTTAAATTTTTCGAACAATTTGTTTGGTTTACTTAATTTTTCAAATTATAAAAAGAATTTAAATCTTCCAAACAATTTTTTTTTCTCAATAACTTTCTTTTCTATTTTTCGAAATGGATTTTTTAATAAAATTACCACCAAATGCGAGTATGCGACTGAAATTATATTTCAAATACAAAACTAATCTTGTCAGATATAAAAGGCGAAAAAAGAAAATAATAACCGCCAAAAGGAATAAAGGGTTACTAATTCGATAATGAGTTCGACAAATATTTAAGCACACAATACGTGCCTTCTCAGAGGAATACTTTTATTTCCCTTCTTGGCACGAAAGACCCGGTTTTCTGAAATATTCCCCAAGGAGTCTTAAATTTATTTTCATCGATTTAAAAAAAAAATCCGAGAAATAACATTTCACAAGCAATATGTTCTATAATTCAAATAATGTGATTACATTTTGTGGTAACACACACGTACTTGTCAATGTTATCAATTATTAAACACTCGAAGTCAGTCGAAAAGTCCCTTCAGATTTGTAAAAGTGGACAATTTATATAGAAACCTCGGGTCTTCTCGATTTAAATAATTTACAATAGAGACTTCCTCTGAGTCTGTTCAGTTTTACGAGAAAAAAAGAAACAGAATAGATTGTCTTAGTTGAAAAATCGATTTCGAAAAACTTGAGTTTTGTTGGCGAATTTTACTGAGACAAAGGAAGAAAGCAAAGTTATCAGAAAAATTATGTTTTGAGTAAAAAATAAATGAGTTTGTAAATTTGAAAAAAATTTAAAGAAGATTTAAATTTTAATAATTAGAATCATTATTTCTACATTCGGTGATACTTTTACTATTTACTATTTTTACTACTACTAAATTTTAATTATGTTTCGAATGCACTAATCAGTGAAATTCATTTATTTCTATTTCAAATTAAAATTTTGTTTACAATAATTTTGCGTCACTACACAAAAAAATTAATTACAAAATTTCTAAATAAAAGAATTCAATTTTTTGTCATTTCTACTCAAATCAGTATTTAATGAACATAATTTTAATTACAAAGTTTTGGTTACAACAATTTTGCGTCACTATACAAAAAAATTATTTACAAAATTTCTGAATAAAAAAATTCAATATTTTTTTTTTCATTTTTACTGAAATCAGTATTTAATCAACATAATTTTAATAACAATCATTTTGTTTATTATTTGAACGTTTTCAGAACTTGTTGGTCGTCAAAAATTTAATTTGATTTTTTTCTGCTTTTCCCCTGATTAAAATAATTAAATGCATTAGCAAATGTTTCTAATAAATTTATTTGTCAATATATTTAATAGAAAAATTATTCGAATCGTCAATCAAAAAATTCTTTTTCTTAAATAAATATTCATTAAATAAAATATTAATAATTGTCCTATCACTCAGTTGTCAAATTAATTAAGTAATGAAGTCAACAATTACTCTGAGTCAAGACTGTTTTTTTTTATTTGGATGATCGTTATTTAAGTATTTAATTGTCATAATTTTTCCACAACAATGAGGATTTTAAATTGTTTAAAATTAAAAATGTTATGAAATGCAATTGTTTATAAAAATTAGCAAAACTTACTTTTTCAATATAATTATTTTTATTAATATTTTTTTCATAAATTTCTCACTGAAATAAAAATAAAAAACATCAATTTTTATGTTTTGTAAATAATTTTTTAATACCTGACGCAATTTTATTGTAAACTTCAAAATTGAAAAGAAATAAATGTATTTCATTTATTTAAATGTTCAGATCTTTATAGAGACGTCGAAATTCAATTTTGTTTTATTTTTCAATTTAATAAATGAATTCAATTTTATATTTTATTAGAATTAATTTTAATAGTCATTAATTATAATTATTTTCTTTTTTTAATTAGTAAAATAATGGAGAGAGAGGTTTTACTTCCACTATCAGCTTGTTGCAATTTAGGCCATCAATCACGACGGAGGTGCGTATTTTTAATAATAGTCTATAAAAATAAAAAATTTTTTACTTCCAAAAATTGGATTACTGGACAAAAGAAATTTTTTTACATTTCAACAACTCAGCTGTTCTTATCAAAAACCGAAAAAAATTAAAAATTAAAAATTTTGATAGATAATAAATATTTATAATATAAAGAAAATACTTTTTGACAATTCCAAATGTTTTACTTCTTATTTTCATTAGATAATTAAACTAATCAAAAGTTAAAAATTTGATTACTTGAAATAATTAATTTTAAATTAATTTTAAATTAAATATTATTATAATTATTCTTTATGGAAATAATTTTTTTTACAGAGACAGAGAAAATTCTTTTGGCAACGGTCACAATTCAGTGAATGGTATAAGCAACAGTTCAGGCAATTTATCGCGAGAAGAAAGAAGACGTCGTCGGAGAGCTACTCAAAAATATAGAACCGCACACGCAACAAGGTAAATAATTTTTTTTTCATTTATTTTAATATTTGTTTTGATTTTAATATATTTTTCTCGATACAATAAATTTTAATTTTCATACCCCAAAAATTCTTAACATTGAGAAAAAATTTCTTTAATTTAAAAATAAGTAACCACCGACAAAAATATTTTTCAATCAAACCTAATTTTTGTTGAATCACATTTATTATGTATTTAAACGAAAATATTGTATATATTTCATTGAAAAATAATTTTTCCTTTACTGTATATAATAAAAATAATTATTTTTACCAGTGTTCGTTAAAGTTAGTTAGTTATTAAAAGTTAGTTAAAGTCCTAAAAGTAAAAATTTTCAATCATTAAAAATAATTTCTCAGCAAAAAAAAATAGAGAATTTTCTAATCGTAAATAATTGAATTTGAAAATAGAGAACGAGTGAGAGTAGAGGCGTTTAATCTTGCATTCGCCGAACTGCGCAAACTGTTACCGACTTTGCCGCCGGACAAGAAGCTCTCAAAAATTGAAATACTCCGACTGGCAATTTGTTACATTGCCTATTTAAATCACGTCCTCGAGGCATAACTTCTCGATTGAGAATTCGAATAAATATCATTATTTTCTCATTTTTAATAAAGGGAAAAAAAATAAAAAATTATTTTCAAAAATAATTTCGAAAATTAAATTTATCATATACTGTAAAATTATCGTTTCACATGTTTTAATACCTTAAAAAGTGCAATATAAATACTTCAACATTGTAATGAAGAATAAACTTAACAGAATGTAATTTTAATCATATAATTTGTATTTAATTTTGTAAATAAATCGAAATTTTCAAGTCACATTGGATATTTTTCAATCTCGAATTCTAATTATCGAATGTTTTATTTTCTATTTTGCAAAAATTTCATTTGAAGTAAGAGATAAATTTACAAGGTCATTAATTTTTTTTCATCAAATGTTTCTTGTTATTTATTTATAAATTTATTACAAATGCAAAAATTTTATTTTAAAAAAGAGATAAATTTACGAGTTGGTTAATTTTTTGGCAAATTATAAAACAAAGAAATCAACCATCAAATTTCTTCATGTTTTCGACAAAACAGTCAACTAAACTCGATCTCTAAATCAATTATTTTAAATAATTTTCCTAATGTTCTTGTCGAATCCAATTACTTAAATACAAAGAATCAATTTTTTATAATAAATTGCAACTTTCCATGTATTTCTTCTAAAGTATTTAAGCCATAATATTTTTAAATAATGATAAAAAAGAAATTCTTACAAATAATTTTTTGAAACTATTTTTAAATAATTTTAATAAAGATTTTTTAAATAATTTTTATAATTTTTTTTTACTAATTTTTTAATAAAGATAAATAGTAGTTTTTTTTAATTAGATACAATTGATTAATTTTCAAACAATTGAAATTTGGTAAAATCTTTTAAAAATAATTGAATTTTTGTAAAATATCGTAAATAAAAATTATTAAATGTTTGAAGAATTTTAATTTCAAAAAGGATAATTAATTTTCCGAAATTTTTCATAAATTTAAAATAGTAATTGTTTATAAATTTTTATTAACTTTGTTCGAAGATAATTGAAATCTTAAAAAACGAAAATAAAACTATTTTAAGAATAAGTTTTTAAAAATATTTTTATGTAATTTTTAGAATTTAATTGAATTTTTTTAAAGAATTTTTATACTATTTAAGAATACTAATTAATTTTTTGATGAATTTTAATTAAAAATTCTGTAGAGAATTTATTTCCAACTTGTTAAAAATAATTCTAAAATGTTACTATATTTTTTGTAAGTATTTTTTAATTTACGGACATATGTTATTGAAAATACTAACAATATTGAATATTTTTCAAAATTAGAAACTAATTTTCATTTTAAATTAGCATTTATAAAGATTTTTCATTAAAATTTTCGATAATTAAATTAGTTTCCATATTTGCAACTAAAATTCTAGTCAAAATTGGATTTTCTAAAATTGTCACAAAGTACTTAAAAAAATTAATTATTTTTAATTAAATTATTACAAACTTTAAATTAATTAAAACAATTTTTACTATAGATATATTTGAAAAATTCAATCATCTTAAAAATGATTCGAAAATAATTTTTATTGCAGATATTTTTCACACTAGAAAAACCGAAATAAATTGTAGTTTATAACAAAAATTCCTAACTTTTAAATATATAATTTGAAAAAAGTCTAAATTTTCTTAATTCCTCGGAAAAAAATTATTTTTTTCGTCACTTCCCTGACTTTACTGACAAGAATTTAGTTTTACTGACACTTCCCTGACTTTACTGACAAGAATTTTGTTTTACTGACACTTCCCTGACTTTACTGACAAGAATTTTGTTTTACTGACTCTTCCCTGTCTTTACTGACAAAAATTTCGTTTTTACTGATATTTCCCTGATCCTACTGACTTTATTGACATTATTACAATCAGCCACTCTGATATTATTATAATCAGAAAAGTGTAATAGAAAAAAAAGAAATCATCAATTTTCGTTACAATTAACGGTGTAATATCGGAAGAAGTGTCGAGACCCGTTTATCGCATATGCCTGAAGAGCCTCTTAGAAAGCATTTGGACACGTGTTTGAGTCGTGCACTAACAGGGTGCAGTCCTTCGGGATCACTCGCTTGGGACTAAGTGAAAAAGAATAGGATTACTGGAAGCCAACTTCACGGATCGACGCCCCATACAATCAATTCCCTGGAGCACCACGTGATCACTATTCCCTATCTAATTACTTCGATATCGGCTCTTACTTTCAACTTGAGAACAAGACATTATCTACAATTTACTATTTCGGAATCTTCTCCTCCAAAATTTAGTTTCACTGAAATTCTTATTCCAAAAAATTCCTTTGTGCTCGAAAGAAAATAATTCTTTACCATCTATTTCACGAAAACAAATTTACCAGTTTCAATTTTCTTTTATATTTTCAATTTTTTAATTTTACGATACTTAAAAATTTTCTATTTAGTCGTACAAATTAATTTTTGAAGCAAGCGTTTGAAATAATAATTATTTTCCACTCTCTAAATTTGAATTAGGAAAAAGTACTAATTTGAAATAGTGACTCGCAGTTTTTGCTTTTGAATTAGCAAACCTTACTAATAAATTAGTTGAAAATACTATTTATTAGTCAAATTTACTAATTCTACTAAAAAAAAACTTAGTTCAAATTCGTAAATATTTTTAATTTTTTACTACTTCAAATTCAGAGATTATAATTTACTAATTCTACTATAAAAAATCGAGTTTTCATACGACTAACTTCACATTAGTGAATATTTTTATTTTTCTAATTCAAATTCAGAGATTATAATTTTTCGGTCTGGATTTGAAGTACGTTTATAGTCAGTCATATCATTTTTTCCGTAAATGACTGTCAAGAAATTTTATTCAAAAAGAACTTGGTGAATTTTAATCAGAAATTTAAAATAAATAAGTAGAAGAAGTCCATTTTAGTCGGACACGTGTTTAAGAAAAGCCTGCATTTAATTTCAAGTAGTATAAAGTAAATTTTTAGTCTGACATAGTTATTGTGAAAACAAAAATTAGAAAAAAATTTTCGTAAAATGAATAAATTTTCAAATTCAAAAATAATGGTACATACATCACTTACAGACTCGTGAGTGTCAGATTTCTATTTATTTTTCTAATCCTAACTGTGACAACATGATCTTTATGTATGGAATATTTGTGAGGGGTGCCATGTCTGTCCTGCTTACATTCTGTCATAAATCTACACTACATCCCTTTAAGTGTTACTTACATAAATAAATGTGTTTTACCAAATACAATCCCCTCCCTCATAACTGTCCCCTTGACAAATTAACCATATGCAAATGATTTCAATTTTTCCCGACGGTAAAGAAACATAAAATAATTTTACTAATAATTAGCGCAAATTTAGATAGTTGAGGAACAATTAAAAATTCCAAAGTTCTGATCGTTCAAATGAACGAAATTTATTTATTTCTTCTAAAAATTAAATGTATATTGCAATTATTTTGTGTCATTAACAAAAAAAATTAATTACTCAGTTTGTAAATATGTAAAATTTTAGTTTTTAAATTCTTTTATGATTATTTATTAAAATATCGTCAATAAAAAATATTTCGTTCATTTGAACGTTCAAAACTTTGGGTTCATAACAATTAAACTGAATTTACTAACAAGATTCGTTTTTTTTCAAACAAAAAATTCAGAAATGAATTGAATATTTTAAAATTTTATTTTCGAAAGAATTTTACCAAAAATTAGGTTTAGAATAAATTTTTATTTATTAGAATTAATTTATCATGTTTGCTCTCTGAATTTAAATCAAGTAAAATTTTAACTATTTTTCAATTTATGAACTGTTTCGTTTTAATCAGTGGAATTTTACTAATTAATCAGGAGAAAATTTTCTTTTAATAGGAATCGCAGTGAATCATTTAAAATTTAATGATTCATCAGTAGAAACTTGTTTTTAATAGACGAATCAGTGAAGCATTTGAAATTTCATGATTCGTCAGGAGAAACTTGTTTTTTAATAGGCGAATCAGTAAATTAATTGAAATTTACCGATTTATCAGTTAAAAAAAGTTTTTCTAATAGGTAAATTAAATTGTTGTTGGAATTTACTGATTTATCAGTAGAAAAAATCTTTTTAATCGTCAAGTCAGTAAATCAGTAAAAATTTACTACTTTATCACGTCGGTAAATTTCGCAACGTTTATAATCATCGATGGAAAGTAAAAAAATTATTTTCCTACAAAAAAAAAATAAAAATTTTGTTCACAAATATTTTGTTTCTAAATCCTTATTCAAAAAAAGTACTATTTTCCTTCCAAAAATTTATAAAAATTTGCTTAAAAAACTATTTATTCAGAAATCGTTGACTAAAAACGTTGTGAACGTAATTTATCACTAAAAAAATTGTTATGTAAGAAAAGAACTTACCCTGAGAAAAAAATATTGTAAATAATAGAAAATAAATCAAAACAAACCAAAAATACTTAATTAAAAACAAAAATAGTTTCGATAATTTCCTTCAGATTAATTCATATCAACGAAAATACAATTTTCAAATAGAAAAAAGAACAACTTTACAGTCTAAGATTATTATTTATTTAGATATATTGATTTCTAGAATTCAAAGAGATATTCTATTTTACACCCGGAATAATAAATTTTATTGAAATCGAATAAAATTTTTTCTCATCAACTAAAACTATATTTATCACAGAGTCAGTGACTCGATTTTTCTTTCCATAATTTTTTATACAATAAAGCAACCAAAAATAAAAATCCTAAAAATACTCTCATCCATTTTCAATTATAATAATTTGATAAGAAGTAGTAATTCAATTTACATTATCATTTCTTTTTAATAAAAATAATTTTTGTCTAAAAAACAATTTTTTCGAATTTTTAAAAGAGCATTAAAAAATTCTAATCTAAATATTTTTTAATTTCAATTATTTTCTTTTTTTTGATAGTAATTTTGAAAAATACCTAAGGTGTGAAAAAAATTTCGTTTACTTGAACGTTTGAAACTTTAGCCACGTCATTAAAAAATATTTTAGAAAAAAGGTGGCAGAAGAATATATAGATAAATATATTTTTAAATGAGCTTTTAAAAATTCTAAACTAAATATTTTTAATTTCAATTATTTTCGTTATAGTAATTTTCAAAAATACTTAAGGTAAAAAAAATTTCGTTCGTTTGAAAGTTTGAAACTTCAGCCACTTCTTAAAACAATTATTTCAGAAAAAAAGTATCAGAAAAATAAAAAAATAATAATAATAAAAAAATAAATAATTAAATAGGAATTAAAAAAATTAAAAAAAGAAAGCAAAAAAAAAAAAATAGGAAAATGCCTAGCAAAAAAAGTAAAGAAAAAAGTTCTCGTATCTTAAGGCTTCTAAAATTTAACTACCTCTGCTATGACGGATTTCATAATAAAATAGCCATTATTTATTATATTTATAAAATTAGATATTTTCTACATAATGATATAGCTATTTAAAAAATTACTATGCTACCAATTAAAAAATTCACTGTACGTTAACAAAAGTTATTAAAATTAACTACATTACATATACAATATTTCGTCCATATTAAAAAATTTTTCTCATCATCTCTAAAACGATGAGCAATATCAATTAATTATACAGAGCGTAATTTAATTAAAAAAACAAACAATTCTATCGAACATAAATTGTTGTCTCACTAAATGCATCATAAAAAGAACTAAACTACTTTCCAAATGAAATTTTCCATGTATATATAATCGCATTATAGAGGAGCAGCTTCGATGTGAAATAAAGATAGCATATAATAAGTGAAATATCAAACACATTGTCAGAACACGTTCGCGTAATTTTTCTTTTTAAATTTCCCAGCGCTATTTTATTTTTTAAAGAAATAGAGCGAGAGACATAAAAATGTCCTCAAAATATAATAAGAAAGAAGAAAATTTTCTATTTCACTGTATTAAGTGGAAACCAAAATCTTTGTATCAATCTGTTTTGCCGATTTCTATAATAAATTGGATAACGGGATTTAATATATTGGAATATCCTGCGGGAAAACCTCGACCAATAATTACTTTTGCTTACGCTTTGTGTTGTGCTGCATTTTATTGGTCCTTTAAATTCATAAATCGTTGTCGAGTAGATTTCAGTCTTCTTACGACATTCGCCAACAGTATATACACGTACATCTACTATATGAATACCACTATTACTGCGGTTTGCATTTTAACCAGTTGGTTTTTTTACAAGGTACGTTCATTAATTTTACGTTTTTTAGAAATTATTTGCATTCACTAATTTTACGTTTTTTTTAATTATTTGCATTAATTAATTTTACGTTTTTTAAAATTATTTGCATACACTGAAAAAAAAATTTATTTTATTCAAATAACCGATTACTTGAGTATTTTCGCAAATAAATATTTACTTGAATCAAATAATTTTTATGTGAATCAAATAAATTGTGCTTGAATCAAATGTTTTAATATTTGAAGCAAACATTATGTAATTGATTCAAATAAAAATTATTTGATTCAAGTAACAATTTATTTGATAATAGTCAAATAATCGGTTATTTAAATCAAATAAGTTTTTTTTTCAATGTAAATAATCTAAATAAAATAAAAAAATATGCTTAAAAAATAATGTAATAATTTTAAAACCAAACTTTTAAAAATATGTTTTTGTGAAAGGTCGCTTCACTTAAATTTGGGACACCTTCCTCCTTAATTTGGTTGTTGCTTGCTTTTTTATTTCTCAACTTTTTTAATAATTTAATAATATAGTTGAAATTATTTTTTTTTATTATTAACTTTTAAATAATTTTTTTTTTATAATTTTATTCAATTTCATACCTAATTAATGTCATAAAAATGATTAAAATTCTTGCGGAAAATTTAATTTAATTAAAAATTTGTTTAAATAATTGAAATTTTACGACAATTAAATTAAAAATTCCTTTTGAGAAATTTGAAGAATTTGAAGAATTTTATTATTAAACAAAACTAATTGATTTTTTCCAGAGAATATTATTAAAAATGTTCAAATTCCTGATTACATTCTTTTGAAGAGTTTCTTTGAGTTTTTTTTTAAATAATCTATTTTTTTAAATAATTTTAATTAAAAATTCTAAAAGTAATTAATAAAGAATTTCTTTCAAATTTCTAAAATAATCGCTTCTGTTATAAATTATAATGAAATACTTTATTGTGCAAGTTTATTAAAATTGTTTTCAATATAATTGTATTTCCGTGAAAAATGTTACTATTTATAGAAATAATTTAATTCTTGCAGAGAATTTTACTGTTGTTTAAAAATAAGTAAATTGTTTTCAAGAAATTTATTAGAAGTTTGAAAAATAAATGAATTTTTTCGAAAAATTGTATTAGAAATTGGAAATTTTTAAAAATAAATCCTTCAGTAAAAGTTTCATTAAATAATTTACATAATAAAAGTCTCATAAACAAAATTATGTCATTTTTTAATTTTTAAAGAAAATTATTTAATATTTTACAAGAATTTTCTTGCAAATTTGGAAAATATTTTGAATTTCGACAATAAATTTTACAGACAATCTTTGAAATAGTTGATTTTTTGAGATTAAATCACTTTTAGAATTATTTTTAAAGGTACTAAATGTTTGAAAAGATTTTACTAAATATTTGGATTTTTTCAATGGCTGTATGAAAATTTCCGAGAATAATTGAATTCTTTAGTAAAATTTTATTAAAATTGTATTGAAAACAATTTAATTTCTGCAAAGAATTTTACTATTTATGAAAATAATTTAATGTTATTATGTATGTAAATAATTGAATTGTTGCGTATAACCTAATTTATTTAATTAATATAGTAGTTTTAAAAATTAAAATTTAACATATAAAATTATTGTGAAAAAATCATTAAATATTATAAAATTACAAAAACATTGTTTCAAATTCATTAGACGCAGTCAAGAACACTGAAAAGACTGGAATTGATTGATATGACTATGGAAAATATTGGTTTTTCAAAACATTATCAAGAACTGTTCATAATTTGTCTTTTCCAAGTAATAGCATGGATTGCCACTATTTCCGTTCTTTTAACAAATGACATACAAATATTAATTAAAACAAAAGACTGGATAAGTACATTGTATCTTTTTCACGCTCCACTTCATTGCAATTCAATTCTTGACTTTACATTCACCTCAATGATCAAGTATGTGAAAAAAATCAATTTTTTTAACACATGAAAAATTAATATAATAAAAAAAATAAATAATAATAATAAAAATTTTAATTCAATAAAACAATGGACAAAATTTCCCTCAAAATTGTTTGAATATTGAAAATACTTTTATAGTTACAAGAAAAATTATTTCTCATATACAAAGTTTAGGAAAAAAAATTTTTTCTTGGCATTAAAATTATTTTCGAAATATATTTTTTGTCTCTTTTTATAAATCATTACAGATGCATGGGAGTAAGATTCAGAAACATAAATTCAATTTTGCAAAAAATATTATTAAGGCATAAAAATCCGAGACCAATTAGCAAATTTTATCCAAAATGGAAAAAAGCAAAGATATTCGTTAAGGCGAAAGAGATTAATTTAAATATAAACGATAATCAACAGCAAACAAAAGTTTTAACATTAACCAGGTAAACAAAATAATAACTGACAAATAATCGTAAATAATCAGAAAAATATTAATAAAAATAATAATAAAAATGATAATAATAATAATAAAAATAATACAAGGAAAAAAGTTTCACACTGGAACAGCGAAAAGATTCTCTAGATTAACTTAAGTTTTAACTGAAACAACTAAAAATTTCGCTAACATAGCAAAACTTATAGCTGTTCCAGGTAAAATATTTTTTTCGTGTAATAATAATAATAATAATAATAATTATAGTAATAGAAGTAAGTATAATAATAATGGTAAAATTATATTTAAGACATCTTCATTTAGAAATAACAAAACTATCCTCGAAAATAATTGAAATTTATCAAATTCAAATTACAATGGAAATGATTGCGCATTTATCAAATTTAACAGCAATGTTATACAATATGTTCAGTATTACTTTTTATTCTAAATATCCTTTGCACTTTAAAATACGCTCGTTCATTTCTGTCTCATTATGGTGTGCTGTATATGGCTACAGAATTATTAATATCAATTCAACTTGTGCAAAGGTCAATAATGAGGTAAAATTTTTAACAATTTATTTAATATTTGAGACAATATTTGAGAGCGCACTTTTTAATATAATTCAATTAAAATGTAATTTCTTCTTTTTAATGCAGTCATATAAAACCAGTGTAATATTGTGTGAACTGAAAAATTTAAATACTGACAGAGAAATCAATGAAGAGGTAACAAAAAAAATTACCATCAAAATTAATTATTTTATTGATTACTCATTAATTATTTAATTTTCTTTTGATTAATTGATGATTAATTATTTACTGATTCATTTATAATATTTATTTATGTAAATATTAATAATAATATTTATCTATAGTATTAATAATAATATTTATCTATAATATTAATAACAATATTTATCTATAATATTTATTTATTAAATTGTTAATTAGTAATTAACTATAAATATTTTGTTAGAGTGAGTAAAAAATAATCACAACATTTAGAATCAAACGATTGTATGAAAAAATTAAGAATAAAATATTTTTTACGCAAACAACAATATTTATTGTTGATGAATTTTTATTTTCCGAAATGTTAAAAATATTGTTCCAAAAATTGTTGAAAAAATATTGTTACAAAATTTATCGAAAAAATATTATTACAAAAATTTTTTTATCAGAAAGTTTGAGTAAAAAGAAATTTTTTTATTAAATCGTTTCTTCTAAACGTTGTGAACTTCTGCTTGAAAAATTTTCTTATATATATATTTTTTAATTGCAATGCTATATAATTTTATTTTTTTTAATTTGTTGAATTTGTATTTTTCCAAGATAAATAGAAAATTTTAAAAAAATTTTAATTTTCAAACAATAATAATAATTCTAGATTGAACAATTTTCTATGCAAATATTTCAACATCCATTGGTTTTCTCTCCATGTGGATTATTTACTTTGAATTATTCATTTGTCAGAAGTGTAAGTATTTAAAAATCAATTATTTGCAATTTTTAAAAACAATAAACATGTTTTATTATTTTACAAATTTTCAAATTTTTTCCAGTTTACAGCAACAGTGATAACCTATCTCGTTATATTGATACAAATGAGTCCAGAATTGGGCAAACATAAATAACAGACTTCTTGAAAATTATTACTTTTGATTTTTTTTCATTATTTTAATTATTATTTAACATTATTATTATGTTTTATCAAACTGTATTTTATATAATTTTCAATACTGTAATTAACTGATATTAATTATTATCAATGTAATAAAGATAATAATAATAAATGTAGTAAATACAATAAATATAATAAATATAATAAATATAATAAATAAAATAAATATAATAAAAATAAAAATAATAAATATAGTAAATATAATAGATATAATAAATAATAAACAAAAAACTAAATGATTAAAATAATTATTTATTTAATTGAAAATTGGTTAATTAATTTATTATTACAATATTCAAAATACTGAGTGAATTTAATATTAATAATATTAATATTAATATTAATTTCATTTTTTTTAAACAAAGGTAAAAAATATAATAATTATTATTTTTTTTATTATTTATTATTTTATTTATATATATATATTATATCCTTCAAATAATAAAAAATCAGAAAGCAGATACAAAAACTCTATTGTATTATCGAGTGAATAATATGTTTGTATTGTCACTCAAACATTTGGAAATAAATAAATGAATAGCCATTATTTAATGCAGACAACTTATTTCTTCCTTCCGGTAAAATAAAAGTTACTCGTGGTCTTTTATAACACCTTTATGCTTTTTTTTCTCTCCTTATGCGTGTCGTTAACTATTAATAATTAATATTCCTGTACACAAATTAGTTTCTCTGCGCGTGTCAAAATATATTTATAACGAGAAATATTTTCGAAAACTTGACATTAGTTTTTAGAAATCGGACAAAGAGTGCGTACATTCGCTTATATGTATAAGAAATAAACAATGAGGAAAAAATTATTCAACTCAGTGAAAGTGCAACCGAAAAATATTCAAAATGCAATATTTCCGATTATGATTTTAAATTGGTTGACAGGATTCAGTATAATAGAGTATCCTAAAAATAATCCACGACCAATTTTATCATTTATCTACGTTTCCCTCTGTATTTTTGCTTACATTTCTGCCTACTTTGTTGATTTTCATGATAAATATCACGACAACAATGAAATACGAAAGGATATTTTCTTGTACCTCAAACATTGTAATTCTGTTATTTCATTTTGTTGCATTGTTATTGGCTGGTACAATTACAAGGTAGATGGTAATTTATATTAATTTTTTTTTTCATTTTACAGTTTGGTAATTTTTTGAAAATATATTTTTATATAAAAATTTCGAAACATGAGATACATTTTAGTTTGTTTTTTGAAAATTTGGTTGAACATCCTTAAATATTTTTATATTTTTATATTTTTATATTTTTATATTTTTATATTTTTATATTTTTATATTTTTATATTTTTATATTTTTATATTTTTATATTTTTATATTTTTATATTTTTATATTTTTATATTTTTAATAAACAAAAAATGTAAAGCATTTTATTAAAAATTTTAGGCATGGAAGATTATTCTGCAGAGAATAATGATACTGGACGAGCACTTTGACAGGCTGTTAATTAATCACAAATACAGGGAAATATTCATAAACTTATTGTGTAAAATTACTTTTTGGTTAATTCTGATTTGCACACTGATTTACCTTAGCTTTTATTCTTTACTGCAAATATTAGATTTGCCAAAAGTGACACAACTCGTCTTGACTCTACATTATCCGATTCATGTTAATGCTGTTGTCGATTTTACATTCACGGCGATAATTAGGTGAGTATTCTATTTTTGACACTTTACAAAAATTATATTCTATTTTTAAGAAAATCTCACTAATTTCAGAACCTAATTTTATTACCTATATTATTATTTTTTAAGACTTATTAATTTACTAAAACGGAAATAATTATTTTTATTCTAAAAGTGGAACCTGTCGGAATGCAACTATTTTTATTAAATTTTATCACAGCAGAAAATACTTAATAATTTTTTTTTTTTAAATTTAATTTTGCAACATTTTCACAATATTCTGGATTTAAGTAGAAATAATTTTTGTTGGATATTTTTTGAATAGAAAACAATTTTTTAAACTGAGTTGCATTATTTGCATTGAGTTGCCTTTTATTAAATTTAATTTTGCAACAATTTCACAATATTCTGGATTTAAGTAGAAATAATTTTTGTTGGATATTTTTAAATATAAAAAAATATTTTAAATTGAGTTGCATTATGTAAGATGTGATATTAAAATGATTCATAAAGATGCAATAAAAATGTTAATACTTTTATTAAATAACAGCTGCTTAGGACTGAGATTCATTGACATAAATTCACTTCTTAAGAAACTTATCACCAAAAATAAAAAAACACAGAATGAAAAATACTGGCAATCAACGTGTGGGAGAAAAATATATTTCATATCGACCGATTCAAATTTGCCATTCAAAAACCATGAAGAAAAGAAGCTAATAAAATTTCTAATTCTAAAGTGAGTAATACTGATTTTAAATAAATATCATTGTTAAATAAATATTTAAACGAAAATTCCAGGAGAATTAAATTATTTTAATAACGAAAAAAATTGAATGTTTCTCAAAATTGAATTAACATAAATAATTCTATCAATAAGAAATGTTTAAATAGTTGAATTCTTTTTATGAATTTTAATAAAATGTTTATTTTCAAGAATAATTACATTTTTCGAAGAATTCTATTAAAATTGGATTAAAAATAATTAAAATTCGGCGATGAGTTTTATTATTTACAAAATAACTAAATATTGGCGTAGAATATTTAATTAATTTTTTAAATAATTGAATTCTTTTGGAAAATTTTATTAAAATGCTAAATATTTAAAAGCATTGAATTGAGAATAATTTTTGAAAATAATGGAAATTTTGCCAGGAGCCTTTACAAAGAATTAACAGATATTTCGGTGGAAGTGAACCGAATATATCAGATACAAATTGTAATTTTAATAGCGTCCTTCTTCACCGTCCTGACAGGATTCTATTACAATTCATTCGCAGGAATATTTTTCAAAAATATCGATGTACATGAACATTGGTCTTCAAAAGTCTGTGGATTATTATGGTGCATTGCCTATTCCTACAGATTTTATGAAATTACCATAACATGCTCGAGAGTTAGTTCTGAGGTGATTTTTTTTCCAAATTTAAAACTTAATTAGAAAATTCGAAATTAAATTTTGAAATAATTTATAGTAAATAGAAAATTAAAAATTCAAATATTGTCTTCAAAATTTATAGGCGATGAAAACAAAAGAAATACTATTTGAAATAAGAAATGCAACAGACGATGAAGAATTGAAATGTGAGGTAAAGTATTGTTTTTTTTACTAAATTGAAAAATAATTTTTTCTAACTTTCTTTTTTTCCAGATTGATCAATTTACCCTGCAAATAACTCAATGTCCCTTAGTTTTTAATGCCTGTGGATTATTCACTGTAGATTACAGCCTTTTTGAAAATGTACGAATTTCCATTCTAATTGAAAATTATAAATATTAAAATGTATATTTTAAAATATATTTTTTAATAAATAAATATAAATCGTAAATATATAAAAACTTAATAAAACATTAGAAATCATTTTAAAAAGATTACTTCTTTTTTCAGTTTATAGGAAGAGTTATGATGTACACCGTAATATTAATACAGTTCAGTCCAGATGTACAAAATCTATTATGAATTCAGTCAACAATTTGGTATATTTTTTTTAAATTTTGCAAAATTTATTGCAATGTTAATAGCGAAATATATCCTATATTTACAAAATATTGAGATCAAGAAATGAAATATTTGTAAAAAATTCTATTGTAGCCAAAAATTTATTTTCTAATTATATTTATTTATTTCTTTTACTAAATTTATTTTTCTACCAATTAATAGAGTTTATTTATTTTTTATATCAGATTGAAAAAGTTATTTGTTCTATAAGTTTTATTAAAAAATAATTATAACTAAAGTTAAGAAAGAATTAGTACTTTGTATACAAATGTATATTTTCGATAAATAAATAGTTAAATAAATAAACAATAAGTAATAGTAAATAATAACTACCAATTAAAAAAAAATTAATACATATTGTAAAACAAATTATGAATATAATTTGTTTATGTGATCGTTGAAAATTGAAAAATATAATCCAAACTTTCTGTAAATAACTAATAAAGTAAAAATAAGTTGATAATAAAAATTTTACAAAATATTTTGTTTCACTTCATTGTCAAACATAAAAATTGCTCCAAATATTTATTATCTACTAAATTATTTGTTTCTATAGAAACTACTAAAAAATATTATAATTTATATTTTTATTTAATTCGATCGTTGAAAATCGAAAAATATAAACCGAACTTTCTGTAAATAATTAATAAAGTA
Organism: Leptopilina myrica (nomen nudum); assembly: GCA_032872475.1. Lineage (NCBI taxonomy): Eukaryota > Metazoa > Arthropoda > Insecta > Hymenoptera > Figitidae > Leptopilina > Leptopilina myrica (nomen nudum). Next base: position 6,065,810 of record CM065458.1, read on the forward strand.
AAAATAAATTGATGATACAAATTTAAAAAAATATTTTCTTTTATTTCATTATCAATAATATGAAAAATAAAAATTGCTCCAAATATTTATTATCTAAATTATTTTTTTCTATTGAAACTAATAAAAAATATTTTAATTTATATTTTTATTTAATTTGACCGTGGAAAATCGAAAAATATAATCAAAAACATTTCGTAGATAATACCAAAGTATGTAAAAATAAATTACTAAATAAAAATTTCTCTATATATGTGATGTTTAATTCCATTATCAAAATAACAAAAAAAAATTACTCCAAAAATTAATAATTTATCAAATTATTTTTTTCCTTAGAAAAATTGATATAAATTTGAAGAAAAAAAATAGAAAAAGCGTAACGAGATTGAAAAGGACAAATCAAGAGCAGTCAATCATTAGGGCGTGTGCTGTATGTGACTTTACGTATAGTTTCAATGCACAGTATTGTGTATGAAATGCGTTACTGATAATTTATTCATACATGATTACACATAATAGCGTGGACAATTATGAAACTATATGAAATATTTTACAAGACAATAAATTATTCAGTTATTTGCGACCATCATAATGGTGACCTACCATCATTATTTTAAGGAGACTTAATGTTAGTTGAACTTTATTCGTTGCGAGGGAAACATTATATTGTCGGAGAATATGTTACACGATTTTAATGTTAAGGAATATTTTTTAATTGAATTTACTTTAACGATTGGAGATACAAGGAGGCAAGGTAAGAGCAAATTATAAAATGTAGGTACTTTTCAAATGTTTAGAGTTATTATTTTTTATTATTATTTGTCCTTTATTATCCTTTTTATTATTGTTGTTGTTATAATTATTTATTATTACAATTATTTGTTACTATCATTATTATTATTATTTATTCTTTATTATTTCTATTACTTTTATTATTATTAATATTTTTATTATTTATTATTTCTACTATTTTTATTATTATTAATATTTTTATTGTTTATTATTTCCACTATTTTTTATTCTTTACTATTTTCATTATTAGCATTATTTATTATTTTTATTAATATTATTATTTACAATAATTCTATTCTAATCCTAATTTTAATTGTTTTTCTTTCTAAAAAAAAGTTTGGTTTTTTTTCTCGTATAAGTTTTATGAATGTTCAATGAAAGTGTAAAAAATCAATTCGTTAATTTTTTTCTTCAATTTATAAATTCTAATTACTTAAAAAGGATTGCAAATGTCATTTTCAAACAAGTTATGCGGGGAAATGAATTCTCTTTTTCTCGGTTTGGTATTTTCTATTCAATAGTTAGTGCACTTCACAATGTTTAGTGATCAACTAACTAAAAGAAAAAATTTTTTTCTACATCAATTTTTAATAAATTTTTTTATCAAACATTTTCACAATTTTTTTTTTAATCTTTTATTTTTAGGAAGAGAAAGTTTTAATGTTCCTAAAGTTCGGTACGGTTTTCGTTTTTTAAATTTATTTAATTTCCCTAAAATCTACAGTCTTTTCATGCAATAAAAAAGTGAGTTACCACAAGAATTAATCAATTCTACGACTGAAGTGCAGCTTAAGAAATAAATTATTTATATACAAATAGGTAATATCATTTTTAACGTAATGTGTGTCAAGCATATAATATCAAAGATATCTATCTCACGCAAGCACTATTAAAAGATGAAAACTATAATGCGTAAAACTATAATTCCAATAAAAAAAATATTAACAAACGCGCATTTTCATGAGTCTCTCTCTACTCCTGGAATATTAAAACTAAACTAAAAAATTTTCTTCAGTATTAATAACCAGCAGAGTTTAGAGTTAAAGTTTTCAAGTTAAAAATCGACTCTAAATGTTGTAGTTTAAAAAATAATCGGATTTTTGTTTTTTTCATCTAAACTAATGATTATAAAAGTATAAAAAAATTGTCAACTTCGCCAAAGTAAAATAACGTGCGTGGTGTTTGGGAAAGTGAATTTTTAATTCTCGAAAAAAGTAATAATTCACAGTTTTTCTGTGGATATCAAATTGAGACAAAAAACGAATAAAAGTTCAAATTTGTTATCCGCCGAAAAACAAACTTTTATGTCTCAATTTAATATCCGCAGGAAAAGTGTGAAATAAAAAATTTGCAAAGAAAAATAAAAACGAAAGTAAAATAAAAAGTATTTAAATAATATAAACTAAACAAACAAAACTAAATCAATATCTTAGTATCTTATTGTAAAAATCCTATTTTCTACAGTGCATTAAAGTGAATTTTACCAACCGAACACAATGATTAACACAATGGAGATGGATAAAACTCAACTTGAGATGAATGCCGACAAAAATAACAGGTATCCCTATTAATTTAATTTAAAAAATATTTTAGTGTCATTTGGAGTTGATTTTTCAGAAATTAATGATTAATGAAAAGATTTAATATTAACATTTATTCTAAATGATGCCAAAAAATTTTTTGTCAAAAACTATATATTAATAATTAATTAAAAATATTAATGAATATTAAATCTGATAAATAAACTTAACAGAATGATGAAGCAAACAAAAAGCATCAAGGATATCATAAAACCACTGCAAATACTAAGTTGGAGCTTGGGAAGTGGAATTATAGAAATCCCAATGGAAACACCACGTTTCTTTTTAACGATTCTTTATACCTTAATTTTATTATCAATTTACGGTGTATCCTTGTTTTACACAATAAATTACGAAGACAAAATGTACTTGAAAAGATTAAACAATACAGGGAGATTTTTGACGAAAATTGTAACACTCGGAAATGGTTGTCTCGGTTTGATTGCAATTATTTTAGCTTGGAATCGAAGGAAGGTATTCAAAAAATTATTATTTAAACATTTGCTAAATATGAATTAATAAATTAATTATTTTATTAATTAATTTAAACTGCAAGTTTATTCAAATTTCGTCATCAATTTATAGGGATTGAAAATATGCATTCAAAAGATCGAAAGAGTTGACGATCTTCTGCAAAAAATTGGAATATCAAAGGACTATGATAAAACGATGAAACACGAATTGGGAAGATTATGCGTAATTTACGCCATAGTTATCATTGTAGTTATTGTAAATTCAGTCTCTATGGTTGATGGCGATACTCCAAAGTACATAAGAGCTGGAATGATAATTGCCGTTCACTATCCACTGGCTTTAATTTTTGTCGCAGACACTTTGTTTCTGATTATAGTCAGGTAACAAATATTATCTTTATTTAGCATTTTTCTTCAACTCCATTTTCTAAATTAAAAACTTCTCTCCTTATTTTTGAAATTTAAATACATTTTCAAGAATTTTTTAATCTTCTATGTAACTTAAACTGTGTTTAAAGAATTTAGCTTCCTCATATAGAGAAAATATTGTAACTCAAGATCATGAAGAGCTTTAGGGATGAAATTTTTCATCATTTTTCAAAAACTTTACAGAAGTATGAGAAGAAAATTTTCGAGACTAAATTCCTTACTAAAAAGTATGTCATCAGCGAGTCCTCTATCTCCACAGTACATGAAATTACTCTACCAAAATACAAGTCTTGTAAAGAGCAATAGTTCTGTTCTGAATAAGAAAACAAATGATGACGCGCATTTGATGAAGGCAGCAAAGTAAGTGACAAACATTTATACATTTCAGACTTCGCACTCGATAATTAATCTTGAACTACTGCTCAAGAAAATTTATTATTTATATTGAAATTCTCATTAACAAATTAATCGTTCATAAAATATTTTTTCTATCAAGACAGATTCATTTGAATTTAGTGAAAACTTCTCGACGTGTGAATGAAACGTTCGGCCTGCAAATACTTTTGTCAATGGCACTTTCTTTGGTTTTTATAACCGGGCTGTTGTACTTTTCTTACACAGTTATTTACAGTTCACAATTGGCCAATGATGAGAAAAATCCGGCATTAATTTCATCGGGTTGCTGGTTATTTCTCTATGTGATGAAAATTTTATTTATCAATCACATTTGCGACCGGACAAGTGGCGAGGTAAAAATTTCGTTTTGCTCTCTTTCGCCAAGAAAATTGGGAAATAATTTTTTTTTGTCTTTAATAAGAAAAATGAAGTATAAGAAAAAATTATCTTATTAGTAAAATTCTATTTCTCTTATAGGCTCTACTAACAGGAAACATAATCTGTGAACTACACGAGCCAATGACAAGTAAAGAATTTCGATCAGAGGTAATTTTTCGTACCTTTAATATTCTTTTCCTTCTGTGTGTTACAAATTTTACTTTCCGTATTAAAATAATTTAATAAATTAAGTATTCAACATTTGCTAATTAATTAATTTACACTTTGAGTTTATTTAGACTTTTATTAATTAATTAATATTTAAATTTTTTAATTTGCGTTACAGTACGAATAATGAAATCGAAACTTGTTACAGATTCGACAATTCGTTTTGCAATTAATTCAAAATCCGTTGAAATTCACAGCTTATGAGTTTGTAACTTTGGACTACACTTTTATTCAAGGCGTAAGAAAATTCACGATTCAAAATTGTCTTTAGTAAAAAAGAAATCTATTTCTAAAACTATATAGAGAAACGCGGTTCTAAAAAAAATTAAAAACTTTCTTCTAGGTTGTTGGATCGATAACGACATACTTGGTGATTTTAATTCAATTAAGTACCGACATTGGAGGTAGTAGTAAAAACAATTCAACTTTAACTGATGCAATGAATAGAACTGTTTAAAATTGTGATAAGAAAATATTTCCTTGCAATTAAAAAAATGAAATACTACTACTAGCAAAATTTTTGTGGAGGTTTTCAACGTCATGCTTTAAAAATCAGTGAACTTTAAATAGAAAAGTTATAGGTAATCGAAATTTGTATTTTAAGTTAAAAATTTATGCCCTTAAAGTTTCGAACCTTCAGATAAACAAAGATGTTGTAAAACATTTTTTAATTTCTTTTTTATCGAAATATAATTTTTTTAAGAAACATTTTTCTAATTAACAGAATAAATGTTCAATTAGGTCATTTTTTTATATAGTTTGGTAAAGTTTACAACGTTTATATTATTTTAAACTATTTTAAAAAGGAAAAATTTGTAGAGGGAAGAATTTTACAACTTTCTGTATCTTCGGTATAAACAAACTTTTTTTCCTTGTCAATCGTTAACTATAAATGTTGCAAACTTTACGGACCTAAAGTTGAGACTAAAAATAAATACACTCTTTTGTTTATAAAACAAAAAAATTAATAAAATTGTACTCACCTTCAGTTGCAGCTGCATCCCTGAAGTGCTTTTTCGCCAATTACATCTTTGGATCTTCTTGAACACTGAATTAGGTTTCACCACTGACACTGATCGTTGGCTCTTTGCACATTGGAGGCGTCAAACTGTGAAATTCGGTAATTGCCATGTAATCGCCAATCTCCCCTCCTGCACAAAAAATTCATAGCTTTAAAAAACTGTAAATAAAGAATAATTTAATAATATAAATAAAAAAAAAGTATCAACATTAAGCTATAAAAAAACCAAAACACAAAAAACATTTTCTCAATCCTTTTCTTTTGTTTGGAAACAAAATTATGTTTCCTCAGCTAAAATTGTAATGACCCGCTATGCAGAATGCGAAAAATTAACATTTTTTTTCGAACAATTGTCCAAATGTGGAAAAAAGTCGATTTTTTTTTGGGAAAATGCAATTGGAAAGGGATTATATTAATTGGGAATTAGAGGCGTGAGCGGTAGTAAACGTTGGCACCACCTGCTACTGGATGCTTCAGTCGTAAGGGGATTGATTTATTGTACCCTGGGGGATGCAAAACCCCCTTTATTCGCTCATGGAATATCTCTTCTTATTGTCCTGTTGATAGTATGACCAGCATTTTCGAATCACAGTTACACATCCCAACACGAATCGAATCTAATACATTTTTAAAATGGTTTACCAGCAAAATTTTCAAGAACTGTTTTAAACAATATAATTTATATATAAACTTGAAAGGGACTGTAAAATAAACCTTACACCATTCCCTATAATATTCAACGCAAAAAAAATTGTTCCCTGAATCAGTTAAAGTCTGTACTAAAAAAAAATTGTTTCCTTAATCAGTTAAAATCTATACTAAAAAAAATTGTTCCCTGAATCAGTTAAATTCTATACCTAAAAATACAGTAAAATTTTACTAATCGTACTAATACTAATAGCAAAATTTTAAGATTCCTTTGTTTCTGATCAGGTTACCAGACAATTTTAATATTAACTAAATTTGATTTGGTTATTTTTTGGGTCTCGCGGGGAAAAATAAATGCTCCATAGTTTTCTAAAGTTAAGATTGCGAACTTTGTTTTGATATTAACATACGAAAACATAAATAGAGTTAAGGGAGTATATTTGAAGGGTGGCCCATACAACATACGGGGTGGATTAGAAAACAGAAATTATAGAAAAACAAACAATCGCCCAGATTTCCTCGTAATCCTCAAACGTCGTTTATCATATTTTAGTACGACAAATTTAAATAAATCGTAATTCATCTTTTTTGTAGTCAAATAGATTTATCAAAATTCAGAAGAGTTTGTCTAAAAACGTCTTTTTAAAGAAAAATTAGTTTAATTCGATTATTTTCAAAATTTGTAATAAGAATTCTTGAAAAAATTAAATTTTCAAAAATTTAGATAAAATTTGTCAAAAGTGTATTAATTATTTTTGTTGAATTGATAAAATCCTCTACAAGAATTTAATTATTTTCATAAAAAAGAAAATTTTTGCGCAAAAATTAAAATATTTGCATATAAATAAGAAAATTCTTCGCAAGAATTAAAATATTTTCATATAAATAAGAAAATTCTACGCAAGAATTAAAATATTTTCATATAAATAAGAAAATCAAAGGAATTGAATTATTTTTATAACTAAAAAAATGTTTCGAAAAAATTCAACTATTTTCGATAAGAAAATTTTAATAAAATTTTTCGAAGGAATAAAATTATTTTTTACAAACATTATTTAAATTCAATTATTTTTAACAATTCTGATAAAATATTTCTTTGAAACAATTTAATTATTTTAGTAATTTGTAAAATTCTTGGCGAACAATTCAATTGGTTTGTTAAATAATGAAATTCTTCTAAACTTTTGTGAAAGATAAAAAAAATAATCAAATTTTCAAAGAGTTTTTTTAATTATAAATATAAACATGTTTTTTCCGAAATTTTTATAAGTTTGAAGTAAATTTTAGAAAATTTAAATTTATTTTGTTTGAAAGATAATTGAATCTTCAAAAAATATAAAAAACGAATTCTAAGGATTATTTTCTTTAACATTGTCTAGTAATTTTTTGAAAGTAATTAAATTTCTTAAAAGAATTTTTGTATAATTTCAAAAGAAACTAATTTCTTTTTCGAAGAAGAATTTTAATGAAATTATACCTATTATATTATTTTTTGTGTTTTTAATTTTCGGCAATATGTAATTGAAAATAATTAAATTTTAGAAAATTAGAATGAAAAGTTCTCAAATTACTTTATTCAAAAATATTTTTGTACAATTTTTAGAAGCCAATTTTTATTTTAGAATAAATAAACGTTTGAGTATTTTTCACTAAAATTTTTGTGTACCGATTTAATTATTTTCAAAAGATTCAATATAAATTCTTTCAAAAGTTGTGTTTTAAAAATTGTAATAAAATATTTGAAAACAGTCCATTTCTTTGAATTAAATTTTACAAGGTTTTAAATATTAAAAATAATTTAAATTGTATGGAAATTTAATTAGAAAAATCATTCAAAAATGATTTTTGAAAAATTTAATCAATTATTAAAAAACATATTAAAAAAAATAATTTAAATTTTACTGAACAGGTATTTGTTGCTAAGATGTTGCTAAAAGAAAAAAAATTGTTTAACATTTTATTTTCCAAATTTATGAAACTAATTGAAAGTTTTAGAGAAATTGTCACAATTTTATATTCAAAATAATTGAATTTTTCAGAATAATCTTTTAAAAGTTATATTGAAAATAATTGAATATCTATTACCTTTAAAGAATTTATCAAAATTTTTTGAAAATAATTAAAGACTATTCCTGAATTTAAAGAAACTTTTCGAAAATAATTTACTGTCTTCTAAGATTTTATTATAACGATTTGCAATAATTGAATTTTTCCCAGAAATTTCTCGAAAATAATTGAATTATCGTCAAGAATTTTAACTGTTATTAAAAAAAAATTTTTAAGATCTTATTTATTCATTTTTATTATTAATATTTGGTATGAACGGACTAAAAAAAATTTTATCCAAATTTTCAAAAATAATCGAATTGTTTAAAAAAAATATTTAAATTGCATTGTAAATAATTGAATTCTTGCGAAAAAATCTAGTATGTTTGAAAATAATTGAATTTTTTAGTGCTGAATCTGAAATCAAAAAAAAATATTGCAATTTATATTAATAAAAAATTAATAATTAACAATATAATAGAAAGTATCATTTATTTGTATAAAAAAACATTTAAACTATTTTTTCTAACAAATTCATTATATTCAAACAATTGTACATTAATGACAATAATGATTTACAATAACGATATTGATTTATCAGAATCACAGCATTTATGAAACTGTATTCTTGTTTCCGTATTTTAAACGATTTTTAAATTTCTTTGGATTCGTTCCAAAAGCTCTCAATCGATCAGCACTCAATTGATTTAAGGGATTTTCATTAGATTCCTTCTTTTGTAATTTATTCTTTAATTTCAAGTATTTTTGTTTCTTTTCTAATTTTCTCTTTCTGTTTTCTTTCTTTCTCATTATTTTTTCATATTTTTCCGATTTGTTGTCTTCGTTATTATTATCAGTTACCACCTCTTTAACTTCAGTAACTGAAATATTATTTTGATTCTTCTCCTTCTTCTTCTTTCCAACATTTTCTGTCTGCTTTGCAGTCTCGTTACTATCTGCTTCGCTAATTCCACTCTGTACACTACTATTCAATGTTGTTTTAGCTTTATTTTTCATTTTCTTCTTTTTATTCTGAATTTGAGTGTTATTTACAGGTTTACTTTCTGATTTGACAATTGTTTCGGATTTTGAATCATTTGAAATTTCTTGTTGAGCGGCTTTTTTCTTTTTCTTATTCGGTACTTTTTCTACTTGATTTATTACATCTGGTGTCTCTGTTGATTTATTTTGATTTTGTTTAATTTTTTTAGAAGCTGTGTCTTCAGTTTTCTCAGTGAAAACGTCACTGTGTTTGCGTTTTTCAGATTTCGTTGACATGGGTTTCGAAATTTGAAGATTATTTTGTTTTTCCGCAGACGTGGAAGGTTCGGGGGGATTCGAAACATTTTCAGTTGCTTTTCCTTTCTTCTTTTTCCTTCTTTTCTTTTTGGTCTGCTCTGTCGGAACAGTAGCTTCCTGCTCTTCAGTTTCCTCCTCAGGACTAAAAAAATTAAAATCGAGTTTAGATTTCAATATTTAAATTTTTTTTAAATTTAAACTTAAATTTATATATTTAAAATTAAAAAAATATATATTTATAATATAATAAAACTGAGTTTAAAATTTACTCTCTGTCAATTTTTGTTTAAAGAATTTAGTGACAAAAGTAAATTTACCTGTACACGCTTTTCAATATTTTCTTCTTTAGAGCTTCGTTTTTAGCTTTCTGTTGAAATTTGAATATTTCGTTCTTTTCAGTTTCTTCCGATTTGAACTCCAGGGCTTTCTTCAAGGAACACCATTTGTTAAGTTCCTTATCATCGGCTAATAGAATCTAAAAGAGAGAATTTTCCAGAATGAAAAACAGTTTTTAAAATCAAATTTTAGTTTTCGGAGGGAAAAAAATATTCTACCTCTTCTATCGTTAGGCCATAATTATTAGGAATCGATTTCCTGAGTTTAAATCTACAGGGAATGTCGCCAATCATATCTTCGTAGTCTAAAGCGTAGTAACGATCAATGTACTCCTGATACGACGAATGAATTTCAGGATCGAATTTCGGTTTCTCTTTTGGAAGTTCAACATTTTTATTTCGCCCCTTCTTCTTCTTTTTCGAGTCTACCTTTTTGGATTTCGCTTCTGCTGTTGGATCATAATCAGCATCCATCTAAAAAACAATTAGAAAAATTTGGATTAAAACTTTTTATTTGAAATTAAAGATTATTAAACAAATTCAGAAGTTCCAAAGTTCCGAAAAGTCAAATGAGGGGAAAAAAATTAATTTAAAATTTCTATTGTAATTAGAAATAAGAATATTCCCTTTACTTGAGCGTTCAAAACTTTTCAAAAAAAGATTTTACTTACGATGAAATTTTCATCCTCACAATTAGGCCCCTCATCATAATATTCACCGTCCTCTTCGAAATTCTCCCCATAATTATCAAAATCCTTTATTTCTTCATCAATTTCAGGAAATTGTGGTTTCATATCATCCTCAGCAACCGTGTAAAAATCATCATCAAACATCTTCTTCATTTTTTGATCATACTCATTCGGATCGAAATCACCCTCCAAATCCTCCATTCTTATACCAAAATCCTCATTTCCCGTGATTTCTTTCAACTTTTCCAGTTTCTCCTCAATTTCCTTTCGTTTCAACGCTTTAAGTTCCTTGAGTTCCTCCTTTTTTCGCAGTTTCTCATCGTCCTTTCGTTTCTTCAGGTCGGCACGTTTTTCCGAACGACGTGTATCTTTTTTCCTCAATGAATTTTCCAGGGTACGAGGATACCTCTTAATAAAATCCTGATCCGGCTCTTCGAATCGAAAATTATACTTGTACTCAAATTCCTCCTGCCGCTCAATATTCTGCTCATCTTCGGATAGATTTTCATCACTGTCATGTACCATATGATCGTAATCGCGATCATAAGCCGATGCATTCTTATCCTGATATTTTTTATCTAAAATATAGTCGCGCAAGAACTTTTCTCCAGCATCCAAATTCGGATTTGCCCAAAAGTCTCGAATTGGTTTCAGTACTTCGTCTTGAGGATCGACATCGTCAACTTCTTGTCCTTTCAGCCATTTTTTTCGTTTTTCTTCCTATAGAATAATTAATTAATGATTAAAGAATATAATTTTCCTTCCTGTAGAATAATTTTCTCAATCTTTTTTGTAGTTTATTAATTAATGTTTAGAGAATATAATTTATACCTTTCGAATTTGTTCTTCGGTTTTTTCTTTAACGACCAGTAGGTTTCCATCTTCCTCGTCATCTTCTAAAGCAGCTTTGAAACTATTTTTTATTTCGTTTTGCTCTTGAACGTATGTGAGACGATTTTCGTGTTGCTCTTGAGGTTTACTTTCATCTTCACTGTCACTATATTTACCTCCTCTTTCAAGAATAATTTTACGCTCGAAATCTCTTAATGTAACTGCTTTTTCTTTCTTTCCTTTCTTCTTCCTATTTTCTCTACCTTCCTCAAGATCCTCTTTGGTGTTATTGAAGAATGATATTTTTTCATCGTGAATCTTTGGATCTTCACTTTTCAAATAGGCCAGTACTTTGAAGAAGTCGTTTTCAAACTTTTCCGACACTTCCTGAAAATTGAATAACACATAAATAACAAACATGAAGTTCAGACGAAAAAAAATAGTTAAAAGCATTCGAATATTATTTTTAAGAAATATACAAATATTCTTTCGTTGTAAACATCAACTTTGTTTAAAATATAAATAGTTTGAATATAACTCACAACTTCGTCATCGTCTTCAGAAGTATCGCTCGAGGAATTATCACTCAAATTATCCAGATTACATGCTTCTTCCCCATAACGTTGTTTTACTATCAAAAATTACAATTTATCAAAAGAATTATACATCAATACTTTCCCATTGCTTTGGGGTTATGTTTCTCAATGTATATTTTCAACGTTTTCCACTGTCCACGTTAATCAATAACTAAAGAGACTATTTTCTCAAAATATTTTATTCATTATTTATGAATAATAATAACAAAATTATTATTCACGAAAAACAACTTTTCTAAATCATATATAAACTCTGGAAAATAAACATTGACATATTTGCAAATACTTACATTTGTGCAATTCCTCTTTCTGTCGCCACTGATTGTAATTCTTCGCATATTCATTATTTACTTTAAATTCTGTGTTCGAATCCGAATTTTCATCATCCGATTGAGAAGGCATTCTTGTTTTTTAAACAAAAAAATAATGGGAATTGTATAGAAACAACAATCGCAGCAAAAACGCACGTTTCACTTGTCACAGAACCTAACCTCAAATATGAAAAACAACACAGCGCATGTCGAGCCGAAAAAAATTTCGTCTGCTAGAAAAGCAATGTCCTTTGACGAAGTTTAAACCGTCTGATAAAATTTATAAAATTAAGTATTAAAAAATAGTTAATAAAACGTAAGAGTGTCATAGAAAATGCAGTTTTAAAATAGTACCAACATCGGCTTTTGTGGAGCCAAACAAAAATGTAAAGTTTAGCAGAAAATTATAATTTTGTTGACACTTGTAATAATTGTCGCGATTCGATTGTTGAAATCGTTGAAATAATACCAGGTAACAAATATATTGTTTATTATTTATACTTTTCGGGCAAAATATTACGCCAAAAATGGAAAATACATGATAGTTTAATTAATGAAATAGAATTTTCATTTTTCGTAGATTTTAAACGAATGTTCGAATTCGACAATGTTGATCGTGGAAAAATTTTTTTCATTCAAGTATTATTTTTAATTAAATATTTACAACAAATAAATAAATATTTAATTGTACAATTATTAAACGATCTTTTTTTAAAAATATTTTTGAGACAATATTGTTCTGTAATCTTTAATATAAAATTTTTTTCGTAGATCAACTCGGTCATGTCTAAAAATTAGCTCTATTTTCTACTCGAGTAGAAAGGAAAAGAACAAATGAATTATATATTAATTATTTATTAATTTGCTTTCTATTCCATATGTTATTAATTTTTTTTCAAATTAATCTGTTTTTAGTATTAAAATTTCTATTTCAGACTCGAGAATGAATATTTTAGAAAAAGTTACCAAGCCATTGAGACTAAACACCTGGAGGAGTTGCTGTATTTTTCGATTTTCCGGACCATTGAGAAAAAACAACACCAGATCGTATAGTTTTGCAAATAACTCTGGATTTCAAATAAAACATGAAGGAAAATTTAGACTACAAGATAAAATGCCTAAAAGAATTCAAATAGTATACAATAATCCTTTTGCGACTTATATTGAATGGGGTTTTCATGTGCAAAGCATAATTTTACTCATCGGTACACCAATTACGATTTACTACGCTATTCTTTTCTATAACAAAACTATTCCTCTTCCTATAATCACGAATGACAAAATTTTTGTAAGCAGTACACTGGAATTCGTTTCAGCAATTGGTATAACATTTTTTTTTATACTTATGACATGTATTCTATTTAAAAAGTCAGTGTTACGAATTTATTTCGATAAAGCAGAGAACGTAAGTAGAGCCGTATTTATTGGTGCTTTACCATTGAAAAGAGAAATTATTACTATCAAACCTAACAGTGTAACTCCCAAGTTAAGAAAATATTTTTCCGAAGAATCGTACTCAACGTTTGAATATTCACTGAATGGTAAGAGAATATATCTTGTTGATGAGTTCTTCAGAACGCCGGAGGATTTAAATCGAATGTTAAAATATAATAAGGCCAGATAAATGAAAAAAATTGATATTTCTGTATTGAATTAATATATTTATGAATTAAAGTATATTTTTTATTTGGATATAAGTTTTTTTTTTGAGAACTAAACACTCGCCTGGTGGAATGTAAAGAAGTGTTAAAGGGAAAATTTACACCAGGATAAAGAATGGAATATAAAGGAAAGAGAGGAAAATATGTACTGCAGACTCTGGAATTCAAAGCGATTCAAAGTTCTTTGCCTCCGAAATCCTCATGCATGGGAGTAAATGAGAAGGAAACATTAAGATCTTGGATAAGGGTCTTTATCCAGGCGAGAGTCGCTTTGTAGTTTCCCCTTTCCGTTTTTGCGCAATGAACAATATTGGACTTGAGCGAACCATGCGCATCAAGATCGACTTGAAACCCTGTTGCGACACCTGCCGCCGTCGCAACGACGTCGAGACGCCCAGTCGAATCGTCCCTTTGCTTCCAAAAGCTCTTCCTATTTTTTTCATTTCTCTCTCTCTCTCTCTATCTTTCATTCTATTTCTCTTACTCACACTCTTTTAATAAGATGAATCGCAATCAACGAAATGGATCATTAAATAATGATCGTGACAGTGTCGAAAATGATCTCGACTCACCGTGACCTTCGCGTATTTCACGACAGTGTTCATTTGGGAAATTTAACGTTTTTATGTAGTCAAGAGACTCGGTCATTGGTCGGAATGACCTCCGCTCTCTCATCACCAATTGTCATTCATATTGTAATAAATAAACATTTTTGAATAATTCAAAAGAAAAAAATGGCTTGTTCGCCAACAAGTATCGAAAGTCAAATAGACAGCTTCCTAGAACAATTCAAACGAAGTGCTTCCCGCGCGATGGAGGAGACTCATCATCATCATCATCATCCTCATCATCTTCACCATCATAATCTTCAACGGTCCAGTATCTACAATGCCAGCAGCATCAGTAGAAGTCAAAGTGGTAACCTCGACCTCGAAGTCCTAGAAGTTGGTAAGCCTTTGTTTTCATTTTCTTCTCTCACAACAATGATCGATCAGCGAGATTTTTTTAGAATTTTCTAAACTTCCTTTTTTTCTTTCTTTTTAAATTTAAATTTAAACAAAATTTAAAAATGCTGCAGAATCAACAACATTTGAACATCAAACATTTAGAGGAAATATTTACATTAACTCCGTGTCAATATTTCCCGAAGCAAATTTATTTTCCATGTTACATTTCCAATAAAATCTGGATTAACATTGATTAGGGAAATGTTTAATTTAAATTGAAAGTAAACAAGCTCTGGTGAGAAATTAAATAATCTTTATTAGATCTCGTCATTACGCGACTTGTCTAAATCTGAATAAGAGAAAATTCACTTAGATTCCGTCAAAGGTGTTCTGAATAATAATTAAAAATAAGCAAGTACTCAAAGAAATTAATCACACAAATTTGAATCAAATTCTAAGAAACAATATTCAGAATGTACCAATAAAATCATTTGAAAGAATATAATTAATTTCAAATAGTTTAAATAAAAATGTTTCTAAACTTTCGAACGTTCAATTGAACGACAATATTTTTTTACTTCTACTAAATAGTATTTTATTTATAAAAAAATTATTTTGAGATTAAAACAAATTAATTTTAAACTAAATATTGTTTAATTTCAATTATTTTTCCTTTTTTCGACAGTAATTTTCAAAAAAAACTTAAGTTGAAAAAAAATTTCGTTCATTTAAATGTTCAAAATTTTAGCCCCATAAATAAAATTGATTCGCATAATTCATTTACTTTAACAAATAAAATTTTTCCCTGAAATTCAATTTTTTTCAATATGCATCTACTATTTTAATAAAATATATCAGAAAAATGAAATTATTTTGAAACAATTTTAAGAAAATTCGACACAAAAAGTAAATTAATAACGTCAAAAAATAAAATTGGCACCAGATTTGAATTATTTAAAATAGAATTTTGAAGAAAATTTTCTGAAGGAAATCAATTATGAAAAATTTTGTAATAAAAATTTTTTTAAAAGAAATGAAGTATTTTCGGAAATTTTTGAGAAAATTTGTTTATAAGAATTCGAAACAATTTCCATGAAATTCCAATAAAATTTATACCAAGAATTTAATTACATTGTAAACAATTCGAATCATTCGAAATAATTCAGTTATGTTTTGAAAATTTGAACAATATATTTCAAAGGAATTCAAATATTTACAAAAAAATTTGGTTAATTCTTTTTAAAATAGAATTTAATTTTTCTCATAAAATCTCCGCTGAAATTTAATTATTTAAGAAGAAAATAATTAAATTCGAAATTTTTGATTAAAATTCTTCATAAGAATTCAATTTTTAATACAATTCTAATTAAATTATTTAAAGAAACTCCATTATTTTCAACAATTTTTATAAAATTCTTCGCTTTAATTAAATTATTTAACAAATTTTTATAAAATTTTTCGTCAGAGTTCGGTTATTAAAAAAATTCCAATAAAGTTGGTAACATGAATTAAATTATTTTCTATGCAAATATAAATAAACTCCTCGAAAAATATAATTATTTTAAAAATGCTAATAAAATTCCTCGATAGAATCAATTACTTAAAAAAAATTATGATAAAATAAATATTATTTACAACAATTTTTGTAAAATTCCCCGACGAAATTAAATAAATAATTTCATTAATTAATACAAAATTCCTCGAAGGATTTTAATTATATTCTTAATACAATTTCAAATAAATTTTTCGGAAAAATGTTATTAACATTTTTCGAAAGTGATATATTATTTTTTTTTTAAATATTGCAAATTCTTTGTTGATCAATATTTAGAAATAATCAAATATCAACAGATTTTTTAATTGAAATCTTAGAAAATTTTAATTTATAGTAAAAGTGTGAAATTCTTTAAATATTTATTTTTAAAAAAATATTTATTTATTTATTTTTCCACAAAATTAAGGTTATTAATAATTTTACTTCAAAAATTTAAAGAATTAAATTTTCATTTCAATAAATTGTAATTCTTTTTAAATAATAAATAGTAATAAGTATTTAAATATTTATTCAACAAAACTTATGTAAATTTTAAATAATTTAGAAGTTATTAAAGAAAATTTGTAATCAACATTTTTAGAAGATATTTAAATTCTTGTTAAAATTAAAAATAATTATTTAAATTGCCAAATAATTATAAAATTTTGTCAAATTTAATTAAAATACATTTTTATTTAAATAAGCATTTTTTTAACATATTTAAAAATTATTTTGAAACAAAATCGTAGTATTTTTAAAGAAATATAACTGAAAATTTGTAAAATAATGGAATTTCAAAAAAATTTAGAATTTAAATTATTCCCAGGATAAAAAAAATAGTGAATAAGTATTTTCGACTGGAGCCAGAAAAAAGAAATTTGGAATTTAAATTATTACCATAGGATGAGAAAAATAATGAATAAGTACAATTTTGACAGGAGTCGGAAAAAAGTCCACATTTCTCAAAAGCTACTTAAAAATTTCATAATTTGAAAATTATTGTCCGAATAATTTTCTTCTTTCTCAAGAATACATAGTTTCGAAGTGGAAACAAAATTAGAAGTAAAGCGAGAGACAAAGAATAGGGTCCAAAGACTCTTGGGAAGAAGTTTTTAAGAAATTTCGTATCACGTTCTGCACTATACTGTATGGAGTTGAACTTTATAAGAAAGTTTTATCGCACAGATATCTATATTCTATAGAGCCTAGAGAATGTTTCTCCATTTAGACCAGTTTATAATAATGTGCCTCGACATCTTGATGTATCAAACTTTTATCTGTTTCATAAATATGAAAACTAATTTTACCCACCCTCAAATCATAAAAAAGAAAAAAAAATTATTAAAACACGATTTTTATGTCACAAAGTTGAAAATTTACATTCCGCATAAGAAGTTTATTTTTAAATTTCTAAAACAAGATAAAATTATTGACTGCAGTACTAAATATTGTAAAGAGAGTAGTGGATTTTAATTATGAGGGAAAAGCTCCCTTTTTTTATTTTATTAATAGAAAAATCTTTGATCCACAATATATACGTATATTTATGTCGGGTCAAAAGTCTCTCGTCCCTGCATGTCGTTGGATTTCAAGATAAAAATACCACTTTATTCAGTTCTTCGATTTTACTGAAATATCTCACGTTTTCTTTTCATTTACTCGAATAATGAAATTAAAATCTAAATGCAGTTCTAAAATGATTTCTAAATTTCACCTTTTTCTATATATGTTGATCACAATTAATTCAACTACGTTGCACATGAAGAGGTCTATGAATCTTTATACATTTTAGAGGCAACACTTAACTTACAGAACAACCCTTAAGCATAAAGTTATAGATTCTTGACGAGTTGCACTTTTTTCCAATATTCATGATCTTTACACGTTAGTCTCAGTTGACGAGAGTAAAAATACTTCGAAAAAAAGTTTTTTTTTTATTCAATAATTAAATTTAATGACTACGTCAATTGGACAGATGATTGAAGACGAAAATCCAATTTTTATTTCCCTGATTTCCAGAAAGAATATATTCTTTTCTTATCCTGGTAATAATACGAATTCTACTTTTTTCTAAAAACAATTATTTTTCTAATTTTCCATTAAAATTCGTGTAAAAAATACGATTTTTAAGATTAAAAAAAATTAAATTCTTGAAAATACAAAACAGAATTGCAACGAAAATTTAATTTTCTTCCTCCCCGATTTCCAAATAAAAGAAAAATAATTATCAACATTTATATTTAGTAAAAGAAACGGAAATAAAAAAGCATTTGAACGTTCGGAAGATTTAGAGCATGTAACATTTTCTTAAAATTTCCAAAGTACTTCTATAAAAAATTAGAAACTCGATTTTTATAATAAAATTCAATACAAAAAAACTACTCAGCGTCACATAAAATGGAAATTAAAAAAAAATTAATAAACTTCCGTAACTTAGTTAATTTATTTTTTTTCTACTCAAAAGAGAATCTTTATTCTATTGACATAAATAATAAACTTCATTAGTCCAACTAATTAATTAAAACGACTCTCATTGTTTCCATAATATAGTAAATAATTCTTCCAATAAACGCTTTACTCCATTTACGTAAACCCAATTTGTATTATTAGTTCCTCAGTCGTCACATCATTAAATAATATAATCACTTTTTTTTTAGATTCCACAATATTCTATTCTTTACCAATTCTAAAAATAAGCTCTATAAAATTATCAGCAAATTTGATCTCTTCGATAAATATGAATTTGAAACTACACATTGTCTCTGATTTCGAATGTATATATCAAACCAAGTAGTAGAAAAGGAAACGTTTAATTTTAAATGAATGGAGGGTATTTAAATCGATATGACCCTAAAATAGAGGAGAGAAAATTAAACACCGAAGCCATGAAGAAGTCTCAAAAAAAATAATGTTCTTCACCTGTTTTCTACTAATCTTTTGGAAGGAAGAATCTACTTTTGAGAAAAATCGAATATATTTATAGAAAAAAAAAAATAAAAGTTTGTTTGCTATGATTTTCTACTCGGAGCTTAAACAATAATTAAATTTATGTAATTTCCTAAAACGGACTAAACGCTAAATGATTGTATGAAGTAGGAAAGAATTGCGTAATCGCCTATATAGATTGCTGTTTACAACATTCACGTGAATTTTATAATTCACATGAGCCAATTTTCATTCTATCAAATCTAATTGTTTTTGGAATTGTATCTTTTATTCTTTCAAGTCATTTTGTTCATTTTAATGTTAAAAGTATTTTTCTTACATTAAAAAAATGTATTTTTCAACTTAGAAAATATTAAATTTTCCTTACTTTTTAGATTTAATAAATAATAAATTCAAAAAATATTTAAACTCTAAAAAAATTTCGTTCATTTGAAAGTTCATAAACTTAGAAAATATAGGTTTCTAAAGTTCTGAACGTTCAAAGGAACGAAATTTATTTATTTCTCCTTCAAATTAACTTTTTATTGCAGTTATTTTGCTTCACTATCCAAAACATTAATTACTGAGTTTGTAAAAGTACAATTTTAGTTTTTAAATTTTTTTATGACTTGTAATGTATAAAAATATCTTGAATAAAAAAGTATTTCGTTCATTTGAACGTTCAAAACTTGGTGATCACGAAAATATTAAATTTTCCTTATTTTTTTCATTCAGTAAGTAATAAATTCAAAAAACATTTAAATTGTAACAAAATTTCGTTCATTCGAAAGTTCACAATTTTAGTAAAATATTTTTATGTTTTTAATCATTTTTAGAAAATTTTAATTTCTTCATTAAGAACAAAAAAAAATTCGTTCATTAGGATGTTTAACATTTCAGTGAATTCTTTTTTACATTTTAATTATTTTACTTAACTATTTTATTTAAAAAATTAAAACACAAATGAATTTCGTCAATTTAAATGTTAAATTTTCTAAGTCAAGTATTTTTAAAATTTTTCTTATGATCCCAAAGTTCTGAACATTCAAATGAACATAATTAATTTTTATCTTCTTCAAATTCAATTTTTATTGCAATAATTTTGAGTTGCTGTCAAAAAAAGTTCATTTTAAAAGTTTTGAAACAAAATTTAGCTTTTTAATTTTTATTCAAATCAGTAACATTTATAAAAATATTTTGTTCATTTGAACGTTAAAATTTTGCAAATCATGTTTTTTAATTTTTCTTTAATAATTTAATTGTAGCAGAAAAAAATTCTGAACGTAAAAAATTCTAGTCAAGATTTCCACGATTTTCTTAATTATTAACAAGTTTTGGAATTTTTATTTAATTATTTCATTTACAGAGAAAAAAATTCCTTGTCTTGAACTTTCAACATTTTAGTGACATCTTTTCGTTAATAAAAAAAAAATCATAATTGTTTTATTTAATTATTTCCTTTTAACAAAAAGAATTTCGTTCGACTGAACATTAAAAATTCTATGGTCAAGATTTTTTTTTAAATTATTAACAAATTTTTAAAGTTCCATTTAATAATTTCGCATTTATGCAGAAGAAGAATCGCTGAGGATTGATAAATTGAAATAATATGATTGATAGGAATTAATTGAATTACGTTATGTAATTTTTCCTCAAACCAGTTATTACATTTGACGACAAAATATATAATAATAGCCGCACTATTGTTATAGACAGTTTTTCTAAATTCTATTAAACATCATTTGAATTTCTCTAGTTTCGTAATCAATCGATTTGAAAAGTTTAATGACAAGAATAACTGTATTAATGGGTCAAATTATTTTTCAATTAGCAACTATAGTTTGTAGTTGAAAATTATTTTTAGAGTAAAAAGTATATCATCAACGTAAAAAATTGTCATCAGCGTAAAAAAGCGTATTCGTTAAATATAAAATGAACAATTAATTATTAAGAATTAATTATTAAGAATTAATTATTATCAATTAATTATTAACAGTTAGTTATCATCTATACAATTTAATAAATTATATCGAATTAGTTAAGGAAAAATTTCGACAAATTATTCTCAAAAGATTCGATGATGATGATGATAATGATGAATTTATGAAGATGAATTTATCGGCTAATTCCAGAAGAATTTAACAGAAGATTCAATTGAAACACAGATAAAAACCACTTAATTTTTAATATATTCATGAATAAATTAAAAATTAACTATTTCCAAAGACGAAACGTATTTATTAAAAGCGGTAAATTGATATTAAAGAAGACGAACGATGAAATAAAATTCGCCTGCTATTTTCTTTTTGAATATACAAAAAATAAAAAATTTACTTTAGTGTTTGTCAAGTACATTGGGGCACCTCATGAATTTATACTCATTAAATATTGTTTCCGTTGAAATACACCAGAGGCCAGTGAAAAAGCATCGCTCGCGCCTCGACTTCTGTCAAACTTACAGCGAGAATAGTATCACAAACACGGGAGCAGAAAACGAGACGTTCTGAATTTCTCTCTCTCACACACGATGAATATTTTTATCGATTAACTATGAATGTTAATACTCAAATGATACGTTCATGTCAAAATTGACATTTTTCCCCTGACATTATCGCGAACAACATTTCAGTGAATAAACTTAATAGAAGTGTCAAAGAAAATAGTGAAATTTCAAAAAAACTGTATACTAACAAGTGCATAGTGTGCCGGCATTTATAAATGATTTACTTCAAAACATGATTCTACGACAAAAATCCTCGCACAATTGTAATTGTCCCTGTCATCATCACTGCAAAACAGGCTGTCCAGGTGCGTGACATTTTATCATAATAATAACAATAAAAAAGGTTTTATGTTTCATTTATTTTTATTCTCGCAAAGGAAAATCACTATATTCTGCCCATATTATACAGGAATACGAGAAACGTATAAAATCAGACAAATTGCCGACCTACGATAAGCAAATTATTGATTTACTCTGACTCAAAGCTTTGTTACTACCTCCTTTTAGGTGAAAATTCAATACTTTATACATTCAACGAGATTAAACAAAGATTAAACAAGTTTTATTGAAACTATAAAGCAGCGGAAAGCTATTTTTTCTCAAAATAAGAAAAAGTGAAACAATTTCACGAAAAATTTATCTTTTTTTTGAAACAAGATTTTTGCATTTTTATAACTAACAATATAAAGTTATTTTTCCTCTTTTCGTTCCTAAATATTTAAATATTCAACTGAACGTCGATATTTTTGTTACTACTTTGCATTTTATTGCTGAATATTTTTTCCTACATGAAAAAATATAATTTCTGGAAAATATTCCACTTTTATTTTTTTCATAAATGTATAACAGTTTCGATAAATATTTAAGGAACGAAAAATTTCGTCTATACGGAAAGTTCAAAATTTACAAAATCCTTTTTTACACTTTTATTAATTATTAGAAAATTTTAATTATTTTATTTATTTCGATTAAACAGAAAAAAATCGTTCATTTGAACGTTCAAAATTTCAACAGTCTTTTTTATATTTTAACTATTTTTTATTTATTAATTACTTTTAAAGCGGAAAAAATTTTCATCCATTTCTATTTAAAAAATTTAAATCAATTAAAAAATGAATTAATTAATTAAAAACAGTTTAAAAATTCTAGTCAAGACTTTTTTTTTCATATTTTTGTGATGAACCTAAAGTTTTGATCGTTCAAATGAACGAAATTTATTTATTTCTCCTTCAAATTAAGTTTTTATTACAATAAATTTTTTGTATTACAATCATTTGAACAAAATTGATTTATTTCTCTTTCAAATTAAGTTTTTATTACAATAATTTGAACGAAATTTATTTATTTCTCCTTCAAACTAACTTTTTATTGCAATAATTTTGAGTTAGAAAAAAAATTCGTTCATTTGAACGTTCAAAATATCTGTAAACTTTTATTTGCATTTCAACTATAAATAAATTTTAATTATTTTATTTAATTATTACATTTATAAAAAAAATATTTTCCACTTCTATTTAAAATATTTAACATCAATTTAGAAATTAATTAATTACAAAAAATAAATTTTAGATTTCCAATCAAGTCTTTTTTATATTTTTTTACAATCCAAAAATTCAGAATTTAAGTTTTAAATTTCTATTCGAATCAGTAATATAAAAATATTTTTAATACAAAATATTTCGTTTATTTGAACGTTCAGAACTTATCGACCATTTTTTGCTCATTATTTATAAGTTTTTCAATTTTTATTTAATTGTTTCATTTAAAAAAAATTGAAAACGTTAAAAATCCTAATCAAGATTTTTTGTATATTTTTCTTTATTATTAACAAATTTTCTAATTTTTATGTAATTATTTCATTCATACAAAAAAAATTAGTTCTTTTGAATGTTCAAAATTCTAATCGTTTTGTCGATTGTAAATAAATAATAATTGTTTAATTTAATTAATTTCTTTTAATAAAAAAAAATTCGTTCGTTTGAACATTAAACATTCGAGTCAAGTCTCTCTTTTTATTGAAAAATACTTTAATAATTAATAAAAATGTTAAATTTCCATTAATTTGAACAAAAATTTTATTTAATTATTTCACTAACAGAAAAAATTTTTCGTTTTAATTTTTATTCTATTTTTCCAAAAATAACAAAGAAATATTGCTAAAAAATTTAACAGACAAATTTTCTAATTTTCACGCTTTTTTGCAACATAAAATTTTTTTTTTTTACTATATTCCTCTTTCCGTATTTGCGCGCTTCATTCTAACCCTCAGGATCGTATCAAATTCCAAGTCAAAATCAATAAAAACTTCTAATACTTCCAGCAAATAATAAACTTCCAACAAGGGAAAACTCACAATCGTTTTTTTTCTTTTTCACAAGAATTTCCCCTTTTCAACGAACAATTCTAATTGATAAATAAAAAAAACAGCAGCGAAAATTTGATGAAAAATTTATCTCATAATTTTAAGATTGATACGCTACTGGCAAAACGCCCCCTCTTTGTCGGAATTGTACTCAACGAGAGCTGTGCGCCATATCGTTCTAAACAAAACTTGACAATTTCTCATAAATTATTCAAGAAACAATTCATTACGTTAGTGAGAAATAATAAATAATTGAGGAGATTTTTATTGTGTCTGTGGATTAAGCACTTTACGTTGAAATGTGAATTATTTTCGTGTCGAACGAGGTATGTGAAACTGCATTTACTCTAGTTCCTTAGAGTCGAGAATGGCTGACGTGTTTTGCTGTCAAGCGACTTTCGACCTTTTTGTAGAGCGAATTCTAAATATCGCTTTGTTTTTTTTTGTATAAAAAAAAATAAATCTATCGCTATGCACCGAAAAAAATTTTAAGTTTGTTTACATTTTATTTACAATACATTCTATTCGTGTGACAAAACAAATATTTTTTTCCTGAATATTTTGATGTAAAGATAACTAACTGTTCATATTTGATTTTGAGTGTCTGGATGCTATAAGAGGATACACGCCGTTTATTTAACACGTCGCATATACTCTTACAGCATCCAGTTAAAAAAACAATTATTTTTTTGAAAATTAAAAAATATTTATAGCGTTGTTTTTTCCCACGTGTTTAAACATAAATATAAAACAGAAAAATTCCTTCAATTAGATTTTAGTGTCCCTAGAGAAATTCTCTCGACACTTTTTTTCGGTGCACTTTTCATTAAAACTAAACAAAATCATTTAATTAAAAATTGTCATACGAGATATTCATTAAGATTGTAAAAATATTTGTTTCAGTTCAATGAAAAAAAAAAACATTATTCATTGAACCTGACTGCATATTGTCTTCAGAATTGAGTTTATAAATTGGATATTGAATATTGGAGTTGGATATTAAAGAAAAAACAATAACAATGGATTCAAAGGAAGAAGAACCTTCAGCGAAGTTAAATGTTAAGTTGTCAATTAAAAAAGAACACGAATTATTCCTTTCCGAACCGGACATTACTGAAGATAATGTGGATGATAACACAGAAGACAACAATGAAGATAATACCGAAGACAATGCTAACAAAAATGCAAAAGCAAAAGTAAACAAATTTTCAAATATTTATAATGTAATTTTTAATTCAATATTCTTTATCAAATCACAGGCCTTGGATCTTATGAATTTTATTTCGACTTTTTTCAATTCTTTTCAAACAAATGCGACTATTTTCGACTTATTTTCAAAAAATTACACTATTTTTGATCTATTTTCAAAAAATACAAGATTATACAATTTTTTTTCCTAATATTGCAACAAAATACCACATTTTTAGTATAAAATGCAAAGTTACTTTAATTTTTATGATGCGACAAAAAACTAGACAAACCTTTTAAAAATAAAAAAAAAATTAGAAATTATTTTAAGATAATTAAATTTGTATATACACAAAACAAACAAAATTTGAGTTAATAAAATGGTATTTGCTTTAAATACTGAATTTATTGGTTCAATTACGATTTAATTGATTTAAACAAAAATTATTTCATTCAAGAAAATATTTTTTTGATACTAGACAAGTAATCGGTTATTTAAAAATCAAATAATTTTTTCTCTGTATAATTAAAAATATTGCGAATTATTGGAATCTTGTAAAATTTAATTTAAAATTTTGTCAATATTTCTTAAATTTCTAATTAAATTTCTTCAAAAATTAAATTATCTTCATGAGATTTTTACAAATTTCCATAATTAAATTTGATCCCCAAGTTTTGAACGTTCAAATGAACGAAATATTTTTTATTGAAGGTATTTTAATAAATTACTAATCATAAAAAAGTTTATAAACTAAAATTTAACGTTTAAAAATACAGTAATTATTTTTTTGGATCGTGAAGCAAAGTAATTACAATAAAAATTTAATTTTTAGAAGAAATAAATAAATTTCGTTCAGAACTTTAGGATCCGAATTAAATTCTCGAAGAACTTTCCAAAAATGATTGAAAACAATTGATTTAAAGATGAAATTCAGTTAAAAACGGTTGAAAATAATTTCATTTGATGAGAAATTATTAAAATGAATTATTATTATAATTATTAAAATTATTATTAATTTTTAGAAATTATTAAATTTCAGAAGGTTTTAGATTGATTTTTAAAAAATTTTATTTCTCAATGTTCCTAACATTTCTAACGTTCAATTGAACGACAATATTTTTTTTTACTTCCTCTAATTTGTATTTCATTCACATAAAAATTATTTTTCAGATTAAAACAAATTAATTTTAAACTAAATATTCTTTAATTTCAAATATCTTTCATTTTTCAACAGTAATTTTTAAAAAAAATTTAAGTTGAAAAAAATTTCGTTCATTTGAACGTTAAAATTTTAGCTCCATATTTCTCAAGGAAAAATAAATAAGTATCGAATATTTATTTAACAAAATCATTCAAGTTTTGCATAATTGAATTTAGTTGTCAGTGAAAGATTAGAAAAATACAAAATAAATTTTTGTGACACCACTGAATTAAGTAAACGATTTTCTTAATAATGTAAAAATTTGAAAGAAAAATATTTCCCCCTGCAAATCTTTTATTACAAACGTGTCGTGAACTTCACCAACGTCCTAAAAGTCAATCCAAGGCCTGAAGTCAGTAAAATTGCAGAAAAAGTAAACGAAATAATTATTTAATACCAAAATAATTATTATTGATCATTGTAATTATCAAACGAATTTTTTTCCAGACAAAAAGTAAAGAAACAACAGCAAAGCGAAAGAAAACGAAAAATCCAGCCAAAAATGCAAAGAAATCCAAGGGAGACGAAGAGTCTGATTACGATCCAACAACGTTAGAATACAATTCAGATCAAGTTTTCGATCGTTTCCAGCAAGGCTGTGAATGCCAAGACGAAAATTGTTTCAGAGGTTTAAATGCTGATTCCGTGTATCGTCACAGATTAAACATCGCGGAACTGACAAAAGCAGAACATGACATGTATTTAATGGGAGTAACAATGGCCTGTCTCACAAATCCTTATGAAACAGCAAGACACACCGAGCGACGACGCCTTCGTGCTCAATATGTATATCAAGGTCGAAAAGTTTGTTTAGACGCATTTCTCTATCTAGAGAATTGCACTCATTATCAAATAAAAAGAATTAGAAAACATCTCATGACACATGGAGTGACACCGAGAGTACATGGGAACTATGGAAAAGTTCCTCACAACACTTTCTCCCTGGATATCTATAAAAATGCGACGGAATTTCTCAAAGAATTCGTCAAGAAACAGGAGGAATTACAAAAGACAAAACTCACGAAAAATGCACCACTGCATTTATCAGCTGACATAACACGCAAGACTGTTCACGATTTGTACAAGGAATATTGCAACAACATGTCGCCAACAACCAAGGCACTTGGCTATTCGACATTTCGACGATTTATGAACGAGCAATTCTCGCAGGTGAAATTTGCCAAACAAGATTTCGTCATCAGAGCGCAAGCCGGGAAAAATGAGACAGAAAAAAATGATGTCAACAATCAGCCTGTTAATGATGAAGCCGATGTGGGGAATGCAAATTTAATGCAACTTGTCATGGCTAGTGAGGCGATTAATAAAAATAATACATACATTCTGACACCAGTGGAATGAAAGAAAGAACTTTTTTTATACACAGTGAAAATTTCCAAAAGAACATAGTATTTCGATCATTAAAAAAAACCATTACTCGTTTGTTTCGTTTACGTTATCATCGTCAATTTTCTTTCCCACCCAAAACGAAATATTGAAAAAAAAACATTTATTTTCGTTAAAAATAATTTTTTATTTTACAAAAGACTTATTTTCAATAATGTAATAGTCTTATTTTTGTAAACCAGATTCAAAAGTATTTCGTTGTTCATGTTAAGTATATATAAATATATATAAATAAAATATAAAATTTATTTGACATTATACGATTGTGTATTTTGTGTATAAAATACTTGGTACCTTTTGAAAAGAGAATAGTTGTGAGAGGAGGGGAAACATTAATTTATTATTATGTTAAACAGGCAGACATACCAGGGATACGCAAAATGAAAAATAATTCAATTTCCTTTTAAGAAAAGAGGCATTGACCTTCTGTTTCCTTTCTGCCCTTAAACGTGCACTGTGAGTATGGGATACCGCATTAAGTTCCCTCATTGTTAGCTAAGTTCATTTGCATTTTTAAGTAAAAAGAATTCATATATACGTGAGGGAAGAGAGCAGACACTTAATTGACGAGTTGAAAGGTTGCAGGCATCTCTTTTTTTTCTTGAAATCCAGTCTAGTAACCCTCTTTGGTAAATTAATGACAGTGTTTCCCAACTTAATGGAAAGAAAGACTTTTTGTATATGAAGAAAATATGAATATTGCAGGAATATTTTTATTAGAAAGAGAAATTTTGTATTTATGAATGAGTGAATGAATTATCAATGAATTTTTATTGTGGTAAAAATTATAATGAAAATTTAGTGAAATTAGAAAGGAGTTGGATTTAATTGCACTTTATTTAGTAAAATAAGTTTAATTTCGTGTTATGAAAATTTTAAATAATAAATATTTTAATAACACTGGATTTCTAGAAACGCAGGAAAAAATATCTACTAAAAATTACTATTTACTACTTTCTTCTACTATTTGCTACGATTTTTGAAACATTTTAAAAAATTTGTGACACTAAAAGTTATATTTTATTAATGCATTTTTTTGAGATAATTTCCTCTATTTTAAATCAACCAATAGTTGAAATAAATTTTATTTATAAAATTCTTAAAAGAAATTCAACAAAGTTTAATAAAATTTTTTGGACGCAAAGAATTCAATTACTTTAAAAAATTTGAAGGAAAATTTTTGTCAGATTTTTGTTTTTTATATTATTTTCACAAATAATAGAATTTTTCTCAGGAATTTAATTATTTCCAAATTTTAATTTAACTCCAGAAAAGAATTAAATTATTATTAAAAAATTCTTAAATTAAAATCAATTATTTTCAAAAATCATAAAAATTTGATTATTTTCACAAATTATAATAGTTTACACATGTATACAAATGTTTAAATTTTTTTTCTGTAAAATTCGTTGTAAGAATTCAAATAATTTCATATTTAATAAAATTCGTCACAAAAATTCAATTATTTTTAATTTTAATACAATTTAAAATTTTAATTGAATTATCCGAAATAATTTAATTATTTCTTTGAAACTTTTAGGAAAAATTTTTTTAAAAGATTCAATAACTTAAAAAAATTTTCGTGTGAATTCAATTATTCAATAGAATTACTAATATTTATTCGTAGAAAAAATTTCATCATTTTCAAAATTTTAATAATTCTTTAAAAATGCAATTATTTAAAGAGATTTTAATAAAATTGGTTGTAACATTTTAATTAGTTTCATAAATAGTCAAATTCTTTGTAGGATTATAATTATATTCAATACAAATTCACTGAAATTCCTAAAAATTTATAATTATTATTAAAATTTTTTTAAAATTTCTCGAAAAATTCAATTACTTTCAAAATTTTTGATAAAATTCCCTATAAAAAATTAATTTTGAGAAATAATCAAATATTTTATGAGTTACTTTTTTCGTACTTCAGTAATTAAATTCTCTTTTCATTAATTCAATTCTTTTTATATAAATAATAAAATTCTTCTTATGATATCAATTATTTTCAATAAAATTTTAATTCCATTAAAATTTATAAAATAAATTTTTAACTTAATATTAAAATATTTTAATTTTCTTTTAAAGTTTATAGAATTCAATTATTTTCAAATATTACGTTTAAAATTTTCTATAAGAATTCAATTTTTCAGAAATAATCAATTATTCAATGAATTATTAATTTTTTTATTTAAATAATTAAATTCTCGTAGAATTTTTCAATAAGAATCACTTTGAGAATATGAACTATAGTACATATTTTAAATAAATAAAAAAATTTTAATCTTCCTTAATTTTCTTTATTGCAAAACTGTAATAATATTTAAAACATTTTAAAAAAATTACTATTTTTTAATTTTACCAAAAAAATTATTATATTTCTGAATTTGACTTAAAAAAATAAAGTAATTGAATTTTGAAATAATTACTGTTGTAATTTTTAGGAATGTTTAAATTTCAAAACATTTTTAGATTGTAA
Organism: Leptopilina myrica (nomen nudum); assembly: GCA_032872475.1. Classification (NCBI taxonomy): domain Eukaryota; kingdom Metazoa; phylum Arthropoda; class Insecta; order Hymenoptera; family Figitidae; genus Leptopilina; species Leptopilina myrica (nomen nudum). Next base: position 6,096,061 of record CM065458.1, read on the forward strand.
TTATTTAAAATTATAATTTCAGTGGAAAAATAAATAAGAATAAGTATTTAAATATTTATGTGTAACAAAAATTATTTAAATTTTTAATAATTGACTTTTAAAATAAAAAAAAGTAAATTTTTTGAAAAAATTGTAATTAAAATTATTTGAAAATAATTAAAGAAAATCAAATATTTTCAGTTCAATTTCACAAATTTCTAATTTTTCAAAAAATTGTTAATTATACACTGAACAAAAATTTATTTGATTCAAATAACCAATTACTTGTCGAATATCAAATAAATATTTTCTTCAAGCAAATAATTTTTATTTGAGTCAATTTAATGGTATATTTTGGTATTTCAAAAAAATACGAACTGAACCATTTAATTGACTTAAATAAAAACTATTTGCCTCAAATAAATATTCTTAACTGATAATAGTCAAGTAATCGGTTATTTGCGAGTCAAATAAATGTTTTAGTGCAAAAACGACTTTTCAAAAAAATTAAGAAACAATTTCAAAACGTCAATAATCGCAAGTATAAATTACACTCCATTGCGGTTTATCTTTTACTGTATCTTTTACTGAATTTTTCAAAAAAGAAAAGAATGAAAATTGAATAATTCAAAAAAATAAATTCCTCTCTATACTAAATTATTGTCTCTCTAGGAAGAGGTAACAAAAAAGACGTTGTAAAAACTTTGAAAAGAAACGTTCGTTTCACGATTATGGAATATAATGTGAAAATCATGACAAATTTGAAATATGCAATTTTGTGGTGTATTTTATATGCGGAAATAAATAAGATTGAGAGCCTCTCACTTTACAGTTATATCAGCGATATCGTGGGTAAAACAGAGAACTGTTTCGTATGGATATATTAGAATCAGCAAGGTCACCTGAGTGCAAGCACTCAGATCACTCAGATCAAGCACTGCAGTCTATATTACAAGTGTTCAAAATCCCGTCTAGTGGTTACATACAGGTATATAACTGTGAAGTGAAAATAGCGCTCAAATCAAACCTATAATTTGCATAGTTACAATTTATTTTCCCCTGTGAGTGTTCTTCTTTCACATATTAACCCAGTAAAATAAATTTTTATTGCCAATTTTTCAAATAATAATTAACAATCTGCGCGCGTTGGTGAGAGATGAATAAAAGACACGTGAGAATAAATTTTATAAACGTGAAAAATATTGTGTTTTTTTGAGTAAAAGTTCGAAATAAAAATTTAATAATAAGTGATAATAAATAAAAAATCTATATTTATGATGTTTCTAGATAATATTTATATTATTTATTCGGAAAATTTTTTTTTTCTATAATGAGGTTTGAATTTATGAATATTAACTTCAGTGAAGTTCATAACGTTCACAGAGTTTCTAATCAACGATTAATAATAAAAAATTATGTTTTAGCGAATAATAGTGAAAAATCGTACGGAAAATAATAAAAATTTTGTTTCTACAATTTTTTTTAAACACTTCAGAAGAAAAATTTCTCGAAAACTTTCCAAAAGAAAAATTATTTCATTTAAATAACCGATTGCTTGCCTCTCTTTCCTATTATCAAATTAATATTTACTTGGATCAAATAATTTTTATTTTTATTTTAATAAAAGAAATTGCATTTTAATTAGTAATTTAAAGAAACTTTTATTTAATTGCTTTAAATAAAAATTATTTTACTCAAGTAAATATTTTTTTCAGTATTTTTATTTGAATTCAAAAATATTTTTTCTCCTAATTCGTTAATCATGTGAATTTCACCAATAATATTAAACAAGTTTTCGTGTCTACTGTTTACAATTTTTGCTATCGCATTTTTCTTACTGAAACGTAATATTTTTTAAATATTCGTATTAAAAAATTAAAATTGAATTCAAGTAAAGTTATTGATTGACAAAATTTATTTGAATAAATAAGAGAATAAATTCCAGGTTAAATTTTAATATTTATGAAATAAATATAGAATTATTATTCTACACTAATTAGTTAATTAATTATTATTGTATAATAATAATGATTAATAATAATAATAATAATAATAATATAACACTACATTGATTTTAATGCATTGAAAAAAAATTTTCTTTTTATGAAGTAAATAATTTTTTTGCATCAAATTATTTTTATTCAAACTAACTGAGTCGTATTTGTATCAAATACTGAAATTATTAGTTCAAATACAATTTTTTTTTAAATATTCATTTACATAAAAGTTATTTATCATTATTGTGTATTATTCATTTAAATAAATATTTATTTCATAAAAAAATGTATAAATAGACAACTAATTAGTTATTTGAATCCAAATAATTTTTTTCCTGTTCATTTTAGTGAAATTATTTTTATAATCCTGATTTGGAAATTTTTGAAAATCCGAATTATCTTTATAAAATAAAACTGTAAAATGTATAAAATTCAAAAGTGAAAAAGTAAAATTCAAAAGCGAAAATTTTAAATTAAAATCATTAATTTCTAATTTATTATTTATTTTCTAATTTATTTGTTTCTGGAAAGAACTATAGAAAGAAATTGTTTATAAATTCTCGGCATTTGTTTTTTTTTTGCAGAAGATGTTGAGAGCATGACCGGTGAGATAGAAAATGGGGATCTAGCTGTTAGAGACGTTGCAGACATCCTCCAACCACAATATGCTATCATTACTGGTAAGTTAATATTCCCGATAGAAAAAGACTAATTTAAATAACGCATTACAATTCACACGAAATGAAAAACAATATTCGTGCCTCAAAAAAAATCGTTTAAATGTTTGATGAATTTATAATATTCACAGCCACGATCAAAAAAATTCTATTTCCAATTAACAAAAACTAAAAGTGCTATAAATTTCATATATAATTAATAACAAAAAAAAAAATTCCTAACGAAAGGAACGTTCGCAACTGGTTCTACGACCTTCAAATCTTATCTCAATAACATATTTCAAAGTTATTTATGCAATAATTATCGCATCCTATTTTAGTTTTCACTATTTCATATAATAATAATCAGTTCTAGTAATCGTGAAAAAAATAATATTTGCAACGACAATGTTTACATTTAGCAGAAAAAGATAATAGCACTTAAGGAATTTTAATTTTTACAAAAGTATTTTAGAATTTAAATTGTAAATTTGAAAATCCATACACTGGAAATAAAATTTGTTCCACTTTAATTAATTCAAATTACTCGAAAAATATTTACTAGTGGTTACTATAATTACAATAATATTATTAATAATTAATATATTAATATTAATTTATTGAAAATATTTTCCAATAATCTTTCTAAGACAAATAAAAGTTTCTTTACTTCGATACAATTGAAACATTTTCAAACAATCAAAATTTAGTAAAATCTGTTAAAAATAATTGAATTTTTGAAGAATATCGTAAATAAAAATAATCAAATAAATAAAATATTTAGAAACTATAAATAATTTTTGCCTAATGACTCGAATTGTCATTATTATTAACAACTAATGTTTATTATTAACTTTTACCCGCTAATTATAAATAAGAATTATGCTAATTATTTTTCAGGTGGCAAAACGAGGGAGGGATGTCCATTAGTCACGTTTCCCGATCATGGCAATTTTCACAATCTCACAGACTTGGACTATCAACGTCTCATGCTGTATCTCACATCAGTACCAACGTAAGCGAAATTCCATCGACCATAAAACTATATATTTTAATATCTAATTTCACTCCATTTTCACGAGAACTTATTCACATTATTAATTTTTTAGTCTACAAGAGGCGGACTTAGGATTTCATCTAATAATTGATCGCAGAAATGACAAATGGAATTCCGTAAAAACGGTTCTTTTGAAAATTTCCGTAAGTCGAAAATTAAAAACTGCGGCTTTTATTGCTCCCTTTCTACTAATTTCCTTTTTATTGACACTCGTTAAAAACTTCTATACTTTTACCAACTTTTATACTTTTACAATCTTTTATGTTGATTATATACTGACTGATAAGGTTTGTAATGATTAACATTTTTTTAGGCATTCTTTCCTGGATTAGTGCATGTCGCTTATGTTTTGCGACCGGCGGGTTTCCTCCAGAAAGCCATTTCAGAAGTATCGAATAAATTATTCCGAGAGGATTTTAAATTTCGAGTTATTGTTCTCGCGAATATTGTTGAACTTTATGACTTTGTTGATAAGGATCAATTAACTGAGGAACTTGGAGGCGATTTGCCCTATTGTCATCACACATGGATTCAAAATCGAATTGTAAGTTACGACTTTCCTTAGAAACGAGATTTTTGTAGTTCGAAAGTGTTGTTTCCGTTTTAGTATTTTCTTCTTTTCTTTTCTAGAATTTAGAGAAATTTTCCTCAATGACCCAAGATGTCTCACTTGCACTTGATTCCTTCACACGGCGTTTGGCGGAAGTTGAGTTTCCCAACAATACAATTGCAACCACGACTCTATTAAATCAGCAGCAAATAGAATATAATGAATTAAAGGAAGAAATTGTAGCGGCCGCTCGACATGGCGAAGCATTGCTGGACAGTATTCGTCAACTAACTGGAAAAGGCACTGTTGATCGATTAGGAAACGTGGCTGCGATTGAGAGGTACGAAAACCTACAAGAACAAAAATACAAAAGAAGAAAATGATCCCAAAAACAAAAGTCAAGCAAAAAAAGAAACACTTAGGAGAAGCAAAAATAGGAAAACAATTCTATTACGTCTTTTGTTTTATAATCAAACAGAATTCCATAATTAAATACAAAAATTTATAGTTTGTAATTTTTTTTGAATAAACAGGCTATTGGTCCAGTTGGAAGAAACCGAGAGGACCTTCGACTTATTTTGGTCGCATCACAGTTCGCGATTAAGGCACTGCTTGGCCCTTCGGCAATTCGAGCAGGATTTCAGGGAACTGCAGGCGAATTTGGATCAGCATTTAAAAACCATTGAAGATATGACGGAGGTCGGGGAAACTCAGGCGAGAGTCGATCAACTGCTGCGGGACACTTCTACTTTTCAAAGAATATGCAGGGTAAGATGAATTCATTATTACCAAGAACAATGATCATTACACAATTTCAAACACTTCACATCATATTAAAAAGCAAATTATTCAAGATCATCGTGTATAGTCGAGTTTGAAAAAAGGAAAATTAAAAATTCGATAAATTATTAATCATTCGAGATGAGCATTTTTAAATCAGCTTTCAAGGAAAATGCAAGGAAAAAGCAGCAAAAGCACTAGTCTATCTGTAAATATCTGCACATAATGGTTTGCAAAGTTTCTTCCTCAAACCAAATTTATCGTTATTTTGTTGAAAATTCCAGAGACTGACACCACCAAATCAGAACTTAGTTCAAAATTTCATTCAAAATTCGGATTAGGTTTCTGGAATCAAAACGATTTCGATTAAGAAAACTAAAGATTTAAAAAGGAAATTCTTCAACTTCAAACTTAGTTTTAATACTTTTGAATATTTTCAAATTTCAAATAGTTCAAATATTTTTAAACAGTTTCAATATTAAAATTTTTTTGGAAATTAAATATATTTGAAATCAGTTAAAAATAACTGTTTGGTTTGAGAAAATGAATTATAAGCACACAATGCACAAAAAGCACAGACTTTACTTTGCACCGCTTTCCTCATTTTGTCGATAGTCCTATTTGTTGCATACCATGTGGATTTGGGTCTTGGTAAGCAATCCACTCAAGGAAATTAATATATTTAATTATAGTTATGGTGTTCAGCGGTAAGGTGCAAGAAATTATATTGACCCAGATGCAATATCAATTCGATTAGTCCGCAAGTTAGATTTAGTTGCAAATTTTATTTTAATCAGCAAGCAAGAGATCACTGCATTTTTATTATTAGTTATCTATTTAGTTAGAATATATTATTTATTACTGTCTATTACTATTTATTAATATTTTATTACTATGTTCTATTAAATATTTCTTATTAATTTCTCTAATTTCTTAAAACTTTTCCCTAATTCACTAAAAATTATTCTAAATTTAAGAACTGATTGCTTAAAATAGTGATAAAATAATTCAATCATTCTCTGAAATAAATTGGAAATTAAATGCCTTTTTCTAAACAAAAACTTTTTCAAAATTTATTTTAAATTCTTTCTAAATTCATTCAGAAGAATTCTTTCAGAATTTTATCAAAATTCGACCAAAATTCTTACGAATATCCTTTTTCACAGTAATAATTAACAGTCGAGTTATCAATTTTTTCGAACCATGAATCGCTGAACACCATTGTTTAAATAATCAATTTATCAAATATATGAAAAACTGTGTTGCCTCATGATTCTAAAATTAGATTTTTTCGTTTTCTATCGATTTAAATCTCTATTCGCATCTCACTGTTTGAAATTTACTCTTCTATCATTTGAATATCATAAAATCATTCGGTCCAAGCAATTAATTCCTCCAATCATTCACTGTTATTCCAATCACTAGTTTGAATTTTTTACTGATCTTTATTGAAATTGAACTAAAACTGTAACTAAAACTGAAACTAAAACTGAAACTAAAACCAAAACTAGAATTTAAACTAAAAATTAAAATTGAAGGTAGTTGCAAAAAATTACGTTTCGTCAAGAAAAAAACGAGGAATAAAAAAATAGAATGTAAATCGAAATGTAAATTATTTCAAATAGGGATTTAATTCGTATTTAATCTCGGCATGATATTTATATGTGAATGGTCGTCATTTTTATTTTCGCTCTAAACTGTGCACGAAGAAATAGATTATTTTTAACAAAATTCTACTTTCACTGCTATAAGATTGATTTAATAATTTGGTAAAAATATACTATAATCAAAAGTAAAGAAGCAAAAAAATAAAAGTTGTGCATTGATTGAAGTAAAGTAAATATTTCTACTTTTTAGTGGCTTTTTTAAAAAATGGTTCAACAAAAATCAATATCTAATGAGAAACATTTTTTAAAATGCACAATTGTGCATTTATAGGGAGACATTGATCGAGCAGAAGAAGTCATCACCGCAGGTCAGCAATTACTTTCCGGGAGACATCAATGTCCTGCAGAAGTTGTCGAACCAAAATGCGCCGAACTTCAAAGGGTGTGCACTATTTTGAGTCAAAGACTCGAAAGGCGACTCGTTACTTTGACAAAATGTCGAGAGCTTATGGAGAGAATCGATAAGGTACTACATAGCAATTTAAACCATTCACTAAACCACAAAAAGGATCATAAATATTTACGAACAGTTTACAAATTTTTTAACACAATTTTTTTTTAAATACCTACTCAACTTATGAATTTTTAGGCCAATACATGGTGCACGAAAGGAATAGAATTGCTAGCAGCCCAAAATAGTTTGACACCAGCAGATCAGGCTCTTCAGGAACTTCAACAATTAATAGAAGCAGCGGAAGAATTCCACCATCCGCGATGCATTTTCCAAGATTCTATTATGCCAGAAACTAAAGCTCTTGTCACTCAGGTGATTCAGTAAATCCTAATCCTGCTGAAAAAATTATTTCCCCCAAGAATTCGATTGAAATAAAATTAAAATCCATTTCTCAGGTTTTGCAACGAATAGAAGATGTGTCAATGATGTGCGACAAGAGGATAATGGCATTGAAACAGCAGCTAATGAAACCAGCGAGACCAGTTCAAACGGTGACACCAGAGCCAGCAAAACCCCTGCAACCAGCACCACAAATCATCAAACCTGGCAGAATTCTCAAGAAAGCAAACACAATGCCAAAAGTGAGTAGAAAACAAAGCAAAAAGTAGTTCCAGAAGCAAAATTATTAAATAAATAAATAAATTTTCAAGATGGAAATGTGTCCAATCGAGGGCGAATCATCATCACCAGAAAGTGAACCCCGTGATATCGAAGTGTTGAAACAAAAACGAGGACACGTTTTGGCGGAACTTTTAGAAACCGAACGAATTTACGTAGCCGAACTTGGCTCTATTATTAAAGGCTACAAAATGGAATTGACGAACGAAGCAATGACACATTTAGTGCCAGCCGCATTAATAGGCAAGGTCGACGTCCTCTTTGGAAATTTAGAAGAAATTTGCATTTTTCACGGCGAAACATTTCTACGGGACCTAGAGAATTGTATTTCAAATACGGAACTTGTGGCATTATGCTTTGTACAAAGGGTAATGATTTTAGAAAAACATTCACTATTCATAATTGTTCTTTAAAAAATCAGTAATTCTGATTTATTATCAGGATTACTGATAATAAATACTGTTTACAGCGAGAGGTTTTCTTCCGGCTCTATAGTTACTATTGTCAAAATATTCCACGATCAGAGAGGTTGCGTGAGCAAATACAAAATGAACCACAATTCCTCGTGACATGTCAACAAAAATTAGGTCACAAACTCCCATTGGCTGCTTATCTTCTAAAGCCAGTGCAACGAATTACAAAGTATCAACTCTTGTTAAAGGATCTCTTAAAATATAGCGATGAACAATCATGTTGCACTGAATTGCAAGAGGCTTTAGATTGTATGCTCATTGTTTTAAAATGTGTTAATGACAGTATGCATCAAACTGCAATCACCGGATTTGGGGTTTGTGGAATTTTATTCTCCTTGTTAAAAATACGATTGTATTTGCACTATGAATTCAAATAATATTTTCTTTTCCAGGGAGATTTAAGTGCCCAAGGGGAATTATTGCTGCAGGGCTCGTTTAGTGTTTGGTCTAGTAGTAAAAGAGAACGATTACTTAGATTAAAACCATCGCAACGGCACATCTTTTTATACGAAAAAGCAATTATATTTTGTAAACACAGCAAACCTCAGGCACACGACAAAGCGACCTATCACTTTAAAAGATATTTAAAGGTTCACATATATAGACTCATCTTTCTTAATTAGCAGGGAGAGAATTTATCGATTCTTTTAATCTGCATTTGCAAATTTTACCAAAATATAACTTCGAGAGATTTCATTTGTATTTTTCCTTTAGATGTCCCAGATTGGCCTGACAGAATCGGTGAAGGGGGACGCAAGAAGATTTGAAATCTGGTTACAAGGACGTGCTGAGGTTCACACAATTCAAGCACCGAGTGTTGACGCAAAACAATCTTGGGTACGACAAATTAAGGGCGTTTTAATGTCCCAATTAGCGGAACTCAAGGGGAAGCAGTGTTCGGCTCTTGGGAAAACGAATCACAAGTATGTCTAAATTCTAAAATAACTGAATTAATTATTTTCTTATTATTTATAAGTACCATGAATTCAAAAAAAACCTTTTTTCTATTTCTGAAACAACAATGATGATGCTTTAATTTTTTTAGACCTTTGCGGCAGACGATTTCGTGGGATGCTCAAAGCAATCTTTCCGGTTCCCTGCGTACACTATCGGTGGATGGGAACAGTGTTATTTCTCACATTTCGGATGTTTCCCAGTCGACCGAAGAGGACGTGGGTTGGAGTTCGGAAAATACAAATAGTGACGACGAGGATACATTCAGTGAAAATCCCGGACCCGCACCTGTGAGTATCATTTTTTAGCTCGCAATTTTAGAATCAAATTTTTTTCATACACACAATTCTTTCTTTTCGGAAAAGTAACAAGATAACGACGGAAAAGTAAGCAGTAAGTTCTTACTTTGAAAATTAGATCAATGTATATTATAATTCTACGTGGGTAGAATTTTTTTACAGCATTTCGTTTCTTAATTTCTGCCTCTAAATTCGATCATTTCAATTTATTATTGACTGCAATAATATTCGACGAAGTAACGAATTCAGTTACTTGATTCATTTCTCAAAATTTATTCAGTTTGCATATTTTTAATTTTTTGTTTTCTTTTTCACTTTTTAATTCTTCGTTTTCTGCTTTTTGTCTCACGTGTCACGACTCATAAGGTCGTAAGCTAAACTTAGACACCTGACCATAAGTCTAATAAAGTATAGTGCGCAAAAAAAAATAAAAATGAGAAAAAGGTGAAGAAGAGTATTAAAAATAAAGAGTAAAAAAACTTACGTAATTTTTCAGGGCGGAAGATACGTTGCTCTGGCTGATTACTGTGCAGTTGGTCAATCGGAAGTAACGATGCGCGAAGGTGATCACTTGGAATTGTTAAAGGTTGGCTGTGCAGGCTGGTGGTTCGTTAAATTAATCGGATCCGGAATCGAAGGTTGGGCACCCGCGGCATACTTGGAGCCAATCAGCCGGAAAACGTCTCGTAGTTCGCAATCTGTAAATAGTCAAGATCCCATATGAAACAGGCGACTGACACACTAGGTTCATCCTGGTGTGTTGGATAAACGCATTCACTACAATTAATTTACTGTAGGAGACAAAAATTTGTAAATTTCATTAAATTCACTAAAAATGAAATACAACAGAAACAATTTGATACGATTTTGAGTAACATCAGAAACGTGATAGGGTTAGAAAAACGTGAGCCACACAAGTTCCGAACGTTCAAATAAAGGAAATATTTTTCCCAAATTACTAATACTTTTTTTGCTTCTGATGTCTGAATTTAAATTTCCCTTGTTAATCCGAAGCAAAGTTGAATTCTGCATCAGAAGAAAAATTCCAATTAACTTTTGTTTCGATCCGGAAAACGAAACAAATAAATTTCCTTCATTTGAACGTTGAGAACTTTAGGGACGAATGTTAGTATAAAGAGAATGAACAGAAGCAAATTTTTATAAAGATGCAATGTTTTCGTACAGTAAAAGACAATTTTAAAAAGCTGATTAAAATTTCCAAATAGTGTTTACAAGTGAAATGGAAAAATATACAAAAATTCAAAAGGTTTGAAAAATAAACCAATCGGCATGAATTGAATTTTCAATTTCAAAGAAAGATGTCACACAACTGCCATATTGATGTACAATGGAAATTTGCAAATGTCGACTTTTTTCTAGACATATTTACATTGGTCAGAAATTTAAAGATCAGTTTTGATGGCCCGACTTTATCCGATTTACAGAATCGTGTATTCAAAATAAAAAAAAAAACTTTTTGAATACTTGTTAATCGCCCTCAAAATAGGGATTTTTTCAAAGCATAAAATGCGAGCATTTTAGTCACAAAGTGAAACGAGCAAGGCCCAATTCGGTAATTTTGTGTTTTCAAGTAAAACACTTTTACCCGAATTATAAATATAAAAATAATAATACCAAATATTTGGCACTTATTTGTAAATACAAATAGTTGAACTTAAAAACTATAAGAAGCGCCCAGTGCATGGCTGGTTTTATTACAATTGTTAAAAGGGGGAAATAAAAAAGGAAAAACAACAATTTTTCTGAGTACCAAATCTACTAGTTATCGCAAAAAAAATAAAATAAAAAACAGTGCCGGTATCCATAGGTCTCGAAGGCCATAAGATACTAGAATTTGTTAAATATAAGAAAATCTCATATAACTGAACACTATTGTTTAAAAACTGAGATGTGCAATATTGTAGAAAATATGGAGTATCAGAAAAAAAATATTGTACTTAGGACCAACTTGAATTAAGCAAAAAATGCAAAAGGTATGTGATATATTTAATATGAAGAGAAAAAATATTTAAGAATGATAATTGCGAGTTTGATTACTTTTGCAAATTTTGTTGAATTCAAGTAATTAAATAATATTCCATTTTATACTTGATCGTAATGACAGTAGAAAGATAGAATTGCAATAAATATTTGTTCTTAGGTTGAAAGAAATTATGTAATTATCAATTTTTTTGATTATAAAATTCTTTACTAAAGGATTTTATTTGTTTAGAAAATTTTTTTAATGTTTTAAAATTATTATTTGGATTATTTTTTAATTCTAAGAACTGTTTTTCAATCTAATGTCTTTCCAAAATTTTGTCGACATTTTTTCTTTAAAATTTCTACAATGATTTTCCAAATGTTCAAAAGATTCTGAACGTTCAAATGAAACATTTAGAACCTTACGAATTTTCTTTGAAAAACAACTGATCTAAAATTATTTTAAAGTAAAATTTGAGAACTAAGTAAATATTATTCATTTGAACGTTCGAAACTTTAGGAATATTTTTCTAATAATTGAAATAATTCTACTTCTAATGGTCAGTGAATTATAATAGAATAATTAAAAAGTGAGTTTACTTTACTGAACTACTTGCCTGAAAAAAAATGTTGATTAATGTAACTGTCAAGTGATAAAATTTTTTTAAAACGTCTAATACTTAAATTATCACCCATTTTTACACCGTCCTCTTATATATAAAAAGGCCTCATCTATTCGAGCTTTCGATAATAAAATTTTTTCTTTAGAATAACTATCTATTAATTTATATAATATACGTAAAAATATTAATTTTGTGATTTATTATTTATGTACGTCAACTTCGAAATTATTGTATATCTCGAGAGTTTAATTTTATTATAAACATAACAAGTTGTGAATTTCATGATTTTATGAAAAAAAAAATTTGTAGTATTTAGAATCTATTTTTATATAATGAATTTCATACGTCGTTTTTAATTTTATTTATAATATTGTATAATTAATATCGATTTTTTTTATTATTAGTAATTAATTAAATTTAAAATAGACAAATTGTGAATTTAGGAAAAGTATTTTTGTTTTCTTTGAAAATATATTTCTTGTTTTTATAAATTTCATGGAGAATTTAATTATTAATTTTAATTAAAACGATATTATTTTTTCAATTGCGAAAATGTTTATTTCTATTAAAAAATTGAAGATAGACTATAGAAGGAATACACATTCATATAGACAATAATATTGTCCATTTTGAAAAAAAAATAATATTCATATAATCATCTTTTCAATATAATAAGAATTTGCTATAACATTGTACCGAAACCGTCATTCATCTTCCCTCAAAAAAAAGTAGGCAAATAGAAGGTGTTTTCTGCTAAATAGATTTTTAAAAAATTGAAAAAAAATTGTTAATCCAATACTTTATCTCGAAAATGATGATTCATAATTTATATATGAAAAAAATATTTACTCCCAGAATTTACAATCTTAATAAAAATAACGGTTCCTTGATCGTTCCTCGAAAAAAAATGAAAAAAAAAATTAGAATCTATTTTTACATAAATAATAAAAATATAATATATACGCCGAAATCGCTTCTATTTGCAAATATTGTGAATAATTTAAAAAATTTATAGTGCACCTGTCACTATTTCTCGAAAGAAAGAAAAAAAAAGAAAGACTAATTTATAAAGTTTAGAAGAAATTGATTACAGTTTGGAATACAATTCGATAAGCAAAAAAAAATTGCTCAATATTTAAGAAAAAATCTATATTTTATCTTAAATCTAAAAACAAAAAAAATTTGTCAAAAATTGAAAGAGAAAGAAACGCACCTTACGAATTGTTTCCATCATCATCTATTAGTGCATAATAGTTCTGAGTAGAATTGAAGCTGTAATTCCAAGATTTAGAATTGAAAAATATAAAACTTAACAACGACATTAGAATTTCTCTTAAGCTTAATCATTGTGTACGCTTAGAAAAATTTCAAAGGAAAAAAAAATTAAAAAGATTACAGGTTCCTTTTGAGCGAAAAAGGAAATAATATTGTATTATATATATTCTAAAATAGGAAGTGCAATAATTAACATTTGTAAACATAAAAACCTAGTCGAACAATCATATCTAGGATTTTTTTGAAATTTTACAAAATTCCATTATTGATGATTATTAGATTTGAAATTGAAAAAATATTGCAATGATTCATTTTTTCATTGGATAGGAAATTTGAAAAAAAGTTTTTTTTTAATTCAGTGAAAAAATGTGTCAATGACAAAATGATACAATATTCATTTTCATATTTTTTTTCTACTCAAAGTGGAGTTGGGATGGACTGATTATCCCATTAAAATCACTTAACATAGAATTAGCAATCTTCCGTTTGCTATTTCGTGTCTATTTATTTAAAAAGAAAAATTAGTTATTGTGCTTAAAATTCTTTCTTACAGAAATTTCAATAAAATTTTTATAAAATTAAATTACAAAAAAATGTTTAAAAAACATAATTCTTCAGAATTCTGAATACAATTGAATTATTTTAAATAAAATTTCTGAAAATTTCAAAATATTTCAATTCTGTGTTCGTAAAAATCCAATTATTTGAAAAAAATGACGAAAATTAATAAATAACTTTAAACTAATTTTTAACATATAATTTTCAGAACATTAAATAAAATTCTTATATACAATTAAATTTTTTGAAATAAAATTTTATAAAACTTTAATTATTTCAATTATTTGTTCGTAAAAATTCAATTATTTTTCAAAAATATTACAAAAATAATTTAAAAAATAATTTTAAACAAAATTTTCAGAACTTTAAATAAATTTCTTATTAAGGGCATTTGAACCATTATGACGTCACAATTTTAAAACTCATGCTTTTTACACATTGTGACGTCATAGTGGTTCAAATGCCCTTAAATTTAATTTTTCGAAATAAAATTTTAGAAAATTAAAAAAAATTCTAAGAATTTTATTAATATTATTTTAATCATATTCTAAAAATTAGTTTTTAAATCTAATGATTACCATGTAATTTTTGTAAATAATTGAATTTTGAATAACTTAAAAAAACTGATTAATTTTTCTTCAATTTGCAACATTTTGTATTTTTCTCCAATTTTTTGTTTTCTCTGAAATGTTCAAAATAATTCTAAACAATGATAATCTTATTATTTTTTGTATAATATTTAAATTTTCGAAAATATTTAATTAAAAATATTGAAAATAATTGAATTTTAGAAAATAAAAAATACAGAGAATTACATTTTGTTTATAAATATTTAAATATAATTTTTGGAATATAATTTTTATTTTTAATTCACAAATTTTTATGGGATAACCAGACATCTTGTGGAATTATATGGATATAATTCACTAATTGCAAATAAGAATGACGATAATGAGACAAATTGAAAAATAAAGGGATGAGAATAATTTTCCAACGTAGAATAATAATTAAGAGGCCAGTACCGAATAATAATTTATTGAAGAAAAAAAAGGTCAAAGAAAACGTTAGCTTTAAATGTCGCTATTAGAAGCTTTTTGCTGCTAAAAATAAAAAATAAATAGTATACCCTGAACAATGTGACTGTTAGTTTTTAAACATTGCACATTTTATGAGGTTGAAATGATTAATGAAAGATGATTAAGACTTGTGAAATGTATTATTAGCGAAAAAAGAAAATCTCAACGAATTCTCGATTTTTGCAAGCAGTCATAAAAAAAAGGATAATAAATATTGTACCACGTTATCACCTCAAACAATTTCAACAAAAAAAAAAAAAATTGCGAAAGTCAATAATTCGTTAAGATTAAATACACAGTTCGAATGAGAAAAAAAAATGGTTAAATGATATATAAATATAATATTTGCGTAAAAGGTGTGTCCAAGCACTTAGAAAATATACCCTAGTACAAAAACAAATTGATTTTTGATAGACTTATATATGATTTATACATACAGGGCTAAATTTATCTGTTTGTTATTTATGTCTGTAAATAAATAAAATATATAATCAGGTCTGCTGCATTTTGTATAATATAAACGCTTGTATATTCTATAATCTAAACACGATCAAACTTCAAATTCATCGGAGACAATATAGAATAATTAATTAAGCGACACACATTATACAGACTTCTTTGAAAAAAAAGTGACAAACATTTTTTTCAAATGTGATTTTTTCAAAAATTGGATTGTAATAAGAATAAATAATTAATAAATAATAAATTGAATTGTATTATGATGAGAGGGAAAAAAGAGCTTATTGGATATGTGTACAAAATGCATTGGATGAAAAGTTTAGCAAATTTCTATAATAAAGAAATTCCATTTTCTTGTGAGAAATATTATTATAATGAGCGAATTACCACAGTTGTAAATAAACGATTGCAGAAATACCATTAAATTCGTTATTAATTTATTTAACTTTAATAAATTTCATTATTGTCTCTACAAGTTGACTTGATTTGTGTTAAACTTTTTTAAAAATTAAAACAAAATTACGATGATTAAAAAATTTCACTGTTTTAATAAATGAAATTTTAACTTTTTCTCTGATCACCATAAAAAAGAATTTTTAGCTGAAGATCAATTATAAAAACAAATAATATATTTATCAGCAAACATTTTATTTAAATTAAATTTAAGGATGTCTATCTATTTAAACAAATTATTTGTGTTAAACATTATTAAAAATTAAAAAAATGTCAATCAAATTTCGTTAAAATTCAATTATTTTAAATAAAACTCTAGAAAATTTTAATTATTTTAAAAAAATTTAATTAGGTTTATGAAATTTTAATTATTATTTTACACGAAAACAAAGGAAATGTCTAAGAAACATAATTTTTCGGAACTTTAAAAGAAATTCAATTATTTTCAATAAAATGTCATGAAATTTAAATTATTAAAAAAAAACTTAATTATTTAGTCATAAAAATTCAATTCTTATTGACAAAAAAAAAAAGGTTTTAGAAACTTAATTCTTTAGAATTCACAATAAAATTTCTATAAAATTCAATTATTATTTTTAATCAAAACTGAAAAATTTCAATTATTTACAAAAAATTCAATTACTTACTGATAAAAGTTCAATTATTTTTCACAAAGTATACAAATTATATTTTAAATCAAATTTCTGAAAATTTCAATTATTTAAAAAAAAATTCAATTATTTGTTACAAAAAAACACAAATCTTTTAGAAACATAATTCTTTACAAATTTTAATAAAATTCCTATAAATTTCAATTATATTTTAAATAAAAATTCAGAAAATTTCAATTATTTACAAAAAAATTCAATTACTTCTTTATAAAAATTCAATTATTTTTGACAAAAAGAAAATAAATGTTTTAGAAACATAATTATTATTCAGAATTAAAAATAAAATTCCTATAAAGTTAAATAATTTTGTTAAATAAAATTCCAGGAAATTTTGATTATTTAAAAAAAACAATTATTTCTTTGTAAAAATTCAATTATTTTTCACAAAGGAGCATAAATGTTTTAATGCAACTTTTCAGACTTTTTAATTAAATTTTTTAAACATTCAATTTCCAAACAATGTTTAAAATAAAATTAGAATTTAATTAATAAGCAAGAAAATTATTCCACAAATTAATTATTAAAATTGAATTTATTTTTTTCAGAAATAAAAAAGTTCGAAAATCCATATATAAATTTAGCGAAATTCTCTGAAATTTATTTATTTCTGAAAAAATATTTATTTTTATAAAAAAATAAAAATAGCAAAATTATACACAGTCGATTTTTTTCTGTTGTTGAAGTTTGTAGACATTTGTTATAATCGATTAAATCGGAAGAGTAATAAATAAAACATTATTACTTTTCCGATAATCGATTAAAAAAATATCAATAAGTAGTAAAAATAAAAGAATTTCTTGCAGAATTTAAGAATTTTTTCTTGAAAATTTCAAGTTTGTGAATAAAATAAATAAACTAATAAATAATAAATAATAAAATGACAAAAAAAATATTTCCAAAATTTTTTTCTTTCTGGAAAAAATTATTTTTTTACAACAAATTAAGAATAGAAGTAAAAATATTTCCTACACGGTATATTTATGAATTTTCGCGTGAAACTCTCAAGTTTGTGTTAAAAAAAATATATTCCTAAATTATTGGATTTAAATTTTCGAATAAGGTCAAGATAATTCGACGAATATACACCAGAGGGAGCGGAAACGCTGATCATTTTGTGCCACGACTGGCGTCCATTCATTATTGTTCATTTGTGTTCATTGTAGGCATTCTCCAGTGAGGCTGTGTGCATTATAGTAGTCAATAAATATCCTCTTAAAATTTTTGCATAAATAAAATTAATATTTATTTTCTTTCCCTCCACTAAACTAAAACTAAAGAATTATCAACAAAAATGGCTCCCAGTGTACAAGAAGTTCCAAAGGAAAAACTAGAAACACCTCCACGGGGAATAAATGCTGTTTTACTTGGTCCACCCGGCAGTGGTAAAGGCACTCAGGTAATTTATCACTTAATGTTTAAATGTACTTTGAACCCATATTCATAAAATCAAGCTAATTTCCAGCAAACTTTGATAATTTTTTCCCTGAGAAAAATAAGTCAAGTGTGTGTCACTAATTATTTGCAAGAGAGCATCTTTTTTTTCTAAAATAATAATTCTTCAAATTCTTTCACGAGGAAAAAAATACCTCATGACACTCTTGATTTAATCACACTTTTTATTAGCCAATTATGTAATAACAATTAAAGTTTACAAACAGAATCATATTTATAGATGATTGCAAAAATATTTTCTACTAAAGTGGCGAAAAATTGTTCTTAATAATAGGCATTTTTTTCAAACAGTAAAATTTTTCTCTTTGGAAAATTGAATTGTTTTTAATTTGAAATTGAACCTTGAATAAATACAAAATGAATTGCAGGCTCCTCGTTTGAAGGACAGGTATTGCGTTTGCCATTTATCAACAGGAGATATGTTGCGGGCGGAAATTGAATCGGGATCATCAATTGGAAAAAAAGTCAAGACCATTATGGAAGAAGGAAAATTAGTGGGTGATGACCTTGTGGTTGATATGATTGATAAGACATTGGATACACCTGAATGCAAACGAGGTTTCCTCTTAGATGGTTTTCCAAGAACTGTACCTCAGGCAGAAAAGGTATTTTAAAAATAAAATCGACTCTTTTGAATTTAATTCAAGAAAGAAAATCTAGTGAAACATTTTTTTTTCCAGTTGGATGAAATGCTTAATAAAAGGAAAACAAAACTAGACGCTGTTATTGAATTTGGAATCGATGACAATCTCCTAGTTAGAAGAATCACTGGAAGATTGGTGCATCCAACAAGTGGACGATCCTATCATGAAGAATTTGCTCCACCTCGAGTGCACATGAAGGACGACGTAAGATATTTTAATAACAAAGTAAAAAAGAATTAAATAATTAAAAAATATAGAAATTAAATGAATAAAGAAAAATATAAAAATTAATTAAATTATAGAAACGAAGAGTAAGCAGATTGATCAAATTGCTGAGGAAATAATTCAAAATCATTACTTTCTTCATTCATTAAAATTTTTATACACAAATATTAGAATTTCGCTATAAGTAACTTGAATTTGCGAGCCATTTTTAATCTATTTATAAGCCAACTTATTTATTCATTAATGAAGTTATCTGTTGACCTTTATTCAAAATTGATAGTCTTTCAAATAACAAGTTTGATATTTGTTACACATTTTAATTTTTTTTATTTTTTATTTTACATATTTTATGTAATATTGATAATTTTATGCAACTTTTTGCATAATTAAAAACAAATTCACCACTTTATAAATCAACTACAAAATAAACTAGGAATTTTTTCTCAACAAATTTTTTTTGCAAAATTTCCAAAAGAAAGAAAATTAACCTTTCTCTCATTATAGGTGACAGGTGAACCTCTAATAAAGAGGTCAGATGACAATGCAGAAACTTTGAAGAAACGATTGGCTAACTATCATACACAAACTCAACCTCTAGTCGACTACTATGCTCTACAAGGAATTCACAATTACGTAAATGCAACAAAAAGTAGCGAGCAAGTATTCCGAGATATTGATAAAATCTTTATGAATTCCATTAGAAAGGACGAACCAAAAAGCTTTTTCAGCAAGCTTTTCTCTTAATAACACAAGTGAAAATAAAAACAGAAGAGAAAAAAAAACCAAAAAAGTATCTGTTCGTAAACATCATAGAACAATTTTATGTTTACGAGAAAAAAATAGTTTCACGAGAAATGAAATGTTAATCGATGCTGTAGTGATATTCCAGAAGAAATAATTCCAGATAGCAGTGTAATATTTGCTCAATTTCAGTGCATTGAAGAGAAAAAAAATTAATCTTTCATTACAAAAAATTTGGCCTCCCGAACCTTTAAATTTAATATCAACAGAAACCAATTGTCTAAATTTAAAACTTTAATTAGCACAATGGCTAGATTTCACTGTAAAATTTTGAACAAATGATAGTAGATTAGAATTTAAAAATAAAGGAAAATTATTATTGGCACGCTTTGCTAAATATACAAATAATTATTTTGTTAGAATCGCGTTGTACTTACAGGGAAATTATATTAAAAATCTAATTCTTGTGAATTAAAGAATAAAACGAACTTAGCGACCTGAAAAAAAAAATCTTTAAAAAAGGCGATAGAAATTTATTTTAGCAATTAGAATAAAATATAATTAGAAGAAAAAAATATCGAATTGCATGGTGCTGTTTATTTTGCATAATTGAAAGGCATATTTAGAAGAAATAGAAACGAAGCACTAAAGAATATTATTGACAAAAGAAAAGAAAAATAATAGCTGACCTCTTTTTATTCAAAGACAAATTCTATTTCAGGATCAAGAATTCAATTTGTTGCCTAATATTAATTTACCCTTCATTTGTACCTGCGAGATAAGAAACTTGATTGCCCTCCAAAAATCAATTTTCTGTTCAAAGATATTTAGAGGTTAAAAGTTTTTTAA
This sequence comes from Leptopilina myrica (nomen nudum), assembly GCA_032872475.1. Lineage (NCBI taxonomy): Eukaryota > Metazoa > Arthropoda > Insecta > Hymenoptera > Figitidae > Leptopilina > Leptopilina myrica (nomen nudum). The sequence continues at coordinate 6,116,554 of CM065458.1, forward strand.
TGATGAAACAATTATTTTGTATTATATAGTTTTTTTTTACCGACAGTTTGTGATTCTCCGTTTTACAATTTCGCACACTATGCTATTATATATACAACTATTTTTGTAAACAAGTAATTATGGAATTTTTTTTAAAAATGCACATTTGCAAGAATTTTTTTTCGCAAAGTTTATAATTATATTGGTCAGCAATGTAAAATAAAAAGGAAACAAAATTGTGCCTCTAGCATGCCTATAAATACAGATTTCACAAATATGCCTATAGAATTATAATTACTTTACCGAGGAAATGAAAAAAAACCTTTTGTTAAAAAATGTTATAGACAATGTGTATAAAAAATATTATACAGTGTATGGAAAAATGTAAAAATAATTAATAAAGCCTAAAACAAAATGAGTTTTGCCTCAATCGTTTTAATTTAGCGACTAAACGAATTAATATTCTATTTTCTATTTTTAGGTTAAACTATTAAAATTGGCGTTAAATTGTTAATTTATCGTAACCTTAAAAATCAATTTTTGAAAAATAAAAAAACTCTTTCGAAAAAAAACACGAACGAAAGCGATATTATTGATAATCAAATAATATACTAGAATAAAAATCAAAATTATAAACTAAAGTAAAAAAAAAAAACAATCAAAATTTGTCAAATACCTCTTGATTGAGTTGGAATTCACAACTAATTTGTCATAAACTAATTAATTACTCCCAAACACACATGAATTTCCTACGTATAAATTGAAAAGAAATGCACTTCAAACGGAATTTAACACTAATTATTGAAAACAAAAGCGAATAAACACAAATTAATTTTGTCAATAAAGTACTGATAATGAACCGGTGTCAAAAGAGACAAAAAAACAACCACTGGAAAAAACGTTTCGTTTCGAAAACAATCGACAAGCGTTCGATAATCGATTGTTAGCATTTATTACGCAGCCAACTTCACACAGTCACGTCAATAAAACACAACATCGACAACAACTGTCAAAAGGCATGTAAACAAAATGAATTTAAGTTAATAGTTTACTAATTTACTTGTAAGTTTTCAATTGTTTTTCCAATTATGATAAATTTTGACACTGATTTAATTGCAGTTCACACTATTTTACTGGAATTTCTACGATTATAATCTATTTTCAATCTTTGTTTAGTAGTCCATTAAGACCAATAATGCTATCAGGTTAATTGTCTTTTAATACGTGAATCGATAACTTATTTTTGGATCTCATAATTTATTGCATGGTTCTTTAAATGCAGAAGGTGAATTTTTATGTTAATTTTCTGATTTTTCTTACATAACCTCACTTTTTAAATGTTTATTTATTTTTATGAATTTTACTTTTCTTTTGTGCTTAAAAACTTGCAGTGTTTACTGTTTAATGTTGTCAAAAATAATTTTTTAAGTTATTATCAAAATACTATTGGAAAACTAATTTTGAAATATTATTTGTGCTGAAATAAATTAAAAGTGGGCTAAAATTTAAATCATTGAAAGTATTAAAAAAATATTGTGATATTAATTTATTAATATTTACAATTTTTTATATTTAATAGTTATCTATTTAATAATATTAATTATTATTATATGTATTATTATTATTATTTTTATTTTTATTTATTAAATAAAATTCCAATTTGAAAAGGAAATAAATAGATTTCGTTCATAAGTTTTCATTGACATAATTCAAGTCAAATTATAAATTTTTTTTTGCATTAGCAAATATATATTTAATTTAAAAAAATTATTATTAGAATAAATTAAATTATATTTCTTTCAAACCTAAAAATTATTAATTTTTTTACTGTTTAATTAATTGAATGCAAATTTTTCGGTTCAATAAATACTTTTGACTGTCAATATTTTTTTGATAAGGCAAGTTACTGATTGGAAAAGGGGAAAATATTTTTCTTTTAAAATTTTTTTCTAACAAAATTTTTACATTATTCAAAAAATCGTTTATTTAATTCAGTGTTTTCACAAAAATTTATTTTGTATTTTTCTAAGCTTTCACTGATTACTAAATTCAATTATGCAAAAATTGAATGATTTTGTTAAATGAATATTTCGATTATTATTTGTTTTTTCTTGAGAAATAAAATTTTTTTAAAATTCAATTTAAAACCTTCTGAAATTTAATCATTTCTAAAAATTATAACTCTTCAAATTAAATTATTTTCTACTGTTTTAAACTAAATTTCATCTTTAAACCATTTGTTTTCAATAATTTTTGGAAAGTTCTTCGAGAATTTAATTCGGATCCTAAAGTTCTGAACGAAATTTATTTATTTCTTCTAAAAATTAAATTTTTAATGTCATTACTTTGCATCACGATCCAAAAAATTAATTACTGAGTTTTTAAACGTAACATTTTAGTTTATAAACGTTTTTATGATTAGTAATTTATTAAAATATCTTGAATAAAAAATATTTCGTTCATTTGAACGCTCAAGACTTGGGGATCATACTAATTATTCAAGTCACATAATTTTTTTAACAGTTAATTTTCTAATTGTTTTAACAGAATTTTTGTTTTTAAGTACATTTTTCAAGCAGACAATTTATAGAGATTAAAATATTTTCTTTTTTTTCAGATAATTACATCCCAGCGATAAAGGACTCAAATGACAAGAAGGATGTGCAATATCACAAAAACTTTTATTCTTCAGGACAACTTTGGCGAAATTTGAAAAAGGAGTAAACAAAAATATACTTGAAAACGATTTCAAAAAAAAAATAACGAACATGTTTGTCTATTTAAGTAAAAAAATAGCGATACCCAACAATTATCGACTGAACTGCATTTCATGGAATCAAAAACAAGGTTTCATAGCCGTCGGAGGAGAGGATGGTCTCTTAAAAGTTCTCCGCGTCGAAGGAAGCACTTCGGGACCAAGCAGTGGAAAAACTCGCGGCGTCGCTTCCAGCAACAATCTCAGCATGAATCAAACACTCGAGGGTCACAATGGTCACGTGCAAGTCGTCACTTGGAACGAGGAGTACAAGAAACTGACCTCCAGCGATCAGAACGGTGTCATAATCGTCTGGATGCTGTACAAAGGCTCCTGGTACGAGGAGATGATAAACAATCGAAACAAGTCTGTCGTCAAGGGAATGGCTTGGAGCCAAGATGGTCAAAAGATCTGCATCGTCTACGAGGACGGTGCAGTGATTGTCGGCTCAGTTGACGGGAATCGAATCTGGGGCAAGGATCTAAAGAACACAGTACTTTCCGGAGTGCAATGGTCGCCCGATGGACGACTTCTTTTATTCGGTTTGAAGACCGGCGAAGTGCATCTTTACGACAATCAAGGTACATTTCTAACGAAATTAAACATCGTTCCCTTGAGTACAGGCCAACCGCAGACAATCGTCGCTATGCACTGGTACGACGGTAAGAATGGCTACACTTCCTTGGACTATCCAACCTTGGCAATCTGCTATCAAAATGGAAAAGTTCAACTAACCCGAGACACAGCAGACGAAAATCCAATTGTCATCAATACCGGAATGGCGGCAGTTTGGTGCGCTTGGAACGGGAACGGCTCTCTCCTCGCCGTCACTGGAATAATACAAGGTTTCAATCTCGGCGATGGCAAAGAATCAAATGCGATTCAATTCTACACTCCGCACGGTCAACATGTCAGGACACTAAAAATTCCCGGCAGGGAAGTCACATGCTGCTCCTGGGAAGGTGGTTCCTTACGGGTCTCTCTATCGGTCGATTCGCATATTTATTTCGCGAACATACGACCGAATTACAAGTGGACTTACTTCAGTAATACGGTCGTGTTCACCAACGAGAGAATCAGTAAGGACGGGATTTGTATCACCTTTTGGAATACAAGTAACAATAGTTGTTGTACGAAGTATGTGAAATCTCTGATATCGATTACATCGCAGGGAGAACACTGTCTCCTGGCTGTTAAGAACGATCCAGTGCAAGGGACGGAGCAATTTGTTTTAATGGTCTGCAACACCATTTCCACGCCAATAGATACGAAGTTCACCGATTTGGAACCTTTGTACGTGACAATGACCAATAACGCAGTTATCGCTGCTTCGAAGAATAATTTTTTGATCTGGAACTTTCGAACTCCGCGCACTTCTATTTTGAATGCATCGAGAATGAAGAGGGATAAAATATATCACGTGGACGATACACCAACGGGTGTTACCGAGGTTATTCAGGACTTGGACAAAGACAGAGCGTTCGAGACTCCGCTCAATACGAAAGCAACAATGGATCCAATTTGCTGTATTTGTGCTACTGATAAACTTTTACTTTTAGGCAGAGAATCCGGAATGATACAACGCTACTCTCTTCCGCAAGTGACTTTGATTAACAGGTACAACACTGCAAATAAACCCAGTAGAATAGCGATAAATTGTAATTCAACGAGAGCATCGATTATGGACCATTCGGGTGTTCTGACAATGTTGGACTTGGAGACGCAGAAGAGTTTCAACAGCGACGAAAAGGAGGAGGATGTGAGTAAGTTTGAGAGAAAGGACGTTTGGGCAATGTGTTGGGCTCAGGATAATCCCTCTTTGATTGCAATTATGGAGAAGACGCGAATGTACGTGATTCGGGGTTTGGATCCAGAGGAGCCGATCTCATGTTCGGGTTATATTTGCACCTTTCAAGACCTGGAGATTCGTTGTGTTCTTCTGGATGAATTGATACAGAAACCAGAGGAGACGAAATCGGAACTTGTTATTGATTTAGAGGTGAAATCTCTGAGGGACACTCGAGAGTTGTTGTCGAAAGTTGGTTTGAAGGAGGCGAATAATTTCATTCAAGACAATTCACATCCTAGACTTTGGCGTCTATTGGGCGAGTCGGCGCTGAAGGATTTGGATTTGGAAACAGCGGAGAATGCAATGGTTCGTTGTACGGATTACTTGGGAATTCAGTTTATAAAACGACTGCGAAATATTCATAATGATCAATTGAAGAAGGCGGAGATCGCTGCCTTTCTTGGCAATTATGACGAGGCGGAAAAATTGTATCTCGATTTGGACCGAAGAGATTTGGCGATAAATTTACGACAGAAGCTTGGTGATTATTTTCGAGTCGTGCAACTAATGAAAATGGGTATCGGTGGCTCGGACAAGCAAATGGAGCATGCTTTTAATAAAATTGGGGATTTTTTTGCCGAAAGACAGAATTGGCAGGGCGCTAGGGAATATTATGAGAAGGGACGAAATCTTGAGAAGCTGGTCGAGTGTTATTACAAATTGGAGGATTATCACGAGTTGGCAACGACTGTTGATCAATTGCCAGACAAGAGTCCTATTTTGAAGGGAGTGGCGAAAATGTTAGCTTCCGTGGGAATGTGCTCACAGGCAGTGGCTGCTTACATTAAATACGGAGATGTAAAGCAAGCTGTAGACACTTGCGTGCGTTTAAATCACTGGGACCAGGCTGTCGATCTAGCCAAGACTTACAAAATGGCTCAGATTGGAGAACTACTGAATAAATACGCTAATCATTTATTAACGAATGGTAAAAAATTACAAGCAATTGAACTCTACAAGAAGGCCAATTATCATTTGGAAGCTGCAAAACTTTTGATGAAATTAGCAGAGGAACAGGCGAAGGGACGAACGAATCCATTAAGAGTGAAAAAAACTTACGTTTTGGCAGCTTTACTCATCGAAGATCACATCAATAGTACACCAATAGCGAAGGGAACACGAAGTAATATAATAATGGGACTTTCGGAAAGTAATGAAGACACGCGAGTGATTGAAACCGCCTGGCGAGGGGCTGAGGCTTATCATTTTTTGCTTCTCGCTCATAAACAACTTTACGAGGGTAATTATGATTCGGCGATGAAAACTGCTTTGAGACTTCGTGAATATGAGGACTTTTTGGAAACGGAGGATATTTATTGCTTATTGGCCTTGTCAAGTTGCTTGAATCAGGCTTTTGCAACGTGTTCGAAGGCTTTTATTAAACTTGAGGCATTGGAGCAAATTTCTAGCACGCAACGCGAAGAATATGAAGAATTGGCTTTAAACATCTTCATGAAACACAGTCCAAAAGATACGCGAAATACGAAATCTGAATGTGTTAGTTGTGAGAGTTTAATTCCTGATTGGTGTGTTGCATGTCCTAATTGCATGACAAGATTCTCGGCTTGTGTTGTTTCTGGTAAACCAATTATGGATCCAAATACTGCTTGGATTTGCACAGTTTGCAAGCATCATGCAGCTTCTGAACGAGATGTTGTTAATATCAGAGCTTGTCCTTTATGTCACAGCACTGTCACTTACATGTAATTTTTTTTTTTTTTTTTGATTGGTGGAAATAATTTTCTTTTGATAATTAGTATTTGGTAAATGTTTTAAACCTTCAAAAGAATTATATTCCTTTTCTCATTAAATATTTTTTACAATTATTATATTTAATCGAAAAAGAATATAATTCAAGAAAAAAGAATGAAGAGAAGAAATAAAAATATCGTCGTTCGCTTGAAAGTTCAAAACCTTAGGCAAATCGATTAATTGTCACTTATTTAATTCAGTGCAACCATTTTTCATCTTTAAAACGATAATATTATTTTATTGATTATTTCTTTTTTTAAAAAAGAAATTTACACGCCAGGAAATGTATTTTTGCTGCACCATGATTTATTCACTTGAAACAAAAATATATAGTTTCAAAAGCACAAAGGGCAAATTTTGAGAAATGTTTCTAAAACTATTTTCATCGCAAATGTTCTTATCTATTTTCCTATGTTAGGAATAGGAGCAATAAAATTTTTTTAAGCTTTAATTTATAAATTTTAACTAAATTTTTTCGATTTAGTTATAGCACTGCACTAGTGATGAACAAAATTATTATTTATATTATTTTAGTTTATAACTGAGAAACATACGAATGATGTATTAATCAAACAGTATTGTATCGAATCCGTCCACAAAAATTGTAAAATTATTTAAAAAATGTATATTTATAAATTTGTTATATAATAAATGCACACGAAATAAAAATTTTTTTTACTCATTGTAAGTTGGTAAAGTTCACAACATTTATATAACATTTATAATTCTTTTTAATTCTTCCCAGAATTTTTTTGCAATTTTTAAAAATAACTAAATTTATAAGAAGAAATTTAATTATTGAATTTTATTAGGTTTTTTTTAGAAAATAATTAAATTCTTTTCAGAATATTAATACAATTTTTTTTAAATACTAGAATTCTTTCAAAAAATATACTATTAAAGTTCTTGACAATAATAAAATATTTAGAAAAATTTCTTCAAACCTTTTAATTGTAATTTAATTTTTTAAAATAACTTAATTATTAAATTATATGAAAAGTAATTATAGAAAATTAAATTCTTCTTAACAATTTTATTAGAGCTTTTGTAAATAATTAAATTCCTTTAACGAATTGTTTCCAAAAGTTCTGTTAAAATTTTCGAAAATAAATTAATTGTTTCGAAGAATAAATTATTAATCTTTTGAAAAATAATTTTGTTCCGAAAAATTTTTCCAAACTATTTTTAAAAATAATTAGAAAATAATTGGATGTTTTCCTGAATTTTTCTCAAAATTTGTATGCAAAATAATTAAATTTCTGCGCAGAATTGTTTTATTCATAGAAAATTGCATTTTTGCAAAGAATTTTAATTAAATTTCTCAAAATAATATAAAAAATAACAAATAATAATAAATTATGCACTTGTTAATTAAATTTTTTTAATTTTGATTTTGAAATTATTCAGAAATTGAAGTTGGTATTTAAAGTTAAAAAAAATTTGTAATTTATACACAATAATAATAAGAATAAAAAAAACACCGTGTTTCGCGAGTTAGAGCGCATAACATTTGCTAATTTCAAATATAATTTTAATTAAAATTTTTCCTTAATTAAAAATTAATCAAAAAGTCGAACTGGTAATTGAAATAAAGTTATTTAAAAACTTGTGTATATTGAAATTGTATTATTAATTAATTTTTAAATTCTTAAAGTTGTAATCAAATGATAACAAAAACATTAAATCACGCCCAGCAAGTCAAACATTTTTTAATTAGACATTGCATAAGAGAACTTTAACCTTTTTTCCAGAGATTATTTATTAAACTATCAAAATAATGAGAGAATCTTGCGAAAATGTATGTGAGACATCAAATTAAAATAATAAAAATAATCTAATAAATAATTAGATATTTTCCATTTTGTGAATGTATCTTTCCGGTATTAATATGATTACAAGCTCATAAAGCACTTTTATGAGCGTCTTCTGATGAAATAAAAAAAAACAAACTTTTTATCAGAAAGGGTCCTAAACACGAGTCATGCGAAAATATTTAAGTAAACTACAAAATAATTAGATAATACTTTCTATTTTCCGTTTCGTTTTATCAACTTATAAATCCATAAAGCATTTTTATGATCCCACGCTTACGAAATTTATATAAAAATTATTCTTTATCAAAAAAACTATTTCAAGTCTTAGATCTATAAGAGAGCTATTATATATAGGGGCTGATTGTAATATGAATAAAAAGTGACGCCTATTTCAAATTTTTTGATGTTGTGACAGATAATTCTTTTTGTGCGGTTATAAAGGAAAATGCTTATTGTGGGGAAAATAATGTTTTTTTTCCAATGTCTATTCTGTTCTGATTTATTGCCGGGATTATGAATTTATCGATAAAAGAAATGATTGTTGTAAAACATTCGATAAATTTCATAATCTATTGACAATATTCAGAAATTATTTACAATCATCCCAAAGTTCTGTTAAATTATTTATACCTGCTAAAATAATAATTAAAAATCGAAAAAATCCGAATGAATTTTTCAAGAAATGTTTGAAATAATAATTTAATAATTTAAAGTCTTAAATAGAGAAAAAAATTCAAGATGAATTAATAAATACCTTTTCCTTCTTGAGGTAGGTATTCTTTTATCATTTCCAAACCGGAGCATTGAGTTTTTAATAATAAATTTTAGACATCTGATATCCTATATGATTTAGATTCCATTCCAAGCGTTTATATATATAGTTTCGGCAAAGTTGTAATTATATATCGAAATTTCTGATCTGAAAAAAATATTCATTTTAGAATTAAAGCTGTCATTTCAAGTGATTTATCTGTTTTATTTCAATAAAGTGGAATAAATACTTTGAATATAATATGTTTATCTATATCTTTTCAATAAACCGTTCGAAAAAGTTTTATCGTTTAAACGAACGAATATGTACTTTGTTCGAAAGAAATAATAAAAAATCACTGCGACTTTATTTATTTATTAAAAGTCAAAAACGTGATTTAAACATTTAGGCCTGTCAAAAAAAAAAATTAATTTTGTTTTTCTCTGATTTCCAGACACAATTTTGACTTTTTTCTGATTGTAAAAAATATTCTGATTCTGCTTTATAATAATTTAAATATCAACAAAATTTTCCAAAGAAACATTGAATTATTTACAAAAATTTTAATAAAATTCTCAATTCAATTATTTTTAGAATTAATAAAAGTCATGGTAAGAATTCAAAAATTTACAAAAATGTAATAAAATTCTTTGTAAGAATTCAAAAATTTACAAAAATGTAATAAAATTCTTTGTAATAATTCAATTATTTTTATAAATCATAAAATGTTTCACATGATTTCAACTTTTTAAAATGAATTCCTCGAAAAATTTAATTATTTATAAAAAAATTTGTTGCCAGATTTCAATTACATTTCACAAATAATGAAAATTATTTTTAAAGCAATATTCACTATAGAAAATTATCCGAGAAATTAAATTTTTTTTTTCGAAAAAAAATTTATTGAATAAATGTTTCTCAAAATTGAATTTTCATGCAAAATTTTATCAATAAATTTTTAAATAACTGTATTTCTTCTATGAATTTTAATTAAATTTTCAAGAATAATTATTTTTTTTTATAGAGCAATTTGATTAAAATTGTATTGAAAACAATATTGAAATTCTCTGATAAGTTTTATTATTCATGTAAACAAAATCTCTGAATAATTTTATTATGTCAGAAAATAATTGAATTATTGCGAAGAAATTTATAAAAAAAAATTTAATAATTGAAGATCTGTAAAATTTTTATTGTTTATGCAAATAATTAAATACTTGCCCGTTTTTATTTCTAATAATCAAAATGCAACAGAAAACCGAATTCGAAAGCAATTTTCTTCATCATAATGGGCAAATTACAAAAACCTTTTTACACTTTCCAACTAAATTTTAACTAAACAGTTTATTTCCGAACCTAACGAACTCTATTTTATTGCAATAAATATTTCATTGTAAATAAAGAACTTGCAGTGAAAATACAAAAACTAGTAAACTTCAAGGAATTAAGAGGTTAAATTGGCAAAAAATTAATATGCTTACAATCCTCACAATTGTGGATGCATCTTTATACGCCGTAATATTTTTGGTATATATCCTGAAATTCTGGATGCCGATCACTGTCTATTTTGGATTATTGCTCATAATGAGAAGCTAAACACTAAAACAATTAGAAAAACAATAAGTATTATCAACGGGGTGCCACCTGTAACGTCAAGTGGTCAATTAACGCCGCCATCTTTAAAAGTTGTCACTCTCGAAATCGCCCATCCCCGCAATTAATCGAATCGGCAATAAATCGAAGCAACAGCTTCTTTGTTAAAATTGTTAAAAAAGTAATTAACAAGTGATATTTTGTGCAATTAAACAATAGATAATGCTTAAACTTTCCATAATTAACAAATTATTCTAAACAATTAACAACTTTGTCAAATTCGCGCATACTTTTGTTAGGTTAGTTTGATCATCCAAAAAAAAGTGTATTTTTTTCATTATAATTTACTACTTACGCATAAAAGTGGCTTCCTGTTGAATTTACACGGCAAAATTACATATTAAACCGGTTAAACTTTGCACGCAAATCTCTGGAGCACATTGGTAAAAGGGATGCGTTAGTATGGGTGAATCATGGGCATTGTACAATACACACAGACACAAATGTAAGCGCACCCTTCGTGCTTCGTCTACGCATGCGCACAGCCGCCGCGGCAACACACAAATTTCTCGCTTAAAATACAGTGCGTTCCGAGCAGTGTTGGAGGTAGGTTGTGTTTTTATTCGTGCCGTTTCTTCGTGAATAAGTTTCACGTTGAATTTTACAAGTAAAAACAATTTTTTATCCTCTCATCCCCTGTGCGTGACTAATGTTCGAATAAGAATAAAAAAGTGTGTCGATACTCTTTCTCTCCCCACATATCCCCCCTAATCAATTTTCTTCGCGTTTTGTTTTCTTTATGAATTTGTGAGTGTAAGTTCGCGAGTGATTGACAAACATGAGTGTCCTGTCATTTGTTTCGGTGATTTTAATGCTTGGCATACCATCGACAATTGTTGCTGGTCTCAAATGCGATGCTGTCAAACCTTATTTTGAGACACATGGATTTCCCGCCAGTGATATTCCCAAGGAGCCTATATCATGTGAGTTTATATCTATTTCTCTCTTCTTCTTCTTCGTTGTTAGTCAATTTTTCCGATTTGTCGAAATTTTGAGGTTAGTTTTACCAAAAAATCAACTAGTGAACAATATTAATATTAGAAAAGAAAATTGAACATAACCTGAATAAAGTATAACGGTTATTTTACTTGCTGTCAAGTCTTTTGAAAAGATAAAATCAGTACAACAGATTGTATTTTATGTTATACTTAGTTGAAATGAAATAATAAAAGTAAAAGAAAAGGAGGGGAAAAAACGTCTGATGGTAATTTTTTGGGAACAAAATAAACGGATGTATAACGAAGAAGATCCCTAGAAGTATATATTTGCTAAAAATGTATTACTTTTTATAAACATGTGGACGAATTTCAAATCCCTTGGGTTTCGCAGCACTCTGAATAAAAAAGTTTTCTTCAGTGCAAAAACCGCCACGTGTTTCGCGATAGTGCGGAACTGGTTTTAAATTGCGGGAATCTTTAATGGGCAATCGGGTCTTGAGAAAAAAATGACAAAAAATGATTTATTGCTCGATAGAATTAAATACCAATGATACGTCCTGAACCACCCAAAAGTCATTACGCTGATTAATTTTTGTGAAATTAAATTTTAATATCGGTAGTGCTTTTTGATTTGCGTATAATTAAATATTTCCCTCTCAGGGCTTTGGAAATTATTTAACGATAATTAATAATTGAATTTTTTTGGTTTTTTATTTACTTGGACTTTTTAACAAAAAGTTATACTTAGTTTTATTTATACTATAAAGTGAATAAAAAAGTAAAAATCCATTTTGAGACTACTCTTTATTTTCGGTTAATGTTTTATTTTCTTTTTTTACAATTCTCATTAGTCTGACGTTTTATAATCGCTGAAATTTGTTTCTGAAACCGAATTTTATTCAATCTTTTGCTTATATATATTTGTCGAGTTGAAATGGTAAAAATAAATTTCAGTATTTTAAAGGACTGTTAAAATCCAGTTAATTGGTAAAGTTTGAATGGAAGAGGATGAAAAAAAATTGTTGCTGTAATTTATCTATAAGATATGAAGTGAATCCTCTTCAACCTGTTTGAATGATCTTGAACGATTCATAGTGAGAGAGAGAGAAGGAAAGATTGTATCTTTGCAACAGTTTTATTTTCGTTGAGGATGAGGATTCGCAAAAATTGTTTTGCGGACTTTTTTTGTGTTTTATTATTATTTTTTCCGTCAACCCCCCCACCCTCTTGCTCTTGATCGTCGTCTTCTTCTCTCTTCTTTATCTCACCCCTCATTCAAATGAACAAAGCGCATAATTCATCGGCCATAAATTCTCTCCGACGACCATGTCGTTCTGGACCTCGCAAATCAGCTCTCCGAAGAATTTCACCAAATAAATCGAAACCATTCTGCGCTCGATCTCGATTCAGATTTATCGTTGGGACGCATCGTCGTCGCTTATGTCTTCTTTTTCCTCTTTCCTCTTATATTCCGCACAAGAGAGAAAAATTCTAACAAGCTACTCTCTCGACTCTCATTTCCTTTTTGATATATTTCAGTCTTTTAGGAAAGTGTGTTTCTCAGCTATTAAATTTTGGAAGTGGATTTTTAATTTTGTCATTTCGGTGTGGGGGAAAAAAAGGGAATGACCAAAGGTGTGTCTCATGTGTGTTTGGTTTTTCTCTCTCCCTTTGGAAATCAATAAATGTCCTCAGAGGGGTGTGAAAACTATTTGCATATAAAAGATATTTGAAACGATTGACAGACCCCCGATGTTCCCTGCAGTTTAACGAAATTTTCTCCCATGGACCCCGCACAACCACTTCTATGTATTTTTCAAAGTACCAAGTGGTAAAATCGAATTACGACGCTCTCCAGAGTTTTATATGTGGAGAGAAAAAAAGTCGATATATACGATTGACGGGAATTAAGGTACTTGCTTTTTAATCACAGCTTGACAATTTATTCGTCTGACATCTGCTACTCTTTTCGAAATTGAAATTATTTTTTCTACATTTGTTAACTATATATGGTTTAAAAAAAAAAATTTCAAGAAAGATTGTGATCGCAGAGTTGCCACAGATCAGGAATTTTTATCATATAAGTATTGGAGAAAATTAAATTTTTATTCATAGGAAAATTATGAATTTTTGTGTCTTTTTGTTTGCCTCGAATAATTAATATAATTCCCGCATGAATTCTAATATAAAACTTTCTATTTCTGACAATAATTTAATTTTAAATTACTTAATTCTTGAAGAACTTAAAATAATTGCAAAATTATTACTCATAAATTATTCAGTAAATAATTTTACTTCAATATTTGAAAAATAATTGAATTTTACAAGAGTTGTGTTTGTAATTTTCATAAGTAGATCGACTACAAAAGGTTTTAATTTAAAATTTTCGAAACTTTTAAGCTTTGAAATGATTCCCAAGTTTAGAACGTTCAAATGAACGAAATATTTTATTTTGAAGAAATTTTAGTAAATTACTATAATCATATGAAAATTTAAGAACTAAAATTTTACGTTTAAAAAGTCAGTTATTAATTTTTTTGATAGTGAAGCAAAATAATTACAATAAAAATTTAATTTTCAGAAGAAATAAATAAATTTCGTTCATTTGAACGTTCAGAACTTTAGGATCTTGTTTTGAATGCTTTGAATGAATTCTATTATTTAGATTTACATTACAGAAGAATTTTTTTAAGTTCTCAAAAATTCCATTATTTTCAAAATGTATTCATGTATTCATAGAAATTGAATTAATATTTAAAATTTTTTATAAAATTCTTTTAAAAATTTCAAGCATTTTCAAAAATGTATATCTCACTTCTTTGCAGAAATTCAATTATGTTTCAAAAATTTTAAGTTCTTCTCAAATGTTCAATTATTTACAAAACTAAACAAATTCTTCACAAAAATCCAATTGTTAAATGATTATTTTAAATTCTTCTTAAAAATTCAATTATCTTATTATAAATAACAATTTTTTTTCAAAATTCAATTCTTTTAACAAAATTTAAATAAAATTCTTGGGAAATTTTCAAATATTTTTCAAAAATTTTCCTCTATTTATTGATTTTCAATATCTACTATATTTTAATAAGGAATTAAATTCTTTATATAGAAATATTTGAAAATTCTCAAAGAACAGTTTTTTAAAAATAATTAACAATTCATTTCTTGAGAAGAATTTTAGTCAAATTTTTAAAAATAATTATACATTTTTCAAAGGATTTCTTTAAAATTGTATTAAAAGTAATTGAAATCCTGTGAAGAATTGTATTAATTTTTGAAAGTATTGAAAGTATTGAATATCTTGCAACGAATTTTATTTTTTTTTCAAATAATTGAATGTTTTTTGAGAAAATTTATTAAAATAGTAGTTTTTTAAAATATTTTAATTTCAGCTAAAAATTACATTATTTGTGAAAAAGAATTGAATTGCTGCAAAATAATTTTTAAATTTTTTGAAAATAATTAAATTTCCCCAGGATTTTTCGATTAATTTAAAATTGCGATAAAAATATTTGAAATCCAGTGAAGAATTTTATTACTTGTAAAAATAAGTGAACTTTTTCAACCAATTTGTTATTAAATATTTTTTAAATAATTGAAATACTGTGAAGAGTTTTATTATTTATGAAAACAATTAAATTCTTATTGCAATGGATTTTATTGTTTGTGAAATATAATTGAATTCTTGCAAAAAAGTTTTAAAAATAATGTTTTTTTTATTAAATTTTAAATAATTTTTTACATTCTCTCTTAAAATTGTATTTAAAATAATTGAAATCCTACGAAAAAAATTATTATAGTTATAAAAATAATTTAATTGACTATTATTAAAAATAATTTTAATTTCTACTGAAAAATAATATTTTACAATAATTGAAGAAATTCGTATAGTAAATATACGCAAAAAACATTTTTCTGATTGTAAAATCATTTTAATTCATTTAAATACGAAGACACTAAAGTTCTGAACGTCGAAATGAACGAAATTTATGTAGTTCTTCTACAAATTAAATTTTTATTGCAATTATTTTGCGTTACTATTCAAA
This sequence comes from Leptopilina myrica (nomen nudum), assembly GCA_032872475.1. Taxonomy (NCBI): domain Eukaryota; kingdom Metazoa; phylum Arthropoda; class Insecta; order Hymenoptera; family Figitidae; genus Leptopilina; species Leptopilina myrica (nomen nudum). The sequence continues at coordinate 6,132,094 of CM065458.1, forward strand.
AAATTAATTACTATAAGTTTCAAAACACAGATATTTCAGTTTTTAAATTTGTTTGTGATTAGTAATTTATAAAAATATATTATGTCAAAAATATTTCGTTCATTTGAACGTTAAAAACTTGGGAATCGTTAAATACGAAGTTGAAGTCCACAACGTTGATCAACGAAAAAAATTTGTTTAATTTATTCAAAAATTATTTTTAATTTAATATTTATTCACATAATATTATCATAACAGAAATATCAAACTATTTTTTCTAAATATTTTTATGGCAATATTGCTGCTTTATTTATTGTTTAATTTATTAAGGGAATAAATTTTTCTTGTTGATAAGCGTTGTGGACTTCAACGTCGTATTTAAATTGAAATTTAATTAGATTAAAAGAAAATATTCTTCACGATCTACTGCGGTAAATAATCAAAATCTTCTCACGAAATCAGGGATAATCTAAAATTTGACATATATACTCGTTTGTCACTAAGCGTCGATTTGACAAATCGGATTTATGTAAAAAAAAAAAGGTTTATTACCGTTTTATCAGTGTTATCGATATTATAAAGTGGTCGCACGCACACCGGCGAAAGATGAAAAGAAAAGGCGTGGGCCTGCAAAGGAGTGAATAGTAGTCAGCTTTATATTTATCGTAGTGGTTATTGCAGGTGTGCGAGAGAAGAGGATCCTTTATGTACAGCATCTTTACTCCTATATATTTACCTATTTGTATACACTCTTGTCTCGAAACTATCGGCAAGATTTCCACCGTAAGGTAATTAATACGCTCGCGCACATGTATAAGCGCTCGCGCGATTATTTTCCTGCTGATTCAGCAATTACTAAGTCATTAGCAATTAATAGTTTATCCACACGTTAATTCACTTTCTTTATGCCTTCTTCTTCTTCTTTTTTTGTTGTATACAATTTTAACAATTTTTCTTTTGTTTGCGCGTGAGATTGGATTTTAATTCCACAGCTTCTATAAAGAAAGAAAAATATACGTTTTTGAGCTTCTCATCGGAAATTTATTTATAGCGGAAACGGAGAGAGAGAGAGAGAGAGAAATTCCGAGTCGAGGCAATTATTCATAATTTGACAGTTATAAGAGGAGGAAGCTCTTTTGTGGATGCGATTATTCATCATCTCCTCTTGTGTCTGGATCATCTGCCTTTCCATACTTTTCTTTTGCACAAAGAGTTGTTCGTGTGTCTTTGGCCACCTTGAGAGAGAGAGAGAGTCCCACAATGCCCCCCTCTGAAAATGATTAACGATGTGAATCGCCGATACATTTCTTTGTCTAGTCCGACATTTATCGCTATTAATTTGTATAATCAAACGAATTTTTTCTTTGTCTCCTTCCACTTTGTAGGTGCAGAATCCTCTTTGCAAGAATTTATCACTTTTTTATTTATTCTCTAACAATTCGAAGTATACTTCGAGTTTATTGGGAGTTTGGTTCAATTACGTCTTGAGTTTTTAAACCGCTCATTATTAACACTTTTTGAAAACGAAAAATATTTTCAACTTCTTCTTAATTTTTATGTACTTCTAGAAACTTTGTCGCAAACTCGCAGCGTCGCATTTCAATTGTTCGCTTTATTTACGTAATTAAATGATTGCATACACTTTGTATACGGCGAAATTGAGCGATTTAGGGTATTATAAGTAGATCGTAAATGTGGAAATTAACGAGTGTGTATTATTTCGACAAAGGGATCCCCTATGGATATAATAGAGTAATAAAGTTGTAAGATTACCTCTCGCATGTCTCAGATAAAATTTATGATACACAGTCACGCTTTTGAATTGATCATTTTATTTGGAGTTTCAATCAGTGTAGACAATGTATTCAAGAGTGTTTTTATTTTAATGTTACCGATAATTTTCTTGTTCTATGAATAAATTTTTCTTATTTCGGAATTTAACCGCGCAAGATTTGTTTTTTTCATCGCAGGTGTTTATGGGACATAAAAGTAAAAACTCCGGAATATTGCACACTTGAAAATAAAGAAGCCCTGCGGAGATGAAAAAAGACGATAGCCATAACTGAAATGTTTGTCCGGCTTTGGATTTCTCTTTAATAGTATATGATTGTTATTTCTCCTGATTCTGTCTCACTTTTTCTCCACACTCCATTCTAGACAGATGCTTCTGAATTGTTGAAGAAACTTGCGACTTGGTTTTTCTGCTTCAAGACGCAGAAATTGTTGAAAAGTTTAATTTTGAATGAGTTGAAGGTTTTTTTTTTTGGGTACAATTCTTAAATATATAGGTCTCACGGTGACCTATAGTAGTGTCTCGAAGATTCGAGAATTGTTCCCGAAAAAAACTTTTGTCAGTTAAAGAATTTAGAAGTATCGAGTTATTTTTGAACTGGAAAATGGATGAGCGAAAGCAAGCAAAAATAACTCTTAGTTTATAAACTGTAACTCGACAGTAAGGAGCTTTGGTTTTTTTTTGGTTCCTTTGTGAGAAAAAGTTTTAATCCTTTAGTTGAGTGAGACATTGGTTGACAATTTAAGGCAACGGATTACTTCCCATTAACCGAGAGCTGAGTATAAGTAGATTGAAGGGAAATTGGGAAAATCTCTTTAGTTAGCAAACTTCTTAATGAAATTTGCTTTTCACTCTCTGAATGTTGGGGCCGTGATTGTCTTCTGCGAAAGATGTAAATAATTCGAATAATACAAGTGCGCGCCTTGGGAGGATTTCACGATTCACGCTAGCGAAAGCATTTTGCATCATGTGACAAATTATTGCTGTCAGACATCCGTAGATTTTTCAAAAACGCACATTCTTGAAGAAAATTTCTTCGTTAGTTTACACGAAAGGTAATTTGAATTTACAAAATACCTGAACTTCTGTTTGTATTGAATTTTTAAAAACAAATTTTGAACCTTCAAGCCTTTGCTTGAATTGATTTCGTTTTGGAAATTTTTCGAACTGTGTTTGGTTAGGTGCGTAACTATCGAATGACACTGTGGAATATAAAGGTTAAAGTTTTGTTTGAAGAATCAGGTAAGATTGTGTGGTCCCCCCCACCCTTATGGAAAAAAAACCTGAAGCAATTTTCGTATAGATCACGATATACTTGAGGGTTCCGTGTGGTTTAAACAATGTCCACTGAACTCAGCGAAAATGTTAATTCATTCCCACAGTGGAGTTATTTGGCCTGAGGCAGACACATAGTGCCAAGATATTATAGTTTTTTTTTTCTTCAAGGGCTCTTAAAGGAATTCAGAAAGTGCCGCCCGAATCCCTCTAAACTTTTGGCCACACGATATCTTTGCACCCACTAGGATATTCTCTTTGTTATTCTCCATCTCTCGTGTTCTAAAAGGAAAATCGCCGCCTGACATGAGAGAAAACTCGACTACCACTTGCCGCACTTTCTTGTTTATGGAGTAATTTAAAAAAAAAATTGTACTGCTTTATGAACTTTATCTTTGATGTTCTAAATAATATGAGCGCAATCGCGATGATTCATTATATTTAAATGATGGGAAGAATATTTCGAATTGTGGGGAGGAATATTTATGTTGTTAAAATCTATTTGTTCGTTTCGATAAATCTGTTTTTTAATCATTGATTGAATTGGTTATAAACGGTGTTAAACTTAATTTTTGTTACATTATTTTTAATTTGTTTTTAGTTCGTTTTAATTTGTTTTTAATTTGTTTTTAGTTCGTTTTAATTTGTTTTAATTTGTTTTTAGTTCGTTTTAATTTGTTTTTAGTTTGTTTTAATATGTTTTTAATTTGTTTTCAGTTTTGAGACTGAATTTTCCATTCCGAAGTTGTTGATTAAAAATTTATGGTACAATGACATAGAGAGGAGAAGCGTTAAAGCTTTTAGACGGAGCATATTTTTATTAGAGAAGCAGTAAACGGTTTTACACCTCCTTCTTTTGTTGGAACAAAAATCAATGTTTACATAAGCCTGCAATAAAAAGTTAATGAAAATGCTGACGATATTTTATAAATAGAACCGAATTTTCGTTTAGCTATATACATTTTGCTTTTAGTTTTTAAATGATGTTAAAAAATCAGGAACCTAATAGTTAAATAGGTGTTTTGATTAATAATTCTAAATTCTAATATACAGTTGCAATGTTTTTGTTCATCAAATCCCAATTTTCGGAGAGCAAATCCATTTTCTGATTTTTTTTGTTTGTTAATTCTGTGGAGTCAAGATAAAGCTTTTTGATTGCTGGCCTGGTTGTCAACCCCGATTGTTCAGGGGCCATTAAATTACATTCACTAATGATTGATCGCTTTGATCTCTGCTTTCCTCACATTTGCGCTTAATGCCATAATTTACTCTTCCAATATAATGAATACCTTTTCATCTTTTACGATCGAGTTTAATAAAAAGTACACGCAGTGCAAAGTTTTCAATTCGACAATTCAGAAGCTATATAAATCTCTCGACAATATTTCGAAACATCTATTTTGCATTTTATTCACTTTATTGACATTTGGCAATTTATCATTTTTCTGGAAATTATACTTATTTTTTTGTAACATTTAAGTCTGCGCGATGATTCTTTTCGGCCCAATTCTTCTCTCTGAACTAAAAATGCAAACGGCAATTTTAAAATAGAAATTTTTTAATCATATCCTTAGAAATAAAACGTGATATCATATTTTATTATCTCGCTTATAAATTACTTTTTGATTCTCGTGTTTCAACCCGACTTTGGACGCCCGGGGGTCACCTGCGTGAGGATTCTTTAAATTATGTTCTCAAGATTTATTACCTGAATTCAGTTGAATTGGCAGGACTGAATTCCGCAGCGAAATGAATTAAAAGGGTTTATAATAAATGTTGGATTAAAAAAAAATTGGATTTTGTTTGCAAAAAAAGAGAGAGAGAGAAAAAGAGCGTGATGGTACATAGAAGAAAAGTCGACAAATTCTATATACATTTTTCTATAAATACTTTATAATTTTTATTCATATCCCTAACGAAATGAATAAATCAGCAACTTTGGCATAATTGGACAATAAATTTCTCGTCATCTACTTCGAGGCTCTAAAAGCATTCCAAAGAGCTCTTTTTTTGGCATACGTATATATTTCGCACGATTCCTTTGCGCTCAAGAGTGTTCCAAACATAATACTTGATTGTAATGACAGATAATTGACCATCAGAGTCTCATCGCAATTATCTCCTCTTGATTGGGTACTTTTAAAACGCTAGTGACTAAATCGTCTCAGTGGGAATCAATCAACTTGAAATATTTTCTACACATAGAAACGAGGGAGAAGAAGAAGAAAACAGAAAAGTAAAAGTAAATATTAAATGATTCAAAAATTGACGCTTGTTGTGTTCCGAAACGCAAGATTTAGATCCTGTGAATTTTTGGGTCATGAGGGGAAGTGTATGAAAAAGAAATTGGGAAAAATACTGTCAATGGGATAAATTCTCATGTTTTTATATGAAAGAAAAGATAGTGGAGAGAAAAAGGAAAAGGGAGAGAAAGAGAGAGAGTGAGTTAAAGTTGGGTGGTTTGGAAGTGAAGGAAGAAACGGACGAAACTCATCGTGAGTGAGCAAGGTGAGCTGGTTCGACGAGAAGCGCACTCGGCGGGCAAACTTGCTGGTTATTTAAAAGTTATATCTTATAAGAGAGCAGCCATTAAGTCTGTTACCTTCTGAATGCTCGGGTCGGCCAACACAGGACCGAGAAAAGAGACTACCCTGCATTCCGTTCCACAGTTCTCTGCCGGTGACGACGTGTTCCAGCATGTCTGAACGTGTGCGAATCGGTGCCGGTGATATACTTGCCTTCTTTCTCCATTCATTTCTCTAGCCCTCTTTTATTATATTTCCTTTAGAGTTCCCTGTTTCCTTTGACACACAAAACTTTCAACTATATATGCGTTTCATCATTTTAATGTATATAAAATCAACTTCTTCTCTAGTTAGGCCACCAGAGGTCAGAATAAAAAACCTCAACGTTTTTTTATTTCTTAAAGTCGATCCGAGGCGAACGATTATACAAAGAAATGGATACGAATTTGTAATCGGGATTTTTTATAGAATTGTTCTCAGTTATTTTTTTTAAACTACTTTTATATAGTAAATATTTCTGGTAAATTTTACTATACTTTTGGAGTAAATTTTGCTACGTTCGAGGTCAATTTTACTACGTTCAAGGTGCTCTTTCGAAAAAATTAGTAAAATTTACGTCGAACGTAGCAAAATTACAACGCTGTAGTTCACAACGTTTATCAACGAAAAAAATTATTCGCTTAGTAAATTAAAAAAAATAAAGCAGCAATATTGCCCTGAAAATATTTATAAAAAATAGATTAATGTTTATGTTATGATGATAATAATTGTAATATAAATAAATATTAAATTAAAAATAATTTTTGAATAAATTAAATTTTTTTCATTGATCAACGTTGTGGACTTCAACTTCGTGCAAAATTTCCTTCAAAAGTAGCAAAATTTACCAAAAATGCTTTACCAGAAATATTTTACTATGAAAGTAGTAAAAGTTATACTTTATATTTTTCTCCATGTATAAGAATATCATCGAATTGAGACGAAAAATATTTCAAAATGAATTTTTTGCCTTAATTTGATATTTTCCATTAGAAAAACTGTGCACAAGCCAAGAAAATCAGGGAAAAAAATTATTTAATTAAATAAATTAAAATAATAATTTTAATTAAATAATTAATTTTTAAAGAAATTAGTTTTTTGGGAAATTTTAATAATTCAAATTCTTTGGAAATTATAGTTAAAGTTTTCAATATTTATTAAAGTAACTAATTGATAAAAATAAATTATTCATTAAAGAATTTTAGTTAAAAACCCTTAAAATATTAAAAATAATTCTATAAAAACATTTTTTTGGAGAATTTTAATTTCAATTCTCTTAAAATTAGTTGAATTTTTTAATAAATTTTTAATATTATTTCAAAAATTCTAACGAATTTTTTAAACAGAATTCAATTATCTTAAAAAAGAATTTAAATTTTTTGAAATTTGATGTTCCTAAATTTTCGAACGTTCAAATAAACGACAATATTTTTTTATTTTCTCTAATTTGCATTACTTTTGAAAAAAAATTGTATTTAGATAATATTTTGTATTGAAATAATTAAATTTTCATAGTTTTCTTTTAAAAATTTATTAAAAAATGAATTTTCGTTAAAGTTGTAAAAAATAATTGAATATTTGGAGCGTTATTAAATGAATTGAAAAAAATTGAATTTTTAAAAAAGGCTTTAAATTTTGAAATATTTTTAAATAACAGAATATGAATGGTCTTTAAAAGTGAATTTTTTAAAATAGATGAATTTCAAAGGGAAAGGGAAAGAATCAGAATAATGATCTCCCTTCTTGAACGTTCAAATGAACGAAATATTTTTTATTTAAGATATTTTAATAAATTACTTATAAAAAAATTTAAAAACTGCTCTCTAAATCTGAATTAGTAGAATTCTACTAAGAATTAGTAAAATTTTACTAATTTTTAGTAGTTTTCATGAACGACTTTTCACCTTTTTAATTAGTAGAATATTACAAATTTTTGTGTAAAATTCTACTAATGTTTTAGTATTTCGTTCATTTGAACGTTCAGAACTTTAGGCTCTTTCAGAATATTGTTTAGGCCCAAAGGGAAATAGTAGAAATTTCATTTGATACTTGGGAAAAAAGGTAAAAATAATTATTCATTTGTAGCATTCCTATGGATTGTTTTATAACAAAAAAAAGCTTGTTTTTAAACCATTTTTAGTTAAGTTTGAAAAATTAGGCATAAAATTGGAACCCTGGCGATTGCAGAAGCTGATCGGTGTTGAACGTTTAAATTTATAAAGTAAACGAAGTGTGAAGTTATTTGGCCTTTGATAAACGAGCGATAATAGAGTCACAGGATGAACTTGTCAGTTTGTGTTAAAATGCGATTTGGTCCTACTGCGTGTCAGTCTCGGACTTTGAACGATTTGCGAAACTCGTTTGCACGTCGTATTAGCGACTATACTCTCATCCTCTCTTTTACCCTTGCGAGCTGTTGAATTTATATATATTTTGCGTATACCTGGAAAGTAAAGTTTCTTTTTTCTAAAAGATATACTCTTTCCATTTTGTTGTTACGGGAAGAGAGTGTATCTATATGCAAGAGAGTATATATATATATATATTTAGTTCCTATTTCACAGATTATCGCGCGCAGCCTTTCAATGGTCGTTACTCAGGAATTACGCTTTGATCCGTGCGCTAGCTTCTTCGACATCACAATACCAGGTCGCATTTTATTCTGCACTGGTATATATACAACACACAGTACCTTTTCCTCCGCACTCTTGAGACTCTTGAGCAGATCTCAGGAGGAGTTAGAAACTTTAGAAAACCTGTTTATATAATAATATATACATCGTGGGGGAGTATTTTTATGTACCGACACTTTGGTATCAGTTTGATAATTTCTTTGTGAGAAAAGAGGTTTTTTTATTTCTGGAATTGAAATAAATAAGTGTATAGTGTTTTTGTTTTTGCGGGGTGTTGTATTTTCTTTATTAATTCTTAATGAGGCACTTTTTCGTTGCGCGTGAGTTCAAGTTGGTTAATCGCGCCATATTAGCGTGCGCCTAAAATTTGCACTCGTGCAGATAACGACCCTTGAAAGTTTCAAAGCGAAAACAGAAATTCAAGGGCGTTAAAGCTTTCGTCCTCTTCTCGGCTCTTTCTTGTTCACGCGGGTTCACTGTAAAAACAGTGCAAATACAAGCATCTTAAAATTTATTAGAATCACTTTTAAAACGATTAAAACATCTTGTTTTTCCATCTTCTTTCTTGGAAATTAATGCATTTTAAGATGCTTTGGATATAGATTTTTGGAAACAACAACAATCTTATTTTAAGATACTTTGGTATACGATTAAAACATCTTAGTTTTCCATCTTCTTTCTTGGAAATTAATGCATTTTAAGATGCTTTGGATAGATTTTTGGAAACAACAACAATCTTATTTTTACAGTGTTTAGTTTCCTTCTGGCGTCGAATAATTGTTTATGATATCAGTTTAATTTGTCGCAGAAGGTAATTGCTTTTTGGTTCCGAACCTTCGATACTATTTCGATTTTGTTTCCGACTTGACTTGTATGCAGGATAATAGTCTTTTTGAGAGATTTCTCTATAAGTACAATATTAATGAAGAGGGAGTTTCATTCTGATGGTTTAATAAACATTTAATTAGATTTTCTCCACAGTCCTTATTTTGAAGCGATCGTGCAGAAACAAGATAAGCTCGAAAATCGAATTGTCGGAGGGCAATTGGCTATCGCATTTGGCAACCCTTGTCTGCATTCGACGCCCTAGAACAATGAGCTGGCTATAGATGACTGTAGCTGGCAATAGCTGGCTATAGCTAGCTATATGGTACTTTAAGTGTTTCGTGCGGTGAGAGAAGCTGTATATTTCACCCTCGATATAGTCTCGGAATGAAACGGACATAATGAGTCGTTTATCAGAAAACCCCTATAGAGAATATTAACGACAAGATGTAGTCTGCTGCTGCTGCTGCTGCTGCAATTTGCTGCAAGGCCACAAGTCTATAAGGGTAGCTAGATTTTTGTGAGACAAGAGGGGGATTTTAGACGTGAAAGTACCACAGGTTCAGTACCCTCGACATAAGAGAGTCCAGTGTCAGGTAACAAGGGGTCTCGATGACGTGTACACACTCATTCAAAATCCGTCTCGTCGCAACATGTAACACAAGTCGATTTTTGAAGGAAAATTTAGACCTAATTTTCACCCCTACAATTTGCTCCGTTTTCTTTTTGCTTTTCGGAAAGGTTTGCAAGGTACGAACCATGTTTATTATTCATGACACGAAAGCTGATTAAAAATTAATAAAGAAAGAATTAAGAGAATCAGCATTGGGTTCTCACGAGATGCTACTACAAGCATTGACAATGACTCTTCTTCTTCTTTTTTTTTGTCGTTGTCCATCAAAAGGATTTATATGACTTCAGGAGAAATTCACTCCTTCCTTGCTTGGGAAACAATTCTTTTACGAGAGGCAAGCCGTGATACGACTTTTGCGCACGATTGTATCATGAACAAAAGACCGCCTTCCAAGCTGCGTCAACGACAGTACGTAATGCGTGCATCCTTGCAAGTACCAGCAGCTCAAACAAAACATATGTGTGTGTGTGGTGCACTCTCAGTAGCATTCGAGAGTTTGAAAAAAAAAATGTATTACTCGCAAGTAAGACCTGGCCATTAAAAGATTTATCCGGAACGGTAATCATTTTTATTCAGAGAATTAACTTTCAAGTAAGCTTTCATGCTGCAGCACACATACATATAGCTACGCTCGGAGAAGAATCTTCTCAACTTATTCTCATTAGTTTTCTTTAAAACTTATAATGCTGACTGCTCTGCAATTGTAACTAGGAAATGAATCCAATTTTAAAAGTACTTTGAAACCTGGAAATTCGTTTATTAGATTTTTATCTAATAAAGCTACAGATTTTAAAGCTATATACAGATGTTCTATAAACTATGAATTATTTCTTCTATTTTTGATAATTCTTTGTCCGTTCTTTTGTAAATCTTTTTCAACCTTTTGTAGTCTTTTTAGTCTCGAGTTTTTTTCACCAGAAAAAATGCGTTTCAAATGATAATTTTCGAATCAAGAAGTGTACCTTTTTGTGACCATCTTCTTTTGTTTTTTTTTCTTTCCGCTAGTGTTTCAGTCTAGCTGAAGTAGCTAGCGGGTTCTAATCAGCATACAGTTTATTTTCCTATACAAAGTTCCTTTTTTTCAAAGCAATTTTGAAGATATTTCCAAAGAAAACATATATACGTTTGAGAATATCAATGACTAAGAGAGAACAAGGTAGAATATTATTTTCACAAAGTGTAGCAGCTTGCGTTGAAGAATATACCACTTTCATTCATCCTCACACGCGATATCTTTGAAACGAGAATGAGAGAGATACCACCGCACCTTTTTGTTACTTGCAAAAGTTTTTCCGATGTGTATACATATCTTATTCTCTCGCGCGCCTTATGATGGATGAACTCCTTCCTATTGCCGCGTGCATTTTATGCGCATCACTGATAAAGTTATTTCTTACCTTTTTACCTCAAAAGAAGAGGGTAAAAAAAAGGAAGAAAAAAAAGAAGAATTGAAAGAAAACTTGTCAGTCTGCTCATTGAAGCAAGGCAGTCGCGCTTTAGCTGTCAGGGAGTTTATGTATATATATATATATATCTCATTTTCAGTGTGCGGCGCCAATAGTTCCTCCACTGAACCAGAAAGCGGGAAAATGTATATATAAAATGTTTGAAATCGATGCTCCAAACGTCTTCCATTTCACGAATTCAAGTCGATCTCTTCCTTTTCGATGCACACTGTACCTTTGCGATTGCTGGGGAAAAAAAATGGGAAAATAAATTCATGATTTTTAAATATGATTTTCTTTATTCGTTGGGTTGTTTTTTTTCTTTGTGGTTAAAATCTGCGGAATTGAAGTTATGCGATGTTTAATCTTAAACAAATAGAATTTTGTATTTTGTATTATATTTTCTTCGATATTTTGAACCAAGAACGAACAAATTTGTTTCTCAGTAGTCCTTTTTTTAAAGTTTTTTCGACTATTAAAAATTAATTTTTGGGTGACAAAAATTTTCCTTTTATTCCAAAAATAAGTTCTATAAAGTCAACTATTTACAAAACATCCGACTTTTTGCGACTTATTTTCAAAAATAGAGACTTTTTCGAGATTTTTCTTCTAAATATTGCCAAAAAAATATCACTTTTTTGGGTATAAATTTATCTTCTTTTTCGAAGAGTAAAAAATAACTATATAAAGACACCTAACAAACTTAAAAAAATTGAAAAATAAAAATTAAAGATTAAATTTTTATTTGAAAAAACATTAATTTTTGTATTGAAATAATTAAATTATCCAAAAACTTTGTGAAAGACATTAAATATAAATGTTCCTAAAGTTTCGAACGTTCAAATAAACGATAATGTTTTTTTTAATTTTAATTTAGATTTCTTTACAAAAAAATTATTTTTTAGATGAAAACAAATTAATTCTAAACTAAATATTGTTAAATTTCAATTATTTTCCTTTTTTCGCCAGTAATTTTCAAAAACCCTGATGGTGAAAAAAAATTTCTTTTATTTGAACGTTCAAAACTTTAGCACAATAAAAATAATTGATTTAGATAAAAATGTTAATTAAACGAAATTATTGACTCAAATACAATTTAATTGACTTAATTATAAACGTTATGAACCTCAACGTGCGGTTTAAAATATTGCACTTAAAGATTTTCAATCAAAATTTTATAAACAATTAAATTTCCAAAAATGAAAATGGAAATTTTTCTAAATAATTCAATTTGAAGCAGTTTTAAATTGAAATTTCTAAGAAGAAATAAATTTTAAAAAGTTTACAACTAGAAATTATGTCAATAATTGAATTTTAAAAAGAAGGAAATGGAAATTTTTGTATTTATTATTTAATTTCAAAGTAGTTTACAAATTTCCAATCTTTTTAAATAATTGAATTTCAATTCATATTAGAATTAATAAATTAGACATTTTTATAAACAATTAAATTTGAAGCAGTTTAAAATTAAAATTTATATGAGAATAATTGAATTTAAAAATGATTAAAATGGGAATTTTTGTAAGTAATTGAATTCGCAAGGGTTTTAAAATTAATTTTTCATCAATAATTCAATTTAGAATTGAATTTTTTTATAATTGAATTTAAACGGGTTTTAAATTAAATTTTTTAAATAATTAAATGTGATAGGGCTGTTAATTGAAATTTCAATAAATAATTGAATTTAAATGCGTTTTCCATTAAAATTTTTATAAATAATTGAATTTCAAAAAGTTTTAGATTACAATCTTTTTAATTTATTGAATTTCAAGAAGATTAACATGGAAAATTGATAAATAATTGATTTTGAAGGCTTTAAATTATATTTTTTTTTATAAATAATTGAACCATTAAGGTTTTTAAATTGATAATTTTTTATTTTTTGCTATATAATTGAATTAAAAATGTTTTAAATTTGATAGTTTTTTTAAGATTGTATTTGAAAGTGTTTTAAATTGAAGTTTTATATTAAAATATTTTTAATTTATTGAATTTCAAAAAAAAAATTTAATGGAAAAATTTTAAACAATTTAGTTATTGAAATATTTATTTAGCAAGATCATTGAGAATTTTTTGATAATTAAATTTTGTAATGTTTGTAAAAATTAAGCTTTTGAAAAATTTCAATCATAAATCTTGTGTAAATAATTAAATGTAATTCAAGTAATCCGAGTGTAATTCGAGGTGTAATTAATTGCAAAATTAGCAAAAATGATAATTTCGTCAAATTTTATTGAAAAACCTTAAATATTTATAAAAATGACGGTCCAAAAAAGAAAAATAATTGAAATTGACCAATATTTAGTTAAGAATTAATTTGTTTTAATCTAAATATAATTTTTCTGCTAAAGAAATGCAAATTAAAAGAAGTAAAAAAATCTTGTCGTTCATTTGAACGTTCGAAACTTTAAGAACATCAAGTTTGAAAAAAAAAATTTTGAGGCATGGTTACATGTTAAATAATAAATAAAAATTAAAAAAAATTTAATATAATAAATTTTTAATAAATCAAATTTGTGGCATAATTTGTCATTAAGAGAAACGATTGGTATTGAAAGAAAAGAAAAAAAGTTGCGAAAAGTGCTTGGAAGAAATGTAAAAAAAAATTCTTTCCAGATGTATATCTATAATGTTAAATTAGAAATTTCTCATTTCAAACAATATATAGACGTGACAATATAGATTTTCTAGTGATAAAGAGGGATGTCATCAAGGCAAAACTCTGAATGGCAATGACAAGAGCTTCAGAGGATATATAGTACCTTGCAAAAGGAAACCAGACACGGGGCGTGCTTGGTAGCCTCAGGGTGCACACGCATGAGGAAGCTTTTAATCAACGCCTATAGAGGATTCCAAGGCGACTCTGCAATTAAAAGGGATCGTGTTCACTTAGATATACCTGGTCATTGATACAGTCTAGCAAAAAACGATTTTAACTGATTCATGCCTCAGTGATTATCAAACTATATTCATTATAATCATCCAATCTAATAGTCATCGATCAGCTAATATATATCTAATCATGTGTGTTTAAAATAATTTATCTCGCACCATTTATATTTATATTAACTATAACTATACGTGGAAACGATGAGATGAAATCATTTCCCCCCCATAAGTTGCCCGCGTCGCACAAACTATAATAACTTTCCTAGTTAACCAAACTTTCCAAAATTTAGTTAACACCTTCGCCAAAAGTTTTCGATGAACCATAGGGAAAGGGGGAGCTATACGATTACTCGCAAGTTACGTCAAGAATGGAGCATATTTAACGCTCAAAACTATGCTATGCTTCTAAATTCCAATTTTACCCAAAATGTAAATCAAATTCATATTCAATCTTCTCGAAAGAATTCAACAAGTTATTTTTGTATGCTGCGCCGCGCGTTCTAAACATCAAAGCAAACCGGGAATAATTTGCTTCTTTTGAAAATAATTCGTAAATGTATTATATTTTCGTAAAGCAAATATACTTTGGTCTGAAATGCATTCATTGTTTTGAAAAGTGTTGTATAGCATATAATGTATATAGGAAACGCGAGGAATTATTTGAAATGAAATATATGCGTGTTTGGAATTTCTATTCATTCAACTGTTTCAAGTTTTGTGTTCATGAAATGCGATTCACTCTGCGTACATAAAAGTGTAAATATAGGCACTGAGCGTCTTTATTCGTGTATATATATTTGTTCGGCTATACACGAACACGGTGTGGGCCGATGAGGGTTGTCGACCTCCTGATTGATGGCCCGCACTATTTTTAGTGCGTCGTTGGACAACTAAAGGGCTCACCATAGAATGGGAAATAAGTCGTGTGTATATAAGAAGGTCCCTCCCTAAATTTCTTTTGATTCCTCTTTTTAATTAAACGAGACTAATAGGTCATTGTAACTTTTTTTTCCCCTCTTAAATCTTATATATCCACATGAGACAAATTTCCCCCTTAATCCAGTACTTCCTTATTCTTTATGGGAGAAAATCAACATTCTTCTTAATCTTCGAGAATTAATGCTCTGGTAGAACGCAGAATTATTTTGGTTTTAATTTTAGATTAGTTTTTGAGTAAATAAACAGTTATTCGAAATGATTTTGTTCTGAAATTAAAATTTGGTGGATTTTGAAATTTTTTGATTCGTTGTGCTTGCAAATTTTTTAAAGGTTTCAATGAACGTTTTAAAAAAATACAACCAATTACTCTGTGAAAGTTTAATATTTAAATTTTTTACTACTCAACTTTCAATTGAACAAAAACAATTTTTTTCTTTTTCAAATTGAAATTTATTACACTATTGAAGTGTCACGTATATTTAAAAAATTAATTTTAGATTCTACATGTTGATTTTTATTTTTGATCTTCATAGGAATAATAATTGTTGAAAATATATTTACATTGTTCCAAAATTTTATTCATTTGAACGTTAAAAACTTGTGGATTATTCAAATTAAATTTTTTGTAAATTTTCATTTCGTATAATTTTAATTCAAATAATATTCAATAAAATATGTTTAGAATTTTTATAAATAATGGAATTTAAAAGAAATTATAATTCAAATTTTTTTAAGAATAATTGAATTTCAAAAAGATTAAAATAAAAACTTTTATAAATAATTGAATTTCAAAGAGTTTTTAATTGAAATTTCAAAGATTAATGGAATTTCAAAACGATTAAAATTAAAATTTATATGAATAAATGAATTTTATGAAGAATAAAATGAAAATTTTTATTAATAATTGAATTTCAAAGCAGTTGTTGATTGTAATTTTTGAAAATAATATAATTTTTGAAAGATTTAAATGGAACTTTTTATAAATAATTGAACTTCAAATAGTTTTGAATCAAAATTTTTTACAAATAATTGATTTTAAAACCATTTTAAATTGAAATTATTGAAAATAGTTGAAATTAAAAGTTATCAATTAAAATTTTTAATTTGAATTTCAAGAAGATTAAAATGGAAAATTTATAAAAAATTAATTTTGAAAGGGCTCTGAATTACAATTTTCATAAATAATTTAATTTTAAAGCGGTTGTTGAATGAAATTTTTTTAAGTAATTGAATTTTTACAAAATTTAAATGGAAATTTTTATAAATAATTGATCTTCAAAATAGATTTAAAATAAATTTTTTACAAATAATTTAATTTAAAAGTTTTCAATTAAAATTGATATGAATAATTAAAATTCAAGAAGCTTTAGATTGAAATTTGTATAATTTATTGAATTTCAAAAAGATTAGAACGGAAATTTATAAATAATTAAATATAAAAAGGTTTAAAATTTAATTTTCAAGAATAATGAAATTTAAAAAGGTTTTCAATTTAAATTTCCTAAAAGAAATTAAATTTTAAATTAATTAAAACAAAAATTGTTGTAAATAATTGAATTTAAAAGGGTTAAAATTTTTTTTAAATAATTGAATTTCAAACTGATTAAAATTGAATTTTTTATAAATAATTGAATTTTAAATCAATTGAAATGAAATTTTTTATAAATAATTTAAAGGGTTTTGATATAAAGTTTTTATAAATAATTGAATTTAAATTGACCATTTTTTTGAAATTCAATTTTTGAATTCAATTTGAAAAGACATTTTAGTTCAAAATTTAGGAAATGATTAACTTTTAGAAATGTGGCTATATAACAGTTTTTTTAAATAAATAATTAAATTTTCAAATATTTTGAACTTTAAATCTTTAATGATAAAAAATTTGATATAATGTAAAAGTTCAATAATATTTAAATATTTATTTAACGCAGTTTTTAAACAAAATTTGTAGAAAACTTCTAGAAAATAATTGAAAAGGGCTTTAAATATTTATTCAAATATAAATTCCCAGTTATTTTATTAAAATTTAAAAAAGTATTCGTATTTTTGAAGAAAAATACAAAAATTAAAATTTTTTTGGAAAATAAATAATAATTGAATTTTTCATTACAGAATTAATTTTAATTTAATTAATTTTACACCCCTTAATGATGCATGTAAACAAAAGTATTTTGTCGCGAAGTTATTACTCTTAACTGTTACATACTGATGTATATAATTAAAGAACGATGAGAGATGTTTCCTTTTTTTCTTCTTCCTCTTAATAGAAAAATATTTCTTTTGTATTTATTTAGAAAAGGGAATTGGTTGCTCAAAATTTGAAAGAACAATTAATTCTGAAAGGGAATAGGAACTGCATCTGACTGAACAACCCTCTGTAAGTGTCGTTATGCCACACACATACATCTCACCTGCTGTCGGCAATGATTCCCTCTAAAAAGGGAAAAGAATTTCTTTTTCGACCCTTCTTCTTTTCCTATTCCCTTTTTCCACCATTTCTCTCCACTAACGGAAAGAGTCTCTCTTTTGAATGAAATCTTTTCCTCGGCGCCACAGTTGCTTTTACAATCTTTCTGCTTCATTCGACTATATAGAAAAAGTAGTTTGCCCAGATTTTCAAGCGGACAAATGTACCATAAAAAAAAGTAAATTACTATTCATCGCTATAAATATTTGTTATTTCATGGTTGATCGATAGTAATTTTTTTCGAACAGGAAAATGTTTCCAAAATGTTTTTAAATATACTTGAAATTTTTGATCAAACAATTTTTGGGGTATGATTGGAGAAATGATGGTAAATGTGGTTTAAAAGGGTTAAAAACTTTCTCTGGATATAAAGTTTTACCGATGGTTGACAAAAACCTGAAGATATTAATTTAAAATACTTTTTGGTGACGAATAATTCACACCTGAAGAGTTCTGCTGTCTTTTTTTTAAATAGTTGATTTTTATTCCTCTTTTTCTCTACTATCTCTGAATGTAGGTATATATATATATATATATATAGACATTAAAGTTTGAAAAAGAGTAATTTTATTTAGCCGCAGCGTGAAGGGAAAATAGCAATAGCGTATCACCCGCTATTTTATAGTACCTCTCTCGTGCTCATAAAGTTGCCAGACGGGGCAACAACAACTTTAATGATGTGTTTCTATCCCTTGAGATTCAGTCACAAACAGTATTACAGCATCTCTCAAATTACTTGATTCAATTTATTTCTTTCACGCATTTTTCATAAAGTAAATTCAAAAAAATTAAAATTTTAATTCCTCTCGAGATTATAATGTAATTATATTCTCTCTTCCTCTTTTTCTCCTTTCTTTTTTTTATCGTATATATATGTAAAATGTGTAAATACCATTTTTTATTTGAGGAAAAATATTGCAAAAACTTTGTATAGGAAAAGAGATATCAAAACGAAACAAATTTGTCCGATATTGATGGTAAATAATGACATTTTGTAAACCTAAACCCGATGCACAGTGATGCTGAAGCAGTAATCAGGATCCTTTTCCGCTCCCGTGGAGCGAAAACTCGTTCGACACCGTTTTTACTCTCCTTTTTTTTTATGATTTATTAGAGATGTTTGACGCGAGGGTCAATGTGGAGATAGAATCACTTTGCCGACTTTATATATGCGGATGTTCTAAATCGAAAATATTAAATCAATTTTTCGGAACTTTGTGCTCAATATTTCGTTTTCTAAAACCATGATTTTAATCAAGATCTTATTGCTTCTATATTAGAAAATTAATTGTTTATTATATCATTCCTTCGGGGAAAATTTTATTTGAATCCACAAGAGTACGGTTTAAATCAAAAAGTCAAATTTTAAGTATAGAATCATGATGTTAGGAAAAGAATCATGATTTTTAACAGATCTGATATTTTCGTCAGAGGCGAGAGAAGGGATTTCTCAAGTAACTCTTTTTTTTAACACTTGCAATATGCAGAAAGGTTAATTAACACAATACTGGTGAAATAAAATTCAAGCTTTCTGATTACAATCGAAATCAGGCGAGCAATTTTGCACGAAGTACTCTTTCAAAATTTAATGGTATGTTTGCTTGAGATCCTGATATATAAGTTCAGTGATGCGTGGCCAGGCACGTTTTATACGCCTGTATTTTACCATCTGTCGAATAACACTCGCATTTACTGCAGATAAGTGCTTTGCGGGACTAAAATATTTGCATTTAATCATGCTTCATAGTGTTTTAATCAAAAACTTGTACATGTTGCACCTTATTGATACATGTGTGAAAAATAATCTCCAAATGTGGATTCCGATTCTTGTTCGCACAACTACTCTCCTCTCTCTAGAGAGCTAGAGAGAAAATTAACAGTAAAACGTGAGGTGTTAAAATAGCACCAGAATGAATTAAAATAAACTGCAACAGTTTAATTTCTCTAGAATTAAATTAACACCACAAACACTGAAAAAATTACATTCTAATTTTAAGAAAAACTTCTTATATATGCGCCTAGAATATTCCCCACTTAAGTTAAGTGGGGAATATTCTTACAATAAGAAGAACATTATTATTTTAAGAATATTTACCACTTAATTTAAGTGGGGAATATTCTTGGCGCATATATAAGAAGTTTTTCTTAAAATTAGAATGTAATTTTTTCAGTGAAGAATTGAATTACTAAATTAAATTGTTTCCAAAAATTTTTTTAAATTCTAGTCAAAATTTCCATTTTTTTTACAAATAATAAAATTCTTCTCTGATATTCAAATATTTTAGAAAATTTTAATCAAATTCTGGTCAAAATTTCAATTATTTTCAAAAGTTTTCTAAAATTCCATAATTTTCAATATCTACTATTTCATATTTCAATAAAATCTTCCAAAATAATTCCATTATTAAAAAAAATTTAAATACAATTCTACGCAAACATTCAATTATTTTTATAAGTAATAACATTTCTACAGGGATTCAATTATTTTTATAAATAATAAAATTCTTTTAGGAGTTCAATTATTACGAAGCTGAAGTCCGCAACGTTTTTAAAAACGAAAAATCAAAAAATTATTTTTTTCAAATTAAATTCATTTCTAATTTTCATTTGCCTTAATTTTTAAGAAATTAATTGTCACTAAGGATACAATTATTAATAAATAACATAATGTACCATCAAAAATAAAAATACCGTATCATTATTTTTTTGTTTTCGTTTTTAAAAACGTTGTGGACTTTAGCTTCATCAATTACTTTCATAAATAATAAAACTCATTGCAGAATTTCAATTATTTTTAAAGCCATTTTAATCAAAATCCTCGGAAAATGTAATTATTCTTAAAAATCTTATTAAAATTCATCCAAAGAATTTAATGATTTAAAAAATTTGTTGATAACATTTTTTATGAGAATTTAATTTCCAGAAATATGAAATTAATAAATTATTTATTTTTGTATTTAAATAATTGAATTCTCGTAGAATTTACTAATAAAAATGGTTTTAAAAATGAATTTCAGTTAAAATTTTAGATTATACTTAAGTATTAAAAGCATTATAACGTGGATTTTTAAAAATAATTAAATTTTGAAAAAGTTTCAAACTAAAATCATTGAAATTCTTAATTTTTCATATTTTTGACAAAAAATTCTGTAGAATTAATTCTTTTTAAAATTTTGGTAGGTTACAACGTTTATGATCAACGATTGAAAGAAAAAAAATATTTTCCTACGAATAAAAATAATATTTTTTCTTTACAAATATTTTCTTTTGTAAATAATTATTAAAGAAAATTAATTATGTACAATTTTCTTTACAAAAATTTATAACAATTTCCTCAAAAAAATATTTTTTTCTAAAATCGTTGACTATAAACGTTGTGAACTTCACCAACGTCAGAATTTCCGAATAATTGAAATTTTGTAAAATTGAATTGTAAACGAATAAATTTGAATTGCAGCGTTTCAATTATTTTTCACACAATTATAATTGAATTTTTTGAAAAAAATAATTATGTTCATGCAAGTTTTAATAAAATTCGACAAAAGAATTGAATTATTTAAAAATTTGTTACCAAAATTCTTCACGAGAATTGCATTTCGAGAAACATTCAATTATTCAATAAATGATTTATTTTTGCATTTAAATAATTGAATTCCTTTAGAATTCTTTAATAAAAACTTATTTTCATTTCATAAAAATTAATGTCAGGTAAAATTTTAGATTATAATTGAATATTAAAAGAAATATAGAGTGAACTTTTAGGAAATAATTGAATTTGGAAATTATTTTTGAAAAAGTTTAATTGAATTTTTAAAATATTATTTGACGTTTCCATTTTCTAATATGCATTTAATTAAATAATTTAGGAATAATTAAAATTTTATGAATTTGATTAATTAATTATTATTAAAAATAGTCGATATAAAGTAAAATTGTAGTTAACAATTTTGGAAAATAATAATTGAATTGAAATAATGAAAATAATTTTGAAGAAGTATAATATTCTTATAATATAAAATAATGATTTTATTACTTGGTCATCTTTAATTATTATAATATATGAAGAAATCAATCACTTCGAGTCGAAGACTCGGAGTTATCGATTTGTTCATGTTTTATAGTTTTAAAAATTTTAATAAACTAAAATTTCATTCATTATAAAAAATAACTCCAAAATTGATTATTTTAATCTTTTTTCATTAAAATTACAATGTTATGTTTATCTACAACGCTTTTTATTGTCTCACGATTTACTGTGTTAGCTTTTAGAATCGGAATTTGTATTTCCATTAATTAATAATTTCTCATAATTATAATAATGATTACTTCCTGTCATATATCTTTGGTGTGCAATGAAAGTTTTGCAAATGTGAAGAATGAGCTAAAACGACATTATAATAGAATGTTCCTCTCGTGAGTATGTTCCTCTCTTTTTCTTCATTTCGAAAGAGAAAGGGAAGGTAAAATAATCGCTTGCAAATTCTCAAAAGCAGCCGACGTGCTTTTCACAGGTTTTGCATCCGGTCGACATTTTTTTCTCACGGCAGCCAACGGGAGATTTATTGAGCCTATGGTAACTCTCGAAAAACTGCGGTTGGCAGGTTGATGAGCCGTTAGGATCGTATTATTTTTCATTTGCGCACACTCCAGGGAGACTTTTAGGTTTTAGAGGATGCGAGAGAAGAAGGTTTAGTGCAGTAGATTACGATGTCTCTTGCGCATTAAGAGTTATTGTCAAGTGACCGCACAGCACGGGGAACCGGAAACTATAGTGTTTCTGTTTGCCCTGCGCGAAATTACTTGATTCTTTTTAATGCTCAAAAGGATTATATTATCCTTTGAGTCTTTATGTGTCTATGTTTCTTTATGTGTCTTTATGTGTCTTTACGTGCTCGTCAAAAGGTGTGTCTGCGCAATTTGCGAAAATTCCTGCTGGAGAAAAGTGTAATTAGGTCGAAATTGAATATGAATCCGTTAAAACCTTTTATCTCTAATGCAATTTTTGATAATTTGATTTTCTCTTTGCTTTAATTGATTATAATAAATGCTATCTTATCTGTTGTGCAACAAGATAATGTTGCGTGTATGTGGAATTGAAATATTTTGACGTGCGAGTTGTAGCTTGGAACATTTTTCCTTGATTGGCTTTTTCGATTACCGAGAGTTTAATCCGTAATCAAAGGACTAAAGCCAATCAATCCTAAAGAGAAGGCAGTCTATAATCATGTCAGGAAACACTTCTCAACCATCTGTGAAGCGTGCCAGTAACATATCTCTTATTGAGCAGCATGATTTTGCATAGTTGTTCTTGTAATCGTATTCATAACGATACAACTCTACATCATGTATTCAAGGATTCTTGACCTAAAAATCGGTAATTACAGATTTGAGTTTAAATTCTACTTTCTAATAACTACTTTTTTATTCCACTACTTTGAAGGATGGCCCACAAGTTCGAATTATTAGACTTCCTGATGTATATAGAGAGAATCATACAGACTTGGAATGTATTTCTTCTTTTTCAATTTGCGCACTTCTTTTGTCATGCGGCTAAGAATTGGAATATACAAATAGAGGACGGAATTTTCAATAGAAGTGTCAAAGAGTACTTGTGAGGATCTTTTTATATCCGCGCCCGCACTGAAGGACCACAGTTAAGCCAAAGACTGGTGTGGAATCCTAAAAGAATTCCGCTCGATGATACAGACATCCTGTGACATTCGTCAAGTTAAGACTCGTAAAAATGTATCGATCCTTTAAACGACCTCGCAGGTACACTTGAGAATATTTTCGTAAACCAAGGAGAAAATTAGGTCTCAGTTCCGATTCCCTCAGCATAGAAATCCAGAGTACAAGTACCGGATTACTCTTGAGACCGTCCCACTCACTTTCTCTCTCTCTCTCTCTCATCCCCGAGGGATGTATCCTTCGAAAATGTCTCCATTCGTGTGAGAACATCTGTTAAAGGGAGGCGCCCTGCCACAAGCCCGAGGACAAAAGGCACTAAACGTCCTCTTACCGAAAATTTTCAATAGACACACATACGTATATCTCCAAAATGGGTAGTAAAGTAAAATCTAATACGTTTTTATGGAATGTTTTGGATTTTTTTAATATAATATAAAAGGTGGAAAGCAATTCTGAAATTAGCAATTGAGGGCGGTTGGACGTAAATGGAATTATGAGAGAAAATATGAGGGAGGCGCTGTGAACATACATATAGGGATATCTGGTTTCGTGCAAGAAGAACCTGGGTATTCTTTGGTCAAGTATATTCAATCTTGGTGTATATGTGTAAACTAAAGCTGATTATGTATCCTACATTCTCACGTATACTCAAATAATAGTGCGCATTTTCGAGTGTTGGTAGACGAACTTTCATGGTTTCGGTTCCCATAGGTAGGCTTTATATTCAGCAGTGGCGGTTGCAGGTTGCACCCTTTCTATCGCTTTTGCACTCTCGCACGTACAGTTTACTTGCTATACATACCGGAAGCACTGCATACAGGAAGTTCGTGTGGTTTCTCTGCACTTTTTTTCACGCCTTTTTTGAGGGTGATTCCAGGAATTCAAACTTTTTGGTTTTCGTAAAGTATAGAATGCACAGGAGGACCCATTAAGAGAATGCTAAAGTGATTTAGAGGCAAAAATGTTACTAATTTCGTTTATTGCGGAGTTTTTTTTTCGCAAAGACACTTTGGAAAATAAGGATGCAAGAAGGTTGAAGAAATGGAAAAAAAAGAGAAAAGGAATTTGTAAACAGTTTCCGTCAGTTCTTTCTGATAAGGAGAGTCCCCAGGGGAATTGTGCGCACTTTTAGGGCTCGTTAAAAAGTCATTAGTGAGTCGTCGGCAATAATTAATGTGTTACATAATTTTATCCCCACGTGCCAGCAATCCCCTTTAGTTACTTAGCGACATATCCGGGAGATCGCGCACCCAGGGAGTAAAACGTGGTTTTCCGGCTTCTTCAGGGATCGACTCGTTCCTCTGTATTCTACTTTGGGATATAGTTTGTTTAACCTTTAGCCCAACAAACTTTCCTCTCAGTCCTCTTCCCATTTGCGCCTATATTTATTTACGATGCTCCATCAGGCATCGTATATCCATTTTGTATATCTATTCTACAAACAGTTTTGCCTCTAATGTTGCTTACAGAGATGGTTCTGTATAATGCATTTATTTTAGGTCCTGCAAACACTATGACTATTTAGTTGATTTATAAAAATATTGTCTGATACTCGTAAACAATTATCAGTTCACTAGTTTTTCTAAAAGGACTAAAAGGAACAGTTTTTGTGGAAGTGGAAGCCACTTTGGCTCAATCCTTAAAATAAACTGATGTGGTAATTGATTAATTTTTGATTAAAAATTGGTGCTCCTGATCGGAAATTGGGTTCGTTTTCGACTGATGATGAAATTGTGTTTCTGTCAAACGCTTTTGCGAGGATATCAACGATATAGGATAGGGTAGGTTTGCTGGTACATATGAGTTGGATACAATGGGGTGTTAGAATGGATCAGAGTGGTCTGCAGGCTAACACGTGTCACTTGCATATGTCGCTCTGTACCAAGCGTCAATCATTCTCGACCTCTCCTTCATTCAGTGCAGCACGCGCGCAATCCGATGGCAGTTTTGTCAAACCCTGTATACGTTCTTCTTAACAACCAACCTTACCCCCCGGCAATTCATACTACAATCATCATCGCATTCATATATTGACCATCAGGATTAAAGTCGTTTGAATTATATATTTATTCACTAGATTGTAGATTCGAACAAATTTTCTTTCTCTTTATTGTGCGAGAAAGTCGAATAAAATCGAGGTTTGACCAAAGAAATCGATATTTGGATTCTAATAACAATATTAGATTTTATATCAACAACAATATTAGAAGAAGATTTCTCAAAATGTCTAAACAGAACGATTTCGATTTAAAGACTCTTACAAGTGGAGAAGTCTAGTCAGTTTCTATTTTTATCCGACTGTCAATCAATTCGGTTCTAAATGATTATATTTTTATTGAAAATTATTAAATCATTGCCTATATATGTCTGAAAGCATTTAGAACATTTCAAAAGAAGAAAAAGGGGACTTTTCTTTTTTCTTGTTGAGAAAAAAAAGACTTGTTCCCAGTTGAGTTTGTCCATTACCTGCGGTGGAGAGAGTATGTATGCCGTTTGATGTCGGTCGTTGGTAAACAGTTGCCGTGGTTTATCTTTAGATGCACCCTACTTGACTTTGGTGTCTAACGGTCCTCTTGTAGCTGAAGAACTACACCGCGGCAAACGACATAGCTAACACAACATATATATAAGACTTTTCTTCACGCTCCACCTTTTTGTTTTCTGGGAAAAGAAAGATTTTTCGATTCTTAAATATACCAAACCCAAAACTCGCACAGGAAACGATCGCAAACAAAAGCCCACGGAGGAAAAGGTTGTAATCTGATAAGAAGTGACTCCAGTTATTGGCGTAAATGTGAAATTTTTTCGAAAAGATTTGTACATTTAGTGATAAACCGATGTTCTATGTGTATTTACACTCTTGTCGTAATAAATTCTTAGCTGTGGATATTGTGTTTGTTCAACAGGTGCATTTTTTTTTGAGTTATCAAACAAGGTTTGTCTTGAATGTTTCTCCAGTTTTTTCTTTTCCTCTCCTGTTTCCACAACTATTAGTCGTGTACAAAAAAAAATTCTTCGAAAAAGAGAAATTCTTCGATATTTGTTTATTCGAGTCAAAGATTTAAATGCTTCCGGAGACTGAAGATCTTCTTCTTTTCGAATTCTTGTTGCAAAGGAATGTTGAAAGTAAATTTTGATTTGTGGCTTTTAGAAAAATGTTTAAAATTCGGAAGTGAATAATTGTAAAATTAATTTGATTTATTGGGATAATCACTCTTATTAGAGACTTGGGGCATAAGTTTCGCAGAGACTACATGTATATGAGCGGTGGAGTGCTTCGATAAACGATGCATGTTTATGATAATGAAGTGAACCGGCTTATAGCGTGGAAGAAGATGAAAAGGATTACTCAAACGGCTTGATCAGCGTCGGTCTAATCGAGACGAACGTTGATCCAACACTCGGGCAAATCCGTTCGTCGAGACATGGATCCTTTGATATAGTGATCGATTTCGTTGATCGATTCATCCAACTCAACATATCAACGTCATCCCCTCTTGCCTTCTTTTTCCGAACCCTATAATAACTCATTTGCATTCATTTGGTCACAGTTCTTCTTTTTTGCACCAATGGGTATTTGAACAAGAATAAAGTTCGCATCGAAAAAATTCATAGATCGAATTCTACTCTACATCCGCAATTTCTCTAAATTATTGCGGGAAAAAATTAGTGTTTTCGACGGTTAGAATGTTTACTTGTGAAGTGATTTCTTAATTAGATTGCAGAATAAGAAATT
This sequence comes from Leptopilina myrica (nomen nudum), assembly GCA_032872475.1. NCBI lineage: Eukaryota > Metazoa > Arthropoda > Insecta > Hymenoptera > Figitidae > Leptopilina > Leptopilina myrica (nomen nudum). The sequence goes on from CM065458.1 coordinate 6,158,960, forward strand.
CATTCTGTCCGTTTCATTTTCTTCCATTCGTGGGCCTATCTCTTGAAAAATGCCTCAGAGCGACTTATGTCTCGTAATTACTTTCGTTTCGCCGTGGGAGGGCTCCTCTCGCATCCCAGAGGGCATCGCGTGAATGATCGATCTTTCGATTTCTACGTCTCACTGTTCATTTTTGTCCAGCAAAGGAATCTCTGCACTTTGAAATTGAAACCCGCACGTTCTCGAGTCTATGATTTTTTAATCGTTTCTCAACATCTCTTGTATCGCACATACTATTTATAGATATTAAAAATTCAGAGAAAGAATTAAGAAAGTAAAAGTATTATGCTGACAAACATTTTAAATCCTTGGAGAAAGATTCTGGGTAGTTACTTTTGAAATAATTGCACGACAATATCTAAATCTGTATATTGATCCAAGGAGAAGAGCAAATAAATTTCTATTAATCGGAATGGAAAAAAAAACCGGTATTTCCATGTAAATCTCACGCTAAAAAATCAAGGTTATAAATTGAGACAGGCCTCTTGGTTTATAATTATGTTTAAAATGTGCCACTTATCGTTTGCCACATTTCGCTCACAGCAATCACGAAACTGCAGTCGTGACACACAGGATGTGTGTTTTACAGCGTGAACGTGGCACATGAAGGTATAAAGTTAAAATGCAGTAAGGAGGTAAAAACCAGTCCCCCGTGCCAATCACGATGATCAGAACACGAGATGCTGTACGACTCTATCCCAAAGCAGCCATTACACGAGTCATCTGTGTATTAGTTCTTTCTCTTTTTCCTCCATCCGCATTCTTACCTTTGTAAACTACCGACCCGATGACATTGTTATATCGTTTGTCTTTTAACACCAAATCTTAATCGCTCTTTCGTAACACACAACTTGTTGGGTATTTTTTCCTCCTCTGAACGTCGATGAGTCTGTTTTCAACCGTTTCACGATATTCGCACTGAAGGGAAAAATTAGATAAAGAGTGACAAAATTAAAAATGCTGCATATTTTTTTGTATTAAGAAGAGTTTTGTTCGAACAAAGTTGTAGCGAGTCCTCTTAATGTTTTTTTTCTGCGATCGCGAGTTTGCTTAACAGAAACTCATTGGCAAGTTGAAAGTGCGCTCGTATAATAGGAATGAAGCATGTAAATTTTCAGTCCAAGTACTTAAAAGCGATTTAACGAAAGTTGCAAACTGGGAAAACTTTGGTCGTGTAACTTTCCTCGTTGTCTATATCCGCACGTACATGTATGTATATAAAAGCACACCTAACTGGATTTTAAGATTGAGTCATTATATAGTTTTGTCAAGAATTCAAGTTTGCGCTCGACAGAATTTTAGGTAGCCCTCTCCTTGTCTTGACTATATTTATTTATAGAATAATAGTCTGCGTTAAATGTGCGGATAAAAACGATTTCTTTGCCTACGTCTCAATTAATCGTGTTGTGTGTGTGTGTGTGTGTGTGGACCACCTGCTTGACACGATCAAGAAATTGCGGTTCAGCCCGACAAATAAAGTGTGTGGTCCACATTTTGTGGTGAATCAACTAAACCCAAAGTCTTGTGCGCTATCTCTCTTTCTCCTTTGCGTATTAGCTATACTTTACGAGCGCGCGTAATTTAGATTCAAATCAGCGTTTTGTTTCTCTAGAGATTGTAGGCTGTACCGCAAAAAGTGATTCACAGTGCAGAAGTCCAGTTTATTTAGATTAACGGCGTGATTTCAGTACTTTAATGAGCACTTAATGAATATGAAACTATGTTGATAAAGTTGAAATTTGATTCAATTTGGAGTGGAATTGGTAATTATTATCATACAATTAAGGGTGAAGTTTATGCCATTCGTAATTGACAATTGAAACTGAAGACTTTTTTTCACGATTTAAATACTATTTTCTAGGAATAACTTGTGTTCCATTTCTTGAAGCGATTTGTTAAACGTCAATTTATTTAGAAAAAAAAATTAGTTCCAAGTCTCTGGAAAAATTGGAGATATATTCTCCACTTGCGAACGCCAAGGTCACCGCTAGATGGCTCTTCAGTTAACAAAAACAGATTTCTCGCCACCTAGCGACGATCCTGGCGTTCTCAGGTGGAGAAAACCATTCTATCCTTCTCAACAATTGTTTTTAATGCACAAGAATTATTTAAATTGACTGAACATTAAAAGTTAAAACAAATTAAGTGGCAAGAGTGCGAAAAGTAATTTCCCTTTTGTTTCTTGAAGAACTGCGCGCGTTAGTTTTAGGGTCCTCCACTCCTGTTTCTTTATCGTTTAAAGGAAAAAGATTAAAATGATCAAAGAATATAATATACACAAAGTAAACGATGTGGGGCACCTCTAATCGTGTATACTGGTGGAAGATCGCGAGTCTATATCCTCGAAGGTCCCTGGAGACTGCTATAAATTACTGGTTAATATCTCATAATTACCGAGCCCAGCGAGACTTCAGGAATGCCATGGCACAACTCAGCATGTAGGTATGCGTATAGTCCTGCTCTTCTCTGATATAAAGAGGATAAAAAGAACGAGATAAAAAGTGAGAGAAATTTTTTCTGCCAACTCCAACCTGGACACTATAATTTTTCTTTATCAAAAAAAAAATATATATATATATATACCAACTCTTCTCTATGTAGAAGAAAAGGGAACTTTAAATGCTTCACTTTTCGACAAATAAATAAACACACGCGATGAAAAAAATTTGCAAAATTAAATTACCTTTCAGTGAGAAGTAATAAATATTTTAATTAGTGGAAAAACCGTATTTCCTTCTTGTCTAAATTTATCCCTTCTTTTTCTTCTTTCAAAGTTAATTGTTTAGACAATTTTATTTTATTTCAGTCTTTAATTGATTTGATTTTATTTAATGTTCCTAAAGTTTCGAACGTTCAACTTCAAATGAAGAATATTTTTTTACTTCTTTAATTTGCATTTACTTGGAAAAAAATTATATTAATATAATTTTTTCCAAGTAAATGCAAATTAAAGAAGTAAAAAAATATTGAGAATTAATTTGTTTTAATCTAAGTTTTAACAAATTAATTCTCAACTAAATATTAAATTAATTATTTAATTATTTATTTATTTTATTTCTTTTTTAATTTCAATTATTTTTCTTTTTTTGACAGTAATTTTCAAAAGCATTTAAGGTAAAAAAAAATTTCGTTCATTTGAACGTTCGAAACTTTAACCACATTTAAAATTTAAAAAAAATGAAATAAAACATAATTTATGAATAGATTGATAAAATTCAATTAATTAATTAATATTAGCGAAAAAAGAGAAATGTTTCTAATTTCTATATATCTTGAGAAATTTCTTTCATTAAAAGATGAAAAAAAATATCTTTTACTGCCGAGATTGTCTCCAATTCGTGAAGTTTGTCCCTGTTATTCTCAACAAAGAACGACTTTTGTCAAGTCGACTATTGTGTGCGGGGAAAAAAATAAGGAAAAAAATAAGCCCTTAAAATGTGGAAGACATTCAAGATTGGAATAAAGGCCCTCCTGAGAAAGTGCATTAAATTCTCTAAGTGCAAGCATTTAATTTACATATAGTTAGCCAAATTTGTTTTCCATTTAAGTACAATTTATTATTTTTTTCTTGTTTTACTCTTCTTTCTTAAAACTGCAAAATTATCGAAAATTACAACAAAAAAAAAATATTCCTCTTTTTTGTATCTACGAATTTAGTTTTCATTATTCAAGAAATTTTCGTTACAAAAAAATTCAATTTTCTTGAAGAAAAAAAATTTTGTTTTTCTCATGTTTGTTCTATAAACCCAAAGGATTTTTCGGGTGGCCACAAAATTTTTGTCAGTAAAATCAGGAAAATGACATAAAAATGTTTTTTCATGGATACTAAAAAAATTGAGACTTTTTCAAAATTATTTTCAAAAATTGCAAATTTTTCGACTCTCTTCTAATGTTGCAACAAAATGACACATTTTTGGTATAAAATGCAACTTTCTTCTATTTTTATAGTGTGAAAAGTAACATATTTCCCTTAAAATTTAATTTTTTTAAAAAGATTTTACCAGATTTTGATTAGAAATTTTAAAAATTATTAAAATTCATAAATTGTACTCACGATTTTCTAAAAAAATCTTACATTTTTCTGTAAAAAGAATTTTCATTTTAAAATGTATTTTATTTGAATATATTGTAATTGAATATTAAATTCATGCATTTTAAGAAATAAATTTTGAAAAAGTTTTCAAAAGTTTCAAATTGAAATTATTTATTTAACAAGTTAATAACTGAATTCAAAATTCAAAAACTTTGAATTTTTTTAAAAAAATTTCGCAATAATTCAATTGTTTTCATAAATAATAATTTTTTTTTGCACGCCTGAAATTCTTCTATAATATAAAATAAAAATTAACATAATTTCAAGTTTCAACAATTTTCGAGTTTTGAATTACGATTTTAAATATTTAAATATTTTTAATTAACAAATGAATGAATTCAATTTGAATAAGAACAAAGTATAGAGAAAGATTGGCACTACGTTCAAAATTATTTTTATATAATAATTTTATTTTTACGTTCAAAATTTTTTACAAAAAGAAAAGGTATAAGGAAACCAATATCCCGTGTATAAAAAAATAAAAAAAAAGGTCAGTCGCTTAAAAAGTTATTTTGTATATGATTTTTATATACTATTGCTCGTGATGAAACAAGTTTATCATTGGCAATGGGAATCATATTCTTTATCTGCAGTTGCTAAGCAGCTTAGATTTGATTTACTGTTGCGATATATACAACTCCGACATACGATACGAATATTATAGTTTTCTGAACTTTATCTATGTCACATTGTTTATTTTTTTCCTTATCTTTATGTCGACTCTATCTGAATTCGCATCTTGACCGATCGAACAGAAAGATGTTTCATTCTCAACAGCGCGTGAAATTGTAACTATATATATTTGATTTTTACTATGTGTTCCTTGAAAAATTTCCAACATTCGAATCTTCTTTCTTTACCTACGAATAAAAATAATATTATGTCTTTTTCTAATAATAATTATTAGTGTAATTCAGATCTCGAATATTTTTTAATAAATTATTATTATTTTTTAATTGATTGTTTATTATTATTATTTTTTAATAGATTGTTTATTATTATTTTTTTTTATTAGATTGTTTATTATTATTATTTTTTAATAAATTATTTGATTAATAATTCCTTTTTTTTATCTGTTTCAGGTAAGTTGAAAATTCTCTTCTCCGATGATATAATAGTGAGCTCGGCCTCTCCGGTGAGTGAATTACATTTCTCATTGATAAGAAACAAACGAGAGATAGCAGTTTCGATATCAAATGGAAGTCGTGTTGCATTTTTACACGAAAGAAACTTGATTCATTGTAGAGTTCCCTTCAAGCTCCCTATGTACATTTATATATATATACACATTAGGCCGAATATACATTTTATACATTTAAACACAAGTACAAAGAGATACAAATATCCCTTTGAAGAAAAAAAAAATTTATCTCCAACTGATATAACTTTAAAATTGACTCTTAACACGATTTACGCAATTTCCCCTTTTCTTGACACGCAAAATTTACATCACACCTTTATACACTTTTAAGCGCCCGTAAAAAAGAACTTCTCCATAGGAAACTGGATTTCTTATCGTGTGCTTCTCGAATTGATCAAGACATTTGTAAAACAGTAAAAGTCGCATTTGAAAATAGTATCCGTACGACGAAAAATTTAATTCAATTTTGGTTTATAATTTTTTTTTTTTATTTTTACGTAAAGCACTTATATGAGGAATTTTTAATAACAATAAATGTGTGTGTATATTATTATTATTATTGCGATGCGCCACCATCTTTTTTTTATTTAAAACGAGAAACATAAATCCTTGCGGTTAATCGTCAGCATAATCGGTTTCCTCTACTGTTTTACTGGTCGTATAAAATCCATACATATATATATACCACAAAATAAGTCACTTTGGTTTATCTCGTTTTTTTATGAAGAGAGAAACGCGTTTACCTCCATAAAAATTGTCAAGTGCTTTTGACGATAGTTTTGCGGTTGATTGGTTCATGTTCTCATGTTAATATGTCTACTGCATATATTATATTGTGAGAAAATTCCGAATTGAAAAGCTCATGTCATTCGTGAGTGCGCGATGAAAAAAAAATTAGAGAGAAAAAATTTATTTTAATCATTCATTTTAAATGGGAAAATTTTTCTTTTCAATTAAAAATTGTTTATCGAAATGAATTTTATTTTTTTTTGCACGACTGTTGCTGTTGTGTGATTTATATCAGAATTTAATAAATCATAGAAATGTTTGAAAAATTTAGTTATGATTTGAATTAACTTTTTACTTGAAAATAAGTTTTTCACGTCAATTTTGAACTTTGGTGAAGTTCATAACGTTTATAGTCAACGATTTCTGATGAAAAATATTTTTTTATGCAATTTTTAATAAATTTTTGTACAGAAAATAATACGTTTTATTTTTTGAATAATGATTTAGAAAAAAAAAATTTCAAAAATTCAAAAATTGCAATAAAATACTTAAAAAACATTTATTTTTAATTAAATTTTACAAAATTCAAATTATTCAATATCTTTCAAATTGAATATAGTTCGAAAATTTAATTGGAAATATTATTCAAAAGTAATTTTTAAATAATAATTTTTTTAATATCAAATAAAATGACTAATGAAGTGTTTTAGAATTATTTTTAGCAATTTGGAAAAAACATTGTGTTCAGAATTTTTCATTAAAATTCATCAAAAAATTAATTAGTATTTTTAAATTATACAAAAAATTCTTTTAAGAAATTCTATTACTTTCAAAAAATTACAAATATTTTCAAAAAGTTAGTTTAAAATTTTTCTATTTTAATTTTTTAAGCTTCAATTATCATCGAACAAAGTTCATAAAAGTTATAAAAAGTCAATGTCTTAGATTTATTAAAATTTCAGAGAATTTATAGTTCTACTTGTAATTACAATTCTTGAAAAATTTCATTTTTTTTATTTAGGATTTTTTCAAAAATTCTATAAAAAAATATTTAATAATTAAAAGATTTTAGCAAATTTCAATTGTTTGGAAATTTTTTCAATTATATCTAAAAAATACTAGGTACTATTTATCTTTCAAAAATTATTCTAAAATATTTTCAAAAAGTTATTTGTATGAATTTATTTTTTATAATATTTTGAAAATATTATGCCTTAATAACTTTTCGAAAAAAAACACCAAAAGTTACAATTTATTATCAAAAATTGATTTTTTGTATTTAAATAATTGCGGATTTTAAAAAATCTTTTAGAAATTATATTTTAAATAAATTATTTAGAGATCATGTTTAGTTGAAAATTATAGAAAATAATTGAATCCAATTAATTGTAAATTTTGGAAATTATTAAAATTCATAAATTTTACTCATTTTCCGTAACATCTCATATTTTTTTAAATTTAAGCTTGAAGATTTTTCATTAAAATTTTCGAGAAATCAATTATTTTCTAAATTTGCTACGAAATTTCGTCTAAAGTTGATTTTCAAAAATTTTATAATAGAATTCTTGAAAAAAATCAATTTTTAATTAAATTTTACAAAAATTCAACTATTCAAAATCTTTTTAATTGTATATTTTGAAACTTAAATGTTTTCATATATTTTCATATAATTTATTAATATTTCATTGGAAATATTAAAAAGTAATTTTTTTATTTGACATAGTTTATTGACAAAAAAAAAAAATTGAAATCTCTCTTTGTGTCATCGAACAGAGAATGAAAAACTAATGATGATTGTATAATAGATGTATATATATATATATATATATATATACGCAATTATTGAGGAAGAATGGGAAATTGAAAATAAATTCTTAAGAATGGGCGGTCGAAGGCCACCCAGAATATTGACAGCTCTCGCACTAAATATTCAATTATTGACTCGACTTTGAAGGACCCATTCACTCAAAGTGAGTCCTTAAGACACCTGATTGCTTTTCTCCTCACTTTTCATTTGAAATTACACAGTTTCCGGTGGTCCAGATTCGACACGCCTCCCACTGATTCGCTTTACGATTTTTGGCCCCATTGTTCGCCTGACATTCGTCTTTATACATAAAGTATTACTTCTTTTTTTTGGAGATATTTCTTTAACTTAGCTACTTCTTTCCACCGGGTTTTCCACCTCTTTTCTCCTTTTTTTTGCCTTTATGTGTTAATAATGCTTAATTTTTGACAACCCTTACTTTTTGGGTAAAGTTTCTATTTTTCATGCTCGTTTTTATGCGAAAGAATTTTATTAACATTTTTTGCTTTAAATATATAGTTAAATTTCTGTGGGAAAAAATTTTTATTTGTGAAAATAACTGATTCTGTGGAGAATTTGGTAAACATTATTTCGAGAAAAAAATTATATTTAAATTTTAATTTTTAATCAAAATAATTAATTAATTAAATAATTAAAATTGAAATTCCCCTTGTATACACTGGTATATATTTCACAAACGTAAATAATGCAACGTCGTCTCAGAGACTAAAAACTGTCAGTTTATTACTTTTGCTCCGCGAGAGACATTTTTTATTGCAGAAAAAAAAGTTTAAAAAGTCTCGAGTGAGAAGAAATAATCTGCAATATCACACACAGTAGTGTCTAATGTCAGGAGTTAATCTTCACATCCTGTCGCACTCTCCATTTTTATTTATTCGCTAAAGATTTTTTGCCAATCTTCAATTTGCTCTATTCGCTTTTTTCGGAGATTGCGACCTTGAAATATTGACGGAGAAAGATTCTCTTTTAGTTTTACTTTTTCATTCTGAATTCTATACATTTCGGATAAAGTTCTTTGTCTTAACATTTCTTTTTGTAGATTTTTATGAAAAAGATATTTTATATAAATAAAGTATTAAAATATTTTGAATAAATAAATAAAATATGTTTCGTATTTTGATCTATTTTTCTTTGGAGTTCGAATAATATTTTTTCAATAAATATACTATTTAATTGTAAAAAGTTCTTGAGGGATAAAAATGGGGGTTTAGGTTGTCCACTTGAGAACGCCAAGGTCGCCACTAGGTGGTAGTGAAAATTCCTGGAAGGAACTGAACTGACATCTTGCGGTGACCTTGGCGTTCGCAGGTGGAAAGAAGCGTCTCCATATTGAATGACAAAATGTTAGTCAATATTCGTAAATTCTATAATTGATTTTAATTTATATATTTATAAATATAATATATTGAATCTAGAGAGTTTGTCCCAATGATAAAAAAAATAAAATGGTATAATTTTTTGATTGAATTAAAAAATAAAAATAAATAGAAATTGTTTGTTTGCTTAATTGAATGATTTGAACTAATTGAAGGGACGTAAATTCCGTTAATTATAGTCGTTTACACCTCCGCGAGTCCAGAATCAACGAGAGCTGTACCTTCCTCAGAGTATATGCAAAGGTGTCAGATAAGCCCTTAATTATCCCGACATTCAATGCGTTTTAATTAGACTCTCTCTCTCTCTGAGATTTACGCCTTTTCATCGCTAAGACAAACCGGAGTGCGTTTGTCATCTTGTATAATCACTTTAAGGGTGACACGTTTTGCCCTTAATTTTCCTAGAATACCTTTTGGATTTCACTTTAGAATTTCTAATTAAAGTTTTTTCTGTTTCTTCCGTTTTTCTTCTAGAATTTATAAAGTCACTTTTTAAATGAAGAAAAAAATTCCAAATAAACTTAGAAAAACAAAATTACAGCTCATAGTGTGCGGGAAAGAAATATTAAGTTAATAATTTTGAAAAAAAATAAAATCTAAATTAAAATTCTCTCCAAGTGGTAGAAATTAAAGAGATTTTTTTTGAAGGGGAGAAAATTTTTTTTTGTTGGAACTTTACATTGAGTGTGCTTTTTCTTATACATTCTACTCCTCTCATCTTGACTTTTAATAAGAAATGAAAAATGACACACGCGGGAATAATTTTATGTGATAAAAAATGTTCACAGTAGATCAGGTGATTTGAATAAAGTCCAGAATATCAAATTCGTTTAATATTATATATATATACACATCGGAGACTCTCAGGATTAATATTAAGCGAGGCTCTTGTCTCTTCTTGGTAAATATTGATGGTCAGACCGGCTGACTTGGTAAAATGTTATCAGAAACGTTTTATCAATTTAAACATACACCTGAATGTAAAAGGTATATGTGTTTGAAATTAAATTGAAAATGAACATAAAGTTTAACAAAAAAAAGTGTTGAAAAATGTAGAGAAACTTGAAATAAAAAAAGAAAAGAAGAAAATTGTTAAAAATCATGCTTTTTTAAAATTTACATTATACATTTTTTCTGGTACTTGTTTTTTGGGAATGAAAAGAAAAAACTATTTTATAATATAAGCAACAAAAAAATAGGTATTTTAATTTTTTTTTCTGAAGAAACTTTTTAATATATTTATAAAATTAATAACTATTTTTTGTTTAATTAACAGTCTTTATTTTTATTAAAATTATTATGTGGCTAAAATTCCGACAGTTTAAATAAACGAAATTTTCTTTTACCTCAAGTATTTAAAAAAATTGCCAACCAAAAAATAAAATGATTTGAAATTAAATAATATTTAGTTTCGAATTAATTTGATTCCATTTTACAAATCTCAAAAATAGATGAACTTGAAAAGATTTTAAATAAAATTTTATAAAACTTCAATTTTAAATGAATTTATAATTAGAAAATTTTAGAGAATTTAGATTTTTGGAGAATTTTATAATTCAAATTCCTGGTACAATTTAGTTAAAATTAAAAAATTTTCAATGCATATTTAACAAATTATTATTGAGAATGGATTTACAGAATAATTTTAGTTTAAAACAATAAAAAAATTAAATTTTCGAGAAGTTACAAATATTTGCAAGAATTTGATTATTTTCAATAATTTCAAAAAAATTCTCATTATGATTTCAATAATTATCTTTATAAATAGGAAAATTCTTCGACGAAGTTCAATTATTTAAAAAAATTTAAGTAAATTTCTTGGGAAAATTTTTATTATTTTTCAAAATTTTTCAAAAAAATGCAATTTTTTAAATGAACTTCAATGAAACTGTTCGTTAACATTTAATTACTTTCTATGAATAATAAATTTTTCACGCACGAATTAATTAATTTGAGAATTTTTTTTTTAATTTCTTAGCAATAATTCAATTATTTTCAACATTTTTCAAATAAATTTCAGAAAGCATAAAATTCTTCAGAAAATTTAATTAGATCAAATCTATTAAAAAAAATATATATATTTATATTTGCTTTATAAATAGCAAAATTCATATATTGAAATTCAATTATTTTCAAAAGTCTTCCAAATAAATTCAAATGTTTTAGAGAAAATTTAATAAAATTCTTCGCAAATATTTAATTCTTTTTACAAATAATATAAATTCTACAGGAAATCTTTAATTTCAGAATTTTTTAAATAAATTTTTTTTGGAATAATTCAATTATTTGCAAAAAATTTTCATAAGAAATCAAGTATATTCTTAGAAATAACAAAAAATTCTTCTCCACAATTATCAATTAATTTCTGTTAAAATTTTAAATAATAATTGAATATTAAAACTTAAAAGTATTATATAGTATGAATGTTTAGAATATGTATTAAATTTCAAGAGGTTTTTAATTACAATTTTTAAAATTTTGTTTATTATCTAAAATATTTTAAAATTATTTTTTCCAACTATTTTAATTTTATTATGTTTAATTAATATCAAAATGGTTATGATTTTAATTACAAATGTAAAAATTTTTTAATAACCAAAAGTTTGTCTAACAGAATGAAAATTGAAAAAAGGAAGAAAAATACCCTTTTTTTAATATTTAAAAATTAAAAATACTTTGAGGACAAGAAAATCACATACAGGCAAATAATTATACTGAATTCGCTGTTGGGAAAATAGATTCTTTTTTCCCCTCTTGAAAAATTACAACAACTCATCGTCGTCATTATATACATATTATAATTCTTGATTAGATATATGAAATTAAGTAGTTCATCACTTTGAAAAATAAGCGCTTCGCCTTGTTGAAGGGCGTGCGAATTCAGTGCGAATTAGTGTGAAGAGAGCTTATTGTAGCGCAGGTGAAGTTGTTTAAAAAAAAGGAATATTAGCGCCACGCGAGTTACAAGAGTGTTAATTAAGAGATCCCCACTCTCTTTTCTGTGTTTTTTATTTTATTTTATTTTTTTTTTTGCGGTTCCCGTTATTTCGAATCCCAGCGAATTTACACGAGTGCCAAATACATGTTTTCACCTGTGGTTTCAAATGTATGTTTCTTTCTGGGGGTATGCAACTGAAAAATTCCTTGCATCTGTTTATCTCTCTTTCTTATTTTATATTTTATTTTTCTTATATATATTTATCCACCAAGTTCCACTCTTGAGTGAAAAGCGCATAATATATAAAGTATTCAAGTAACGTATAAGAATTTTATTTCTCCACGTACTTTTATTGTTTTTATGTTGATGAATTTTTTACCTGTACCCCCCTATATGCAGAATAAGAAATAAGTTTCTTGCTTTTCTTATTGTTTTTCAAAATTGGTTTTTTATTTTCGGATATTTTTTTTCTACTCAATGGCCTCGGACTTTTGGGACTTTTGACTTTTAATAGAACTTCGCTTTTTGTTTTCGAAAAATTATTCAAAGTGTGTAGAAGATGTTAAGAATATTTGTATTAAAATCTGCAAAAATACTTTTCTTTTTCTTATGACACATTTTGGAAATTTAAATTTATTAAATAATTAAAAGCTGCAAAAATATTTTTCTTTTTCTTATGACACTTTTTTGAAAATTAAGTTTATTAAATTATTAAAAGCTGCAAAAATATTTTTCTTTTTCTTATGACACTTTTTTGAAAATTAAGTTTATTAAATTATTAAAAGCTGCAAAAATATTTTTCTTTTTCTTATGACACTTTTTTGAAAATTAAGTTTATTAAATTATTAAAAGCTGCAAAAATACTTTTCTTTTTCTTATCACAATTTTTTGAAAATTAAATTTCAATTCAGAATTTAAAAATCAAAGTTTTTTGGCAGATATCAATTACAAAAATATAAAGTATTTGAAATGAGATCATATGGTTGCAAATATATATATAATTATTTTTTTTGGGACTTGGAAGCATTATTTTTACAGTGTACTCGAAAGTTGATAGTTTCGCGATTGTTTGATCAACGCGGGGGAAAAAAAGCCACCACTGTTATGTCTGTCTGCTGTAGGTACCCGGGCATTGAGAAACTGATAAATGATTCTCAGCAGACGTTTCAGCCTTGATGTTTAATGGCAAGTACACGCGAGAAACTTATCAAACAAATGGACATTCGACGTATTCAGACAAAATGAATTTTAATTTCCAATCAACTTAAAACACTTGCACTTGATATACTGTATACGTTAAAGCACTTTTATTAATTCTTTTCACAAATTAATTTTTATTTTTTTTCCAAACTGGGTTTTTTGCTTTACGAACTTTTAAATAAATGAGCTTTTTTAACTGTTATTTATTTATTTATTTATTTCCGTATTTAGGCGATAAAATAAATTTTTAATTAAAAAACACTCAATTATTTACGAATTTTTGATAAATTTTTTTACAATAATTCAATCACTTTGCGGAAATTTTAAATTTTTCTAAAAATCAGGGAAAAGAAGGGAAAATATGAAGTATAATTTTCTAATAATAAAAGTAATAATAATAATAATAAGAAAACTAATAATAGTAATAAAATGTCTACGTAGTTTTTGTATTATAATTTATGTACTAATAATGACTAAATAAAATTTATTGGTTTTTTATTTCCTCTACTGCGCATATTTTTAGATCCTATTTATTTGTGCATTTAAAGTTTACGGTTTCTAAAACGGCACACCGAACGGTAGAAATATGGGAAGTAAATAAAAAATAAAATACAAAATATTTCCAAATAGTATATTATATGTGCAGTGAAATAGAAATTTATCGGAATTGAATAATCGATTTCTCGATTATTATCCAATAAACTTGTGCGGATCGTTGGAAAAAATGTTATTTGAATTGAAAAAGTATTTATTTGTCTAAAAAAAAAAATATTTATTTCTACTAAAAAAAATTTATTTGCATTAAGAAATAGTTACTTGTATTAGAAAAATTATATTTGTATTAAGAAATATTTATTTGGATTAAAAAATATTTATTCGCATTAAGAAATATTTATTTGGATTAACAAATATTTATTTGCTTTAAGAAATATTTATTTGTATTAAAAAAAAATTTTTTTCTTATGTGGCTAAAGTTACGAACGTTCAAATAAACGAAATTCTTTTTTGAATATTGCTATACAATGAAGAAAAATAATGGAAAATAAACAAAATTTAGTTTAAAGTCATTTTGTTTTAATCTAAAAAATAATTTTGTAAATAAAAACACAAATTAGAAGAAGTAAACAAATATTGTCCTTCATTTGAACGTTCGAAACTTTAGGATCATTATTTCTATTAAAAAATATTTAGTTGCATTAAAAAAATATTTATTTGTATTAAAAAATATTTGGGTTTACAAAATAACAAAAATTTTGAGGAGACATCAATAACTGTATATAAAGAAAATAGAAACCAAATATTCTCTCTTGCAAAATGAAACAAATTGCCCGAAATGGAAAATAATGTTTTCAAATGAATTTAAATTTTATACAAATGTAAGTCAAGATTAAAGTGATGGGCACACACAGAAGAGATGGAAATGAATCGACAAAACCTTCGAACAGATTCTAATAATATTGTAATATATTGAGAAGCCTGATTTGTATGTTTTATACAACAATAAGGTTCATTGGACGATAAAACGCCTGATAAACTCGCTCCGATGCATAATCTAATCGCTCATTTCAAGTCTAAATCTCACCTATCCAATGATCAACATATATGTAAAACTAAAGGTCCGCCTAAACTTTGCTTCACTCAAATATTCTCTCTATCAAAAATTATTCCACCGCACTCAATTTTCAAATTAAATCTCCCCCAGAGAGAAAAAAAAAGATTTCCGGCGACTTTTTTTTTACCGTAGAATTATAAATCAAGAGAACAAAGATACATACGCTCTTTCTCTCGAAAAAAAGAGAGGTAATGACCCTTTATTTTAGCAAAATTTAATTTCTTTTTTTTTTATTTTTCGTTGTGAGCAAAGTAGATGGATTCTTTATGAATGAATCATCAAGTCGAGGCGATGGTATATCACGCGATGACGTGCGAGTGCTCTTCAAATAGGAGAAAAAGAAGCAATTTCCACCTTGGAGCAATATTTCGACAGTACTGATCCCCACGCTATATAATAATTCTAGCATCTCCTGACACATATCGTTCTTTTGCCTTATTGTTCAACATATTTCATGCAAGGACTAAAAACTTATTTCTTCACTGAAAAATATGCTCTCTGAATAAGTTATAAAGCAAAAGGATTCTTTTTTTTTTATTTTTATGCAAATTGGTAAAAATAACAAGTTGTTTCTACTATTCATAAATAACTCTCACACACACACAGACAGAAAGAGGAAACATGCGGAATAAAGAATTTACTTTTGCGCGGGACAATATCGTAAAGAAGGAAAAGAAAAAAATTTTCTGCTCCTAGGAAAAAAATTTGGTTCACAAAATTGCTTATGGGTGGTAAAATTCTGGTAAATTAGTACGACATGTATAATTTTTTGCTATTTTTCCCCAAAGTGGAAGGAAATTAGAGTCGAGAAAATAAATGCATATATATAGGAAAAGATGTGGATAAGAAAAATTTCGCGTATTCGTAAAGTGAAGGCAAGTTTCCAGAAATAGATTTTGAATGTTAAATATACTTCATGTTTAATAAATATTTTAAAAAATTTTTCCTTTCTTTGAATTTTTTTTTCTTTAAACTTGTCTATTTAATGGACTTGTCTAATTTAATTTTTATACAAAAAGACGTCCAAATAAGTCAAAGTAGTAAAAAAATGTATTTGACTCAAAAAATCGATAACTTGACTATTATCAAATAAATATTTACACGATTCAAATAATTTTTATTCTCTTCAATCTATTTTTAATGGTACTTAAAATCAATATATTGTTAAACTTTATTAAATTAATATTTTAATAAATAAAAATTTAATTAAATTTTCAATGAATTGTATTTTGATTTTTAAGTAAATTAAAATTTAGATTAATTAATTTTTTCGTTAATATTTACAATGCAATTTTTAGACCATTTTTAGAAAACAATATGCTACATCTAAACTTCTGTTTTATTTTTTTTTCCTTAAATTTCAAAGCGGTTTATAATTAGAATTTGTTTTAAATAAATATATTTCAAAGAGATTGGAAAGAAATTTTTTTTTTGAATTATTGAATTCGAAAAATGTTTGAATTGAAATCATTAAAAATATTATGTAATTTCAAATGGTTTTCAAATTAAAATTGTTTAAAAAAATTCAATTTCAAAGAGCTTTAATTTGAATTTTTTAAAATAATTGAATTCTAAACGACTTAAATTTTTATAAATAATTCAATTTTAAATAACTTAAATTTAAAAAAAATTGATTTTTAAATTGTCTTAAACTAAAATTGTTAAAAATGATTGAATTTAATAGTGTTAATTGAAATTTTTTAAAGTATTTGAAATTTAAAGGATTGAAAGTTTTATAATTAACTGAATTTCGAAGAGTTTTAAATTGATATTGTTAAAAATAATTTAATTTCGAAAGGTAAAAATTTTTATAGAAAATTGAATTGTAAAGGGTTCAAAATTTTTAATTTTATAAAAAATTAAATTTAAAATAGTTTTCAATTTTAATTGTTAAAAATAATTGAATTTTTAAAGTTTTAAATTGAGAGTTTTTCAAAATAATTGAATTTGAATGGATTTTAAATTATAATTTTTATAAATAACTGAATTACAAAAGGAACACAATTCTAATTTTTGTAAATAATAATGGAATTTCAAAGACTTTTGAATTGAAAATTGTTAAAAATAATTGAATTTTTAAAGTTTTAAATTGAGAGTTTTTAAAAATAATTGAATTTGAATGGATTTTAAATTATAATTTTTATAAATAACTGAATTACAAAAGGAACACAATTCTAATTTTTGTAAATAATAATGGAATTTTAAAGACTTTTGAATTTAAAATTGTTAAAAATAATTTAATGTTATAGATTTTAAAATTGAAATTGCTAAAAATAATTGAATTTCAAAGACTTTTGAATTGAAAATTGTTAAAAATAATTGAATAAAACATATATTTCAATTCTAATTTTTGTTAAAAATAATTAAATTGTATAAATTTTAAAATTGAAATTGCTAAAAGTAATTGAATTTCAAAGACTTTTAAATTCAAAATTGTTTTAAAATAACTGTATTACAACATATTTTTCAATTCGAAATTTTGTTAATAATAATTGAATTGCAAAGATTTTAAAATTAAAATTGTTATAAATAATTGAATTTCAAAAAGTTTTAAATTGAAAATTGTTAAAAATAATTGAAGTACAAAATGTTTACAATTCTAATTTTTATAATTATTACTTGATTTTCAAAGATTTAGTAATTAGTATTGATAGAAATAATTGAATTGCAAAGATTTTTAAATTAGAATTGTTAAAAATAATTAAATTGAATGTCGAAGGGTTTTGAAATTTTTATTTTTGAAAATCGTTTAATTTCAATAAATAGAAAATTTTGGTTAATGATTAAATTTCAAAAGCAATGAAAAAGAAAAAATCTAAACAATTCAGTTTTTGTAAAATTTAAATTCAAATTTTATTGAAATTCGTTCTTTATTAGTAATTTTTTGAAATTATTTACCAATACAGAAGCAAAAAGTTTGGTTAGTAATTTAAATTAGAAGACATTTTTCTACATTGTTTATAACTGTATATTTATTAAAATTTAGATGCTATAGAGTAAAATTCCTAATTACAGAACATTTCGTCAACATTCACCAAAAGTAGAAATCAAATAAAAATATTTATTCCCCGAATTTGTTTGTTTAAAAAAATAAAAAAAAATAAAAAATAAAATAAATAAATCGATGCTACATCTCTGCGCCTTCTTAAATCTAATCGAGTTTCGGTGCTCTCATTCGTTTTGTCTTATTCTCGAAAGGGAGGCATCGCATCGCCAAGGGAACGGATCTTCTGGAAAAGAAGGGGACCCACAAAACTCTGCGCGGTGTATAGAGGGGAAAAAGGTTGATTTTAAGGGGTATTAGTCATTTGAGACACCGCCTTAAAGTCTTGTTCCTCTTCTTGGACCATTCCTCCTCACTGAAGCTGTCCCTCGCGATGCACTCGCTGCACGGTCTTCGGTATTATTTACATTGGAATCTTGATCAATTCCTGCCTAGAGTTCTCCAAATGTTTTTCTTCTCACGGTGTACCTTCTTCTTCTTCTTCTTCTTCTCCTTCTACTTCTTCTCTTTCTCCCCCCTTTAAAAAAAAAAGAAAAAAAAAATTCTGCGATCCCAATGGAATTCGCTCGATTCTTGATATCACTCTCAAACGGATATTTACTCTCAATTCTAGGCCAATCGGATTATAAACTCAAATGCGATACACCAGTTCAGAGAGAGAGAGAGAGTATAACCCAATCGGTTGGAATTTAATTTGGGGTCCCAGGAGAATTGAATTCTAGGCCGAAATGAAATTCTCTCAAGAAAGTGGATTCTCTTTTGATTTCACGGTCTCTATGCGCGCTCTATAAAGACACAAAGTGCTAGTATGTAATTAAGAGATTTTGAGTGCCTTCGGACCATTAGTGTGCGACTATTAGCAGTAATTATCGTTAATCATTAAAATTACTTCCTGCATCGAAAGACTCGTCATTGCCGATTTGGATCAAAAATCGAAGGAGAAAATATTTTTACATTAAAGGATAAAAACAGAAGAAACTAATGTTTGGATTTTTCATTTTTTTTTATTTTTATGGTACGTTGAAACACTCGTAGTGATTGTCGATTTGGATCAAAAATCGAAAGAGAAAATATTTTTACATTAAAGGATAATAAAAAAAACAGAAGAAACTATTGCTTTTGGATTTTTTTTCCCGTTTTGTTTCATTTTTATGGTGCGTTGAAAGATATAATTAGAAGTTGCAAGATGAAAAATGTTTGAGGAGACAAAAGGTGTGATGTGGTTAAGAGTAATTAGAACTCCTCTCGGTTTGGACCAATGCGGTGGAGTTAAAAGTGGCTTTTGACTCTCTCGTTAAAACATAAATTTTCTCCCTCAAATAGTGGAAGTGCAACTCGAAAAGGCAACAACTCGCTAAATCCCCTGTATTTCCGGCACGTTCACCATAAATGCAACAGCACCGCGCGCACTTGAAGAGAATCCGCACCGACGTGCAAGTACTTTATGTGCCCATCGATTTGTTCATAAATATGCAGGCGTATACGCAATTGCCTGCTCCTCCTCTCAATCTTCTCCACTCTCTTTGACACCTATTTATTCATACTTCTTTAGCTCAACGAACAATCGCACTTCTATAATACCAACAATTCGAGAAGTGCTCTCTATATTTAATTATTCGACAAATTTTATTTATCAGAAATGTTATGATTTAAGTCGTGAATGGAATTAAATTTTCAATTAAAAATATATTTTTTATCAACTTTCATTTACGGAAGAATCGAAAAAATAATTTGACCATTAATTCCCAAGGGTAATAATGCATACTTTTTTGTCCTTGGGCAATAATGGACACTTTATTAAGCTTCAGCTAAAAGGAAAATTATTCTAATGTCATGATTTCGTATTTTATATGAAAAAAGAAAAATAATAAATTTTTAAATTCTTAGAATCAATTCAACAAGTTTTAATAAAATTTTTTGATACGATTCAATTACATTCAAAAGTTTTTCTAAAGAATTTAATTTTATTTAGAAGAAAATCAATAACATTCTCCCCAATAATTTAATTGCTTTTATAAATAATAAAAATTTCACAGCAGGAATTCAATAATTTAAGAGCTTTGTTTATAAATTTTTACCAATAATTCAATAAATTTCAAAAAATTTTCAAAATTGAATTTTTTCAGTACCTATACAATTTTAAAAAAATTTCCCCAAGGATTCAATTATTTAAACATTTTTTTTAAATAAAATTCTTTGGCAACTTTCAATTCAACATTCAATTATTTTCATAATTATTAATAAAATTTTTACATGGATTCAATTATTTTTCTTGCAGTTTTTTTTTTAAATTTTTCGAAAAAATCAATTAATTAGAATAAATTTTTATCAATGTCTTCTTAGTAATTGGCAATTCTTTTTACAAATTTGGAAAAGTTTCCAATTATTTTAAAAATAGTTTTAAATGAATTCCTCGAAAAATACAATTACTCCGTGAAATTACTTTAAAAAATTTAATTTATATTCTTTTAAAGAATGGAATTATTTTCAAAAATTTTAATATAAGTTCTTTATAAAAATTAAACAAATATTTTAAAAATTTGTAATGAAATTCGATTATTTTCAATGCATATCTACAATTTTAATAAAAAATTTCCTAAAAGAATTAAAGTTTCTAAACATATTTTTTATAAGATTCTTTGCAAACATAAAATTATTTTCACAAATAATAAAATATTCACATGAATTCAATTATTTAAAACACAAATTACATTTAATTTTTCAAGAAAAATTAATTATTTGAAAAGATTTTTATAAAAATTTCCACCAGAATTACATAAAAAAATACTTTTATGAAATTTTTTTCAGAAATTCAATTATTTTTAAAAAATTGAAAAAAATTTTCAATTACTTTTAAAATATTTTAAAATCAATTCTTCGAAAAAGGCAATTATTTAAAAAAATTTTTATTAAATTCTTTGAATGAATCTAATTATTTAAAAAAATATTGATTCAATTTGTTTATTGAAATCTAATAATTATTGTCCATAAATTTTTAATTTTACTCGAAAGAATTCAATTATTTTCAAAATTTTTAATGTAATTTAATTTTTTTTAACATCTTCTATTTTAAGATAAAATTTTTTCAAACATTTTTTATAATAAAATTTTTAATTTTGTTATAACATTTACAAATTTTTTGAAAAATTTCCTTATAAGAATTCCATTTGAAAAAATATTAAATTATCGAATAAATTATTTTTGTTTTTAAAAATTTTAATAATTGAATTTTCATCAAATTTTCTAAGAAGAAGTGATTGAAAATTTAATTTAACCATCATTCAGAAGCACAATGTGCACCTCGTACGAAATAAATTTTTCCGAAAACACCGCGCGTCTTCCTGAGTACTTTTACTACTTTATTAAATTAATTATTGATTATTATTTATTAATTATTAAATATTAGTTTAATTAAAAATTAATTTATTCCTTAGAGTTAAAAATAAAACTAAACAAACTTAAGTTATTCTTATAAAATCATCTTAATCTCAAATTAAGCGAATATTTAGTCTCCATCAGTCAAAATTTGAGTATATTTGACCCGAAACGAAATGTACTTTTTGCAAGCACGCTGAATCGAAAAATTCCCTTTCAGCACAACGTGAAAAAAAAATAAGAAAGAAAAGACGCAAAGAACAAAGGGAATTTTTCGCAAAAAAAAAATAACTACAATTACAGTACAACTTTTTATTTTCCCTCAAAATTTCACGCCAAAGAATTTAGAAACATATCCTTAACTTGAGCAAAAAAAAAAGGGAATTCTTTCTCACTCGCGTAATTATTGGGTCATTAACCGAAACACAATTTTACCAATCTTCTCTCCAGTATATATGTATATACACACAGGAATGAAGCTAAAACAAATGATGACTTCTCAAGACCGGAATTCCTACTTTGTTAATTCCATCGATGCCAATTACTCATAGCGAGTAAACTTTCCCAGAGCTCAGGGCTGAATAAATCAAAGTGTGTGTATATATAAACGCGGGGATAATCGCTCGCGCGCCCAAGAGAGGAGAGAGAGAGAGAGAGAGAATGATCGTCCTCGAGACCGAGGCCATCAGCCTCAGGATGTCCCATTGAAAACTTGGGACACTCTTATTGCTGTCGAATGAAAGTAGTGTGTAACCTCTATAGATGAGTCTAGACTCAAATTGAGTGTGGATTTGAAATTTTGAAGGATGATGATGGCTCAGATATTGGAGAGATATAAAATATACTATGAGTGCCATGCCGTACATATCAGGTAGTTGTAGTGTAGTTAAATGTGGGAGCGTCTTAGGTCAGACATAATAGTCTGTTGGGCTGCAGGTTAAACTGGCGGCAGGCGAACAGGTTGGAGAGCGGGTTAAAGGAATGCCGCGGGAGTAAAAGAGAGCAAGGGACGTTTAGAGAAAGCGAAAAGATACACTTCCATCTCGCTTCTTCTTCTTCTTCTTTTCACGCTCCTTCTTCTCCCTACCACACATATAATATATCCGCAGCAATGTGGATCCAGTTCCTCTTCTTCTGAACTTCACTTTCTCTTTCTTTTTCTCGCCCCCTATCATCCCTCGCTTCTTCTTCGAGAAGTGAAAGAGAGAGAGAACCTTTCTGTCACTGTTGCTTCGTTCCAGGGCCGTAATCTCTGTCCCTTTTTTTCTCCAAAGTCCACATGTGTCTCTTGTTTGCCTTTTTTTCGCCTCAAAATGTAAAAATTGATTACATGTCTTTTTACTGCGTCTGTGTTTTTTCTGTGACACTTCTTGTGCATCATTTCTGATGGCATTATTATCAGAGGGGATAAAAGTGATGGTACTCGCATTCAGTCAGACGCGTTGATGACTTTTTATTGTGTCTGACTTGACACTGATTTTCTCCACTGGGTTTTATTAACAATATTCGCTGTGTGCATTTGAATGGTTGATTCTGCACAATTACTTGAGACTCTTTAATCGACGGTTCATTGCGGAGGATAAAAAGATGTGATCATTTTTTGTACAGTTTATGATGTTCGGGGTAAAAAGAGAGAGTCTTTATGGTTGTGAAAAGGAAAATGTTTTAAAGGATGAAAGGAAGGTTCATTTAAATTTAACTGGTAGCTGGTTATTTCACTGGTAGATTGCGAAAGTTGTAAATTGCAACGAACTGGTACCAAAAAGTGTGGATCAAACCAAAACATGATCCATAAACATTTGGCATCAGTATGATTGTGGATTATTAGCTTCCATTGACAATGCAAATCTTTTTTCTGTTTCAGGTAAGTTGAAAATTTTCCTCTAAAGTGATGTAATGATGAGCTAGGCCTCTTGGTAAGTGAACGACTTTTCTCACTGACAGGAAACAGATCAGAAATGCGGCATTTATTAAATGCTTCAAACATTTAGTCCAATTGTTAGAAGTAGAGTTTTGTTACGTGTTTACTGTCCAAACTGTCTAAACTAAATACAAAAATAATGGAACCTAACAACAAAAATGATGGAAAATAAGGGTCAAAATTTGTCACTTCTGTAAGAACCCTTCTGTTCTTACGGAAGTGACTTTGACCCTTATTTTCCATCATTTTTGATGGAACAGAAGCGACAAATTTTGACCCTTATTTTCCATTATATTTTTGTTGTTAGTTTTTTGTGTAATTAATTTAAGATCAGGTGAAGTAGGTAGCGGCGACTTTATAGAGAAATCTTCCTCTATAACTAGGTTAATTTTGTCAGAGTTGCGAATGTAAACATTTCGATGGTTCGAGCACACATATTTGGCATACCATCCGTATTAGTATCCACAAAAATGCCCGCTAATTAACAGATGAAAATAATTGTCTTCATCAATGCATTCCTCAAATTTCTCCTCTTCATCTCTAATTACCTGAAAATTATCAACGATTTCCACAGTCGATAAGTATGATTGGCCAATAATTTTTAATGAAGTTGTTTTCAATTACAATCCTTGCGGTAATTGTTTCATCCTCTAATTGTGTCTTGGTATTAATTGTTTCTTCTATTATTAATTGCGTCTTGTAGGAATTGTGTCTTCTATTAATTATTGCATCTTGTATGTATTAATTGTGTTCTGTATTAATTGCATCTTGTGTTAATGTTGTCTTCTATTAATCGCATCTTCTCTTAATCGCATCTTCTAATAATTGCATCTTGTATTCATTGCATCTTGTACTTATTGTTTCTTCTATTAAGTGTACCTTGTATTAATTGTATTAATTGTTTATTCCATTAATTGGACCTTGTATTAATTGTTTCTTCCATTATTAGTTCCTTGTACTAATTGTGTCCTCTATTAATTGCATCTTGTGTTAGTTGTGTCTTCTGTTTATCGCATCTTCTTTTAATGGTTTCTTCCATTAATTGTGTATTAATTAATACATTCTGTATTAATTGTGTTGTTTATTAATCATATCTTCAAGCAATTGCACCTTCTATTAATTGTACCATCTATAAAGTGTACCATCTATTAATTGTACCTTCTAGTGATTGTACCATCTATTAATTTTAACTTCCAGTAATTGTACCAACTATTAATTGTAGCTTCTAGTATTTGTACCAACTATTAATTGTACCTTCTGGTAATGGTACCATCTATTAATTGTACCTTCTAGTGATGGTATCATCTATTAAGTGTACCTTCCATTAATTGTACCTTCAAACAATTGCACCTTCTACTAAATGCATCCTCCAGTAATCATAATCCTCTTCTCCACTTATTGCTCCTCTAAAGGACCATCATATCGATCCTTAAGAGCTACACTTGAATAGGTATCAATTTCTAGTACACATGCTGTAAATGCGGACAAATTGAACAAATGATGATGCTCCGATGTGCGTATTCGTATGTGTATATATATAGTGTCTGTTGGAAGAAGAGTGTAAGGTGGTTATAAATGCATTGTTCGACCTGAAGGGCAGTTCGAGTCCTTCACTGCGGACTGATCCACGAAGATTATATAAAGAAGAGGACACATGCGCCCTGTACATACATTCAAGAAAAGGGAACTTGTGTTGAGTGAAAGAGATGAAGGAAGAAGAGCGTTCAAGGCATGGGAGAGGAATGTGGCCAATGCATGAACTATAGCAGCGCACATTCTTTAACTTGAACCAAAGGTGGCTATAGTTCGCGAATCGATGTAAATCTACATTACGCGTTCAGGTACCCGCCTACTATATATATATATATACGTATACGATTTCAAGGGCCGGCTGCAGCGTGCGTGCATGAGATTAAGAAAAACGATCATGTCAAATTCAGTTTGTGCGACTTTATGCCTCTCCATTCCTTATGTATTTATGGTTATTTAAATCCATTTCGCTCACGAATAATGTAACGTGAAAATATTGTTCTTTTGCAGTTTTGGAATATTTTCAATTTGGATCTAATATATACTTGGAAAGAAAATATTATTTTTAAGGCCATTAATTTTATAATTTATTAGAAAATTAAAGAAAGTGAATCTATCATTTTGTTATTAGAAAATTGTTATTTTTGTGTCATAATATCAGGTGTTATTTTCCAGGTGGATTTTAAATGTCGAGCCCTTCCCTCAATGTATAGTGATTCTTTTATTTATTTGACTTTAATGACTTGAGAAGTCAAGAAATCTGGAGAAAAACGTTGCGCTTTTTTTTGCCCTCCATAATAGCTTTCGTTGCGGATATATTTATAAAATGCTGCTGTAAAAAAGGGGGGAGAAAAACATTTTGTCAGGTTAATCTTTTTTCTCCAAGTTGTTGGAAAATGTTTTGTGGTGATAAAACCAACTGTATAATCGTGTGCGCATTTCAACGTTCCTTTTTAATTTTCTTTAATTACTGTCCGAATGCCATTCCCCACGTAGATGTATTTACTATTAAAAGAGGAGATATTGCGTGCTTTCGTTTCATTTTTTTTTTAATAAGTGACAGACGATATTTAAATAAATGGCGGATTCTGTAATAGTTAGTAGGACGAGTACGATTCGAAAGCGAACTTTAATAACGATAATAACATTAATGTCTCTCTCTCTCTCTCTCTCTCTTGCTCCATAGAGTCCATACTGATATGATAGTCTGTAACATCCGTGCATTTGTTTGTATTTACCTTCCATGGCAACCGACTGTCGAAAATCGAGTGTCAATATTCTCGTTATTGATTGCTGTACATGCTAGAGGAAGAATTTGGAACAAAAAAAATGTAGGGAGTTTGTTTAAAAAAAAGGGTTTATAATGCTTAGGAACAAAGAAAATGCGTACAACTACTACTACTACAAACTTTTCAAGTTCGTAGTGTTCTTTAAAAATGTTTAAATTTTCTTCCACGTGCATATGGCTTTTTGGTGCCATTGCACGAAATGGGTAACATTTTGTGCGAGATTTTCGTTAATTTAATGTCTGTAGGAGGAGAATCTTGTGCGCACAAGTTATGAAGTTCGCTAAAGCGAAATATGCATTCATCTCGCACGGTGTGCCAGCGTCAGTCATTTCCTCTTTTACTCGCTTATTTGCGAACCTTCACCCTTTTCTGTCCTCTCTTTCCAATTGGCAACATTCGTGCAACCAAGAGAAAGAGAGAGAGAGAGAACTTCTTATTTTACGGGTGAGAATCTCAGCACGTGCAGCCATACCGGCGTCTACTGTCTATTTCCTTTGCTGTAAACTTAATACTTGTAAACTGTAATTTAGCAGTGGAACCTTTCAAATATTTATTCCTAGAAGTAAATTTTGAATAATGCACATTGAAGATTTTTTTCTCTGGTATATTAAAGACGATGATGTCGTGTCATTAAGAGAATGTATAGGAAATGTTTCATGTAAAGAATATTTGGAAGAAACATTGTCTTCACGAGTTTAGGCAAATTAATTTTTTTGATGCTTGAATTAGGAAACATCTCTTTTTGATGATTAATTAGGAAACATCTTTTTTTGATGATTAATTAGGAAACATCTCTTTTTGATGCTTAATTAGGGAACATATCTTTTGGATGTTGAATTAGAAAATATTTCTTTTTGATGCTTAATTAGGAAACATTTCTTTTTGATGCTTAATTAAACAAATTTCTTTGTTGATGCTTAAATAATTGCGAATGTGGTTGGAAAAGCAAATAATTCTGGGTGACTGGGAGATTGAACAGTAACGTCTTGATGATTTCGTTTCTCTTGAATCTTCTCGACAGGCGGATAAACTTTTTGCTTCCGGTTGCAGCAGAGGCAGTGCGCATATTTTGTGAAACGCTCATCTCGACACGATTCCACGCGTATATCGTTACTCGTATATATATAGCCGTTTATTTTAATCGAGCTTAATCGAGTGAATTTTCTACGATTTCTTTGTGTCACGTCTGGTAAATGTCACTGTTTCTGCTTTTTATCGTCCGCGTGGAATTGGAATATCCGATTATGCGCCTTTTTTACGGATTTACAGGGAAGTTGTTCGAATGTTGCTTTTAATTTTATCCTCGTCACTCAAGTTCGCAATTTCACATCGTCATCAACTGTGTTGAGAATCTTTTGTTGGTTGGGTGTTTAGATCAATTATTATCAGAATCTTTTGTTGGTGGGGTGTTGGGATCGACTATTGAGAGTCTTTTGTTGGTCGGGTGTTTTTATCTAGTATATTAAGAATCTTATGATGGTAGGGCGTTTTGATCAACTATTCAGAATCTTTTGTTGGTGGGGTGATTTTGGGGCAACTATTCTAAATCATTTGTTGGTGGGGTGTTTTTGGCAACTATTGAGAGTCTATTGTTGATATGGTGTTTTAGACAATCATTGAGAATCTTTTGATGCATTGTTTAAAACTTGAGAATCTTTTGTTGACATGATGCATTGTTCAAAATTAGAGAATCGTCTGTTGATGACAAACATGATAAAAGTTAGAAAATGCTGTAAATGTTGCAAACATCGTCCGGTATGATAAGAATTTAGAAATAGTAGCAACATGCAGGATCAGGAAACAAATATTTCGAGACATTTAATGTTATTTTTCGGAAAATTGACAAAACGTGCGTGGTGAATATATTTGTATAAAAAGAAAGAAGAAGAAAAAACGAGAACATTTGATGAGGCTTCGCGCGTATCATTTACAGAGCAACGACCGTTGTACGGTGTCTTTTCACTGCGTAATTAGATCGGAGGAATACGAGTGTGAGCATGATCAACACAAGTACACGCGGAACATGACCAACCACGTTGAGAAATATACATGTCTCTCGGACCTTTAGAATGTATTTACTTGAGCATATATTACGTTAGTGTTCATACGTTTATTCTATACTATACATATTATAGTGTCTGTGTGTGTGTATTTTATTGAAGGGTTCTTCGGTTCGATTACGACTAACTGTCCGCAGTAGAAATTGCAGTGATATCTCTCGCCAGCCATCCGTGCTTACCAGATTCTATTCCCTTTGTTTTGACTGATAGCCACCAGACCATGACCCCTTCGATCCTTGTGCTTGAAATGTGCCGAGAGAGTTATTATGCCCCTCATTAGTCCGAATGTAAAAACTTCATTAGGTGCTACAGAAGAATCAAAATCAACACACAACACTTCCCATTTTTTCATCATCAAAAAATCATTAATTTTATGATCATTTTTTCAAACTTGTTTCATTAAAGCAATTTTTAATGTTTTAGAAATTCGGTCAGTTTATCGCATATGTTTCGATTAATAATATACTAATCTTTATAGTAATACAGGAAGATTAGATTATTCTTGACGAGTGTGTTAGTACACGGTTAGTAGTTATTAGTAAGATACGTCTCTTGTAAGCTTGTTAAAAAATTATCATTTTTCGAAAGATAGGATCTTGGAATGCAAGCGATATACAATACGGTTGACAATGAGAGAACAAAACCACTTTTTGTGTTTGTAATAGTAATAAAGTTACATATTTAATGAACGACGAAATGGTTATTAAACACATACACAGACATTGAAGAATAAACATACACACACTAAAGAATACCACACACGTGTAATGTGAGCAGAATCCACTTGAGGATGTGTGTGTGTGTATGCGGCTTGTGCAAGCTCCGTTAAGCTCGTATCTTTAAAACGCCACATTATGGTGACAGATCCTTTTACTCCCGTAACATGAGATCTGCGTGCCAACACAATTCTACATTCTCAGCTGGAAAGCAGAAAACTTCCATAGAATACACACACACACATGTACACTTATCTATTATCTTTTTCGACGATGAAACAGAGAAGGAGAGAGAGAGAGTAGAACCGGAATAAAAAAAAGAAAAGAATGACAGACTTGGAGAGAATATTTACTGTCTCAGGAACCGGTAGGCACCTTGAGAGATGCAGAAATATAATCTCCACATCTACAAAGTGTGTGTGGAGATTAATGTAGACGTAAGAAAAATGCAAATAATTGCAGTAAAGCGCAGTATCAAAGCTTATATATATGTATATGCAAGATAAGATAAAAGTATAGACCTTATAGAGCGAAAACAAACTCACTGAAAGGAGAAATTCATTCACTCGTTCTGTATAATATATAATGTGCCGAAAAAAGAGCAATTTTTGCCCGATAAATTTATATCTCTCTTTGAATTATTGTGTCATTAATTCGTTTAATTAATGTTACTTAATATAGAATGGGAAATGCTAAAGGAAATCAATAGCTCAGAGTTTAGACGCGACATAAATATTGCAATAGTTTCTAAATATTCATCATTCGGATTGACCTGCTTCAACGGACGCAATGATTAATTGAGAGAGAAATTAAATTTTTTATTATTATTATTATAATATAGAGGGAGTAAAATTTTAATTACTCTGTCATTAAAAGTTTTATTAACATTTGATTTGAAAGGAATATTTTAAATGTTATAATCAATAAAAGTTGCATAAATTTTGCAATCGAACATTCATCGGCGTATAAAAAATAAATTCTTTTGGCTATAAAAAGAAGGACTGACGATTAAAGTATGGAAATTGAGTCCTAAAGTACAAGGTGCAAAAAATGCGATTAAAAATAGAAAACAAAGTGATATTATTGAATGCCACAGGTCAGGGATTTCAGGGAAAAGTCAGGGAAAGTAAAATTGGTCAGGGATGTCAGGGAAAAGTCAGGGATTTTTAGTAAAAGTACTGGAAAAAATCGAATTTCCAAAAATTTATGAAAAAACTCAAAATTTTGATGTATTTTTGTTTGCCTTGTAAACAATAAAAATAACCACAAATTTTAATACAAATCCTTGAATTTTTTCTATTTCAGACAATAATTTCTTTTTAAATAACTTAATTTTTAAAGAACTATCATAAAATTGTGACTTTTAAATTATGTGATGAATAATTTTTACAATTTTCATAAATACTAGATTGATAAAAGAATTTTAATTAATAATACTAAAAAAATTTAATTTTGGAAAAATTACAAATAATTAAAGAAATTCAATTAATTTCAAAAGTAATAACATTTTCCGCAGAAATTCAATTATATTCAAAAATTTAAAAAAATTCTGGTCATTTCAATTATATTTTTAAAAATAAAAAAATTCTTCTTTAAAATTCAAATATATTTAAAAACTTTAATAAAATTCTTGTTAAAATTTCAAAGAAATTCAATAATTTATGAAATTTTTAATAAATGTCTTTGTAATAATTTAATTAATAAATCATAAAATTTTAACGTGACTTCAATTATTTAATTTACAAAATTTTTATAAAATTTTTTGAAAAATATCAATTAATTGAATAGATTTTTATAAAATTCGTCGCATGAATCAATTATTTAATAAATTATTTATTTTTCAATTTAAATAATTGAATTTTTCTAGAATTTCCTAATAAAAATTGATTAAAAAATGAAATTACCGAATAATCGATTTATTGTTTATGACAATAATTGAATTATTGCAACGAATTTTATTACAATTTTTTCAAATAATTGAATTTTTTGAGAAAATTTACTACTTTTAAAAATAATTGAATTCTTGCGAAGGATTTTATTAGGATTTTTGTAAATAATTAAGTTTTTGTTGAAAAAGTTCATGGTTATTTAAATTATAACAAAACTTCTTTATGTTTTGTAATAATATTCTTATAAATTGTTGAGTTTCAAGAAGGTTTGAATTTGAATGTTCTAAAGAATTTTAATTTCTGTGGAAAAGTAATAATTAAATATTTATTTAAAAATTCAGTTATTGATGTTTTTGAATAATTCTACAATTAATGAATCTTGTAAATAAATTTAATAGAACATTTTTTTGAGTATCTAATAATTTTTCGAGTGAATCAGAATATTTTTTATGGTCAGGGAAAAAGTGAGAATTTTGTCTGGAAATCAGGGAAAAGTCAGGGAAAAATAAAATTAAATATTTGTGGTAACCCTGCATTGATCTTTTTGAATAATTTATTAATTTTACAATTAAAGTAATTTGTACTGCTTAAAAAATTACTTACTTGGAGTTAAACAATTTTTTTTGCATCCACTATATTTTTTTCATGGGAATCCAATATATGTGTAAACAATAAAAACTGAATTTGTTCAGAGCCTGTTTTGTATAAACGTTATAGAATATTTAACCGTAAAGTGAGTGATTTTAAAGGGAAATGGAAATAAAACGTTAATTAAGAGGAATTATTAAGTTAGTTGCTCTCTCCCTGTATATATAAAAGGGGTTAAGATTCATTAAAATTGTCGAGTTTCGTTTGTCTCTCTGGGTAAAGCCGGCTCTCTCGCGTTCGCTCTCCCAACTCATTCAACACGCATATATATATATATATATATTCAGCATCCGAGTTTCTATTCGGCGCTGTGCTTGTCTGTTTCATTCGCGCATTTGCCACTTGCAATAAAACCAACTACTTTGTACTCTTGTATACTACCACCATAACGCATTGATTGATGGCACCAATTCCACTTTGTGTGTTTGCAGCCAAATGGATACGTTAAATAATTCACAAAGTCGATTTTTCAAGTACTTTTTGCATAAACCTTGTGCGCTGAATGGAAATATTATATCTGTAGAATTGGATTTTTTTATCTTTAATAACAAATTAATATTATTCAGGATGGACATGTAAAATAAAATTAGTAAAGTTAGGGAAATGTCAGTAAAACAAAATTCTTGTCAGTAAAGTCAGAAAAATATGAGTAAAACAAAATTTTTGTCGCATAGGAAAGTGACAGAAAAAACAATTTTTGTCATGGAAATTAAGAAATTTAAAACTTTATTCAACTTATTTGGAAAAATTGCGAATTTTTAATATAAACTGCAACTTATTTCGATTTTTGTAATTCGACAAATAAAAAATTATTTTTGAATCATATTTATGATAACTAAATTTTTCAAATATATCTATATAATAAAATTTTTTTTGAATAATTGAATGTTTTTGAAATTTAATTGAAAATAAATTATTTTCTTCAAGTACTTTGTGACAATTTTAGAAAATCAGCTTTTGAAGAATTATAATTGCAAATATGGAAACTAATTGAATTATCAAAAATTTTAATGGAAAATCAATTATTTTTAAAAGATTTTACCAAATTTCAATTGTTTAGAGAATTTTTAATTGTATATAATTAAAAAAACTACTATTTTCACAAATATTAAAATTCTTCCCAGAAATTCAATAATTTTTCAAAAAATTAATTAAATTTTATATAAAATTCAATTTTTTTCATACTTAACAATATTTATCACAATAATTCAATTATTTTCAAGAGTAATAAAATTCTCCAAAGAAATTAAATTATTTTTAGAAATTTTATTGACATTTCTTGCCGAAATTAAATCATTAAAAAATTTTTTTTTACTTCTTCCCAGAAAATCAATTATTTTCCTAAATTTTAATTAAATTTTTTACAAAGTTAAATTATTTTCCAGAACTTTAACTACGTTTTATATGAAATTCAATTATTTTTATAAATAACAATATTTATCACAATTTTTTTTCAAGAGTAATAAAATTCAATCAAGGAATACAATTATTTTGAGAAATTTTAGAAAAATTCTTTGCAAGATTTCATTTATTTAAATACCTAATTGTGTAAAAATTCTTCCAAAAAATTCAGTTATTTTCATAAATAACAATATTTATCACATTGATTCAATTATTTTGAAGAGCAACAAAAATTCCTTCAATAAATTCAATTATTTTTAGGAATTTTGGTAAAATTCTTTGGTACAAACTACAAACGATTTTTTTATGACATATCTTTAGAAGAGTTGTGAAGATAATTTTTTAATTTTACAATTTTCTAGGTATACAATTCAAACTGCTAAATCTTTTTTGAATTATTACTTTCGCTGTTTCTTGTTTTTTATGAATACGGTGTTTTGAAAGTGGGAGGAGAAAAATATTTTTTCAAACTCTTCTTCCTGGTCGTGTTTTACAAAAATGTTTCTTTTTATCGACATAAAGGATTAGGCGTGTCTGAAGAATGGATTATAAACCTGCTGCTGATGCTGCTGCCTTCTCTTGAAATTCAGGCTCTCCTGACCGACGTCAAAATAAACACTTTGCTTCTTCTTCTTCTTCTTTATTCTTCTTTTATGCCTTGATCTGCACAAACATATACCTGTTCGATTGAATACCATCTCGATTGACACTCTGGTCATCTTGGGAATAACATCTCAATTACATTTTTTCTCGGGAATAATTTTATAACGTCAAAATATACTTAACGTCGACTACTGAATTCATTACCGTCTCTTGATTATCGTCTACAATTTTTTTTTGTTGAATTTTTTAGTTAAATAACCCAAACTGTTTGGAACTTCGAATTTTTACTTCGAAAATAATCAAACTTGGTGGAAATGATCAGAACTTTCTGATTGTTTTGGTTTCCCATATGTTACTTTATTCTTCTTTTTGTAATTCGAATTTGACTGAAATTTGATATTTTGGTTTGACTTTTAGAGTGAAAATTCCTTTTTGAAAAGTTAAGCACCACGTACTTGGTTCCTTTTTATAATTTTAGGGCGAAAAAGAAATGGAGATATTTCCCTACTTGGTATAGGGATGTCAAGTGTGGCATGGAGATTTTATCGAGCAATTCTTCTCTAGTGTTTGCTTGCATTTGTCAGAGTGAGTGAGAGAGAGAAATACTTTTTTGGGGGGGAACGGGAAACAGGTGGTTCGGATGTTGTAAGGTCAAGAGGACCCGGGCCAAGTGTGCCAAAGCAGAGACCCTTTTTGCTTCTTTTCAGCACGTTCCTCTGATTCTATCGGGTCCACGGCACTTTTCAGGTCAAGTGCACCAAAAATTTTATTGGTACTGTAAAAAGAGAGTAAAAATAAAAAGAAAAAAAAAAGCACGCACCTTTCGCGCAGTCAGCTCTCAATTTAGCGCCATGGGCGTCAACAACAATTGGCGCGCAGAAACTTTTACCTACCGCAGTGTTACTTCTTCTTCTTCTTCTTCATCATCATCTTCTTCTTCACTCTGCCTCAGATTTTTGCGCACACCTTCATTTTTGCGACCCTCTCTTACTTCATCTTTAAACCACTCAAGCGTATACTTGGAGTTTCTGTCTCACTCTCTATCTTTTTCTTTCTTTCTCTCTCATAAACGTGTTGCCGTGGATGTATTTCCTCTCTTGGGAACCGTAATTTTCGGCGCAAAAAATTTAATTGCCTTCGAGTGAAAAATACACTTTTTTGTAGCACGTTTTTTTTCACTCCTCGAGTTACAGATTTGGTTTGGAAAAAAGTCTATTTGAATAGAGTGTGAGTAATGTCCACTTTATTCAAATAACTTTTTGTCTTGTAAGAAAAAAAAAAGCAGGAAAGTGAAAACAAAAGATTTACTAATTATACTTAATTTTCTGTCTTTCAAAGAATTGCGAATTGAGACAAAAAACGCATATCAACAAAATTTTTATGCTTTTTTTGTCTAAATGTAACATTCTTAGAAAAACTATGTAAATTAAAGAAGTCGCAATGAACCGAAATGTGAAGAAATTAGTTCTAAGGTTGTAAAAAAAATTGGTAGACATAAAAATAGAGCAAATTAAACATTCAAAACTTTGTGTATGAATTGGAGGACTGTAGATTCATTGTCTGATTATAAAGAATTAAATATAGATTCGAAGGTTTTGAGATTTAATATGGAGATGCTGTTGTCCACCTGAGAACGCCAAGGTCACCGCTAGATGGCAGTTCCGTTACTTCTGGGAATTTTGAACTGACATCTGGTGGTGACCTTGGAGTTCTCAAGTGGAGAAATTAAATCTGTATTTTTATTCTTAAAAATTTTTTTTATAACTAATTAAATGCTAAAAATATTGTGCAAAATAATTTAAATTGTTCTCATAGCGAAAATTTATAATAAACATTATTTTTAAAAATTTTATTTTTTAACAAAATTTATAACTCAGTATTAAAATTTATCACTCGGTGAATAATTTCAATTCTGTTAAAATTAGATGGATTTTTTAAATATAAATTCAATAGGTATTGATTCAAAAATTCTAACGCAATTTTCTAAATGAATTCAAGTATTTTGATACATTTTAAAATTCTTCCCAGATATGCAATTATTTTCAGGAATTTCAATAAAATTCTATATAAAATTCAATTATTTTTATAAATAACAATATTTATCACAAGAATTCAATTATTTTCAGGAGTTACAACATTTTTCCAAGCCATTAAATTGTTTTTAGAAATTTTATTGAAATTCATTGCCGAAATTCAGTTATTTTAAAAGTTGAATTAAAATTCTTCCAAGAAATTCAATTATTTTTATGAACTTTAATTAAATTTATTACAAAATTCAATTATTTTTATAAATAACATTATTTATCACAGGGATTCAATTATTTTTAAGAGTAATAAACTTCTTTGAATAAATTCAATTATTTTCATAAATAACAATATTTACCACAAGGATTCAATTATTTTTAAGATATACAAATTCTTTCGAGAAATTCAATTTTTTTTATTGTTAAAAAAATTCTTTGCAAGATCTTTGAAAGATATTTGAATTTTTAAATTTGATTAAAGAATTATGAAATTGAAATTTTATAAAATTGAATAATTGAAAATAATTTAATTTGTTTATGAATTCGATTCGAGATTTGGAAAATTAATCCTATTTTCCAAGAAAAATACTCCAAACTCGTTAAGTCAAAATGATACTCTAATTATATTAATATTTATTGATTTTTAATTCGCTATCGGAGTTTTTATACCCTTTCAATTTTTTCTTTTTCACCAATTTGTAGGTAACTGCTACATTTTTGGTATACAACTACCCCGGCGCCCTATTGTTTTAAGAGATTGTCTCCACTGTTTTTTATTTTTGCTATATGCGGAGAAAGTATCGATTTTGGATGAGAAAATATTCGTGTTTTACGCGCAGGGAAAAATGTTTCAAGGGGAAAAATATTTATCTTATTTTTACTACTGAAATGTTAAATAATTTCACTTCTTTTATTCACCTAGGAAGTAAAAAAGTTTTTAATCTGAACCGTGGGAAAAATTAAGTCATTTTTTCGGTTTTGTACAAAAAGTATTTTTTGATGCAGAGCATCGATGGTAACTTTATAGTGTTGAATGATTTTTACACTTTAGTATTGTTATTTCACACTATTATTGTTACGTACTATTCACTGTTAACAAAAGTAGCAAAGTGCAACGAATTGATACAGAAAAAAGAAATTTCTATCAATTCAAGAATTGGTCTTAATTTTTGCCATCAATTTTATTCACATTGTCATCAATTTGATAATCTTCGGTCTTCCTGAAATTGGCATCGATGCTCAGAATCGAAAAGTATTTTTTCCTTGTTTTTAGTAGAAAAATTTTAACTACTTTATTCCTTTTATTCACCTAAGAAGTAAAAAACTATTTTTTTTAACTTAAAACTTTGGAAAAGATTGAGTGATACTTTTGGTTTTGTACGAAAAATATTTTTCGATGCTGAGCATCGATGGCAACTTCAGGGACCTATTTGATAGTATGTAGAGAAAATTCTGTTGGTATATTGTATAAGTGTATATCTAAATGTCGTATTGTATATTCAGTTTCGCCAAAGAAGTCGAATATAAATATATGAATATGCATTAAATAGAAGGTTATAAAAATATGATAAAGTCAGACTCAAAAGAATAGATAAATGAGAAAGACGAGATTTATCCTGAGTTACGGATTGCGCGCAGACTCTTGTCTATTGCTATATGTTTGAATTTATAGGATTGAGATATCGCTATAGGAGCACAATATGTGTAAAAGTATTCTCTTCTCTCTTTGCGCTCGCTTCGTCCTTTGGTTTCCAATACATATATACTGCTTTTTGTGTATGCACGCTTCACCTTTTGCATTCGCGTTTAAAGCATTTGTTACGGACGGAAAACGATTTTACGCGTCCACAGCTGCCTGTCGTTATAATCGAAATTCATTTTTCCTTCGTACCCATCTTTCCATCTGTAATTTTCACTGGGTTTCTATTTTTAAAAATGTCACGAAATTTTATACACACACTAACACTCGCGCACCATTCTATGTGTGTGTAGATTTTCTTCTCTATTTTTTAAATTCGAATTTATTTCTGGAATGATTGCGGTTGAATAATCTTTAACGTCCGAGATTCTTTGTTTGCCTTAATTTTTGGAATGATTTTTAGATTTTGAAAATTAGAAACAAATGGAATGAATTGTTTGAATGTTTTGTTTTAATTGCCTTAGTTTTTAGAATGATTTTAAAAATTAGAAACAAATGGAATAAATTGTTTAAATGTTTTGTTTTATTTGCCTTAATTTTTAGAATGATTTTCAGACTTTATAAATTAGAAACAAATGTAATGATTTTACCGAATGTTTTAGTTTTATTTGTCTTAATGTTTAGAATGATTTTTACATTTGAAAAATATAAACAAATTGTATGAATTGTCCGAATGTTTTCGTTCTATTTGCCTTAATTTTTAGAATGATTTTTGGATTTTAAAAATTAGAAACAAAAGAAATGAATCGTCTGAAAGTTTTCGTTTTATTTGTCTTTATTTTTAGAAGGATTATTAAAATAATGTTAAAAATGAGAAAAAATGGAATGAATTGTCCCAATGTTTTCGTTTTATTTGCCTTAATTTTTAGAATGATTTTCAGACTTTATAAATTAGAAAATAGCTATAAACAAAATTGGTATGATTGTCCGAATGTTTTAGTTTTGATTGCCTTAATTTTTGGAATGATTTTTCGATTTTAAAAATTAGAAACAAATGGAATAAATTTTTTGAATGTTTTGTTTTATTTGCCTTAGTTTTTAGAATGATTTAAAAAATTAGAAACGAATGGAATGAATCGTCCGAATGTTTTCGTTTTATTTTCCTTAATTTTTAGATTGATGTTTAAAATGACGTTAAAAATTAGAAAAAGGGAGTCAATTGTCCGATTATTTTTGTTTTATTTGCCTTAATGTTTAGAAATGATTTTTAGATTTTAAAAATTAGAAACAAAAGGAATGAATTGTTGGAATGTTTTCGTTCTGTTTGCGTCTTAATTTTTAGAATGATTTGTAAAAATGAAAAATTTGACACATCTTCAACATCTTATTTTAATTTGTTAAATTTTTTTGGACATGAACTTTAATCTGATTTCCATTAGAAAAAATAAGGGGATAATTTCAAGAAACCTAGAATTTCTTTACAGAATTAAATTGAATAATTTATCGATAATCTATTTTACAATCGTGAACAACTTATGAACAATTTGCAAATATAATATAGTTATAATCTAGATCATATCTTGTGTAAAGTGGATTTTTTCTATTTTCCATTTTTAAATTTTCTTTGACATAATTAATTGCTGGCAATTAACGTTAATACGCTCAATCAGCTTGATTAAATTACAATTTACAACCTTAAAAAATTAATAATAAACCAGTTTTAAAGCCAAGTTTGCCCTTTTATTATACCGGTTTCGTTTCCCATTTACCGTAAATTGATTATTTGTCTTTTTTTTAAGTCCGAGCGAAATAAATCTGCCGCGTTTTGAAAATTATGGTAGAAACAAAGCAAAAAATAAAAATAAAGTTTGAAATTATGATTTTCTATTACTTTATACAAATAAACATTGCGACGAGAATCTAAAAATCATTTAACGTCCCCATAGAAGAATATTAGTAAACAGATTACTTCGCTAATAATAAATATAATCACTCAGATCCCGATCTTGGGGTAAAATCTAAAATCTTCTCGTCAAAACGCAGGGACATGCTTTTTGAAATTTGCATTAATTAAGAGCGAATCCTTGATTGGAGCTGCGAGAGCATATAGTCAATTTGTATAAGCGTATAATTGTCCGAGGGATATTATGCAAGATATTGGGACGATAGCTCGTATTTAACATCTTAATGGACATTTTTAATGCAACCAGGGCCCTAATTGCTCCGGCAATGTTTTTATGCGGATTTCAAGTTATACTATTAATATAAATTTGCTAGCCTCTCGCAAAAGTCACATCAAAAGAGAAAGAGAAGTGCATGTATATAAAAAAAAAAGAATTTGAGCAACCGATTCGCGGTTTCGAGCATCAGGGGCAAGAATATATTTCTAAATGCAATGTATGCATATATTTGACATTTACGACTTAACCAACCCACCGCCATTTGGTTTTATCTTTCTTTCTCTCTCGCTCTTTGCGAATTGTTGCTCTCTTTTTATTTTCGTTTTTTTTTCGCCCCGAAAGAAAGGTTGGGTTGTTCTCAACTCGCAAAACTGAATATACACGTGCTTAAATATACACAGTTTGGCTGGTGAAAAATGAGCGGGCCTCGTAAAATTGGCGTAACGCATGCAAATTACAGGACCGTTCGAATTAAGATATCTGCTATCGTTTTAATACGCGGGAAATGACTCAACCGAGTAGCGTGACCCAATCGTATATATGTATATATCGTATATATACACACTTTATTGTTAATACTTAATAATCTATGCATTTTACGATACTGTTCGGTTTGAATTTCTTCTTCGAAAAAAAAGTGGCTTTTAATTACCACGCGCGCGTTTGGAGTTGAAGAATTATTTCTCCTTTTACCTCTCGAATATAAACAAGTTCAACTGTTTTTAATGCCCGAGTGCTAATTTTTTATTAATTCGATATACCTCTCATGTTGATAAAATCTTGTTTCTATTTCCATGGGAATAATTCGGGGATTTTTATCTCGCAGGTTTTTTTTTGTGAAATTTATTATATTAAAGTTTGTATTATTTTATTATTTATCATGGAAATGTATTTTTACTGCGCGATTTTGTGGAATTCTTCACAATTTAGTGAAACTTGATAACAAATTCGGGAAAAAGTGTAGGAAATTTTCCATAAAATAGAGGGGAAAAAATTTTTCACTACAATTTTATTCGATTTTTCACAAAATAGTAAAAATTCCAATAATCAAGTAAGGGAATTTGTATTAAAATTTCAGGAAATTTTCCCTATGAATAAACTAAATTTCTACTTTAAATCAATTATTTTCATTAATTTTCATCAATTTCTTGTAGAATCGATTATTTAAATATAAAAGTAGAATTTTTTATAATAGTTATAACTTCATTTTTTCCTAGTGTTTAAAATTTGTAATTATCTTAAATAAATTTTAAGCATGAATTCGTTTAACAATCTAATTATATCAGAACTTTTAAATTAAATTTTCTCAAAGCTTCGATAATTTAGTTTAAAAAATATTTTAATATTCATCATTATTATTTAATCTTGAACTCAATTATTCTCAATAAAAGTTTACAAAAGTTTAATTATATTTAATGGTAATATAGATTTAATTTCAAAAAATATTAAATTGTAACTTAGTAAAAAAAATTAAATAGAAATGCTAAAGAAGTTTGTTTTTTGAAAGATTTTTATAAACATTTTTTTTTAATTACTTATATTTTTTAATATTTATGTTTATATATTTATTTATTTATATTTTATTGTAATAAATATTCAAATTTTTTAAATTGAATTCTTTATAAAATTGAATTGTAAACAAGTGAAAGTTAAGACTTTTTTATTTCGAATTTTTATAGTACGAAAAATAACTATAACAAAATAACTATTTTTGAATCATTTTAAGGATAATTAAATTTTTCAAAAATATCTACAATAAAAATTGTTTTGAATAATTTAAATTTTATAAAATTTTATTGGAAATAATTAATTTTTTTCTTAATAAAAATTTATAAAAAGTTTACTGTTTCAGATTTATTAAAATTTCTGAGAAATTATGGTTCTCTTTGTAATTAAAATTGATAAAAAATTTGATTATTTTTATTTAGGATATTTTTCAAAAATTTAATTATGTTTAAAAAAGTTTACCAAATTTTAATTGTTTGGAAATTTTTAAATTGTAGGCAATTTAAAAAAAACTAATATTTTGATAAGTATTAAAATAATTCCTAGAAATTCAATTATTTTCAGGAATTTTAATAAAATTCCGCATGTAAAATTCAATTATTTTCATAAATAACAATATTTATCAGGAGATTTCAATTATTTTCAAAAGTAATAAAATTCTTCCAAAAAATTAAATTATTTTAGGAATTTTAGTAAAATTCTTAGCAAGATTTCAATTATCTCTAAAAATAGTAAAATTCTTCGTCTGAATTCAATTATTTTTGTAAATGACAATAACTATTTATTTCATTTGAACGAAATTTATTATTTAGTCGAT
Source organism: Leptopilina myrica (nomen nudum) (assembly GCA_032872475.1). Lineage (NCBI taxonomy): Eukaryota > Metazoa > Arthropoda > Insecta > Hymenoptera > Figitidae > Leptopilina > Leptopilina myrica (nomen nudum). Next base: position 6,200,518 of record CM065458.1, read on the forward strand.
TCGATTGTTTGAACATTTTTAAATTTGTATCTAATCAAATAAATCTCAAATCTCTAATAAATATTTAATTTTAGAAAAATTAGTTAAAATAATCGACTTAGAGATGAAGTTTATAGTTGAAAATTATAGAAAATAATTGAATTCTGAAAGGGCTTTAATGGTAAATGTTAGAAATTATTAAAATTCATAATTGTAAATTTTTTTCCGTAAAATGTCATTTTTTTCCTGTAAAAAGAATTTGATCGGGGAAAATAATTTCAATATCATATGAATTTTAAAAAATTTAGGATCCTAAAGTTCTGAACGTTCAAATGAACGAAATTTATTTATTTCTTCTAAAAATTAAATTTTTATTGCAATTATTTTGCGTTACTATCTAAAAAATTAATTACTGAGTTACTAAACGTAAAATTTCAGTTTTTAAATTTTTTTATGATAAGTAATTTATTAAAATATCTTAAATAAAAAATATTTCGTTCATTTGAACGTTCAAAACTTTAAGATCATAAAAATTTTCCTAAAGTTTCGAACGTTCAAATGAACGACAATATTTTTTTTACTTCCTCTAATTTGTATTTAAAAAAAAAAATTCTAAACTAAATATTATTTAATTTCAATTACTTTCATTTTTTGGAGAGCAATTTTTCAAAATACTTGAGGTGGAAAAAAATTTCGTGCATTTAAACGTTCGAAACTTTAACCACACTTAAAAAAATGAATTAGTTATAGTTTGACAAATTTTAAGAGTAAATTTGAAGTTAGTATTATTGTTCGACAAGCAGGGCAAATGGTAAAATGCTAATTGTTAGATAAATTATTAAATTCCACAAAAATGAAATTGATTACGCACGCATTAATTAAAAAAAAAAAAAAAAATTAGCCAGCGGGAGAAAAAAATCCAAATCTTCTAGAAACATTATGAAAATTAGAGAAAAAGGGTTGCGCACATTCCGAAAAGACATTGTAATGTCCCTTCTGTTTCCGCTTCTTTAGAAGCCATCTTAAATTCCGCACCCTCCTCTTCCTTTGCGACCGAGAGCCATGATTCTTTTCTTCTCCTCTGCAGAGACGAATGTTTTGTTCAACCTTATTCCCCATATACGTGCGCGCATATAAACTCGTGTGGTTCACTGCATAGAACACATATACGTGTATATTTCTACGGGAAAAGTATGGGGGTCCAGGAGCAGCTTGGCACTTGTGCAATGTCAGGGGAGAGAGAGATATGAAAAAGGGGGAGATAATACTTTTTTTTTCTCTTTCTGTTATTTTTTTTTTGTTAGACTATACCATCGTGTGCTGCATCTTTCTTTGTCCTTTGAGTTATCCGAGAATTCGTCGGAATCCCCCCGTCACTTTTATATGGGTTGTCCTCGGAAATGTGCTAACTTTATGGTTTGAATCAACACCCAAAAGAAGATAAAATCCGGAGAAATAACAAAAGCTAATGTATTCTTTACGTACGTGTGGGTATATTTCGAGAGAGGGAGAAAGAGAGATACTTTTGTTTCTATTTTTAATTGACATTTTGTCAACGATTTTTTTATGGAGTGTTTTTTATTTCCTTGTTTTTGTTTTTTTCTTCTTCTTTTTTTTAACGCTAACTGCGAATTAAGGGCATATTTACGCTTTTGTGCGCACGATCAATGAATTCAATGTGAATATACGGTAAAGTTGGATATAATTTATTGTGAGGAATAAATTTCGCGGTAAATCATGACACTTACAATCAGACAATTCTCTGACTTGGTCGGAGGGAATTTTTCCTCATTATATGTGCGGTATTTCTGTATATGGGACACATTTTCTCCCGAGATGGTAAAATCAATTGAAGGAGAAAATAACTGTTGAAGTTATTTGAATAAGAGATATATTTTATTCTATTGACATTTATTTCGTGTGTAATTGTATATTATTAATTCTTTATTTAAGGGATTCGGTTTTAAAAATTCAAAATGGTATATTATATCGTGATTTTCTTCATTTGACAATTTATTTCAGTGAATTTTATATTAATTAAAAAGTCGATTGTTTTCTTATATTAATAATTTAAAACTTCATTTTTGTGGTTTTAATTAATTATTCATTGAAGGGGAGAAGAAGAAAAAGTTGAAAATAAAAAATATCGGGAGTTTAATTAATATTAATTAATAGAGGTAGAAATTAAAGCTATATTATAATTTTTTTGTTATTTTTATTATAATTTCAGTTATTAATTAGTCGAAGTACAAGTAAATTGATAAAAGTATTAATAGAAGTATAAAAAGTTTGAAACAAAAATTATCATAACTTATTTTTTTAATTAATAGAAACAGATAAGAAATAAACTTTTTTGTGTTTCGACATTTTTTAACGCTTGTTTTTTCTTTTTTCAGGTAAGTGTGCCTTTTTACTAACTCATCCAATTCCTGGCGGTAAGAAATAACTACAATTATTTTTAACTTTTAAAGAGAAAAAAAAGCTGGCAGGAGTCACAGTTGGTCCCCTTTTTTCGAGTTAAATTAACAAAATGCACAAAAACACCTGAAATCATTTAGTTTTTTTTCTATAATGAAATTAATTTACAAAAAATGACGCACTTTTTATTAATAGAAAAAAATGTAATAATATAACTTTCACAAGAAAATTATGTAGTAACATTTGACATTTCAATAATAATAATAATATTAATAATAAATTTATTTGTTTAAGAAATGTTTAAGAATCTATTTCCATAGATGGATGAACAATTGTAATTTAAAATTCTATAATCTTTCAATTTTGAATGAGTTTAATTACAAAAATTAATCAAAAACTCAAATATTTTAAAATAATTTACTCGACCTAATGATTTTCGATATTTGCTATTTTTATACATATTTTTCACAACGAATTCAATTATTCAAAGAGAATGATTGATAAAATTTAATTATTTTCATAAATGAAGAACCTTTTTTCAAAAAGAAAATCAATTTTTATAAAATTCTTTTCAGAAATTCAACTATTTTTATGAATAATAAATTTCTTTTTTAAAAATTCAATTACTTTCATAACAAATAAAACTCAACGGTAAAAAATTGAATTATTTTTAAACTTATTGGTAAAATTCTTTTTAAAAATTCAATTACTTGTATAATTAATAAAACTCAACGCTACAAAATTTAATTAAGTATTTTCAAACTTATTGATAGAATTCTTTTTAAAAATTCAATTATTTTCATAATTCATCAAAATAAACGCTAATAAATTCAATTATTTTTTAACTTATTGATAAAATTATTCATAAGAATATTGAACACTCTAGTTTCTAATTTTGATTCACGTTTTGTCAACGATTTTAAGAAATATTTATTTATTCAATAATTTATACTAATTTGTCGTATTTAAATAATTGATTTTTCGTAGAATATTTTAATGAAAATTAATTTAAAAAAGAATTTTAGATAATCAAATATTTGGAGCGCGTTACAGGACGGAATTTTTTGTAATTATTAAATTCTGAAAAGATAACAAATTAAAACCTTCAAAAAACACAATTTTATTGAAATTATTTGAAGTTCTCCAAACTTCAATTATTTTTAAAAATTTATGAAATTCATGAAAAAATTTCAATTATTTTCATAAATTTTCCTTCATTCAATGTATTGCAATATCTACTATTTTAATAGGATTTTCTTTAATAATTTAATTAGATTTAAAAAAATGTTAATTAAATTTTTCATATACATTTTATTATTTTTGTAAATAATAAATATTTTTTCGAAGAAAATCAATTATTATGAATTATTTTCTAAGATTCTTTTTAGGAATTCCATTATTTTTATAAATAATAAAATTCTGTTTAGAAATTCAATTATTTTTACAATTAATAAAACTCGACGTTCAAAAATTTAGTTATTTAAAAATTTTTTGATAAAATTCTTTATGAAAATTCCGTTTCGAGAAACATTCAATTATTAACTAATTATTTATTTTTCTATTTAAACTGAATTTACGTACAATTTTTTAATAAAAATTAATTTCAAAATAAATTTCAGTTAAAATTTTAGGTAATTATAAGAAAACATTTGCAGCATTATGGGATGAATTTTGAAAAGATCCAAAGTTAAAATCATTAAAAATCTACGAGTTTTATTGAAATGATTTGCGGTTCTCCAAAATTCATTTATTATGATAAATGTTTAATGAAATTTTTGGAAAAATTACAATTAATTCAATGATTTGCAATGTCTACTATTTTAATAAAATAAACAAATAAATAAAATTTCCTTAAAGAGTTAAATTATTAAAGCAAAATTTTAATAAACTTTTACGCATACATTTAATTATTTTCATGAATAATACAAATTTCACAGGAATTCAATTATTTACAAATTAAAAAAAAATTTCCTCAATAATTAAATTATTTTGATAAATATTAGAAAAAATAAATCAAGTATTTTCAAGAGTAATAAAATTCTTTCAATAAATGCAATTATTTTATACATTTTAGTAAAATTATTTGCAAGATTTAAAGTATCTTTATAAATAGTAAAATTCTTCGCTGCTATGCAATTTTTTTCGCAATAATCAAATTATTTTGATAAATATTAGAAAAAAATGTTCAATAATTTAAAATATTTTTAACACAAGTTTAATCGATCTGCTCGAAAAATGTAATTATTCTATAAAACTTTTATTAAAATTAGTCAAAGGAATTTAATTAACTAAAAACTTTTGTGATGAAATTCTTTTATTTAATTTTGTATTTAAAATTGGAATTTAAATATTAAAAAATTATTATTATTTAAAATTATATTCCTATTTATTTATTAAAGTAATTGAATTCTCCTCGAGTTTTCTAATGAAAAATTGATTGAAAATAAATTTGCGGATAATTGAATAATAATTGTGGCGTAAATTTTTAGTAATAGAATTTTTGAAATGGTCGGTGAAAGAAGTGAAAAGTTTGTCTGGAAATCAGAAAAGAAAAGAAAAATAAACTTTAGTCGCAATAAAGTTGAAGAAGAAAAGAGAGTTGTAAAAAAATAATTAAAATTCGTTAAGATAATTAAATCCCAGAGTTATTCAAGAAGCGTGCGCACACTCTAATTCACGAGTTGCTAACCGCTCAACTTTTGTTTTCTTTATTTTTTCCTCGTGTGAGAAATTAGACACTGAGGAATTTTTTGAAAATACCAACAAAATGTTTATGGTAGATCTTTGGATGTAAATTTTAAGTGTACATATCCCTTTTTTCGAATGCTGCGGCTGCAGAAATGTATCACAATGTTGATAGTCCTCTTTGTCTCCCCTGTGTGTCTGGGGTTTTTAAAGTTGTTTCGTGTTGGTCGATGGGTCGCTGCTGGTTCCCCTGGTATACTTGGCTGGTCCCAAGCAGGGCGGCCGCGCTCGTGGCGGTCAGGTATGCAAGGCTTGCAGACGAAAAAAATCAAAGTAGAAGAAATGAGAAAAGACAAAAAGAACTTACCGCGTGGTGGACGCGAACATGGGAGGAAAGAGAGAGAGAGAGAGAGAAAGCAAGAGAGGAAGGAAAAGACAAAGAGAATAATGTGGACTTGGGTAGCTTGACCCGAACGACCTGCCGGGTCTCTAAACAAGCGGATGATCGGCTCTCGAAATATCTCTCCTGCTCCTGGGAACACATTTATGCATGTCCCTGCGCGTCTACCTCTCTGTCTACTGGCTCTTTGGTTCACCACTCGAAAAGTAGTATGAACCATGTCCTTTCATTCACAGCAGAAACTCTTTCATAAACTCGTATCCCACCTCCACCTTATTTCTTGTTGCTTTCATTTCATCATCCCTTTAAAAAAAAAAAAAAATCAACGCGCAATTATGCCATTATGCGCCAAGGAAATTGTTAAATTTTTTTTCTTTCTTTTTTTTTTTGGGCAAAAAAAATATCTTCTTCCTTTCACAAACCTCAATCTCTGATCAAAAGCATACATGTTCCATTATATATTATATTCAACGGGGATAAAATGGTTCATATTTAAAAATTCCTTTTTTATTATATATATAAAATTGTATTCGACGCTCGCGTTTAATTCGATTAAATTTTTATACAAACGCTGCTGGAATAATGTGTCGGGTCAAAAAGTTGCTCTATATATGACTTTGTGAGAATTTTTCTATATTCTTAATCAATTATTTCACATTTTTCTTCAAATTGATACTAAACTGGATCAAATTGATGACAAAAAATCGGATTTTTTTATTTGACCCACATTTTTGGTATTAATTTTTTAATTAAGTGTTGAATTCTTTTTTCTTCGCTTTTGAATTAAGAAATACTAATAGATATTCACTTTTTTATTTTAAAAAACTTACTAATTCAAGAGCTTATATAGACTTTTTCTTTTTGGTTTTCAATTATCAGTAAAACAAAATTCTTATCAATAAAGTCAGAAAAATATAAGTAAAACAAAAGTTTTGTCCGTAAAATAAGGAAAGTGACAGAAAAAAAGAATTTTTTTACATGGAAATTAAGAAAATTGAGACTTTTTTTCAACTTATTTGAAAAAATTGCTTATTTTTAGTATGTACTGCAACTTAGTTCGATTTTTATAGTCCGAAAAATAACTATAATAGAAATTAAATGTAACTATAATAAAAAATTAATTTTGAATCATTTTTAAGATAATACAATTTTTTAAATATATCTATATAATAAAAAATTGTTTTGACTAATTGAAAGTTTGTAAAATTTAATTGAAAATAATTACCTTTTTCCAAGTATTTGATGACAAATTTTAAAAATGAAGTTTTGAAGAATTTTAATTGCAAATATGGAAACTATAAAGTTCTAAATATAGTTCCAATATAGAAATTATAAAAAAATTTTCTGCAAAATCTTTAAATGTTAAGTGAAACATGAAAATTAATAAAAATTAACTTATAATTAAAAAAAAAATTTAGATTTTTAGTTTTTTCAATTACATATTTTCGTACATTAAAAAATGTACAAAAAATAGTACCAGTTTAGAATTATTTTTAACAATTAGGAAAAAAAATTATGTTCAACATTTTTTGTTAAAATTCTTAACAAAATTAATTAGAATTCTTAAATTATACAAAAATTCTTTTAAGAAATTAAAACTATTTTTAAAAAATTACATTAAAATATTTTACAAAACTTATACTTAAAATTGTTTTATTTAAATTTTTCAAGATTCAATTATCTTCGAACAATGTTAATAAAAATTTATAAAAAGTTTACTATTTTAGATTTATTAAAATTTTAGAGAAATTATGGTTCTCTTTGCAATTAAAATTGTTCAAAAATTAAAAAAAAAAATTTTTTCTAAAATTCAATTATTTTAAAAATATTTTACAAATTTCAATTCTTTGGAGATTTTTCAATTGTAGATAATTAAAAAACTACTATTTTGATAATTATTAAAATTCTTCCCAGAAATTAAATTATTTTCAGGAATTTCAATAAAATTCTATATAAAATTCAATTATTTTCATATATAACAATATTTATCACAAGAATTCAATTATTTTCAAGAGTAATAAAATTCTTCCAAGAAATTCAATTATTTTTAGAAATTTTATTTAAATTCTTTGCCGAAATTCAATTATTAACAATTTTTTTTTAATTCTTCCTACAAATTCAATTATTTTCCGAAACTTTAATCAAATTTTATACAAAATTAATTTTTTTTTCATAAATAACAATATTTATCAGAAGGATTCAATTATTTTCAAGAGTAATAAAATTCTTTCAATAAATTCAATTATTTTAGGAATTTAAGTAAAATTCTTTGCAAGATTTAAATTATTTTTATAAATAGTAGAATTTTTTGCCGAAATTAAATTATTTTTGTAAATACCAATAATTATTTATTAAATTTTAACGTAATTTATTATTTATTAGTTTCGATTTTTTGGAAATTTTTCATTTATATCTAATTAAAAAAACTGCTATTTATCTTTCAAAAAAATTTTCTAAAATATTTTGAAATAATTATTTGTAAGAATTTATTTTTTATAATTTTTTAAAATATTAATATCTTTAGAAAAAAAGCATGGAGAGTTGCAATTTATTTTAAAGAAATTTATTTTTTTGTATTTAAATCTTTTCTTGACAATTTAAATAAAAATGTAACATATACATATTAAGAAAACAATGTATTTTTAAGCTGTAATTTAATATTTTCTACGAGAATTCAAACATAAAAAATAATGTTCTTAAAGTTTCAAACGTTCAAATGAACGACAATTGTTTTCATACTTCCTCTAATCTGTATTTCTTTACAAAAAAAATTTTTTTTTAAATGAAAACAAATTAATTCTAATCTAAATGTTATTTAATTTGCAATAAAATTTAATTTTTGGAAGAAATAAATAAATTTCGTTCATTTGAACGTTCAGAACTTTAGGATCTTGTAATGATAAAATAATTAAAATAAAATAAATCCCTTGAAAGATAAATCGAATGAGGATTTAAAATACGAATTGGTCACAGAAATTGAGAACCCCTGGGTAATATACTGTCACTTTTAAAATCACAACCAGCCCCTTATCTTGAATCTATACAAGCTGCAAAAGATACTGCTGCACCATAAGTAGAAACTTGCTGCAACTTCTTCTATGGAACTTATGCATACAATCGACGAATCTATGCGCACATTACGCGTTGTCCCTCAACAACAGATTCCTGATTACTGCATCGAATTACAATCGTCGTTTATGTTCTACATTACAAACTATTTGCACTCACCTTCTTCTTCTTCTTCTTCCTCTTCTTCATTTTGCTCCATCAATATATAATATATATTTATGTTCTACCATGCGGACAGTTTTACTCTCATCCATTCAGTTTATTCATTTTATTATAACTGTTTATTATTCTAGCGCATCAAAGACTCAATTGTTTAACTATAGTTAGTGTACTAGTTATTGGTTACTGTTCAATGTTTCAATAAAGAGGAAACTTTACTCAATAGATTCTCTCTTTCTCTCTTCCTCTTTCTCTCTCACTCTCTCTTTCTCTCTTTTGCACAGTCCACTTTCTCATCGAATCCTTATCCTTTTCAATTACTCCTGTCCTCGTTTCAGCTCGCGGTGAAGCCTTTATGTTTCGATTGTTCACTCAACTGTGTCGATTTTAATGAAAAGGTTGTTGGAAAAGGAACTAATGCTTATTCTTTCACGAAAAAAAGGAAAAAAAATTTTTTCTCCCCTTTTAGAAATAAAAATTTTACTTATTCTTTTTTTTCCTCTTCTTTGTATTTGATGGGTTCAAATTTATTTATATTGAGAGAAGAGTCTGCATATCGACGCCTCTGTGGGTTAAATGTTTGCTTAAACTCTATGCTTTAAAAATAGAAATGTTTAAAATAGAAAAATAAATAATAAAATAAAATAAAAATGTTACCATGTTGAAGTCCACAACGTTGATCAACGGAAAAAAATTGTTCATTTAGTAAATTAGTTAAAAATAATGCATCAATATTGACAGAAAAATATTTAAACAAATAGATTGAAGTCTATAAGTTAATAATAATTGTTGTACATTTAAATATTAAATTAAAAATAATGTTTTATTGCATTGAACAAATTTTTTTCGTTGTTAAACGTTGTGGACTTTTAACTTCGTAAAATGTTTAGGTTTTTTGTAAATTTCAATTGAATTATTTTTGCCTTTGAATTATAGTAAATAACAAACAGTTATTCACTAATAAAATATTTGAATCTTTTCGTGGAATTTTATTCAAATTTTGTATTGAAAATAATCGAATTTACTTGTTTCCCAAAAAATAATTGTATTCTTCATAAGAATTTAATTATTTATGAAAATAATAATTACTTTAAGTTTCACAAGAAAAATTCCAAATATTTTGAATTGATTGATAATTTTGATAATGACTATTATATACATTCTTCCTGAAAATTTCTCGAAATTTGGAAAAATGGGAAATAATTTTTAATTTACATAATCAATTTATTATTCCGTAGAAATGGAAAGAAAAATTGTTGTACATTGCTCAAGATTTTTCCTTTGAATGAAATGCGTCGTAAATCTTGAAATTGGAAAATATTTTTGAATTCTCACCGGGTAGTCGTAAACTCACAGGCAGGACTTACCAAGTTTAACGCTTCCCCGTTTGCACGGCTTAAGTTTACCTATATAAGTTATGTGACAAGAAACTGAACCACGAGTGGGTCGCCGCTTGTTTTAGTCGGGTTAGAATAATTCCCAGCGCCTCATTCGACTTCAAGTCAAAATTTATTTAATATTCTCGATTTATTTCCCTATTAATGCGAATTTATAACAACAACAAAAAAAAAATTAACAATAATCTCACATTTCGAAAAAAAAGAATGAAAAATCAAGAAAATAATTTAATATTTATTTGTAATAATAATATTAGTAATAACTAATAGTAATAAATGTTAAGATATTTATTTAAACATGAAAATAAAATCGTTCGAATTTTTAGGAATATTTGGAAATTTAATTCAAGCGTGTGTGGAAAAAAAGGCGAATGAAAAAAAAGTAGTGGCAGTGTAGAAATTTGTAAACTGTAAATTTTACAAGCCGATAGATGGTAATAACAATTTCCAATGCATCTAAAGTGATTGTTTCTGATTTGAATAACGATGGCAATTTGCATACTATGGAAAGTTAAGCCAGCGTTTGGTCGAAAATCGATATCTTTGAATTTAAATAACGATTACAGTTTAAACATCAAAGCAGAGTCAATTTTTATTAGTTTAGAGAAATTGAACTTTCGGTCTGAATTTCGATTTGAATTTAGAACGCGACGAGCAAAGTAGGAGTGAAATTAAAGACCAATAAGTGAACATTTCTCTTTTCGATATATAAGGGAAATTAAAATGCAAAATAGAAAATTGAATAAAAAATGGAAAAAGAATTAAAATAAAACAGAAAAAGAGAAAAAGTGTAAAAAAAGAAAAGGAATTAAGAACAGAAAATTAATTAAAAAGAGTAAAAAAGAAAGGGAATTAAAAGTAGCAAAAGAGTAAAAAATAGAAAAGGAATTAAAAGACGAAAATGAATCAAAAAGAAAAAAAGAGTGAAAAAATAAAAAAGGAATTATAAATAATAAAAGAGTCAAAAATATAAAAGGAATTAAAAACAGAAAATGAATTAAAAAAATAAAAAAAGAGTGAAAAAATAGAAAGGGAATTAAAAATAGTAAAAGAGTAAAGAATAGAAAAGGAATTAAAAATAGTAAAAGAGTGAAAAATAGAAAAGGAATCCAGAACAGAAAATGAATTAAAAAGAGAAAATAGAGAAAGAGAGTAAAGAATGAAAAGGGAATTAAAAATAGTAAAAGGGTGAATAACGAAAAAGGAATTAAAATACGAAAATGAATTAAAAAGAGAAAAAGAGTGAAAAAATAGAAAGGGAATTAAAAATAGTAAATAAGTAAAAAAATAGAAAAGAAATTAAGAACAGAAAATGAATTAAAAGGAGAAAAGATTGGAAAAATAAAAAAGGAATTAAAAATAGCAAAAGAGTAAAAAATAGAAAAGGAATAAAAATACGAAAATTAATTAAAAAGCGAAAAAGATTGAAATAATAGAAAAGGAATTAAGAGCAGTAAAAGAGTAAAAAGTAAAAATAGCAAAAGAATGAAAAACAGTAAAAGAATGAAAAGAGAAAAAAAGTGAAAAGGAAAAAAAGAACAGAAAAAAATATGCTTGCGGGAAAAACAGAGGCGCCAGGATAAAATTGAATTAGTAACGCTTAATATGTTACACAAGTCTAGTTAGGAGAATAAGAAGAAGAAGAAGAGAAAATATTGCAAACAGATTTTTTTTTCTCTCCCCCATAAGAATATGATTTCTCATCAGAAAAATGAATGGCAGGAAATCCTCTTTACGATGAATTTTCCCCGTAAACAAAAGTCGGAAGCTGACTGAAGATTTCCGTTTCATTGGAGGCAACATCCTTTGTCTTGTATTTCTTCAAGTTTTGCCTGGAAACAAGTTCGGCGGCCGGAGAGAGAGAGAGAGAGATTCTCTTTTCGAGTCTCAGGACCAAAATTGCAGAGCCAGCCCAGGGGTGGCTGACCCCCTTTTGCGAATCAGCTGTTCGGCCCACAGTTATATCAGAGAGACGACAAGAAGAGGAGCTCCTCGGGCGGCGAGCCTCAAAGCATACCTCAAAGAGAGAATGCTCAACGAGCAATCCAAGGGTCCGAGAGAGAGAGAGAGAGAAACAGGAGTACAGATTCTCCACTGAAGAGAGAAAGAGAGAATGAGATGGTTCAAGTTTCTCAGGGCGAGAGAGAAAGAAGGAAAAAAAGAGAGAGATAGAAGAAGAGAGAAAGAGAGAGGAATGAGAGAATAAGAGAGAAAGAGGGGAGCGAAGACGCGTGGGAGAGTTTGACTCTCGAAAGGGTGGTGCTCAACCTGGGCACACAGGTGAGCGGAAGTAAAGTCTCAGCACTGTCCAGGGTGCTTCGGAAAAATAAAAACGTTTCACGGAAGATGATTATGGACCCCCCGTGAATTAGCAGCGAGAGTTTATGTATTCTCGTATTCGACATGAAACAGAAGTCGTCTAATAAGTGACAGGCTTGCCACAGGTCAGGGCGAATCAGAAAAAACAAAAATTTCAGAGAATTTTCTCAAAATGTACTGGAAAATACCAAATATCTAAAATTATTCCTACTGATGCTACTATTTTTTTAATACAACGTTTTAATAGCAATTTCATAATAAAGAAATTAAGCCTAACTCCAAAAAAAATTAAAGAGGTTAGAAAAAGGATAGTCTAACTTTAAAAAAATTAAAAAGGATAGTCTTACTCTAAAAAAATTAAAGAGGATAGATAAAGGATAGTCTGACTCTAAAAAAATTAAAACAAATAGAAATATCCAAAAGGAAACTAAATTAAAAATTAACAGTCCTTTATATTAATTATTCAACAATTACACTCTCTGAATTTGATTATAAATCATTTTTAGAATGATGAATATTGACAAAACATTTGAAAATCAATATGAAGGGGCTATTCTCCACCTGAGAACGTCAAGGTCACCGCTAGATGGAAGTTCAGATCCTTCTTGGAATTTTCAACTGCCACCTAGTGGTGACCTTGGCGTTCTCAAGTGGAGAACCTAAACTCCCATTTGGAACGTTAAGAAATATCAATAAAATGCAACAAATTTTATTGTGCAAAATAATTTAAATTGTTCTTCTAGCACAAATTGATAATGAAAATTATTTACTTTCAATTTTTTAAATATTCTATTATTCAGTTGTAAAATTTATCACACTATCATTATTTCTAAAGAAATAATGTTTACGATAAATTTCAATTCAATTTTATTTCAAGAAATTTTAATTTTTTTACTTTGACTAAAGAATTATGAAAATTAATTAAAGTTTATAATGGAAAATAATTCGATTTGTTCAAGAATCCAATTACTGATTTTAATGAATTTAATTTTGACAGAATTTTAATGTAACAATTAATAAAAAACTAAATATTACAAAATATCGAAAGAAAAAAATCGATTATTTATCAATTATTTATAAAAAAAAACTCTGAAAAATTCAAATTATTTAGCAATTATTTATATTGGTGAAATTAAATTATTAAATTCAATTTTTTAGCCATCTTTCAATAAAATTCTTTAGCAAATTGAATTATTTTCAATTTAATTCCACTAAAGATCAATTAAATTTGAAAATTTGAATCATTATTATTTTTCAGTCAAAAAATGTACGAAAATCCCAATTGTTGTAAAGAAATTAATATCAATTGAATATTTATTTTAGAAATTCATTTCAGTTTCAAAATAACAATAATTTTTATTAAAATACTAAGAAAATTTTTTAAAATTAAATTTTTAGAAGAATTTTTATTCAAAAATTGAAAATCAATTGAATTTTGCAAAAAAAAGTTTCTTTTTTAACTGCGATCGAAATTTCGAAAAGTTTTATCAAAAAATCGAAAAAATTATTGTTTCCTTTCCTTTTTCAAAGAAAATTGAATTTAAATGATAAAAAAATTGGTAAAATTCAATTATCTTTGAAAAATAAAATGAACTGAAATATTTTAAAACACTAATTTTTTAGTACTTTTTTGATGAAACTTTTCGAGATTTCAATTTCAGTTGGAAAAAAAATTGTCTTGAAAAATTCAATTATCTTCGAATTAATAAATAAAAATTCTTGAAAAATTTAATTTTTTCAATTCTTTAAGAACTTTAATTATTTTAAATTCCTCTTAAACATTTTTTTTATAGAAATTAGAAAAGAAATTAAAATTCTGTCTGAAAATCAGAAAATAATTGAAATTTAGTCCGAATATTAGAAAGTAAGTGAAAATTCTTGCTGAAAATTGGAGAAAAAGAAAATTAAATTTTTGTGGAAACAAAAAAATATGGGGCTAAAGTTTCGAACGTTCAAATGACCGAATTTTTTTTACCTTCAGCATTTTTTAAAATTCCTATCGAAAAAAGAAAAACAATTGAAATTAAACAATATTTAGTTAAGAATTTATTTGTTTTAATTTAAAAAATAATTTTTTTGTTAATAAAATCCAAATTAGAAGAAGGTAAAAAAATAATTCTAATTCTAATTATATTTATGTTTAATTAAAAAATTAAAATATAAAAAATAACTAAAATAATTTTTTTTTAGTTTTTTAATACTCTTGTCTCTTGAGACTCTTAAATGTATTACACTTTCTCTCAAGGGCTCACTTTCGGTTTTGCTCATCCCATCATAAAAACGTTGAAAGTGCCACGCGACTTCTTATCTATCCAAGATTGCCGAGATCCTGCTGAGGATAAAGCTCGAGAGGAAGCTTCTTACAACACGTAACACGTGTTCAGGTCAAACTTGACCCGAGAGTAGAGTGCAGAGCCCATTCCAAATCTCTATATTTCCTTAAACCATCAGGCAGGAAGTTGTGCCGAAAAGATTCAAAGCCAAAAGAAGAACCGCACTTGACTCGAGCGCTTTTCAACTTCTCGCAAGAATTTACTTTCATTTCGGGCACAATATATAATGAAAATCCGCCTCTTCGCCTACTCTCTCAATTTTAATCACTGAGAAAAAGAAAACGACGCTGGGACTTTAAAACTAAAAAAGAATTTCGAATTTTTTCTCACTGATAATTGTTTTTTTTATTAGTAATATACGAGATCAAAAATACATAAGTATATTTTTCAATAGAATAATTTTAATTATTAATTAAAGGAAGTGAATTATATTTTTTAATAATAATAATAATAATTATTATTATTATTATTATACACGGAAAAAACCTTCAACCAGAACAGCGATTTCCTTTGCTGAAATAGCGAAAGTATTCGTTGCAATAACTAGAAATTTCGCTAATACACTGAAAAAAAAATTTATTTGCTTCAAATAACTGATTATTTGATTATTATCAAATAAATATTTACTTGAATCGAATAATTTTTATTTGAAAGAAATAAATTGTATTTGAATTAAATATTTCAGTACTTAAAGCAAATACTATTTAATTGATTCAAATAAAAATTATTTGATTCAAGTAAATATTTCATTGATAATAATCAAATAATCGGTTATTTGAATCAAATAAATTTTTTTTTCATTGTATAGTGAATTTTTATAGTTGTTCCAGGTAAAGATTTTCTTTCGTGTAATTATAATGTTAATAAATTATTACTTTTATAAATATGTGACGCGATCTGAAGAAAGGGACCTTAGAAGCAAATCACTTTAAGGTTATGTTAGTGTTACTTTTTTGTTGATTAAAAGTTTCTTTTTACTTTTTGCAAATTAAAATCAGTGTTTCTTGAAAATTTCAGTTATAATAAAAAGTTTAAAATTAATGACTCACATTAACAGTTAATCATTTTTTTGTAATTACATTTAAAAAATTGCAAACATAACCTATAATTTTTTGCTTCTAAGTTCCCTTTCCTTAAATCGCGTCACATATGATTAGTTTATAGTATAATTATTATTCATTATAATTATTATTTATCATAATTATTCTTCCCTGTGTACTTTAAAAAAATATAAATAAGAAAAGTGCGAGGAATAATTTACAACCCCCCTCCCACAAATATCAATTGACTTGCAACTCTCATAATGTGAATTTATGTATAGCGTATAAAAGAAGTGTAGAATTTTGTAATAAATTGTCTGCTTGTACACACTTGTAATTTGAATTTTTCACTATTGGTATTTGGTCATTTGTCAAGAACGTGTCCCGTTACGGCAGCAAAGGAGCATTCGAATCGAATCGAAGTATAGTATCCTCTTCTCTCTGTGCTCGTCGTGCATACTTATTCCCAATAATCTCTTCGAAGAACGACGTGCACGTGCATTATAAGGTCCTTATAGCAAGTTCAGTTATCGGCTCGAGATTCTCAAAGGGGATAATAGAATGCGAAGAGCAATGCGAAAACTCACTATATATACATATACACCTCGTTTCAACATCACAAATTGCAATTAAACTCACGGTAATTATTTTGTAATTCAATTTCCATTGTATCGTAATTTTCTATTCAAATCAATTGATGTGGAAGAAAATTTATTTTTCTATATAGTTAATGTTCGTCTTTGTTCATGTTTCTTTCTTTGTTTTTTTGTACTTTAGCATTTTTTTTTACTTCGATTTTTTCTTAATTTTTCTTTTACTTCATTTTTTATACTTACATTTTTTTTATTTTTTTACTTCAATTTTGTTTTAATTTTTCTTTTACTTAATTCTTCATTTCTTTAAATTTTTAGTCCTTCAATTTTTTTTAAATTTTTCTTCTATTTAATTTTTTATTTCGTTAAGTTTAAGTTCTCCACTTGAGAACGCCAAGGTCGCCACTAGGTGGCTAGAGAAATTCCAAGAAGAAACTCAAGTGCCATCTGGCGGTGACCTTGGCGTTCTCAGGTGGAGAATAGCACCTTCATATTGAATCTCAAGATGTTCGTAATTTTCTATAATTATTTATAATAAAACATTCAATCTCGAGAGTATAAAAAAACAATTTCTTTCTGGAAAATTAAGAAAATTGTAACTTTTTTTAACATATCCGAAAAAATTAGAAATTTTTTTAGTATAAAATGCAACTTTATTTCAATTTTTTTAGAGCGAAAAGTAACTATAATAAAAAATTATTATTGAATCATTATTAAGATATAGTTAAATTTTCTAAATATATCTATAATAAAAATTAAAAATTGTTTTGAGTAATTGAAAGTTTGTAAAATTTAATTGAAAATAATTAATTTTTCTCAAGTATTTTGTGACAATTTTAGAAAATCAAGTTTTGAAGAATTTTATTTGCAAATATGGAAACTAATTGAATTATCAAAAATTTTTATGAAAAATTCTTTAAATGTTTAGTTAAAAATGAAAATAATTGAAAATTATCTTTTAATTTAAAAAAAAATCAAGATTTTTACCTTTTTCAATGACATATTTTCGTACATTCAAAAATTTACAAACAATAGTAACATTTTAGAATTATTTTTAACAATTTGGAAAATAATTATTTTTTATTAAAATTCATTCAAAAATTAATTACAATTTTTAAATTATACAAAAATTCTTTTAAAAAAATCAATTATTTTCAAACAAAATACATTCAAATATTTTTAAAAACTTATTTATTAAAATTGTTTTAATTTAATTTGTTAAGATTCATTTATCTTCGAACCAATTTAATAATTATAAAAATTTACTATTTTTGATTTATTAAAATTGTCGGTGAAATTATAATTCTGAAAAAATTTGATTATTTTTATTTAGTATATTTTTCAAAAATTCAATTATTTTGAAAAGATTTTACCAAATTAAAATTGTATCTAATTTTAAAAAAAAACTTCTACTTATCTTTCAAAAATTATTCTAAAATATTTTCAAACAATTATTTGTAAGAATTTATTTTTCATATTTTTTTTTGAAAATATTAATAACTTTAGAAAAAAACATGGACAATTATACAATTTATTTTAAAGAAATGGAATTTTTGAATACTTAAATAATTGCGGATTCTAAAAGAACTCTAGGAAAATTATTTAAAATAATTGATTTAGAGATCAAGTTCAGTTGAAAATTATAAAAAATATTTGAATTCAAGAAGGGTTACAATTTAAAATTTCAGAAATTATTTACATTTATAAATTTTATTCAGTTTTCCGTAAAATTATATATTTTTCTGTAAAAAAAATTTTTGGCAGGGGAAATAATTTTACTGTCAATAAATTGCCTAATAAATTGATATCTAAAATCTGGATTTAAATTTTTTAAGAAAAAATACAATTAGTAGACTTTTAACAAAATAAAAAATTTTTTTTTGTTCAAATATTTTCAAGAATTGCATTTTAGAGACAAAGAACAGATTTATTTCGTTAATAATTGAATTAAGACTAAAAGTAATATGAGGAATAAAAAATTAAAATAAAATTTATAAAGTAGCATAAAATTGAAAATAATTAATGCACTCACTTTAAATCACAAAAAAATTGATTTGCAACTAGTAAACTCTTATAAGTAAGTATAAATTATTTTTTTTCAAACTTTTTTTTTATAAGGTTTTTTTTATAAAGTAACATTTTTCTCCCAGCTACGTAAATGAAATCCTGAATGAATAAGGCGTGTAAAATCATTACGAAATGAGTTTTACAATAAGCCTTCGCTATTCAAGGAAATATGGATACGAAACACACGCGTCAATAGATTTTTCTCTATATTTCTCCTTGATGTTCAATAACGAGGATGTAAATTGATATCATCACACACTGATATAGAGAAGTTGACTCGCCTTTTTTTTCCTCATCTATAAGCTAAAAGTTTATGTATTTAGTGATTAGGCTCGGTGAGTCGCCATGAATAGAGCCATTTTTGAAATCCTATTGTCCGATTTGCTGAAGCGATGAAAGACTTCTTGAGCTACTTCTTCTTCTTCTTGTTCTGCTTCTCTCTTTCTGATTCTGACTCACAAACCCAAGAAGCAACGAACGTGTCGAATCGATGGACATTTTTATTTATCGTCATTGGACAAGCGTGAGACCACCAAGTGCAAAGTCTATATATGAAAAAAAAGAGAGAAGAAAAAAAAACAAGACACTATACACTTTTATTCGACAAGAGATTGACATTTTTGCCGTGTATGTGAAAACGCCACCCGGAAATCGTTTTTATTTTTTATGTGAACGAATATTTCTTTCTTTCTTTTTTTTGAAAAAAGAAAATCAGTGGTTCGAATTCAGAAATTTAATCACTTAAAGTCTCGTTCGATTTATTATTATCAGATCTTTATTTGAAATGACAACTTTTATGCTTATACTTCCCCTATAAAAAAAATTTATTTACCTCAGGAGTCAACTGGACATTTTATATCCCTTGATAATTTTATTTGGTTCACAAAAAATAAATTTCTTTCTATAAAATTTTACTTCTTAACTTCCTGTATTTTATTTTTTCTTTTAATGACATTTTTTTATTTTAAATAGTAATTTTGTAAATTTTTTTAAAAATACTTTTGTAAATATTTAAACAGAAGCAAAATTTTCCCACTGAAAAGTTTAAAATCGAACTGAGGAACATATTCAAAATTACAGTGAAACGAAAATTAAAAAAACTTACAAAGAAAAATATTTTTTCCCCTCTAAATCAAATATTATAAGCGTTTAAAATTCCCGAATTCTCATAAATGCAAATTATATACCTAATGGATAAAAATTCAGGTCTATTATATCAATTCGTTTCGCTTCGTTGTTTCTGGAGATTCTTTTCTTCGTGTATATTATTACTTCAGAGAAAGAGAAAGAACTTCAGAAAGGAACAGAGAAAGAGAGAAAAAAAGAGACAGAATGAGAGAGAGAAAAAAATAGACAGAGAGAGAGAGAGAAAAAATAGTGTCAGTAAGACAGAAAAAGAGTCAGAAAGAAAGTCAGACATTAATGAGCATAAAAATTGAAATTATTGATTTTTTATGAGTTTTAAAATAAACGATGCAAGCAGTTTCTTTAAAAGGCCGCTCTCGCGCACTGGCTAAGGGAAAAAGAGAGAGAAAGAGAGAGAAATAAAAATCAGATAGGGCAAAGGTTAAAAATAAAAATGGGACTCAGAATCGGCAGATGTATAAACAGAGAGAGAGAGAGAGAAAGAGAGTGAGACAAGTTCCAAGAGTTTGCTTCTTGGGCACATTTTAGTTTCGAGACGTGTGAGGAAGCGAGAGAAAGAGAGGGAAGAGAGGAGATGGTGCGAAAAAAAGGGAGAGAAACAAAAAAAGACAGGGCGTGAACTATACTCAATCCTTGGCGCCAGCCGGGACCTTCTTTTTTAGATTGAGCATACTGACTTCCTTTCGCGAACGTACTTCTTTTCATTCAGCTCCTCGTTTCTTTAATCTTCAACTAACAGTCATTTTTTCCCCAAAAATCAAACATTTTTTTCTCCTTAAATACTTAAATATTTCCCAATTTGATTGTTGAAAACAAAATATAAAAATATATACATATATGTTTATGTTAAAATAATAAATATATGATATAATAAATTAATGATATTATTAAGAACATTGTTATAATAATATTTTTATTTTATTTCGACTTTGTTTCAGCTTTAAGCATAGCTACCGCGCCAACTGGCGGTGGCGTCCCTTAACTATTTTTCGGTAAATTTGATTCATCTGTTTGATTAGTGGAGGGTAGTACCATGAGCTGATAGTTGACGTCGTTGATTCGAAATTACAGAAAATAGTTAAGGGACGCCACCACAAAGTGGCGCTGTAGTTGCCTGAAGTTAAAGAGCGTTCAAATGAACGAAATTTATTTATTTCTTCTAAAAATTAAATTTTTATTGCAACTATTCTGCTTTAGTATCTAAAATATTAGTTGCTGAGTTCCTAAACGTAAAATTTCGGATTTTAAATTTTTTATGACAAGTAATTTATTAAAATATCTTCAATAAAAAATACTTCGTGCATTTTAACGTTAAAAACTTGAGGATCATTGAAGTTAAAAATTAAATTGAATTTAAAAATGTAGAACAGTGTCAATAATAATTTAAAAAGAATTTTATTCAATTATTTTATTTAATAGTAAAAGCTGTTGAATATCAAGGTTAAGAGGCCATCTAGCGGTGGCGTCCCTTAACTAATTTCCATAAATTCGAGCCACTTCCATGATTAAGGGAGGCTAGTAACACAAACAGCTGATAGTTGACCTCAGAGATTTAAAGTTACAGAAAATAGTTCAGGGACGCCACCGCCAGATGGCGCCGTAAACTTATTCATTATTAAATAAAGCAATTGAATTAAAAAATCTAAATGTATTAGTTTTCTCTTTTACATTTTTCCATTTAATTATTTTTCTTCTAAATGCAGTGATTGCAGAATAAATGTGATTGAGAATCAAAATTTATTACATCGCGGTGAAAAAGAAGGCCGTTTTATTAAAAGAAAAAATAAAGAGTTATGAATAAATTTGGAATTTGAAACGACTTGCGTTACGGTATCAATTGCAATCGGGAACTATTAAGAGGTTTTGAGAGAATGGTCAATATTCCCGAACGGGTTTTGTATTAATGCAGAAGAAGCTTATTAATTCGCTGTTTCACGATAGTGACAGCGCCTTATACAAATCGACGTGAAGCTAATAACTGGCGCACGTCCGTCATTAATTATCCAGATCAACCGGTTATTGACGATTCAAGAAAGTCTCTTTGCAATCCAGCAAAAGTATAGCCTCGTAAATCTAATCGAACGGAAAAATTTTTTTCTCCCCTTGTTGCACTCTCTTTTTGAAGAGAGAGAGAGAGAGAGATTCTCTCCAAGCACTCTCTTTATAATCGTCGCATGAATATTAATCGCAACAATTATGCATATGGATATATCTGAAAACGTTTTATTAACTTTGTCAATAAACTCGTCAGTCGGAATTGTTTTTTTTTCTTTTACGTTAGCCAAACATGAAACATTTGTTCTATTTTATTTTCTGGTTTTTAGTTATTTATCCTTTATAGGATCCTTTAAATTATTTTTTTTCGTTTCAATATTTACACAAAGAAACTTTTCTCTCGTGCTTTTATTCTTTTTTTTCCGATTCGTCAAAAATAGATCTTAGACAGGGATTAAAGCGCAGTGTGCTTTTTTTTGCATCTATAGGTTTCAAATATCTTTTGAGTTATCGTGAATTTAAATCATTTTTAGTAGATTTTTTGCGACATCAAGGCGGGATGAACACTGGTTAGTGCTTGTGAGAGTTCAAACGAGTTTTCTCGCGTCTTGGAATCGATAGGATCTTATAGAAAACTTTACGCGACTTAACGATCCTTGAGAATCCTTGCGAATCGGCTGGTGAACATGGACCGCCGCCGCTTTGCAATCTTAACTCTTCATCGGGCTTGTTACCATCAAAGTAAAGTGTACCCATAGCAGCGATTAGCCACGTTTTGCGCAATTCAAGTTCAAGAATTAAAATTTCAAGAGAAAAAAAACTAAATAACAGAAATGCAATCAAAATTATTTTGATTTTTGGCTAATTTTACTACGATTGGACGCGAGGGGTGTGAAAATGGATTTAAGGATAAAAAAAACAGGAGACGTTAGGTGCAGATGCTGACGCAAGAGTAGCTAACGTCCCCTCTTTGTTGCTAAGCGCATGCGCGAGCGTCGCGCTTGCGCCACTCTCGTTCTCTGATTGGTGGGAAATAGTGGCGCATGCGCAGTGCTTCTAGTCTCGTTGGCGCCTCCGGGCAAATATTGTTCGTAGCGTCCGGAGTTAAAAAAAACAATATTTAAAAGCGAAAAATAAATCTCGAAACTATATTTGCAGTTGAGAAATAAATCTTGAAACAATATTTGCACCTAAATGAAAATATCTTGAAATATTATTTCGACTTCTTACGGAATAAAACGGCGAATAATATTTCAGGTGATAAAAAATCAGCATATAAGTAAATTAACAGAAAAGTTTTGCTTTAAATTTACAGCATAAATAGTCTCGTTGCCCATATATGGGATTTAGACTAAAAATATAATATATAAACATTTTTGTTCACTTTATCTCCTAAGGGTCGGTCCTGACAAGTCGAGAGTGCAAATTTACAAGCACTGCTCCATATATATAAATATACACAAACGGTAGTTATAATCCGCGAATATTTGTCCAGACTTTGCATATATGTACCTACTACATTTTAGAAATATAACTGCTCCACTATGCTAACATTTTTATTTAATCGTCGCGCAGAATAATGAGATTAAAATTGAGATAAATGACCTGGATATTCATCTTCCACTTGAGGATGATGATTTATTTCAATTTTTCCTGAAGTGAAATATTTAAATATAGAAATTCAATTGGTTATTTAATTATTTATTAGCTGTATTTTAGACATGTCACCTGGGTATAAATGTGAAATGTATCTTATACAATTAGAGTTTATTTATTTATATATATATATATATATATATATATATAGAATGAATCGTTTATTAATTAAACAATTTTGGGTAATTATTTTTGTAGGCGAGTTGTCGGAAAGTCTTGTCAAATTATTGGTTTTTTAGTGAGTAATAATTTCGTTACATCATTTTCATCAACGGAAATTGTTTCATTTTTTCAGGAGAGTATATTAAATTAATTCTAAATTTCGATCGTTTGGTTTAAAATTGTAAAGTATGTTAAAATGAATATTATATTTACATTTTTCTCGTGAATTGTATTGAAGGTAATGAATTTATTTCTCTGCCGTTCTGATGAATTATTTTCGATTTAGTTCATGCAGTTTTTATTTTTGAATCTTTAGGTTATTCTTTTTATAAGTTTGAAACTTGGGAAAAAATATATTTGTCCGCTAATTTATTAATTTTTATTTATTTTTTTTTGACTTATATTTAGAAGTGAAAAGAATTTTATCAGGGAAAATAATTTTAATGTCAGTAAATTGTCAGGGAAGTTGATGAACTGAAACTTGCAGGCCTCGGATATAATGAATTTTACGAGTTTTTTCGACTATTTTGATAGAATGCCATTTTTATCGACTTTTATTAAAAAATTGCGACTTTTTCGACTTTTATTCCAAATTTTGCGACAATATACCATATTTTTAGTATAAAATGCAACTTATTTCGAATTTTATTGGCATGAAAGGTAGAATAAAGAAATCTTTGAAAATTTATTTTTGAATAAGTTTTCTAATTAAATTTTTTAAATATTACAATTAAAAAGATTTTGAATAATTGAAGTTCTGTAAAATTTAATTCAAACTAAATCATCTCTTAAGTATTTGATTACAATTGTTTTCGAAAAAATACATTACAATATTTATAAAAAAAACTAATTCTTAGAACGAAGTTAAAATCCACAACGTTGATCAATAAAAAAAATTTGTTTAATTTGTTCGAAAATTATTTTTAATTTCATATTTATTCACATAACAATTAACATAAACATCAACCTATTTTTTCTAAATATTTTCATGGCAATATTGCTTCTTTATTTATTTTTCAATTGATTAAGTGAATAATTTTTTTTCGTTGATAAACGTTGTGGACTTCAACGTCGTTTCTTAGAATTGTTTAATCACATTTTTTTAAGATTCAATTACCTTTGAATAATAAAATTTTTTATTTTAGAATTTTTTTAGAAATCATTTATAATTATACAAGTTTTGATTAATACGAATCTTTGTGACTACACTGAATTAAATAAACGACTTTTTTTTATTTTTAATCGACTAAAGCGACTTTTTTTGCTCTTTAAAGTCGATCCGGCGCCTGAACTTGTGAGAAATCTGTTAGCGCATGCGCGCTGATGTCGTTCGTGCGCATGCGCCTCTAGAGAGAGAAAGAAGAGGGGACGTTACGTACAGCAACTGACTTTTTCTAAGTCTCTACACTCGACGCGATTTTTTATAAAATTCTAATTCGGAAAACGAACAAAATTTAGAAGAAACTATCAACGTGTATTTTTAATTTGAAAGAATTAAAGTAATTTAAAATTTTAAAGTTAAATAATTTAAATGATTTTTAAAGAAAGAAGAGAAAATATTGTTAAATAGTGATTCGATTTCTGATGCGAGATGAATTTAACTCGCACATGTAGCTTTGCGGCTAAAGGGTGAATTAATGAAGTTTACTTATATATTGCAGTCGAATCTGGCAGCTTGAGTGTAAATAATATATGTCTTGATATCACGCGGCGAATACAAGATCAACCTACGCGCGAGAAGCGCCCAGTAGGCTCGAGTTTCAAAATGTTCATTAGTGAAGACGTTACTGTATAAGACACGCAGATATTCAAGTGCGGAACGGGTTCAAGTCAGGGTTTCTCAACCAATTCTATACTAAAATTCCGCCTGGCGCCCCCCTGGCCAAATTTCACGTTTATAAGGTCATTGCGTGATGCTTCTCTTTCACAGATTCCTTCTTTCTTTCCTTCTTTTCGCCATTTTTTTTTCTTTCCTCTTTTTATAACCGATCTCTTTTATTTGTTTCAGGTAAGTAACCGCCACGTCTGAGTCGTTTCGCACCCTTTTCAACATGCTTGTGAGTCTTATCAAAATTTTCTCTTTCCATCCATATTATTATCATTGTCGGAAATATTTATCCCCTTTTTTAAAATTAAATATTCTTCCTTTGCCTCTTTTTCTAAATTTTTATTTAGACAACAAATTTAAACAATGAGACAAAAGGATTCATAACTTTTAGGAGGCTACAATTTTGATGCCTTTTTAAAGCCTTTATATGCCGAATTTAATATTCGCAGAAAAACTGGAAATTAATGATGAAGAAAAAAATTAATAATCGAAACAAAAATAGCCGACAAGTGACTAAAAATAAAATATCAGAATTACAGTAATTAATATTGTAAGAAGAGAATTTATGGATTGTAGAGTGGAAGAGGTTTCTTTTAAAATGCATAAAATACAAACGAAATAACCGGTAAATAAAAAAATGTCCCGCCTCCCAAGGTGGAACATTTGATTAGCATAATTTGATTAGTAGCGATTCTCAAATACATAAGAATGATTATAGAGGATATATTTTTTTAATACATGAAAATCTTATTAGGCACTAGTATATAAAAAGTACTTAACTAGACAGTTTAGATGATTATTAGTTTTGAATGTGTGCTCATCTGAATGCTTAATTTTAAAGGTATCGACAAGTTCAGGGAAAAAAAAAGAAATTAGAGAGAAAGAGAGGAAAAAAGGTGAAATTAATTAACGTTGCTTTGCGACATTTTCTTCATTTACTATGAGAGAGGTTCACTGAATCTTCAATTATAATAAGTCCAGAGAGCTTTCATCGGCACTGTATATATATATATTTAAGTTGGTGCTGCTGGTGTGTTGCCAGCGAACTAGCAATGCAAATTAATCGTTGAGACATCTTAATCTCGGAATATATTTACATAGTAATATTCTACATCTCGCTTCACATTTCACATTCAAGAGGTTTATTCTTTATTTCAATGATGGTTGTCGAATTTATTTCAATTTTTCCCTGCAATTTCCATTTCTTTCAATGAATACCTACTTTTCTGAGTTTTCAACTTTTAAATAAAGAACATTCTTTTTTTCGATTTTTTTCTTTGGAAAGTTTTCAATTTTTTTTTATTATTATTATTTTGATAATACGCGATTGTTTTCTATTGAAAAATATTAGCGTTTGTCTATTAACCGGGAAATAACCGGGCATTTAATTCGCCCGAGAAAAACCGAAAATTTTGTAACAAACAGATCATTTTTTCAGCAAAATTAAAATAAGTTTTATTATTTTAATTTGATTTTTAAAAAATCACTTTTTATTTCAATTTTTATGGTTATTTATACTGTTCTCTAAAGTAATTAATTTGATAGTAAAAAATCAGTCAACGATTGAAAAATATTATGTAAATATATTTTTAAATAAATTATGTAGTTAATGGAAATATTGTGAAACTCGACTGAAAATATGTAAATAAATATGTTAAAGAATTTTATTAGAAAGTTTTTAACAAATAAAATTTTCAAAGTATTATAATTTTACAATTGGATTTTATTTTTATTTTTAGTAGTTAATTAAAAAAAACATACACATTCAAAATTGTTTAATAAAATAGAATTTTCGGACAAATTTTCTTCTTAATTCTGAAAAATAAGATTGTTACAATTTTTAAATTCTATTTTTTCAAGATAATTGAATTTTTCTAAAGAAATAATTGAAATTTTTTTTATAATTAAAATTCTTTTACATTTGTTTGAAAAGTAATTGATTTTTTTTTAAAGAATTTTATTTAAACTTTTCGCAAATAATCAAGGAAAATTAGTGACCGTAATTATTATTTTATTTGTAAAACATAAAGATCCTTTTAATGTTTTAAAGCAGTTTTTTTTATTCTAAAAGTTAAATTTTTATATTATTATTATTCAAGAATTATAATTTATGAACTTTTCTTAAATTTTTGCAATTTCAAATAAATCATATTTATTAATTATACTTATTTATTTTTTGAGAAAATTAAATATTGACTATTTATTAAGTAAAATAATGAATTATTACTGCTTATTGTCTTCAAAAATTTGAATAAAATTCTTCACAAGAATTCAATCGTTTTCATAAATAATAGCATTCTTTGGAAGGATTCAATTATTTTCATAAATAGTAAAATTCTTTGTAAAAATTCAATCGTTATCAATATAATTTTGAAATAAAATTTAAAACTGAATTTTATAATTATAATTATAAAGAAACGAAATTATTTTTAAAAAATTCAAAAACTTCTTTGCTTAATTCAATTATTTTTCAAATATTCCATTAAGATTAGTAAACAAAAATATTATTTTCAAAAAATTTAAAGATTTATTTATGTTTGAAATACAATAAAAATTTTAATTTGTTGAAAAAAAACCAGGAAAAAATTAGGACGTAACCGGAACAATCCGGGAATTTTATTGAATGAAAATAGTAGCCATCGTGGATTAAATTAATATTAATTTCATTCAAATTAATTAATTAACACAACGAAATAAAGTAAAAAAGAAAAAAAATATAAAACAAAAAATAAAAAAAATTACTGTAGAATAGAAATACAGGAAAAACAAAAATTGTCTTTCTTATTTACAGTAATTTTTTTTAATTTTATTTCAATTTTTCTGTATTTTTGTTTTACGGTGAATTTTTTTTAATTTTATTTTTTATTTTGTCTTTTTTATATTAGTACTTTGACAATTATTTTTCAACAAAATTAATGATCCTAAAGTATTCTGAACGTAGAATTGAACGAAATTCATAGGAGTAATAGTAGTAAGAAATTAGTATTAGGAGCACAATAGTAGTTTAATAATAAATATCAACTGGTTAATATAAATAAATAATAATAAATAGAAATTAATAATAAATAGGAATCAATAAGAAATAAAAATGAATAATATATAGAAATCAATAAGAAATAGAAATGAATAATAAATACAAATGAATATTAAATAGAAATAAATAATAAATAGAAATAATTAGTAAATAGAAATGAATAATTATTAGAAATAAGTAACAAATAAAAATGAATAATAAATACAAAAAAAATAATGACAGCAGGGGTATAATGCCAAGAGAAATTAGTCCATAATTGATGAATCGATACTTTAGGAAAATTGTTTCACATACAAGACATCTTTTGTTTTCATAAAAAAATTTTTTTTTTACTTTCGACTCCTCATCGACTTCTGTTAAATTACTTAATTGGATTTTTCATTATTATCATTCGTTATTTACGAGGTTAACGCAGTTCAAGGAGGTCTCGGTAACTACAATTTAAACCTTTGACTTTAAAAAGCACGTTTATTACCAAGCTATCAAGTAATTATAGCGGGATAAAAGTTAATTGCCTCAACAGGGAAGTATAGGAATATTGTGATCGTTTTATGTTTAAGTATATATATATATATATATTTAAAAAAGTGGATAAAAACTTTCAAATTATTTATATATAATTAATTTTATTATAATCTCGCTGCTTCAACGAGAATATTGCTATTATTATTATTACCTATATATTATATTGTGAAGAAAAGTCTCTCTCTTTTTGCGTGGGGTGCGTGAATGTGTGAGCGTACGTATATTCACTTTCTTTAAACCGAAAACTTCGTGGGCGATCATTCTCATTCAAGGATATATTGCTATTGAATTCCTTCCCTTGTATATTCAATTTATGTCAAGTAACGAGCAAATTATTGCTTTTCTATTTTTCTGAGAGTTTATCTACTAATTTTCAATAAACTGTCGTTCAATAAACTTTTTATTTTCTTTTCTTGTTGTTTTGTTTTTCCTGGTTTGTTTTCTTGTTGTTTTGTTTTTCCTGGTTTGTTTTCTTTTTGTTTTGTTTTTCCTGGTTTCTTTTCTTTTTGTTTTGATTTTCTTGTTTTGGTTTGTTATTTTTGTTTTGCTTTTTTTTGTTTTGTTATTTTTTTTGTCGATTATTTGCCAGGGGAAAGTTTCCATTAATCGCGATTCATGTCCCTTGGGGTTTTCTAGCGCGGAGGATTTTTCCCAGTGTAAATAATTACTTTCGCAAGGATTAAAATTATGGGCAATTTTTAATTTCTTTTTGCAACATTCGGATTATTTATCTGTTTTTCACGTTCTCACTGATTTTCCATTTTCGTTGAATTTTATTTTTTAGTCAGTGAAGTGAATTAAAAATTGTTAATAATGATTAAAGTATGTAAATGATAGCAACAAGGATGGTATGAACCTTAGTCTTGAATCGAAAGATTCCAGTTGAAAATTCAATTGTCTTCACAAATAAAAAAACATTTCTGTTAGAAAAAAACTGCACTTAAATTTTTGTACTTTAATTCTCTGTCGAAATAATGATTTTCAACTAATTTAGATTATAAGGTGAATTAATTTATTGTGAGTTCAACAACATTATTTAACGGAAATAAAAATATTAAATGGTTGTGTTTTAAAATTTTATGATTTTCTGATGATTTCGAAGTTTACGAGATGAAGAATAAGAATTTTGAGAAAAATATGGGAGAAATTAATTACATCCTAGTTGTAATAGATGCTTCATAATGTTTGAATGAAGCGAAAATCACACTATCATCGTTAATTTGTTTTTTTTTTTTTTTTTGGGTGAAAAATTGAATAGAAAACGAAAAGTCCCATGGCTTGTGAAATGGGCCAGATGTCGTGCTCTTTGGTATATATGCGCGCATTTACACGAGGCCCTTGCGTGGTGTTACCTCTCGCACGGAGGTCCAATGTTGGAATTTAAAAACCACCTGCTGCACTGGAATTTTAATTCTTTATGAGTTTTGAGCATACGTTCCATTTGGGTTTGAATGGCTAATAACTCGCGACTTTTTTTTCTTATTTTTTTTGCCTTCTTCGTCTCCTCCTTCTACTTCTTCTTCTCCTTTGTGCCACCGGAAGTAAAAGCAAAACGTGAGCACAGAAAAGAAAGGGAGATGGCAAAACAAAGAGCATTAAGATTATATGCGAGAGATTAGGTGACTCATCGAATATTTTGTATTTATTTATTTTTTTTGGGGGGGTAGGGTAAAATGACCGTTTGGAATGGCGCTCTTGATATATACCCCCGGGTACTTGTATGCGATGTGAATGAAAATTGTGAGAGACAAAAGCGATACCTAATTATGATATTAATCCTCTTTTATGAATTTTTGATTTTATCACTGTAAAAGCTTGCGATGATGGCACACTTGTTCTGTCAGAAATTCTCACCTTGGGAACAAGTTTCTTTTTCTGTTTTTGGTGTATTTTGAGAAATTTTTCCCTTTATTTAATGATTGAAAATTATTAATTTTCAGCATTTGGTAAATTTGACAATCACTAACTTTTAGCATTTGGTAAATTTGACAATCACTAACTTTTAGCAGTTCGTAAATTTGACAATCACTAATTTTTAGCATTTCGTGAATGTGAAAATTAAATGCGAGAATACCTTTTAGAAGAGAGTTGTTCCTTTGTTTTTAATCAGGAGTTAAAAACGATTCGTTACATTTGCGGAATAATTTCATAAGCATTCAACTGTTAAAAATCGTTTCAACGAACAAATTTCTGGTGCATATACCCGCCTCAAAGCATAATTTCACAATTCAATTGCTAATCTGACCGAAATTTATTCGCAAATTGGAAATTATATTGCGGAAATCGCCAGTATTGTATATTTAATTTACACTCACAATATGAGAAGAAATATAGACGGATTCAATCACGCGAATGTGTATATATTATTTAGTCTATGTATATCACTATATATATATATAACTGAATAGGATGGATCAATCAAATCCTTCTTAGGAGGATCAGTATACACTTTACATTGACTATAATCTTAAAAGGCCAAGTTTTTTTCAATCCGAAGTTTGAAACCCTAAAGGATCCTCATTCAAGTTCAGGATACCTTTGGGGTTTACCTTAATACTATATCCTAGAATTATATATATATATATATATATATATATATATATATATATATATATATATATATATATATATATATATATATATCTATTGGCCAGGATCACCGACAAAAATTTTAGGGTGTGTATAATCGATCCTCGTCGTGGTGTTTCGTTTCGTTTAGTTTCGTGTGCCGAAAATATATAACCCTCGCAGGACAACGTCGTAGCATCCTGTCTATTGTCAAACTGGTAAAGAATACCGACTAATTATCGTTCCTTCATTCATCATCCGGATATTCTTCATCAGAAAATAATATTCAGAAAAAAAAATTTTTTTTTCAAGGGAGGAAATATTTTCGATGGCATTGAAATTTTCAAAACTTCTTTCGATATAGCAGGGCTCGGATTGTGCGACTTTTTCGACTTTTCTTAAGGAAATATGACTTTTTCCAACTTTTTTGTGAAAAGATGCGACTAATCGATATTTTCGAGATTTTTTTAGTAAATGACGACAGAAATTTTTTAAATTTTCAGAGAATTAAAGTTAAAAGAAAAAGTTTTAGTCAAAAAAATGTTCTGTTAAGTTTATTTACAGATTTCTTTCAAATTTTGCAAAAAACCATCAATAACTTCTTTTTTAAATAAATATTTAATTATTATTTTTTCCATAAGAATTAAAATCCTTCAAAAAATTCAAATTCAAACCTTTTTGAAATTAAATTACTTATAAAAAATTGTTATAAAACATGAAGAAATCGAACACTCCGACTCTTCGACTCGGAGCAATCGATGTCTTCATGTTTTATAATAGTTAAAGATGACCGAGTGATAAAATCATTATTTTATATTATAAGATTTTATAAAAAAAAATTTTTTGAAAATAATTGAATTT
The DNA here is from genome assembly GCA_032872475.1 of Leptopilina myrica (nomen nudum). Classification (NCBI taxonomy): domain Eukaryota; kingdom Metazoa; phylum Arthropoda; class Insecta; order Hymenoptera; family Figitidae; genus Leptopilina; species Leptopilina myrica (nomen nudum). The sequence goes on from CM065458.1 coordinate 6,232,752, forward strand.
CTAAGATGATTTTTTTTATTTATAAAGATAATTAAAATTATGACAATAATTTTATTAAAATTCTTCGCAAATAATTAAATTTCAGAGAAGAGTTTTATTATTTATAAGGATAATTGAATTTTTTTAACAGATTTTTTTTTTAAATGCTTAAAAGTAATTGAATTTTGAAGAGGAATTATGATATTTATAAAGATAATTGAAATTTTATCGAGATTTTAAAAAAATTGTTGAACATAATTGAAATTTTGCGAAGAATTTTATTACTTTTGAAAATAATTGAATCTTCATGATGAATTTTATTGTTTATAAAATTTTGACGAAAATTTTATTAAAATTCTTTGAAATTAATTGAATTTTAGAGAAGAATTTTATTATTTATAATGATAATTGAATTTTTGAAAATTTTTTTTTTGAATGTTTAAAAGTAATTAAATTTCAAAACATTTTACATTTTCACTATGAATTTTATTGTTTATAAAATTTTGACGAGAAATTAAAAAATAATTATTGAAAGTAATTGAATTATTGCAAAGAATTTCATTATTTTTGAAAATAAATTAATTTTAGAGAAGAATTTTATTATTTATAAGATTAATTGAAAGTTTGAACAGATTTTTTTTAAAAATGTTTTAAAGTAATTGAATTTTAAAGAAGAATTTTGATATTTTTAAAAATAGTTAAAATTGTGGAGAGAATTTAAAAAAATTTTGAAATTAATTGAATTTCTGCGATGAATTTTCTTATTTTTTAAGATAATTGATTTTTGCAAATAATTTTATTAGAACTTTTGAAAATAATTAAATTTTCATGATGAATTTTATTATTTATGAAGATAATGATAATTTTGACGAGAAATTTAAGAAAATTGAATTTTTGCGAAGAATTTCATTATTTTTGTAAATAAATGAATTTTAGAGAAGAATTTTATTATTTATAAAGATATAATTGAAATTATGACAGGCATTTTATTACATGTGGCTATTTTATTTCATCAAAAAATTGTCGAAAACATTCGTATTTCTTTGAATAATTGTTTTGAAAATTCGTATAAATTAATTAAAATTTGTCTATAACCTTTTTTTTATTTCTGAAGGCAATTGGATTTTTGTGAAACATTTTCTTATTAATGTAAATGATTAAATTTTGTAGTTGAAAATATATAATCATTTAAACTTATCTATCTAAATTAACAAGCAGTTAGTCAGTAAGTAAACGAGTACGTCGCAGTAAATTGAATTCTTTTCCACAGAAAGAATTTCAGAAAGTAAAATTCATAAAAAATACGTTTTAAATTAATAGAAAATAATTTATCTTCTCCTTCTGCTTTAAACATTATGCGTAGAGATAAGTTTATATACAGAGCACACAGGAAGGAATCGTAATTTATTAATATAAATAAATAAATAGGAAAAAAGTGGACAATTTTAAATTGCGATAAAAGTCGAAAATATGTGTGTGTGTGTGATAAATTAGCGAGATGAGTATAGGTTATCAGGTTGCGGGGAATTATCATCGCTCGCGCAGTGTATATAGAGAGACCGGTGTGCGTGGAAATGAATGAACCGAAAAGGATCGTGGAGTTGCATTTCACCGGAGATGCTACTTTAAGATATATATTTGAAGATGAGGACAGTCGTTAGTGTGTGTTTGCCTGCTTGTCGAGCGCTTCCTTGAACACGTGCATTTTTTACCTACATGGAGGCAAATGGAAAGGGCGAAGCCAGGGGCGAGGGGAGGAGAGGGGAGGGGATCCTCTTTGTATGAGTGGCACGAGTTCCCCTGTTCATGTGTGGGCGTATGCGAGCAGGTCTGTGAAAGATCGGCAGCTTTGATGTTTTCCCCTGATGTCTACTGCAACAGGCACACATCTATTTCGAACAATTTTCAAAATGTGAGAGTGAGTGTGTGTGTGTGTGCGTGTGCGAACTCTATACGAAAGCACGAGCGATGAGAGTGAGCAGTGGCTTTGGAATGCACCTTGCACTCAGGTAAACTTCTGCGCAACGGTCCGCACTTAAATATATGTAATAAATATATACACGCAGTTAAATGTGTGCCTGCACTCACTGAAAAATTGCATGACACTTTTTTTTTTTTTTTGACGAAAAAAATTCTATCTTTGCGATCCTGGGTCGAAGCAGAGAAAAATGTCCAAATTCCAGTAAAAACTATACTTGCCCATGACATTAGCAAATATACTCTTATTAATTCCAGCACGCAGTAAATCGCGTGAGGTATGAAAAAGTGTTGCAGATTAAATTAATAGCAAAAAAGATTAAAATAAACAATTTTCGTGTTATTTTTTACAATGAATGAAATTTTGGTTTATTAAATTTTTTATGACTATAAAACATGAAGATATCGTTAACTCCGAATCGAAGACTCGGAGTGATCGATTTCTTCATATTTTATAATAATTAAAGATGACCAAGTAATAAAATCATGATTTTATCTTATAAGAATATTATACTTCTTCAAAATTATTTTCGTTATTTCAATTCAATTATTATTTTCAAAAATTATTAACTACAATTTTACTTGATATCTATTATTTTTAATACACTGAAAGAAAATGCATATTAAATTTTGTAAAAGTATTTTACAATTTTGGAAACGAGAGCAACAAACCGTAATTTTTATTCAAAAATATTAAACTTTAAAAAAAAATGATGTCGAATTTAGTATAATTATATCAAATATCAAGAATTAAAATTTAATTTTAAATATTTTGATATAACTTAACTGAATTCTACATAAATTTTTTTAATGTTTCGTATTTTTTGTATCAAATTTTCGGTTTGTTGCACTTTTTCCCCAAATTGTAAAATACTGTTACAAAATTTGATATACATTTTCTTTCAGTGCAATAATTATAATTAATCAATTTCATAAAATTTCAATTATTTGTAAATTTTTTATTTAAAAGCATATTAGAAAATAAAAACATCAAATAATATTCAAAAAATTCAATTAAACTTTTTCAAAAATAATTTCAAAATTTAATTATTTCCAAAAAGTTCACTCTATATTTGTTTTAATATTCAATTATAATCTAAAATTTTAACTGAAATTTATTTTTATGAAATGAAAATCAATTTTTATTAGAAAATTCTACAAGAATTTAATTATTTAAATGCAAAAAGTAAAGAATTTATTGAATAATAGAATGTTTCTCAAAATTCAATTCTTATAAAGAATTTTAGTAACAAATTTTTAATAATTCAATTCTTTTGTCGAATTTTATTAAAACTTGCATGAACATAATTATTTTTTTCAAGAAATTCAATTATAATTGTACGAAAAATAATTGAAATGCTGCGATGAGTTTGAGAATTTTCAAATTTATTCGTTTACAATTCAATTTTACAAAAATTTCAATTATTCGGAAATTCCGCAATTAAATGTGTATTGAAAAATAAAAACTTCAAATAATTTCAATAAAAATGTTCTTAAACTTTGAAAAAGAATTAATTCTACAGAATTGTTTGTCAAAAATACATGAAAAATTAAAAATTTCAATTTTTTTAGTTTGAAATATTTTAAAAATGTAATTATTTCCAAAAAGTTCACTCGATATTTCTTTTAATATTCAATTATAATCTAAAACTTTTACTGAAATTCATTTTTAAAATCATTTTTATTAGTAAATTCTACGAGAATTCAATTAGTTAAATACAAAAATAAATAATTTATTAATTTCATGTTTCTTGAAATTACATTCTCATAAAAAATGTTATCAACAAATTTTTTAAATCTTTAAATTCTTTGGACGAATTTTAATAAGATTTTTAAAAATAATTATATTTTTCGAGAAATTTGATAAAAATTGCATAAAAAATAATTGAAATTCTGCAATGAGTTTTCTTATTTATTAAAATTATTGAATTCCCAAAAGAATTTTATTATTTATTAAAATAATTGAATCCCTGTAGAAATGTTATTATTTATGAAAATAATTGAATTATTGCGAAGAAATTTATAAAAAAAATTTAAATAATTGAATTCTTGTAAAAAATTTTATTATTTATGAAAATAATTGAATGTTTTGCGTAGAAATGTATTCAAATTTTTTTTATTAATGGAATTCTTTTGGAAAATTTTATTGAAATAGTAGATATTGAAAATTATGGAATTTTAGAAAACTTTTGAAAATAATTGAACTTTTGACAAGAATTTGATTAATGTTTTGTAAAATAATTGAATATCAGAGAAGAATTTTATTATTTATAAAGAGAATTGAAATTTTGACGAGAATTTTTTTAAATTTTTGAACACAATTTTATTAAGTGACTATGTTACTAAGTTAGTTAGTAAATAAGTTAGCAACAATTTTACTATTCTCCCTGGAGAAGCTAAATTCGTTGAATTTTTACAAATCGTTGATTTTGGTGTTTTATTTAAAATAAAATTTCATTCATAGTGAAAAATAACACCAAAGTAGATTATTTTAATCCCTTTTGGTATTAATTTTATCCTATAGAGTGATTAAACTCTTACAGATTCTTTTAATCGATTCTGGTGTTATTTTAACCCCTCACGTTTTACTGTGAATCAGTTAAAAATCAACCATTGAACAAGTCAGTCTCACTGATTTTTTGTTTTCTGAATCAGCAAAAGAAGGTTTTTTTGTATCTATTTTTCTTCGTACAAAACAAAAACATAATACTTGATTCAAGCACAATTGTTATTCCGAATGTTTTACGAACGCTTGAAAAATCAAAATACTTCCCAATGACTCAGTTTGAGAGAAGGCTCACACAGCGACACTCGACAAAAGAAGAATCCTCAGCTACCTGAACATTGAATTGTTTCATCTCGAAAAAAAAATCTCTCTCTCTCCCTCTCTTTCTCCCTTTTTTGAGCGTGTCTCTCATCTCGAAAGTTCGCCCAAAAAGCGGTGATATAATAAAATCGTGAAATCATAATTTTCACACTGAAATATTTTCCCATCGGTGTACCTGTTCGAATATATATAAGTGAGGGGGAATCCGGAAAATCCTCATTAAAATTCAAATACTAGAAATGATGGGTATTATGAGGGTTTTACGAGCAACTTATCGCTCAAATTCCCGTATCTTTCGAACGTAGGGACTCTCGAACATGGTGTAAAACCCCAGGGGCGCCATAAACTGTTTGGGCTTCTGAATCGGTTTGCCTCGGATCAAACTGAAACTAAATGTACAAACAATTTCTTGTTTAATTTTGCCAGAAGGAATGGGAGAGGAAGAAAGAAAGGCTTCTAGCATCGTCTCTTGTTGTCGGTGCTTTTTTTTCAAGAAACTTTACATTATACTTAATAGTTGTAGATAATAATTTTTGCAGCATATTGCAAGTGCGATTGTTTGGTTATTGATTCAATCGCAAAATTAATGAATGTCAAATCAAAGAGACTATATTTAAAAAATATTCCTTAGCAAGGGGTCTAAATTTATGAGAATGTATTCAAGCAAAAGAGAAGATTTGTAAAATTTGGGGGGACTCGAATTCGAAAAATATTTCGAATCGCGTAAATGCAGTGAATCGGGAATAACCACGTTGAACGTGAGACTCAGGTTGCACGAATATGAAAGGTGTATACAACCGTATGAATGAAGAGTAGCTTTCTGTGTTTGAAAGTGTGCTTAAACATGTGAATTTCGTCGAAATTCTTTGTACATAATTTTCTCCATAGGAGCCGCGAACGTTTTTTTTCTTTAGAGAATTTTTATAGATGTAGACCATGTAGATAGTGTTGAACTATTTACCCTAAAAGGCTCTTGAGAAGAGTTTTTTTTAGTTTTTCCAGCCAAGTGTGTCATCGGCTTAGGCGAAATTGAGCGGGTATTGCTTCTTTAATAGTCGACCCTCTGGAATTCTTTCATATAATGCGGCAAAAAGTAAAATTGCATCCCTTCGGAAGTTGCTCTCTCTCTCTTTCTCCAAATTTGCTTCTCTTTTATCCACACACATGTTACTCTGCACCTGGACCTGTAACGATGATCAGGCGCAGGTGATAGGCATCTTGGAATGCGTCTGAAAAAAAATCCTTTCTATCGAAATAAGCAAAAAGGTTTTTATTCTTTTTTGAAATCGATCCAGATTTCTGTTAAATCGCGGAAAAGTTGAATGCCTCCTTTGAGTCATGATCTACTTGATCTTTCTCGACTCTCAAGTGTCTCGGGTTTCTTGCACTTCTAAAGCTCGGAGTGGTGCCGAGAAAAAATACTTGTACCTATAATTTTCAGAGGACTTGGTTTGGTTTGGATGAATTAGTGATTTTTAGAAATGCAAACCTAATTTTCTAACGTAAAAACTGAAGTTCCCAGAGTACTATCATTATGCTAGATTGTAACAAACTTTAATCAGTTTGTTTGATTATGTAGATTGTAACATTGCAGATGTTGGATAAAATATAGTCCGTACTTCGCCTAATTTTGATGGTAACTGGTTACTATCTAGATAGCTGTCCGCATTTGTAGCATTACAGATATGGTCGAATTTGTAGTATTATTAGGATTACCACAGGTCAGGGATGTCAGGGAAAAGTCAGGGATTTTTAGTAAAAGTACTGGAAAAAATCGAATTTCAAAAATTCATGAAAAAACTCTAAATTTTGATGATTTTTTGTTTGCCTTGTAAACTATAAAAATAACCACGATTTTTAATACAAAACCGTGAATTTTTTCTATTTCAGACAATAATTTCTTTTTAAATAACTTAATTTTTAAAGAACTATCATCAAATTATGACTTAAAAATTATGTGATGATTAATTTTTACAATTTTCATAAATACTAGATTAATAAAAGAATTTTAATTAAAAATACTAAAATTCTACTTCGAAATTCAATTATTTTTAAAAACTTTAATAAAATTCTTGGAAAAATTTCTCAGAATTACAATAATTTACAAAATTTGTGTTGAATTTCTTCTAAATAAACCAATTACTTTCATAAATAATAAAATTTTTACGGAAATTCAATTATTTAATATAAAAAATTTCAAATAATTTTTCGAAAAATATCAATTATTTAAAAATAATTTTATAAAATTCGTCGCAAGATTTCAGTTATTGAAAAAAATTTAACAAAGTTCTTTTCAAAAATTCAATTAATTTTAGAAATAGTAAAATTCTTCACCGCAATTCACTTATTTTTATAAACTTGAATAAAATTCGTTGGAAGAATTAAATTATTTTCAAAAGTAATAAAAATCTTCGCAGAAATTCTATTATATTCAAAAAATTTTGTCTAAATTTCAATTATCTTTATAAATAATAAAATTCATCAATATTCAATTATTTAAAAAAAAAATGTTTTAATTCTCTTCAAAATTTCAATTATTGTTATAAATAATACAATTCTTCTACAAAATTCAAGTATATTTATAAAAACTTGAATAAAATTCTTGTTAAAATTTCACAGAAATTCAATAATTTATGAAATTTTTAATAAATTTCTTTGAAATAATTAAATTATTGTCATAAATCATAAAATTTTTACGTGACTTCAATTATTTAATGAACAAAATTTTTATAAAATTTTTTGAAAAATATCAAATATTTAAAAAGATTTTTATAAAATTCGTCGCATAAATCAATTATTTTAAAAAAATTTAACAAAGTTCTTTACAAGCATTGAATTATTTTTATAAATAATAAAATTCTTCACTGAAATTCAATTATTTTATAAAAATTTTGGAAATTTTTTAAAAATATTTTCCTGAATAATAAAACTCATCGCAGGATTTTAATTAATTTTGGATACAATATTTTAATCAAATTCCTCGAAAAATGTAATTATTCTTAAAAATTTTATTAAAATTTGTCAAAAGAATTTAGTTATTTAAAAATTTGTTGATAAAATTCTTTATGAGAATTCAATTTTAACAAACATTCCATTATTCAATAAATTATTTATTTTTCAATTTAAATAATAGAATTTTTCTAGAATTTTCTAATAAAAATTGATTAAAAAATGAAATTAACGAATAATCGATTTATTGTTTATGAAAATAATTGAATTATTGCAACGAATTTTATTATAATTTTTTCAAATAATTGCTTTTTTTGGTGAAAATTTACTACTTTTAAAAATAATTGAATTCTTGCGAAGGATTTTATTGGGATTTTTGTAAATAATTAAATTATTGTTGAAAAATTTCATGGTTATTTAAATTATAACAAAACATGAAGAAGGCGATTGTCTTCTTTATGTTTTGTAATAATATTCTTATAAATTGTTGAGTTTCAAGAAGGTTTGAATTTGAATGTTCTGAAGAATTTTAATTCCTGTTGGAAAAGTAGTAATTAAATTCTGATTTTAAAATTTAATTTTTGATGTTTTTGAATAATTTTACAATTAATGAAACTTGTAAATAAATTTAATAGAACATTTTTTTTGAGTATCGAATAATTTTTAGAGTGAATCAGAATATTTTTTATGGTCAGGAAAAAAGTGCGAGAATTTTGTCTGGAAATCAGGGGAAAATAAAATTAAATATTTGTGGCAACCCTGATTAAGATATATACATATGGTTAGGGTAACCATCATTGTATGTTACCCATAAATTTTTGTGGCGATCTGCGGAAAATAAAAAAAAGAAAAGTTGTTTTGAGCATACCAAAGAGGGGAATTAATCGTCATTAATTGGTAATTAATTCGAGAGAGGTTCTTCGGCGACTAATCGATATTGTTGAATGGAAAAGGGGGAAGAGTTTGGCTGATGGACGTAATCAGTTTGTTGCACACAAACTGTCGATGGTCCTTTGGAGAGGAGGACTTTGGATTTCAACGATCGATAATACCTATCGGCCTCTATTCGATAAGGATCGAGCATGTTACCAGAGAGAGAGAGAGAGAGAAATCAGGGCGCTCGCCAAATGTCACGCTCGCGGTTTCGTGGGCACATATACACAACCGCTAACGTTCGATGTCAGATGGTCACGGCTCATTAGCGAGATAACCTGTAGCGTCGATGCGAACGCCCGGCTTTATTAACAATCGCCATTATATGGTTTTGCTCTGAAGAAATCTTCTTTCTTTGCAGATCTTTCTTTTACAGACTTTTCTTTTAGAGATTTTTGTTTTACAAATTTTTTTACAGAGTTTTTTTTACAGATTCTTCTTCAACAGATTACAGATTTTTCTCCTACATCGATTTTTTCGTCCCTTCCTTTTTTTACGTTATTGTCTTTTTACGTATGGATATATATACGTATAGATCTATATAGTCACTATATAGATATGGTTAGTCATTGCGTATTTTCCCTCCTCTAATGTTTTTCATTTTATGGGTGCTTCTACTTTCAGCTCATCTTTTTTTTCTGTTCTCCCTCTGTTAATGGCTAAACTAAAAGTTTTGTCGAACCGTGTATTTTCTTTACTTTTATGTATAGACGCTAAAGGGGTGGAGTTATTGTTGAATTAATTTATGTTTAGTACCACGAGTCTCAGATAACGTGCGCGAAAGAATAAAATTCTGGGTGAAGGTTCTGCTTAAGAGATCCTCATTTTGTATGGGCTCTATATCGTTCCTCTTTCTGTTTGTAATTTGTATGTTTAATAGTAGCTACAACCCGCATTCTTCGGCAGAAATTCTTCAATTTTCAAACCTCTCGACAAACAATATCCGGTGTTTTTAGCGAGACAACTAGTGTATAGGGGTCATAAACGCTGCGATCATAATTAAGTACTTCAAGAATGCATTTTTATTTATTTTTATTTATTGTTATTCATTTTTATTTATTTTTATTTATTTTCATTTGTTTTTGTTAATTTTTTTCAGCAAACATGTTTTGTCTTTTGTTAGCAAGAGAAATTTTTGTTTTTTCTCCAAGTCATAAGGGAATTATTATTGTGGAACGAAAAGGATAATTTCTCCTTTTCCTCCTCTTGGATTCGTTCCGCATGAAAGGGATGAGTTCACGAAAATTCTTCAGCACTTGAAGAGCGGGCGAGAGTTTATACTGATCAAAATTACTCCGTGACAGAGGCAATATGTATACATATACAGTAATCACTAGGTTGTCTCCTTCTACAACGCCCTCACAATCAACAGTTACACCTACATTAGTTTTATCTCCCTATTTCCTCTTCGTCTTAATACATCGAGAAAGGGTGCGGGGAGGGGAAGTAGGAATGATTCACTAAAAGCAAATTTAGTGATCTCATATATATACCACCACCATCATCAACTGTGCGCGTGAATATTTGACGGACCGGATGCTGCAATAACCCACCGTTTCCGGACTACTCCGCATCCTTTGCAAAAATAATATCGGTTCTCTTGTAAATCATCTAAAAGGTGCTCGATCCTCAAAAAGGAAAAATAAGATGATGATGATTCATTTTTTTTTGTATTAATTTCCGATTTTTATGTGCACAGACTACGACTTTTCTTTTACACACAGGGCTCGAAGTATAGGACCGTAAATCTTGAAAAAGTCCGTAACTTATTGCTTTAGGTCCGTAAAAGTCCGTTTTTTCAAAAAAAAGTTCCGTAAAGTCCGCATTTTCTTTCAAAAAGGATGAAAATCTCGTAAATTGTACGACATAATTTGGAGAATTTTAGAAAAATTACAAATTGCAGATTGCAGAAATTCAATTATTTTTAAAAGTAATAAAATTCTTCGCAAAATTCAATTATGTTCAAAAAAAATTTTCAATTCTCGTCAAAGTTTCAATTATCTTTAGAAATATTAAAATTCTTCTCCGAACTTCATATATATTTTTAAAAAAACTAAGAAACAAAAACATTTCAATTGTTTGTATAAATAAATAGCAAAATTCTTCAACAAAATTCAATTATTTTCCAAAATTTTATTAAAATTAATTAAAAAATTTCAATTATTTTCATAATTAACAATATTTATCACACGAATTCAATTATTTTCAAAAATGTTAATAAAATCCATTCAAAAATTTAAATTATTTTCAAAAGTAACAATATTCTTCGCAAAAATTAAATATTCAATATCAACTATTTTTATCAAATTTACCAAAAGAATTTAATTATATAAAAAAAAAATTTAATCAAATTCTACAAAAACTTTTAATTATTTTCAAAAAATAATAATAAAAATTTCACAAGAATTTCATTAATAACAAATTTTTTTTATAAATTTCTTCGCAATCATTCAATTATTTTCATAGTTAAAAAAATTTTACCGGGATTCAATTATTTTCGTAAATAATAAATTTCTTTTTAGGAATTCAATTATTTTTAATAGAATTTTAATCGAATTCCTTGAAAAAATTCTTAAAAATTCTATTAAAATTCCACCAAAGAATTTAATTGTTTAAAAATTTGATAACATTTTTAATTGAAATTGAATTCCAAGAAACATTCAATTATTCAATAAATTATTTATTTTTGTATGTAAATAATTGAATTCTGGTAGAATTTTCTCATAAACATTGATTTAAAAATAGATTTCAGTTCAAATCTATTAGATTATAAAAAAAGAATTGAATTTGGGAAATTTTTTTTAAATTGTCTTAAAAATAATTGAATTCTTGCGAAGAATTTTATTAAGAATATTGAAAATTAATTGATTCCATGCAAAGATTTTTATTACTTTACGAAAATATTTAAATTCTTGCGAAAAATTTTATTAAAATTTCTGAAAGTTATTAAATATTTGCGAAGAATTTTGTTATTTTTAATTTATGCTAAGAATTTTATAAAAACTTTTAAAAATAATTGAATTCCTGTTAAATTTTTACAAGAGTTTAATTATTTTTGAAAATTTTAATAAAATTCTTCGCAAGAATTCACTTATTTTCATAAATAATAAAATTCAATGCAGAATTTCAATCATTTTTAATACAATTTTAATCGAATTTCTCTAAAAATGTAATTATTTAAAAATTTTATTAAAATTCGTTAATAGAATTCAAGTATTTGATAATTTGTTGATGACAATTTTTTTGGGTATTGAATTTTAAGAAACGTTCAATTCTTCAAAAAACTATTTAATTGCGTTTTATTTTTAATTAAATAATTGAATTTTAGTACAATATCCTAAAAAAATTGAATTTTATTTCATAAAAAAATGAATTTCAGTTAAAATTTTAGAGAACCATTGAATATTAAAAGCAATATAGCTTGAATTTTAAAAAATAATTGAATTTTTTAATTAATTTTGTTGAAAAAGTTTAATTGAGTTTTTTTAATACTATTTTCAGTTTCTATTTTCTAATATTTATTTAATAAAAGAATTTAACTAATAATTGAAATTTCATAAAATTAAATATTCTAAAGAAATGGATTTGAAAATTGTCAAAGAACTTTTTCTTCATGTTTTATATAGTTATGTAAAATTAAATTTCTAGTTTTAAGTAAAATGTTCTCTTATATTTGATTCGGCTTGATTATTTTTTGTCAGTTGGTCCGTAAAGTCCGTATTTTTAAATACTTTCACTGCTTCGAGTCCTGTTTACAGTTTTAAGCATCAAAATTGATACGGTTTTTTAATTCTGAACAGCCATCATTAAATTAGAAAAGTTGTCTGTTAATTGAAGGAAAAAAAGAAGAGACCCACATTTTGTCGTAATGAAAAAAAGTAATTTTGGAAAAATGTGAAAATTTTCTGATTCTTGTTTTTGTATAGAGGTATTGGAGCACATTCGTTATCGCTGTATTACGAGAGTAATTAACTTTTTTCCCGTCTTTTCATTGTGTATGTATAGTTATAGTCGCTGAATAAGCGCCTTTAGCTGAAAAGTATACAGATACAAAATACAAATGTATCAGTGTGGTATATACAGTATTTAGTAATGTGTCTGGTAAAATACGTGTATAACGTAGAATTCTCGTGGAACAAAGTTTATGTCTGTGTTGGTTTCAACCCGCAGACGTGTTTATCGTCATCGGTGTAAATAGAACGAGTGCGGACGTTGGAGAAATAAAAAGTTTGTATGCAGTGTGATACAGTGTCCCTAGGGTTATCACCGCGGGTTTTGTGTTGTACGCCTCCAAAAAAACGTTCGAGAAAGATTGCCAGGTTTATATATACAAGGTCGAATATAACTGTATATTTATTTGCGCTTCCGAAATTTCTGATCCAATGAATCATCCAAAAGTGCGTAATGGTGGAGATACATTTATCGAGCTTCCTTCAAACTTTCAATATAACTGGACAAAAAAACCAAAAGTGGAAAAGTATACTCTTCGGCATTTGTTATTGTGGGAAAAAGTTTATCTCTTCTTTATCGAGCACTAAATTCATATAGAAACTTGGGGAATGTCGTACAATTGTTAATAAAAGTTTTTGCTCCGACAAGAAAAATTGCCGTGCGGGGAATTCAGGGTTGATATTATAGTTGACCGATACAAAAATGCTATAGGCAAATATTTATCTGGTTCTTTTGTTTCGACGAATTGAAAAATAGTATCTTGATCGTATTGGAATTTTTGAAAAATGGGTTGTTTTGGTTTGCCTTAAAATTTGAAGTGCTTTTGGCTTTTGTTGACTTTATTAACTTTTATGTTTGCTCTAACTTTTAAGATACAATTACTATTGCATTGGTAATCATTCTCTTTAAATTTAAATTAGTAAAATTGTTTACTGAACTAGTGACTGACTTTTTGCTTTTGAATCTGAAGATTTTACTAATATAGTCGTTACTTCTAATTTTTTGTTATAATTGTACTTTGTACGAAAGGGTTCTGCCCGTTAACATTTCAAATAAATAAATAAATTCCAATTGTAAACAATTTTACAAACTCGAATTTAGAGAGTAATGCTAATGTTTGGAACGGAAGACGACGATTTGCGATTTTCTTTGCAGAGATTTGATAATGATGTGATTGTCACGTAATTTAGATTCAATCGAAGTCTTATTTTGTCTGGAGATTTAAAAAAAAAACAGCGTCAAGTATCAATTATCTGCGCACCGGAATTGGCCATTAGGCGTGAAAATAAGGGTATGAAAGTACGAAGATTGACACTTATGTACATAACACTCGTCTCGATTTCATTTGATGCTGGCAAGAAACCAATTTCTCGAGCATTAGTCACAGGAATTTCAGACATTTAGTGAAACAATTGAGCGTAAAATCTAATCTTTCTAATGCCCTATTAGAACATGGTAAATAAATTCGATTATAGTTTTATTTCTTTCTGCTTATATCAACTATTTATTATTTTCACCATTGACTTAGCTGTAAGATAAATGTGCCTTTGCTCTAAGTTTAAAATCAGTGGTTTTGATTAAATCAACTTCCTTTGAATCATGACTTGGATAAGTATTTAAAACAAACTTTTATTTGAAAAATAGTTTCTTTCCATCAATTTTGACTTGAAGAAGAACCAACAAAGAATTCTTTAAAGGTATCTCATTATGATGTCACAGTTTTAATCATGACTTGAATCAGATTTTAAATCAATCTTTTAGTTTAAAAAATAGTTCCTTTAATCAATTTTGACTTGAAGAAGAACCAACAAAGAATTCTTTAAGGGTATTTGAACCATTATGATAAGGTCACAATATGTGTAAAGCATATGTTTTAAACCTGTGACGGCCTTAAAAATAGTTAAAATAATGTACCCCAAAGTTCTTCGGCTTAATTATGTTAGATTCTACCTACTTCACTAAACCTTCACCTAGTGCAGTTAATTTCAAACACTTCCCCCCTAAAATAAAAAAAAGATCAGTTTTGCAGCAAATCAAAAAAAATTTTTTTCCCTTCCACTGAACGATAGACACAAGAACTGATCAATAGTTAAACTTTTACATGACCGCATGTTTTTGGGTGCGGGTATGAGAGAGCAAGTTTTCACAGGATGGCAGAGGTGGAGGTACTTTACTAGGAGAGCCAAAAGCATTAAAGGGAGTGAGAAGACACATAAGGGTTGCTAGGAGACACCCTTCACTCTCTCATCCACGTGTTACATTGCATTACCCTATCCGACAAGAAGGGAAGCGAGAAAAGAGCGGGTCACTGGATTGGTTGCACGAAGTTACAATTTCCGAGTGAGCCGGCGGGTGTTTAGTTGGAAACTGCGTCGGAACCTGCGGGATGATGCTCCGTGACCTTGAGACGATAATAGGATCTCATCTTGATCTCTTGCACCTCGAGATATATTCAATGAACGATGGAAATCTAACGAGAAACTCTCTCTCTCATAAAGTTTGTTCTTTTTTTTTTTCGTTTTTGACTCGGCGCTTTCACATCATCATCCTTCGCTCCTTCAGCATCAGGACCAATTTCTCATACTCATCTGACTCAACAATTTTCCGGACGCGCTTTTTTCAATCAAATAAAATAAAAAAAAAAAAACTTTTTACTTCAGCAAATCACGATTCAACGAATACTTGAATGTTGAATATTAAGGAAAATTAGAAATTTAAGGATTCGTTCCGAGAGGGAACTTTAAGTAATTGATTAAGTTTTCTTTTTAATACTGAACTTTTTCATTGCATTTGTTTATTTTTATTTTATTTAATTATGTTATTTCGGAATTAGCATAGAACATATGAAATTGTTTGTCACTGATTTTTTCCTTACTTTTGGATAGAATTTGCATTTTTTTTCCTGAAACTGGTGAAAAAATTGAAAGACTTAAAAATAAAATAAAAGACTTCCTAAAATAATTATTTAAACAAAAATTTTGGAAAATTGCAATTATTTACAAGTATTTCAAATAAAATTCTTTAATATTTCAATTATTTTTAATCCAATTTTTTAAAATCCAAGTATTTGAACAAGAATTTTAAAAAATTTAATTATTTTCAAAAATGTAAATAAAAAACATTAGAAATTCAATTATTTTTAAAGGGAATTTCGAAAATCTCAATTATTTTAAAAATTTTCATACTATTTTTAAAGAATATTAAAAAAACTTTATTTATTTAAAAAAATTTCAATAATAAATCTTCAAAAATTTAATTTTTTTTAAGAAAAATTTTGATTTTTTCAATTATTCAAAACAATATTTAATAATATTTTTTTTAAATTCTTTAAAAGTTCAGTTTTTTAAAAATAATTTTCGAAAATTTCATTTATTTTAAAATATTTTATAAAAATTTCTTTACAAGTTCAATTATTTTTAAAAATAAAAGTAAAAGATTTTTAAAAAACTAGTCTTGAGACTAGTTTTTTTTTTATTAAGATTTTTTAATTGTTTTAATTCTGTCAAATTCAATAGAAAAAAAATTCAATTTTTAAAATTCTTTAATGAAATTTTGTTATTTTGAATATTTTTTAATTTTTAATCTTCTGAATTTGAAGTATTTCTGTAACTAATAATTAAAATAAATTGAATTATTTACGAAGGAACTAAGTGAAAATAGTTGTATAAAAATTTAAGATTTCTATTGTTTGTAGAAAATAAATATTTATACACGAAAAATCAGAAATTTTGATTAAGAATTAAAAAAAACATTTATTAAAAATTTAGCTTTGTGAATAATTTTAGTATTTTTGTTATAAAATATTATTACGATTAATTCAAAGATAATGTATAACAAAGATAATTATGTTTGATTCAAATATATATTGTTTTCTCAGCGCTATTTTGATTAATTTGGAAAATAATTTTTCCTTAAATTTAGCCAAGAAAATACTTGTCGTTAATAATTTTAGAGACAACGAAATAAAGAATTTCCTTTTTTTTTAAATAAATTCCATTTTTTTGTGCTTCTTCGACTTTTCTCGCAATGCCTTCTAAACGTGTTGGGCCATAAAAGAAAAACGAATCTCCGGTCGATAAGGGAACATTTGCTAGGAAATTGTGTTCTGTTAATCAAAGAAAAGGTTTAGTAGCAGCCACGTGCCGTCTTTTTGTTTTATATATAAAAGGGGGACGGACGAGAGAGTGAAGATTCGTTGGATTTTATTGACTCTCTGGTCAATGTACCCGTTAAATCGTCAATCTAATCTTAGCAATCTACAAACAATGATATGTTTGTTTTATCGCGTGAAAATCATTCACAGTTTTATTCGCAACATTTTTTCTTTTTTTTTTGAGAAATAAACTTTCTTCTCCAGAGGCTCGATCCATTATTTATATAAATATATACGTCTCTTGATATCCTCAGTTTTTCACGTATTATTTCTTTCCATTAAAAAAAAAAAAATGATAAATACATACAAATTAGAGGAAGTAAAAAAAATATTGTCGTTCATTTGAACATTCGAAACTTTAGGAACATAAAAAAATAACGATCTTGAAGTTCACAACTCACAACGTTTATCAACGAACAAAATTTGTTTAATGCAGCAAAATATTATTTTAAATTAATTATTTAATTACAAAACAATTATCATCAAAAAATAGACAACTGTTTTTATTGTTCAAATATTTTTGTGTCAATGTCGATGCATTACTTTTAATTAATTTAGTTTTTGAACAATTTTTTTCCCTTAATCAACGTTGTGGACTTCGTAAAAATAGATTGATGTTTTGTGTTATGATGATAATTGTTACATGAATAAATAGTAAATTAAAAATAATTTTGGAATAAATAAAACCGATTTTCTTTCGTTGATCAACTTTGTGGACTTCAACTTCGTTTGAAATCAATATATTTTCTGCCTTTTAGGTGAAATTACTACCGCGCCTTATGGAGACAGTTTGGTTCGACAATTTTTGCCACTTGTGCACGAAACACTTGAGCCAAATTTGCATTTGGATCGCAACATTGTTTGTCGTATGGAAAAGGATAGGAAAAATGTTGCATATACTGTAATTACTAATTTCTATCCGAGAAAGGTTGCGTTCTCGAAGTTATAATTTATTCAATGCTTCTTTTTGAACATTAATTCCGAAGAGAAGTCGAAAAGGGAGGATATTAATTGTATTACATCGCTTTCAATAATGGATCCAATTTGGTGGATACAAGACTTTCCTTTTCGAGCATATTAGATTCCCCTCGATTTGTTACAGTTAGTTGAGCGCTGGGGGAAAACAAAACCAAAAAAAAAATATGGTCCAGTTTTGACTTTGCGAGATAAAATCTTGCGGAAAAGAGAAGCGAACCTTGCAGCGGAAACTGTTGACAGGTGATAAAATATAGTCTATTTTGTTCTCCGAAGATTCAAGTGAGCAAGAGTGAATGTCAAGTATGGCCCAAGTCATCATTTGCATACTCTCGCGCCGCATATATTCGCTAAGAAAAACTGTATGCGGCGAGGAGAAGCCGACAGATAAACGGTATAATTGAGGTACAGATAGCGAACTGAATCACAATGATATACCTATGGCTAGACCTGTGGTGGCTTATGGTTCCGATCTTGTCTCGAATGTAAAACATCACTTCATTGACTGTGGCAAAACAATCGCGTGACGAATATTAAGTGACTAAGGAAAACAAAGTGTCCGGATTTTTAACGACTGTTTTCTTCATATACACATATAAGAAGAAGGATTTAAAATTCTTTTCTTTTTCAAGAAAAAATCTGGTAATTTTTTGGAATTATTTCAAGTTTTTCTAAAGACTTGTGTGGTCCGGTCGTATATAAGTTCGATGTAATTAATGTTATCGGAACGGTCGGTATAATACTCAACTCTTGAGGTCGTTGCTTTCCCAGCATGAATCGGACTTTCACGAAACGTCGACGTTGATACAGCAGATGTGCTGTATTTTATTGGCCACCTGTTAGACCATTGTCTTATCACTTCACGTGTTCCCTCCTCTCATTTAGTCCAATTTTTATTTTAATTTATTGTAAGTTATTCAAATTTATGATAAGTTGCTTCTTGAAAACAATTTCATTAAGAAGCATACTTCTTCGTATACACAATGTTTTGCCTCTATTCAATACTCTTTTTCTTGTTCGCGAAGAATTTTTTTGTCGTCATTAAGCTTCGAAAAGAATTTTCTCCAGTATACCCAAAACCAAAAAGATTTAACCAAAAGAATAATTACTGCAAACGATTAAAAAATTTGACCCAAAACAGTTAAATGGAATGTTTCAGAAATCAATAGTTTTTAGAGTATAATTTGAAAAAATTGTGAATTACACTGAGCTTCCTTTTAGCAGTTCTGATTTAAAGGAGCTTTTTCCGTTTTTATAATTATTCCCTTTTATTATAAAATCGATAAACCACTCGACAGGTGAATTAATCCCAAACAACATATTAATAATTTACTATACCAAACAATAGAATATGGGTACGGTATTTTTTGTAATAGGAAACAATAATCCACTAAAAATACAAGAACAATTATTTCCGTTCATTGAACAGCTACATTATTTATTTTATCGATTAAAAATTTAAAAGCTCATTTGGGTGTGGACAACGACGAGGAGAAATGGTCCTGCAACGAATATTGGCATTGAAGATGGTATCTATTGGTTTTGCATCCGCAACACCAGGACACTGGTTGTATGCACAAATGAGCGTAAATTTATACATATATACAATATACACAAACGTTCGTATATATATACCAGCTCAGTAGAAATATTTCCCGAACATTAACCCCTTTGGACCTAAAAATAAATTCTAAAAATGATCATGCGTTAAAATATCTATCTTCCACAAATCCACACATGGCCGACTAAATTAGAACATCACAATTGATTCCCTCATACTGTGAAATCAAATATATACCTTGCTTGCATGTATATTTGGTTTCTCCATCAATTCAGAGACAAAATAAAATAAATACGGACATGTTTGAAACGAAAGATGAGTCAGTGTCTAGCTTCTCGACTTTTTCGACTAAACAGAGAAGAAAAATGTTTATTGTACTAGGCTCACCTATTAGAGAATATATATTTTGGTTGTGTTTCTAAAAATTATTGTATAGATACGCTCAATTTTTCTAAGGATATCAAAAGTTTTTTTTTATTTGTCTAAAAGTGTAGCTAAATTTTAATTACAATTTTAATAATTTTTTAGTTCTGGATCAAAAAAACACTGGGAAAAAATTTGATGTAGATAAAAAGGCGCATAATTAGTGAAATAACAGTGAATTTTTAATCAACAAAAAAAATTGTTCATTTAGGAAGTTAGTAAGCCCAAACCTCTACCGAAATTTTAAAATAAAAAATACTAATAAACAGTAAAAAAAATAATTAAATAATATGAAAATTAGTAAAATTACAAATATTTTATAAGAATTGCTCAAAAAAGGTAATTAAATTTGTTTTATTCATAAAAATTTCATTTCAATTCCTCGAAAATGTAAAGTATGTAAAAAAATATATTTTTTAAAATTCTTTAGAAGATTTCAATTTTAGCAAAAATATAACAATTTTTTACAGGAATTCACTTATTTTTTTAGATTTCAATAAGAAAACTTTTCTCAAGAATTCAATTATTTACGAAACTGATTCTTCAAAAGAATTCAATTATTAAAGATAAATTTCAAAATTATTCCCAAATATTAAAATTATTTTTAAGCATTTTTATAATATTCTTTCTAAACTTCAATTATTTTTATATAAATAACAAAATATTCCTTACTAGAATTCAATTATTTTTAAAAGTAATAAATTTCTTCCTGGAAATTCAATTATTATCGAAAATTCTCATAAAATCATTCGCAATAATTAAATTATTTTAATAAATAATGAAAATCTTCTCAGAATTTCAATTATTTCTGTATATTTTAATACAATTCTTAACTATTCAATTATTTTTATAAATAATAAAATTCATTGCAATGTTTTCAATTTTTTTAAATACAATTTTACAGGAATTGATAAAAAAATGTAATTACATTTAAAAATTTAATTTCAATTCATCAAAAAAAAGAATTATTTACAAAAAAGGTTTTTTATTTTCAATTCTTTGAAAGAATTCAATTATTTACAAAAGTATTAGATTTTTTCACGCAAGAATTCGATTATTTTAGTAAAATTTTCCACAAGGATTAATTATTTTCATAAATAATAAAAATTCTACAGGCATTTAATTATTTATAAATTTGTTATACAATTTTCTTAGCATTATTTAATTTTTTTAAAATAAATAATAAAATTCTTTTTAGTCTTTAAAAATTAAATTATGTTCATAAATTAAAAAATTATTCGCACAATTAAATTTGGAAGATTTGTCAATTTTTTTGTTGAATATTTTTGATGAAAATTATGATCCCCAAGTTTTGAACGTTCAAATGAACGAAATACTTTTTTTTTGAAAATATTTTAATAAATTACAAATCATAAAAAAATTTAAAAACTAAAATTGTACTTTTACAAACTCAGTAATTAATTTTTTTGGATGGTAAAGCAAAATAACTGCAATAAAATTTAATTTTTTGAAGAAATAAATAAATTTCATTCATTTGAACGTTCAGAACTTTAGGATCTTTGAAAATTAGGAACAAGTCAGAAAAATAAAATGTAAAATGGAATTTTTGTCAGTTTTTTGAAGTGTCCACTATGACTATGAGGTTAAGAGAGAAAGAAATAATTAATTACTATTAATAGTACTAACTATTCATAAATATTGAAATTAATATTTATTAATAGTAGTTTCTATTGATAAACATTGATATTGACATTTAAAAAAAAAATTGTGGTGCAAAAATTGTCGAGTCATTTAATAAGGTATTTTTTGGCTTTATTCGTTCAATTTATAAGTGAGGAAATTTAAATTCTTGTTTGAATTGTAATTGTGTTAATGTGCTCTTAAGTGTTAAATATAAACGTGTGTGTGTGTGTGTGTGTGTGTGTGTGCGTTCTGAAGCTTGGAATTTGTATAAAACTGATTTGGCGCGTGTAAGCTGTAATTTGCATAACCTGAGTTGTTAGGCAATTAAGTCATCCTTCATTATTCTCGTTGAGTGCTCTTAACATTTTTTGAGTACTCGTTTCCGTCATTCATGGCAACAAGACTTTCAAGAGCATGTGCACGCTTTAAGAGGCATCAAAACCCCGGAGACGATCGTTCACGAAGATAACATTAAATAGCTCCTTCACATATAATAATTCATTCAAGTTGTTTTTTTGCTTCCCTCATCTTCTTCATTTTTCTCATTGCGAAAACGGTTAATTTCTATTTTATCCATTTAATTCCATTTACTACTTATTAATTCTTATTACCTATAACTATTTATATACTTATTTGTTCTATTCTATTTAATTATTTGTTATATTCTGTTTAATTATTTATTCTGTTCTATTTATTTATTCTATTCTACATATTTAATTATTTAGTCTGTTCTATTTAATTATTTATTTTGTTCTATTAAATTTTTTATTCTGTTCTATTTAATTATGTGTTCTGTTCTGTTTAATTATTTATTCTATTCACTGTTGACATAAATCTCCCAAAATACAAGAAATTCCGTATGGAAATCGAAAAAAGTCAAATTTTCGCGAAACGTCCCTTAAAAAGAGCTTCTTCTTTCGTTCGATAAAGATTTGATTTTTTCACACATATTTGGCTAAATTCCAATCATCTGAATGGGGGGAAAAATATATACATATATACATATATTGGCTAGGATTTTAAGTGCGAGTCTTTTTTCACAGACAAGTGAATGATAATGTTGGAATACTCGAAGGCAAACAAGCAATCGTTCCTGACGAACAGTTTCTCTCGCAGTGTGAAATGAAGCAAACCTAATTTTCTCTTTGGTCTTTTTGCACCCTCTTTCATTTTATACTCGGGAAAGAGAGAAGAGAGAGAGAGAGAGAACTAGAGAGATAGAGGTGGTGAACAGTTTGTAGTTTGTGAGTTTGGCTCCCGGTCGATCCCCCAAACACAAGCATACAGATATATTGCTAAAACGTGAGATCTCATCGTTATCAAGTGCGAGGACGTCACGTATGCGTTCGTATATATGTATAGACACTGAAACAGAACACGAGTCGAAAAAGAGATATGTTCTGGTGTTGCTGCATCGTCGCAGAGGGTCGTCACCGTAATAGAGTATATAAACTCGTTCGCAACGAGTTCAGATCTCTTCTTTCATCTCTCTGAGCGCGCGTCAAACGAATGACTCATTTTCCAAAAAAGAAGAAGTTTCCTACTTATGCGATTTTCGCTTTCTGTTTCTAAGCTTTTATTATTATTACTTTCTTGTTTCATTAGCATTGAAGAATGCAATTATTCAGAAGAATTCTACTCAAAATCACCATTTCTCTAAATATATTCAGGAAAGTCGTGAAAAAGTCAGAAAATTTTGTCAAAAGTAAAAAAAATTAAATTATTCAGAAGAAGTCTGCTCAAAATCACTATTTTTCTAAATATATTCAGGAAAATCGGGAAAAAGTCAGAAAATTTTGTCAAAAGTACTGAAACAATAAATTCAATTTCGAAAATTCATAAGAAAATTCTGAATTATAAGAGCCTAAAGTTCTAAACGTTCAAATGAACAAAATTTATTTATTTCTTCTAAAAATTAAATTTTTATTGCAATTATTTTGCGTTACTATCTAAAAAAATTAATTACTGAGTTTCTAAAGGTAAAATTGCAGTTTTCAAATTTTTTTATAAGTAATTTATTAAAATATCTTCAATAAAAAATATTTCGTTCATTTGAACGTTCAAAACTTGAGGATCATAATGTTAGATTCCTCATCATTGAAAAGATTTTATTTATTTCAAACTTTTTCTATTTTTAACAACAATTGAACTTTACAGATTTTAAAGATAATTTAGGTTTATGAGAAACTTTAATAATTCAAATCCTTATATAATTCTTTCTATTTTTTAATATGCATTTCATTTATTATTAAAAATAATAATGAATTTATGAATGAGTTTTACTTAAAACACTAAAAAAATTAAATTTTGGAAAAATTATAAATGATTGCAAAATCTCAATTATGTTCAAAAGTTTTTGAATATTCTCGTCGAAATTTCAATTATTTTAAAAATTGTTATCAAAATTTTTGGCAAAATTCAATTATTTAAAAAAATTTTTATAAAATTCTTGCCAAAAATTCCATTATTTACAAATTTTTTTATAAATTTCTTTCTTCTCAAAAATGTGATTAAAAATCGTCAAACGAAATCAATTATTTCATATTATTAATGTGGTAAAAAATAAATGTTATTTCAAAAACCTGGAAAACATCAATTTTTTAAACTGAAAAAATCAGGAACTTTGAACAAATGCCTGACAATCCTGATCAAGTGTTCAATAAATTTCTCAAGCAAAACAAATAATGAAATAAAAATATTTCTGCCCAAAAGTCAGAATAAGAATAATCGTAATATATTTAAATATTATTTGAAAAGAACTGAAAATATTATTAAAAAATTGGGGCATACAAAAATTGTTTTATAAAATAAAAATTGTTTTATTTATTTATTTTTTATTATAATTTCGATAATATAGTTTTTAACAAACAAATTCTGTGAATATTTTTTCCAAAATAAATATCAAATTTCTTAAACAAAATTTGATTTATAATTTTTTTTCTACTTAAAACTTGTAATTTGATTAAAAATTGTCATTGACAAGCAGAAAATGTGAAATATATTTTAAAATTTTAATTTTCCAACTGTTTTTTAAATTTTTTTTAGAAAAAATGAAAAGATTAATTACCTAGTCCTAAAATGTTTGTTACAAAGTGCTAATTTTTCTGGAAAAAAAGAAATATTGAAAAATAAGATTAATAATTTTTGTAGATTAATAAAAATAGTTTTGTATTATTCGAAAAATACAAATAATATTTCTAAATAAAATAAATATATATATATCTATTATTGAATTTAGAAAGTACGAGTGAAAAAATAAAGAAAAATAATTTATTCAGTAGCAGAATGATATGTAGAAAATTAAAAATAAAAATTATTTTCATAGATTCTATTTTTTTTCTTCATTTCATCTTGTTCTTGAATTTATTGATCGAAATCGCTATCTCGTAGTTTTTGATGATGATGGAGGAAAATATATACCTTTCTCGAATAACTGTCCCAGGGGTTGAATATCTTCCATACAGGAAGTGCAAAAAGCTAAAAGTGCAGATGTAGAAGGAGACAAAATAAATAAGTTTGCATCTGTATTTACTCGGGGGATGAAATATTAACACCAATGGATCCATTTATTGGTCCACTAAAACTCACTTCTACATCGGAGAGTATAATATATCCCTCTTTGTGTTAGCACATACACTTTGATTTATCTCCGTTTCAAAACCACTGCGCGCTTCAGGTGACAATTAAATACACATGCGTAAATTTTATCAAAACCTCATTAATGTGAAATCCTCCCTATATACTCTATACACTAGATGGCAAATTAACGTTTCACGCACTAATTGTCCTCACAATTAAAATTTACCAATTTCAAAAGATACCTTTAAACCATATAGTTTACTCAGGATTGCCACGCAACCTAAAAACCTGGAAATGTTAGGGAATTTTTAAAAAATTGAAGAAAAACATGAAAAAGTTTTGATAATAATTATTGTACAATTAAATATGAACTTAAAAATAATATTTTATTGCATTAAACAATTTTTTTTCGTTGATAAACGTTGTGGACTTCAATGTGATAATTAATTAATTATTATCAAACAAACAAACATTTAAATAATTTTATTTTTCCAGAGAATTATATATTACTTAAGATCCTAAAGTTTTGAACGTTTAAATGAACGAAATTTATTTATTTCTTCTAAAGATTAAATTTTTATTGCAATTATTTTTCGTCACATCCAAAAAAATTAATTACTGAGTTTGTAAACGTACAAATTTTGTTATGATTAGTAATCTATTAAAATATCTTCAATAAAAAGTATTTTGTTCATTTGAACATTCAAAACTTGGGGATCATTATTACTTTCGAAAAGAATTTATTTCTTAAGACGAACTTTATTAAAATTTCTTTTTAAATAATGGAATGTAGCTATATACAAAAAGCTACAGAAAGCCGCACAAATGTAGCTACAAAAAAGCTTCAGATAGAAAATAAAACCATTTCACCCAGAGAATTATTACATTTCCAAAAACCGGTTTTTGATAAACATTAAAGCTATAATACAACATTCGAGTTGTGCGCGCGCGATAAATGTGGATTTATGTGAATTCAAAATCCTCCATCTCTCTATATATATTCTTGAATTATCAGATCAGAAAGATGTATAATTTTATATATATATATATACAAAAAAAAATTCCATATATACTAAATCGAAAACCGCACAGATTGGCGAATTTCTACTTTGGCATCAAATGTTTTCACATAATTATAGACCTTTATCCCTAATAATAATTTGCGTTCTAGACAGGATATTAATTTTTTTTTTTTTTGCGCAAACTTTGAGGGTTCCATCCAATTATCCTGAAGCACTCTTCCGTAACACCACACGCGTCATAAACAATGCATTACAAAGAATTTCACAGACTTTTAATTTAACACAGTTTATTTTTATTGCTGAGGAGTAGAAGAAGGGTAATCATAGCTATTAGAAGATGTTACCCGAAAGGTTGGAAAAAAAAGAAAACAGAACGCAAACTCTTTTTTTTCTCTCTCTCTCTCTCTCTCTATACATATTGAATTACGTAACATTTGCGTGTCATGAATATAACATAGTATATAGGCAAATTATTGCAAACAAAGTTCTTGGAAAAAGAGTGTGTGTAACTGACATCATTTACAATTCCAACACAACAAGCAGCAACCCCTCTTATTCGAAGACTTTATTCTTGCGTGGTATTATGTAGTTTATCTTGGGCTTGAGGAAAAATCAACCCCACATATATGAAATAAACTTCACGTAAAGTAAGATTTATTAGTTTGCCTTTTAATTAATTGCGATACAGTGAAATATTCTGTGACGTGTCTTTAATCTAGGAATTAATGTTTGTATATGATGATAAACTTGGGTTTGACCGTAAGACTTTCCTTATGGTCAAACCCAACTTTACTTCTGCATTAAATATTAATTCGTAAAACAGAATCATTTTTCGTTTATTTTTGACTTTAAAAAAAAAAAATTCCCGGCCATAAAGTCAATTTTGAATGTTAATTCATACAGTTTTTATGAAAATAATTAAATTTTGGATTCTTTTTTACTATTAGAATTCTTTTGCAAAATTTCATGAAACTGAACGTCCCTCATTAATCAATGTCAAATACTAATTATCAATACAGTATAATTATTTTGCATTTTTCACATTCTCAACTCGACATTATTCAACGCAAGTTTATTACATAAGAAGAAAATAACGGATCAGTAGACTGTAATTTACAGACAAGTTGAAATAATTTTTTTTAAGTATAGTAAAAATTGCAATTTCAGTTATAATATGATTGCATTCGAATCTGTATTGTGTGTGTGTATATATTTATACGATTATATATGAATGCAAGTAAATTACCTAGATAATGAGAATTTTCCCTGACCTGTGACTCTATGATACTGTAATGTATCTTTTCAACTCATTCAAGATCGCTACCCTCTACTGCGAAGACAGATTTATCACGGCAAATATAACTTCACAAGTGGAGTGTGAACGATAAATTGAATTAGGTATCTGCCTTGTAAATATAGCTTTCACTTAATTACATTTTCTATACGTATTTAAGATTAACAATATATATATATGACGCGCAGTGTTATTAATTTTACAGATTGTAATTAATCTGCGGCTGTTAAAAAGTTTATGTATGTGCAAAAAAAAACATTTTTTGTATGTATATATATTAATCACTGATTTAGTCCGTAAATGATTTAAATTTAAATGTAAATTTAAATCTAAATCTAAATCTAAATCTAAATCTAAATTTAAATTTAAATTTAAATTTAAATCTCATTCTAAATCCAAATTTAAATCTCAATCTAAATTTAAATCTCAATCCAAATTTAAATTTATAAATTCAAACACCAGTGCAAGGATAAAAAATTCAATTTCCATTAAACAATTACGAAAAGTTGCATCTGCGGAATAATTGTTTGTCAGTAAGAAATATTTGAACAGAAACAAAAATGCGATTGTTTAATTGTAAATAATTTCTTTTCCCCACAAATTTATTAACCGTTTTGTGTGTCTCAAGTTCCCGTATTATTTATGCGGTGTGTTTTAACTTGAAATGGGAATGAGAAAAGATGTGAATAAAAGACTATTAAATGTTTGGTAATATAACTTGAAATGTTGAATGCGAAAGCTCAGTATAATGTGAATTGCTGTATTGCTGGCAGTTTGTTAGCGTCGCGACGGTATATAGCGAGACGCCAGGGGTATTTTCCGTCGCGACGCTACTTCCGAGAGACGACTATACGAGCATACATTTTTAGTAAAGTTGTAGTAGTACTGGTCACATAAGGATTCTCTCTTCGTTCACTGAAAATGCAAGCACAAGAGTCGTTTTCTTTTTTCGAAAAGAAACAGCACTTTCTTAGCAATATACACGGAAAAACTTTTTTCAAGAGTCATTACTAAACTTATTCAAGAACTCAGGATATGGGAAAAATTTAGAACTTGTTTTAGAAAAGTTAAATATTCATTAAAGAATTTTCAGGAGTTTTTCTAATGGCTTGGAAATAATTGTTCTTGACGCTGCGACTGAGTTCTTCAGTCACTGCGCCCTGAAAAAGTCTCGAACTATTTAAGAAAGAAGACGAAGCGTAACCAATAGGTATACAGCGCCACTTGGCTTTAAACGCTTTAAAACGATCTAAAACTAAAGTATCGTAACGCGTCCCTGCAGCCGAGTGGCATAAGGCGGAGCGATCTTGAGTCTCGAGGTCTCAAGTTCGACTACTCAGGCGGGCAAATTTTTTTCGCTAATTTTACATTTTTCTATTCTTAAACCAGTTCAGGACTTTTTCAAGAAAATTCAACAAGTAGTCCAGAAATTTACTACAGTTATCCCCGAACAGCTTAAAATAATGTTTCAATCTATGGTTTTGTAGCATTTCTTGTTTTATTTCCATATCCTGAGTTCTTGAATAAGTTTAGTAATGACTCTTGAAAAAAGTTTTTCCGTGTATAAGAAAAAATGTGGACATAAATTGCCTTCTGGAAAAAAATTTTTTTTTTTCTATTTCATTTCTATTTGATTTTCAATTTGATTTTCTATTTCATTTTTTCTATTTATTTGAACAAGAATTGAACATGAGACAAAACTTGTGAGAAGTAAAATAAATTTAAAGAATATTTTGACTTTTGTATTTCTAAAATTTACATAATAAATCGTGAGGTATTAATAAAGTGTTGCAGATTAAATTAATAGCAAAAAAGATTAAAATAAACAATTTTGGTCTTATTTTTTACAATTAATGAAATTTTAGTTTATTAAATTTTTTTATTACAATAACATATGAAGATAACGAAGTATAATATAAAATATTTTTATATAATATAAAATCATTATTTTATATTATAAGAATATTATACTTGTTCAAAATTATTTTCATTATTTCAATTCAATTATTATTTTCAAAAATCTTTAACTACCATTATACTTTATATATTATCTATTATTTTTAATAATAATTAATTAATGAATTTCACGAAATTTCAATTTAATTAAATGCATATTAGAAAATAAAAACTTTAAATAATATTAAAAAAATTCAATTAAACTTTTTCAAAATTCAATTATTTCCAAAAAGTTCACTTTATATTTCTTTTAATATTCAATTATGATCTAAAATTTTAACTGAAATTCATTTTTATAAAATGAAAATCAATTTTTATTAGAAAATTCTACAAGAATTTAATTATTTGAATGCAAAAGTAAATAATTTATTGAATAATTGAATGTTTCTCAAAATTTAATTCTCATAAAGAATTTTAGTAACAAATATTTTAATAATTTAATTCTTTTGTAGAATTTTATTAAAACTTGCATGAACATAATTACTTTTTTCAATGAATTCAATTATAATTCTATGAAAAATAATTGAAACGCTGCGATGAGTTTTATGAGAATTTTTAAATTTATTCGTTTACAATTCAATTTTACAAAATTTCAATTATTCGGAAATTCGGCAATTAAATATATATTGAAAAATAAAAACTTAAAATAATTTCCATGAAAATCATATTAAACTTTTAAAAAGAATTAATTCTACAGAATTTTTACTGAAAAATATGAAAAATTAAGAATTTCAATGGATTTTAGTTTGAAACTTTTCCAAAATTTAATTATTACTAAAAATCCACGTTATAATACTTTTAATACTTATAAGTATAATCTAAAATTTTAACTGAGATTCATTTTTAAAATCATTTTTATTAGTAAATTCTACGAGAATTCCATTAGTTAAATACAAAAATAAATAAATTTGTAAATAATTGAATTCATGTAAATTTTTTTATTATTTATGAAAATAATTGAATGTTTGCTTAGAATTGTATTGAAATTTTTCTTAACAATGGAATCCTTTTGGAAAATTTTATTGAAATAGTAGAAATTGAAAATTATGGAATTTTAGAAAACTTTTAATTCATAGTTTAAAATAACATCAAAATAGATTATTTTAATCCATTCTGGTGTTATTTTAACACCTCACGTTTTACTGTGTTAAAAGACACTAAAAAACACGTGCCATTGCATTTCTAAATGACTAAAAACGCTCGATTACACTTATATGGGATAATTCAAGTGTATCAGACCGTGATTTTTTATAAACACTACATGAAAGGTCATGCTTTGCACACACGTTTTTACCTATAACTCTATATGTACTTGTAAACCCAACATATCGTTTATCGATTGACCGCACACACCTTAATATTATTATATTCTTGAAAAACGAACTTTTATAAAATTAATTTACCATAAAGTCGATGAATGTTCTCGAAATATTTTGCAAATTTTATCACTTATTGAAAAAAGTGTCAGTCAAATCCGGAAAATCCATTAGCTTTTACAAGTACATTATTTTATTATTATTATTATTATTATTCGATTTATTAATTATATTTATGGGATATAATTGTAAAAAGTAGCAGATAAAAATAAAATATAAATGTAAAAAGTGAAATACTAAAATAATAATCCATTAGAGTTTGATTATACATTCTGGTTGTTCAGATCGATGAAAAGATTATTATGAAACCGTGATAATAAATTTAAAACTGAAATACAGATATTTAATCTTTGAAATTAAAGATTAATAAATTAATATAGAGATCTTTTTTTCGAAACTCTTTCGTGCGCGCACTTATTCAAAGGATGAAAAATCGAAAAGTTTTTCGAACATGAAATATGGCGGGAGTTACATGGGGAAATTGGAAAATTTCCATGCAAAGTGAATTTTGATATCACGATGTCAATGTTCGGTTGAATATTCCCATGAAGTTATATAAAGTGTAATAAATTAGCATAAGGTATTTTCAAGTTTACTATACTACTTTTGGCTACACATCTTGACAAATTGAGTATTACCTCACTGAAAAAACTAAAAGTTGAAAAAAATTATATTAAATAATAATGAAATCGTAATAAAGAAATTATAATATAGTAATTAAATATTAATACTATAATAAAATTATAAAGAATTAAATATTAATATTACTATTAAATGTATTATAAATCGAAGGTATATCTGTATTATGCAGATTTCCCAAAGGTCCCTAAAAAAATGTATTATAATGAAATATTAATATTGTAATAATTAATAAATAAATAATAATGGTTCTAAAATTAAAATAATTTACGTATAGAACTCGAATGCGTATGTTAAGAAACAAAAATTGTAATTAATAGTTTAATTTCGAAATAAATTCCCTCGGTGATTTTTGAAACGGAAATTATTTTCAATGCGGTTGCAATAGCATAAGAATTTAAACGTAGAGATGAAGATCTTAATTGAACACACGTCGATGATAAAAAAAATGGAAATTAAATTTCAAAACTTCTTCCATTTTTTCTATTTTCACAACTTTGATAATAAACATTGTTAATTAGAAATTGTGCAAAAATAATTAAAGGCTTGAAAATAATTTATCAGTTACATTTGCATTTTTAAATAAATTTTAAAGTTTTGAAACAGAAAATCTTAATTTTTACATGGAAATAAAAAAAACATAATTTCGAAAGGATAAAATTTGTCAAGCAGGAAAATAATTTTTTATCTCTCTCTCTCTCTACTTGGCCAATAATGATTGAGAACGCAAGATTAGCGTATATGTTCTGAATACAAGACAAATATTATAAAGACTATAAGTGAATCATAGTTTGAGGAATGCAGAAAGTCATGTAATTCTTTAAGACACTATTTGCAAAATGCAAATATGCATATTATATAAATGGTTCGACATTATTTTTTTTTCCTAAAATAAAAAAAACCATCGAGATACACCTACCTGGAGAGTTTAAATATTACTTATCAGCTATATTGAATCAACAATTTGTAAATACCTTCTTTAAATTATTATTAAAGTGCGGAATTTTTTCTTCAGTGAATTTTATATTGTGGATTTTTTTTCTCCATTTTCTTCTCTTTAGAAATATATAGAAAATTTTCCTAAGTGATTAAAATTGAGTAATCAGTTTTAGAAATTAATTATAGTTCCAGTGCGCTTTCTTAACCGAAGCCCACTAACAGGCTTGCCAAACTCGTAAAATATTTATAAAATGAGTTTAATACTAATTACATTTTAGCTTCTTCTCTTAATAAATTGAAATATATGCTAATTAGCTTAGGTGAATATTAATTATTTTCTCTGCTCTCGTATTGAGAAGTTATTCTATTTAATTTACAGGGTCATCATATTATTTACAAAATGATGAAAATCATTTTTCAAACTCTCGTTTTTTTTGTAAAAGGAATTTTGTCAGGGAAAATAATTTCAATATTAGCGTGGTCACAAGTTTCTGTTTCTTAATTTCCTTCACAATTCACTAATTAATTTAATTAATAACTAATAATAATTTAATTTAGTTATTATTTATAAAAATTAATTCCGGACTGTTGTGATTTAAATCAGCTTTTGTTTCAAATCACGATTCAAATCAGGATTGCATATAACTTTCTAGTAGAAAAAAAATTTTCCAAAATACAAAAATAATAAATCGCGACATATAGAAATTTTTGCAGTAAAATTCCATATTCATGTAAAAAAAAAAAAGTATGAACAATCATCAGATTGTGAAATCACCAATAAAATATCAACTGAACACAGGTGTTTGAAATCCTGACACAGGATTTGGTGGTACTTTAGAAAAGCTTCCTTCGAAATTGGTTTTTCTTTCCAAGTTTTTTTTTGTGATTTCAAGATTGTGTCCGTACACAAACCCAATACTTTAATCGACCCCCCAGTATACTTTTTCACCAACATTTGTAAACACACACCCACACACAAACACAAACAACGAATTTAAAAGTCTAGATATCCGGAAAGTTTTTGCCAAATGTTTTTCCCTTCTTTTGTTTCGCAAAAAGGAGGAAAACGAGGGAAAAAGAAAATGTTTGCTTATAAAAGCTGAAAGCCGGATTACTTTTCGTAATCGTTATATGAAGTAATAAAAGCCATTTTGCTTCCAACTCTCGAATTTTTTAATTCCGTTTAATTCCATGGATTAGTTCAGAAATTTTTTATTTTTAAATAAAAAATTTTTTCCTAATTATAGTGTTCGTAGAATTTTAAGTTCGCCTGCAATATACAATTTAATGTTTATGTTACATTAAACAATAATAAAAATTATTAAATTGATAAACGAAATTAAAAGAAGGAATTAAAAAACTAAAGTAATAATTTCGAAGCTAATGGAAGAAATGATAAAAATTGTAATAAGAATTTCGAGAAACTAATGAAATTACAAAAAAAAATTGTAATATGAGAATTTCGTATTATAATGTATGATAATAAAATAGGAAAGATAATATCGAATATCCGGCGATTGGTTTCAGGTTTGTATAATAATATTCCAACCCCTCTTCTCTTGAAGATATTGGTTCAAGAAGGTTTATATTGCTTATCTACCAATTTCTCGGTCTAAGCTAATTTCATTTTCCAACCCAAGTGTATATATACTCAAGTCTCAAGTCTCTCATCCCAATTTTGTTGAAAACTTTCAAACACAATATAGAAGTAATGATTCATTTCGAGGGGACGATTTATTTTCTCGCGTTCTCTTTTAAGTTTCCTCTCCGCAAAAAACCCTTCAAAAAAAAAAGGTAATAACAGTGAGGTAAATTACCGTGGAAAATATATATCTTAATGACTGCCACAACTTTTTTTCTGGTGTATGTCCGTAAGAAATATATATACACTTCATTGGAGGATGAAAAAAATTTGTCACAAAAATATATCGAATTAGTCTAATTGAAAATTTGAAGGTAATTTTTTTTTAAATTGCTATCAATATTTGAAAAATTGTACTCTCTAAATTTTTTTTAGAAATTTTAACTGTAATTTAAATTAGTGACTGACTTTTGGCTTTTTAATTGGTAAATTTTATTTTACTATAATATTTTTTTGTAATCTTTACTAATAATTTAATAAATTAATATAATTTTATTAGTAAATAGACTGAAAAAAAATTTATTTGGTTCGAATAAAAAATAATTGATTCAAATTTTCTACTAATTTATTAGTAAATTTTACTAATTCAAAAGCAAAAATAGTCAGTTACTAATTGAAATTAGTAAGTGTTTTTAGAAATTCAAAATTGAAGATTAAATTTAAAAGATAAGTTGACAATTCTTCGATAATTTTTAACAACGTCGAGAAATATGCAAGAAAATAAATTGAAAATGAAACTAAGAAAAAAGGGGGACTGACACTACTGGGGTTGGGAAACTAGGGAACTTTTAATTGCCGGTTGAACTAACAGTCAGAATTCTGGGAAAATTTGAAGAAAAATAAAAGTGAAATATATTTCTTTCTTTTACCTATTATTATCATTTTTTTTTGTCTCTAACTTCTCAGTCATAAATTTTCTTCTTTTGAAAATCTATTTTAATATTCTACTACACATAAATATAAAAAGTGATATTCCCAGCAGGATAATAAAAAGGTCCTTGAATTTAATTTTATTTTTTTATTATTTTTTATTTTATTATTTTATTTTAAATATTTTTTCCCTTCAAATATGTAATATTTTGTTTTTAACAATTTTTTTATTTTTTATCCTTGTTCGTTATAATGTTGTATTATCTTGAGTTGATTATTCTTTATTTTCATTATTTTCAATAATATTTTACTTCTAATAACTTTTTATTATCATAAATTTTTTAAAATAATTTATTTGTTAATTTTATTTAAATTTAAATATTTGATATTAAATATTTTAATATTTAATGATTAATTTTTAAATGTTGAGTATGCAATATTTAAAATTTTAGTATTAATAACAATATTAAATATTTAAATTTAGAAAATTCTTAAAATTTCTTATCCTGAAATAATCTAAAGAATTTTTTCGTTACTTCGATAAAATTTAAATTTTATTAAAAAAACATTTTTTTGGAACTAAAGAAGTATTTTTTAACTAAATAAATGTTTAATGTAATTAATTTTTCGTTCTATTAGTTTAATTCTTGAAAAGAAATTAATTTTGTTCATTTTAAATTTATTAAAAGTTTTGAAAACAATTGAATTCCTTACATTATAATTGAATTTTTTTTGAAAATTTTTAAAACAAATTAAGAAAAAATTGAATTTTCTCTTTCTTTTTTATTAAAAACAATTAAAGTTTTGCAGAAACAATTATTACTTCTGAAAAAAATCGAATTCTTTCGAAGTGTTTATTAAAATTATAAAAAATAATTTGATTGTTTCGAAAAAATTCTGTTCAAAACTTTAAAAAATTTGAATTGTTTCAAATGATTTATTAAAAAAGTTTAGTAAACAATTGAATTTCTTTAATTGAATTCTTTTAAAAAATTTTATTAACGAATTAAGAAAAAGTTGAATTATTTCTAAAAATAATTATTGAATTTATTCGAAAGAATTATTAAAATTAAAGAAAAATGTTTTGACTGCTTCGAAAAATTCTGTTAAAAACTTTTAAAAATTTGAATTGTTTCAAATGATTTATTAAAAGTTTAAGAAACTAATTGAATGTCTTTAATTGAATTCGTTTGAAAAATTTCAAAACGAATTAAAGAGAAATAGAACTTTTTCGTTAAATTTTATGAAAAATAATTGAGTTTTAGCAAAAAAAAATTTACTCTTAATAAAAATAATTGAATTCTTCCGAAGAATGTTATTATTGATGGAAATAATTTAAAATACGAGGAATTATATTAAAATTATTGAAATTGTAATAATTATCTGCTTATAATAAGTGAATGTTTTAATTTTTGATTATGAAATTATTCAATATAATGAAATTTCAAAAAAAAATTGTTGTAACTTGCAGAATGGTAATAAATTTAATATCACGTTCCGTTTATTATTTGTTAGTATAAAATATTCCGCAGTAGATGAAAATGTTGAAAAAGAAAAAAAATGCAAACTTAACAAACAATATATGCTAAAAAGAAAAAAAAGGAAAATCACGCGAGTAAATCTAGTGGTTTTTGTATAATAATAATAATAATAATAATAATAATAATAATAAAAATAATAATAATAATAATAATAATATAAAGAGTTGTACTCGTGAATTGAAGACTTTCCCGCAAGTGTTTGCTGAAGGAATACTTTCAGGGCCATAGGACGCGACGGTCGAGGAGTTCTGCAAATGTAATTTGATTCTCAGAAACAAGAAAGCGTTAGGTACTATATACTTCGTGATTGCAATTCAATATTTTTTCCACGTTCTGCGTAAACTATAAAATACTGATCATATTACGGAGTAGGGAATCAAAATACATATAATACTCAGTACTTTGGAGAAGCGAGCGAGAAGGGTGCGTTTTCTTGAAATAGACTCTCTCTCTCTCTCTCTCTTGTTATAAACATGTTGCGCTTATACTTTTGTAATTTTCCATCCATGTGAATTTTATATAACTTTTCTCAAGAAAACCGATAATTCAATATTTTATTTAAAAAAAAAGAAGAAGAAAAAAAAATGTCTTCTAAATATCTGTGTGCGTTTGCATTAAAAATACATTGAACAGGAAGCATATGTTCTTATGGTAATTAAATTTACTTCATAAAATGTTAGTGTTGCGCAAAACTAACAGCTTCTTCGAAGATCTTCACCCTCTGTTAACTTCTCCATTATCGTTACGCTGTGGTGAACTCTTGGATGAGGGTGCGATAACAATTACGTGTGCTTTTTGGATGGGATTTATTGAGCCTTGAAATAGAAAGAATTGACCTTCCTTTTTCTCTTCCTCTTCTTTAACATGTGATAAAAATTCGAAAATTCATTTTTGTACGTTAAAAAAGGAAATTAAAGTTAATTATATAAGATTAAGATTAGGAATCACTGACATATTCTTCTTATTGTATTTATTCATTTTAGATGATCCCCTAAGAAATATTTTTTATTGAAGATATTTCAATAAATTACTATAATCATACAAAAATTTTACTTTTACAAACTCGGTAATTAATTACTATACTGTGCTGTTATTTTCTTTGGATCGGTAATGAATTTTTTAGGTAGTGAAGCAAAATAATTGCAATAAAAATTTAATTCTTAAAAGAAATAAATAAATTTGGTTCACTTGAACGTTCAGAACTTTAGGATCTTCATTTTAGACTGAAGCTTTTAAAAACGAAAAAATAATTCCTATTAGAGTTGTGCTGATGCATAAAAATGGGAAAATGATTAAATAGGAGAAAAATAATGTTAAATGTTTGTCACTAAGGTTTGTTTTCAAATTTTCAGCGAGGGAATTGAAGACATGTGGAGGAATAAGTAGTGGAGGCGAGGTATGCTGTTCGGCGGATATGGAATTGCGACTACAAGCAAGAGCTCGAGATAAACATGAGAAAGCTACAAGAGACACTCTTCATCGACTGCAACTATTGCTCGACACAAGAGGAAAAAGATTTCACAGTAAGTAGATGCATCTTCCTTACAATTTGTCTTCCTCTCTCGATTTAATGGAATTTCATTTTCTACCTCTCTAAATTCAATGTTATTATACATCGCTTTTGTTGTGAATAATAACTTTGTTGAAAAGAAGAAGAAGAAGAATGGAAAAAACTTCAATTCCTATTTTCGCAGACACAAATAATAATACACATTACTCTTCAAATTTTTCACATTTTATTACACTGCAAATATACACTGTAAAAAATATTGGTAAATTTTCCTAACATTTCTTAGGTAATTTCTCATATTATTTTGGGTAAAGTCGTTTTACCCAAAACTTTTGGTAATTTTACCAAAATTGTGAAATATTACCTAAATAAATTGGAAAATATTCCTAAAACTTGGGTAAATTCTTGGGAAAATTTCCAAATTTTGTGGGTAAAATTATTTCACCAAAAACTTTTGGTAATTTTACCAAAATTTTGAAAAATTACCTAATTAAATTGGAAAATTTTCCCAAAGCTTGTCTAAACTCTTGGAAAAATTTCCAAATTTTGTGGGTAAAGCCATTTTACCCAAAGATGTTTGGGTAATTTTTTTGGAAATTAAAATTTTTTTTTGAGTAATTTATATTATTAGCTCAAACTTTTAATATTTTTATAAAAATTGTGTAATATTACCATATATAGTTAAAAATTTCCCTTCACTTATGCTTTAATATCGAATATTAGTTGTGTAAAATATTTTTTCTTTTGAAATGTTGTCACATCTGGTTCGTCTTAAAGTGGCCAGCTAAGGGTTTCGCCTGTCAAAAGATCCTATTTTATGACTTTTCAAATACCAGTTTTTTTCATTAGTTTCATTTAAACGGAAAGTTTGTGAAATTTTTCAAATAAAAGAAATGAAGGAAATATTTAGAAGTTTTCTGTAATTTCTTAGAAATTTTTGTCAAATGGTCCGTTTGGCGTCAGTTGCTCTGCAGCATTTGCTGAAGAAGCTAAGTCCGCGGGTGAAGATTTTGTCGTTTTTACAGTGTTTTTAATAAAAAAAATGTGGTTTTTAATTCAAATTAAATATATGTGTGGTGTTGTATTTTATGAATAGTGAACAATAATGAATTTTTAAATGAATTAATCAGCTAGTGTGCATTATCAGGAATATCGACTATTTTGAAAAATTTCTCGTTATAAGTGGTTTAATGATAAGTGTTGATTATGATTAATCTAATATAATAACCCCACTATTTTATTATTGTTTTTCATAACTGTTTATTATAATAAGTGAAAAAATATTTTGTAATAAAACATATTTTTAAAAATAAAATGAAACTCTATAATCTACAATAAATTATTGTTAAAAATGTTATTATCCAATTTTTTAAAATTATGAATGAAAAATTAATAATTCTACTTCATCAATTAAGTATTTTCTCAAAATGATTAGATAAAATTATCATAAATTTTGTATATTTTTCCTAAAATTTCATGTGTATTTTTACACATAAATTTGAGTAAAAGTACAAAAATTTATGTAATTTTACCTAAAAATTTTTGGGTATTTTTTCCAAAACCTTAGTAAAAGAGACCAAAAATTTTGTATTTTTACCCAATAACTTTTAGGTATTTCTTCCAAAACGTTTGGGTAAAATCACTAAAAATCTTGTGTATTTTTACCTAAAAAATTATAGGAATTTTTTCAAAAAGTTTTGGGTAAAATTACCAAAAACTTTGTGTATTTTTACCCACAAATTCTTGGTGAAAATTACTTCCAAAACATTTTTGGTAAAATCACCCCAAAAATTTTTTACAGTGTAGAAAATGAAATGAAATGAAATTTATATGCGGGGATAAATTCTCTGAATTGTCCTTTGTGTTTCGCTGTTTCATCTTCTGGGTTTACAAATTTAATATTAGATACCGCGTTGTGTAAGTTTAATTTTTAACAGATTAACAGTTCTAGTGGATTAGGAATTAATTATTATCAAGTGGAAGCAATTTGAATTTAA
Source organism: Leptopilina myrica (nomen nudum) (assembly GCA_032872475.1). Classification (NCBI taxonomy): domain Eukaryota; kingdom Metazoa; phylum Arthropoda; class Insecta; order Hymenoptera; family Figitidae; genus Leptopilina; species Leptopilina myrica (nomen nudum). The sequence goes on from CM065458.1 coordinate 6,272,489, forward strand.
ATATAAATTTTTTGTTTTGATCTAAATTCTGTATACCTTGTTTAATTAAAATTAATTTTATATTTTGGTTTGAATGGATTTCGAGACCAAGTTTTTGCTTTGGAAGTGACTAATTTTTTGCAACAACTTTGTTAAGTTTCAATGAAGCTTGATTTGCGTCAACAAAACTTTATTATCAACAAGTACAGGACTCGAAGTAGGTCCGTAAAAGTCCGTTTTTTGACAAAAGGTCCGGAAAGTCCGTAATTTCATTCAAAAAAGGTGAAAAGTTCGTAAATTGTAGGATATAATTTGGAGAATTTTAGAGAAATTACAAACGATTGCAGAATTTACAAAAAAATTATTTTTTAAATTAAAACAAATTAATTCTAAATTGAATATTGTTTAATTTCAATTATTTTTCTTTTATCGCGAAACTAATTTTCAAAAACACTTAAAGTGAAAAGAGTTTCGTTCATTTGAACGATCAAAACTTTAGCCCCATACAAAAAATGTTATTCTTTTTGAAGGGAAAATAATTTTTTTTTCAATCGATGATCATAAATGTTGCGAACTTCATGGACGTTTTTTTTTACAAAATTACATATGGATTTCAAAATCTATCAGAATTTTAGAAAAAATAAAAATTCAAAAAATACAATTCTTTCGAATTTTATAAATTTCATGAAAAATTTCTTCGATCGTAAATTTTCTGATTTGAAACTTTGGAAGGAAAATTTATAGGTACCTAAGAAGGAAATGAATTTTATGTTAGGGCCATTTTAGATTTTTTTTTACTAACAGTTTAATTTTTAATCATTTGAATTTGAAACCTATTTTTTACAAAAAAATTAAAAACAACCTCGAATTGTTTGCCATAAGAATTAAAATTCTTCAAACGATTCAAATTCAAACCTTTTTGAAATTAAACTACTTATAAAAAATTGTTATAAAACATGAAGAAATCGAGTGATAAAATCATTATTTTATATTATAAGATTTTATAAAACAAAAGAATTTATAAATAATTGAATTTCTGCGATGAATTTTCTTAGTTTTGAAGATAATTGAATTTTGCAAAGAATTTTATCTGAACTTTTGAAAATAATTAAATTTCTGTGACAAATTTCTTTATTTATGAAGATAATGATAATTTGCGACGAGAAATTAAAAAAATTTTGAAAATAATTGAAATTCTGCGGAGAATTTTATTTCCTTTGAAAATAATTGAATTTCCATGAAGAATTTTATTATTTATAAAATTTTGACGAGAAATTAAAAAAAAATTTTGAATGTAATTGATTTTTTGCGAAGAATTTCATTATTTTTGAAAATAAATGGATTTCAGAGAAGAATTTTATTATTTATAAAGATAATTGAAATTATGACAAGCATTTTATTACATTTTTTTTGAAATAATCGAATTTTGGAAAAGAATTTTATTATTTATAAAAATAATGGAAATTTTGAACAGATTTTTTAAAAAATGTTAAAAATACCTAATTAAAATTTTGCCATGCGGCATTTTATTAAATTTTATTAAATATTATTCCAGATTGTTTGATGTTAAAGTTGTGATTTTTTTTAATTTTGCCAATTTCGTGTTTCCTTTTCGGCGTTTTTTTCCTAAAAGTTAATTCGACTTTTTCCCGATTTTTTGAGAAATTTTATGCGACTTTTCGTGACTTTTTTTGTGCTGCGACTAAAGCGACTTTTTTTTAGTCTTAAAGACGATCCGAGCACTGCCCGACCGAAAATAGTAAAATTTGATAAAAGAAGAGAATTTTCTGGTATATTATGTTTTTAACTTTTTCGAAAGTGGTAAAAATTACTACGCATTTTTTCCCCTGCGATAATAATTCACTCTGCGGAAGACAAATATTATTATTAATATCCGCAAGATTTTCGAAAGAATGCTAATAATCCTTTTAGCCATAGGAGGTGAGGGAAAATTTTTTTCCTTCTTTTTTTTTGCGAAATTCCACGGATTTGAGTATTGTGGAATTCTCAATTAGTCAGTTATTCGAGGGTAAAATCGAAGTTGTCCGTCATGAGGCAAGGCCCTTGTGGTCGGTATTACATAAAGGAATAAAGGGTGTGTATGAAAATGGGGGTGAAAAGAGATTCCTGTGGTTACACGCAGTCACGATAGAAGTGGATGTTGAAACACCGCAAGACTCTTCTACTAGTGAGCTTGTGAGGTCTTTTTTAATTAAAGAGGGACCGCAAGTGCATTGACAGAGAGGAAGTTGGGAACGCTCTGTATATACGCACTTGCACACGTCTATCCGAAGGTTTCGTTGCCATAAGTCTTGTGCGTATTCGCCACTTAAGGCACTTCAAAGAGAGGAACCTCGTATACCTACTGAGAGAAAAGAGACCGACTTTCCTCATCTCGTTAGAAGATGTGGCTTCCAGCTATTTATTTCCACCAATAAGTGCGAAATTGGCATATTTCTTTTTTTCTTCTCTTCTTCTTCTTATTTCGCTTGAGGAAACTTGAGGAATTTTCAATTCTGCGTTTTCAAAGTCGGTTTGAAAATGTTGTTGTTTTCAACGCTCAAGATACTTTGGTGAGAGATGTATGTGTACTGTTGTGGATGGTAGGGAAGAATTTATCATCATGTCGGGCTAATTTTGTAATTATTAATTAGGTTCCAAAGGTTTTTGTAGATTTCTCTTCAGTTCAGGTTCCCTCAAGTCTGAGGGAAGAAGTCTATTTCAATGAAACAAACCTTTGAATCCACTTGCAGGACTCGAAGCAGTGAAAGTATTTAAAAACACGGACTTTACGGACCAAACATTAAAAATTACGGACCAACTGACGAAAATAGACTCAGGTCGAATCAAATATAAAAAAAATGCTTTGTTTAGTAATAAAAATTCATGAAATTTAAAATTAAGGAATTAAATTTTTGTAAATGAAAATATTAAAACATTTAGAATAGAAGAGTATTTATGCATTTTCCAGTTAATGGTCAATTTGAAACCTAACCAAATAATTTCTAACTTATTAGTCCAAAAGTAAATTATTCGAATCGAAAACTAAATTTACAATCTTTCACAATTGTTGCAAAATGAATAATACATTTTTTACATATATCTGCATTTATAAAACTTGTATTTATTTTCTGCGTCTGATTGTCCATGACATTTTCAAAAAATTGCCAGAAATAGCTATGTGCAAAATGAAAAAAAAAATCTCATACTTCAGTCAAACTCGTTAATCTAAGAAGAATATTATTCTTTGAGAGTAAAGAATGATTACCAATTCAGATTTTGCTTTTATGAGTGCCAGAATATTTCACTCAATCTTTATATACATCCACGCAACCCACACCAGTAGGACTTTGATAAATGAGAATTCCATTTATGAACTTTGTTCTGTTTACATTTCGTATTTAAATATACCTACCGTATTTTTCGTTTTTTTCTCTCTCTCTCTCCAGAGAAACGCGCTCTTCATTGTTGTAGAGAAAATAAAATAATAAAATTCAACATCTTTTCAATTATTTCGGATTTTAAAAAATTTGTCTCATGTTCCTAAAAGTTTTCTGCGCAATGTTTTAATGATATATTAAAAATTAAAATGTTAATAATAATAATTTCAAAAAACAAGAGTGAATGTAAAAGGAGAAAATTGACGAAAGACTAAATTTTATGGAAAGATATAATAAGTTTCTGTAAATTTTAATAAACTCTCACACTCGTCTATTTCGGGGAAAACAATTATGTTAATTTAATAAATGCTCTAATTTCTAGACTGTTGTCTTGAGCGCGGTTGATATTATATATATATGGTGAATTTTAATAAAGTCAGTGTACCGGAAACAAGGGCGTGAGAAAATAGACCATTCGTGTTAAAATTGAGCAGTTTTCCTAATCTTTTAATCCGAAAAGCAATCCAGTGTGTAATCTGACATGAATTTGGGATTCGGTCGTCCAGTGTGTCCCTAACCGCACACCACGGAAGAATATAGATTACGTTAAGCACATAAGTGCCGTCAGAATTGTGTTCAACCGCATTATATAAATTTCGAGAAAATCTATCATCGTTTCTTTTTCATTAAATCTCAATATCAATTAACTACCATTTATTTATTGAGCCAATTTTCTCTTTTTATTTATTGACACAATTTTTGCTTAATTAAAGTCGTAGGGAATTTTTTTTATCCTAAACCTAAAGAATATTCTGATTCACTCTAAAAATAAATAGACACTCATGGAAATATTCTATTAAATTTATTAACGAATTTCTGCATTATTATATATTTTCATAGAAATTACGATTCATTCTAAGAATTGTTATAATTAAAAGCATAGAAAATTCAAATTTTCAAAGATTTTAATTTGAAACCTTTTTAAAATTCAATTATTATCAAAAATATTTACTAAATCTTAGTAATAAATAAATTTTTATTAGAAAATTATACAAAAAGTCAATCATTTAATTAAAAAAAAATGTATTAAATAATTTAATTTTTTCTTGAAATTAACTTTTTAATATAAATTATGTCAACAATTTTCGCAAATAATTGACTTCTTTCGACGAATTTTAATAATATTTCTAATAATTACATTTGTGAAAAATTAAAAAAAAATTTTCTTAAAAGTATTTGAAATTCCGTGATGAGTTTTATTATTAATAAAAGTTATTAAATTTTAGAGAAGAAATTGAAAATAAAAATTCGCAAATAATTCATTTCTTTTAAATTTTTTTATTACATTTTAAAATAATTAAGTTTTTGCTTAGAATTTCGTTACATTTCTTTTTAAATAATTGAAATATTGAAAAATTATTGTAAATAATTGAAATGTTGCCAAGAATTATATTAAAATTTTTAAAATTAAATAAATAATTAAATTTCGAAAAAAAAATTTGTAACTTTTAAAGAAAATTTTATTAGTTATATGTAAATAATTGAATTCTTGCAAAGAATGTTATTATTTGTGATAATAATTGGATAACTTTACAAAATTGTCTTATTTATGAAAATAATTGAATTATTACAAAGAAATTTTTGGAAAAAACATAAATACTTGAATTTTTGTAAAATTTTTATTACTTTTGAAAATAACTGAATTTCTTTTTAATTATTTGTAAATTGTACAATTTTAATTTTTTTAAAACTAAAATTCTGTGATACATTCGTCATCGTTAATAATTAATTAAATAAATATTTAAATTTAAATTCAATTTTTTCAATTATTTGTAAAATATATAATTTTAACTTTTTTTAAAAATAAAATTCTGTTATAAAATCATTATCTTTAATATTTAATTAAAATAAAATTTAAATTGCATATTTTTTAGTTATTTGTAAATTATACAATTTTAACTTTTTTTAAAACTAAAATTCTGTTATACATTCGTCATCGTTAATAATTAATTAAATAAATATTTAAATTTAAATACAATTTTTTCAATTATTTGTAAATTATATAATTTTAACTTTTTTTAAAAATAAAACTCTGTTATAAAATCATTATTTTTAATATTTAATTAAATTGATATTTAAATTTAAATTGCATTTTTTTTAGTTATTTGTAAATTATACAATTTTAACTTTTTTTAAAACTAAAATTATTATAGAAGAAGAAAAAAGTTTTAACTGATTAGAATTTCCTCGCATTAAGGGGGAAGAATTCCTTTCCATCCCCTTTTCTTCTTCCCAGAAAAGTACGTTTAAACGGATATACATTTGACATTATGATTATATATATAATATTCTTGGTGTAGAATTTGAAGCTTTCTTTGATTATTCAGGTTGTTTTAGTGACTCCTAAGAGGCTTCTTTGAAGCACGTTAGATAGGAAAACCCAAGTCAAGGTTGTACCCATATCCTGGGCGCGCACTCTGCATGATAGAAGTTTCAGGGGTTCTTCCGGAGTGATACGAGGGAGGGTCTCTCTCCTCTCCTCTCCTTTCCCTGCGCGCACACACATATCCGGTGGTTCAACAAAAGCATTCTTCAGTTACATCACGTTTCAAATAACTATTTATAAGAATTGCTGAAATGCCTCTCTCACATTTTTTCTTTTTCCACGTCCCGCCAATAAAACACTTGAAACAACTTTTAAATTGTCCAATATCAATTGTTTAAGTTACCACATCATTTCTTCACGAGGTCTCTATATCCTCAAAATTGTATTGTTTCAAAATATTATTATTAATTATTATTATCATTATTATTATTTATTATTATTACTATTATTATTAATTATTATTATTATTATTCATTTTATTATTATAATTATTATTATCGTTTGAAAATTTATTTATTGTCTACATTTTTCGTTTTTTGAATTTCGCGCCAAAACAGTTCGTGGCATTGCCGTCTAGATGGCATGACAGTTCTCTCACAAGCGGAATAAATAGGGTATACCAAAAATTGATTATTTTAGTTGTATAAACTTATTTTTTCACTCTAATAAATACATTTATGGTATAGATTTAATATTTTTTAAATATTTACTATTTTTTTTTGTTAATCGACGTTTTAAAGTGGAAGGACTTATGTTTTATTTTTGATAATATTTATTATTTTTGCCTAGTGCAATAAAATTCGTATTAAGAGTGCCTTGTTGCGAAAGAGCCATTTACTACTTAAATAAAAATAAATTAAATAAATAAAAATAAATATATAAATAAATAAAAATAATTGTAATCCCCTTCTTTAGGAATTTTTCCCAACAAAGTTATTGGGGAATTTAGGAACACTTATTTTTCTAATTTAAATTTACTTTAAAGACTTTTGCGGCTCTGATAGAATTATTATTATTATGATGTAAAAATAATCAGTTTGTAAAATTGGAAATGAGAAATTTGAGGATAAATTTGAAAGGTGCACCCTGTAGATTTGACACGTTAATGTAGTAGGGTGGAAAACGAGATGAGGGTGGTGGGTTGGAGCAATTACGTTGTCCACAGACACCCCAAAGATACCACACCACTAAACCAAACTATAGTGCCTTCATAATGTGTCTCATAGACGTAGACGTATAGCAATAGACGGACACTCTAAAGTCTAAACTCAAACTCCCTGAATTGCTGCAGCATCTACTTAAACTTTCAATGAATTTTCACTCTTGATTGTCTGAAATACACATGCGCAGCGAGAAATTGCAATTGCACACGTCAAATGTTATTGTTGAGACCGTGTAGTTTTCCCAAAAGAAAAATAAGTTTCAAAAATTTTTTTAAACTTACTAAGACACTAAAGTTCTGAACGTTCAAATGAACGAAATTTATTTAGTTCTTCTATAAATTAAATTTTTATTGCAATTATTTTGCTCTACTGTCTAAAAAATTAATTACTGAGTTTCTAAACATAAAATTTCAGTTTAAAAATTTTTTTATGATAAGTAATTTATTAAAATATCTTCAATAAAAAATATTTCGTTCATTTGAACGTTCAAAACTTGAGGATCATAACTTACTAATACTTAAATATATTTTAATACTAAACTTTTTGAATTTCAATTATTATTATTATTATTTTATAATAATTACAATTTAAACTCTTTGATATTCGATTACTTGTAAAAGTTTAAGTTTAATTTTAAAACATTTGAATTTTAATTGTTTTAAAAATTTTCCATTCAAAACCCTTTTGTTAATTCGATTATCTTCGACAGTTTAAAATTTAAACCCCTTGAAAGTAATTCAATCATTTGAATTAAAAGTTTGAAAAAATGTTGATTATGAACCATTGAAAATTCAATTGTCCATAAAAATTTTCATTTAAACCTTTCAAATTAAATTATTTATAAGAATTACAATTCTTTGATAAAAATACAATTCTCTTTGATATTCAAAAACAAGAAACCATTCAAATTTCAATTATTTTAAAAATTTTTAATTAAAAAACCGCCTGTTAAATCAAATATTTAATTTAATTTAATTTAAAATTAAATCTCCTTGCAATAATTTAATTATTTATGAAATTTTAATGATTAAACCTTTGAAGATTCAATTATCCATAGAAATTTCCACATATAAATCTTTAAAATCGAATTATTTGTAAAAATCACAATTTAAAGTCTTTGATAAAAATTACTAACAAAAAGTTAATTTTTTAACATTTTAAATTAAAATTATTTTTTATTTATGAAATTTTTAATTTAAAAATTTTTGAAATTCAATTAATTATTAAAAAATCAACTGCTATAGCAGTTATTAAAAAAATAAATTAAATTAAACATTAAATTACTCTTTTAAAAATTTAATTATTTTTGGATTGTTTAAGTAATTTTCAACTCCTTTAAAATTCAAGTATTCTTATTAAAATTTTAACTTTAAACCTTTCGAAATTTAATTATTTTTACAAATTTTTGTATGCAACTTTTTGAATTTTATTTATTAATATAAATTTCTATTGTAAATTTTTTGAAATTCAGTTATTTATACAAATTTTAACTTGCAACCTAATGGACATTTTTTTAATAAAAATTTTAATTCAAAAAAATTAGAAATTCAACTTTTTATAGAAACTCCACTTGTAAAACTTTTGAAATTTTATTTTTAAAAATTTCAAGTCAAAATCTTTTGAAATTCAATTATTTTAAAACTTTTAAGTCAAAACCGTTTGAAATTCAATTATTTTAAAAATTTCAAGTCAAAACCTTTTGAAATTCAATTATTTTAAAAATTTCAAGTCAAAACCTTTTGAAATTCAATTATTTTAAAAAGTTTTAATTGTACACCCTTTGGGATTTCTTTCTTGAAAAAATTTAAACTGGAGACACTTTTAATTTCATAATTGTAAAATTTCAGTACGAACATTTTCGAAATTTAATTTTTTGTACAAATTTCTATATGCAATCCTTTGAATTTTAATTATTGATATACATTTTCATTGTAAATTTCTTGAAAATCATTTATTTATACAAATTTTAATTTGCAACCTATTGAAAATTTTTTTTATAAAAATTTTAATTTAAAAAAAAATTAGAAATTTAACTATTTTATTCCACTTGTAAAACTTTTTAAATTTTATTTTTAAAAATTTCAAGTCAAAATCTTTTGAAATTTAATTATTTAAAAAAAAATTTAATTGTAAATCCTTGTAGATTCAATTCTTGAAAAAAATTTAAACTGTAAACATTTTTAAATTCAATTTTTTAAAATTTCAGTGCGAACATTTTTGAAATTCAATTATTTATTCAAATTTGAATTCACAATCTTTTGAAATTTTATTTATGTGAAAATTTTAATTCTAATTGTTAAACTTTTTCTAAATACTTTCAAAAAAAGTTTTTTTTTAATGTTTTGTTAAAAATTTGAATTGTTTTAGCAACTCTGCAAGTTTGATATTCTTTGAGTTTACTTTGGATCGAATTCTCTAATTTTTCTTTTACCTGTCATTATGAGTATAAATGCAGAAATTAAATAAAAGAGTAATAAATGTTTTATGAAGACAAAAAAATTTTTTTTTACTTCTTATAGTTTTTTTCTATAAAGCTATTGATTAAAAAAATTTTCTTACGCAATAAATGTTCAATAAGACACTAAAAATATTTGCAGAATTTTGATTATTCATTTCTGATTCCGCAATTTTGCCTTTCTATTTTTTTCCCCTCTTTTTTTTTTGAAATGTTATTTCAAAGGCAAAAGTTCTGACTTTACTTCTCTGATCGACGCTTTTTAATTAAAGAAATTCCAAGGTTTCACCTTTCACGAACAGGTCGAGCCGACAGGGAAATTGGCGTCGGTGTCGCCTCAACGCCGGGAAAAAGGGGGAAAAGCCGTTGTCGACGATAGAAATTAGACGAGATTTCACTAGAGCAGGACGAGCGTTTTGCGCGAATTAAAAGCAGCGGCTGCCGCTGCTACTGCTGCGTTAAGTGCTCCCTTTTTGCCCTTTATGCGCTTTGATATCGTCAGACCAGAGTAGTCGGCGATACGTTAGGTATAGTCCTGTCCTTTCACATTTTACCTTTCCCTTATATACAATTTCCTATCTTTTTCTCATTTTTCTCTTCCGTCTCACTTTTTCCCTCCTTTTGTCGTCAAAAAAAAAAAAAAAAGAAAAAAAGAGAAATTTTTAATCTCGTTCTTCGCACGATGAAAGTGGTGATAAGAAGAGGAAAAAAAGAAAAAGAGAGAAATTATATATGTAGGTTGGTGCTTCACGTTTGGGATTTAAGTGTGCGAAATGGAGGCACCATAAGGGTTTATTGTTATCGATGAAAGTAATTTTTCAAGTCTGTCGATTTTACCCGTTTATCAAATTGAGCATTCGGCGAAAATTGCGTATATCGACTTTTTATACATACAGCTGGGAATTTTATTAAAAACATTTTTCTCTTTCAATGGAAAATATAATTTACTGTAAAGAATTTTCGAAAATCGGAAAAAGGCGAAAACACACTGAATTAATATACAAATCTTTTGAAACTATAGTTAAATTTTTTAATGCAGATATACTTAATTTATTATTTAAAAAATTGATTTATTAGAAGAAATTTAGTTAAGAATACTGAAAAAATTGAAAATCTTTTGAAATTAGTTACATTTTTTAGTACCGATATATTTAATTTCTTATTTAAAAAATTGATTTATTAGAAGAAATTTAGTTAAGAATACTGAAAAAATTGAAAATTGTAGAACTTTCAATTTACAAAAAAATTTTTAATAATTCATTTATTTGCAAAAGTTGTAAAATTATTTTCTTACATTCAATTATGTTGGGAAAAATTTTTTAAAAATTCTCGACAAAAATTTCAATTATTTTTATAAATAATAAAATTCTTTTTCGCAATTCAAATATCTTCAAAAACTGTAATAAAATTGTTTGCAAAATTGTTTTTGTTCGCAACGTTTACGATCAACGATTGAAAGAAAAAAAAAATATTTTCTACCAAAAAGAATAGGAATTTTGTTTCACAAATATTTTTTTTTGTATAAATTTGTATACAAAAATTTATAAAAATTTGTTTAAAAAATATTTTTCTTTAGAAACTGTTGACTTGAAACGTTGAGAACTGCACGAAAAAATTTTTTAATTATTTTGCAAAATTTCTAATTATTTTCAAAAAATTTCCAAAAGAATGCAATTATTTAAAAAACAAGTTTTAAAAAAATTCTACGCAACTATTTAATTATTTTTATAAATTTGTAAAAATTCCACAGGAATTCAATGATTTTCGAAGTTGTTTGTTCAATTATTTCCCTAGGAATAAAAATAAATAAATTTTCGTCGATTTTTTTAATAAAAATTGAAATAAAAATGATTTTTTGGTAAAGTTTGAGATAAGAAATAATTGCAGCGTTATATAATTGAATTTTGAAAAGATTTCAAATTAAAATCTCCCAAAAATCTGAAAATTTCGTACTTTGAATTAATATTTCAGTAGAATTAATTTCTTCCGTTTGAAATTTTATTGGAATTATTTTAAAGAGTATTTTCATAAATTGTAAAATAAAATAAAATAAATTATTAATTAAAATAAAATTCAAAATTTTTTTGATTTTCAAAGAAGAATAATTATAATTTTTACTATTTTTATTAGTAAAAAATAATTATCTAATTTTTTTCAAAGTGACAATAAAAAAATGAATTCTTTTGGAAAATATTTCTCTCATCTAAATCGTTGATCATAAAGCGTTGTCAACTCCACCACCGCAGTATAAATCCTGCGCGGCTTCTCTTTTTTTCTTATTGTTAAAAATAAGATCATCTTTCTCTGACGGGAACAATTTTCTTATATGAATATTACCATTTTTTTTGCAGGTTATTTTCAAGATCTCTTGAAGTCGAGCAAAGTCGGATTTCATGACATGTTTAAGAAGACTTATGGCATCTTATACGAACAGAATTCCTACGTCTTCACGGACCTTTTCAAAGAGCTGGAAAAATACTACGACACAGGATCGGTAAGCAGAAAAAAATTCATCTCGCATAGATTTGTGGTTTTAGGAGCGGGAAAAATCTTTCTTAACCTTCTATATTACAGTCTTGAGTATTTTTTTTTTCTTTAAAACGATTTTTTTCCAAAATGAATATTTTCTTCGTTTTCTTTGAAAATAATTTTTTTTTCTTTAAAATGATTTTTTCTTCATTTATTTATTTAAAATGGTAATTTTTTCTTTAAAACAATTTTTTAAAATTAAATTTTCGTTTTCTTTAAAACGATTTTTTTCTTCAAAATAAATTTTTTCTTCGTTTTATTTAAAATTAATTTTACGTTTTCTTAAAAAAGTTTTTTAAAAAGATTTTTTCTCCTTAAAATAGATTTTTCCTTCGTTTTAATTAAAATTAATTTTTCGTTTTTTTTCAAAATAAATTTTTTCTTCGTTTTCTTTGAAATTAATTTTTTTTCATTAATATTAACTTTTCGTTTTGTTTAAAACGATTTTTATATCTTCAAATTGAATTTTTTCTTCGCTAACTTCTAAATTAATTTTACGTTTCCTTTAAAATGATTTTTTTTAAACATTTTTTTTTTTATTCAGATTTTTTCTTCGTTTTCATTGAAACTAATTTTTTTTTCTTTTCTTGAAAACAATTAATTTTTGCTTGAAAATTATTTTTTTCTTCGTCTTCTTAAAAACGAATTTTAATTTTTTTCAAATTAACTCCTTCATTTTCTAAAAATCTAAACGAGAATTTTTTTTAAGTGAAAAAACGAAGTTCGAAATAGAAATTAATTTTCTCTTTCCCAATATTATTCTTGAAAATTATTTGCGGGGAAAAATACGAGTGTTTTCTGCGCTCGGCGGGATTTGAGAAATCAAAACTAAAAGTGTAAGTAAAGTTTAGAGAAGAAAAGTTTATAATTAAATTCCCTTGACATTTCTCAGCATTTCAATCGTTCTATAATCTTTTTGCTCTTAAAGATCCTTTTTTGCATTCGCCGTCAGTACATAACTGGAGCGAACTTTGCTCGTATTTCACATTTTGTTTGAAAGACGGGAGCTGAGAGCGATTGTAAATCAAATTTCACACCAGTTCTAAAGCTCAATTTTCAAAGGCAAATTTCTTCCTTTTTTTCCATATATATATATATAATACTCTTCGCAAAAGTTGTTGAAAAGTATTCAATTCAACTTTATGTCTATTTCACTCATATCATTAAAATAATGGCATATTTCTATCAAAAATTTTTTTTTATAAATTTACTAAATTATTTAATTTTTATTTCTATTTTTTATTTCATATTTATAATATTTATTTTTGAAATTATATTTCAGCTCTTTTTGTATTTTTACTTTCATGATCAAAATTGTCAGCAAGGATTTTTTTTTGCTCTTTTTGTATTTTCAAAATTTTTCATGATTAAAATTCTCAATGAGAATTTTTGTCTGTTTCTACATTTTTAGAAGTAGAATACAAAAAATGCGAGTATTGTAAATTAAACTTTTTCTCGGTTAGGAATTAATTGTTTTAATTTGAGAAATAATATTCAATGGAATTCAAATCAAAAAGAAAAATACTCTATGAGGAAGCAAAAAGTGTAGGCATAGAAAATTTTTTATTTTTCTAAAACTTGTCAGGCGAATACGCAATAATTGGTAAAAATTGACCACTATTCCCCTGTGAATTTTCGTAATACGAATAAATTCTTCTTTGTTTTTTCCTTTCATTCTCCCATGAGGTTTCTTTGAAAATGAAAACGAATCGTTTCTCAAATATGATAATTGCTGCGAGGGTAATTATTTAGGCATTTCCTTCTTTAATTTCTTAAGAAATATTTTTCCCAGGTGAATCGTTTCATTTGAAAATATGTTCGCACTAATATTCATAAAGTTGGAAAAATTCATTATTGAGTGGAATTATATATCTGTCTTCCCTTTTGCTTTTTTATGGTTCGTACTATACTTTTCCGTCATTTTGTCTTCATGCTTGGTTCACCGCAATTATATGAGTTGTGTTGTTCGGGAACCCCCTCTCTCTATATCTCATCGTTTATAATACACGAAAAGCTATATAAAAGTATCGCGTGCCAGGGTGAATTTAATCAATGCACTTTCGACGTATACGCAATCGTCCGTTTCTTGATAAAATTCTTGAATCTAAAAATATCTCCCACTTTTCAGCTCGATATAATGCTATACTATTAAAATTAATACCATGTGCCCCTCTTTATATGGTGAGTTTCATTTCTCCTCCATATAAGTGTATAATGTTTTAATCTCAGCGTATTATTTTTCATTCAATATTTTCTACTTTCTCTATATAAGGTGATTTTTTTTCATTTTTGGAAACTTTTTATCAATTCTTTTTTATTTTATCGTTTTTCATATTTATTTTATCGTTTGTCATATTTATTTCATCGTTTTTAAATCGTTTTCTATTTAAATATTTATCATTGGATTTACAGTCCAAAAGAAAAGTGATTGATTAAAATTCAAAAAGTGTTGAAATTAAAAAAAACGCTGTAATTATTAAAATCAAACCATTAATCTCTGTATTTTTACTGGATTTCTGTTATAATAAACCTTTTAAATTCAATTATTTACAAAAAAATTTAAATTTACAACATTTGGAAATTTTATTTTTAAAAATTTCAGTACAAACACTTTTAAAATTCAATTATTTTAAAAAATTACAATTCGGAGCCCTTTAAATTTTAATTACTTATGAAAATTTTAATTTAAAACTCGTTTAAATTCAATTATTTCCTAAAATTTGAATTGAAGATTTTTTAAATTTTAATTATTTCCTAAAATTTCAATTGAAGATTTTTTAAAATTCAATTATTTTAAATTTCAACTTAAAAACTTTTGCAATTAATTACTTATTGAAATTTTAACCTTAAATCACTCAAAATTTCAATTATCGAGAAAAAATTTCCATTTAAAACTCTTTAAAATTTAATTAATTATTTAATTTTCAATTGTTAATCCTTTGAAGATTAATTATTCGAAAAAATTTTAATTTATTACATTTGGAAATTTAATTTTTAAAAATTTCAGTATAAACACTTTTAAAATTCAATTATTTTAAAAAATTACAATTCGAAACTTTTTAAATTTCAATTATTTATGAAAATTTTATTTTAAAACTCGTTTAAATTTAATTATTTCTTAAAATTTCAATTGAAGATTTTTTAAAATTTAATTATTTCCTAAAATTCCAATTTAAGACTTTTTGAAATTCAATTATTTTAAATTTCAACTTAAAAACTTTTGAAATTCAATTACTTGTAAAACTTTTAATGTTAAACCACTTAAAAGTTCAATTATTGAGAAAAATTTAAATTTTAAAACTCTTTAAAATTTAATTATGTTATTAAATTTTCAATTGTTAATCCTTTGAAATTAAATTATTTCTTAAGAATTCAATTTAAAATTGTTTGACATATTTTATTATTTAATGTATATCAATTTAAAAACTTTTAGAATTCAATTACTTTTTAAAATGTTAATGTTATGTTACAATTTAATTACTTAGAAGAATTCCAATTTAACATTTTTTGAAATTGCTATATAAAAATTTTGATTCAAAACTTTTTTTGAATTCAATTATTAATAAAAATCTCTACTTTTAATGTGGTTAAAGTTTCGAACGTTCAAATGAACGAAATTTTTTTCACTTTATGTCTTTTTGAAAATTACTATCCAAAAAAGAAAAATAATTGAAATTAAACATGATTTAGTTTATAATTAATTTGCTTCAATCTAAAAATAATTTTTTTTTGTAAAGAAATACAAATTAGAAGAAGTAAAAAAAATACTGTCGTTCATTTAATTTGTTCGAAACATTAGGAACATTACTTTTAAACTTTATATTTACCTTCTGTTTTGTAATTAATTTATTTGATAAAGGAATCTGGGTGAATAGGAATAAAAATTCATTACTTAAATAAAATTAAAAAAGCCATTTGTGCCTTTTTCTGAAATAATTTTCATTATGTAGGTATTTTTTTTATTCCTTTTTTCCTGTTATCATACTTAAGGAACAGTAAATGAAAAATAAATATAAAAGTTATAATTTTTTTAATTGTCCCAAAAATATTTTTATAAAATTTGATAATTATTTTCTCTCACCGAGTAAAGGGTAAAATAGTAAATGTAGAAAAAAGTGCAAACGATGATAAAATAGACCATAACTAAAGAGAAAGCTGAATTCTCGTGTTTTAAATTTATTTGAGTAAAATTTTGCAAAGTTGAAACAAAACTTTTGATTGAATGAAAAGAAATGTGTATATATATATTACCCCACGCTGATAGGAATGTTTCACATGTGTCTCCAAGTGAAGAACATTCTCCACTTTGTGATATGAAGTTGATTGTATTTTAGAACAGTGTGCTTCTGACATTTGAGTTTTCATGCGATTATATATAGTCTACAAGTTTGATAACTATATATATTTGCAATTGTCTGGCCCTGTCGTTTCAATACGACAAAATGTACAATATTCGTCTGGAATGTGAATTAACAGAGAAATATGCGTATATATTAATATAGTGGCTTGCATCCACTAATTTTGGTTCATGATCATCTCGTAATAATCATACAAGCATAAATCGATTGCTTCAACAGTCGCGCACAAATATCAGAGAAGATATATGTGTATGTGTGTATATTTACTGCGGGAATCACAAATCCTCCTCTTCTGCGTATATATACATTACGAAATTCCAATTCTAAGGTTGATCAAACATTTTGAAATTCTCATTCGTATGAATCATTTTCTTCATATTTTTGCCCATAAGCAAATATTTTATTTCTTGTTATCTTTTTTTTATATTCGCATAAATTTATATTTATACGGTTTTTATTTCTCTTCGTATAATAATTTTTCACTTCTTGTTGACTTTTGAAGATTTTTGAAGATTTTTGAAGATTCTTAAAGATTCTTAAAAATTCTTAAAAATTCTTAAAAACTCTTAAGGATTCTTCAAAATTCTTCAAAATTCTTCATGTCAGTAAAGTCAGGGAAGTGACAGAAAAAGCAAATTTATTATAAGAAAAAAATCATTTTTACGATATTTAAATTTTTCAAATATATTTATAATAAAAATTGTTTTGAATAATTGAAATTTTGTAAAATTTAATTAAAAATAATCAAATTTTGTTCCAGTTCTTTGTGACAATTTATAAGAATTAAATTTTGCAGAATTTGAATTACAAATATGGAAACTAATTGAATTATCCAAAATTTTAATAAAAAATCTTTAAATGTTAATTTAAAAATGAAAATTAATGAAAATTAGTTTCTAATTTTTAAAAATTCAATATTTTTAGTTTTTTCAATTACATATTTCCGTAAATTTAAATACGTACAAAACTAGCAACATTTCAGAATTATTTTTAACAATTTGAAAAAAAATTCTTTTTCTTTAAAACGTTTTTTTTCTTCAAAATAAATTTTTTCTTCCTTTTCCTTAAACTGATTTTTTAAAACAATTTTTTCTCTTTAAAATAGATTTAGTTCTTGGATTTCATTGAAATTAATTTTTTTCTTTGAAATTAACGTTTTCTTTAAAACGAATTTTTTTCTTCGTTTTCTTCCAAATTAATTTTACGTTTTCTTTAAAATGATTATTTTTAAAACACTTTTTTTTTAAACAGATTTTTTCTTCGTTTTCATTGAAACTAATTTTTTTTCTTTTCTTGAAAACAATTTTTTTGTTTTCTTAAAAACAATTAATTTTTTCTTGAAAATGATTTTTTCCTTCGTTTTGTTGAAAACGAATTTCCATTTTTTTAAATTAACTTCTTCATTTTCCGAACGAAAATTTTTTTGTTTAAGTGGCGAAAAAATATTAACATTTTAGAATTATTTTTAACAATTTGGAAAAAAATTATGTTGGAAATTTATATCAATAATTTTTATTAAAATTCATCGAAGAATTAATTAGTATTTTTAAATTGTACAAAAAATATTTTAAGAAATTCAATTATTTTTGAAAAATAACATAAAAATATGTTTAAAAACTTATTATTAAAATTTTTCAGTTTAAATTTTTGAATATTCAATTAGCTTCGAACAAAGTTAATAAATTTAGAAAACTATTGTAGATGTTTTGAAATTTCGTAGAAATGATGGTTCTATTTCAAAATAAAATTCTTCAAAAATTTGATTACTTTTATTTAGGGTATTTTTTAAAAATTTAATTATTTTTAATAGATTTTACCGAATTTCAATTGTTTGGAAATTTTTCAATTGTATCTAATTAAAATACTACTATTTATTTTTGAAAAATTATTCAATAATATTTTCAAAAAATAATTTGTAAGAATTTTTTGTATTTTTTTTGAAAATATTAATGACTTTAGAAAAAAACATGAATCGTTACAATTTATTATAAACAATTGTTTTTTTGTATTTAGATAATTGCGGATTCTAAATGTCTAGGAAAATTAATTAAAATAATTGATTTAGAGATCAAGTTTAGTTGAAAATTGTAGAAAGTATTTGAATATAGGAAGGGTTATAATCATGATTTTTTTAAATTATTAAAATTCGTAAATTTTACTCATTTTCCGTAAAATCTCATATTTTTCTGTAAAAACAATTTTTTCAGGGAAAATAATTAAAATTTCCGTAAATCGTCAGGGAAATTGATAAACTGAAACTTGTGTCCACTCTGTTTATAGATTTAAAATTTCTGCGATGAGCAAATAATTTAATAACAAATTTTGATATTGTTTACAAAATGTAGAATAATTTCGAAAAGTCGTAAATTATTTTTCAAGTACCGCATTAAACGGATTTATTAATCATTATTTTTCAATAAGCACCGCTCTTTAAAGCGTGAATTTAAAAGAACTAATTTCGTGAAATCCATTATGTATATAGAGATATCTGACACATAATTAATGAGCATGTCGAATTTTATTTGCAACCGCATTTTTGTGGTGCTGCTGCTGCTGGCGGTAGTGTTAATTTTTCTTCATTGTTATAACATATCCTTTATATACATTTCATTAATGAGTGAAATTATTCGCGTACGTTCGTGCAACTATTATCCTCGAATCAACACTCATTTATAAAACATCTCTTTAGTATATTGGTGTGTGCGAGCGATTGCAACGAAACCCAGGAGATAAACAGAGGCAACGTGTTTCGCATGATTTACAATTTGCCACAACTGGTTTAGAGGAAAGGATAATTCGTTACGTCAAACTAAAATGATGGTTCTGACTTTTCCTGATGATCGATCATTATATATGTTTTCGATCGACTGAAAAATTTTCTTCTTCATTATTAATCATATTCATTATTCTTCTTATTATAGTAATTAAAAACCACTTTTTCGAGAAAACGAAGTAGATAATAAATATTTATCGTGTGAGCAAGTAGGAATTTATTTTAAATTAATTCTTTTGGAAATGATGAATCGTGATAGGAAATTATGAACCAAGAGCTTATAAACTGTTTGGAAAAGATCCAAAATAAAAAAAATTTTGTAATTAAAAAGTATTGACAATTTATTACATTTTTTTCCTTTTTTGCAGGTTGACTTGGACGATGTGATGGACAATTTTTTCAATACCCTCTATCAGAAGATGTTTACTGTGCTGAATAGTCAGTATACTTTCGATGCAAAGTACTTGGAGTGTGTTGGAATGCACATGAAAGAAATGGGACCATTTGGAGATGTGCCTTCGAAATTAGGAAATCAAGTTAAAAGGTCGTTTGTCGCCACGAGGGCATTCAGTCAAGCTCTCAATGTTGCGGCCGAAGTTCTGAAAAATATGCAAACGGTTGGTTGAAAATACAAAAATTACGTCGTTGAAGTTTGCAACGTTTATGAGTCAACGATTGAAAGAAAAAAATTATTTTCCTACCAAAAAGAATAAGAAATTTTGTTCACAAATATTTTTGTTTGTAAATCATTATTCCAAAAAATTAAACGTTCTATTTTCTGTACAAAAAATTTGCTTAAAAAATTATTTTTCTTCAGTAATCGTTGACTGTAAACGTTGTGAACTTCACCAACGTCAAAAATTATACAAAAATAACGAAAGATTGTAATTTAAATTTTTATTTTCCCTCTCATTTTCTCCGTGACAGATTTTTATTTTCACTCTTCTTTCCTCTTCGATTTTTTAGTTTGTTTGTGAAAAAAATCTGCGAAATTGTAAATTGAAGAGAAAAATCGATCAAAATGTTCAAAATAAAAAGTGGAATAAAAATTGACCAAATTAAAAAATGAAAGTGAAAATAAAGGTGAAAAAAATGTACCAAAGAGAAAGTATAAATCTAATCAAAGTGAAAATGAAGAATCTAAAAACGAAAATTCATTTTCGAACCCTGGAGTCAAAGATTAAATTAATTAAAAATGTAAGGGAAAGAAAATGCAAATTACAATAATTGCAATCAGTGCAGAAAAGGTGTGTGAGTGTGTGTGTGCTATTTAAGTCGACAGATTATTTAATTTTCATCCTCGTATACGATAATCTTGGTTTAATTCGATTATCGTTTTTGTTCGGGATGAAAGTTTTTATCTTTACGACCTATTCAATTTAAAAGCTTTTAAAGTCAAAGGCTTTTCGTTTAGCAGACTTTTTTTTGTTACTTTTAAACTGGTTATTTGAGACTGTAACTTGTTGAATTTGAAGCTCTCCCTCTATATAGACGGTTGGATGCAATATATGTATATTTATACGAATCACCCTCTTTGTTTATTGTAAAACGGTGTATAAAGCTCTCTTGTCAGTTTATGGGTATATATAGGGAATGGAAAAGCTTTCACAGTTTTGAGATATAAACGAATTAACACCGCACGAGTTGAATTGATTTATCTAGACGATAGACATATATATGTAGCGTTGAATTATAATGTATAATATAATATAATTGTAATAAACTTGTTGTCGCAGCTAAAGCCATCAGCCGAGTGTGCTGCTGCATTAACGAGAATGACGGCCTGTCCGTCCTGCAGCGGGATTCCTGGCAATGTTTTGGCGTGTAGTGACATGTGCGCAAATGTGATGAAGGGCTGCCTCGCACATCACGCAGCACTTGACGCTGAATGGAATCATTTTGTCGGTGAGTTCTTCTCTAATTTTCCATCGCCTATATTTATACTTTGAAGCAATTAACGATTCTTGAACAAGTGTCTGGTGGTATTTTTTTTTTTTTTAATCAAACGCAGGAGTGAAGTTCACGACTTTCATCATCAACGATTTCACAATTTTTCTAAGGATTCAGAATTGAGTTAGAAAAATTAATCAAAATCAAATAAAAAAAGCAATCAAAATCAAATTTAAAAATCAATCAAATCAATCAGATAACAAAATCGAAAACGCAACATTTTTTATTAAGGCAAAACAATGGATTTTATTAAAATGTTGCTTCGTAACATTTTTGATTCATTTCTTTATCTCAATATTTGATATACTTCAAAAAAATGTATTAGTGTAGAAAAAATATTTTTCTGATGAAATTTTAAGCTTAAAATATTTTTTTGAAAAATATTTTTTCATCAACTAAAACTTCTGCTTTTTGGTGTTAAAAGTATTTTTAAACAACTTTAAAACCTTGAAATTGAATTCTAGCGGAATTTTGAATTTTATATTACCTGCGAATCTTTTTTTTCAAAAATATGATTTATTTTCAATAATTAAATTCTAGATTAAAATTTTTAGAGTTCTTGATTATAATTAAGTAAAAGAAGATATTTTAGTTAAAACCAGTTGCAATTTTTAGAAATTTTAAATTTGCAAATTTTGATATTCAATTATTTGCATAAAATTTCAATTTAAAATCCTTCGACATTCAACTATGTTTAAAGATTTCAATTAAAAATTTTAAAACCCTTTCGAATTAGATGATTTCCGAAAAAAAGCTCTTTGAATTGAAATTAAAATTCTTTGAAATTTAATTATTATTGAGAAAATAAATTAGAATTGTAAAAATTTTTTAATTAAATTATTTATAAAAAAATGGAATTTTTTCAGAATTTCAACATTTCTTTTTGAAATGCAGTTATTTATCAATATTTCAATTCAAAAACGTTTGAAATTCAACTATTTTTAAAGATTTTAATTTCAAACCCTTTTGAATTCAATTATTACTGAAAAAAGTTCTTTGATTTGAAATTCAGTTATTATTTAGAAAATTATAAATAAGTGCAATGTTTTGAGAAAATCAATATTTCTTTTTAAAATGCAGTTATTTATTAAAATTTCAATTAAAAAAAATCGAAAAACCTTCTGAAATTCAATTATTTATAAATGTTCCCATTTTAATCATTTTAAAATTTAATTATTAATGAAAATTTTAAAAGTAATCATTTTGAAATTCAATTTTTAGAAAATTTCAGCTAAAGCACTTTTAAAATACAATTATTTGTAAAAATTGCATTTTAAAACGTTTTCAAATACGTTTTGTATAAAAATTTTAATTAAAAACTATTTGATATCCAACTATTTATATAACTTTAATTGTGAATTTTCGGAAATTGAATTATTTATAAAAATTTCAATTCTTTAAAAATACTTGAATTAAAAGTTAAAATTAAATCAAAATATTATTAAATAATAATTATTTAAAATTATTAAAATTATACCAAAAAACAATATCTTCCAGTATACTTATAAAGAATTATTCCTAAAATAAAAAGGAGAAAAAAAATTCCTCTAAGTATTTCTATATGTAATAAAGGTCGCTGATCAATCGTTGAAATTATAGTCGAAAATAGAAGCCAGACATTTTAAAAGGAAGCGAATTTAATTTTTCAGGCGCCTCAATTAATTTCGTACTATGAGTGCAAAAACGTTTCTTTATTTTTAATAATTCACTCTGTTTACTTCATTTAAGGCAATCTCTTGCATATTTAATATTTTCAGTGAGTCGCGGTTTCTTTTGATATAATTTGCGACTAAAGAAGACGAAATTTAAGGTTCTTTTGCATAATTTTCTTTATTCGAATAATTCTCTCTTCAATTAAAGAAAGCCAAATGCGATGAGTAACTCTTGATGATAAAAAAGCTTCCAATTTATCTCTTAATTAATATGAGCTTCTCGGAATTTATTAATGGCACAAGATTTAGCCAATGCATTTATACTTGGAAATGGATATTTTCTCTCTCTCTCTCTCTCTTATTTGCGATTTATATAAAATTCATTATTTCGTGTATAATTAAATTCACTGTTTGTTATTTGTTGTGAAAATGGAAATCTAGATGGAAATGTAATTGAAATGTTTCTGATTTCAGAGGCTGTCAATAATGTCGCCGATCGACTCTTGGGTCCATTTAATATTGAAATGTTGGTGCGGCCGATAAATTTGAAAATTTCCGAGGCTATAATGAATTTTCAGGAGAATAGTCACGAGGTTTCGCAAAAGGTATTCGCTGGCTGTGGACGTCCACAATTGGGGCGACGCAGAAGACGAAGTAAAGATATTGATTTGGAGCCATTGAATTATGATGAAAATTTAATGTCAGAAGATCGTTCCTCGACGGCAGTGATGCTTGATAAATTGGTGAAGGAGATCAAACAGAAAATCAGAGATTCAAAACAGTTTTGGGTTTATTTACCCTATCAGCTGTGCAACGATGGTCTCGTGGTTCCACCCAGTAATACCAAGGAATGTTGGAATGGCACACATGTAGATAAGTGAGTATTTTTCTTCATTTCTTTTTTCTTCTTTTCGTTAATTGAAATCGGAATATTCCAGTATAGAATCGAGTTTTATATTGAAACATAAAAATATTCCCCATTTGCAGAATAATAATAATAATAATAAATTCAATACCATGTTTCGTGCTCACTCGCGCGGAACATTCGTCAGTATTAATGCCTAATTAAATATATATATTTGATTGAATAAAATTTCCGTTCAATATATGAATACGTTAAAATTCCTTGTCGTCAAGAATTTTTGAATTGATTTCACGTTTGGAATGTGTTTATTATTTTTTTTTTGTCTAAATTATAACTGTTTCTTTTTTAGATACATATATCCAGTGTCTTCGGATGGTGAGACGCAAACCTTAAATCCAGAAGTGAGAGAAGGTGGTCCCAGGCCCGCAATAGTTAGAGAACAACTATTTCAACTAACGACCATTACGAATAGGCTACGCTCTGCCTACAATGGTCACGACGTTGATTGGATCGATACAGGTAATTTGCATTGCAGATTGAATTGATCTTGTCTTGATTTCTGTCCTGGTTTCAACTATCAACAATGAAACAATCCTCTAAACAGCCATTAATTATCAGATTCCTCCGAGACTATATTTTTAAACATTTTTTCCAACGGAGAAATTTAATATTCAATTACTGAAAGACCAAAATACAACTATTAACGTATTTACATTTTTCTTTACATCGTACTATTTTTTAGAGAAAAATAATTTTTCTAATTGAACGACTTTTTTTTTGCAGAAGAATCGTGGTATGGATCCGGAAGTGGTTCTGGAGACAACGCCGAGGAAGATCCAATAACAGACGACGAGGACGGTTTCAGAGAAGAAGGTTCGGGCTATGATCCGGAACCAGTTCCCGAAGTTCCGAAGAATAATTTACCACCCCTCGTTCATAAGGATATCACACCTCGAGTGGATATTGAACCGAAGACGCCGAGTGTCAACAAAACATCGTCCGTTGACAGTGGTGCGCCGAGGCAGAAAATGTCGCTTTCGAGGGCACTGGCGACGTATCTTTTCCCAATAGCTGTTATGTGGTTTGGCGGTTGTCTTACCGAGTGGCTGTGATTTTGTGGATTTTAAATCCACATAATATTGTGTAAATATATTTTTTTTTTATTTCGAACTATTTCGTTTCGATCTGATCGAGAAAGCGGACCGTGTACTCAGTTGATTAAAAGTGAACTCGTCGAAATTGAAGTGCCAGTGAATATAATCTTTCTTTTTTTTTGCAAAAAGGAAAACGACAAGAGCTGGCTCAACAAATTTCTGAAGCGCTTCAATATATCTACTCGATTTCCAAAGTAAAAAAGAAATAACTTGAGACGATAAAAATGGTACTCCGTTGATTCTCGTGAAAATCGTTAATCTGACGAAACTGAGTATACGAAAAGCAAAAAAACGGGACTGAATATTTATTAAGCGTTCGTTGTGTATTGTATAGTTCTTGATGCGACGCTTGCTGGAGAAAAAGGAAATCGAGAGACGGAAACTTTCTCGTCGAACTGACAATGCGAAAAATAAAAAAAAATAGACAAAAAAAAATTCTAATGCATTGACAGAATTTCGAGTTTGTTTCTAATCATCGATTTCAACTTTGTAAATAATTTTGGAAGGAGAACTACGAATCGTTCCCGAAATCTTTGGAAGTATTTTAAATTTTTTAAACAAATAAATTTGAAATTAGTACTGAAATTTCGACAACGATTACAGCATGAAATGCGGTAGAATTCCTCAAATAGTAAATAGTTTTATTTTATCCACTCGTAAATTATTCTTCAAAAGTATTTTTAATTTTTCCCTTTATAAATTAATAAAAGTCCAATGATTTTTCGAACAAAAAGAAAATCCAGTGATTCGAAAAAAAAGTCCAGTGAATTTTAGAAAAAGTAATATATTTAGATAAGAATCATTCGTAACTCTCCTTCTTAGTCTTTAGCTATTAGATTTGGTATTTTATTAAAAAATAAATAAATAAAGCGTCAGTGTGGCGTCAGTATGCGGTCGAAAACTGACTCCTGTGATAAAGTCAAATAGTGGTCCTAATTGCGGACTTGACCGTGAAAAATAAAAAAAAAAAAAAACTTCCACACCATCTTGACGAAAATAAACTTCGGCATACGATAGATGTCTTACAAATCTAGTGAAATATTAAAATTTAATATTATATATAAATATATAATTATTTGTAATTATATTATAAATATATATATAAAATTAATATAAAAATAATTCGACTACGTTTTAAAATGGTTTTTATCAAGAAACGTACATATTTTGATTCACTTTGTGAATCGACATTTATATTTATAGGATTATCCAATTGAAAACCAAGTCTTTGCCAAACATGTTAGGAAATTAATTTTTCAGAAGCAATAAACATAAAATGAATTTTGTAACTAAAAAAAAAAATCGCGCATCTTTTTCAAAAAATTTTATTCACTAAATTTCGGAAATTTTTTTCAAAAAAATTGTATTAAAAAAAACGTATTTATTTTATTCTAAGTAATTTAATTAACTTATTCCTTTTAGGCGTTTATGTATATGGTAATTTTATGTCCTTAAAGTTTCGAACGTTTAGACTACTTCATATTTGAATTTTTATTAGATAAAAAAATTGATAGAATTAAAGAAAAATTTTCTCTTCATTTTATATATAGTAAGGGAAGAATTTGAACGTTCAAAACTTTGGGGATTTATTTTTCTCTCTAATTCGAAACTTTTTATAAATTATACGGTACAATTTGTAAATTTTCATTAATTTCTCATTTAGTTCGTCTTTCAATTATTCACCGGGAGATTAATTAAAATTTCCACTTTGTACTTTGTTTCTGCAAAAATTGCTTCGAGTCAAAAATTATTTTCGAAAATACAGGGTTTTTAAAAAAAATGTTTCTAACAAAATGTCTGCAATGTAATAATATTGTACTTGAAAAATGGAAAGTATCGTGCTCCAAGTGTACAGAAATTCATGAACAAATTAGTTAAAAAAAAATAGTGTCGAGCGTAATAGAGGTGTTTTTCTTTTATATTAAAAATAATTCAGTTAGAAATGTAATGTAAAAAGTATAGGTGTTAGGTGTTCCCTTCTAGAATAGACTTTGGCGTTTATTATTTTCTCAATAATTTGCCTTCTTTTCTCTCATCTCCTCTTTTTTATTTGTCGATGGAGAAATTTCCACCCATACACTAATTGTTTTAAATTAAAATTTTATATATAAAAGAAATAAAATAAATTAAACTAAGTTAACAGAAATAAAATCGAATTAAAAAATGGAAATAAAATCCATCGAAGAAATTGAAACAAAATCGATTAAAGAAATAGAAATAAAATCGAATAAAAAAGAGAAATAAAATCGAACGAAAAAGAGAAATAACATCGAAAAAAAATTGAATTTAAATAAAAAAATGAAAATAAGAGTAAGATTGTAAATTGTTGTGGAAATATTAAAACGCTGTCATTAAAAGTGCCCCAGAACACACGAACACATTTGTCTGAAATTAAGAGTGAAACTCGTCGATTTGTCCGATTATGAAATGAGGAGAAAAAAATTGTACAAACAAAAAAATAATTTTTGTCCGATATCAAAGGAAAATTGTCGATTTCTCTGTATGCGTGAATGAATGTTTCAAACATTGATCTAACGATGTTCAAGTACACAATGGATACAGCGATCCTTTTGTATATTGACGTTAAACGAACTGACTCGTCGAATTTATGTTTGTAAAAGCAGAACTGAAAATGCCTTAAACTCAGAAGTCTTTCTCTCTTTCTTTTTTTTTCCAAGGGGAGAGGGAATTTCGTTCAATATCCATTGTGCACTTTTTTCCATATTTGTACAACAGGAGTAATTTCAATATTGACCACTTCTTTTTTTCTATCATTACAATACGATATCAAAACAAAAAAAAAATCGATAACATTCGTCTTGTAACGTTTTCGATCTCGATAAAGTTTACAGCTGGCGCATTTAGAGGCCGATTGTGTGTATTTGCATTACAACAGAGTTTCATAAAGTTAGATTTGCCAGCGAGTCAAATATCATTTTGACCACATTGAATGAACGAAATTGTTTTCGTGCAAACAACCGCTTTTTGTGACTTGCACTTTTTTTTTAGAATTTAAATGAATTTCGATACAATTTCGATGAATTTTTATACAAGCGAAATTTTCTTTTTTACTTTTATATCTTATACAATTTTCTTGGATATTTTACTCAATTTTTTCTTATCGATAAGTAGTCTGTCAGTGTTTTTTTTTGTTGTAAATGTCGAATCTGTCAAGTTCTGAACGTTTATCTTGTGGAAAAGATTTTTTTTAAATTTGTCCTTTATAAACGTTCAGAATTTTTGGGAAAATATTTTATCGAATTCCCTAAAATTTTGAATATTCAAAAGTAGGAAATTTTTTCTGTTTCAATATTCCGGGAGGAAAAGGAACATAAACTTTTGTCTACAGTTTAGAATTCATTTTTTAAATTCACAACGTAATTTTGAAAAAAAAAGAATTAAAAAGATATGACAAAAATAGTCCTTCATTTGAATATTCAAAAGTTTAGAAACATTTTATTAATTAGAAATAAACTCCAAGTTTGCAGTGTTTTCTAAATATTTTACAATATTGAAAATAAATAAATAAATAAATATTTATTAGTAGAACAATTGAAATATTCACGAATTCATGAATTTAAAATAATATTTTGATTAACATACAAAAATGTATTGAAAAAATTGCAAACTACTTGGAAAAATAGTCTCAGAATTGTAGAAAATTTTAGCCCCTTTTTTTAAATCTCAAATTCAAGTCTGATGAGTCTCTGTTGATTTATAAAGAAACTATGTGTATCCTGTGAATATTTCTGTTACATAAGGAATACCTGATACTGCCTGTACATTGTGATAAAAAAAAGGGAAACTTGTATAAAAAAACAAAACAAAAAAAAATTGTGTAATGCGTTGTTCCATTCCACTTGCGTGATACGTGGAGACATTGAAGAAATTGTTTAAAAAGTAATTCGAGTTGCGTGAGGAAAGAGTATGTAGTGAACTTTTTTTTTGAGAGAGAGAAAAAAGTTGTATATGTAATTTCTTTCTGAAAAAAATAACAAATGTGTGCCATATTTTGTGGCTATTGTTATAAAAAAAAGAAGAAAAATTGAATTCATGCCATGTTATGTTAGTCGAACAGTGAATTTTTTTTTCTTTTATTACTCTGAATAAGGAAGAGAGTCGTGAATATTTAAGGAGCGATATTTTCCTTATAGACTTGTCTCTAATTCTTTTTTTTTCTATTAGAAACCTTGTAAATGTTTCAGAGGAACAACAAATTCCGTGCTTTTTCTATAATGTAGTAGCGATATCAAATTTTATTTAATGATTCAACTTATTGAATAAATTTCAATATTTAAATATTTTTCTGGTATATTTTATTTATCCTGGAGTGTATTATTATTATTATATTGTTTTATTTTATTAGAAAAGAATATTTTTTATATTATTTTTTTATTTATTATTTATTTTTTATTATATTTTTAATATTTATTTTTTTAATTTATTTTTTAATATTTATTTTTTTATTTATTTATATTTTATTTATTTTTATTTAATTATTCTGAACAATTTGTTTTTAATGTAAGAAAAGTTGTAAAAAGTATTAAAATAGTTTTTTTACTCCTTTTTTCATTTTACTGTAAATATTCATTTAAATTCAAATATTTAATTTAAAAGAGGAAAATTCAAATTTCCCGACATTTTCTACTTTACCGACAATGGGTACAATCTGCATTATCGACCATTGTTGACAGGTGGCGACAAGGCGGGAAAACGCGGAACTATGATGAGAGAAGACAGACTTCCAACTCCACTTCCAAACAATTATCCCCTTTAACATTACAATACTCATTGTTTACAGTAAATATATTCTTAGAAAAACACTTTATCAGTGTAAAGGAAATATAGTGACGTGTGAATTCGTGATAAAAGTGACTTTAAAAAATGTGGAATTAATTAAAAAAAGAAAGAAAGAGATTATTTGGCTAGTTCGTCTACTCCTCGTGGCGCTGTAAAGTGTAAAGATGACGTAGTGCGTGCATTGCATTCGAACAGTAATCATATCTATGGGAAGTGTCTCGGTCTTTTGTATTTTTCGCGTCCTTCAATTGAAGAAAAATTCTATCGCTTTAAGAAAAGTGCCGGTTGTGAAAATTGGTTTTTAAGTGAAGAATATCTTTATTGACAGTGTTTATTCATATTGGAAAGCCTTCTTGGGGTCACGACGCTGGAAAACTTTGGGTGAGGTCTTTTACCGCTCCGGTTTCATATAATGTATTTTCATGCGGATATTTTGAGTGTTTCAAGTGGCCTAGTAGACGAAGTCTTAATTTTACCTCGTGCACGTGTTAACTCGACTTTCCGGACGACGTTCCTTTAATAATGTTTATGTTGAGGTTAACTTTTTCTCGCGTTTCGTGCACACATTGCACATTGTCCTAGGTGGAATGTCCTACACGAATTCCAAGATATTGTACAATTTAAAACCTCGTGCACATCTCTCCTTTTATGAATCACTTGGAAAGCGTGACAAATTACTCGAGAGGGCGTCCGCATTGAATCGATTGCATTCACGAGGTTAAATAAACAAGTACTAGTTGTAAAGCATTGTAAAGTGCACGTAAACATTGTGATAATCAACGTGAACTGATAGTTGTGTTGTTGTTGCATCGAATTTGTGCATTCAAAATATCCGCATTGGTTTTTCTTTTTTTGTTAAATTTCGTGTTTTTAAATATTTAAAAAATACATGGTATTGGAAAATACTTTTCTTGGTCCTTTTTGCCCTAGAGAATGATGGGAATTTCATCATAAAATGAGTCATGGGAATGAAATGATAGTCATGTAAAACATTCCGGATTTAAACTATAGATTTCTGATTGACCTCGGAAACTTGTACATTAACGACATCAAAGGGCTATTGTTACTTTGCCTTTAGATTTTTGACATGAATAAAAAAGTTGAAGTATTTCAAGCGTTTACATTGAAGTAATTAGAGAACTTTTCTTCTTTCAATATGATAGTAATTATGGTAACGTATAATTATCCCCAACAATTGAAATTCATTTACTGAATATAATTCTAAAGAACATTGTAAATAATTCAAACACATTTTTTCCTCAAAAAAAAAAACTTGTGATAATATTGTGAAATGAAAATTATGTATAGTTATTTTTATTTTTATTGCACTTCTCGAAAGAAGGAGATAAAATTTGTTATACGGAATTTTAATATTTCGATTTAATTACACTTTGAATTATTGCAACTGAATTTTTCTTGTGAAGATACTTGAAATTTGCATTTAAAGGGAAATTTCTATTTTTAATCAGTACGTGAAAGAAATTATTTCAAATTCTAATTTATGAGTGGAGTAAAATATGAATTTTAGATTGAGAAAAGATATCAAAGAATTGCTCCTCGTGTAATGTCAATGTAAAAAAAAGGAGTTCAATTCTTTTTTTGCAGATAAAAAAGTAAGTTATACAAATTGCACTTGATTGTTACTATCAGTATTTACATATATGTTAATTGAAAAATTATCCTCAACAATTAGAGTTTAGAGGTTAATTAGTGTAAAAAGTTGATTATACAGAAAGTTGTGTTTTAAATATAGAAACTCGTGTCCGAGTTCACGAATTGTGACTTTTTGTTTGGAAACTGAATCAAACAGATTGTCGACTGATCAGTCGAGTTGAGTTTACAAAAGTTCGGTTCAATAAATTATTATTATACATAGTTTTGAAATAATTTCTTCCACCCTCGAGTTTTATTTAGAAAATAACCTCGCATTTTTTTCCAGTGGTAAAAAAATCATTGCTATATTTTGATAAAAAAAAGAAACGATTCCAACGAAGTAGAGTAGGAAATGTTTTAATTGTTATTATCGGAGGAAGTGTAGAGTGGGCAGACAGTGTTATTGAGCGCAATGAATTGAATTTTGAAAGGATTATGTTAGAAACAGTATTAAAAATTAGAGGCCCAAATCGCACAGGTTGAATGTCCTATTCTCGCGTTAAAAGCATCTCTACCTTTCGGGAACCGGTTGGATGAAATCCATGGGAAAATGGTCGGGCATCGTGAGATCCTTTAAAAGGAATCTCACGGGCATAAATATTTTCTCAGGCTCGCGCACAAAACTAACCCCCTTAATCTTTAAAGTGCAACTTTTCTCTATTTCCGCGCAATTCTATAAGTGTAAAATTGCAAATTTACTTATATTTTCTCTCTTATTTAAAAAGGACATAAATTTTAATCACCACCATCGTAAACAAAATAACCTTCTCAACTCTGTCTCACTTATACTTTCTCAATTTGCATTAGTCAAACTCTTGACAAGTGGAAATGAAATTTTTCATACATTAAATAACAATCGATCATAAATATCAAGTATTTTAGTAACGACAATGAAAAAAAAAAACGAAATTGCCTGAATCGTATAATAATAATTTCTTTGATTTATTGTTTGTTGGAATTTGTAATTTATGTTTAGTATTTCAATTATAATTACTCGATTATAATATTCAATTATATTCAATTAAAATATTCAATTATAAGTGAAGTTTAAAATCGATGATGATTTTTTATGATTATTGATTTTTAAATAAATATTTACTCTGAATAAAATAATTTTCGTGACAATTAAATGGTATTTGTTTTGGAAAGACTGAATTTTTATTGGGTTCAAATAAAAGTCTCAAAAAATATCTTTAAAATTAGTTCTGTCAATTTCCTTCTTAAATGATTGTTAGGGTATAATCCGCAGCATCCGATTCTAGTATTTAATTATTTTCCCAACTCTGTTCGTCTTTGAGGTGAATCTTTTGAAACTTTTATATAATAGTAGATCGCAATTCATCAGTTCTTCTTCAGAATTTATTCTTTTTTTTTTTCTTCAATTTGTATGCTTTTGATTTCACCTCACGACTTTGGCTATATATAGTTTTGCTCCTTGAAGAGGAAGCTTTGTTATATAAAAAGAAGAGACGATGAGAGGCGGTAATTTTATTTTCTGTTAATGAGTGCAACACAATGGAAAATAGGATATAGAATGTCCGATAACGAATAAAAGTCTCAGATAAAAGCGTGTCTATTAAGAGGATAATGAAATTTGAGCTTTCAAGTTATATAGTATATATATATGTGTGTAGTACGTCACTTAGGTTTTCAAGTTTCAGAACAGTTTGAAACTCTATTGAAACCTTACTCGCGGAAAAGATAGGAAACCGCAATCCGACCATTCTTATAATATATACATATATATATATAGTAATAGAAAGATCCATATTGAAGAAGCATGCTTGAAACTTATCTAAATTACACGCTGTTTACTTCAATTAGAGTTTAAATAAAGGAGTTTAATTAAATTGATTTTCAGGACGGCTGATTTTGGATTCCATAAAATACGAACCTTTATTGTTAACGGAAGTGCGAGGGGAAGAAAAGAGAGAAGGAAACTTTCTAAGGAACTCGAGAGAATTTGTTCTTCGTAAGGATTCAAGGTAACTTTTGTAATTAATATTCGATTTTTAATTTTTGAGCAAATTTTTACGTTTTTAATATATTTTATTATTTTATGTTTAGTACTTCAGGGTGGTCACATATCAGTAAAGTCAGAAGAGCCTAAAGTTCTGAAGGTTCAAATGAACGAAATTTATTTATTTCCTCTAAAAATTAAATTTTTATTGCAATTATTTTGCTTTAAAATATAAAAAATTAATTACTGACTTTGTAAACGTAAACTTTCAGTTTTAAAATTATTTTTATGATAAGTAATTTATTAAAATATCTTAAATAAAAAATATTTCGTTCATTTCAACGTTCAAAACATGAGAATCATAAACTCAGGGCAATGTCAGTGAAGTAAAATTCTTGTCAGTCAAGTCAGGGAACTGATATAGAAAACAATTTTTATTTCAGGGAAATTATGAAAATTGGGAATTTTTTCAACTTATTTGAAAAAAATTGTGAATTTTTAGTATACATTGCAATTTATTTCGATTTTTATGGTAAAAATGTAATAAAAAATTATTTTTGAATCATTTTTAAGACAATGAAATTTTTAAAATATACCTGCAATAAAGATTGTTTTGAATAATTGAAATTTTGTAAAATTTAATTTAAAATAATTCATTTTTCTCAAGTATTTTGAGACAATATTGTTAAAAATCAATTTTGAAGAATTTTAATTCCAAACATGGGAACTAATTGAGTTATTAAAAATTTTCATGAAAAATCTTTAAATATTAGTTTAAAAATGAAAATTAATGAAAAGTGGTGTCCAATTTTAAGAAATTCAATATTTTTCGTATTTTTAATTATAAATTTTCGTAAATTAGAAACGTACAAAAAATAGTAACATTTTGGAATTATTTTTAACAATTTAAAAAGAAATTCTGTTCAAAATATTTAATTAAAATTCATCAAAAAATTAATTCGTTTTATCTTTAATTAAAATTCTTTTTAAAAATTCAATTATTTTTGAATAATTATATTCATTACAATATGTCATAAAAAATGTTTTGAATAATTGAAATTTTTTATGATTTAATTGAAAATAATTAATTTTCTTCAAGTATTTTGTAACATTTTGGAATTATTTTTAACAACTTGCAAAGAAATTATGTTCAGAATGTTTCATTAAAATTCATCAAAAAATGAATAATTTTTTTATCAATTATACAGAAATTCTTTTAAGAAATTCAAATAATTTCAAAAAACTATTTAAATTTTTTTATAAAGTTATTCTTAAACTTTTTTTTTTAATTTTTTAATATTCAATTACTTTTGAACAAAGTTAATAAAATTTATAAAAATTCGCTATTTTGAATTTATTAAAATTTCGATCGAAAATTGTGATTTTATTTGTAATTAAAGTTCTTTAAAAATTTGATTAATTTTATTTAGGATATTTTTCAAAAATTCAATTATTTTTAAACGATTTTACCAAATTTCAATTGTTTCGAAAACAATTATTTGCAAGAATTTATTTTTTATTATATTTTGAAAATATTATGCCTCAATATATATTCTAAAATATTTTCAAACAATTATTTGCAAGAAATTACTTTTTATAATTTTTTGAAAATATTTTTTGCTAATAACTTTAGAAAAAAAAACACTGACAGTTACAATTTATTATAAAAAATCGATTTTTTGTAATTAAATAATTGCGGATTCTAAAAGAACTTTAGGAAAATTATTTAAATTAATTTAGAGATCAAGTTCAGTTGAAAATTATATAAAATAAAATTATATAAAATTAAATTCAGAAAGGGTTATGATTCTATATTTTAGAAATTATTAAAATTCATAAATTTTACTCATTTTCTGTAAAATTTTATATTTTCCTATAAAAAGTTTTTTGTCAAAGAAAATAATATCCATGTCAGTAAATATCTCAGGGAAATTGATAAACAGAAATTTGTGTCCACCCTGTATTTAATTTTTATATTTAGTATTTAATTTTTGTGCAGTCGTCCACTTTTTATTTGGGTCAAGATTAGAATCAAGAGTTATAATTTATCTTTAAGAGTTATAATTATCTTTAATTAAATTTTTCTCTTATTGTATAACAGGAAGTACGCGTTTAAACCGGAAAAGAAGTTTTGTTCCTATTATATACAAAAAGTTTTGGGTACCAAGATACTGCAATTCTATAATATAATTCAGTATACGAAGCGAACTATACACACAAGTTTATTATTTACAACTAAAGTTCGCCATGTTAGATTTCAAAAGGGGAATATTGTCAACCAATAGATAGAAATTTCTTGAATTGAATCTGAGATTCAATTATAATCGGATTTATGGATCTTCTTATCAAGATAAACTTTATCAAGAGTTTGAGAAATCGAAACCACAAAACTGCCTCGCAATACTGACTTCCCAAACATAATAGAAGTGAAAAATGTTTGTCAACTTGTTAAAAGCAATCAACAGTTCAACTAAAGCTAAAGTGGTCAAATCGGTCAAAGTTATTCTCTTCAGAGTTTCAAAACTTTGCCAAACAGATTAATTCTTTTTTTTAAATCCTGCGAAGTCGAATTTTGATAAAGATCGGGAAAATTGTTTAAGTAGAATAATGGGTATTATGAAGGAAAACATTTACTGAAGATTTCTATCTTTATTTAGTTTTTTTTGAGGGTTTCCCTTATCGTGTGACCCAGTTTTGTTTTTATTTATAAAAGAAGGAGAGAGAAAAAAAAAGTTTGAGTTTGTCATTTTTAGGATCAAAAAAAAAATGTGAATATTTTTCTTCTTCGTAGTTTCGAATTCAGGAAGTGGATTTTTTTTTCGTTTTTAATGAGATTTTTTATAGAGAATATAACTGAAAAGTCATGCGACGATAAATTTGACCTTTTTTCCCTCATGAGAAATGATGCGGTGGTTTGAGACTCTCTATATATGTAGTTATGCATATATAGCACATTGAAATAATCCAACTTCGTTGAGCTAGGGTTGATTTTCTGTATGTCCGTTTCCTCTGCCCTCACTTTTAACACAATTAGTAACATCACACGACACACCACTTACGTTTACCTAACGATGTTTGACCCAAAAAGGGGTTGAATTTCAGCGAAATTCCCTAGAAATTTTATCACGAAAGTAGGAAACTGTTTAAATTATTCAGCTCGTGAAAATTTATTTCTCTGAAGAGCATACTTCGGTTTTGATGTATTTTAAAAAGAGAGGTCTTTTTTTTGCCAAGCACTAAGTAAGTTCATTGCTATTCAATTTGAAAGTTAACGAGGCACTGAATATTCTGGGCGAAAAAATAAAAATTGAAAGGAAGAAAGAAAGAGAGAAAGATATGGAAAAAGACGTCATTGTATAAAAATTTGTTTGTTAGTTTGTTATTGTTTTGAATTTGCTTTTTTTTTGTTTGCGTAAATTTTGCCACTTTTGAAGTGGCCAATAAGCTCTCCGGATATTACTTGGCGTTACCAACACAAATGTAACGGTCTTCCTCCCACAACTTCCGTGACAATTTTTTATGGTTGCAAAGATCACTCAGGTGTGATAGGAAGAAAAAAGAGGAGTTTGTCATAATCGTAAAAGAAGATATTGTTAGTTAAATAGCTTAATAAAATTTAATGATTTATTTTACGGGGAACTATAACTATAATTATTTATTGTTATTCATTGTTAACCGTGTGACTCTTGTTATTTTTAAGTTTATATTTTTGTTTTCAATTTACAAACAAGTGCATGCAGAGTGACCGATGGAAAAATATTGTATTTACAAATGAAAAAAAAATTCTTGTCCATAATTTAAAATACATAATGTAAAAATAATAAAATTCCTTCTTCGAGAATCAATTATTTTCAACAATTGGACATTTATTGCATTGAAACTGTATTTTACAATTTCCGAAATAAATTTTCAATAATTGGACATTTATTGCTTTGGAAATTTCAAAAATTCAGACTTGAGGAGTTATTTTTGAATAATTTTTCTAATTAAATTTTTGAAATATATATAGTTAGACAGATTTTAAATAATTGAAATTTTGTAAAATTTCATTGGAAATAAATCATTTTTTTCACGTATTTTATTACAATTTTGAAATTTTTTTTTTAATTTTACTGAGAATTTTCGAAATTGAATTATCAAAAAATTTTAATGAAAAATCTTCACGTGTAAATTTAATAAAAATGAAAATTAGGTTAATTATAAAAACAATATTAAAATATTCTTGAATAAACTAATTATCAGAATTTTTTCATTCCAATTTTTTAAAGTTCAATTATTTTCAATAGTTTCAATTACATATGTCCGTATATAGAAAAACGTACAAAAAATAGTAACATTTTGAAATTATTTTTAACAATTTGGAAAGAAATTATGTTCAGAATTTTTTATTAAAATCATCAAAAAATTAATTAGTATTTTTAAATTATACAAAAATTCTTTAAAAAAATTCAATAATTGCATTGAAAAATTTTTAAAAACTTATTATTAAATTTGTTTTATTTAAAATTGTTAAGATTCAAATTATCTTTGAACAAAGTTAATAAAAATTTATAAAAATTTACTATTTTAGATTTATTAAGATTTCAATCCAAAATTATGGTTCTATTTGTAATTAAAATTCTCTAAAAATTTGATTATTTTTAGTTATTTTTAAACGATTTTACCAAAATTTCAATTGTTTGGAAATTTTTCAATTGTATCTACTTTAAAATATTTATTTAAAAGATTAAAACTATTTACGTTTCAAAAATTATTCTAAAATTATTTTAACCAGTTATTTGCAAGAATTTATTTTTTATAATTTTTTTGAAAATATTATTTCTTGATAACTTTAGAAATAAACACGGACAATTAATTTTTTTTTTTAATTTTTATTAACTTTGTTCGAAGATAATTTGAATCTTAAAAAATTGTAATAAAAGAATTTTAAAAAAAGTTTTAAAAAATATTTCAATGTAATATATATTTATTATCAAAAAATAAAATTTTTTATCTTAATTAATTTGTAAAGATTTTATCCAATTTCAATTATTTTTCAAAGATTTTATGAAATTTCAATTGTTTTTTAAAAGATTTTAAAATACTTTTTGATAGTTCTTCTTTATAACCGGAAATCTTTTTTTTAAGGAAAAAACTCTGTCAAATTTCTGTCAGGAAGTAAGAAATTAAATTTTTCCCCAATAATGATTTCATTTTATTACAGATTTAAATTCGCCGAGGAAAATTAAATTTAATAAACTTTTTTCCATCCCAATTATCGTCGTGATTCATTAACTGAATTATGGAGAG
The DNA here is from genome assembly GCA_032872475.1 of Leptopilina myrica (nomen nudum). Lineage (NCBI taxonomy): Eukaryota > Metazoa > Arthropoda > Insecta > Hymenoptera > Figitidae > Leptopilina > Leptopilina myrica (nomen nudum). Next base: position 6,310,835 of record CM065458.1, read on the forward strand.
ATTAAAAAATTTGGAATTTAATTACCGCCCAAAGTAAATCAATATTTCACTAGTTATTTTAAATTTTATGCAAAATCGAGTATAAGAATATAATTCACTTGAACTTTGATATTATTTCTGATATATTAATTTTTTAGTGAATTAAAGTCTGTAAATTTAATTTTGCCCATGATTAGAAGAAATTGATTTTTTCCTTCTTTTATCTTATAGTGCATCTAGAGTAGTGATATAATAATTTTCTAGAGAGGAAAAGAAAGAATGAAAGAAGGTTTTTTTTTTCTTCAAATTAAATAATAAAAGTACCTGATATAATATTATAATTTATTTTATACAAATATTAACATTCGTTTAAAGTCTTTCTTATTCCGAGTTGCTGGTTCGTTTTTTCTTTTATTTTCTTATTATTATTTTTTATTGAACAAGTCTCTCCTTGAGGAATAAGAAAAGAAATATGCAGAAAATTCTAGAATATATCTGCAATTCAATCGATTTACAAAAGAAAATGCGAACCAAAGATAACACGTGTGCTCGTCCAATCTGCCTTAGTATGTCGATTTCATTTTTATATACCATTCTGAGTTTAAACGTAGTTCTTCTGCTTTCCTCTTTTTATCCAACTGAGCTTCGCCTCTTATTCTATTGATATGATTAGGACATCATTATATCTCTAAGAGCTTTCTTGAGAGTTTATTATCCATTTCAGTATATATCCTGGATTATTTTTCTATATTCCATCAGATTCTATTTAACTTTTATCATTCAGCAGGTAGAGACAATTATTTTTATTTTATTATTTTTCCAATTATTATTTTATGTTTTTATTTTATTTTTTGCCTGACTTGGATTGATTGATAATTGTTAGTCACATATATTAAATAGCGACCAAGTGATAATTTCAAAAAACGTAATTATTATATTATTATATTATTATTATTATTATTATTATTATTATATTTTTTATTATTTTCTTATTATTATTATTATTATTATTATTATTATTATGTTATATGAAGTGGATTTATTTTCGTACTCGAAGAAATTTTTTGCCTTTTTTAATATGAGCTTATATTTGGGAACGACTTTTGTTTGTACCGGAGAATTTTATCCGTTGTGGATGAAAAGACTATTTTTAAATGAAAAATATAAAAATATTTTGTAATTGTTTGGATTTAATTTTGTCTAAAAAAATCGGGCGTATCTTGATGTAAACATGAAAAGAAAACAGTAGACGTCACTGCTTGCATAATGGCAACATGCATCTGAGATGCATTACTATCGGTATGCAATATACTTTTCTTGAAGACACCTTTAATCTTTTGAAAATCTTAATTTTCAACTTTTAAATTTCTAATTTTACCCCTAAATATTTTCCCTTAATTTGAATAATAATCAAGAAGAATATATTCAAATTCAATACAATTATTAACAAAAAAAAATAATCAAGAATGAATTTTTGAAATGTCCACTCGACAGTTAAAAGAAACAAAAAAAGAAGGAACTATAATTAACACTCGTTTTGAAATATTAAAATTTTTTTGATATTATAATCGAATATTGGATTTTGCAATTTTTTATCGCTCGTCTTTTCTTCAACAGCGCACTTGTGAAATATATTGAAGGGCTTTTTTCTCTCTCTTTTTCACGTTTCAACTAAAAATGACGCGCGACAGTCTATAAAGTTCGTTTATAGCCAAGTAAAAAGGTGTGTAATAGAACGAACTTAGAGCAAGACTTGTCGAGTCTCGCACACTCTTATATTGTGCGAAAGTAATTTTACACAATAACTGAAGTTTTCTAGTGAGGAAGCAGTATATTGAGTTTGATTTTCTTTAAGAGTAACTTTCAAAACATTTATTTCTGCTTTTAATTAAGTTTTTCTATCTCTGTGGCTCTCTACGACGACAGAGAGAGAGAGAGGGCGAAGTCGTTTCTATAGGAACAATAAATTAATTAACCAAGCAAAGTCAATTACAATAAAAAATTTCAACTTCAGTCCGTTTATTAATTATTGATCAACAAAAAGTGAGGGTAAAATTTAAACACAATTTTCTCGATCATTAAATAAGTAGGAAATTAAATAAAAATTGTGAAAAAGATTATTTTAAATAAGGATTTCAGTGTGAAACGTTATTTATTTTACTGCTTCAAACGTTTGGCAGGTTTAAATGAAAAAAACAAAATTTTTGTCAGCAAAGTAAGGGAAGTGACAAAATAAATAATTTTTTCAGGGAAATTAAGAAAATTAAGACTTTTTTCAATTTATTTTCAAAAATTGCAAATTTTTCGATTTTTTACCAAATGTTGCAACAAAACACAACATTTTTAGAATAAATTGCAATTTATTAAGATTTTTATAGAAAAAATGTAAATAAAAAATTTGTTCTGTATCATTTTTAAGACAATTAAATTTTTCAAATATATCCTATAATAAAAATTGTTTTGAATAATTGAATTTTTGTGAAATTTTATTTACAATAATTAATTTTTTTCATGTATTTTCTGCCAATTTTTTAAAATCCACTTTTCCTAAATTGAAAATATGAAAATTAATTTAATTATCGAAAATTTTAATAAAAAATCTTTACAAATGTTTGTTTAAAAATGAAAATTAATGAAAATTAGTTTCTAATTTTTAAAAATTCAATATTTTTATTATTTTCAAAAACATATTTCCGAAAATTTTAAATACAGTCAAAAAATAGTAACATTTTAGAATTATTTTTAACAATTTGAAAAGAAATTGTGTTCAAAATTTTTATTTAAAATTCATCAAAAAATTAATTCGTTTTTTCAATAATTAAAATTCTTTAGAGAAATTCAATTATTTTTCAAACAAAACTTTACATTAAAATATTATCTTTGAACAAAGTTACTTAAAATTTACTATTTCAATTTATTAAAATTTTGAAGAAATTTTGGTTCTAGTTGTAATTAAAATTCTTCAAAAATTTGATTATTTTTATTTAGGATATTTTTTAAAAATTCAATTATTTTTAAACGATTTTATCAAATTTCAATTGTTTGAAAATTTTTTAATTGTATCGAATTAAAAAAGCTACTATTCATCTTTCAAAAATTATTTTAAAATATTTAAAAAAAAAATAATTTGTCAGCATTTATTGTTTACAGTTTTTTGAAAATATTATGCCTTAATAACTTTAGAAAAAAACTGAGATTCACTGTTTTTTAAAGAACTTTAGGAAAATTATTTAAAATAATTTGATTTAAAAGTTAATCGCTTAAAATTAAAATTTCTAAAAAAATTTTTTTACGACAATTTTTTCGATTTCTGTACAAAAAATATGAAAAATCGTCTTTTTTTGTTTTCTTATTCAATGAAAATTGTGGAAGTTATGTTTTAAAATTAACTTCGGAAATTCATAAAATTCATCATCAACTTATTAGGAAGAAAAATGTTTTTCTTAGTAAATTTTGGATTATTTTTTAATTTTTTATTTGAAAAATATTTTTTACTAATTTTTCTCGTCAATCTTTATTTGAAAAATTTAAAAATTTTTTCAAAAAGAAATTTTTCTTTGTTTTCTTTTGTGAAAAATATTATTAAATCGTTTAATGTAGAGGGAAAATATTTCCGTTTATAAGCATTATTAAAATCAAATCAGAAAGGAAAGCATAAATATTTCAAGCTGCTATTAACATATGTTGTCTATATATATAATTAACTTCTCATAGGGATAATAAAAAAGAGGGGTTCCACTACTCAAGTTGAAAGAACTATTCTTCAGTGCGGAAATATTTTCTTATATATATACTTAGAAAAATTGTTTGCCCCTCTTAAAAATCACTCAATTTGATTAAAGATTTATTCACCGTATTAAATGAGAATTTTATTTAAAGTTATGAAAATACGGATAAAGGAAGTACAATTATTATTTAAGTTGTGTAATTTTTATTTTTGCGAGAATTCTTGATTTTGTAATTATTGAAAAAATATTTTTTTTATTTATTAATTATTACACATTTATCTCACAGTAAAAATTGTATTTTTCACACTATTAATATTATTAATTTTGTTATAGAATAATTTCTAAATGTATATTTATTATATTTCACATAGAATGCGAATTTTCCTTTTTATGGTAAACCGTAAATTTTTATTTTTTGAGAAAATCATTTTACTTTCCAAAGACATATTTCGCTTAACGCATCACATAATATAAGCTTCTGCTAGTTTATTGATGATCAATATTCCACGACAGAACCGCTAATGTACATTTAAGGCTGATGGTACAAGATAATTTTCAGGTTCAACAAATATTTCGCATATTATATATATAAGAAAGGAAAATTTCCAGAAAAAAAAATTGTTAAGAGAATAATAATTTTCTTTTCATCAGAAAATTCTCTTGTAATTTTATCGCACACATCTATAAGAGAATAGAGGAAAAAATAATAGTTTTAAGAGAATTTATTTTTCAATTACACTTTTTTCTCCGCTACATTTCTATTGGATTTTTTTTTCGAAAATGAAATTGCGTATATATATAAAATTGCTTTCCTTTTATACACAGTTTTATTGTTTCATATAAATTGTAAAAAAAGGACAAAGCTAAAAAACAAAAAGAAAGAAAGAAAAATAGAAATAAAAAAATTTGTCCAAAGTGATTGAATTAGTTGATTGCGAGATATTTTTGTTTGTTATAAATTTTTTCATCAAACAAAAGTTGAAAGTAATATTGCAATCGTAAAAGGAATGAAAAAAGAAAATATTTATGGGTTCAGAAAGTTACTCTGAGATGAAAAAGTTATTATCAATTTAAAGAGTTTTCTGTGGAAATGAGGGAAAACTTTATTTGATTTACTGTATATAAATAATATTATTTTTGCAAATAGTGTTGCGGATTAAAATAACTTATAATTGGATTAAAGTAAGACCGTTGCGGCTTATTTTAATCCGTTGCAATGCTCTCTAATCGAGAGATATTTATTTTGATTAATTACTGGGGAATTTGTTTGTTACAGTGTTAACAATTTTCAAATTATAATAATAATAATAATAATAATAATAATAATAATAATAATAAAATAAGAATTATAATAATATTAATATTAAATATGAAAGAAGCTATCAAATTAATAATAATTAATAATAATAACAATAACAAAAATAATAATAATAATAATAATAATTGAGAATTTTTTTCTTGTTTTATGACTATTGAGAAAAATTTATATAAAATATTTTCCAAACAAAGAATAATAAAAATAATTTGCTCTGAAAAATATTTTTTCTCCTATTTAGGTTGATGATAAACTTGCTGAATTTCTCCATTGTGATTTTCTATTTTAAAAACAATATTTTTTTAAACTTCACCCATTGTAATGTTTCTCATTAAAAATATTTTTAATTGATGAAAAAAATTTGTGTAAAATATTATTCGAACTAAAAACGATGAAATCTTCCACAAAAGAATAATTTTCCCCCTAATACGTTGATGATAAACTTTGTTAATTAATTAATAATAATTAATTATCAAAAAGTTTTTAACGTTTAAATGAACGAAATTTATTTATTTCTTCCTTAAAATTAAGTTTTTATTAGAAAAATTTCTTCTGTTACTAAAATAGCGATTTTTCTAAGTTTTTTAAAAAGTTTTATTTTTAATATGCCGATAAAATTGTGTGTAAAGATGGAAAAGAATTCATTAGCAAGCGGAAATCCGGAGACCGGAAATCTACGAAAGGGAGACTCGATTAATTAAGATTCTACAAGATACACTTTAGAATGCCGCACACGCAAAAGAATCAAACAATTGAAAAACAATGGCCAGTGAATTTTAGAAATTTCGAACCTTGAACGTGTCAATTGAAATACTTTGAGAGAGAGACTATAAATACAGAAAAGAGAAAAATAATTTCAAACGAAATATAATTATAATATTATACACAAAGTAAAAACTGTATGGAATTTCTGGGATAACAATTATCGTATAACAATTAGAAAAAAACAACAGGAAATTCTTTTTACGATACGAAAATATGACGTAGTTATTAAAAATAAAAAAGAAATGCGCTTTTTATGAGACATACATATAACTTTGATAATAATGCACTACATAATATATACAATTTTTTTTTCAAAGCTTTGCATGGTATATTCTTTTTTTTTCTTCTGAAATCCCCAGATTTAAAAGTTTGTTGTTTATGTTCATGGAACGAAAGAATTTTTCTTCTCGGAAACTGAATTTAAAATGAAAAATACTTGAGGCATCTTATATCGTTATATATACATATCAGACAAATAGAGAGATATTCTTGTTTAAAAAAAAAAAATAAAATAAAATAAAATCCGGGAGATGAATGAAAACTCTTTGACCCAAATTGCAATGAATGAATCCTGGGCAAATTCCCTGTGTGTATTGAGTTGTTCATTGCTAGGCGACAGGCGGTCGATGATGTAACAAGTTTAACCATTAAAAAAAATTTTTTCACAATTTTTTTTTATTTTTATTTTCAAATCTGTCAAAGTATTTTATTCAAGAATATCTCATGCGAGTTTACTGTTTTAGAATATATTGATTAGTGAGCTGTCATTTTGATAATTGGAGAAGATGAAGATTTCTGAATTTTATCCGTGGAAACTGATTGGCAGATTGTAATTAATATTGGTAAATGTTATTATTTTTTGGGTATTATTTTATATTATTTATCATTATTATTATTATTATTTCATGGATTTTACACTGAAAAAAAAATTATTTGATTAAAATAACAAATTAATACTTGTCTTTGTGTTATCAAATAAATATTTACTTGAATTAAATAATTTTTATTTGTGTCAAATGTGGCTAAAGTTTCGAACGTTCAAATGAACGAAATTTTTTTTCACCTCAAGTGTTTTTGAAAATTACTATATAAAGAAAAAAAATAATTGACAATTAACAAAATTTAGTTTAGAATTAATTTGTTTTAATCTAAAAAATAATTTTTTTGTAAATAAAATACAAATTAGAAGAAGTAAAAAAATATTGTCGTTTATTTGAACGTTCGAAACTTTAGAAACATTGTGTCAATTATTACTTAAATTATTATTTAAATTAGTATATAAATTATTATTTTAATAAGTATACAAATTATTATTTAAATTATTATATAAATTAGTATTTAAATTGATATTTAAATTATTATTTTAATTCAAAGTAAATAATCCATCAAATAATAAAATTATTTATTTAAATACAATTTATTTGACTTAAATAAAATTTATTCCATTCAAATAAATATTTATTTGATAAATAGACAAGTAAACAGTTATATTTGGATAAAATAAATTTTTTCCCCAGTGTATTTTATCATTATACGATGAATTTTATTTTGCTTTTCATATTTTTCATTATTTTTCCTTATTCAAAAAAAAGGAAGACTTTATATTTCAGTTTAATTCATCTCTTGAAAAGTGTGTATACAAATTGATGACAAAAAGGAAAAAAAAAATTCATATTCAATAAACCAGATTGTATATAGGAGCAAACTGCTTTCAATATGTCTCACATATTTTTTAAAAGTTGGCGCTTTTCCTCCCTTTTTAAAAAGAAGATTCTGATGAATAAACAAAAATGCTGTTAGATAAAAATTCAGATATTAAATTGAATTGCGAAATATTAAAAATTGGAAATTTTTATTTTTATCTAGAAAATTGTTCTGAGTGTCTCGTTATTCTCGTTATTTACAAGAAAATGTTTTTACAAAAAAGTCTTTTTACACACTTTTTCTTTATCCATTTACTGAAAAGATGAGATTTTTTTCCAATAAATTTTCTTAAAGTTCAAAAAATGGGACAACAATTCTTATTTCGAGAAAAGAAAATAAAAAGTATTTAAGAGGTTGTCAAAGAGACGATGCAATTTTTCCATTGAAGCTTTGTGTAAAAATCGCATCGACTTTGACAACTCTTTAAAATGTTTTTTTTTTTTTTCATTTTCTCGCAAGTGCATTGTTGTCCCACTTTTATTTTTTTCATATTTTATTGGGAAAAATCTCAACTTTCGAATGAAAGTTTTTTAACTGATTTGAAAGACGAAAGAGAATGGAAAAACGGTGTAAATTTTGTGAAAAGTGAAAAATGAGATTTTTTTTTTAAACAAGAGGAGAAAAAGATTTTTTTTCGGGAAATAGATTTTCGGCATTGAAAAATAGACAAAAATGTTTTTAATTCTTTTTCATTAAAATTGGAACGTTCAAATGAATAATATTTATTTTTCTTTCAATATTTTGAGAAAATTCGAATTTTTAAATATTATTTACTTTAAAGGCGAATTAAAATTTGTCTATTCTATTAAACGTTGGGGAAGTTTACAACGTTTATAGTCAACGATTTTTGAAGAAAAATATTTTTTTAAGCAAATTATTATAAATTTTTGTATAGTTCTTTAGTAAGAAAATAATTTTTTTTCTTTCAATCGTTGATCATCGTTACCAACTTTACCGAGGTTTTATTATTTGAGATTTTGCTAAACAACATGGTGAAGAAAAATTTTGTTTTTTTACTTTTAATCTTTATATGAAGTGAAGTTAATTATCGGGAAAAATTTTCGAAAGGTACAGTGCACCTTAAACTCATCCATATAATATTAGAGTGAATTAGAATGTTCTTTAAGATCAGGAAATTTTTCTCTAAGTCTGAATTTTGTTTGAAAATCAGGAAAACAAAATTATTTTTTGCAACCTTGTTTTGACAGCTCTCTGATAAAGTTGATTTTGCGAACATCAAAACAGAAAACGGAGATGAAAATTCGTTTTTAAAAACGTCGCCTTCAGTCTGATATTATATTTGAAATTCCCAAAAAAAAAAAAAAAAAAAAACTAAAATTCATATTGAATTTAATTAAAAATGCCTTTTTAATCTCGTGAACTAGGTATGATGGTACAATTTCGCACACAATGTAGCAACAAACTCGTAACCGTGGTTTTATGATAACTCCGAATGGAATAGCTACCAAACGAATTTGCTGGAACTAGGTCGAGAACAACATGTACCCTATTACCTACATATATATGTATAGATATAAGGTTTTCTCTTGTTGACACATACAGTTGCAATCATTGGGAAAAATTCCCTGTTCATTGTTATGAGAAGTGCAATAACCGTCACTGTTATTGCTCGAGAGTGTCCTGCCATTTATATAAACATGTTTCTGACAACGTATTAAATGTATTATACAGCATTGCCAGGCTTATAAGATGATGATCATGATGATAAACATTTGCGCACAAAACGAAAACATTGCCTTAAGCGTTCCTCAATTTCCTCCCTAGAGTAAAGCTTTTGAACAAACATCAATTTCGAATATAGAGAAGTACCAGTAAATTCGCAGGGTGGCCAAATGTCAGTAAAGTCAGTAAAGTTAGAGAAATATCAGTAAAATTAAATTCTTCTCAGTAAAATAATTTTTGTCAGTAAAGACAGAAAAGTGACAGAAAAGACAATTTTTTTTTAACGAAATTAAGAAAATTCAAAATTTTTATCAACTCATTTTCGAAAAATTGCAAATTTTTAGTATAAACTGCAACTTATTTCGATTTTTGTAGTGGGAAAAATAACTAAATGCTCCTATAGTTCTAAACTTTCAAATGAACAACATTTAATTATTTCTTCTCTTTGAATTAAAATTCTATTATAATAATATTGTCACTTAGCTTCAAAATATTAATTTTGAGTTTCAAAATATTAAATTTCTATTATGAAGTTTTATTATAATCAGTAATTGTCAAAAATATTTATAATTAAAAAATATTTCGTTCATTAGAACGTTCGGAACTTTACGGAACATGTAATAAAAAATGATTTTTAAATCATTTCTAAAATAGTTGAATTTTTTTAAATATATCTATTAAAGAAAAAAATTATTTCGAATAATTGAAATTTTGTAAAATTTAATTGAAAATAAATAATTTCTTTCAAGTATTCTGTGACAATTTTCAAAAATCAAGTTTTGAAGAATTTTAATTGCAAATATGGAAATTAATTGAATTATCAAAAATTTTAATGATAAATCTTTAAATTTATTTTTGAATAAGTTTTCTAATTAAATGTTTAATATATTTCAATTAAGAAGATATTGAATAATTAAAATTCTGTAAAATTTGATTTAAACTAAATCATGTTTTCAAGTAATTTATTAAAATTTTTGAAAATTAATTTTTTAAGAATTTTACTTGAGAATTTTGGTAATGATATTAAATTATCAAACATTTTAATAAATATTCTTCAAGTGTAAATATAATAAAAATGAAAATTAATGAAAAATAGGTTTTAACCAAAAGATTAAACAAATTTTTGAAAAAATAATTCTCTGAATTATTACGTTCTAATTTTTTTTAATTAAATTATTTTCAATATTTCCGAAAGTCAAAATTCATACTACACTGAGTAATAAAATTAATTTTTTTTTAGAATTATTTTCAACATTTAGGAGGAAATAATCATACATTAAATATTTTCAATTACAATTCTTGAAAGACATGTTGTTTTAAATTTTTATTAGATATATTACAAAAATTCTTTAATTATTTTCGAAAAATTACATTGAAATTCAAAGAAATTGCAAAAAATGATTAAAAATTCGGGTAGGTAATTGATTTTGAGATGAAGTTTAGTTATAAAACTTGTGGAAAATAATTAAGTTTTTGAAAGGGTTATGGTTTTAATTTTTTGAAATTACTAAAATTTCAGAAATTGAAAGATTTAAAATTTTATTTTCTGTAAATAAAGCAGTAAGAAGTATTTGAATATTTATTTAACAGAATTATACAAGTTTTGATTAATTTGATTTTTTGTAACAACACTGAATTAAATAAACGACTTTTTAAAATTTTTTTCTATTTTTAATCGAGAAAAGCGACTTTTTTTGTTCGTAAAAGCCAATCCGAGGCCTTTATTTCCGTAAATTCGAATACGTACAAAAAATTGTAACATTTTAGAATTATTTTAAACAATTTGAAAAGTATGTTCCGAATTTTTAATTAAAATTCATTAAATATTTAATTCATATTTTTAAATTAATAAATTATACAAAAATTCTTTTAAGAAATTGAATTATTTTCAAGAAATTACATTAAAACATTTTTAAAAAACTTATTCTTAAAATTGTTTTGTTTTAATTTTTAAAGATTTTAACATCTTTGAACAATGTTAGTAAAAATTTATAAAAAATTTACTATTTTAGATTTATTAAAATTTCGGAGAAATTATGCTTCTATTTGTTATTAAAATTCTCCAAAAAATTTATTATTTTTGTTTAGGATATTTTTCAAAAATTCAATTACTTTTGAAAGAATTTACCGAATTTTAACTGTTTCGAAATTTTTCACTTGAATCTGATTAAAAACTACTATTAATCTCTTTCAAATTAATACAATTATTCTAAAATATATTTAATAAATTATTTTTTATAGTTTTTTTAAAAACATGCCTTAATAACTTTAGAAAAAAAACACAAACAGTTGCAATTTATTATAAAAAATTGATTTTTTGTATTTAAATAATTGCGAATTCTAAGAAAACAAGGAAAATTGTTTAAAATAATTGATTTAGAATCAAGTTTAGTTAAAAATTATAGAAAACAATTGAATTTAGGTATAGACTTATAATTGTAAATTTTAGAAATTATTAAAATTTATAACTATAACGCATTTTTCGTGAAATTTCGTATTTTGATGTAAAAAGAAATTTTGTCAGAAAAAATAATTCCAATGTCAGTAAAGTTGTCAGAGAAATGTCAGGGAAATTGATAGATTGAAACTTGTAAGTTGTAACCACCCTGAAATTCGGACATTTTTATATTCTTGTTTTTTGTCCCTTTAATTTTTTTTTTTTTTTTTTTTTTTTTGAGACGGAAAAATAAAAATGACGAATTCCGATACTGTTTCTCATATGCTCGACCAGTTAACCTTGATTCTTGGATGTTTGGGACATACTTGACCAAGATACCATCGTCGTCGTCATCATCATCATCATCGATCGATTTGTCACATGTATTTATACGCAAACATGTATAAACCTGTTAATTAGTAATTATCTTGAAGCGACGAAATCTAGAATTACAATTAAATGTTAATTGCGGCGCTGATGTCTTTTCAGAGCAAGCAATTATCCGTTTCATATAATTAAATTCTATTTTAGAATCGAGATAAATATATGAGATAGAAGATAATATCTTCTCGGGAAAGTGTAGCATGTATGTGTGTGTGTAGTCTTTAATATTGAGTGGCGATAATCTGCAAGTTTGCACCGTTTTAACGAAAAGAATTTGTCACTTGTTGAATCTCTTTTGTTGAATAATATGTTTGAAATTTTATTTTTTAGTCATTGAGTAATGTAGACTTTGGAGTTGACAATATTTTCCACCAAAAAAAGGAAACAATTTTTCTATTTTCAAAACTTGATCTGCGGATCATTTTAATAATAATAATAATATTAATTGTACAATCAAATCGTATTTAACATAATTGATTGTGGCGCGTTTGAGTAATTGTTTCATGCGTAATCTTCCGTTATTAGATTTCTGTCAATTCTCTGCTTTCGTGTGTATTGTGCGGTTGAAACTCGACCATACAATGTGCTTCATTTTGCCCCTTGAAATCCAATTTCAGATATGAATATCAAAATGAAATAAAGCATCAGGCTTTTCTCCAACTGGTGAATTTTTTTTTATGAAAAAGTACTGACAATATATTAATTTTCCCCAAAATATACGGAGAGAATTGCAAATTACTGTTTTAATTAATTTCGATTTATTGATAATTTATTTTACTTTCCGTTGTTACGATAATATATATATATATATATGTATATGTTGTTTTTATATAATTAAAACAATTTAAATCTCATTTGAATTGGAGCAAAATTCAATTTTCGTTTAAATCCCGCAGATGATAATTATATTACCAATATAATTCCATGTGTAGCATTATTTTGATATGTTGCTGTATTTACGCATGTTTCACTCTATTGTTATATGAACAAAAGTTTTCATCTGTTGGGGAATGAATGAATAAATAAATAAATATATTTTTTAAATTTTTTATTTCTTTGATAAATAATTTTAATTTAAGGTTTTTTCTTATTGTTTCAGGTGAGTTAAACACAATGTTTCCTGTTGAGTTTATATCGTAAGTACATGTAGAAAAAATATATTTAAATAAGTAAAATATAATTATCAATGGTAGTGGAAAAAAATTAGGGATTTTTATCAATTAAAAAATATTTCATTTATATTCTGTTGGAAATTAGTTGCGTTTTTAATATTATTTGAAAAATTTTTAAGCAATTCTCGAAAAGAATTCAATTATCTTGATAAATATCAAAATTTTATTCTCTACAGAAATTCAATAGTTTTTAAGAATTTTATTAAAATTCTGTGCAAAAAATTCAATTATTTTCATAAACAACAATATTCTTCACAAGAATTCAATTATTTTCATTAGCAATAATTTTCTTCGCATAAATTCAATTCTTTTCAGAAATTAAACTACAATTTTTCTTCGTGATTTCAATTATCTCCATTAATAACAATATTCTTCGCCGGAATTCAATTATTTTTCAAAAATTGGAAAATTGAAAAATATTTGAATAAATTTCTTGTTAAAATTACAATTACTTTCCAAAAATTGCTTTAAAGATAATAAAATTCTGCTCCAAAATTCAATTAATTTTAAAAAATTCAATAAAATTATTGTCAAAATTATTAAAAATAGAATTTTCTTGATAAAAGTACAATTAAATTTCTCTAAAAATTCAATTAAATTCTTACAAATTTTAGTAAGACTCATAAAAGGAATTGAATTATTTCAAATTTGCTAATAAACTTATTTATTAGAATTCAATTTAAAAAATAAATTCCTCACCAAAATTTAATTTTTTCACTGTCAACATTTCAATTATATTAAAAACCAAAAATATTCTTCTTCGAAATTCAATTATGTTCAAGAATTTTTTTAAATTCTCGACAAAAATTTAATTATTTTCATAAATTATAAAACTTCTTAGAAATTAAATTATTTAAATTTTTTTTAAAATACTTGTTAAATTTTAAATTATATTTAAAGCTAATAAAATTCTTCTCCGAAATATAGTTATTTACGAAAATTTTAATAAAATTCTTCCGAAAATTTAAATTACTTATTTTTATAAATAATAAAATTCTTCTTTAAAAACTAATTATTTCAAGACATTTTCAATATTTACTTTTTTAATATAATATTCTAAAAAGATTTAATTATTTAGAAAGATTGAATTTAATTGAAAATAATTAATTTTTTTCAGGTATTTTGTGACAATTTTTTAAAATCAATTTTTGATGAATTTTAATTTTTTATTGCAAATATGAAAACTAATTGAATTATAAAAAAATTTCAATAAAAATTTCTATAAAAGTTAATTGAAAATGAAAATTAATGAAAATTAATTTCTAATTTTCAAAAATTCAATATTTTTACTTTTTTCAATTACATATTTCTGTAAATTCAAATACGTTCAAAAAATAATAATGTTTTAGAATTATTTTTTAACAACTTGAAAAATTTTTAATTAAAATTCATCAAAATATTAATTAGTACTTTTAAATTATACAATTCTTTTAGAAAATTCAATTATTTTCAAATAATTACATTAAAATATTTTTAAAAAACTTATTCTTAAAATTGTGTCATTTTAATTTTTTAAGATTTAATTGTCTTCGAACAAAGTTAATAAAAATGTACTATTTTAGATTGATTAAAATATTCCAAAAGGATTTAATGGTTTAAAAAAAATTTAATACAATTTTTCGCTAATGTTTAGTTATTTTCACAAATAATAAAATTTTCCAAAGTAATTCAATTATTTACAAAATTTTTTATAAATTAGTTTAAATTTTACTATAAATTCAATTATTTTCATATAGATAAAATTATTTTTAGGAATTCAATTTTTTCATCAATAATAAATTTATTTTTAGAGAATTCTTTTATTTTCATAAGTAATAAACCTCTTCACAGAATTTCATTTACAATTAATACAATTGAATTCTTGTAAAATTTTCTAATAAAATTTGAATGGAAAATAAATTTTATTTAAAATTTTAGATATAATAAATAAATTACAAGTATTTTAGTGTGGATTTTTAGAATTAATGGAATTTGGAAAAGATTTAGAACTTAAATCTTTTGTATGGAAATCAAAGAAATGTCAGGGGAAATATATTAATTTCTTGTAACAAACCATATACAAAAATAAGCTTCTATCCCGGGGGAGAATATTCATTTTTTGAATTCTATATATCTGTGTTTTATTTTTAAAATACATTTTTACAGTCGAAAGAATTTTATTCAGAAGTTTCCAGGCAGACGAGTATAATGTAAAGTGCTTTATGATGCAGTTAAAACGACAATGGGCTTTCAAGACAGAGCTTAAAAGCTATAAAATGGCAGATACAATTTTTAACGATGGACTTCAGTAACATGCAAAAAAAAATATATATATATATAACAATTTGATGTTAAGTTTTTTTTTGCAATACCAATTTATGATACTCATGATGATGATGCAAACTGAATAATTTTTTTTTTTTTTGAAAAAACAATTTATGGGTGGAAAATTCTTTATGACAAAAATTGTTAGGTGGATGGGAAAATTGAACTTCACTGCCGGGTATGATATGAAAATGCATTGACAGTGGAATTTTTCTTCCTTCTTTTTTTTTTATTATTTTTTCGCTAGGTTGACCCTATTAATTTTCCCCACGTAACAGTGTGTAAGTTGACAAACTAAAAACCATCTACATCCATGTTTCATGCAACCTAGCCTTCGTGCATGCCAAAACGACCCACCACGACACACAAGTTTCCTGCCGGCCATAAAGTACTTTTACGCGTCATTTAATCAAGCTCTTCGATCGAGAAATGTCCTTGCGGAAGAAGCAACGACGTTATTTTTTTCTATATCGGATGAAAAAAAATATTTCATAATAGATAAATTGATATAACTTTATATTTCGAAAAGTGTTTTTTTTTATTTTCGCCACGAGTCTTTATATACAATATTTAAACTGCTTTTGATACGGGTAAATTCCATTTTATTGAATTTCTAGTTCGATTATTTAATATAATTGTGTTGAGGAAGAGAGAAAAGTTTTGAAAACGAAGCAAAGCCGGATTTCGAATCATAGAGAAGCAAGTTTTAATATTTCACAAAAAAATGAAAGGACTTTAAAAAGCAAAACGTCTATATATTGTGAAACGTTATATTTGAAAAAAGATTAGTTCATATTTCACTGATTCGGTTAATGAATAGGCTCTTAATGTGAAAATTTTCGAATATTGAAATTTTTATTATTGGAAAGTGCTTTTAGTTTGAAATATAGATCTATAAAAAAAATGTGCGGTCCGTGAGTTCATTAGGAACGGAAAATTTAAAGTATTCTAAAAATGAAAGCTGAATATTACGAATGTGAATATTTTCCATATTTTTAAAAAAAACTTTTATCCAAATTTTTCCGCATTTCGAATTCTTCGCACTATTGGAACTTTGGTTCGGTAAAAAGTTGCATTTTTTAAATTTTCATTCGTAGCTGAAAAAAATTTTAAATTCTCGTCGCACTGATTGTTATGTTTTGGAAAAATTCCTCCTTCCAATTCTGAAATCAGCGAATCTTGAATTTTTTTTTTTTTTTTTGTAGCAAAAGTTTCGAACTATAAAAAAGAAAAATTGAGAAGTGAGGAGCTTTTAAGCGTATACAGGAACTTGAATGTTTGACTACATGGCTCAGGAGATAATTAATCGATTACGGACATATTACTCGCGCCCAATATCTTACAAGAAGGCTGTGTGCTTTGATTCAAAAAGGGGCAATTTCATTACAGGCGGAAACTTAATTGACCGCGTAAGTTTCGTCCTCTCATTTTCGCAGCTTCCAAATCCAATCAGAGTGTATCAACAAAAGCGTTTTCACAATGAAACCGGAGTTTGAAAACAGCGTTAAGCAAATTTACCGAGATATGATATATAAAGTTATGATAAAATGCGGGGACAAAAGCGATGGATATTCTGTTTCAGAAAATTAATCTGCGCGAATCGTCGCGCGGCTGTGTATGAAATGTAAAGAAAAAGCAAAAAAAAAATACTTTTGTTTCGCGAAGGAAAAAAATTTCTTTAATTTCATTGCAGCGATAATAATAATAATAATAATAATAATAATAATAATAATAATAATAATAATAAGAATATAATGTTTGTTAATAAATTATCAGTAAAATGTAATTTTTGTTAGTAAAGTCAGGGAAGTGACAAAAAAAAACAATTTTTTAGGGAAATTAAGAAAATTGAGACTTTTTCAACTTATTTGTTAAAAATTACGAATTAACAATTAATTAATTAATTACGAATTAATACTTAAAAATTGCGAATTTTTAGTATGAGCTGCAACTTATTTTGATTTTTATAGAGCGAAAAGTATTTATAATAAAACATTATTTTTGAATCATTTCTAAGATAGTTGAATTTTTTAAATATATGTATAATAAAAATTCTTTTGAATAATTGAAATCTTGTAAAATTTAATTGAAAATAATTAATTTTTTTCAAGTATTTTGTGACAATTTTTGAAAATCAAGTTTTGAAGAATTTCGCAAATATGGAATTGGAAATATGGAAACTAAATGAATTATCAAAAATTTTAATAGAAAATCTTTAAATGTTCATTGGAAAATGAAAATTAATGAAAATTAGTTTCCAATTTTAAAAAATTAAATATTTTTAGTTTTTCAATTAAACATATTTCCGTAAATTCAAATACGTACAAAAAATAGTAATATTTTAGAATTATTTTAAACAATTTGGAAAGTATGTTCAGAATTCTTAATTAAAATCCTTAAAAAAAATTAATCAGTATTTTTAAAATTATCCAAAAATCCTTTTAAAAAATTCCATTATTTTAAAAAAATTACATTACAATATTTTTAAAAACTTATTATTAAAATTGTTTTTTTTAATTTTTTAAGATTCAGTTAACTTCGAACAATAATTTGTTTTTAAGTAACTAAATTCTTCAAGAACCAAAAAAAAATTACTGTTTGTAAATTATTTAATAAATAGTTTTACTTAAATATTTCAAAATTAATTGACTTTTGAAATTGTTGCGTTTTCAATTTTTATAAATAGATAAACATTAAAAGGTTTTAATTTAAAATTGAAAATTTCTATTTGGACAGAAATTAATAAAAACATTTAAAAAGCTTAGATTTTTGAAAAATTTTTATTAAATTTTATAATATACATTTAATAAATTGTTAAAAAACAAGGATTTATAGAAGAAATTTATTTAAAAACAGTTTTAAAAAATTTAATTCTACAGGAAGTCACAAATATTTGCAAAAATATTATGTTAAAAAATCTTGAAAAATTATCTTCAAAATTTTAGTTCTGTTTAAAAATAATAATTTCTTCTGCAAAATTGAAGTATTTTTAAAAATTATTACAAAATTCTAAGTAAAAATTAAATTATTTTCACAAATAATAAATATTTTACATAAATTCAACAATTCACAAACTTTTTATAAATCCCTTCTCAATTATTTTCATAACTAATAAAATTTTTCACAAAGATTTAATTATTTTGATAGAAAAAAAGACTCCTAGAAATTTAATTACTTGTTGTTTGATTTAAAATATTTTAATAAAATTCCTCGTAAAATGTAATTATTTTTAAAAAGTTTAAGAAAATTCGCCGAAAAAAATTAACTCTTTAAAAATTTGTTGATGTTATTCATTATGAGAATTCAATTTGGAGAAAGATTAATTTATTCAATGAATTATTTTTTTTATTTTAAAATAAATGAATTATCGGACAATTTTTTGGTAAAAATTAATTTAAAAATGAATTTTAGTTTAAATTTTAGATAATATAGTTGAATCTTCAATGCATTATAACATAAATTTTTAGAAATAATTTAATTTGGAAGAAAGAATTATTTTCAAAAGTAATGAATCTTTTCCATTAAGTTCCATTATTTTCAAAAAATTAAATAAAATTGTTAGGGAAATTTTAATTATTTTAAAAAATTTCCCTCTATTTAATAATTTTCAATATCTCTATTTGAATAAAATTTTCCAAAGGAATTCAATTATGAAACAAATTTTGATAAAATTCTTGGCAAAAATTAAATTATTTTCATAAAAAATCAACATTTCTCAGGAATTGAATTATTTACAAAAATTTTTGATAAATTTCTTCGCAATTATTACATTAATTTTATAAATAATAAATTTTTTTATAGAGGTGTCGACTTTTTTAAAAAAAATAATCAAACTTCATCACAGAATGTTGTGTATATTTTTGATATGATATTGATTGAATTCCTCGAAAAATTTTATTAAAATTTGTCAAAAGAATTCAATTATTGAAAAACTACTTATTCCATTTCTTGTAAATAATTGAAATCCTGTGAAAATTATATTATTCATAAAAATAATGAAATTCTAGCAACGAATGTTTAACATTCTTTTTAAATATTAAAATAAATATTTGATTCATGCGAAGAATTTCATTAAAATTTTTGTAAATAATTTAATTTCTTGGAAAATTGTTTTGAAATTAAAGTTAAAATTTTTGCAAATTCGATTGAAAATCCTAATTCCTATGGAAGAAGAAAAATAATTTTTTGTTGCAACCCTGAAAAATTTAGAAATATAAGTAACACACAGATGGAAATATGCTTCTGTCTGATATACATCGAGTATCTATTATTTTGACAAGGAAATTTATATAGTTGAAATCTATAAAATCGAAAATTGCTGTCACTGCAAAATGGCGAGAGGGGGAAAAATATATATTTTTTTACGCTACCGTTAAATAAATGATCTCTTTGGCATCTTTTACGAGAGGACGCTCGTAAAAAGCTCTAGGCAAACGTCCCATAGTCTCGTTACGTCTTGCGATTTTCTAGAGCATTTTTCTGTGTACTATCTATATCTAGGCACACTATATACTTTGTGTGTCAAACTGAATTTACAGTTCTCCCTCATATGTATATAAATTTCCTATTATCGATTTTCATTCATAATAAGAAGCCGTCTCGGATTTATATATATATAAAAAAAAGAAAGAAAGAAAAATCCCTTTTATATAAAGAATAATATATTGGTATATAATTTGTTTTTTTAGATCATGTAAACTTTTTACGACTTCCGCATTTTCTCGATTTTCCTTTTTATCCTCTTTTTTTTCTTCTCTTCGCCCCTTATCTCTCTTTCTTTTTTTTCTCCCTTATTCTCGCGACACTGCGAAAAATTTTCCTAGAATTCTCGAGTTGGAGGAGAGAAGGTAATAAAAGAACCCAAGTAAGAATATCAGCTTTTATATATGCGATTCTGACATATTTTGTGTGCTCATATAACATCCCCGATATATTTATGTTGTTGGGACGAAATGTCACTTTTGAACTAAGAAGCGAAAAGAAGTTTAATTTCTTTTAATTCCGGATATTTTTCTTTGTTTCTTGGAAAGCAATTTAAGAATTTAATTTTAACGACTTGATGGTGTATTTATATATAGACTGAAGGATGGAGGTTATTAAATTTTTAAAAAGGATTTTCCGATTTAGAGACAGTGTAGTTAAAGCATTATTTTTATATATTAATGAGATTAAGATCATTAAAAATGAATTTTTCATTTAATATTTATAGAAGAAAATTCAACCTCTTTTCTTTTTAATAAAAATTAAATATTTCTGTCAAAAGATAATTATCCGGTGGACTTTTTTTGTACTATTTTTGACAAATTAACAAATTTAGCAAAAATCCAGACTTTTTCTATTACATTATTTATTTTTCTACTGCATATCAGGAATTTTCATTAAAAATATATTGGAAAAAACTAAATTTTTAAAATTCATAAAAAAATGCTGAAGTTTTGTGTGTTCCTTGCAGTCATAAAAAATTTTTAATTACCACGAATTATCATACGAAACCTACTACTTTTTTCTACTTCTGAGAATAATTTTTTCTAAATAGTTTAATTATTGAAAAACTGTCATTCAATTATATTACTTTATCAATTATTTGATTTAATTCAATATAAGAAAATTAATTAAATTTTTAAAAGAGTTGCGATTACATTTTTCATAAATCGATGAACTTTAAAAGCTTTTAATGTTTGATATAAATATATATATTCAAAGATAATTTTTTATTATATATTATTTTCAAAAGTAATAAAAATTCTTCAAAGAAATTGAATTATTTACAATTTTTTAGTAAATTTTTTAGCAATAATTCAATTATTTCATTTCAATAAATAATAACATTTTACTAGGATTAAATTATTTTTAAAAGTCATAAATTTCATCAATAAAATTTAATTATTTACAAATTTTTAATAAATTTTGTCAGTAATAATTCAATTATTTTAGTAAATAATAACATTTTACTGGGATTCAATTATTTTCAAGAGTCATCAAAATTCTTTAAAGAAATAGAATTATTTACAAATTTTTAATAAATTTTGTTAGCAATAATTATTTATTTCAATAAATAATAACATTTTACTAGGATTCAATTATTTTCAAAAGTAATACAATTTTTCGCTGAAATTCAATAATATTGCAAAATTTCAAAAATTCTCGTCAATTATCTTTAAATAAAAAAATAATATTTTTTTAAAAATTCAATTATTATTACAAAAAACATAATAAAATTCTTTACAAAATTTAAATTTTTTATCAATTTAATAATTTTTAATATCTATTTCAAACAATTTTTCCAAAGGAATTCAATTATTACAAAAAAAACTTTGATAAAATTCTTGGCAAAAATTAATTATTTTCATAAATAGGCAACATTTCACAGAAATTTAATTATTTACAAAATAAAAGACTTCTTTGCAATAATGTTATTATTTTTATAAATAATAAATTTTTTAATAGAGGTTTCGATTATTTTCATAAATATTCAAATTTCCTTACTGAATTATGTATATATTTTTAATGTGATATTGATCGAATTCTTCGAAAAATTTTAAAAGTTTTGTTAAAATTTGTCGAAAGAATTCAATTATTGAAATTATTGTAACATTTGTTAATAACATTCTTTACGAGAATTTGAATTTTAAGAAACATTTAATAAAATTATTTATTTTTCTAGTTCAATAATTGAATTCTCGTTGAATTTCATAGGAACAATTAAAAATTGATATTGAAAATTTAAATTTACTCAAAATTTTTTATTTTAATTGAATTTTTAAGAGCATTATTTGTTGAAGTTTTAAATAATTAAATTTTTTAAAGGTTTCTAATTAAATAAATAATGGAATATTAATAGTTTTATAAAATTAATTTTTCGAATGAATGGAATTTTGAAAAATTATTGAATTAAAGTTTTTTGAAATCTAAATTTTTTCCCCTTTCAACTCTTAATATTTCTGTAGAATTAATTTTTTCGAATAATTTTGATTGAATTCTTTTTAAAATTATTTGTGTTTTTTTCCCTCTGTGAAAAGTTGAGGGAAAATATCAAATTTCTATAAATTCTTGGAAAATTCAACTTTCTCTTGGTATCTAGCGATCTTTAAAAATCTTGGAAATCTTTAGTTCTCCTTTATTTTTTCTCACCTTGAAAAGTTGAAAATTCAATGAATTTTAAGGGCATGTCAAAGTCGTTCGAATTTTTACATGAAGGTTCTATGAAAAACTTGTCATAACTTTGACTTTTGATATGATCTTAAAATAAAATCTTGAATTTCATTTTCTTTATTGTCAATAATGGAATTTTTCGAAGAAAAAGTATTTTTCTTTGTTTTTTATTTAATTTTTCTTTTAAGTAATTAAATTCTTGAAAAAGTTGAAGCAAATTAGTGTCTCTATAAAGTTTTGAAACTTTTCAGTGAAGAAACACTTTTTCCATTACTTTTTTATTTAAGAGAAAAATCGAGAAGTTTGAGAAATTCTGAAATTGGAAAATAATTAGCTATAACATTGGATATTTAATTATTTTCATTCACTGTTATAAAGGGTAATAATAAATTAATTCAATTAATTAGTTAATGTATAATTCATTTTCTTTTTGGTTAATTTTATTTTTTTATTTATATTTATTATTTGACTGTGATTTTGAAATGTTTCTTAATAATCGAATGACCTCATATATAGTTTCGAAAGGCTCTTATAAATCTTGACCAGCATATGAGCAATATCACTCGACACGGTTGCAGGGATTGTGATTAGCCCTCGTAACCTCATGTATTATTTACGATATTAAACTAACTTCCTCTTCCTCTGCTCAACACTGGAAACCTTAATATTCTTGTGAAAACAATAAATTGCCCCATATCCGATTTAAAAGTTCTTTTTCCTGTATTTTAACCCATTCAGGATACATGGATTTCAAGCAGGAACAATCAAGATTTAGTTTGCTAATAACTGGGCCGTAACGAAATTAGATTATGAGAGATGTTTTTTTTTTGCTCTCTTTTCATGTCTTAAGTTACAAATCTGATTGCAATCAAAATACATTCATTGACGTAAATGCCAATAGACGTCAATTCAATTTCCTGCTACTAATTTATTAACATTGTTTATATTAATATTAGTTTATTTCATTCAATTAAAATGTCAATTAAGTGGTTTGGTGTTATTGAATTAATATTGAAGTCGAAAGCGGAAATTCGAGGTGAGAAATGTAGACAGAAAAATTATTTGCTGGATTTAAAAGTTGTCGAATTTAAGTAGAGGTTTCGAGAAAAAAATTTGTATTGTACCCAGGCCTTAGATAATATATTTTTTTTTTCCTTTTTCCACTATTTATAAAAAAGGCCACTTCTACTGATTTTCAAAACAAACCGACTTTTTCGACTTCCAAATTTTGCAACAAAATACAACTTTTTTTTAGTATAAAAATAAAATGCAATTTATTTCGATTAAGATAGTATAAGGATAACTATTAATTTTGAATTTTTCTTTTTAAATTAAACTTTCTAAATGTGTAAATTATAATTTTAGAATTAATTAAAATTTTGACAATTTTAATTGAAAACAATTTGATTTTAGTATTTAAAAAAAAAAATAATTGAAAATTAAATTTTAAGGAGTGTTAATTGCAAAAATTTAAAAATATTGAATTCTCAAACTAAGCATAATATTCAAAATGAAAAATAATAAAAAAAAAATGAAAACTATTTTTTACATTAAAACAAGTTTGTTCTATAAATGAAATAATATTGAATTTTAATTATTTTTCCTTTTAGTAACTTTTCCCTAAATGAGCAACTTGAGAAATATTATTGTTTTCCCCCTGAAAATTACGCACCATTAGGTATAGGTCATGAGAGTTTTGCACGTGATGTATATAATGTATGTTTGAAACCAGGTGCAGGAGAACTCACGCACTGGCTATAATTCAGAAAGGGGTCTCCCTCTCTCTCTATATAGAGCTCTAATTATCTGAATCGGTTTAGCGATCCAGCACTTGACCTCTCTGGTCAAACTATCTAAATATACTTATTTCTCATGCTCAATTGACATAAATAGTCTAATATACTCCTCACAATGTGAAATTAAAAGTAATTAAACTGATTAAACTTGTTAATATATATAATCCTTTCAATTTGTCTGTCAATTTTTTTTCAGACTCGACTCTACAGCTCAAATCTTATTTCTGAAAATTAGTTTTCACTAATTTTCAGTCGTTTTCTCTTTTTTCACTAAAACTTGCAGCAGGTCTTGGATTGTAAGAATTTTTTTTCTTGTATTTTTTTTACTATATTTATTATCAAAATTTTAAAGCGGTAAATAAAATGTTCTCAAAATTAGTGTCGATTCCACCTTCAAGAGAGTAAAAAATATTTTCTGCGGCGTCGAATTTTTGTACTGAATTATAAAACAAATTTTCACTATTTTCTTTTATGTAATGACATGATCGTAAAATTTAAAACCTTCAAATGAACAAAATTAATTTATTTCTTCACAAACATAAAGTTTTATTACAATAATTTTATCGAACAATAAAGAAAAATGTAAAGTTTCTAAATGTTGAATTTTAACTTCAATTGCAATTAGTGATTTATGAAAATATTTTGAATAAAGAATATTTCATTCATTAAACCTTCAAAACTTTTAGATCACGTAATTACAGCGATTTTTTATTAAAAATTTTAAAAGTAGAAACACTCTTTCCCCTGGGAAAAATATTTAAAAAAATATAAAGTCATCGACATTTTTTAAATTGCCTTTTAAATATGGGAATTTTATATTATTTATGTCAGTTTAATTGTCATTGAAGTGGTTTTGAGGAAAAAAAAATTCCGTATCTCGAATTGCTATTACTATTCGTTTCCCAGTAAGTTTTCCCTCTTGAATAATAATTTCAAAGAGAGGAATGTTAAATTGATGATGTAATGGACGAGAATATTGTTAGAGAGGACATTCATCAGTAACGTCGACGAACAAGAGGGAAGAGAAAAACTGAATAAATTATTGGAAAGTTTCTTATGTAATGCATTAAAAGTTAAAGAGTTTCATATCAATGACAATTTTCCTCTTTTTTTTTGTTTTAAATACTGAAAAAATCCACATGACTATCTATATGATCTCTTTTGATAAAAATTTCTTTATCTTTTCATATTTAATCCTATTAATGAGATTAGGATCATTAAAAATGAATTTTTCATTTAATATTTATAGAAGATAATCCCAGTCTTTTTTTTATTTTTAAAAATTAAACATTTGTTTCAATGATAATAATTATTCGCTGGATAATTATTATTTATCTTTTATGTACGATTTTGACAAATTTTTTAATTTATTTAAAAGTAAAAAACGATTTCTTTCTATTATTTTTCTATTACCCTGATTATACAGGGTTGCCATAGGACAGGAAATTTGGGAAAAAGTCAGAGATTTTTATCAAAAGGAGTGAAAAAAATTTAATTTTTAGAATTTATTACTGGAAAATTACGAATTTTTTTTTGGCTTGCATCATAAACTAGGAAATTACCTCAGATTTTAATACAAAAGTTTCAATTTTTTTTTAATTCTGACAATAAATTCTTTTAAAATAACTTAATTTTTGAAGAATTATCGTAAAATTGATAAAGTAATACATTTTTTAATACATATTTAAATAATTATTAAATTAAAAATAATAAATTTAAAGAAGAATTTCAGTGGCAAATATTAAAAACAATTGAATTTTGAAGAAAATACAAATAATTGCAGAAATTCAATATTACTTTCTAAAGTAACAAAATTTTTTACAGAAGTTTAATTACTTTCAAAAGTTTTAATAAAATTATCATCAAAAATTCTATTATTTGTATAAATAATAAAATACTTCTACAAAATTCAATTATTTTAAAAAATTTAAATATAATTGTACGCAACGCAAATATTTAATTATTTTAATAAATAATAACATTTTTCTCAGAAGCTCAAATATTTTTAAAAATATTAATAAATTTATTGTCAAAATTTTAATTATTTTTGTTTAAATAATAAGTCTTCTGCAAAATTCAATTAATTTCGAAAAATTGAATAAAATTGTAAGCAAATATTTAACTATTTTCATAAATAATGAAACTCATATATTGCAGAATTTAAATTATTTTTGGTACAATTTTAATCAAAATTCCCGAAAATTGTAATTAATTACAAAAATTGTTTCAAAATTCATCGGAAAACTTCAATTATTTAACATTTTTTAAATAAAATTCTTCATGGAAATTTTATTTTAATGAATTTCTAGAAAATTCTAATCAAAATTGATTTGAGAATGAATTTTATATAATAATTTAATATTAAAAAAATTATATTAATGACTTTTTGGAAATAATGGAATTTTGAAATTTCAAATATTTTTAAAAATATCATAAAATTCTTCGTAGAAATTAAATTATGTTAAGAAATTTAAAAACATTTACTTATAGAATTTCAATTATCTTCATAAATAAACAAATTTTTCTATTAAATTCAATTATTTACAAAAATTTTCGAATAATAAAAATTTCGCGAAACTGAGTTGTGAACAAGTGCACTCAAAAAATTCTCAAAAAACTTTTTGAAAAATTATAATGAAAATAATTGATTTGACGAAAAATTTTAGTCAAAAATTTCAGAAAATAATAATCGAATTGAAATTACGTAGGAAAATAATTTTGAAAAACTTACAGTAACAATATTTTGGTAAAATGAAATAATTATTTTATTACTCTTTCGTTGTTTAATTATAAAATTTTTATTTTAATAATTTTCTATTATAAACTTTTTATTACAAAAAAAAATGAAAAAATCGATTTATGTTTTGTAAGAAATATTCTTACAAGTTGTTGAATTTAAAATTTTTGAAAATCCTTATTTATGTGACAAAATGTTAATGATTTAATAGTTTCTAAAAAAAGAAGTTTTGATGCTTTCAATATTTAGATTTTTTATTTTTAAAAATGAATATTAAATTTGAAGAAATTCGTAGATAAATCTAATGGAATATTTGTTAAGTGTCTAGTAATTTTTAGTGTCAATCAGAATATTCTTTAGAGTCAGAGAAAAAATTAAAATTTTGTGCGGAAATCAGAGACAAACAAAATTAATTTTTTTATGTCATCCCGACATCTTTGACCACAGTTTAGAACTTCATAAAAATTAACTAATTTCCTTTTATTTATAAATTGAAAACTTTAATACGCAACTTTAAATTTTCAGGATTTTCCATTGTCACTTTTCACTTTCATTTCATGAAAAACGGAAATAAAACTAAAATGTAGTTCAATGTTTATTGAGTCTTAAAAATTTTTTTTTTCGTACGTTTGTACGAAGGCTATTTTCATCGATTTAATTCTGGTCGACGTATGTTATGTGCACAGTACGTGTTAAGTATAACAGTAGCTTTATGGACCATAATGACGTCAACGGTGTTCAATCAAAGTTTATATGCATTACCGATTCATCAGAGATTCTCATTCAATCTAATGATAATATAAAATTGAATCTTAAATTATTATTAGAATGAAGTTCAGTCGATATATAGTGGAGACCACTCATTAATAATTCCCTTTGGAATTTTGTCACATTAACTTTTATAATTTTATTGCTCTTCCACTTCACAATTTCCAATTACTGAACTTTCCCGCACCAACATTAATTTTCCACCTCCCCCCAGGTACAACCTTTTTTTTCTCTTCTTCGCTTTCTTTTTTTTCCTCTGAAAGAAATACTGTAAAGGGAAATTAAATACTGGAAAAAAGATCTTTCGAGGTCTTCAGAAAATTCCCTTTGGTACGATGTTATTTATAAGAAAAACCTTTCGTTTAGAGAGAAATTACAAGTACAAATTTAATGTTTAAAGAGAAAAATTAAATTCAATATTTATATAAGAGTTTTTTTTTGGTCTCATTTCTCTTTTGTAAAATGTAGAGAAGTCAATTTTACACTCTTTTGAAGAAGAGATTTTCAATTTTTATAAACAGGTGGAATAATGAATATTTTTGTTTGAAACGAAGCAATCGTTTATTTTTAATTACTTTTTTAATTTTGATTAAATATCGAGTTTGTTTGAATAGAGGAAAATGTTAATTGCTTTTGGAAAAAAAAATATTTGTGAAATTTAATTCTTTTAAAAAATTATGACTGTAATTTTTCTGAAATTAAATTATTTTTTATCATTTTTTAACTAAAGTTCTTCTCTAAATTTTTATTTTAATTGTAAGTTTTTTGATAATTCTATTATTTATTTGTGAAAAAGGAAAATTTCCCTTTAAAGTTTACGCTACTCACTTGAACATTTTTCATAACAAAATTCGTGTCAGAATTTTAATTATTTTCAAAAATTGGCAATTTCATAATTATTTATATAAATAATAAAATTGTTTTTTGGAAATTCAATTTCCAAAAATAATTAATTTCTTCAGTAAAATTCAATTATTTTCAAAAATTTACTATAATCAAATTCTTCGAAAAATATTATTATTATTCTTAAACATTTTATTAAAATTTCTCGAGAAAATTGATTATTTAATAAAAATTTATAAAATTCTTAAATAAGAAAGAAGCTAACAATTCTTGTTGAGAATTTAACATTATGATACATTATTATTACTATTTTTATCAATAATTGAATTCTCGTTGGATTTTCTAATAAAAAGTGATTTAAAAATGAATTTCATTAAAAATTTTAGATAAGAATTGAATCTTAAAAACATTATAGAATTATTCAATTGTTCGATTATTTTTAAAAATAATTGAATTTTGAAAATTCTGTAAATTTTAAATGTAATAAAATTCTTCTTAAAAAGTCAATTTTTTCAAAAACATTTAGTTTAATTTTTAATTATCCTTGTAAATAATCAGATTTAAAAATAATAAATTTTTTTAAATTCAATTATTTTCATTAATTTTATTCGAAAAATGTAATTGTTCTTTAAAACGTTATTAAAATTTATAAAGATTTCCGAGAAAAATATAAAGATTTTATAAAGATTTTTATTTTCAAGGATTTAAATTTTCAAAAATTTTAAATTCAAATCTTCTGAAAATTAATTTGTTTTAAAAATTAAAATTGTTTATTTATTTCTTAATTCAGTTGTTTTATTTTTGGAATTATTTAACTAAGATTTTTTTTCTCGATTCGAACTAAGATTCTTTTTTTAAATTAATTATTTTTAAATATAAATTCAATTTATTAAAAAAATATGAAAAGTGGATCTGAAAATAATAAAATTTTTAATTCAACTATTTTAATTTTACTACATTACTTTAATTTTTTTTTGCAATAAGTGCAAGAAAAATTGCTGTTTTTTATAATTCATTAAATTAAGTCGAATAAAGTTGAGCTTTTTTAAAATAAAACACAATAAATATGTAGAAAAAGTTATACTATCTAAGACCTGTATTAATTTTTTTTAATAAATTTTTTAAAGCAAAATGTATTAAATTTGCAGTTTTCAATTTATTTTATTTTTTTAATATTTGAATAGTATTTGAATTATAAATTCTCTTAATGTATTGATTAATATTTACGTCAATATTTTGATCTTCTACTTAAAATTTTTCTCTAGTACTTCTAGTATTTTTGACGTTAAAAAAATATGGTTTTGCTTCATTTTGCAAACTCTTTAATATTTTGCTAATTATAACAAGAATGCCTTTGATAAAAAAATATAAAGAGAAAATAAACTCTTTATCGTCATTGGCAATTGAATTTTGAAAACAGAGGTATGAAATTTCAAATTGAAATCAAATCCCAAAGGTTTAATAGTGAGATTATCGGCATTAATAGTTTGACATTATGCATATGGGTTACACACGTCATCAATTATAGTCCTCTGGATGTTACAAATTATTGTAGGTATAGTATTATCGTGTTAAGAATGTGACGAGCAGTTTGAAATTGACATTCATTTCTTGATTAACTCCGCGCAGTGTTCCGAGTGTTCATCTCTCGATAACAAAGTGAAGATTCGACGTTTTACACTTTTATAGTATAGCAGTTGATTCTTTCGATACCATTTTTCTCTCGAAGAAACGTTTCTTTGGACTAGGAGTGAAAACCTGTTTCGAAACACGTCGTCGACGTGAAGTGTCAGTTGTATATAACACTTAAAGTAGAGAGCTTAGATCCTAAAAGTTTGTTTTTTTTTCTCGCTCTCTCTCTTTTCACTTGGCAAGCCCTTCGAGCCTCGCGACAGTGATCGATTTTGTGCGACACCTCGCCGAACGGTTCATTGAACGTTGTTGTCCATTCTGTTTATTCTTCTCGACTTGAATAAACAAAAAAAGAAAAGAATAGAAAAGAAAAAGGAAAAGAAAACAGGAAAAATAGAAGAAGAAACTGTTTTAAGCTATGCGCAAGGTACTAGGGTGAAAATTAATTTGGCGTTTTGTTCTCTTTTTTTAGGAGACAAAGATTA
The DNA here is from genome assembly GCA_032872475.1 of Leptopilina myrica (nomen nudum). NCBI lineage: Eukaryota > Metazoa > Arthropoda > Insecta > Hymenoptera > Figitidae > Leptopilina > Leptopilina myrica (nomen nudum). Next base: position 6,341,719 of record CM065458.1, read on the forward strand.
AAATTTATTATTAATTAAAAAAATTAATGTTGAAATATATTCTTTTTTTGTTATTCAAGACAAGGATATGACTTTTGGGATGTTTTTTACTATTTTAAGAAAAGCTGAATTTTTAGTGATACACAAGATTTGAACGTTCAAATGAATGAAATATTTTTATAGATTACTGTTCGCAAAATTAAAAACTTAATTTTTACACTTAGAAACTTCATGGTTAATTTTTTTTATAGTGACACAAAAATTATTGTTATAAAAATTTAAATTGAAGAGGAAATAAATAAATTTCGTTCGTTCAAACTTTCAGAACTTCAGGATCATATTTTTTAAACTTAATTTTAAAAACTGCACCTTTGGAAGAATTTTTAATATTTTAAATGAACAAAAAATTTATTCCTGTTTAAATATTTTCAAAAATAGCTCTACGTTAAAAAATAATAGAAATTTACCATTTATTTCGTTTAGAATCAACTTTTTAAATATCTAAAAAAAATATTTTTTAATAAAACACAAATCTGAATAAATGGCAGTAAAAATATTAGCGTTCATTTCAACGTTCGAAACTTCAGATTCAAAATTAAAACTTCGGTCTTTTTCCACTTTTCCTATTAATTTTGAAACAGAATACATTTTTTTAAAAATTTTTATTTAATTTTTTTCAGATATTTGAATTTTTGAAAATATGTGATTGAAATTACTAATATTACATTAATTAAAAAGTAAATAATATTAATTATAAAAAAGAGCAAATTGCTAATATTCCATTATTTAATAATAAATAATAATAATTGTAAAAAAATAATTGCAACAGAATTAATATTTAATTTATAATTACTTTTTTGGTATTACATTTTTATGATCGATAATAATTTTAAAAAAATGGTATTTTTCAAATAAAAAAACTAGAAATTAGATAAAGAATATTTTTTCATTAACTGTTGACAGTAATTATTGTTGACAGTTAATGAAAAAATATTTTCAAGAAACGTGAAGTTTTGACGAAATTTAAATGCAAATTTTGAAAATAATTGAATTCAGTCATTTTTCAAAATTTTTAATGAAAATTCCTTAAGAATATAGTATAAAAATACTATAAATATATAAACTAAAAAAAATTGAGAAATTTGTGATTTTTAATTTGGTTTCTTCTTTTTTTGTTACAGTGGAAAAGTGCGGAATCCGAATTTTCGGATACTGGGGAGTCAAATGACTTGGAGGCGACACTAAATCCCGACTTCTACGTGATGGACAACGAAGACGGAGCTGGGAAGCAGCAAAGAGCTACGCGTGTCTTTAAAAAATCCAGTCCCAATGGAAAAATTACTGTTTACATTGGAAAACGAGATTTCGTCGATCACATAACCAGTGTTGATCCGATTGGTGAGTTTTTTCCGCTGTATTTTCAATTTTTCGATATTTATTTATTAATTATTCATTTATTTGCTTAACGTAACGGGACCAGTACTCGACACAGTTTTATATAATTGAGTAGAATTAATAAACAGTTTGACTTAATTTCGAAAAATTTTGTTTGACTACTGGTGTCATTACCCAATTTTTCTTTTCTTTCTTTATTAATTTATTTGCAACTGATTTTGATTTTAGATGGAGTTGTATTAATAGATCCGGAATATGTGAAGGATCGAAAGGTGTTTGGCCATGTTTTGGCCATGTTCAAATACGGAAGGGAGGATTTGGACGTGTTAGGGCTTTCGTTTAAGAAGGACCTTTACGTGGCTGTCGATCAAATTTATCCAGTTGTCTCCAAGACGGAACCACCGAGACCACTAACGAGGCTGCAAGATCGTCTTCTTAGAAAATTAGGAATTAATGCATATCCCTTTTATTTCGAATTACCACCGCATTATCCAGCCTCTGTCACGCTACAACCCGCACCAGGCGACACTGGCAAACCATGTGGCGTTGATTATGAATTAATGGCTTTCGTTGGGGAATCTCAAGATTGTAGAATACGTCCACGGTAAGAGTTCAACCACTTCAACGTAAGTTGAAAACTTTACCCAAAAAGAAAAAAAAAAGAAAACCGTTGGAAAAATTCCAGATTAAAAAAAAGTTTAATTTTTTTTTAATATATTTGGGGAGAAATTTAATTTTTAGAATTTATGAGAAAATTCTGAATTTTTGCGTCTTTTTTATTAGGGCTAATAAACATTAAAATTTATTTATTTATTTAAATGTATTAACGGCCATTAAAAATTACCGCGAACTCTAATAAAAACCTTTAATTTTTCTAGTTAAGACGGTAATTTATTTTCAAACAACTTAATTTATCCAGAATTATTATAAAATTATTTCATATAAATTATGTAATAAATAAGAAGTTTACTAGAAAATGTAAAACATAATTGAACTTTTTGTAGAATAATGAAAAAGCCTAAATACGTATTTAGGTCTTTTCATTATTGTACAATTTATATAATATAATTATATAATACGGTCAAACAAACAAAAATTACTATAATTGAACTTTATTTACATTTACGATCTTCAAAAGTAAATGAACATCAAACGATTTTAATTTCAAATTTTAGAAAGTTTAAATTTTAAATGAATTTCATTTCTTTGAATTATTAAAATTAAAATGTTTCAAAAAACTAATAAATTAAAAAAAAAAATTTTAATCTTTGAAATTTATAAATTTTCAAGAACTTAGTTAATTCAAACAATTTTTCTAGAATTAGTTAAATTTTGTAATATAAGATGTGTAATTACTAATTAATTATCAAAAATGTTGAATTTATAGAAGATTTTTAATTAAAACCTCTTAAATAAAAATTAAATTTTAAAAAAGATACAAATAATAGAAATTTTCAAAAATATTTTAATTTTGGAAAGGAATAAATTTAAATATCGATAAACAGAATTTTTCACACTTTTAGTTAATAATTTTGTAGAAATAATATTTTTGAAAACATTTTAATTTTAATTCTCTGGAAGTTAGTAGAATTTTTTAATACAGTCAATTATTTTTATGAATTTTAATGAAATTCTTTCTGAAAATTAATTTTTTTAATTAGTAACAACATTCATTATAAGTATTCAATTAGTTTTGAAAATTTTAAAATGAATTCTGGTCAAGATTTCATTCTGTTGATAATAAATCAAATTCTTCGCTAAAATTTAATTATCTTCAAAAATTTTATTAAAATTCATGTAAAAATTTCAGTTATTTACCAAAATTTGTCTTAATTTCATAATTTTCAATATCTACTATTTTTCAAAAAATTTCGCTAGTGAATACAGTTATTTGAAATTTTTTTTTATTCTCCTCAAGATTTCAATTATATCTAAAAATAACAAAATTCTTTGTCGACATTCAATTATTTTCAATAATTTTATTAAAATTCTTGTCAAAATTTCAATTATTTTTACAAATTTGTTTCAATTTAATGATTTTAAATAACAACAGCTATATTTAAAAATATTTTTTTATTTAATTATTTAAATAAAACGTTATAAAATTCTGCGCGAACATTTAATTATTTTTATAAATAAAATTTTCGAATTTCTCGAAAAATGCAATTATTGCAAACATTTTATCAAAATTCTTGGAAAGAATTCAATTATTCAAAAATTTCTTCATAAAATTCTGTAAAGGAATTAAATTTTAAAAAACATTGAATTATTCTATAATAAATTATTTATTCTTGTATTTAAATAATTGAATTTTCGTAGAATTTTCTAATAAAAATTTATTTAAAATTGAATCTTAAAAATATTATAGCAGGAATTTGCAGGAAATAATTGAATTTTGAGAGGGTTACAAATTTAAATTTTCGAATCTATAGTAAAAAATTCTAGAAAATAATAATTGAATTGAAATGTGATGAAAATAATTTCTAAGAATTTACAGTAAAGAATAATTTTATTATACTTTGAATTGAAATGTGATGAAAATAATTTTTTCGAATTTCCAGTAAAATATAATTTTATAATAGTTTGAATTGGATATTTTCCTGACCTAATTTGATTTGTAATCATTTTTTTTTGCTAAAGAAAAAGAGGTAAATAAATTTAATTTTTTCGATTATTCAAAATTTTGAGAGCATTAAAAATTGAGTTTGTGAAAATAAGTTTTTTTTTATATTCACTTTTATCTTGTTCCTTACAACTTATTTGAAAATTGAAGCACATTAATATGCATCAAAACCCCAAAGGCCTTACTCTGTTATCATTCTACTGCCTTGCCGTGTTAAATTACTCTTGATTTCATGAGTGGCACACAAACTTCAATGAAGGGAACTGGCGATGACGTTGAAGATATGAAATTATTCCTAGAATCAAAAGCATTTTTCAAATTATTACAATAATTTATTCACTAATCGCGTTCGTGAATTCAAATCATTTTCTTTAATTCCCTTTTTTTAATATCACAAAAAAGAAAGATGGATAAATTTTCAACTTCAATTTTATCTTTTCAACACGCGCATATATAATTTTCAAAGAGATAGAGTATCAGAAATGTTTTGTTTTTTAAACCAATTTTTTTTTTGGTTGAAATGACTTGTTTCACTGTCATAATATGAAATTTTTGTAATAATGAGTGAAATATTTATTTATTTTTTTTGGTTATTTTTTCAGCAACTCGGTGAAACTTGCAATACGAAAAATAATGTACGCTCCGTCCAGACAAGGTGAACAGCCATCGACCGAAGTTAGCAGAGAATTTTTAATGTCGCCAAGCAGGTTACATATGGAAGTATCTCTCGATAAGGAGCTCTATCATCATGGTGAAACAATTTCTGTTAATGTTTACATAGCTAATAACAGCAATCGAACTGTGAAAAAAATCAAGGTGTCAGTGAGACAAATCGCCGACATCTGCCTTTTTTCCACGGCGACCTACAAATGTACTGTTGCGGAAGTTGAAAGCGAGTGAGTATCTTTTATTCTTTTTATACCTCGAATAAATCCAACATCAAGGCGATACAATTTTACACTCAAACTAGAAACTGATAATATTCAGCAAATTATTTTTGCATTAAAAAAAAATTTTTAATTAATTTTAATTTCTGAAGAGATCATTTTATTAATAATAATAATAATAATAATTAGTTCAAGATTATTCAAGATTAGTTCAAGACCTTATCAATATTGATAGCAATGAATTTAGTCAGGTTCGCCACAGTAAAGGGAAAACAGGGTTGATATAGGTCAAGGAAGACTGAAAATTCAGGGAAAGGTCAGGGAAAGTTATATTAGTTAGAGAAATCAGGAAAAAGTCAGAGATTTTTACTAAAAGTACTCGAAAAAATTTTTAGAGTCCATAAGAAAATTCTGAATACATTTAATTAATTTACTAAAAAAATAGACTTATAAAAAAATTTTAGTTCTTAAAAGTTGATAAAATTCTTTATAAGAATTAATTTTTGAAAAACAATCAATTATTTAAAAAATTATTTATTTTTCTATTCAAATAATTGAATCCTCGTGGAATTTTCTAGTAAAAATAGAATAATTGAAGTTGTTTAAAGTTTTTATCTTTTTCAATATAGATTTAATTTAAGAATTTTCTAATAATCGAAATTTTGTAAAATTGAGTTATAAATAAATGGAAAGGATTTAAAAATTCTCAAAGAATTTTTTCAATAATTATGAAAAATAATTTTTGATCATAATAAAAAAGGAATTTATAAATAAAGAAGAATTTCATTTATAAGTTCTAGAGAATAATAAATGATTTGAAATGTTGAAAATAATTTTGAAATTGAAGTGACGGTAACAATATTAAAAAAGATTCAAATTCAAAATTTATAAAAATCTTTATTTCTATGGAAAAATAATAACAATTAAATATTTATTTAAAAATGAAGTTATTGATGTTTTCGTAAATTTTTATAATTAAATAAAATCGCAAATAAATGTCAAAGAACATTTTTTTTAATATCTACTAATTTTTAGAGTAAATCAGAATTTTCTTTCGGCTCAGGGGAAAAAATAAAAAATTGTTCTTGAAATCATTGAAAAGTTAGAAGAAGCAAACTAAAATTTCCGTGGCAACCCTGAAAAAGTCAGAGAAGAAAATCAAATATTTTGTGGCAAACCTGTGAGTGGAATTTAATTAATTTTTATCGCACAATGGGAAATATAAAAATAAAAAATATAACTCGTGAAATAAAAACGAATCACTGTGGGGTCAAGTAGAATTTTTTCTCTCGCAAATATTACTTTTCTTATACACATTCAGGCATAATAAAAGTTTAAGCAAAAAAAAATATTTCAAGGGAATAGATCAGAATATAATGTCGTGAAATCGGATATCAAAACTAAATACATTTCAAGGTTTCAAAGTGAATGGATAATAATAATACTTTATCTCTAATCAGGAAATGCTACTGTTTAATAAATTATTATTTTTATTATAATTATACAAAAAAAAACCGAAGCTATTACTGATGAAACTTGCAAACTTTTAAATTGCAATTAACAAGATTGAAAATAATAACAAGTAAACCAAAGTTTGCACAATGAAAATAATTAAGGACAAAATAAAATTTCTCCAAAGAAGTAAAGAAAATTCTATGAGGAAACTTAATGAAAATAGATGAATTCACTTTATTCGAGAGTTGCATTTCTCAAAGTTGGTTTATAATTGTTTCAAGATTGTTTTTAGACTTCATTAAAATTGTATTCTTGGTTTATATTGCTGCATAGTGTGTTCATAATACAGATGAGATTTATAGTCAGGGGTTTAATATTAATTACTTAATTTTTAAATTATTAATTTTAAATTTTAAATTAAAAATTAAAAATTTATATTAATATTAACAATTTATTAAATTAATTTCCTCTTCATTTTTTTAAAATACGGAAAAATTTGTCGTAATGGAATTTAAATTGATATAAAAACCACTATTGAAGGAACAAAAAAATATTTGGTATGAAAGTTTTGTTTTTCATTTTTTTTCGACGGAAAAATCAACATTTCTCGACAGTACAGAATCACTGGGTGGAAAATATTTAATAAAAACATAGGCGAAAATGTTTTTTAATTAAAAAATGTTTAATTTAGAATTCTTTATTGATAAATAAAAAAAATGAATAAATATAAAAAGTTTGCTTTTAAAGTTTAATTTCGAATTTTTTATTAAGGTTGAATAATATTTTCACTTTAGAATTATTTAATTGAGGTATTTTAGGAAATTTTGAACGTTCGAATGAACGCTATTTTTATATTATGACAATTTTTTAAATCTTTTTTTAATTCGTTTATTATCTATTTTACAGTTTCTTCAGGATTAATTGATTAAATTATTTAAAGGTTTTTTTTAGCAAAAAAAAGAAAATTAAAAAAATAAAAGTATCGTTCATTTGCACGTTCGACATTTTATAGCAACGTATTGAGAATAAAAATTTTATTTAATATGGAAAATTAAAAATTTCTTTCATTACAAATTCTCGACAGCTATAGAGGTAGAGTGTGCGTTAAAATAAACAATAAAAATAAGTCACGCTCTGCTCTTTTATCGAAGGGTTTCATTAATAAAAATAATAATAAAAAGAAAGAAAATAAAAGAGAAATAGGAAAAAGTAGAAAAAAAGATTAAACATTGTTTAAGAGTATCGCCACTGTTACGAGGTAAAAACGTATAAAAAAAAAGAAAGTAGTGATACAGCGAGGAGAAAATAAAATAATTGATTGGCAGTATAGGGGTAGCGCCAGGATTCACCTTGAGCAAGGTCTTTTTTCTAAAGCCGACTCTTGCCGACAACAAGGACAAACGGGGTCTTGCCCTAGACGGGCAACTTAAACACGAAGACACCAATCTCGCCTCTAGCACCATGTGAGTGCTCCAACATTAGGCACAAATTGTTGGGTTCTAAGAGTGGAAATTGGAAACGGGTCGAGCGCTCTTCGCAATAGGTTTAGCACGCTATCCCGTCGGATTATTGCCACAAGAAATGTGGATTTCAACGAACACTAAAGCTGTCCGACGAAAAGTCGATACCAGAAATTCCTCTTGCCAACATTTCTTTATAAAAGAATTCAAAAAGTAAAATTGTTCCGAGTACTTTTTATTTTTAGTTATCATCAATTTTTGGCTAAAAAAAAGAAAGAATTTAGTTTTTGTGCTCTTTTAAATTATTTCGTTTTAATATTTCTTTTTTAATATTTTAATATTTAAAATTTTTGATATTTTAATATTTCATTTTTTTTGTTAATTTTTATTTATTCTTTTGCATTTTTTATTTTATTAAAGTTTGAAAAAAATTGATTTAAATTATTCAAATGTATTAATTATCTCTCGCAATTATCATGTCTTCGGAGACGTTTATTAATTGATTGTCAATTGAAAGCGAATTCTATTTCAATAATGAACTTTCAGTATGTGGAAACAATTTTTTTTCGTTTATTTTGAAGGAGATTTTTTATAGTAATAAATTTTAGAGTACATTTTTTTTAAAGAATAAATAAAGAAACTAAATATAAAAGGTACATAAAAATTTAAAAAAGTAAATATAAAATTTTAAAAATATAGTAAATTTAAAAAATTAAAGAAGTAAACAAAAAAATAATAATTCCACTTTCACTATTTTTGTATTCTTTTTTACTTTATATTTTATTGTTCACATTTGCTTGATTTTTCATTATTTATATTTCATTTCTTAAATTAATATAACTTTATACTTTATTTACTTTTTTAAAAAAATAGTAAACATAAGAAATAAAAATTCGAGTAAATATTTTTAAAAATTAAGGAAAAAATTCTAGGCAAAATTCTAATTAACTTCATAAATAACGAAATTCTTTTCCGAAATCCAATTATTTTCAAAAATTTATTCATGTTCTTGTCAAAATTTAAATTATTTTCAAAGATTTTTCTCAATTCAACGATTTTCAAGATATTTACTATTTTAAAAAAAATTCATTTCACGAATTCAATTATTTAAAAATTAAAATAGATTTTATTAATTAATAAATAAATAGAAAATTGAAAATAAACAGTAAAGAAAATAAAATTTTTAAAACAATTGTAATTGAATTCTTCAACAAATGCAATTATTCTTTAACAATTTAATTAATTAAAAAGTTGATAACATTCTTTATCAAAATTCGATTTTGAGAAACTTTCAATTATTAAATAAATTATTCATTTTTGTATTCAGATAATAGATAAAATAATAAATAATAAATAAATATAAATAATAATATTATAAAAATTAATATTAAAAATTTAAACAATAAAAATTGATTTAAAAATGAATTTATTCAAAGTTTTTATTTTCTAATATAATTATATTTCATTGAAAAATATCCGAATACTGAAAATTTCGTAAAATTAAATTATTAACAAGTGAATTTAAAACTTCTCAAAGGATTTTGTAAAAAAAATTTGATAATTGATTTAAAAGAATAATTTTAGTTAAAAATTAAAAAAAATAATAATTGAATTATTTTTTAAGTGTAAAAATTAAGAATAGCAAATATAAAAATGAAAAATAGCAGTAAATGTAAGAAATAAAAGAAGTACACGAAAAATAGAAGATAATTTTACTTTCACTATTTTTTATTCTTACTTTATTTTCTATTTTTTACATTTACTTGATTTTGTTATTTATATTCAATTTTTTATATTACTGTCACTTTTATTCTTTATTTACCTTCTTAATAATACAGCAAACATAAAAAACAAAAATCAAGTAAATATTAGAATTAAAAAATATTTTTAAATTTACTCTTTTGATTTTTTATTCCGACTTTATTTTTTAATACTTATGTTTACTCGATTTTTTATTATTTACATTGAATTAACAAGCAATCGAGTAATGATAAAAAATAAAATAAATACAAGAATAAAAATAGTAAAATTAAGAAATAAACGAAGTCAATGGAAAAAAATTTATTTTTACTTAATTTTGTTTTTTAATATTTATAATTAGTAAACAATCAAGAAAAGTTAGAAAATAAAGTATAAATAAAAAAGTAAACAAATTAATAAGTGAAAAAATAAAGTAAATTTAAAAAAAAGTTAAATAAAGTAAAAAATACAGAAAAAATAAAAAATGCAGCAAAAAATAAAAATAGCAAAATAAAGAAATAAGGCAAATATAAAAAAGTTGAACAGAAGAAAGAAATAATAAATTTAGTAGAGACCTCAGGAAACTTGTGAGAAAAAGTAAGAGTTTTTCACGAAAAAGGTAAAAAAGCACATATAAAAAGTTTGAGAAAGCATAAATAAAATAAACTTAAGAGAAAAGAACTTTTGAAAGGATTTGTTAAAGAAATTTCAATTTTATTGAGAATTCCAATATAGAGAAACGAGATCTTTATTGGGCAATTGAATGAAATGTTTATATGAATTGGAAAGTTCATCGATCCTTTTCCAGTATCCGCTCTAAATAAATGAAAAGAAAAGTAACAATGTAAACATTGGTGGTTGGAATGTTTTTTGTGGTTTTTGTAATTTTTTTTTTTTTATTTTTTTTTTTTTTGGAGTCTTTAACAAACGGTGGTTTGTAAATATATTTAGATATATGGAACTCGGTCGGTGATGGTTTTTCCCTCATACCTACTATAACCCCCCCACCACCCTCAGCCCTTTTTGTCGACATTTTCTATTTGCTCTTCACTTGTCCATTCGCGAATTTCCTACGTTATGTATATATATATTATACTATTATCACCTTTTGTTTTACTCGCGTCTGTCTCCTCTCCTCTCTTTCTCTGTCTCTGTCTTTCTACGATAAGATGCACAATGTATATTACAGCACTGAAGACATATTCGCCAAACCCAGAAGTATTTTCCGTAGTTATCAGTGTGTAGCTAACAATGTTTACCTTTTGTATTCTCCATTCTAGATAATATCGCGTGTGTATTGTCTCTTCACTGATATTATTTTTTTTTTCTCTTACTTAAAACAAACTTTTACTATTATAACATGAAAGGAAAAAAGAATTCAATTTACTAATGGAAAAAGTTTTCTCGAATAAGAAGTCAATTTTTTTTTTGCTGAAAGTATATAGTTGTGAATTTATTTGAAGAATAGTTTTTGAAGAAATAGATACTGGAGAATAATGTTTGTAAATATTTTTGTTTAAAAGTTAGAGAAAATTTTGTTAATTTAACAAAATTAACGTTGTTAACTTTGTCGAAGTTCACAACGTTTATCGTCGACAAATTAGGTGAAAAGTTTGATTATTTTTACTGCGATTTGAAATATCGATTTATTTAGTAAAGGAATAAATATTAAATTCTAAGAGTGAATTATAAAAAAGTAACTCTCTAAATTTAATTATAAATATTTAGACTTACAAATATTGACGAATACCGTGAGATTTAATATGGAGACGCTAATGTCCACCTGCGAACGCCGAGGTCACCGCTAGATGGCAATTATTTCTTGGAATTTCTCTTGCCACCTGGTGGTGACCTTGGGGTTCTCAGGTGGAGAAATTAATCACCATTTCATCGAAAAATTTCTTTCAATTTCTTTCAATAAAAAAAATGTTACACTGTAAGAATAATTAATTTTGTTTATATAAACTAGGAACAAATTTTCTTATTTCCTACTAAAATAATATAAAATCATTTATATTATAAAAACTTGAATAAAAAAATACTAAAATATTATTTGAACTTTTACGAATATTAAAATATTTTTTCACTACACTTTTGACCAATTTTTTATTTCTAAATTTAATTATTTGTGAAAGAACAATTTTATTATTTTCGGTGGAAAAAGTATTTTTTTCTCGTTACAATTATTGATAATAAACATTGTGAACTTCACCCACCGGTATAAACTATAAATAGAAAATAATTTGTAAATAGTAAATTGTAAATTATATTTTTTTATCTTTAGTAAGGTAATTAGTAAATAAGTACTTTTATTTAAATATTTTTTATTACTCTAAACTTTGTGTTGAAATAATTGATCTTTCATTACTTTAATCGTGTTTCTTTTATTCTTTTATCATTGGTACTTCTTTCTTCTTTTCTTATCTTTTAATTTAAGTTTTGGATACAGTTTTAATTAGGATTTGTGTTGGAGAAAAAATGAGCGGATTTAGACAATCAGAGAACTTTTGTTTTCCTTTTTTTTTGTTTTCTCTTCTTCATCTTCTTCTTTTTTTCTCTATCAACGTCTCAGAGAGTTAACGAATGTCGTTGATCCAAAAAGTTTTATCGAAGTGAAAAGCAATAAAATGGAAGTTGGTAATAATTTTCTTAGCTCTCATTGCTCGAAAATAAAATCCCCCTACGATTTATTTCTCTGGGGTGAAACCTTACTATTTAAATAATCATTCGGCAAAAGCCGATATTTATTATTCCGAATCGCATTTCTTATCCTAATGAAAGTAACTTTATATCACCAGAAAAATCTCATTTGGGAAAATATCGTTGATTAAACGGGGAAAATGTTTTTTCGCTGAAAATATTATTTTCCTTTTTTTAATATCGAAATACAATATTGCAGTTTCTATATTTAGTGAGAAAATGTAAAAATTTTATATATTTTTAATGAAAGATATTAAAAGAGACGAGTTGTGGATTATTTATACATAAATTATAGGATTTGATGAATTAATGTGCGGTGTTGAGGAAAAAAAACTTGGTCATCGAATGATTTTTTATTAATCAGTTGAGAATGATTAGTGAAGGTGGTAATAATTTAAGGGAAAGAGATTTTTAAAAATTATATGCTTTTAATAAATATTTAACAATAAGAATTTGAAAATAAATGTTAATGAAAAGCTTCGAAAAATTATATTAAAAAATTTGAATATTTCTTGATAATAAGTTATTATTAATTATTTTTCAATGTAATTTTGGAAATTCAATTATTTTATATATTTTTAATGTCAGTTTCATATTTCAGACTTTCCAATTAAATTATGAAGAAATAATTTTGCTTTTTATTTTTAAAGTAAATTCTTTTAAAAACTTGTGTATTTCTTTAAAAAATGATTAATTTTCCGAAAATTATTTTATTAAATTTAATTAATTTTAAAAAAATACAATATTTTTCAAATGAAAATTAAAAAATTAATAAAAATTACCTTCAAAAAATTGTATTAGAATATTTTTTGAAAAATTAATTTTTACAATTTTTATCAATATGTTTTTTAAACTTCAACATTTTTCGTCATTTTTCACAAAAAATTCTCAAAACATTAATTATCTTTTTAATTTCTTTAAAAATTCTTTTTTAAATTTCAATTATTTTTATAAAAGTGTATAAAAATTTTAGAAAAACTATTCTTACAATTTTAATTGTTTTCAATTACAATTTTCTTCCAAAATTTAATTATTTTTTCAACGTTTTTGAAAGTTTTAATTATTTTTAAAATTCTTTACTATAAATTTTAATTATTTGAAAATTTTCAATTTCATTACATAATTATAATATTATACAATTATGTAAGAGAAATTTAATTACAATATTATAAGTGGAAAATCTATTATGGTTTTAGAAATTATTTTAAAATGTTTCTAAAAAAACTGATTTTAAAAATTTTTTATCAAAATTTTAAAAGAATTAATTATTTTTAACATCTTTGGTTATAGTAATTTTTCAAGAATTCTCCATAAACTTTTTTTTAATTCTTATTGAGTTACAGTTACAATATTTTTAATAATTGAATTTTTTTGTTTAAGTAATTAAATTTTCAAAGAATTTTCAGAAAAATTGGTATTAAAAGTAATTTATTTAGAAAAGAAGTTTATTTAAAATAATTTTAGAAGATACTATTTAATTTTTGAAGGTTTACAATTTTTTTTGGGTTACAATAATTTTTGGAAAATTGAATTTCTTGTGTAAATAATTGAATTCCTGAAGAACTTTCGGAAAATTACTAAAAATAATTTATTTAGAGAATAAATTTATTTTAAAATAATTCTAAAAGGTTATTTTAAATTTTTATAGAGAAGAAGTTTGTTGAAAATAATACCAGAACTTTTGTTTTTAAATAATTGTCTTAGTCTTAAAGAACTTTCGCAAAAATGATTAAAAATTGAAAAGTTTTAGAAAAATATTGAAAAGATTTAGGGAAAAAATTTACTAAAAATAATTTTTGTAAATAATGTAAAATTTTGAACGAATTACAGTTTGAGAATTACTACTACAAGTGTCAATAATATAATGGAAAGTAACTTTTTTTTTTTAAATCGTATTTTGACTTTGATGTTTGTCAGGGAGGGTTGCCCAGTTGGTCCAGGATTCACGCTGAGCAAAGTGTTTTCCCTGAGACCTCTTCTTGCCAACAACAAAAACAAATTTGGGCTTGCCCTCGACGGCCAGCTCAAGCACGAAGACACCAATTTGGCGTCCAGCACGCTGTAAGATTGATCATTCGATTCAAATCTTTATCAGTTAAATTTAAAATTTATCTCAAATATAATCTAAATGCCAGAATTCAATCTGAATTTCTAGTTCTCTCAGCTTCCGTTTCATGGGATGTATTATTCTACATTTGTAAGGGGAAGAAAATTCTGCATCAACAATTTTGTGTCATTCAAGTATTTTTCAAAATTGAAAATTAAATTAAGTTCAAAAACTTAAATTACTTAATTATTGAATTAAATTAAATTAAAATTAATTATTAAATTAAAGTAAAATTTGAATTAATAAAATTAACTATTTTTTCAATTTTAACTCGAACATCCAGTGAAATATTTAATAATGAATAAGTGAATAAATTTTTGTCTAAAATTCGATAAAGCCTTCTATGTTTAAATTTAAATTCGTTCTAAATTTGAATTTTTAAAAATTATATTTGGTTTTCGTTTTTAAATATTCACTGCACTGAAAAGATAATTAATCAAATCAACTGAATAGTATCAAATAATTATTTACTTGGACCAAGAAATTAAAAATAAACAAACTTTTTCAATATTCTGACCCAAGATGAAATATTAATTGACATAAAAATAGAGCATAGAGATTTATCTGCCTTATTCGTGAAAACAATTTTCGAAAATATTAATCTAAACGAGCGTTTGCATATTAGAATGATTGAAATGATTATGTAAAGTCGTTGGGGTTGTAAAATGCATGGAATACATTTTACCACTCTCTTTATAAAGCTTTAAATATTATATCTGTTGGTTTTCATGGGTATTCTTACTTCTTAGTTTTCTTATATATATATACTTATATTAGCATATCAAAAATTCCTATCCAAATCTCTATTTTGCATTTCACCCCAATTTGTACGGCAGAGATATTATATATAAAGCAATTCATTTCTTTTGAAAGAAAAAAAAATGTATTCTATTTTTAAATTCTATGTAAATCGACACATAATTTGAAATCATTTTAATATTAAAATAAACAATTTGCTCTCAATAATACAAAAATGGAAGATGCATGATATAACCTTCGAATGTAGAATAGTAGGAATAGAATATTCAAGTAGGGTTACGGTTAAAAATTTATTTATAAATGTACCGGAATACGAAATAAGTGACTTGGGAAAATTTTAACAGTTTACTGAAAAAGCATTACTCCATTTCAGAAAGGAAAATAATTTTCAACAATTTTGTTTAATTAACGTCAATTCATTAATTCGTATAAATTTGGTCAAATTTAGTTCTTTACTTAAAATATGTACTAAATCAATTTTAAAATATTATTTACTTCAAATATTGTTTGTTTGAAAAAAAAATTAAATTCAAAAATACATTCCTTGGTTTCAATTTAGAAATAGGTTTAAAACAAAAAGTCCACATTTATTTCTATTTTAGAATTATGATACAAAAGAGAATTAAAAATGTATTTTGATTTTGATTTCGTAAAGGAAATTTTACTGCATGCAGTAATAAAATTTTTTTGTGGAAATAAATAGTTAATTACAAAGATGATTTAAAATAAACATATTCTTTCAAATAAATCATTTTCTCAGTGTACAAGTCGTTAGAGTTGTGAAAAAAATAATAAAAAGTAATGCAGAAGTCACAATAATAAATTGAAATGGAAAAAAATATATTCAGGGCAATTTTTTTTATTTATTTATTTATTTTTTTTTTTAGAAGAAAATGTTAGGAGAATAGAGACAATTTTCAGAATCGTAACCCTGACGAATACTCCATAAAATTATCATAATCAGTTAAATGTGCCATGATACACAAATTGAAAAATTATTTACTTATTCTGGATTCTTCATCTCATTAGCTCTCTCGCTTAATGCAAATTTTTTTCATGTTTTCAAATTTACCTTCTCCTATAAAACCGAGTGAATGTTTAATTTCGCATAATATTAAGATTTACAAAATGGCTTTAGTATATGCATAGGTTCATTTTCCCCACGTGTCTGTGGCAGACAATTATAAATGTTTCTTTTATTCACATTTTCACCGAATTGCTGGAAAATATTTGTAATATTACATGATTTATTCGCAAAAAGTTTCAAAAAAGCAAATTTCGTTTAACATTAAGATTCATTTAATATTATAAAATTTATTTGACGTGAAATTTAATTAGCATAATACCCATTTGACATATGAATCACTTGACGTAACTTTCATTTAACATAACAATCACTCAGCGAAAATTTTAGTTTACGTAAATTTTCTTTTGACACAATATTCAGTGACAAAATTTGACGCAAAGCTTAACGTTTATTTAACATAGATCATTTAACATAATGTTAAATTAACTTCAAATTAATTTGACGAAGAATTCTTTGGACATAAGAATCACTAGAGATAATTTTTATTTGGCCTAACTATCATTTAAAAAAAAACTTCAATTCACGTAAATTTAATTTGACACAGAATTCATTGGACAAAAATTCGTTGAACAAAAATTATATTTGACATAAAAAATACGTGATGTGAATTATATTTTAACATGGAATTCATTTTACAGTAAATTCATTTTACTTAAAATTCATTAGACCTAAAATTGATTTGACATTGAATTCTTTTGACATAAAAGTCATTTAACATAGTTCTTATTTCATGAAAAATTCACTTGACATAAATTTTATTTGTCTTAAAAATTACTTGACATAAATATTATTTGACATAACTCTCATTTGGCAATTAAATTCACTTAACAGAAATTTTATTTGTCAAAAATTTCAATTAAAAAATAATTAATTTGACATAACTCTAACTTGACAATTAAATTCACTTGACAGAAATTTTCTATGCAATAAAAATTACTTGACATAAATATTTATTTGAAATATTATTTAAAATGTCAAATGAATTTAATGTTCAATTTAATGTTAAATGAATTTTATGTTAAATACAATGTTAAATGAATTTTACAGCAATTGAAATTTCTGTCAAAAGAATTTTATGTTAAATTCAATGTCAAATGTATTTTATTCGCAATTGATATTTATGTTAAATGAATTTCCAATTTCATGTTAAATGAAATTTATGTTAAATCATTTTCTGTGAAATAAAATAAATACTATTCAAATAATATTTACATAACTTTGTTAATTAACAAAATATTGTAAACATGTTTATTGCTTATCAGAAGATAGTTTTATTTCTTGAGTTGAAGGCAAAAAAAAACAAAACTTGTTTATCATTAACCGATCATTCAAACAATTTTCACTAATTGCGTATATCTTATAAATAAATAATTATTTTCTCCCAAAAATAAGTGTATCTTATAAATAAAAAATTAGTTTGTCCCAAAAAGTTGCTTTTCTCTGAAACTTTTAAAGAATAATTAATAATATTATTAGCAACTTTCTCAGTAATTTTCGATGAGAGTGCTCCAAAAAAAACATTTAATTATCAGCTAGACTCGCATCTATACTTTATTTTTATTAGTCTTAAATAAAATCACTGACACGTAATGCTGACATTATCAAATGAATTTGCTATTCAACAAATAAAATATGATTTGCACCTATGAATAAAATAGGAAGATTGCATGTCTGAAAAAGAGCACAGACATTAATGTAGTGCGGAGGGTTTTTAAATTCACCTCGTGATATTCAACAAAAAATTTAAGCGCATTTAAAGTGTAATGCCAGTAAAGCAGAGATGAAGGAATCGGAAATCCACATTTTGCATCTACTCTCATTTAAGGATCTGAATTATATAAAGATTCCAGTGAAAAGTTTCATTTACAGAAAATTCACTTTAATCTTTTTCCGTGAAATTACAAAAATTTTCCTTCTTTTTCTTGAATCAGAATTAACCGCACTTTTCATTATTTATTATTTTTCTAAAGTTAGATTTAAAGGAAAAAAGACATTTTTTTATTTTTAAAATAGTGAAAAAGAAATGAATAAAAAATAAAAATATAACTATGTAAAAAGTTATAATGCAATAAAATGAGAAGAAAAAAAAATTGAAAAACTTTTCACGTAAATCTTTCAGATTTCTATTTACATATCTCATATTTAACTTATTCATCTGTCATGAATGGTATAGACTACTTGAAAAATATTGAAAGCTCTTTCTCTCTCTCTCTCTTTCTCTCTTAAAGTCAATCGATTGAAACTTCTTTTTTTTACACAAATTACATTCTTCATTATTTGTCATTCCCGCATGAAAATTTAGTAAGCAAGAAAAAAATGTTTGGCTTTGCATTTTGTCATTTTAAATTTAAATTGAAACACAAAAAAAACTTGATTTACAATCACGTGGATTTAATTGGGAATTTTATTTATATTTATAGATCTGCAGAATGAAATTGTGACGCGCTCTAAAGAAAGGATTTGTTTCAAATTTCAATTAACCGATTGTGTCTATTATCGAATGAAAATATTTACTTCAATCAAATTTTTTTTATTTAAGTCAATTATTGTAATTAAACAAATACTTTCAGCTTATTTGAAGTCAAATACAATTTAATTGATTTGAATTAAAAATTATTTATTTAAGTAAATATTTAGTATTCAAATTATTTATTTAATAGTTATTCGAACTTAAATTTGAGACAATTAAATCGAATACATTTTTTTGTGTATCTAAGGGAAAAATTACGTATTTATA
This sequence comes from Leptopilina myrica (nomen nudum), assembly GCA_032872475.1. Taxonomy (NCBI): domain Eukaryota; kingdom Metazoa; phylum Arthropoda; class Insecta; order Hymenoptera; family Figitidae; genus Leptopilina; species Leptopilina myrica (nomen nudum). The sequence goes on from CM065458.1 coordinate 6,360,648, forward strand.
ATTCTATTTTTTTTTAATACTGGGAAGTAAAAAATTTTTTTCACTTTTTTGGATTTAGGAAATAGTAAAGAAGTAAAATTAAAAACGTTTATGATCAACAATTAAATTAAACTTATATTTTTCTCAATGAAAGTAATAAACTTTTTTCCGTTTCACGTATGTTTTTTTCTACACTTTTCAGGATCATGCGGTTAATCCCCTTTTTTCCTCTTTTTCACTTTTTTCTTCTCTTAAATTAATAAAATCTCTTAAAACCACATAAAATTATTCATATTCTCTACTATTTAAGTTTTTAAGTACCTGGGAGAAAAAGATTTTTATTTTTTGTAAAAACTTTGGGGAAAATTTTAGTTTTACGAAACTTAATATTTGTTTTTTGTACAAAATTTTATATTATTATTTTCTCTGAGTTTTTTAATTCGTAAACTTTTTTTATACCAGGGTATAATAAATATAAGATAACTTTTATTAATGATGAAGTGAAACTCAAACTTTTTAGAATTTATGTTGGCAACTTGTACTGTTTTTTGAATAAATTTAAATAAAATAAATAAATTTAAATAAAATAAATAAACCTTTATGTTTTATAAATTTTTATTTAAATTTACTTTGAATATTAAAAGAATTTACAATAAAACTAACGATTTTTATTTACAGAGTAAATTCTTCTAATTTTGTTTCACAAATAGTAAAAGTTATTCTGAAAATAACAATTTAGAATTTCTAATTTTACTGTTCCTGAAAGAGATTTTATTAAATTCTCCCGAAATTTACTAATAAAGAAATTAGAAAGTTAAATTATAATTTTATAAAGCAAAAGTAGAACTGCAAAAAAAAAATTTTATTCAATATTTTTAAAAGTTGCATAATTTGAAAGATAATAAAAACATCGATAATTAATGACAGGATGTATAATTTAAAAAAGTCAGAATTAACGAAGTTAAAATTAAAAAAGTTAAAATTAAAAAAAAGTAAAATAAACTTTAATGTAAACTGTATACCTGTAGATCAATAATTTTCACTTAATTAAAAAATCCCCCTTTTTAAACTGAATCTCCTTTTTAAAAATTAAAATTCCCATTTTTTATTCAACTTTAATGAAAAAACCACTGTGACCTCTGTTTCTAGATTAAAAATTGTGCATCATGAAATAACATGGTTATTCATAAATGAAAATTATTTTATATAAAAATGATCGAAATTATCAAAAATTTGTTGAGAAAAATATTGTTTCCTCTAAATTGTTGATAATAAATGTTGTAAATTCCACAAAATTCTATAATCAACGATTCAAAAGAATCAAGTACTCAAATTTTTATAAATTAAAAAAAAATGCTTTACGTACAATTTTTTTTGATCAATAACATTTTAAAAAAGAAAGTAAGGGGAAAATTCTATTGTTTTCGTCGAGAACAAATATTTTTTTAAATTTGAAAAGAAAGTAGACTTTTTATTTGTCTCAAATAAATTTTGTTTGATTAAAGTAAACATTTTATTTGTATCGAAAAAAAATTTTAATTAAAAATAAAAATAAATAAATATTCGAGTTGTTCTTGAAATTTGAATTGGCTAAAAGTAACTAAGATAGTAAAAAATCTGGTTTAAATAAAATTTTTTTAGATAAAATTAAAAGTACCTATTAAATTAGTAAAAATTGAACTAAAAATATTAATTTCTATTTAAATTTAGAGAGTATAATTTTGTTTAAAAAAATACAGAGAAGATATTCAGATATATATCTTGCATAATATATTTTTCTCGATAATTCAATAAATCAAAAGTTTATTGACTTTTGTTTATTTCCAATATAGAAAAATATATTATATACCTAATAATAAATGTGATTTATTTTTCTCGCAATTCCGTGAAATCTGGTGATTATTGTCTACTTGATATAAAACTTTCAACAATCAATTTACTTTTATGAAATACACACGCACACAACAGCCCTTTTCAGACATTCATACGAAATAAATTTTTCCACACCCTGTTCATAAATTTTTAAAAGGGTCAACCATATACGTAATATTGCTGTAGGTTTCACCTCATTTATTTCGGTTTTATTTTTATATTTTTTGACGTCCTTTTTTTTTTTAATAAATATATATTTATTTATTTATTTATTTTCCTCGGAGGAAAATAAAGGAAACACAAAAATGTTTCATTGTTGTGTTGAAAAAAGATCGTTGAAGCGATCATTCTAATATTAAAGCTGAAAGCATGGGAAGCAATATGTACCATATACGTGACCGTGTCCATAATCTCCATCTCTTTTCATATGCATGATACTCTTTTAGTCTTGTATCTGTTTAGCTACCAGAACTTTGCATGATTCTCATATTGCATTGCTTCCGCTGTTTTTTTTTCTTTTTTCTTTTTCTTTTTGCTCTAAAGTTTTTCAGAATTATAACGGATTCATTAGGATAATGTACTACACTCGAGACATTATCTTAATAGAGTATAAAAAATCGAATCGAAAATGTAATTTAAAAATAAGTAGGTTAGAGTAAAATTTTTTTCCCTGTGAGTTGAATTTTATTCTGGAAAATTGAACTTTCGTTTCTATTTTTACTTTTTCTTGGTTTCAGATAATGAGAATTTTTTTCATACTGGAAAAAATTTATTCAATTCCAATAAATTTTATTATTATCAATTTAAATATTGACTTCAATAAAATAGTATTTATTTACATAAAAAATTAAACTCGAAGCAATAATTTCCGTATTTGAAGAAAAAATATTTTTCTAGTAAAAATTTAGCCTTTAAATAATTTTAAATGTTTTTCTCTATCGGAAACTTGAGAGAGAATATTTTTTAAGCAAAAAATATTAATTTTTGGACTAAAAAAAATTTCTAGTGTTTCTTTTTTGGAAACTCGGAGGAAAATATTTTTTAAACAAAAAATATTAACTTTTTTGTCTTCAATTTTCCATTGTTTCTTCATCAGAACGTTAAATAAAAAAAATGAAGAAAAGGCAAATATTTTTTTCTAAACAGACAAAAATTAGTAAACGAAAAATATTTTTTTTTTGTAAATAGAAACAGTAAACGAAAAATACTTTTTTTTCTAAACAGAAACAGTTAGTAAACGAAAATTTGTTTTTCTGAACAAAAAAATAATTAGTGAACGAGAACTAATTTTTTTAACTATATAATTTACTATAGAATAAAATAAATTCGAATGTTCTATTTTCCACTTTGAAATTTGATGAAAAAAAATATTAATTGACAGAAATTATTGAACAAAAACGATTGTTTCCCGTGAGATAAATGAGACAATTGATTGGAATCGTTGCTTTTGCTTTTGTTTTTGCACCCATTTATGAAGCATTTAACAATTATATTGCCAATGCTGACTTTTGTAGTTTGCAATAAAAGTGTGACATTTCACTTTTTACTCTTTCTTTCTTTTTTTTCAATTTTTTTTTTTTTTTTTTATTGAAAAGTGTGAGTGTAATAATCATTTCATGTTGAATGCGCTTTTATGGGGAATTGTGTGGCTTCCATTATATTTGTAGTTATAGAAGTGTTTGCTTTTGTGTGAATAGTCGACATGATAAATTACTCACATCGATGTTTTCTAACAGTTTGACAGATTCGTCGCAACGCGAGAACCTTGGAATTATCGTTCAATATAAAGTCAAAGTGAAACTTTGTCTTGGAGCATTAGGAGGGTAAGTGTAGTTCACTTTTTTCCCTCTTGTTTTTTTTTCTCATTCGCCGATTGTAATCTGTAAATAAAAAAAAAATTGAAATTAATATTAGAGAAAAATTGAAATTGATAAATCTTGTGTTATTCATGATTGGAATGGAGAAGGTAGTAAAAATTTTGAGATAAAATTTATAATCGTTTTGTAAGATAGTATTCTGTTTTTTAAAATTATTATTATTAATAATTAGAATTAAAAATTTTTTCGTTTAAAATAAAAGAATCTAAAGTTTAATTGATTTACCTTTTTTTATTATTTATTGGAATTAATTTTTCTTAATTTTTATAATAATAAAATATTTGTTTCCTTCACTGTTTGTCATGTTGAAATGAGAACACTCTCCTCGCTGGTTTGAATTACATTGATTTAATTTGAAATTGTCTCAGGGAGCTGGTTGCTGAATTGCCATTCACTTTAATGCATCCAAAACCGGAAGAGGAAGAGCCAGAGAGGATAGTTGTGGAACCTCCGAGTCCTGTACATAACAACAATGCAAATAATAAAGATGAGAACCTGATTCAGTTGGACGCGTAAGATAAATTTACTGTGTTATTTTTATTCTCTGCTTTTTCCCAAAGAAAATGAATTAATCTCGAAACTTTTCATGAAGTGCGTTAATTATTCATCTCTTTCGAGGCGAATTTCCCGAGAAACTTTTCCCAAGAATATTCTAAAGAATTTAGAGAAACATTTATTTTTACCGCAGATAAATATTTTACTTGTCGATTTTTTTATTTTTATTCTGGAAATTCAGTTAATTTATTCGTAAATTAATTTTAAAAATAAAAAACATTTTAAATTTAACAAAAAATAAAGACTAAAATTTTGTTTATTTTTTACAGTGAAGGGGAAGGAGACGACGATATAATATTCGAGGATTTCGCACGTCTGAGGTTGAAAGGAGAAGGCGATGCTTGACCAAACGAACAGAACGGTTGTACCTGTACGACACGATAAATTGTATTAGTTTTCTCTCTTTTTTTCCCATTAATATCAACATCTCAATATTCGAATTCAACGACTGTGGAGAAAACTGGTCTGAAAAACTCAGGGTTCGCCACAATTCAGGTAATCAGATCCATTCAGGAGAGGTTGACAATTAGAAAAAAGACTTTTAATCACAACCTTACAATTTAACAAAAAGAAAAATCCAAAGTAATATTGCATACAACATGTTATGAAGGATTCTCGAAGTAGACTTTAAATCGCTTTTTAAACATTCAGACAAAACTCTCTGTTTTTTGAACTTGAAAAATAGTACCTACGTAATATTAAAAAAAAAAAAAATTGTTCTGAAAATGGTTCTAAAGAGAACGAAAAATATCAACTCGGAGAGTGAAGAGAAAAATTTTACGGGCAATCACGAAATTAGATTTTATTTTTATTTGGGAGAAAATTTGGCTATTACTAAATTATTTAGTGAGAAGTTTGCCTCTCGGGGTTTTTTTTTTAATTAATTGAGTGAAACGATATTTTTTTTTGTACATAAAGAAGATTATTGACTAGCACGCAAGGTCTGTGTGTTTAAAAGAATTTTATTTCAGTATTCTTAATATTATTTATAATAAGTAATGTTTTACGCAACAGACCAAAAGTGGCACAAAAAAAACTTTTAAACGAATTTTTCTTTTTTACAAAAGTAACGGCACAAATTTAAATAAAATAAAAAAAAACTGAAAAATATTTTGCAGTCTCGTGAGACTATAAAACATGGCAGAGAATATATTGCCACACAAAAAAGGACGAATTTTAAAATGTATATTGTATAATGTCGAGTTAATAATTGAAAATGTAATTTTCATTTCTCGACTTGTTGTTCATCGATTGGCTCCCGGTTGTGTTTCGAATATGAAGCTTTTTAATCCCACCGGAAAATCGGGGATTTTACTCAAGCCAACTTTGTTCAAAGTACAAGTGGAAATCCTTTCACGTTCGAATCGGATTAGAGTCTAAATTTTGAAAGTGCTTGCATGCTTTGCCGTTCGAACTTATACCAGTTTACTTGTGATTCAGAACTCGAAAATCTCAAATTGGAGATCGGCCAAGTCTCAAGGCTTGAGTATATTTTTCAAAACGAACAAAAAAAAACAAAGAAAAAAGAATTGTTTTACAAATAAGAAATGAATTTTTAATAATGGCAATTTTATGAAATAAGTATATGACAACTTGTATAATGTTTCAACGATTTGTTCTCGTCTGTATAATGTAATAGTTCTACAATTTATTGTCTACGGTCACAATATGAGACACGACTGCAGATTAAAATGAAACTTGCTTAGATTTCGTTTCGTTCAAAAACACAAGAAAATTTCACAAGTCAGGGAAGAAAATGAAAATAATCAAAGTTTCGCACAATAGATGAAAATGTCTCGATAAATTTGCTATTAATCGCTCAATTAAGGGATTGCACAGTTTTTTTGATACAATAGTTTTTTTTTATTAAAGCTTTTCCAATTTATTTACAAATTTGAGAAAATTAAATATTTCGTTAATTACTTTTTCCTTTCTCACAATTTTCAGCTTTGCTTTAATTAATTTAGAAGATTTTTTATGTCCTCAAAGTTCTGAACGTGGAAAAATGAACGAAATTAATTTTTTTCTTCGTAGAATTAAAATTTTATTGCTTTAAAAAATTCTATAAAATTCTAATGAAATGGAAAAAAGTAATAATGATGATAAAATAAAATTTTAATCAACTTTCTTGTACATTTTATTGCGTCACGTATTGAAAACAAAAATAATAATAAAATGAAATTTTAATTAACTTTCTTATAAATTTTATTGCGTCACGTAATTAGAAAATACATTGTAAAGATTCTAAATGCTTAGTTTTCTGCTTTTTATGATAAACTGTAATTTTTATTTATTTTTTTCAATATTTCTACTGAAATTATTTTGAAAACTGAAGTTTTCAATTTATTGAAAATTCTCAAATAAATTGAATTATTGTCACAAAGTTTATTAAATTCTTTTAAAGGATTCAATTATTTTCAATATAGTTTTAATTGTCTCGAAAGACATTAGGAATTTTTTAAAAATTCTTCTAAAGAATTCAATTAATTTTTCTTAATAATAACAGTTTTTTAATTATATTTCAATTTACTTAAATCATATTCATTTGAAAATTAAAAAAAAATGTTTTTAAATAAATCCAAATATTCTAAAAAATTTTGATGAAATTTTCAAAAGAATTCTTGACAAGGATTTAATTTTCTTTTTACTTTTGACGGTCTGTAATTTTTTAAAAATATTTATAGTGGAAAAAAATTTCGTTCATTTTAACGATTAGAACTTGTGAACTACCTGTTTTTTTTAGAAAGGATAAAATAAATTTCTTTTACGAAATAAATTTGGAAAATGTTTTGCAGTTTGAAAGTTGTGGTCCTTTCTTTGATTGTTATTTTAAAAATTGTTTTCGAAAATTTTCCTTACGATTTTCCCTTAATGTACGCTTTGAAATGCAATTAATATTTATAAACTTCAACTTTCTTGTGAAGATAAAGTTACCTGAGTGTAAAGTTTTTAATGAAAATGCATTTCTGATTGAAACATTCAGTATATCCGATATTAACGAAATAAGAAGCTAAGTTGAGTGAACGCTTTAATGTACAAAATGTAACTAGCAAAGTGTTTTTTTAAATGTTAATTTAATAATTTTCGCTGAATGTTATATCATGCCGAGTGCTCGCACAATTAAAGTACTTTTTTTGTACATTGCTTTTTCATCGCAGTTGAAAATTAATTAATTAAAAGTTAACGCTTATTACATTTATATTTAATATATTTACATTATATTTGTATTTGTAATTTGTCTACAATTGTTTGTATTTGTAATTTGTTCATTCGTCATTATTCAATTCGTAATTTGTTCATTTGTAATTGTTTAATTCGTAATTGTTCAATGTTTTAATTTATTTACAAATTTCTAATTTGTCTTCTACACTATTTTGTAATCCGTTTACATTATTTGTAAATTTACGAACGAATTTTTGTCGAGAAAAAAACTTGATTTACAAATATTAGCAAAAAAACAGAAGAAAAGTAATTTGAATACAAATATATGCTCATCGATTTAAGTCTCGTGTAATTGGTCAATTTTTTATTACGAATACGTAAACTTGCAGTCTGATTTTTAAATTAATACTAAAGTTAACTGTATTTTTTTACGCTTAAACGATGAAAAATCAAACTCGAACGTGTCGATAAAAATAAAATGTTTCTCTTTTTCTTGAACCTGATTTTGAAATTTAATTTTCTACAATGATATAAGCTAAAATAATATTTAAACAAAAAAGAATTCAATTCAATCTTATACGAAAGTCGTGAAAGTATAGAGGATTAACTTGAGAACAGGGATAAAAAAAGTGTTTTAAAAAACCACATTGGTAAACGTCGATATGTATACGTCCAATTTGTGGTTGATTGTAAATTAAAAAAATATCATGTACTTTGGTTTATATTCCCTGGAGTTTTGAACGTTTGTATGAATTTTTTTTCTTTTCAATTGTGTTATTTATTGGTGAATAAATAAATGAATAAAACGAGAATCGATAAAGTCAAATTAAAAAGGAAGATATTAATAAATAACATTTAAATACTTTGAAAGGGACAATTTCTTATATTTTAAAATACTTATTTAGAAATTAAATTACAAAATAAATTCGGTAAATTTGCATAATTCATAATTCATAATTCAATCGTTCAAAACTTTGGGAAACAGTCGATTTATTATCAAAAAATGAATATCTACGATGGTTCTTGATTAATAGAAATTGTAGAAAAATAGAACCATTTCAAGTGTAAATGTCTATTTATCTATTTAAGCTAATTAAGAAAGAAATGTATACGCTACATTTTCATAATAATAATAATATCAGTGGCTTTTGACATAATTGCGATATCAATTTTTCGAAAGTGTTTCGTTAAAAATCGAACAAAAAATTACAAAAGAGAAAACATTTGTTAAAGCACGCATATGAGACATAGATGAATAAAAAGTAGTATTTTTTAAATCGTTTTAGTACCTATGGAGTATATTTTAGGCAGAAAAGTAAAGTACTTCTTTATCAATACAAGTAAAATGATTTTAGAGAAATTTTCAGTGAGGAAAATTTTAATATTTAATTTTCTTCGTTTATAACGAGAGTTCAAAGTTTTTCGAAATTTCTTTTCTTTGTTTGTAAATTTTTTTTAATGCAAAATTATTTAATATTCATACATAAATACAATTTAAATAAGAAAATAAACACTATAGAAATATGAACTAAAAATATTTTTTTCGAAAATAGCCGAAAATAAAAAATAAAATACAAAGCGATTACATTTCGCTGAGGAAAATAAAAATTAATCGTTCGAAACATTCCAAGGAGGATAAAATTAAAAGGGTTTTAATTACTTGTATTGTTAACAGATCTACTTTATCTACGAACTTATAGCAATGCCAAAGGAAATCTTTTGCTTTAATAGGTACGAAATGTTGTCTAGTAAATGTCCAATTTATTATTTATGTCAATAATATCAAATAGAGAAAACACAAGTCTAACAAAAAAAATGAATAAAATAAAAGTAAAAAAATAATGAGAATGTAACAATGTATGCGAGAGAAGGAAACGAATGAAAGTGTGAATTACAGTCACGCTTATTAATTGTCAATTTTCTAGATATCGAATTTTTTAAAAAACAAAATCGAAAAATGAATATAGAAAAATTTTCTTATATCTCTTTTATAATTAAAAATGAAAGAGATTCTAGATTTCTGGATTATAGGCAAATTGTCAATTCTTTCATCATTGAAGTTCTTCAATCCGAATCAAATGAAAGTATTACTTTTTAATTAGAATGAATAATTTAAATTTGCCTTTGGTCCGTAAATCCTTTTTTTCAAATAAAAAAAATTTATGTTGAGAACAAATTTTTTCTATGTTCTCAAATTGACCTTTTTTTCGATAAAGAACTATTATGACTATTTTTTTTTAAAATTCTGTATTCAATGAGACTTTGAAAAGTTTTTTTTTTGAATGAATTAAAAATCGAATTTTTCCACTTCTTCTGTACTTTATTGTAATCTTTTATAAAGATTAAAGACTGTTTGGAGAGATTTAAAAGTGTGACTGGAATCGAGTATGTTTATATTATAATATTATGATTGTGAATAATTGTTTTCTTATGAAATAAGTCGTATATAAAGTGAATAATTTTACGGAAAATAAAATAATTGACAAGAATTCAGAGACATAGTTGTTGAATTGAAGAAAAAGGAACGTTCGACAGAATTCACTGAAAATTATTTATAATCTATATATATATATATTTAGTACTCAGTGTAAATTGCATTTAAAAAAAAATACTGAGAACTATCGTTAAATAATCTTTTTTAAAACATTGAGTCCTTGTTTGTACGAAATTTTCAAAAATAAAATTACTAGATGTAATAAAAAGTGACGAGGCGTATATTAACGTGTATAAAAAAAATGAAATAGTTAACAATGAAAAAATATATATATATATAAATAATATATTATATATGTAAAAAATTGTGTATTCTCGTATTATGAATGTAGTAATAATAACTTAATAAAATATGAAAAAAGAAACTTTTTCGTTTTTTATTTAATGATTAAAATTTATTTTACTTAAATTCTATATTTTTGGGATTAAATTTGGTGTTTTTTTAAAATCAGAAATGTAATTTTTAGCTACAGCAAAAATATTTGAATGAAAAATTTTATCGTGGATGTAAAATTAAGTTTTTGAACGTAAGAAGAATATACAAAAAATTTTTCCTTTGGTGCAAGTTGCATATTTTTCTATATATTTATTATTTTTGCAAAAAAATTTATTTAAAAATACTAATACAATTTTTTGATTTCTAGAAAAGTTAGCAAGGAAGAACGCGATTACTTCTGACGATGATAACTGACTTTCGTTTTTATCATCATTTTAATGATTAGCAAAGAGCGAACATGTGCTGCTTTCTGATGGGGATAAGTCGTCAGCAAAGACTTGCTCTAGTCAAAGCTCAAAGGCACTAGGTACTGAAATTGAATCGCATAATTTTATAATCATAAGAGAAATTTGCACTTTTGATAAAATATATCAACTCCACCACATTCTCTGGAAAGAATTTTTTTTAATCACCAAACGAACGACGAAAAAAACAATTTAATTTGAACTTTTAAGAAGAGCAATATCCACAATCTACACGAATGAGAAACATTTTGGAGTTAATGATTTTCACTGGGAGTAATTAAATGTCAATCTATTTGTGATAATTATTCCGAGAGGAGAACAAGTGCTGAAGAAAAATGGATTGGAAAAGGACGTCAGTGATTCTTTGTTTATTTGGATTTTTGAAAGAATTCCGACCCTCGGAACCATTTGTAACAAGTTACTTCACAGGTTCGTGGAAAAACTTCACATCTGAACAGGTAGAAATTTACATTTCCAGTTCATTTGAATATTCTGTAATAATAATTCCGAGTAACAATTGAACAATACAATTGTTGTAGAGATATTTTTTAATTTTTTTTTAATTGTAATTTGTGTTGAAAAAAAAATGATCGTAGATTGATTTCAATCAGACGTTGAGAGTAATCATTATCAATTAGGGCACCAGTTTTTCCGATTGCTAATTGATTAATTTATAAAAAGAACTCAATTTTTTTTGCAAAATATATAAATAAAATGAGAATCGAGATAAAGCAAATTTAAATTTTAATTAATTTCTATTCTAATGAAATTTTATTCACAAAGATCTAAATTTATTGACAATAAAGTTTACAACGTTTGTAATCAACGATTAAAAGAGAAAAATAGTTTTCACTTTGAAACCAATGGCAGTTTTTTCATCAATTAATAGAAGTTGTCGACAAAAATCGACGAAACAATAATGAATAGAATTTTTTGTTTGTAAATTATCGATCAAGAAAATGTCAACGTAAAATACTTTTCAAACTTTTTTCTAAAATAAACGAAATATTTTTTGTGGTCACTTTTAAAAACTAGTAAATTCAATTAAACATTGATTTTCCAATTGTAAAAAATAATTTTTGAAACAAAATTAAATTATATTGAAAAGAAATTAAAAGATAAAAAATTAATTTTCTTTTTGTTTTTCAGGTCAATCAGGACATTTATCCTTATGGAACGTACAGCAATTTGGGATTCTTAATTTTTATATTCTTGATGACTGACTTTTTGCGATATAAACTTGTTATTATTCTATGTGGACTATCTGGAATGGCGACATTTTTAACACTATTGCTTGGGAAATCATTAATTGAAATGCAAATAGTGGAAGTTTTATATGGATTATTTATTTCGACTGAAGTCGCTTATTATACGTATATGTATGCGGCGGTGGATAAGACACATTATCAAAAAGTCACAGGATTTACGAGAGCCGCTTTTTTATTCGGCAGATTTTTGTCTGGCCTTGTAGCACAATTAACTGTATCTTATGGATTCTTGGATTACGAACAATTATTGTATTTGACAATAACTGGTATGAGCACTTTATCATTTGCTTTTATCTAAACTCTATTCTATTTTTGCTTTTTGTATAATCTACATATTATACATTCAATGAGAAATATGGTAAATTATATTTTTTTAGTTGCTCAACAATTTTTTTTAATTTAAATGAGATATTTGTTTAAATTTTACAATTTAAATTTATTACTTTACTGTTTTAAATTTTTGGTTTATTTTCATTTTGTGATATTTTTTTGACGAAAACTAAAATTTGAATTCGGGATTATGTTTTTTCGTCATTTTTTTAACGAAAATTATTTGTACACTAAAATTTGAATTTGCGTATATTTATTATTTTTGATATTTTTTTAACAAAAATTATTTTTATACTAAAATTTGAATTTGGGTTTATTTATTTTTTTTTTATATTTTTTTAACGAAAATTATGTTTACACTAAATTTATTAGTTTCAATATTTCGCTATTTTATTCACGTAGATCGTCAGTAAACTAAAATTCAAATTTGCATTTTTTTTCTAAATAAAATTAATTTTATTAGTTTAAATTTTTTGCTATTTTGTTAACGAAATTATTGGTAAACTGAATCTTAAATATGTTACAATTTACGTTTGTTTTGATATTTTATTAACGAAATTTTTTAGCAAAATAAAATTATTTATTTGAATTTATTATTTTGGTATTTTTTTATTTTTAGTGAATTAAAATAAATTTTTTGGTATTTAACTAACGAAAATTCGCAGTAAATTGAAATGAAAATTTGCCTTTTTATTTGTTTGATGTTTTATCGATGAAAGTTGTTAGTCAACTAAAATTACAAGTTTGAATATTTTTTATATTAAATTGTTAGTAGTTTTTTTAGTATTTATTTTTAGTAATTCTTGGTTTGAATAATTAGAGTAATTATTTCCTTTTTTCAGCACTGGGTCTCTCAACCGTTTGGGCTTTTCAGCTGCCGGGAGTTAAGGGCTCGATTTATTTTCATCGAGTCAATAATAATGAAGACTTAACGCTGTCTAATATTGATGTGAAATTAGAACAGGAAAGTGGATCTCAAGCGATAACGAGTAAATCGAAAAATATTTTACTAAAATTGAAAGAAGCGTACGCTTACTTATGGAAGGATTTTCTAAAGGCATTCACGAATAGTCACGTTGTTAAATGGTCCTTGTGGTGGGCCTTTGCAACTTGTGGATATGTGCAAGTTCTCAATTACGTACAGTTAGTATGGGAGACTGCTTATGAAAAAGATCAAAAGAAGAGATATAATGGTGCAGTTGAGGCTTTATATACAATAATTGGTGAGTATTTTAATACTCTATCGAGTCCTCAAATTTTAAAGATTCAAATAATGTCCTTCAAGCAATTCAAATAATTTCTGAAAGTAGAAAAAAAATTTTCTGAACGAAATTTATTTATTTCTTAATCTCAAATTAATTATTTTTTTGCGACATGAAAAGCGTCGCGTATTGAAAAGTAAATTCTATTATTTTGTAAATTATAAAAATTTAAATAAAAAGAAACTTTAAATTTTGTAAATTGTATATAAATAAATATATTTTAGGTGCGGTGACAGTGTTTGGAGTTGGAACAGTACGAATTAATTGGCAACTATTTGGAGAGATAACTCTGTCGATATTTTCTATTATAGAAGGTATCTTACTATTTGTGTCTTATAAAAGTTCTGATATCTGGTTATTATATGGGGTCTATATTGCTTTTGGTGTTATTTATCATACCGTGATAACTGTGGCCAGGTATGAAAAATAAAAAATTTCATTCTGTCGACTCAATTTTCGAATTTAAAATTTTCTCAGCGAATTTTTTTTTAATTTAGTTTCGAAATTTGGAAAGAATTAGAAATCGTAAAATTAGTGAATCTACTGCAAACACCAATATTTTAAATTCAATTAATATTTAGAACTAAAAAATTTATATTAGTAAAATTAGTATTACTAATAAGTACAAGTTTGAGTAAATTAACGTTTAATGACGAAACGTTTTTTGCAGTTTTGAAGTTGCGAAACACTTGTCCGAAGACAGTTACAGTTTGGTATTTGGAATAAACACTTTCCTGGCACTGGTTCTTCAAAGTCTGATCACTTTTATTGTGGCAGGTGGAAATGTTCTCATTCTCGACATCAGGCAACAGGTAAAAAAATTTCTTTTTAGTTTTTCTAATAATCAATTTTTTTATTTTATTTTATGATCCTAATGTTCTGAACGTTCGAATAAACGAAATTTGTTTGTTTCTCCTTGAAACAAAATTTTTATTACTATATTTTGCGTTAGTATCAAAGAAATTAACTGTAAAGTATCTAAATGTAAAATTTAAGTTTTTTATTTTTAATGCAATTAGTAAATTATAAAAATATTTTTTAAAAAATATTTCGTTCACATTTCGACGTTAAAAAATAAAAAAAAATTCAATGTAAATTTAAACTGTTGTTAAATTAATTAAGTGAAAATCATTTAACTATAGTAAAAAAAAATAAACGAATGAGAATTATTTTGAAATCGATTAATAGAATAGAATAGATTAATCGAATTAATAGAATTTTAAAAACTGCAATTTTTTTCTTTTAGTTTCTCGTCTACAGTGGATATTTCGGCGTTCTTGGATTTATTTTCATGATTATGGCCTTCTTCACTATAAGCAATTACCTGAGACAAGGCAGAAGTTTACACTTTTGGCAGCGTGAAAATGAAACAAGTTGATTTCTAGTTAAAATTTTATCAACCGTAGAGGTAATGACATAATTTAACAAAAATTAAAATTCACAACGCTTATAGTCAACGATTAAGGGAAGAAAGTACTTTTTCACCTTTTTTTACATTCTACTTCTTTAAAAAAGAATATTTTTTGTTTACAAGAACGTAAAATTGTAACTTTTTCTTTCTTAAATTGTTGAGCAAGAAATACTGTAAAACATTTTTTAGACAAAAATTTAAATAAGTATAAAAATATTTTTTGTTTTCCTAAATTGTCTATTATGAACTATGATTAACGATTTAGAAGAAAAAAATATTTCTACACGAATTTTTAATTGAAATTTTTTTTACTAATTCATCTGAAAAAAGAAACAAAGGAAAATAAACCAAAATAAGTAGAAACTAGAGAGAAAAATTTGAAAACAAAAGAAATTTTTATTCTTTTCTACTTCAAAATTATTTTTTCCTTTTTAATCGTTAAATACAAACGTTGTGACTTCATTGACGTTTAAAGGAGATAATTAATTAAATTTAATTTATTTTAATTTTAATTTAATTGAATTGAATTTTAATTTAATTAAATTGAATTTTAATTTAATTAAATTTAATTTTCATTTAAATAAATTTAATTTTAATTTACAGATTACAGAATAATTTAGAACAGATTTGAAAACGTTCTCTGAATATGCCAAGAATTATGTTGAAGGAAATGACATAAATTTACAACGCTTTTGATGTAATTTAGATTCTTCCAGTCAGAGAAGATTTTGTACATAAAAGTCCTTAATCCACAAGGACTTTATTTTTCTAGCTAATACGATTTTTAAAAAATAGCATAAGAGTGCCATTCGGTTTTACTTCTTTTATTTAATTTATTTCGAAAATCAACTTTTTAAAACGTTTTTACGATTTTTACTTACATTTTTTTTTAAACTTTGTTTTTGAAGTATTTAAAATTCTATTATTTACAAAAAAGAAATTTTTACCACATTTTTTAAATATCGTCTGTTACCGTGTGAATATTAGAAAAATTTGTCTGCTGTTAATATTGTTGTTTTGTTACAAAATAGTATTTTTGATATAGAATAAATAAAATAAGACTGAAAGAGAGAAAATAAATATTTCATTTTCTTAAAGAACGAAGTAGGCAAAAAAAATAAAAATTTCGAACGTTCAAATGAAGGGAAGTTTTCTTCGATATAAATATGTTAAAAATTAATTAAAAATTAATAACTAAAAAAGGATCATAAAGTTCTGAACGTTCAAATGAACGAAATTTATTTATTTATTCTAAAAATTTAATTTTTGATTGCAATTATTTTGCTTCACTATCCAAAAAATTAATTACTGAGTTTGTAAACGAAAAATTTTAGTTTATACATTTTTTTATTAGTAGTAATTTATTAAAATATCTTGAATAAAAAATATTTCGTTCATTTGAACGTTCAAAACTTGGGGATCATACTAAAAATGAATAACTAGCAAAATTGAAAAACAAAACTATAAATTATTCTTTTCAAACCCGATGCAATATTGTAATGAAATTTGAATTTCAAGGAGAAATAAATAAATTTCGTTCAATTTGAACTTTTGGAAATTTAAGAAAAAAATCAGTAATGAATAAAATTTAATAAATTTCGTAATTTAGTAACTTTAGTAACTTCAGTAAAATCCAAAATGAATAAAATTGGATACTGAAATATTTAATTGCTTAAAATTTTCTTTTAATATTTTTCGATTATTTTTTGCTATTTTTCCCTGCGGGGAGATACGGAAAAATTAAAATTTATTAAAATTGTAGACAGCTTCCTGGACATTAATGTAGTTGCGGGTCAGATTATAATATTAGGATTGCGACTAATAGAATGCAACGTTGCAAATCAATTGAGAAGATAAGTATCAACGAATCAATCGTTATTGAGCAATGATGAAAATGAACTTGAATAAAGTCGATAGATTATAATATTATTTCTGGATCGAGAAATATTGTAGTAAAAATATTAAGTAACGTAATATTTATTTAAACAGATATTTATCAACGTCAATTGCCTGAAACAATTGCAAATTTGTTTCAAGAAATTATGTGTTATTGTAATAATAATAATCATCATAATAAATGACTTGGACTTTACAGAAAAGTCACTAAAGAAAATAAAGAAAAGAAATATTTACATTTTGAGATTATTTTAGACTACATATCAATGTTCTCCTATTGGATACTGCGAGGGGACAATACAACTGGAAAAATTCTACTGTGACATTCGAGAAATGATAATAAAAGAATAGGTGATTGATTATATCTACTTTCAATAAATTCGATTCGAAAAGTAGTAGAAAAAATTCGAATAATAATTTATTCCAATAATAAGAAGGAAAATAATATTTCTCTAAAATGAACAATTTTTTTTCCATATTTCTATATTGTATTCAATTTTCTATTTACGAAATTTGTAACTTGTTATCACAACTAATTATGACTTGTGTAGAAATTTATAATTAAAAAAGTTAAATTATCTGTAATTATAGTTCAGAATTTGCGATTATACTTTTTAAGTCAATGTTAATATTTGAAAATTAACTTTTATTATGTAAATAGTAAAATACAGGTATTTTGTATATTTTCGCTTTACTTTGAAAATTTATAATAATTATACACATAAAAGGAGAATATTCATAAAATACGATTGAGAATAATAGCTTTGTTTGTGTAAGTAAAGTTTTCGAATGATATTCAGTCAAAGGTCGAAGATAAAAACAGAACCCCCTGCAGATCACTTTAATACTCTCGATGGTTAACTGCCTTACAGAGATCCCTTGGTTTCGTAATGATTTACTTATCTCCTGAATGTTTACTCTCGAAAAGCAACTTTTTAACGATAGGAAAAAAGTCACATATTTTTTTTTCAATTAAATATCTTCGTATCAAATCGAATGGTGAAAGTGATAATTTAATTTTAAACATTTGACAAGAGTTGCATTCTTTAATTAGGGAATAATTGATATTGTTATTAATTAGGGAGAAATAAATTGTTATTAAAGAAAATTTTTCTTTTTTACATGAAATTTAAAGGTATTTTCGTATTTTTAACATTTCTGCTTGTTGAGAAATGTGTCAAGTATCAAAGAAAGCAAAGGGGGAAAAATTGAGGTTATGTTTCTATTTTTCATCATTGAAATACGCAAATTTGAATCAAGACTAAAAAAAATTACTTGTACCATATTTACTACTGCTAAAATAATCATCAAAAACTGAGTTTTAGTTAAAAATAGTTTACAGAGAAACTTTTACTTCAGGTGAAAATTATACAAACATAACCTTAAAATTCTTTCCTTCTATTTTTGTTTTATTTGACAAAATTTTAACAAAATTCAATGTAAGTATTGCCATTATTATTGATTTTTGCAGAAATGGAGAAGCAGAAAATTTCAAGGCCAAATTGATAATCGTGACGGTACATAATATAATTTTTCTAATAAAAAAATGACCGGAGAGTGAAGCAACTGTTTATGTTGGAATTCTCGCGTCGACAAAGAAAAAGAATGTAAGTTTTTATATTTAGTTTTCAAATAGTTATAAACATACTTACATATATCATTGTTTTAAAGCATTTTTCTTACAATGTTAAAACAATTGAAAAAAAACTGTTGTTATGTGATAAAGAACTGGAAATGGAGTAATTACTTCTTCGAGAAATAGAATTTTTATTTTTATTTCTTATTGCAGTGTAGGAAATGTTTCTAACTATTTTTTTTTGTTGATAAAATAGTGTATATTTTGATAAATTGTCGATAATCGATATGTTCAGAGTCGAAAACTACTTTTCGTCACTTGATAATTTGATTTTCGTCACCTTTTTGATTTATTTGCGGAGAAAATTTCCACTTTTTTTAACCTAAAAAAACTGTCAAAAAAATTGTTTTCTTTTCGCATTTGAGAGGATGCTTTTTGACGCTAAGTTCATGTTTCTCCTGCATTGTCTCAACATTGCAGGACAATTGAAAACATGTGTTATATTTGAACTGTAAAATTGAAATTTTTTGTTATCAAAAATACTATCGTTTAGGAAAAAATGTAGCCTTATCGAATTTTTAATTGAGAATGTGACAGTTGAAAAATTGAAAACTAAATTGATGAATAAAAAAGAAAGTAGTTTATTCGAAAAACTACATTATTCCCGCCGTAGAAACGCCATCTATTTTCCCATATGATCGACGTTGACTGACAGACAACTTCAGATTAGGCAATTAAATTGCGAATAACGATTCCACTGGAATTTAAAGACCAAATAGTAAATAACAGTAAAAATCTACCTGTATTTGTAATACGTCACTTCCCTTAATGAGTAATAGTTCTAGTCACTGTTTTTTTCATTTCTATATCTTATCATTTCGAACACAGTTAGGTCTTTTAAAAAATATTTACGTGTTTCTAATCGTTTAACGTCAGTATTACATTTTAGCAATAAGAATATTTTTATAGGTAAACGTGTGATTTAATTTATTGATTGTTCTTTCTATACTGTGCGTGCGGTAAATAAAATAAAGACTGGACAAAATGACAGAACATCTGAAAGAAACGTTGAATCACGAATGTCTATGCAAAGGATGTCTTGAAAAGTAAGTTTATTTACTGTGGTAAATATTAGTTAAGAATAATCAATAATGTTTCAATGGCAATTTTACACATAACCTAGTTACAATACAAATTTGCAACAACTTTTCTTGCAATGTGAATTTGCAACAATTACAAATAAAGTAATGACAGATTAATTTCGCGGGACTAATTGAAAGACATGTGTACCAGCTGTCAAGCACATGATTATTTTTCAATGATTGTGCATTGCAAGTTTCCTTTTCGGTGATTCCCCCAAGTAATTATTACTGTCATACAAATGGAATTTTTGTTTTGTTTCTATTTTCCCAATTTTTAATTACATTTAAATTTTTAATGTAAATTTAAATGTGAATTAAATTTAATTTAAATTTATTTAAATTTTCTTTTTGTGAATAACAGAATAGTCTGATATAATGTATGACATGGCAACAATTTTTACCATTAAATAAACATTCTTAAGATTAATTTACAAAACTAATTATAATTATATATATATGAAAATTATCAATTTAATTAATTGAAATATGATTGATTAAACTTTAAACGGAAATCAATTGAAATTAGATAAATCGAAAGTAAATTCTTCTTTTATGACTGCTCAGATTAATAATGAATGTAGGCCATTTATTTTGCACTGTTACTCGGACATTGACTTATTATAGGCCAACTATACACTGAATACAATAAAGTTTCGTTTAAAATTCTTTTATGTGTTCATAATATTTCATTTTTTCTTTCAATTGAAAATACATTCCATTTATTATTCTCTGTGTTCACAATGTTTCTTTTTATTTTGTTAGGATTTTTACTAAACTTTTTTTGTTTACAATAACTTTTTCTTATTTAAATTTAACAATGTGTATAGTAAATGCAATATAAATAAATAAGTAAATAAATAAAAATACCTAATAAATAAAATACAACATAAAAGAAATGTATTTTCGAATTTTTTTGTAATTATTATATTCGGTTTTAATTAATTAATTAATTAAAATCATAACTTAAAATTTATTTTTGAATTTAATTTTTTATTTCTTTTTAGCTTTATTAAACCTACTTAATAAAATATAAAAATATATTTTCAGGCATTGTTTCATTGTTTTTAATAACTTTCATTTTGTTTTTTTAAATATTTCTTATCATATTATCAATTAATTTTTCAATTGATTTTTCCACTTACTAAACAACCTTGAATGATTCATGTGTAAAAATTACTATAATTAAAATAATACGGAATTACAATATTATGACGCACGAATTTCTTAATTTTTAATAACAATTGAAAAGCAATAATTGCAACAATTGTAAATATTGAAAAAAAAGTCTTTCACTTTTAAGTTTTTATTTTTGTTATATTATGTTTTTCAAGTTCGTCAAATTTTAATTATCGTTGTTGTTATTGGAGGTCAAATAAAAATTGGACGTTAATTTTCGAAAAAGCATTGAATAAGTTATATATTTCTCGCACTTACTGATACAGTCCGAAAGAAGTGTTTAATGAATAATAATAATGAGGAAAAAAGAGGATATTATCTTAATTACGTCAATTTAGATATTTTATGTTCTAGATGCCAATTATTATCTGTGTTTACATATTTTCGTAAATTATTATAATAATCTTATAATGTTACTTGAATAAGGGGATGATGATGATGATGATGGATTTTGTCAACAAGGTAACAATTCAGAGTTCATACCGTATCAATATTATAGTGCGTTATATTATTATATACTTATCGGACATATGTAGAGTTCATTTCACAATCGTGACGATTTTTTTTTTAAAGAAAAAAATATCAAACAAAACTTGAAAGTTTTAACCTTAATCTTGCATCGTTATTTACATATATATATCAAAATGATCTCGTTTTCCCACGAAATATTTTGAATATCAAATAGTGTCAAGAGATGATGAAAAATTGTTTGTATCTGACTAAATAAATACAGTTATCTAAACATAAGTTTGTTATCAAAACATATTTTTATAAAAAAAATATTACCGTTAGGAATTTATTCAAATTTCGTTATTTAATTTTAATTTTCAATGCTATTCTTTCTTAA
This sequence comes from Leptopilina myrica (nomen nudum), assembly GCA_032872475.1. Lineage (NCBI taxonomy): Eukaryota > Metazoa > Arthropoda > Insecta > Hymenoptera > Figitidae > Leptopilina > Leptopilina myrica (nomen nudum). Next base: position 6,382,235 of record CM065458.1, read on the forward strand.
TTCACAATAAAAATTGTTTATTATTTTTAATTTCTATACGTTATAATTAATTTTTTCTGAACAATGAAAATTTTATATTTTGAATTCATGTTAAAAAATGAGATTACATTTAATATATAATTATATTTTCATAAAAATGATAAATAACAGTATAATGGTTTTAATTTAATACTTTTGTTGTTGTTTTTTTTATCTAAAATAATAAACAACAAAAGTGTTAAATTTTTTAATTTCTTTTCTTTATTTTGAATGCAATGTCGACATTTAACATCTAGAAAGGAATTAAATTTGTAATTTTTGGAAATAATGAAGTTTGGAAAAATTTGAAATTGTAATTATAGAAAATTTTAATTCTTGTGCGATAATGAGAAACAATATAATTAAAATAATTTGACAAAATTAGAGAAGTTTTAATTTAATTTATAAGTTAATTTAGAAATTCTACAAATTTAGTTTTCTGAAATAAGCTTTCTTTACGATAATCCAATTTTCGAAAATAATTCATTATTAATTGGGAAAAATTCTTAAATAATTGGAAATTTAGTCAAATTTTATTGATGTTTTTACATTTTCAAGAAATAAATAACATTTTTTTTTGAAAAATTCTTGTCTTTGAAAGAAAAATATTTAAGAATGATAATTTTCAAATGAGGATGAAAAATATCGTTTTTGTATATAAATTATGGAACTCTAATTTGAATGCTTCATATCAGGGAAATTAATTAATAAACATATTTTTTAGTCACACTATTTAGTAATATTTGTTGCCTCTAATTATCATAATATTAGCCAACAATTCTATGATGCAATTTGTTATCATCGAGTATTATTATTTATAAATTGTGTCATACAATTTCTCAAATGTGCTCTGTTTAAATAATGCAGTAATTTCTTATTATTATTAAATACATACACAATTACAATAAAAAACAAAATAATAATATAAATAATAATCTACAATTAGTATTTTTATAATTCTTCTATTTCTTATTATTATTGTTATTATTATTTTTATTATTATTATTATTATTATTATTATTATTATTATTAGTGTTGTTGTTATTATTGTTTTTAGTATTTTTGTTATTATTGTTTTTAGTATTGTTTTTAGTATTGTTTTTAATATTGTTTATAATATTGTATTTATTATTGCTATTATTATTGTCAACTACAGTTTCTATTTTAAAAATTAATATTCTACTGATTGTAGAAATACGAAATAATTATTATTTATTACAACTATTTAGTTTAAAAACCAAGGAAATTGTATAGATAAAAGAAAAAAAATTTATTACGTATTCTATTTTTGTTGACTAAAAATTCTCTGCGGAATTTATCGACAAAAAGAAAAGAAAAAGAAGACAAGAGATTAAATTGTTTCTTGAAATTTTTTTTCATTTATATAATTGTAATGCCAAAAAACGTAAAAACAATTGAGTCAAAAAAAAAAAAAAAGTGAATGAATGAAAAATATTTGAAAGAGAAGGTCATTGGAGTTTTTTATTTTTCTGTATTATATTCGCGTCTCTTAAAAATGTTTCTGATTTATATAAGCATCCACCAGTGTGTGCTTATAATTTGAGCAGGAAAATCAAAAAATAATTATTTTCTTTTATTTACAGGGAAAATTTACTCTCTACGTGAAATTTAAATAATTTTTGTATATCCTCGGAACATTTTTAAATGAAGAAAATTAAATTTTCCAAGTGAGTGAAATTCTGAGGATTTATTTGAAGTGAAATTGTTTTTTTTTTGGAGGTACAAATATTTAATTCTAGAAAATGAAGTGAGACTGAATTTGAAATGAAAAAATGAACGAAAATTATTTATTTCTTCTAAAAATTTAATTTCAATTGAAATTATATTGCTTCACTATAAAAAAAAATTAATTACTGAGTTTGTAAACGTAAAATTTTAGTTTTAAGATTTTTTTTATAATCACTAATCTTGTAAAATATTTTCAATAAACGAAATCTATTTTATTGAAAATATTTTACAAGATTAGTGATTATAAAAAAATGTTAAAACTGAAATTTAACGTTTACAAACTCAGTAATTAATTTTTTTTGATAGTGAAGCAATATAATTTCAATAGAAATTAAATTTTTAGAAGAAATAAATAATTTTAAATCATTCTATGATTGAATTAAACCGGTAATTTTTATTTTGTAATAATTTTTTTTCTGTAAATAATATTCATTTGTAAATTGTTTCCTCAATATAATTCAAATTAGTAAACTTTTTTAGTTTTACAAATTGAATTTTAGGGAAATAATTTCAAGAAACGAGGTTCTAAATTTTCCGTTTCAAAAAAAAGGCGGAAATAAAAGAAAAATATCGACTTAAACATTTTTAAATTTGAACTTGAAGAACTTTTGTAAATTGAGGAAATGATTGTTAGTTTAAAAATGTATTAAAAGTTGAAAAAAGAGGTAAAATTTTTCAAAATGACAATAAGGAGAATTATAATAAAGAGTAAAATTATACGGGAACAGTTATATGTATATAATTATATTTTTGGAAGATTATTATAATTTTCCCATGAAAATGGTGCAAGAACGTTTAATTTAGATGAAATAGTATAATATATGGATGAGACCATAAGGTATAATATATTTATAATATCGAGGGACGGAGATGTATTTAAATGATCTTTAAGACAAGTTTCTGAATATCTTAAGGCAATTGAAGCACATACTCCATAACTACGTTTATAATGGGTTATCATTATATGCCCCTGCGAGTTCGAGGCTGGTTTTTTTTTATCTTGACGTTCATTGGGTGCCGTATATATATAAGCAATTCCAACTATTTGTCAGCTGTAACGCGACCATTTTTTTTTTATCTTCGACTCTTGGTTATACTATAAAGCACTGGATTCTCCTATAAACCACAAACAGTTCGAAGACGTCAGTTCAAAGTGCGTAACGTCACCGATCAACAAATTTATCTTTCAATTTCTATATAAACTTCATCGTCAGTGCGCATATACTTACGAAATTCTTCATCTTCGCTCCTCTCGATTCGCAATATTCGAATTAATAATTTAAATACGTGATTGTGTTTTAAATTCGTGATTTTTTTTAAGAAATCAAATTTTCATCTTGAACAAGTTTAAAGTTTCTTTTTTCTTTCTTGAAATTTTATAAAAATGCCATTTTTGACAAATGAATCGGTGAATGGACATGGACATCTTAAACGTCCCAATGAAAACGAGTTTTTGCATACACTCGTGAAACATGCACCTCACACTTCGTAAGTTGTAATTTTTCCCTTTTTTTTTCTTTTATCAAATAATGAAGGAATTTTTTTTTTTTTTTTCATTTTCTCAAGGTGAAAAAAAAGTACTGTGAGTAATTAAAATTCCTGTTTGGGAGCAAATTAAAAGTAACTGTGTAATTATTGGCTCATTTGGAAGAGAAGAGTTATTCACGCGATTTAGTTTAAATGGAAGTTAATTAATTGCGCAGGTATTTTATATTGAATTAACCAAAAGTTTCCTGCTTTTCTTTCTTTCTTTCTTTTGATCTGAGTATTTATTTCGAGCCGACTCATTTCAACTTTTTCTCAAATATAACTCAAATAAAAGATTTTTCTCAGCGAAATTTTTTCCCCCGCCAATTCCTCCTTTTGAGGAAATTTGAAAAAGTTGAAAGTTTCAAGTTCTTTGTAGTCATTTTTTCCAAAAATAGAAGTTTTTTTCAATGATTGCGAAGAAATTATTTTCTATTGTCTTTGAAATTTGTAAATAGTCGTTTATTTTTTTACTGATAAATTATTTGAATTATTTTTTACGAAATATTTTTTTATTTTTTGTATTTTGTATTTTTTGTATAATTTCAATTATATTTAATAAATTTAAATTTATTAAAATAAATTTATTTATTTAACTTTTTAATTTATTAAAAATTTAATTATGTATTTTATAAATTACATACTTTTTCATTCTCTATATTTTTTATTATAGAATTTTTTCATAACTACTAAATTAATTAATTAAGAAAAAAATTAATTATATTAAGTATAATAACAATATTGAAGAAAATTTAATTTAAAAAATAATTCAGATTGAATTGAATTACTAAATAAAAAATTTATTTATTAATTTCTATTTAAAGATTTTTTCCCTTTTATTTTACATCGAAGCTTATGCATTTAACATAAGATTTTTATTAAAGAAGTGTTAAATCATTGTTTTACCAAGTAAAATAAAGTTTATGGAATAATATATAGTGTATGTGGAAAAAAGTAACTTTCGTATATAAGCGACGCGCACTAAAGAATATAATTTATTATGATATGAATTTCCCTTTTTTCCACTAACGAAAAATATTCTTTTTTATTATTCATATCTTTATTTTGTTATAGTCATTTTTTTTTACTTCTTGTTCATTCAACCCCTAACTAGTTTATATTTTATGTAAATGATCTCTAATATTAAAGTATTTTTTATTCGTTGCACTTTATAACCCGCAAGTCAAATTTTTAAGGGCGAAGAGTAATTGCCACATAAATTATTTTTTAATATAATATGCATAATTTACAGGAATTTTATATAATATATAATATTCGCATTATACAATCACAGTGCTTTTTTTTATATTTTGCTTTTAATATTTTGTTTAGTGCGCAGAATTCAGTTTTATTTTTTTTTATCAAAAATATTAACGACAAAAATTAAAATAATAACAATAATGATAATAATAATATTACGCTTCAATTATTTTTTATAAATCATACAATTCTTCTTCAAAATTCAATTTTAAATTTAAACATTTTCAATTTAAAAAAAAGTTGATAAAATTCTTGGAAAAATTTTAAAAATTTTCAAATATTTTCCTCAGTTTAATGATTTTTTTAAATTTACTGTTTTAATAAAATTTTCTCAAAAGAGTTCAAGTGTTAAAAAAAAATTTAATAAAAATTTACTGAAATATTTTATTATTTTCAAAAATTATAAAAACTTTACAAGAATTCAATTATTCCGAAATTATTTCCTAATTTAATTTGTTTTATAAACAATTGTAATTTAATTCCTCAAAAAATGCCTTTATTCTTAAAAACATTAAAATTCGTTGAAAAAATTTGTTGAAAAAATTCAATTATTTGAAAATTTATTGAAAAAAATTCAATTGTTTGAAAATTTGTTGATTATATTCTTTATGAGAATTCAATTTTAAAAAATATACAATTATCCGACAAAACATTAATTTTTGTATTTAAATAATTGAATTCTCTTAGAATCTTCCCGTGAAAAATAATTTAAAAATGGATTTTAGTTAAAATTTTAGATTATAATTGAAAACTAAATGCGTTATAGCGTGATTTTTTTAGAAATAATTTAATTTCATAAAGGTTTAAAATTTAAGTCTTTACAAATTAGTAATTTTCAATACTTTTAACTAACTCTGATTAAATTCTTAAAAATTGTCTTCAAACTTTCGAGTTTATAATAAAATAATATTTAATTGAAGAATTTCAAGTAATCGAAAATTTCGTAAAATGGAAATGTAAAATCGAATGTATTTAAAAATTGTCAAAGAACATTTTCAAAAATTATTAAAAACATTCAATTGATTAGAATTGATATTTGACTTCTTTCGAAAAATTTTAATTAAATTTTTGAAAGTAATTATATTTTTTTTAGCAGTTTACTTAAAATTTGATTAAAATAATTGAAAGCTAGTGAATATTATTACTTATAAAAATAATTAAGTTCTAGTAGCGAATTTTATTACATTTTTTAAAATAATTGAATTCTTTTACTAGAAATTTTGTTAAGATATCAGATTTTTAAAATATTTTCATTTCAGCGAAGAATTCCACTATTTGTGAAATTTAATTAAATTCTTGTAAAAACTTTTCCAACATTTTTTGAAAATAATCACACGTATTAAAGAATTTGTTGAAAATTATATTTAAAATAATTGAAATCTTGAGATTATCTGGAGAATTTTATTATTATGAAAATAAATTAATAATTGAATCCTTGCAACGAATTTTATTTAAAATTGAAGGGAAAAAGTTTTATTACTTGTAAAAATAAATAAATTTTTGCAAAGGCTTTTATTATAATTTTTAAATAAATAAATTAAATTGAATTTTTAAATAACTTAATTTTACTTGTCAAATTTTATAGAAATTTATCATCTAAGTGATAATTAGTTATTAACTATTTCTATTTTAATCAGTAACTGACTTTTTACTATTAAATTACTTTTTTTCCAACTAAATTAGAATTTATAAAATATTATAATAATTAAAACGAATAATGTATAAATTAAATAATATAATAGTAAAATAAAATAATATAATGAAAATATTTACCGTTTACAATTGGTGTTATTATATTTAATAATTGTTATTGTTTGAGTAATGAAATGGTTCTTTTCATGTCACCACTTGTGATTTGAAGCAGATAGTGTGTAGGGGTTGGAATGACATGAATATTCCACAAATCCACTACGTTTGCATTTTGAGGATAGATTCTGTATTGTGTGTCAATCATCTAAGTTATAATGTGCATTTAACGATAAGAGAAATTTCGAATAGGAAATTTCAATCTATTTTAACAATAATTAGAAAATAGACGAAAAAGGAACAGAAATTTAGAAAAAATAGATCTTCTCTTTTATTTTTTAATCAGTAAGAAATAAGAATCAGTGCACTTTCGAGGTGAAAATTCAAAATTCAAAATTCCAAAAAATGTAAATCCAAAAGTATATATCTATATAGATACGTATATTATATACGAGAAACTTTAATATTACACTCGTAAAGTTACAAGTTTTATGAAAATTAAATTCTATATTTGCATTTTTAGTTCACATTGGGGAATTTTTCTCGCGCACAATGAAACTTTTTTTTCTTTTTTTTTTTTTAAAGATAGTTTTTTTCCCTTTAGTTGCGTGACATTTTATGGAAAAAATTGTACCGCGATATGTATATGAATTTTCATATATGTGTTGCGAATTTTGGTTAATATATGTTTACTTGGTATTTCCTTATTAATTCCTTGTATCTCTGTTTCTCTCGCTCTCTTCATTTGAGATGCAGAATAAGGGTTGAAAGGGGAAGAGTATTCATGGATGGAGTTAATATCTAATGACGTCTGGTATGCATCTTGTGCAGTATGACTGGGTAGATTTCCTAAGGTATACCATTGCGAATATTATTATGGAACAAATCTCATACCCATTTGACGCAATATAACTAGATGAGATCTAATTGAAATGCGTTTAAAGAGATATTTAATTTCAAATTATTCGCTTCAACGATCAAAGAGTTTAGTTTAATTCCTTCTAATGAAATCTATAATAACTTGGCGAATTGTTTTTTTTTTATTCTTCCCTTCAAAATCTAACATATTTTTAGGGGGAAACTTTCCAATTACAATGTAAAACATCTTTCAATGTTTCTGCAAAGTTATATTACAATCGAATATCATTTATTCAAATTTTAATTTAAAATCTCTATTGAAATTTTTATTTGTCCGAATTTCATTTCTATTGAAATATTAATTTACTTAAATTTCATTTTTGTTGAAATTTTAAATTATTTAAATTTCACTTCTACTGAAATTTATGTTCCTAAAGTGTCAAACGTTCAATTGAACGACAATATATTTTTTTCTCTCTTCTAATTTGTTTTTTCTTTACAGAAAAACTATTTTTGAGTTTAAAATTAATTTTAAACTCAATATTGTTTAATTTAATTTCAATTATCTTTCATCAAATTTCATTTATTAAAATTTCAGTTCTATTTAAATTTTAATTTGTCGGAATTTCATTTCTTCGAAAAATCAAATTATCCAAATTTCATTTTTGTTCAAATTTTAAATTATCCAAATTTTATTTCTATTGAAATTTATGTTCCTAAAGTTTCGAATGTTCAATTGAACGCGGCAATATTTGTTTTACTTCTTCTACTTCTTTTCTTTACAGAAATTTTTTTTTTGAGATTAAAACAAATTAATTTTAAACTAAATATAACTTAATTTCAATTATCTTTCATTTTTCGACAATAATTTTCAAAAAAAACTTAAGTTGAAAAAAAAATTTCGTTCATTTTAATTTTCGAAACTTTAGTCCCATTGAAATATAAAATCCAAATTTCAATTCTATTAGAATGTCATTGAATAAAATTTTTTCGATTCATTTAACGAAATTTTAATTTGATTTTTTGGTGCAGTGAAATTTTTAATTAATCCCAATAATTTCTATATTGGTCGGGAAAATATATTATTAATCAAATTTGAAGGAATTTTAAATTTGCTTTCTCGTAATTTTAACTTGTTTTTATTTCAACTTATTTTTATTTTCCTGAATCGTAAGGTATAAAAATTTTTTATGGAAATGAAGATTGAAAAAAAAGAACAGAAAATTGGAAAAAATGCTTTTTTAAATTAAAGAAATAAAAGTCAGATTTCAAATTTAATTTATTGATTTTTTTCGATAATTCCATTTTTTCTGGATATTTGCTTAAAATTGTATTAAAAATAATTTAATTCTTCAAAAATTTTCATTATAAAATTATAAAATTTTTCAGATGAAATTTTTTTAATTTGTTAAAAATAATTGAATTTTTTCAGTAAATTGTATTAAATATTTTAAAACATTGAATTGTTTGGAGAATTTTTCTTAAAAATTTCGAAATTAATTCAATTTTTGCGAAAAATTTCTTTATTTACGAAAATAATCAAATTTTTGAGAATAATTTTATTATATATTAAAAAAAGTAAATTGTTTCGAAAAATTTTATAAAATTTTTTTAAAATAATTCAATTTCTGGAAAATAATTGAATTTATGAGAATAACTTTTTTAAATTTGTTAAAAATAAATGAATTTTTTTATTAAATTATATTAAATATTTTTAAAAAATGTTTCAAGAAATTTTCTTTTAATTTTTGAAATTAATTCAATTTCCGCGAGAAATTTCATTATTTGTGAAAATAATTGATATTTTAAGAAAAATTTTTGTTTAGACTTTTTAACTAATTTAACATCTGCGAAAAAATTACGTTACTAATGAAAATAATTGAATTATTAAAATTGTATTGAAAATAATTGAATTCAAAAGAAGAATCATATTGTTAGTTCCATTTTTTAAATAATTTAATTTCGTCGAAAAATTGTATTATTAATGAGAATAATATTGAATTTTTTAGAAGAATTTTACGTTCCATGAAAATAATTGAATTTGTAAAACTAATTTTAGTTCAATTTTTTAAATAATGAAATTTCTACAAAAAATTTTATTCTCTACAAATATAATTGAGTTTTTCAGCTGAATTTCATTCTTTACGAGAATAATTTAATCTTCACGAATTATTTTGAGTTAAGTCTTTTAAATAATTCAAGTACTGAGAAAAATTGTATTATTTGTCAGAATAATTGAATTCTTCGGAAAAATCTAACTATACGAAAGTAATTGAAATTTTTTCAATGAATTACATTATTTATGAAAATGAATGAATACCTCGCGAAAAAATATTTTAAAATAGTATTAAAATTGTTTTAAAAATAATTGAAGTCCTGTGAAGAATTTTATTAAAATTATTGAAAATAATAAATATAATAATTAATTAGATAATCTTAGTTAATTTTTGTTCTAGATTAACAGGAAATTTGTATACTTCGCAAAAAATTGTATTAAAAGTAATTGAATTCCTGCGAAGAATTTTATTAAAATTGTTAAAAATAGTAAACATAATAATTAATTATAGATAATCTTAGTTAATTTTTTTTTCTAAATTCACAGGAAATATGATTAACAGAAAAGAAAGAGAAAAAAATAAAAAGATCCTAAAGTTCTGAACGTTCAAATGAACGAAATTTATTTATTTATTCTAAAAATAAAATTTTTATTGCAATTATTTTGCTTCACAAACCAAAAAATGAATTACTTGAGGTTGTAAAAGTAAAATTTTAGTTTTTCAATTTTTTATGACTAGTAATTTATTAAAATATCTTCAATAAAAAATATTTAGTTCATTTGAACGTTCAAAACTTTGAGATCATAAAATAAACGCACTTTTGTAATTAAATAAATTTTCAATTTCTTTAAAAATTTAAAATTCAATTATTTTGTCGAATAAGAAATGAAAGAAAAAGAGAGGAGAAAAAAATGTGAGAAAGAGTGATTTGGTGATAATATTGAAAATAAGATGATTAATTTGCTTTTCAGAGGTGATCTGAGAGAGAGAGAGTTTATTCATAATGTACGTTAGGACTAATGCATCCCAGGCGCGAAAGACCAATGCTGACGATGGATTGAAGCTTTATTGAGCCTTGAACGCCCAGCGTGGGTAATCCAGAGTTGAAGCAGTCTTTAAAACACTGTCACTCAATGTTGGTTCAACATTGGAGACCAATGTTCGTCCCATGCTCGATTCAAGACTCGATCAATCTTCGTGTGTGAAGCTTGAATATCCAATCTTTATTCAAGCTTGAATCAACGATGATACAATATTCACTTTATTTATTACCGTATGCACTAAACAATAATCAATAATTTCATCAATCATTTTTAAATAATATTAAAAATTATCTAAATTAATAAATAATTATTAAATATTAAATAATTTATTAATATTTACATTTAATATATTAAATGTAAATATTTAGAAATCATTAAAAAATAAATATTAATAAATAATTAATAATTTATTAATATTTACATTTAATATATTAAATGTCAATATTTAGAAATTATTAAAAAATAAATATTAATAAATAATTATTTAATATTTAATAATAATTGATAATATTATTATTTAATACAATAATAATTATATAATAATATAATATAATAAGTATTATTATTAATTATTATTATTATTTAAAATAATAATACTATAATTATAATATTAAGATAACAGTGGTAAATAAATATTAATAATTATTCAGTGTATAATATTTACATTAATGATATTATATTATAAATAAAGTTAAATCTTATATTATTTTTTTCTTGCACAGTGTAAAATTATTATTTACAAATTTCAAAAGTTTCGCTTTCGTTTGTCTTAAAAATTTTCAGTGATCAAAAACTTCCAGTGTAAAAATTGTTCATTAGGGTGTAATAAATATTTATGCCAAGTATTTTTACAGTAGGATTAACCGTTTAGAAAATATTATCAAAATACTATTTTTTGTCAAACGCGAGTGACCTTGCGACTCAGCGTAGCCAACTCAACACATACGTTAAACAAACTCTTGAGTTGGCAACGCTGAGTCGCAAGGTCACACGCATTTGACAAAAAATAGTATTTTGATAATATTTACTAAACGGTTAATCCTAGTATAAAAATACTTGACATAAATATTTATTACACCCTAATGAACAATTTTTACACTGGAAGTTTTTTATCACTGAAAATTTTTCAGACAAACGAACCTCTTGATCTTTAAAAATAATAATTTGACACTGTGCAAGAAAAAAATAATATATAATAAAATTAAACATATTATCAAAAATAAATATTGTAATATAAAATAAATTATAAATATTTATATTTAATATTGTTCAGTGCACACGGTGATAAAGGAAGTGAATATTGTATTTTCGCTCACGAAGATTGACTGAGTCTTGAATCGAGCATGGAACGAACATTGGTGTCCAATGCTGAATCAATGTTGAGTTACCATGCTCTGTCAGTGATATACTTGATTAAGCAGGATCCCTTCCAACCTTCGTTGGCCGTGCGGTTTAAATAGGTGCGTTTATAGAGGTGTCGGGTATGCGTCGGGGGGTTCGATCCCACATGCGAGCGAATATTTTTCCGTTTTCGTTTCTAAGCGATATATAAAATAATAAAATTGTGTGTTGTGTTGTGAATAAAAAATGTGAATATGTTTGTAAATAATATTAAAAGTCTGTTAAAAAATCAAGAAAAAATGTACCGATTAACAGAAAAATTATCTTTTTTTACTAAAATTATTTTTTTAATGTTACTATTTCAAATGACATTTATTTTTAATAATATATTATTTACATGAAAATAATATATATAATTGTTCTAATAGTATATTGCAATTAAATTTATACACATATATAATATGAATAAAAATAATGTCAATAATATTTATTATTATTATTATATATATGATGTTCGTTATTTTTTGGATTTCATTAATTAATATAAAGTTCTTAATAATATAAAGTTCTTTATATTTATTATTATTATTATTATTATTATTATTATTATTATTATTATTATTATCAATTGATATTTTCATATTATATTGAATGGGCGCGAGAGTCGCGTAAATTGGGGAACAGTGGAAGCAGCCTTGTTTCAGTCTTGAATTAGGCTTCCGCAGCATTGATTGAAGATTGAACGCCAATCTTTAACAAGGACTGGAGCGCGAGACTTAAATAAATGTTACATTATGGCTAGAATCAACCTTGCTTCCGCCGTCCCACCAAGGCTTGATCAATATTGACCAATCCTCATCCAAGCTTCAGTAAAGCCTGAATCCAGCGTCAGTTCGCGCCTGGGATGTATCAGCAAGTGCACGTGTTACAATCCGTTTGTATGCAAGTCTGCCGAGTGCGTTCTGTTTCGAAGCATGATTTGTAATACCTATATGTACGATGGTCGCTTCCCTTGTTCAGCTTAAACTATTGCTATATTTGTGCTCGTTAGCACGTATCACGAACAAATTATATATCATCGATTTCCCACAAACTATTTCTCCGCAAATCCGACATTTAATGAAATGCGCTCCTCAAAATTTATTTATCAAAAAATAAATGCCAAGCCGAGTGGAGATTTTATATTTCAACCGTTTTTCAATATGCAAATCTCCCCTCAAACAATATTCTCCAATTTTCTTATTTTCTTTTTCTATATACATTTCCCAAATATCACGAAAATTGAAAATCTAAATAATAATTTACTTGATTCTATTTTATTATCTATTACTATTCAATTTTATACATCTTATGAATTTTATTCTGTTCAAGTGAATTTTTATCGTAAATATTTTTCGAAACAAAATTCAGTAACAGAATTCAATAATAAAAATTGAAAACGTAAATAATTAAATGCTTAAAATGCTTAAATTGAATGCTTTAAAAATTTATAATTTTTGTTCGATTAAATTAATTTAGTTAAAGAAAAGAATTAAACAAATTGCAAAATTTGAATATTGTTGATTAAAAGTTGGTAATTTTTGTTTCAGATATACATTTGAAGCGCTACAAGAGAGCGCACAATATCTTTTGGACCGGGTACCATTCATTCCGAAAATTGGAATAATATGTGGATCCGGAATGGGTGAGTGTCAATTTAGAAAAGTTTTTTTTTCCATTTTTCATTTTCATTTTTGTAACGATAAAAGAGAAGAGCTTTAAATGCAAAAATTCCATTTGCTACTTTTGGGCTTATTGCGCGAGTGACGAAAATGAATTATATTCGTCCTCTTTGATATCGCACTCATTTTATTTGGTACACGGAGAGAAATGATTGTTACATTGGCATCAAGAACAATCGAATTGTTAATATAGAATTTACGAATTTATTCTTTCATTCTACTCTTTAAATTTAAATCAGTTAAATTTGGGAAATTAAGTCAGTGACTATTTTTTTTTGCTTTCAAATCAGTCAAAAAAAATTAAGTTGACTTATCAGAAAAAGATTTTTCTATTTTGTTAAATTAGTAAATTTTATTTAAACCTGTATTTTTAAAATCATTTTTAAAATTATTTTAAAAACAAATATATGTAAATTTATAAATAAATTTTTTAAATCATTTTAAAAATAAATATGTAAATTAATAAATAAATTTGTAATATCAGTTTAAAAATAAATATGTAAATTAATAAATAAATTTTTCAATTCATTTGAAAGCAAGAAAAGGAAGTTATTGATTTTAATCTATGCTCACAAAAATTTCTTAACGATCAAATGAACGAAAGGAGGAAAAATATTGTTGCAAATAAATTGTTGTATTCTATTTTAATAATTTTTCTCCATTTATCAACATTTTTTTTTCTTGCAATTTTTGTCAGAGGAAAAACTAACTAATAGAGAAGACGTGATTTTTCATTACTTATGGCATTGCATGATTATTATAATATGAAAAAAAAATCATACGTTACACACTCTGAAGTATCAGGGATATGAGTAGCAAAAAAAAATTATTTGTTATGTTTATGATAGTTTTAGGTTTTAATTGGAAGAAACAATAACTCTTTTTAATTTTGTTTACAATCATGAATAATTTTCAAAATATACATTTTGAAATGTAGGAAATAGAAAATATTGAATTTAAAACCAAAAACTTTAAAGAAATGCTCTCAATCTCGTTCTCATTTTTGATCGTTTAAAAAATTATATACAATAATGGTGATTAATTGATGATAAAAATTTGACAAAAATTCTGGAATTTAATTTTAAAATACAATTTTTTAATTATTTGAACTCAATTTTTTATAATAATTGTGACTCTCCATAATTTTTTTTCTTAATAATTAGGGTATAATATTTTCAAAAATTATGAAGAAATTTTTACAAATAATTTTTAAATAACATTTTATAGTAATTTTTCAACGACAATAGTTTTTAGTTTTGAAAAATTTTCAAACAATTAAAATTTGTTAAAATCTTTCCAAAATAATTGATTTTTTGAAAGGTATAAATAAAAATGATGATAATTAGTTTTTAAAAATACTTTAATGTAGTTTTTCGAAAATAATTATATTACTTTAAAGAAATTTTGCAAAATTAAAAAAAAACTAATGAATTTTGTGATGAATTTAAATTAAAAATTTGCAATATTATTGTTGCTTGTACCAAAATTTAAAAAATAATTCTAAAATGTTATTTTTTTGGAAATATGTACTTAAAAATATGAAAACTATTGAATTTAAAAAAATTAGAAGCTTGTTTTCATTTTTCAATTTACCTTTAAAGATTTTTCATTAAAATTTATGATAATTTAATTATTTTCAAAATTTGCAATTAAAATTCTTGAAAACTTAATTTTAAAAAAATGTATCAAAATACTTAAAATAAAATAATTGTTTCCATTTAAATTTTACAAAATTTTAACTATTCAAAAGCAATTTTCTAAAGATTTGTTTATATAGTTATTTTTTCGTATTAAAAAAATTAAAATTAGTTGCACTTTTTTACTAAAAATTGTTGTATTTTTTGCAATGTTTGGAAGCAAAGTAAAAAAAGTCGTAATTTTTGAAAATAATTGTGCTTCTTAAAAGAATTTTATTATAATTTTAAAAAAATCTAACGAATTTTTTGATGAATCTTAATTTAAAATTTTGAACAAGATTTCTTTTCTTCAAAGTGTTAAAAATAATTCTAAAATGTTATTTTTTTGGAAATATGTAATTAAAAATATAAAAACTATTGAATTTTAAATAATAAAAAGCTAAATTAAATTTTTTAATTTATCTTTGAAGATTTTTCATTCAAATTTATGATAATTCAATTATTTTAAAACTTTGCAATTAAAATTCTTGAAAAGTTGATTCTTTTTCCCAAAAAGTGTGAAAAATAATTCTAAAATGACATTTTTTTGGAAATATGTAATTAAAAATATTAAAACTGTTGAATTTTAAGGAATTAGATGCTAATTTTCATTTTTTAATTTACCTTTAAAGATTTTTAATTAAAATTTATGACAATTCAATTAGTTTAAAAATTTTAATCAGTATTATTCAATTCATGAATTAATTGAAATCTTTCTAATTTAATTTAATTTAAAATTCTTAAAAAGTTTATTCTTAAAAATTGTGACAAAATATTAAATACTTGAAGTAAATTAAATTTTACGAAATTTTAACTATTCAAAGGCATTTTTTTAAAGATTTGTTTATAGTTATTTTTGCTTATTATAAAAATCAAAATAAGTTGCACTTTTTTTTACTAAAAATTGTAGTATTTTGTTGTAACTTTGGAAGAAAAATAAAAAATAATAAAATTGAAAACAATTTAACTTAATCGTCTTTTTGTGACATTTATGATCTTCCTCTAGTGTTCAGCTGCTGTTGTTTCTACTTAAAAGTTGAAATAAATTTTTCAACTCTTCAGAATGTTGTTTAGCAACACCTCCACAACAATTTAGGTTATAAGTAGTCCATAAAAAATAATAAAATTGAAAAGAATTTAATTGAAACGTCTCTTAATAAAAATTATCATCTTCTGCTAGTGTTCGGCTGTGGTTATTTCTACTTAAAAGTGCTTAAAAGTTACAAAAAAGTTTTGTGTCCTTTGAAATGTTGTTCAGTAACATCGGAGTAATAATGTAGGTTATAAACAGTACACTGAGAAAACGATATATTTGATTCAAACCAATTTTGTTTAAATCAAACTTAAAATATCTTTGCTATACAGTCAAACATATTTAAGTTTAATTGAAACATATTTTTTGGTTTATTGAAAGAAATAATATATTTAATTCAAACATAAGTTGTGATTGATTTTAAATTATCTATAATTCACTTTTAAGTTTGAATCAAACAAAAAATTTTTTAACATACTTTGTTTAAATCAAAACAGAAAATATGTTTGAATTAAATATAATTATTCAAACAAATAATATTTTTGAATCAAAGTAGTAGATACTTTCTATATATTTTGATTGAACTTACAAACTAATTTCAATTAAACAAAATCATTTAAAATTATTTTTCTATTTAAGTCAAGTATAATGTTTTCTCAGTGTAAAAATGAAAAATAATTAAATTGAAAAATTCGTTCTTTGACTGTAACAAAAGAAATGTTGTTTCTGTTTAATCCTCACTGTTTTTGCTACTTGGATCCCTTACTCAAGAGCCACAACATAACATACAGGAGTAAAATAAATTCTTAAAAAATAGTGTAGGAAATAATAAATAAATAATACCTAGTTGATAGACAAAAGGGATTGAACGCTTCTCTAGATAGTTGTGTTTTTCTTTGATTGTCTTGAACAGCCGGAGAATCTGAACAAAGTGAGTTGTGTCCAGGTTCAATAGCAGACTCGCTCACGGAGAAGCAATGCTTTCCCTACGAAGAGATCCCGCACTTTCCAGTTTCAACGGTGAAGGGTCACGTTGGACAGCTGGTCTTTGGTTATCTCGAGAATGTCCCAGTCATGTGTATGCAGGGGAGATTCCACTACTACGAGGGCTATCCACTTTGGAAGGTATGTTTCACGTTAACAATATCGTCCCAAACTCTTGCGCGGATAACAAAGCTACTTTACCTCTGAGAAATTTCCTTCCCTCCCAACACTACCAACTATATATATATATATATATATCCATAGAATCAGATTTCTCTGTCTGACTTAAACCATTCGACCAGAAACTTTACTAATTTGCGAGTATTTACGCTGTACTCGAAAAGCCGAGAACAATTGTTAACAAAATATCACCTCTCCAATCTACCTAATTGGATTATTTGCCCTTCTGCCTCTGATTCATTCAATTCATCGATGCGATTTTTGTCCCAGTTACTACATTTGCTGGAAAAAAAAGTACAATAGTTATATACACGTGACGAATGCGTTATATGTTGCACTAATTAGACTTTAATTACCATTGCGGAATTAAATCTTTGGAAATTAATTAATTGTTAATCTTTTTCGAGCAACAAAAAGTTGTTGTATTTAATTGAGGGTCCCTATCGAAGAACCGCGGTTATTACTTTTTTTAAGCTCAAAATTCTCCACCTCTAAATAAAACAAGGATTTAAAATTTCAATTTCTTGAAAATATTTTTGAATTTGAAAAAAGATTATCAAAATGTTTTTCAAAAAATTGGGATTGAAAACATTGTAATTATTAACTTACAGGGCAATCATTTTGAGCTTAAAAAAGTTATAACCGGTTCTTTTATAGGGACCCTCAATTATAGAGTGGGTTTTAGAGATTTGTTTCCCTTCAAATTCTTTTTCGTTCGTAAATTTTTTTTAACAATTGTTTTTGAAAACACTTTTTGTTCTTAGAAATTTGTTGCGGCGAATACTTTTTTCTCCTTTGAAGGGGAATTTTGGCCATTCGAGAGAAGATTTAACTGTACTGAATACAAAAATTCTTTTGTATTCTCTGAACCAAAAAGTTGGGAATTTAATACAGAATTTGTTAATTTGTAATTTTTATTTTTTTATTACTAAACAATTCTCATAGTCTTGGTGTATAAAAATGAATTATTTCCAATGTTTGGTTTTCATTTTTACTTTTTTGGTATTGTTAGTATATTTTTTCAATCCCTTTAAATTAGGAATCACTGAATTTTTGCTATGAACATGAACGAAACTTTTGAAAATAAATGAATTTGAAAAATTATAGCGCAAACGTTCCAAAAATTTCAATAATTTTTCACTTTACCTACAATACGCAGAGAAAATTTTTATTTAAACCAAATGTAATTTATTTGAGTTGAATAAAAGTATATTTGTCTTATTTAAATTTTATTGAAACTAAATAACATTTTTTCCTAAACAAATTAAAAGTCTATTTGGCTCTGAGACAAATATTTATTTTTATTATAATGTTTTAATTATAATTTAATTTTTTTAATTAATTTATTTATATTGAGAATCATTGAATTTTTGCTACGAATATAAACGAAATTTTTGTAAATAATTCTATTGTTTTTAAAAATTTCTTTGCCTTTTTTTAATATTGGCCTTTTCAAAAATAAATTTCATAAAATTAAAAATTTTAATTAAAAAATCATAAAGTAATTGAATTTTATAATTTTGATAAACGTCTTTCAATAGTTACAAAAATAATCACCTATGTTAGCAATTGTAATTAAAAGTGTGATTATTACATTTTATTAAAATTTCAGGAAATAATTAAAAGTTTTTCCGATTTTTATTACAATTTTTTTAAATAATTGAATTAATTTGAGAAATTTTGTTAAAATCAGGAATTTTAAAAAATATAATTGAATTCTTGTGAAAAATTTTTATTATTTCCAAAAGTAATACAATTTTTAAAGAGAATTTTTTATTAAATTTTAAAAATGGAATTGCTTTCATGAATTTTATTAAAATTTGTTAAAAGAATTGAATAGAGAAATCTTATTAATATTTTAATGAAAATAATAATTAAATTGTTTTGCGAACAATTGTAATTACAAATTTTATTATTGAGTTTTATTAAAATTTTTCAGATTTTTATTACAATTCTTTCAAATAATTGAATTTATTTGCGAAATTTCGTTAAAATGAGAAATATTAAAAAATAATTGAATTCTTGTATAAAATTTTTATTATTTCCAAAAATAGTACATTTTTTAAAAGAATAGAATAGAGAAATCTTATTAATATTTTATTGAGAATAATATTTAAATTCTTTCGAAAATTCCCAAAAAATTTTACAAGAATAATAAAATATTGTAGAAGAATTTCATTATTTATTTAGAAAAAAATTAAAATGTTTGCAGAATGTTATTGTAATTTTTTTAAGTTATTAAATTTTTTTTCAAGAATACTACTGAATTTTTTTCGTAAATAATTAAATGTTATTGAAAAAGTTTTTAAATTTTTGTGAAAATAAGAAAGTTTTCTTTTGGTATAGTTTGAATTAATAAAAGTTTAATTTTCATAGTTTTTATTCAATTTTGGTGCAAGTTTTAATGAATTCTAAACTCTATTGGACAAATCATATCTACGTAGTAATTTTGGATAAAACGGTTTATTAAAATAACATAGTAAATTATTTTCAAATAGAAATTTGTTTGGTAAAATATTGCTTTTATTGATAAAAAATGAATTGTTACTAAACATTTAACATAATTTTTTTATTATAGTGAATTTTCCGCATAATAATTTTTGGAAATACTAATAGATTTTTAGATTTTTTTAGAAATATTTTGCCAAAAATAGTATTTTGTCTATTTAAAAATGTTAAAAACTTTGGAGAAACTATCGATAAAAAAAGTGAAAATTATCAGCAAATTCTGTCTGACTATAGACAGCTTCTTCCTTTTAAAAAAAAATTAAATTGACTTGACCTACAATTAAAATAACGTGAATTTAAAATTGATCATACATACATTTTTGTTTTTCGAAAAATCTATAAGAATAAAAAAAAGTTGAATTGACCTTTTGAATTATATGTTTTTAGAGAAATAAAATATAAAGTATTTTTCTCTCTCTTTCTCCCTGTTCGGAATAAATTATTATTTTCAGAGAGGAAAAATTTACATTGAAAAAAAAATGATTTTCTATGAATGAAAATATAGTAAAAAATTTGTATTATTTGCTTATGCAGTGTGCTATGCCCGTGAGAGTAATGAAGCTTGTTGGTGTGACTCATTTAATTGCAACGAATGCGGCCGGGGGTTTGAATCCCAATTACAAGATCGGAGATATCATGTTGGTGAAGGATCATGTAAACATGATGGGATTTGCTGGCAACAATCCACTCCAAGGACCAAATGACGATAGGTAAGCCAGTCATCTATCAATTAGAAATTACATTTTTAATTAATTTTTTTTCTCTCCTAGAAAAATCTGTATTTTCTTTTTCTTCTATTTTCTATTACGTTTTTCAATGTCATTTATTTCATTATTTATTTATTTACTTTTATTACATTTTTCAATTGCATTTCTTTAATTCTCAAACATTTTTTAATTGTATTTTTCTATTTTGGTTTTTCAGTGGCTATTTATTTATTTATTTTAATTACATTCTTCCATTTTGATTTATTTATTGTTTTTTCAAAAAATTTTTCAACAGCATTCAACATTTTCCTCTCTATAAATTGAATTGTGTTACCTCATTGTAGTTGAATTATTTATTTCAACTTTCATTAATTTAAAGTGTAATTTGAGTTTTATTTCTAAATCAGGTCAAGTGATATTTCAAAGCAAGAGCTTTACAAATAGAATTCATTCTTGCAATTTTCACATTTAAAAGGAAATACATAGACATAAAATATACATTCAGAGATTTCTCCCTTTTTCATTGTTTACACATGTAGAAAAAAAAATTTTAATATTAAAATAGTGTTTACATTTGTCTTCTGATGGGAAAAATGGTTCATTTGTGTCGTTCTTCAAATAAAAGGAATAATCTAAGCGGTAGAAAAATACAGATTATGCTCGTGATAATTTTGTTCTGATTAAGGAATCCTTTTTAATTTTTTTAGAATCGAAGACCATGTTTGATTGAACATTTTGGATCGAATAAAAAAAATGGAAATTGAAATAAATTTAAAGGGAACTTTAATTGAAATAATCGTATATGTTAATCTGAATTAGTGAAAATTTGTCGACTAGGTTTTAGAAATAATTATTTATATTGATAGATTTTTCTTTCCTTCGATAAAATTTTAGTAAACACAGTTGTAATTTTTAAAGTGAATTATATTTAAATTCTACTAAAATTAGTCAAAATTTTTACCAATTTTAGTCACTATTCACTACAATTTTAGTAAATAAAGTTTGAACTTTTAAAGAATTTTTAAGTTTAATAATTTTTAATTTTAATAAAAGTTAGTGAAAATGTTTACAAAATTTAGTAATTTTTTACTCAAAAATAAGAAAATTAATTTTAAATTTGTGATCCACAATATTTGAATTTTCAACGTTCAAATGAATAAAATATTTTTTATTAGAAACATTTTTATAAATTACTGTTCGCAAAAAAATTTTAATTTTATACTTAGAAACTTCATAATTAATTTGTTTTATAGTGACACAAAAATTATTGTAATAAAAAATTTAATTGAAGAGGAAATAAATAAATTTTGTTCATTTGAACGTTCAGAATTTTAAGATCATTCAAAGTTTCTAAGAAAATGGTTTCATTCTACTAAAAATTATTCGAATTTTAACTAATTTTACTAATTTTTCAATTAAAATTAAGAGAAACAATTTTTAACTTTCAAAGAAGAAGTTAAGTTCTCCTAAAAATTAATGGAAATTTTTATCAATTTGAGACAATTTTTACTAAAAATTTAATAAACGATGTTTTAAGTTCTAAAGAAAATAGTCGCACTTTATTGCATGTGAAATTGAATTTGTTTCGATAATTTAATTTTTAAGAAACTTTCATAAAATCATGATTATAAATTATTTATTGAATAATGTGAATTAAAAATTAAAAAATAATTTAGTTTTAAGTTAGTTACGTTCGCAAGTTTCATAATTATATAATTGAATTTTAAAAGAATTCAAATTAAAAGTTTCTGAAAATCTGAATTTAATTTAATTTCCATAAAACCTCTTATGTGAAATTAAACTATTTTTAGACATGATTAAAAATTCATTTTCTACATTTTTAGCGAAAAATACCTAAAATTAGTTGAGTTTTTAAATTATTTTTAGTAGAAATTTATTTAAAAATTTTATTTTAGAAGATGTTGGATTTAAAATCAACAAAAAGTTCCAATTTTTCAGAAAAAATTATTCCTATATTAAGGAATTAAATTTTATTTTCTACATTTCATTTTTTGAGAATGTTCCTAAAGTTTCGAACGTTCAATATTGAACGACAATATTTTCTTTACTTCTTCTAAATTGTATTTTATTTACAGGAAAATTATTTTTAAGATTAAAACAAATTAATTTTAAACTAAATATTGTTTAATTTCAGTTTTCTTTCATTTTTTGGCAGTAATTTAAAAAAAAAATTAAGTTGCAAAAAAACTTCGTTCATTTGAACGTTCAGAACTTTAGCCCCGCATTTTTGAGACTGAAAAAACCTCCGACAGAAATTTTTGTAATAAAAAAAATATTGCTTACAACAATTTAGAATTGAATTTTATTTATAAAATATTTATTTCTATTATTTTTCTTAAATATTTATAATTTTATTTGTAAAATATTTATTCATAATTTTATTTTAAAAATTGTTTATTCATAGTTATATTTATAAAATATTTATTATTATTATTTTTATTAAATATTTATAATTTTATTTGTAAAATATTTATTCATAATTTTATTTTAAAAATGTTTATTCATAGTTATATTTATAAAATATTTATTATTATTATTTGTAAAATATTTATTTATATTTTTATTTATAAAATATTTACAATTTATAATTTTATTCACAAAATTAGTTTCAGTGCGTAGAAGATTGAAAATTGGAAATTCGTATTTAAGAAGAAATTCTCCATTAAAGAGCGGAAATTTTATCTCAACTTTCGAATTGAGAATCACTCAGTTGAAAGATAAAAAGATGAAATAAGAAGAAGAAGAAGAAGAAGCAGAAGATGGAAAAAAAGAAAAATAATTAATTTATTTCATTAGAATAACTTCTTGAATCGGATTGATGAACTGTTTGCACGACATAAAGAAGCTGATTGGCGTATTTACTTAAGAGAAACTCTCTCGCGCACTCCCGTTTCTTTTACATTTCTGACAAGGTGACGTACCCACGTTACCACCTCGTTTTCACCTTTTCGCAATTTTCCAAACCCTGACTTAACTTGCGAGCTCGAGCTTTGGAGCTTTTCACCGAGTTGCTGCTTCTTCTTCTTCTTCTTCTTTTTTTTCTTCTTTTTTTCTTCTTCTTTATCCGTTTTCTGTTGTCACTTGGCCCAATATTAATGGACTTTACCATCTCCCATGTTCTCTTTCTCTCTCTCTCTCTCGCTCTCTTTTCAGTTTATTTCACGTTTTTCCTCTTCCACCGGGAATTACTCTTATGAAACCTAAGGGGTGAGTTTACCAGCTTTTTTACTTTCAAGAAATAGGCTGCATTTACTCACCCGCAAGTATTATTTTATTCTTTTTTTTTTCTCCTTGGAATTAATTTCACAGTATCATTCGCAAATTGTAATTGATTATAAAAGTAAGGAGATATGTTGGTTGCTCTTAAATATTTGTAGAATTTTTCGTCGAGAGCTAAGTGAAAATATAATACTTGTGAGTTGAAATTATTTTTCACTGGAGAGAATATTTTTCTTTTCATTCATTCCTTCTTTCTTTCTTTCTTTTTTATTTCTCCTTCCTTTTTAACTGATTTATTTGCAGTTAATCTTTATTTGCAGTTAGTCTTTATTTGAGGAAAAGGAAAAAATTTTCAGAAAATAAGAATTCTCTCTTAAATTTATATACAGTAAACTTGGATATATATAAAGGTTTGGGAATAAAAAAAATTTATTCTGGAGGGAAGAATAAAAAAAAGTGAAAGTTAGTTTTCCCGGGGGGAAAATTGAAATTTAATTTAATTATTTTTAACTTCGGTGAATATGTGTGATTTTTTTTCTCGCGTACTTTTCTTTCCAATTTTCAAAAGTGATTCAGTCGATTTTTATTTTTTTCGTTTCAGATTTGGTCCCAGATTTCCACCCATGAATAAAGCTTACAGCACATCACTTTTGGAAATTGGTAGTCAGGTCGCGGAGGAGATGGGAATTGCCGATATCGTTCACAAAGGTGTCTACACGTGTCTAGGAGGTCCTAGTTTTGAAACCGTTGCCGAATTGAAGATGCTTCGAATGGTGGGAGTCGATGCAGTCGGTAAGTTTTATTTTTTTTCTCCATTTTACCAAAAAAGAGGGTGAAAAAAATTCGAAACTAAAAAAAAATGGTTCTTACAAATTATTGAATTTTAAAAGGTTTTGAATCTAAAACTTTTGAAAAACCTAATCCTATGAAAAAATAATATTGATTAAATATTTATTTAAAAATAAAATTCTTGATCACGAATAATTTTTCAAATTAAAGACATTCGTAAATAAAATTTACTTTTTTTTGAGTCTCTAATTATTTTTAGAGTGACTCCGAATATTCTTAAAGTTCAGGGAAAAAATCAATGTTTTGTTTGGAAATGAGGAAAAAGTAAGAAAAAAAAATTAAATATTTGTACAAAAATTGAAAATTCCGCCTGAAAATGAAAGGAAAAGGAAAATAAATTTCACCTAGAACTAATAAATTTTATTAATCATAAATTTATAGCTTTTGTTGGAGACTGTATAACAAGACAAGAATCTTAAAACAAAAACCTTTGATCTCCATTGTAAAATTACAACTAGTATATGTATAGTTAACAGATATAGTAACTAATGAAGCAATTAATTATTCTGATCTGAAAATAACAAACAAAGCAATTTCCCGTTTATCAGCGCGATAAATATAAGTTTATACATGTTTCAGTTTCATCAAATGAAAATCTTTTAAAATATTTAATAGATATGAAATATTCATGTGCATATTTTATGGATAAATGTATATGCTCAATATCTATATCGAGTTTTCGATATACGTACAATACACACATTTATCCATAAATAAGTGTACTTTATTATTTTTAAAAATAAAATAACTATCTGTACAAATATTTAATTCATCGTCTCATTTATTTCTGGTTCTATCTAGTTGATATTAAATCCCAGATTTTTTTTTTCTTAAATTAATCATGTTTACGATTGAATAATTTCTCTCAACACTTTATTAATTAAGAAACATTATCCGCTTGAATGATAATAATAATTTACTGAAAATAATTTTTTACTCTAAATTAGTCTCTAGTACCTTTAGTATTTCAATATTTTTATTTGGAATTTGTTATTTTTAGAGTTTATATTTTATGTATTGAATATAGTATTTTATTTATTTTGTACTCCAGTGACAGAAAATTGAAATTCATTTGTTTTCTCTTTTTTAGGAATGTCAACTGTTCACGAAGTCATCACCGCCAGACATTGTGACCTGACCGTTTTCACTTTTAGTTTAATAACAAATATCTGCGTGACGGATTACGACGATCATAGTGAGGCAAATCACGAGGAAGTTATAGACGTTGGCAAAAGCAGACAACCCGTTCTTCGAGATTTCGTTCGACAAATGGTTCTTCGTTTGGAGGATATTATAAATAGCAGTTCGAAATAGAATTTTATGTATAATAGATGAAGAATCTCCGTCATTAGTGTCAATTTTCATGCTTTTCTCGAATCTTCGCTTTTTTCCCGAAAAAAAAGAAAAGAATGAAAGAAAGATAGAAAAATTGCTGCGAATCGAAATCAAAAGGTCTTTGAAAACCTTTCATCGTGAATGAAACAACTTTAGCTCATTTGAAATCATGTCGATTTCTGCATAATAGGTATTTATGGAATCGTTTGTTCTCGCATAGTTTCTCTGATTTCTTTCGTTTTAGAAGAATCTATCCTCTCGAGTTATTAACAAGTAATCAAATTGATTATTATCAAAGTGTCTTAAATGTTTCGAGAGCAATTAAGAAACAAAAGGAATTTATAATAATCTTGTTTGTATTGAGATGAAAGTCAAATAATTCGAGTGAATAATTGTTCTTTAATTTAATTTAATTGAAAGGTGAAAAAAAGAAGTAGAACGTTTTAAATTGTGACAATTTTTTGCAAATATTTTATTAATTACGAGAATAAAGTTTGTAAAGTTTTTGAAAAGTCAAAAATAAATCTGATGATTTATTTTCTTTCCAAATTCATCTTATTTTTCGCAGTAATTATTTTTTATCTTATTCGAGTTATAATTTGTCAAGAAACTACGAACTTAAAAATTAGAGAGATAAAAAATCGTTTATTGATTTTTTGTTTTTCAAAAACGTTTGCGGACTTTTGCTTCGTTATTAATTAGTAGATATCGAAATATTAATTACGTTGGAAAAAATGTTTACTTTTTGCACGTCAGTGAAATTTACAACGATTAAATAAAACATATTTTTCACAAAAAATAACTTTTTTGCTTCAAATGTATTTCGTTAAAAAATAGTGAAAAGAAACTTCGTTAATATTTCTCTCACAAGTTAATAAATATTTTTTCTTTCAAATCGTTAATTATAAACGTTGTAAACTTCACTGGAATCTTTTTCCAAACCTTGGAAAAATTTCAACTCTTTGATAATTCAAAATATTTTAATATTCTTTGGAATAATAAATTAAGAGAAAGAATTATACAAAGAAAATCTAACTAATTGAAAGAAAAAGTAATCCCTGAAATATTCGTCTACCAAAAAAAGAAAAAAAAAGAACAAAAACATAAAATTTAGAAAAAAATTATTAATATAAATAAAAATATTATAGATACATAAATATTATATTAAAAAATAGTAAACAATATTCTACTGTTTGTGTAGAAATGAATTCTTCGAAAAAGTAAAAAAAAATAATTTTTCCATCCAACTAAAAAAGAAAACAGTTTGATTTGGATTAGATTTGAGAAAGAAAAATGAAGCGCAAAGTTTGAAATGTAATGTAAAGTCTAACATATTTGAAAAATTACAAGGGAGAAAAGAAAAGTTTAGGAAAAGAAGGAAAAAAAAAGTTTAAGAGCAGTTAAAAAGTAATGAAGTAAAAGGGAAGAGGTGCTCGTATATGGGGAAATAATTCCAAGTCGTGACACGTACTTGCAAAAGGCTCAGACTTTTATGTGTTCCTTTCTGAAACGTCTGACGTTTCAGAGTGTTGAAAACGAACACTGTTCTCAACTTTCGAGTGCAAAGAAATTTTTCAGTCACTCAAACAATATTTCCCAATACATTAACAACTGACAAAGTATAAATATATGAATGTCTATTTTTTTGAATCTATATTCTTTGACAAAAAAAAAATGCACCAAAAAGAAAGAAAATAAATAAAGCGAAACGTACCTTAAGAAAGTACTGAAACAATTATATTTATAAATTTCAAAGAACACTATTGCACTCAAAATAAATCTAAGTATTATAATAAATAGCAAAATATAATATTTATAATACACTTATTTTACTCAACTTTTTACTTAGGTCTTGTCTTTTATGTTAGACTTGAAAAATCTACGTCTATTGTATTTTTGCGAAAGTCTAAGTTTCATAAAATAAAGTTGCACTCAACGCAATTTATATATTTTTTATTCAATTTTCCCCGTCATAGAAAGTTATTTTCTGTAGGTAATTTATATTTATATATGAATCTAGAGAATTGCAATTTAATTATATGATTTAATGAAGAAGAAATGAGACAGAAAAGGGGAAATTAATTAAAGTGGGTAAATTAGTGAAAAGGTGGAAAGTAATTTAAATTATTAAATAGGATTAATTAGATGTCATTTTTGTTAACAAGTTTTGCGTATAAATAGACTTTGAAAAAAAGTAATTTCAAGATAAGTGGCTTCTGCTACTTAATTAAAATATAGGATTAAGGTACAGTTATTTTTTTTTAAATATCAATAATTAATAATTAAAAATTTAATTTGATTTTTTATTTTTCTTTGACAAGAAAGGAATCACAAGGAATATTGGAAAAGTGAAAAATTATTCGGAAGATATTAATTATATTGATAAATTCAATTGAAAGCTTGACAAGAACTTTATTAATATTTTTAAAAATAATTCAATTACTTCGAAGACTGTTCTAAAATTTTTTAAGTAATTAAATTGTTTCAAAATATTTTATTACAAATTTTATGAAATTAATTGAGTTCTCTCGAAAAATTTTATTAATTATAAAAGAAATTAAAGCCTTTCCATAAATAAATAAATTACAATTAAAAATTGTAGTCAAAATAATTTAATTCTTCTGGAATAGAAAATTAATAAAAGTTAAAATAAATAAATAATTTCATTCCTTACAAAAATTAGACTTAAAGTTTTAAAAATAATATAATTCCAAGGAAGAATTTTATTATTGTTGAAAATTATTTAACTTTCATTAGAAGTTTTAATATAATTTTTTAAAACAATTCAAAAAACAATTTAGAAAAATAATTTCATTCCTTACAAAAATTAGATTAAAATTTTTAAAAATATTCGAATTTCAGGGGAGAATTTTATTACTTCTGAAAGTTATTGAACACTTATTAGGAGTATTAATATAATTTTTGAAAACAATTTAATTGCTTCGAAGAAATTAACAGTTACTAAAATTTTTAAACAAAAAAAGCTGGATTGTTCTTAAGAATTTTATTATCCTTAAAAATATTTGAATTTTTCCGAAGAATTTTATTTCTTATAAAAACAATTGAATTCTTGCGAAGAAATTTGTTATTCTTTAAAAAAATAATTGCAAATCTAATTTTTTTGATAAAATTTTAAAAATTTAAATAAAAATATAATTTTTCTAATAATTGCAATTTAAAATATTGAAAGTAATTGAATTTTACAAAGAATTTATTTGATAAATAATAATAATAATAATAATAATAATAATAATAATAATAATTTTCTTGATAAAAAATAAAGTATTTGAATAAAAAATTTAAAAAATTTAATTGTTTCCAGAACTTATATTAAACTTGTAGTAAAAATAATTTAATTCTTTCTTTTATAAGTTTTATTGAAGTAATTCAAAACCTAGTAATTTCCTTTTCTAGTAATTACTAATAATTTTCTAGAATTTTCTTATTTTTTAAAAGAAATTCATTAAAATGTTTGAAAATAGTTAAATTGTTTCAAAGAAATTTAAATAATATTTTCTAAAAAAATAAAAATATTCCTTTAAGAAATTTAATTAAACTGATATTGTAAATAATTTTTTTTTTTATTAAAAAAATTTGTTAAGTTTTTCGGCAGTATTTAAATTGTTGCGAAAAAGTTTATTGAAACTTTTAAGTAATTGATTTTTTTCGATAAGTAAAATACTGAAAAGAATTGATTTTTCAAAAATTCGATTAATTCTTTTTCAGAAATAATTGAATTTTTCACAAAATTTTATTGCATTCAACTTTTTTTTTAAATAAGAGAATTTTTCAATTGTTGCGAAGAAATTTAATAAAATTTTGAAAATAATATAATTATTTTGATTTTTTAAAGGACTTATTAAATTTTAGAAAATAATTGAATTCTTTACAAAAATTTTATCATAATTCTATTCAACGTAATTGAATTCCTGCGAAGAATTTTACAATATGTGTATAAAAATAATTGAATTCTTGCGAAAATTTTTATGATTGATGAAAAGAATTAAATTCTCATCTAGAAATTAAATTTTTTTTAGAAAAATAAACAATTATAATAATTTTTGTAATTAATAATTTTTAATTTTTTAATTTGATATTATATTTAAAAATTAAAGCTAATTTTTAAAAGAAATGAAATGTTTTGTAATTTGTGAAATAATTAATTGATTTTTCGCGTGCATGGCATTTGTTGGTAATTGATAATTTAATTTTACTTTTCCGAAATATCGAGCGAACATAATAAATTATTTAATACACAAACTAATTGTTATTTTCTAAAGGCGTATAATGGAACTTTGTTTTTTCATAACAACAAATTTATTCGTAAATTGTAAATAAATGCAAGCATAGAAAATTAGAATTTAAAATTTAATGAAAAATTGTTGAATTAATTTTTTCTTAAATTGAAAAAGCGATTTTTTTTCTCTCTCTCTCTCACTCTGTCACTCTCTCTTTGCTTTTCATAGTGATCTGAATTGATTTGTCACAGGTTTTTTTTTCATGGAAGGATATCGAGGCCTCGTAACTGCGGGAGGGTTATTCCTTGCTCCTCATTCCAGCTTCAATTTCGCTCCTTTCGCTTCGTTACTTTCATCTCGTTTCCGCGCTTTTCCATCGTTAATGCATCGACCTTCGCCTTCGATAAATCCCCCGAGGAGGAACCATACGGCCGATTCCGTAGTCTTCTCTCCACTTTTCCTCCTTTAAACCTTTCTTCTCCCCCTCCGTTATTACCCTCGTGAATTAAATTATGATTTGACAGGTAGAAAACTTGGCTTCAACGCCGACGACAAAGAGAATAAAATGAGAAGATCCACTTGGAGATTTTCAGGAAATCGTCTCATTAGGAATGCTTGTGAAAAAGAGGAAATAATCGTTTTGTCCTATCGCCGGAAGTGCTATTGCAAAGGTTTAGACGCTGAAGAATGGCCTCTTTGTTTCTCTTTGCACGCAAACTATATACTGCCGCAAAATAAGAAGGGTGGAAAAAAAAATTCACGCAAAAAAAAAAATACAGGTGAGGAAAGAAAGAAAATGTTTTTAAAATATTCTTTTAAGAGTTTTTTTTTATTCCTTCTTTTTCTATTTTCGATTTATTTTCAACTGTAATTTGTTCTTTTTTATTATTTATTGATAAATTATAATTTATCAAATATTTATTTATCATTTATTGGTAAATTATAATTTATCAAATATTTATTTATTATTTTTTGATAAATTATAATTTATGAAATATTTATTTTTTATTTTATTCATAAATTATAATTTATTAAATATTAATTAATTATTTATTTACATTTTCAATCACAATGTTTTTCTAAGGATATCAAATTAAGACACTTCACAATACTTTTTATTCGATTTTTGTCTCAATTTGATCACTAAGAAAACAATATATTTGAACCAAACATAATTATCTTTGTTATACAGTCAACCAGAAATTATCTTTGAATTGAAGATAATAATTTTTATTCGATACATAATAAATTTGATTCAATAAAAATTATGTTTAATTCAATTATAAAATATGTTTCATTCAAACAAATTTTTTTTGTTGACTTTTTATTTTTGAATTAAAAGCATTTTTTTCTCTGTGATATTAGCAAAAAAACTGTGAACCGTCTTTTGTCGAAAAAAAAGATAAAAACATAAATTTTGTAGAATATATTTGTCTATGTCTTGTTTTAATTCATTATTTAAAAAAAAAAATTATTGAAATTTATTAATGATTTACTACTTATTTATATTTTCTTCACAATAAAATGAAAGAAACTATACATTTTTCAGATTATATTTGCCACTATTTTATTTTAATTTATTATTTACACTAATTTATATTTTTAAAAAACCGATTTCTTATTAAGTGAAAGAACTAGAATTTTTTTAAATTATTAACTAAGAATTCAGTAATTGAATTTTAAGGAAGAGTTTTATTATTTTTTTAAGAAGAATTCTATTAAACTTTTTAAAAATAATTAATTTTCAACGAAGGATGTTATTAACATTTTTTTAAGTAATTGAATTTTGAGTAAAGTTTTATGAAAAAATTATATGAAATTAATTGTATTCTTGCGAAGAATTTTATTATTTAGAAAAGTAATTCAATTGTTCTCATAAATTCTATTAAAATTGTATTCAAAATAATTGATTTCTTTTAAGAAATTAATAAAAGTGAAACTAAATTGAAAATAATGGAATTTTCATGAAGAGATTTATGAAAATTTTTATGAATTAAAACATTCGAAAAATTGTATTACAATCGACTTAAAATAACTGAATTCTACTCAAGGAGTTTTATTATTCATAAAAATATTTGAATTGTTTTTAACAATTTTATTATCTTACAAAATAATTGACTTCTCACGAAGAGTTTTTAATATTGATGAAAGTAATTGAATTGTTTCCATAAAGTTTATTAAAATTGTACTAAAAATAATTCAATGCTTTTTGGAAATTATTAAAAGTAAAACTCAATTGAAAATAATTGAATTTTCATTAAGAATTTTATTAAATTTTTTTAAAATAATTGAAAAATTTCGAAAAAATTTACTATAATTGACTTAAAAATAACTAACTTTCAGGTATTAATATTATTATTTTTAAAAATGAGTATTCAACTCTTTACAGAAACTTTATTAAAAATTAAATTTAAAATAATTGATTTTTTGCGGAGAAATTTATTAAATTCTTTGACAAAAGTTAAATTGTTCTTAAGAATTTTATTATCTTTAAAAGAATCGAATTCTTTTCAAGATTTTTATTATTTATGACAATAAATCAATTCTTGCGAAGAATTTTATTTGATTATTTGAAAATAATTTAATTCTGGAGAGGAATTTTATTACTAAAGAAAATAATTGAATTTTTCCGAAAACTTTTATTATTTATTAAAAATTATTGAATTCTTGCGAAGCATTTTATTAAAAAGTTGAAAAATAGATGAATTTTTTTGAAGAAATCTATTAAATTTTTTAAATTATTAATTAATAATTATTTTTTTTAGTAATCTATTATTTATTTATTTTTATTTTGCAAGAATAATTTTTTTTAAGAATTTTTTTTTTCTATTTTTTGTTTTAATTTATTATATTTTTTGCAAAAAAACGGGTTTACAAAAAAAGGTAAGAGTCAAAATTTTTTAGACTACATTTTTCAAAATGTTGATAAAAAATATAATAGCATAAATTTGAAGAAAAAGTTAAATAATTTTTCTAAGTCTTTTTATTATTAATTTTGAAAACAATTCAGATATTTATAATTTAAATATAGAAGTGAACAAAAGAAAATACTTAATTTTAATAAACATAATTATGAGGTAAATTTTTCACCCGGAGTTAATCTTTCATATTTTTATTTTTACTTTTTCCAGCTTCATTTTCTGTATTTTCTGTTGCATTTAAACACCCATTCGTTAATTACATTTCATGGAAATATTAAAATAATTACTTTTTCAATAGTTATATTTTAATTTTATTCATTTTTTTTTCTGTTGACTGTACTCGACTTATTTCGCTTCAAAATTTTTTGTGCAAAAGCAAAAGTCGATAAGTTAGCGTTAAAAGCTTTGTTTATAAAAATATAATATATTGATAAATTTTTATCAATTTATTTATTCATTATTTATTATTATTATTTATTTATTATTTATTTTTTATTTATTTTAATTGTAATTTATATGTTTATTAGTCATTTATTAGAATCTACATAATTTATTTATTTACTATTTATTTAAATTATCATATGTTAATTAAATTAATTTATTAAGACAAAATGAAGTTAATAAAAATATTAATATTTTAATAAAAAGAGTTTTTTAGAAATTATTTAGATTTAGAATTTAAATTGTTTATAAAGATTAAAAAATTTGTTTTTCGCTGAATAAACCATTTTTTTATAAATGATAAATAAATTAAATGACAATTAAATAATTAACAATGAAATTAATGAATTTTGTGAACATTCCCAAAAAAAATAATTTTCTTATTATTTATAAATAATTAATATTTTTTTATAAAATTATTTATTATTATTATTATTATTCACTACTATTTTATATTTATTTAATTAAAATGTTGATGTTATTCATGAATACCTATTAAATTTATTATACTCTTCATTGCGAAGAGAAGAAATTTTCGTTTTCAAAGGAATTCAATTTTTTTTATTTATTTAAAAAATTTCTCCCAACACGTTTTTATTGAAATTTTTAAAAGTAATATTAAAATTAAATTTTCAACAAACACCTATACTGTGAAACGTTTATTCTCTCTCACAAAAGGCAGTGATGTATATCGGGTTGCCTAATGCACACAGAGATTTAAATTGAATATTTCATTAAACGGAAATTATTATTAGTATTCTAAATAAATAATAAAAAAAAATTCTCAATTACATTTTTCTCAAATAAGAAGACAATATTTAGAAAGATAAATTCAAAAATGAGATAAGAAAAAAAATTTCAAATTTGAAAGAAAGAAACAAGATGGAACCAGTATTTAGAATATTTGTAAACGTCCGTTAATTTCAAATTTTTCTCAATAATTTCTCTGCGAAATTGAGCGAAATATTATTTCTCTAAATTCAAAACAAATGCAACTTTAAAGAAATCAAAAGACAATTAATGAAAATATTTGTAAACAATAATAAAAATGACAAAAAATTCATCCCTCTTTTTAAATCGATATGATAGAGGTGGTAAATAAAAGTTGCGTATTTTGCCGCTTGGAGCGTGAGTGTGGCGCGCATCCCCCTCCAGTTCTTAAAGTTTAAGTCTCGAGCCGCCAGTTTAGTTCAGTGTATCTCGTGCTCTCGTGTTCGTTGTTTGTGCTGAATATAATCATATTTTTTTTTTCAAAAAAAAACGTTTATAACCCCATTCGTCGTGTGTCATTTATAATAGCCGGCGATGTGACCGGCATTAAAAAGTGTCTCGCGTATCGTAAAATTTTTCGACACAACTGTCCATTGATTCAAGTCAGCGGAATTTCTCTCATTCTTTTTTCCATGTGAAACAAGTTTTTAAAGACAGGTGTACAACTTTACCTTTGCAGTGTCAAAGAGGCACAACACGAGTTTCTTCGTGAAAAGTGAAACTCCTGCGAGGAGATTTAAAATTTAAAAAAAAACCACTCATATTACCGTTGGAGTGAAATTCGGTTGTTTTTTTTTGGCAAAAAACATCCGTTCTACTTCCGAAATAAAAAAGTGGGAGAGAAAACAATTTTTCCCGTATATTTGTCGTAAAGTCTTTAAATGGAAGGTGGATTTATTCATTCTTTGCCGCCGAAAGATAACAATAATCGTTCTAACCTCAAAAAATCGGGGTACGTGAAATGTTTTTCTTTTGGCGCGATAACACACGGGTAATGTTATGACTGAGTGTGATGAAGTTAGTGTTTTAGTATAACGAAGGGGTGCCAACAGGAAATAAGTGTTTGGGGGAGTGATTAAAAAAATTATTCAAAGTGGAGATTTATTCGTCGCGATTTATTCTTCCAGATTCAGGATTAAAAGAAGTGAAATTTTTTTTTTTTGGATAAAAAAGAATCAAGTGTGATTTAAGGGAAATGTCACGAAAATTGAAGGAAGAAACGGTGACGGGTTATGTCATTGGCTGGAAACTGGACCGTGGAGCTTGTTGATTTTTTTTTTTTGGTCAATAACACACGGATGACGTGTGTCAACATCTGAGAGAGAATTTTTGGGAAACGTGTGTCGAACGCGAGAGAGGAAGAAGGATAACCTCTCTCTTTCATCTCCACTGCTAAGCGGAAGTCATATGCTCATACACGCACGTAAAACGGTAAGTTATAAAAGGCATTTACCCCACACACACAAACACAATGAAATCTCTGGGAGTTCTTTTGTTGAATTTAGAAATTTATGTCCCACAACTTCCTTTTTCCGCTCGTTTTATTATATGGGCTCAGAAAATGCTCATGTTAATAATTCATACACAAATATTTTGATTTTGATATGAATACATGATAAGTTTCATATTTAATTCATAGAATTCTTGTCAATTCAGTAGTGTCCTTGAAGTTTGTATAGGCATAATATTTACGTTTTCTTTGATATTGTTATCGAATATTTCCAAGTAGTCAATTTCTTTTCTTCTTTCCTTTTTATTAATCTCTATTTTTTTTTAGTTCGATTTTTTAATTTCAAATTCAATTGACATATTCAGAATTTTTTATTAAATTTAGAACTTAATTAACAGCGATTCAAATGTGTGTCAAATTCATTTTTAAACAAAAATCAAAAAGGCTCGCTTAAATTTTTTACATGACAATTTTTAATTGATTTCGAAAAATAAATATCCGTTTTCATTTCTCAAGAAGAAGAAGTGGAAAAATTATTGAGAAACGATGAGTCTCAAAGGTTTAAACGAAAACTGTATAGAATTGAAGTATTTTGATATCACTTTCGCGATATTTTCCCAATACGGATTTTTTTTTTTTAATACATTTTTATAATCGTTATGCAGCTATATATTTTTCACGTTTCAATATACTTTAAATGAATATTTAAACTCTAAATCTAAATGGATGAAAGAGAACTGTTTAAATATTAAAATCAACATAAATCCAGGTTGAATGCACTCATAAATGTTCACTTAAAACAGATGAAACTCTTACATTATATAGTATATGAAAATGTTTTATATATTTTAAAGGCAAAGTAAATTGTGCGTTTTATCATTTCCAGTCTATTGAATAGTTGGATTTACCGTGTAGCTTTAAAACGTTTAATACTTGGAGTTTATTTTATGGTCAATTTTTTTACAAGGATTTTTTTTTTTAATATTGTTGTTGTTGTTGTTGTTATTTATGTGGGAAAATGCTCGTTAAACGTATTTATTTGACTACTATATTAATTTTTCTTTATATTCTAATATAATTTAAATAGAGAATTTTCATTTATTGAATTTCGTAATATCGAAATTGGCAATTTAATGCGATACGTGGATATATGCGCGGAATATATCAAAGTATATAATGAACTCTAATTTTAGGACAGAATATGATTATTATCATTATCTTTGGTTCTATGGATTATTAAAATCTTCTATGATAATAATAATAATATTTAATCTATTCGGTAGATCATACGGAAATCTCATAAATTCTATATTAATTTCAAATCCGTATTAGTTCCCTGAAAGACAAAGTATTATTCTGAAAAGTGGATTTTAGGGGATAAATTTTTAAATTAAAACTTTACTACTCTATAATTCCGAAAATTAGATTTCGAATAAATTTCAGATTTTCATTAGCTGTTTTCATTATCATTCCATGGGGATTATAACTTTTTCGATGTTTTTCGAATGATTTTAAAAAATGCGACTTTTTTCATTCTTTTCAAAATTTACTACTTTTTCGACTGTTCTCTAACTTTTGAAATAAAACACTACATTTTTGGGTATAAAATGTAACTTATTTCCATTTTTGTAGTGAAAAAATTATTCTAGACAAATCTTTCGAAAATTATTTTTGAATTATTTATCTAATTAATTTTCCGAAGTATATACAATTAAAAAATTTTGTAATACTTGAAATTTTGTAGAATTTAATAATGATACTAATAATGATAATTAATTTGTCAAATTTAATTAAAAATAATTGTTTTGTTCAAGCATTTTATTACAATATTTTAAAAATTAACCTTTTTAGAATTTTAATTCTTAGAGTTTTTTTATTCTATTGTTTTTTAAATTCATTTATTTTCAATATTTTCCCTTACATAATTCCGAAAATTCAAAAACGTACAAAAAGTAATAACATTAAAGTTCTTTAGAATTATTTTTAACATTTTGGAGAAAGCAGTCGTCATCAAAATTTTTAATTGAAATTCATCTGAAAAATAAATTAGATTTTTTAAAATTACACGAAAATTTTTTCAAGAAATTGAATTATTTTCGAGAAATAGTACAATTCATTAAAAAAATGACTGATTCTTAGAATTGTTTAAATTTACTTTTTTAGATTCATTAAAATTTCTGATAACTCATGTTCATTAGTTTATTTTTAAAGGATTTTAGCAAAAATGAATTTTTTTTAAAGGTTTTTATCAAATTTCAATTGTTTGAAAATGTGTCATTTGTATAATTAAAAAACTATAATTTTTTAAAAAGTATTTAAAAATATTTTTATTGTCCTCAAGTTCCTAAAGTTCTTAACTTTCTAATGAACGAAATTTATTTACTTTTTGTTGAAATTAAATTTTTATTACAATACTTTTGCGTTCCTGTAAGAAAAACTTTAATTTTACATTTAATTTGTTTTTAAGTTTTTTTATTGCAATTAGAAATTTATGAAAAATTTGTTGATAGAAAATTTTTTTTCATTTAAACGCTTAAAAATTGTGGATTAAATATTTAAAAAAAATTAATTTAGAGAATTTCTTCATTATAATTTTTTGAAAATCTATCTTAATAACTTTAAGAAAACGAAGACTGTTACAATTTTCGTAAAAAATTGAATTTTTGTATTTAAATGATTGAATTCTCGAAGAAGTTTCGGAAAATTAATGATTAAGAAATGAAGTTTAGCTAAAAATTGTAGAAAATAATTGAACTTTGGAAGTGTTATAGTTGCAATTTTCAGAACTTATTAAATTTCAGGAAGTTCTAAACTGAATGTTTTAAAATTTTACTTTTCGTGGAAATACAAATTAGAAATATTTGAATATTTATTTAATAAAATTATTCAAGCTTTGAATATAATTAAATTTGGAAATCAATGAAAGGTCAAGGAAATACAAAATGTGGGCGTAGTGTTTACTTTTTCAATCCAATGATTTGAAGAAAAAAATATTTTTTACACAGAAAACAATATTTTTGTTAGAAAAAATTTTGTTCTTGCATTTTTGATGAAAAAATATTGTTAAAAAAATGTTTTCCTACCAAACAGTTGAAAAGAATATTTTTTCTATTAAATCGCATTGTGTTTTTTTTCTTTTAATTAATTTAAAATAATTTTTTAATGAATCTAAATTTCACCAACATATAAAAATAGTTAACTACTTTTATTTACCATTAAAATTAAAACTCTTGCGCTTTTTCCGATAATTTATTATCACACATTTTTTTTTTCATAAAACTATAAATACGGAATATTGTATAGTATAGTTTATAATGTGTGTTAAAAAAAAAATGATGTAGAGATTATTGCTTAGTTTGTTTATAATGGGAGAAGTTTGGAATTGGTTGCATGACTTAATACTTTTTAAATAATCCCTCAACAAAATAGAGGTTTTTCATTCTAGTTTGCGACCCCGTTAAGGCCCCTCTCCTTCTCTTCTTATTTACTTCCATTACTTGAGGTAGGTCGTGCCTTGGTTCCGCATGAGATGCCTTCGTTAAAAACATACACGTATAGCCGGGTGGATAACGAGGTGATAAATGTACGCCAAGTTTCATTCTTTTTAAGTACTGTGCCGACAAAGAATTAAGGAATGCAAATTATTAAATTATGCGAGATTAAGAAAAAGAGAAAGAGAGAGAGAGAGAGTGCAAAAAAAAAATTTCCATTTGCGTAGATTTACTTCTTTCCACAGTATATATAACTTTTTATCAAGACGAATTTTAATAACGAGAAACTCGAAAAAATGAATTTCAAACGAGTGTGTTTGAAAGTCTTTCTTTTTAAATGTACACAAATTTTTTAATTAAAAATTGTAATCTGAATTTATATTTATTTTCTTTTATTTTTTTATGTATTTTGTTTTACTATTATTCTATTTTGTTATGTTTGTTCATTTATAAATATACTTCGGAAGGTTTAGTGATTTATTAAGTCCCTGAAGTAAGCGTCAAAAACTTTCAGGGCCACTAATAATTATTTTATTCAAACGAAAAGTTAAATTAATTTTAAGACTCCTTTTTTTAATATAAAATCGAAGAAAAAGTTTTTTTTAATGTGATTTTGGAAAAAATCATATTCTTGATGGTTGCGTAGTTAAGCGATAGTAATTAAGAAATTTTTTTTGGGGGGAAAATTTAAGTACATGATAACTAAACAATTAGTTATTATACAAATTTCCGTTTATTTTCATCTTGAGGTACATTTTAATATATTGCAAATGCAATACATTGCTGTAAAAAGTTTATTTTCCCTAGCAATTTCTTTTCCATATATACTCATTTGTTATTCAAATTATTCCTGCTAGGAAAAATTCTTTGTTGCCGACGACAGCCTTCAACTGACGTCGCGCTGTTCAGATTATAATTGGAATTTCAATACAGCGAGAAAATTTTAGTTTAAAAAGTTATTTTAAATAACGGTCATTCGACTATGTATTCGATAAAGTATTTATATGAATGAAATTAATTTACGTATGTAAAAAAATTATATCTGAAAATCGATTCATTAAAACTAAAAAAGCGAGTGCAATCGAAATTGAATTTGTCTCATCAGCATTTTTTTTTATTGACTATAGCATTAATTTTATTTGAAAACAAAAAATCTTGTTTGCATAAATATATTAACCGTTATGTAATTTGCTTTGATTTTTTTAATTCGTATTTCGGTTATTATATAATGAATTTGTAAAGAAGTCTTTTAATTTAGGTCAAGAAGTTTTTTTTTTCTCAACTGAAGGAGTAAAACAATTGACGATTTTAAAATTCTATTAAAATGTCATTAGTTTAAATAAATTGTATTTTCTCTTTCCGCTTATAATGACATTTAGTTAATTAAATAACTTCATAAGTAGATAATTACTTTAGTCTGATATAAAGATAATTAAAGTTAATTTCGTTCTCTCTGTTGTGTTAATAATTGTGTTTTTCCATATACGAAGGTATACACATGACGCATTAAAAAATTATAAAAATAACTTGTTTATGAACAAATTACTAATCATTGAAATGCTGTTCTATAAATAATTTCTAACAATAGTATTTTTTATAAATAATTTTATTTTCATGATCCCCAAGTTTTGAACGTTCAAATGAACGAAATACTTTTTTTTTGAAAATATTTTAATAAATTACAAATCATAAAAAAATTTAAAAACTAAAATTGTACTTTTACAAACTCAGTAATTAATTTTTTGGATAGTGAAGCAAAAAGAAGACTGTAAAAATTTAATTTTTTGAAGAAATAAATAAATTTCATTCATTTGAACGTTCAGAACTTTAGGATCTTTTATTTTTGAACAAGTTTTACAAAAATTATTACTTAGCAATTAAGGAATAATTTTACTTCAATGTTTCAAAATTTGTAGAAAATAATTGAAATCCCAAAAAATAGTTTGAAAATGCAATTAAAAAAAGATTGCATACTTTTTCCTTTTTTTTGATAAACAAAAGAGTGGGGAAAACAAATTTATCTTCTATTTGGACATTTGTGTAGGGGAGAGAGACAGAAACTTGTTTGCCAGGCTTGATTAATAGAAGTTACAATAGAAAAAAATTTACTTTTTTTTTGTCAACCGATGATATTTGAAGAATGAAATAGTAAATTTTGAATGAAATTTTTTAGTGTGAATTGAAAAGAAATATTTAATGTATTTATTTAAAAATTAGTGTTACTGTTAACGGTGTATGTACATGTATATTTCATTAACAAGGTAACGCATCATTCATCAAAATAATCCTCTTAGATAAAAACAATATATAGATGATTTGGTTGAATCCGGATATCAAGTTTGTAACCAATTGACATTCCATTGTTTACAATTTACTACGTGACTGTGGACTAATTTTAGATTGAAGCTTCTACATGGTATGTTTGATTGATACTAATTGAGCGACGACTGTTTTATGCGATAGGTATAGTACTTCACAAGTTTGCTATGCTATTGAATCAGCCATTAGTGCATCTAGTCTCCATCAGTTCGCAACTATATAGGCACGTGGAAATACATTAATAGAGAAGAAATATTTTCTATAACAGAGGTAAATTAATAAAACTTCTAAAAAAACTTCCTTTATTTCCCTCACAACTATGCTTTTCTTTTTGAAAAATTCTTTATGACTTTAATTAGTGCCACTCTTTTTTCTCCACGTAAAGATTTAATTGTTTGATAATTAGATTGAATTTCTAAAAAGAGCTATTAATATCAGATGTGAAGCATATTGTATTATTATGTAATCCGGAGGAGTTGAGGGACCATAAGGACGTGGTAATAATTTCTTCAGTCGTTTCTCATGAAGCCCCACCCTATTTTGTAACAATAATCCACGAATTGCTTCCACTATGTCCTTTTCCCCTGGGTGATTCAACTTCTCTTGCGCAGAGAGACTAATTCTCGAGAACAAATACTTTAATTATAACGTCCTCAAGCCTCGAATGTGCAATATGTTCAACTCCAACGATCGATACTTTGATTAAGAAAGGTATTATAATTATATCACTATGCTCTGTATATGTATGAACTCTTGATATAGATGGTTGACATAACATAAATAGGTACATGTTGATACAATATACGTACTTCGTATAATTTAACAACGCGGTACTCAATTGACACTCTGCACACTTTACTTCAATTTTCTGATTGTGAATTTTCCTTTTAATTATAGGAATATCCCTTTTAGAATGAGATTAATTTCACTTCCCTTTTTTATTTGATGTGCGACCCTTTTGAATCGTGTATAAGTGTTCGTTTTCGGTGAAAGGGACATGACATCTATTTACTTATATGTATTATTATCAATATTATTTTACTATTATTATTGTTATAATTATATCGTTACTGTATGGTAGAAATTTTTCTTTCTGAAAGTGCACTTATAAGGGAACATTTGTAGATATATGGAATACATGTGTCTTTTCGAGACGGGGATGCATGAAATTTCTTTCCTATATATACACATTTATAAAAGTGATGCACATTCGAAAACGGTGTTACGAGCGCTGTGAGTAGCTTTCTATGACAATATAAATATCACTGGTTTTTCTCGTTTTCTTTTTCTCCTTGTGCGACTGTTTTCTCCATGTAAAATATATTT
The DNA here is from genome assembly GCA_032872475.1 of Leptopilina myrica (nomen nudum). Taxonomy (NCBI): domain Eukaryota; kingdom Metazoa; phylum Arthropoda; class Insecta; order Hymenoptera; family Figitidae; genus Leptopilina; species Leptopilina myrica (nomen nudum). The sequence continues at coordinate 6,425,024 of CM065458.1, forward strand.
CCACATAAACTGAATGTAACATCCTAATTGTAAGTACATTTGTACACAAATGTTCGAATGCTCTCGATTAAGTTTTAATTTATGTTTTTTTGCAAGATTTAAGAATGCACATCAATAATTTAAGGTAAACAAATTTCGTTCAGAAGATTCAGAACTTTGAGGACGATTTTTTTAATAATAGGTTCAAAAACATAGCGGAGCTTGAAATGTAGAAAATTGCATTGGCGATCATAAACGTATAAATATAAATTAAATGATACGCGGAGCAATATGTAAAGGATGATATGAAGTTATATTGAATATAATTGCGATAAAATATATGGTCCATAAAAGTAATTTATTCCAAGTATTAATGATAAATTCAAAATGAGTAAAATTAGTCATCGCAAGTATAGAAATAATCACGAATGATAATTTTCCTCTCCTCTCTTGGTTGTGTTCCCTATACACGGATAGGAATTAATGTATCGAAGCATGGCGGAAAATTACACCTCGTTGCTTAATTTGCGGAATTGTTCAAATGTGCGAAATTCTCTCGTTAAACTTCATAATCCTCGTTAATCCAAAGGTCAATGTCCCATCCTTTTTCACTGAATTTCACTCATCGCTTGACGAATATATATGAAATCTATATGGATCCTCCTACTGCCTCCTTTCTATATGACAATGAGCTCGTTTCATATTAACACACACACACACAAATATTCGAAATCTTTCTTTGTGAATTAATTCATTTTTTACCCCTCCATTTTAGAAAAAAAATAAAAAAGTAAGATTCGTTTTGTGTATGTATTTATTTTTTTTTGTATTCTGATATTGGAACTATAGTACTATTATCGTTTCGAACGTAAATTATGATATGGAGACCAGTGCACGCGGTTACCCATTATGCATTCATATTAAATCGAGAATTTATGCGAGTTCATCGGTATGGAGCTCCATGTGCGTTCCTAACCTCTATAGCACCAGGTGTGAAGTAATTTTTTTCATCGCGTATTTTCGCAATAATGTGCTTTGGGAAAAGCCGTCTTATTTTTCAAACTTTTTGCCTACATTTTTTTTCCCCAATGTTAATTTTATCTGGAGAGTACTCGACAGAATTTCAATTTTCAAAAGCGAAATGGGTTTTACAAGGGATATAGAATTATTCGATTTCCATTATTGAATAAAGTCTTATCAATGGAGAGAATGCGCGGGATATATAATAAAAAAGAACATTGATTTATTATCTATTTTATATTAAGTTCTGGTTATTAATTTTTTTCGCTTTTTTTTATTCTTTTCGACATGAAATGATTTTTACAAGAGATGATTATTACTCTAATGTATTTTCAAAGTGGATTAACGAAGAGAGCTTTCAGATTATTCTCATATGTGTGGTGCATAACGTGAAAAAAATGTGTATTTTGTAATGATTTTTAATAGAATTTTATTTTATTATTTCTTACAGAAAAAATACGTGATGGAGTGGTTTGATTTTCAAAATTATATTATATTTAATGATGAATAAATAGCACTGCTAAGGTGCCTGAATGATTTTTCGACGTTTAGAGTCGACGCTAACTTTAGGGACCTAATTTTTTTTCTGTTCTGTATTGTGTATTTTTTCAATAATTTATAAAAGAAATTTATTTTCTTATCTATTTCAGAAAAAAATTTTATTATATTTAATGATGAATAATTAGCACTGTTAAGGTGTCTGAATAATTTTTCGACGTTCAGAGTCGACGCTAAATTCAATGACATAATTTTTTTTCTATTCTGTATTGTGTACTTCTTCAATAATTTATAAAAGAAATTTATTTTCTTATCTATTTCAGAAAAAAATTTTATTATATTTAATGATGAATAATTAGCACTACTAAGGTGCCTGAATAATTTTTTGCCGTTGAGAGTCGACACTAAATTCAATGACATAATTTTTTTCCCTTTTCTGTATTGTATGTTTTTTGCTATTATTTATAAAAGAATGTTATTTTATTATCTATTTCAGAAAAAATATGTGATGAAGTAATTTGATTTTAAAAAGTATATTATATTTAATGATGAATAAATAGCACTGTTAAGGTGCCTGAATAATTTTTTAACGTTCAGAGTCGACGATAACTTCAGGGACAAAAATACTTGTTAATCAAGATGGAATACTATAATTAACATAATCTTAAATTTCTTGTCGCGTTAGTTCCCTTTCAACGTGAATCGTCACAAATTTTATTTTCAATCACGATTTTCGATAATAATTTTCCGGCGAAATATGAGTATTGCCTTATGTAATTGAATCAGTTTTTACGGAATGCGTTTCATTGAATCGAATGTTCTTAATATGAAGGATAGGGTAGTTATAAAGTAATTTAATATTTCCTGTGAATTTTTTTCCATTTTTCTCGCAAATGCGCGTACAGTGACGTAATTCTTGAATAAAGGAGCGACATACTTGTGTCAAATATCTCGATAGCAATTAATTTCTTCTCGTCTGTGCAGGCATGAACCTTACTGGAATCAATACATACATATTCATTATGCATATTTTACCCACGCGTCTCTCACGACTTCTATTTGCGTAACATTACAAGTAGGAGAATGGACAATTGAAGTTTCGTTTCAAATATCAGATCAGTTTCTAATATCGAGGCATAACATTAATTTTTTAAAATATTGTTTTAACATTCGATTATTGTTGTGTAATTATATTTCCGCATTCTTTTTTGATTTTTTTTGTTATTGAAAATTAATTACACAATCGGTAAGATTTTAAACGGTTATTTACAAACTGAAAATAAAAAATAGATATTCTATTCCTGAATTGTTTTCACTTTAAATGAAATAAATTATGCTCATCAGTTTGATGTAAAGACAAACTTATTCTATGTTTCAGCGTGCAGTTTGCGAAGAAATCGAAATGGTGGAGCTAAGTAGCAGTGGTCAGCAAACAGCTGTAGGCGTAATGGGAGTTGAATCGGTGATATCGGCAGCGACATCGTCGTCCTCATCGTCGACGACAACAACTGTCGCCTCATCGTCGACATCGGGTCGTGCGGGCATTCTCGAGACTCAAGTTAGGGGACAATGGTATCGTGTATTTGTCTCTCTCGAGGATGATTATTTAACGATTTCCCTCGACGATAGCTGTGACAATCCAACTGGAATGAATGGCAATATAAATAATAACAATATTGACAGTCTAAACGATCCCGATGTACCGGACTCGGTGGCTAATCAAACAAGAATAGTGCGCGTTATGAAAAGTGATAATAATGGTCTTGGAATATCCATTAAGGGTGGAAAGGAAAACAAAATGCCCATTCTCATATCGAAGATCTTCAAGGGAATGGCGGCGGATGCCACGGAACAACTCTATGTTGGTGATGCCATTTTGGCAGTTAATGGGGAAAATTTACAGGACGCAACACATGATGAGGCTGTCAAGGCGTTGAAGCGGGCTGGCAAGGTCGTCGAACTTGAAGGTTAGTGTCAATTTTGATTGATAGATGTAGTCAATTTTATTAAGATTGTCAACTTAATTGTGATTACTAATCACTACGGGTATTTTTATCCTACTTTATACAGTTTTTTTTGTTTAATTTCGATCGTATTGGTAAAGTTTTTTTTAAATATTAGGTTTCCCACTGGTTAGGCAAGTAGAAATAGAAGATCGAATTTTTATGACAGCACTGAATAAAAAAAGAATTTTTTCGTATCATTAATTGACTAAACGGATTTTGTTGCGCCTTAAAGTAAATCCAAACCTATGAAAGCTTCTTTCTATTTTTGTGCAGCTATTTCCACTTTATACGAAGTCGATAAAAAAGTTTTATCAGTTTTCAAAGATGTCATATTATTTTTAAATACCTCTGCAATAATTAATTTAAAGAAATTATTGGTTTAAATTATTCAATTCTTTTTGATATTGAAATAAGAAAAATATTTTACAAAACTATTTTTTAAAAATATATTTCATTAAATTATTATTTTTCCTTGCACTATTATTACTTCTTAGCTAATTTGTAGATGAGTTTTTGTTTTAATTATCAGCGCGTGACTTTTGGCTTTTTATTTTTAGATCCAATTCAGCTTGTTATAAAATTTTTTCTCTTTCTCTCTATCCCTTTTTATTGAGACTGATGTAAAAGTCCGAAGTCACCCTGAGGTATGAATAAAAAGTATGACTGAATTGAAAAGCTGATTCCTTGATAACTTATTTCATTGAAAGAAATATTATCTCTAGAGCTCATTTGATATAGACGGAAGTTTGAAGACCTTTTCTTCTCCAATGAAAATATTGAATGATGGATTTAAGAAAACTTAGAAAAAGAGGTCGTTTCCTCCGAAGGTCCTCTAGTTTTTTTCATTGAGGCGTATGGAAAAAAATTTCTTATTACCCACGGCGCGGAAAGTGAAAAGTTTGTTTTAACTTAGTAAGTTTGGTTTTAATTAAAGAGAATGAACAGGGCATCAAAGATCCTGTGAATTTCGATCGTGAAAATCGCCCAGGGAATGGGAAACTTGCACAAGAATCAATTCCCTTTTATTTCCGGATTTCTACCCGTGCTGTTTGAATAAAGAATAAATGAGTGGAAAAAAAGTATATATATAGAGAGAGAGAGAGAACGGAGTAAGAAAAGTGCTCGAAACATTAACAAGGCTCTTAATTCTCCTTGGTTTTAAGTAAAAGGGCGTTAAATGCAAAGAATTCTTAATTTTCCTTTTAAAAAGAAAAGGAAGAAGGAAAAAAAAACGAAACGAATCCTTTTATTTCCGTCATTCACCTCTTATGGGTTCGTTCTTTCTTATATAGATCTGAATAAGATTTGAGTATCCTGCTCTGGTCGTAAAAAACTTTTAGTTGGATTAATACAACCCAGGTATCTTGTTCGGAATAGTTTCTTCGTCTCTTTTTTGCTTCAATTGAAGTACGAAATTTTCGGGTTCTAGGAACTTTTCAAGGTATTTAGTTCGCAAAGTTGAAGAAAAAAAGAGAGGGACTTGCTTTTTTTTCTATCAAAAGTTTTAGGAGTAACTTGGGGGTGAAAAAAAAAGTTTCCAGTAAAAATTCCATAGGTAAATTAAATTCCTTCAGTTAATTGAAATGTTCAGCTTATTAAAATAATTTTAATGGTATCAGGGTTCATGGACTGTCGCCTTTTCACCATTTTTTTTCTACTTTGTCACCTATTTTTATCAATTTTATAAAGTTTTTAAATATTTCTATAAGCAAAACTTTAGTTTCTAAAAATATTTAATCAAATACTTCGAATTTAAGTTTAGCAATTTTTTTATATTTTTAATTCCAATTCATGTTCACAAATAAATTTAACAGTTTTTGGAAATTTTCTATGTAAACAAAATTCGAAATTTTACAAGAACGAAACATTTTTTTGATATAAATATTTTCAAAAATTATTAACTTTAATAAATATGAAGAAAAAAATATACGACGTTGAAGTCCACAACGTTTATCAACAAAAACATTTATTCACTCAATAGATTAAAAAAAAATAAAGCAGCAATATTGCCATAAAAATATTTAGAAAAAATAGATTGATGTTTATGTTAGAATAATAATTGTTATATAAATAAATATTTAATTAAAAATAATTTTGGAATAAATTAAACAATTTTTTTCCGTTGATCAACGTTGAGGACTTCAACTTCGTAAAAATATTCGACCTTTTTAAAGTTTATGAAAATTGTAGACATTTTATTCTTATAATTGGAATAAATAAATTATTGTCAAAAATTTGAAAAATACTCTTTTAAAAGATTCAATTATTTGAAGAAATTTTTCGAAATTCAATAAATTTATAAATTTATTTGAAAAAATCAATTACTTGAAAAAATGTTTATAAAATTATTCAAAAAGTAAAAAGTCAATTAATAATTATAATACTTCTCGGAAGTGCAATTATTTAGAAAAATTTTTTGATAAAATTCTTGGAAAAAATTTCAATTGTTCTCAAGAATTGTCTTCAATTCAATGAATTCCAAAATCTAGTATTTTAATTTATATTTTATTTTTCATTTTTTTAAATCAGAATTCAGTTATTTAAAAAGACTTTTGATAAAATTCTTTGCAAAAATACAATTATTTTCAAAAATAAGAAAAATTTCACAGTAATTCAATTAACAAATTGTTGTAAATTTCTTTGCAATAATTACATTATTTTTTAATAATTTAATTATTTGAAAAACTCATCGCAAAATTTTAATTATTTTTAATACAATTTTAAGTGAATTCCACAAAAAATGCAATTATTATTGAATGTTGTATAAAAATTCTTCTAATGAATTCAATTTAATTTGATAATTTTCTCGTATTTCATAATTGAGTTCTCGTAGAACATTCAAATAGTAATTTATTTGAAAAGTAAATTTCATTCAAAATATTAGCAAATAATTGAATATTACATGCGTTATAGTAAAAATGTTTGGAAATAATTAAATTTTAAAAGATTTTTATATTGAAATCTTTGAAAATTTGAATTATTATTGTGAAACTGTTGTAATATTGAAATTTTTATTTTGTAATAATATGATAAAACTTTTTAAATAATTTTATTTAAAAAATTTCACCAAAAAATGATGAAATTGAAATATTTATTTGAAAAAATCTTTTTCTGTTTTTGACTGCAATTAAATATGTGACTATAGTTTCGAACGTTCAAATGAACGAAATTTTTTTTCACCTCAAGTATTCTAGAAAATTGCTATCTAAAAATTAAAATTAATTAAAATTAAATAATATTTAGTTTAGAATTAATTGTTTTCGTTAAATAAATTTTCTTTTGTAAAAAATACAATGTGGGAGAAGTAAAAAAATATTGTCGTCCATTTGAATGATTGAATCTTTAGGCATATAATTAAACTTAGAGATTTGGAAAAAAATTGATTCGGGAAATTTAATTTTTCGATCACTTCTTTTTTATTATTTTTTTCTAGTTTTAATGATACATTTTCACAAGTGTTTTAAAAGTAATTATTGCCTTTAATGTTTGAAAAAATGAAATTCTTTTAAGTTAGAAGAAGAAAGTCAGTAGTATGTAAATTTCGATTTTCAACTTTTTTTGCACGATAATTAATAACTTATGAAAGCAAATGAATTTAAATGATTAAATTTAAAATTATTCCTGTATTTGTATGTATTTGCGTAAACATCGTTTTAAATTTTCATAAATTATTTTTTCGTGAATTACCGCAAGAAGTCGCATTTCGTAATAATTGCATCGAAATTCTTTTTTGTTTACGTACAATATATATATAATATATTGTATAGATAGAAAGAGAGATGGAGGACAGGTTGAAAGACCTTATATTGTTTCGATTCCTTTTTCTTCTTTGCCTTCGATTTGTATGCGTTCGATTCCCGTAGTGATTTCAACTCGAGATAAAATTATATTAAAAGGAGCCCTGGAAATCAGGTCGAAAAGTTTGCATCGATAGTGAGGAGAAAACTGTTTCTTTTTAGTGTACTTTAAAAGGCGTAGCTTTCAACTTTGCTTCTTTTTAGTTCTTATGAATATCTCGCTTCAAAGCTCTTTTGCTCTTCAGATTCCTTTGTGTGTGTGTGTGTGTCTTCTCGTTTATTGTTTTTCGCATGAAATCTCTCAGGTTCGCTAAGCTTGTGTGTAAAACGATTCTCATATATGTACATTTGACAATTCTAGCATTTTTTTCTATTTCTTTTTTTTTTCTGTGCGTTCCTCTATTTTTTCTATGCCTTTTGCTTTTTTTTTGTTCTTTCGAGCATTTGGCATATTTCTCGCTATTGAAATGTTTGAGATTCATATACATCATACTTCAAGAATAGATTCACCTGAAAGTGTTGCAAATGCTGATTACTTTTCTAAAATAAGGTCGGCACTTGAAAATTTCAAGTAGAAATTCCAAGCTGTAGAGAAAATTCTTTCTATTTAAATCTTTTTGCTACTGTTTGTGAAGCTGGAGAGAGAAAAAAGGAATAATATGAGAGAAATATTAAGTTTTCTTTCTTTCTTTCTTTATTTTTTTTTCTCATGGAAGCAAATACTCTCTTTCACTCTCGGAGAGAGTTTATGTAATCATTTGATAGAATTTACTTTTTCATTTAAGTGGAAGGAGTTTCGTGCCTTAAATTTTTGAAGTATATGAATTCGTAAGGTAGATAAAATTCAAAAGTGTATATAGGCGTAGGCGTTCTGTGACATACAGTTTGAGAGAAGAGAGGAAGAGAGACGACGAGAGAGTAAGTGCTGAGTCGATTACTGGTTGACCCCGCTCGAGGCTGACTTCTTGAAAAGCGAAGAGCTATTGAGGAGAAGAGCCTGGTATACATAGTGTACGTTTTAGGTTTAAAAGCCATTCCACCAAATATGAATCCTTTTGCAATAATTTCTGTAAATATTTGTTATAAACTTATAATTTGGAAATTATCAAATTATGTCATCGATTTATGCATCAAAATTTCATATAAAAAGAGTTGCGACAAAAATTTTAATTCTCTTTTTCTTGATTTCTATTCAGAAATATATCTTTTTGCCTTGTCACTGTCATTTTCAAACAATTTTCGTAAATATAATTAAATTTATTAGAAAAATCTTTTCAAACATCTTTAAAGTAATGTAGTTAAGTTTTTTTAATAATTTTTTTAAAAACAATTTTAAGAAGAAAGAAATTTATAAAAAATGTGTAAATAATCGAATTCATATGAAATTGAGGAAAATTTTTGAAAATAATTGAATTTTTGCCAAGAATTTTATTTAAAAATTTTTAAATAATTGAATGTTGCCAAAAATTTAGTTAACAATTTTAAAAATTTTTTGCAATCATTTATAATTTTTTCAAAATTAAATATTTTTACTGTTTTAAGTAAAACTCATCCATTAATCCATTATTTTTAATAATGAATAAAATATATATTCAGAAATATAACAAATTTTATAAGAATTTAAATTATTAAAGTTTTTAATAAATGTCACTGTCAACTTTTTAAAATATTTGCAAAGATTTTTATCAAAACTTCTGAGAAAAATTGATTTATCAGAAAAAATTTATTATAAATTTAAAAAATTAATAGAAGTCCTGATAAGAATTTTATAATATTTGATAAAAATAATTTTATTTTTGCGAAGAATTTGACAATTTATAAAAATAATTGAATTATGTCGAAGAATTTTATTATTTATGAAAATAATAGTTCGAATTAAATTTTTGAAAGTAAAAAAAAACAAGAATAATTAATTATGTACTTATAAATTTTGTTTGAAATTCAATTATTTGTTTATTTTTTTAATTTATTTAATATTTTAATTATTTCTAAAATTTTTAACTAAAGTACATGGAAAATTTCAATATTATTTACTATAATTTATTTTAAAGTTGAATTTCTATAAAAAAATTTCATTTATATCTATTAATAAAATTAACTAATTGAATAAAGAATTATAATGTTTATTTTCAACTCTTTTAAAATTAAATTATTTTAGATGCAAATTTAGACCTTTTAATATCATTTGTGACTTTTATTTTGAGAGTTTATTAAATTACTTATTAATTTAAAATTTTTTAAAAACTAAATTTTTTTTCAAATCTAATGAAATTCTTTTAAAAATTTTCATTTTTTGCCATTTAATTTCTAAACATTTAAATTACTTTTATAATTCTTCAATTTAATTTTATTACGAATTAAAGTAAGATATCTTTAAAAACTTTTGAATTAAAATTTCTTGAATCCTAGTTTTTTCAGTATTTAAAATAATTCTGTTTAGAACTTAACAATTTTTTAAAAATAAATATTTCATTCTAATTATTTTCTTAGCAGCAATTTAAAATTTAAATAATCAGAAATTGTAGTTTAAATCTTTCCGAGATTAAATTATTTCATTAAATTCAAGGCAATATTTATAATTTACTTTTGGAGAAATCAATTTTATAGTAGATAACAGTAGCTGTTTTCGAAATTAATTGCAATTCATAATGTTTTAAATCAAAAGCTTAAAAAATTTCCATTGTTTTTAAGACATTATTTAAGTTTCAAATAATTACATTTAACATTCTAAAAAAAATTAGGTTTGTGAGTAATTTTAATTTAGTTTTTTGAGTTTGATTTTTTAGAAACATTTTACTACAGAATTACTAAATTCCCTAAAATTGAATTGATAATTAATTAAATTGTTTAAAGAATTTCTTTAGAAATTAAATAAAATCAATTTTGTAAATGTCAATTCGGTAAATAATTGCATTTTTCAAATGTAGTTAATAATTATTTTATTTATATTAGCTAAAATTTATTTGGTTTAGAAAAATCAAAGTATATTGAATTTACATTCATGTGATTGAAAATTGTTTTCGAACACCAAAAACTTGATTTAAAAAAAAAATAATTATCAAACATTGATATTTTTCACTACTTTTTTTTATAAAATTCCCCTACATATTTCCCTGACTAATTTCATTTTCCCTGACCTGTGTCAACTCTACATATTCTGATTCAACTGACAAATCGATATTTGTCGAATGAATAAATTTCTCCTCCTTTTAAAAAAGTTATTTTTCTAAAGAACTTATTTTTCTATAAAGAGTAATATTTCCTTTTTCAAAAAATGGAAAATCTCTGCAGTATTTTTTTTTTTTTTGTAATCCACGTAATGTTCTCTTAAAGACATTTGAAGTGAACAAATTTTTCTTTTCCGAAAATATTCCAAAGACGGTAAGAATCTTTTTTAACCATTTTTTCATAATCTCGTAAGTTTTGCCGCTAGACTTTTTTTTTAAATCCTTCGAAAGTATGGGAAGTTTTTTTTCTGACAGGATCTTCTTGGGTTGTTTTTTTTCCAAAGTTAAAAATTTGATATTAAGTTGAATTTTCAATTTTTATGAACGATTTTCCGCGGTAAATTTCATAACTACGCAAATGCTTTTAGAATTTTTCCCATAGGTAAATTTACTTGGGAAATTGCATTCACGCTTCTATTTTTTTTTTTTTTTGTAAAATTCGATTCTGCATTTTTATGGCTATGGCAGAAAGAGGGAACTCAAGTGGAAAATACTTTAATGTATGTATATCACAGTCAGCAATGTCAGCTCCGGGGATGTAATAGATTACTTAAAGATTTTCATCGAGATTCTCGGACCTTCTTGTCCCTCTCTCTCTCTCTCTCTCTGTCTCTTCTTTTTCTTCTTCGTGGAATTTACGCTGCTGGACGGTCGTCCTTTTTCTTTTTTACACTTACATTCAGCGACCTCATTTCGGTTAAAGTTAAAGCTTGATTCTTCTTGGAACTTCCGGTTTCATGGGTTATGGTGCTCGACTGGCGAAAAGACCGCGTTACCTGTTACGAGTTCGACGGAAAACTCGTAAAGCTTCTCCAGGAAGTGTAGAAAGTCGAATAGCTCTTCTGCTATTTCGTCCTCCCCTTATATTTTCTGCCATTTCATAATCTTTTTATACGTGTGTGTGTGTGTGTGTGGGGAAAATATTTCCCTCAATCGTATACTTTTCTCGATATCCGACTGCGAACAATTGAAACTATTAGTTATCGAAACGACACTGATAATTTAGCATTTTTATTTTGACGAAAAGAAAAAGAAAATTTTTTTTTTTTAAATTGACAAAAAACAAACAACATTGTTTTTTTTAATTATTTTTTTTTGACAAATTTAAATTCTTTTTTTTTCTCTAAAGTAAATAATGCAGGGCTCGGATTGTGCGACTATTTCGACTTTTTTCGACTTTTCTAAGGAAATGTGACTTTTTTCGACTTTTTTGTGAAAAGATGCGACTAATTGACTTTTTCGAGAATTTTTTTTAGTAAAATGCGACTGAAATTTTTTAAATTTTCAGAAAATTAAAGTTAAAGGAAAAAATTTTAGCCCCAAAAAATGTTCTGTTTACGATTAAAAGTAATTGAAATTTGAGGACGAATTTTGATATTTTTTAAATATAGTTGAAATTGTGGGGAGAATTTAAAAAAATTGAAAATAATTGAATTTCTGCGTTGAATTTTCTTATTTTTTAAGATAATTAAATTTTGCAAAGAATTTTATCATAACTTTTTGAAAATCATAAATTTCCATGATGAATTTTTTTATTTATGAAGATAATGATAATTTTGACGCGAATTTAAAAAAAATTTTTGAAAATAATTGAATTTCTGCGTTAAATTTTCTTAGTTTTTAAGACAATTCAATTTTGCAAAGAATTTTATCAAAACTTTTAAAAATAATTAAATTTCCATGATGAATTTTTTTATTTATGAAGATAATGATAATTTGACGAGAAATTAAAAAAAAAATTTTGAAAATAGTTGAATTTCTGCGAAGAATTTTATTATTTTTGAAAATAAATGAATTTCTGGGATGAATTTTATTTTATATAAAAATTTTTGAATTTTTGGACAGATTTTTTTTATAAAATGTTTAAAAGTAATTGAATTTTGATGAAGAATTTTGATATTTATAAAGATAATTGAAATTTCGAGAATTAAACATTTTTTTTTTGAAAATAATTGAATTTCTGCGATGTATTTTCTTATTTTTTAAGATAATTGAATTATGCAAAGAATTTTATTATAACTTTTTGAAAATCATTAAATTTCCATGATGAATTTTATTATTTATGAAGATAATGATAATTTTGACGAGAAATTAAAAAAAATTTTTGAAAATAATTGAATTTTTTTGGAGAATTTTATTATTTTTGAAAATAAATGAATTTCTAGGATGAATTTTATTATTTATAAAATTTGGACGAGAAATTTAAAAAAAAAATTTGAATGTAATTAAATTTTTGCGAAGTATTTCATTATTTTTGAAAATATATGAATTTTAGAGAAGAATTTTATTATTTATAAAGATAATTGAAATTATGACAGGCATTATTACATTTTTTTAAATAATCGAATTTTGAAAAAGATTAAATTTTATTAAATACTGTTCCAGATTGTTTGATGTTAAAGTATTTGTTTGCGAGAAATGTGATTTTTTTTACAATTTTGACAATTTTGTGTTTCCTTTTCGGCGTTTTTCTCCTAAAATTTCAATCGACTTTTTTCCGTAAATTTTATGCTTTTTTTTTTTTAATTTTATGCGACTTTTCGTGACTTTTGTTGTGAATTTATGCGTCTAAAGCGACTTTTTTGAGTCTTAAAGACGATCCGAGCCCTGTAATAAATAAAAATATCTATTTTCCTCTAAAGTAAATAATAAATAAAAATATTTATTTTCCCCTAAAGAAGAATTTTAATATTAATAGCAATATATTGATTCTAGTCAATATTAACAAAAAAAGAACTAAATTCTCTCAAATCTGGGGAAAAATATGCGCGAAAAGAACTCTCTCTCTCTCGGTCGTGTCGTATCTCTCGAGACTCACGACAGGAATTTTTGTCTTTTCTCTTTTCAATACCTTTTCCTCGATTCTGCATTCTGGTATAAATTTCGAATCGAATTTTCCATCGAAACAAAGTTTACAACAGATTTCACTTAACTTATCACATGTCACACTTAAATTTTTCATTTCTTTTTCTCGCCACTGCCACATATATAGAATTCTTTAAAGTGACACAGAGAGAGGTGAGTAAAAAAAAAGTAATTTTTGACCCTGTAAAAGTATAAAAAAAACTTTGTGTTTGAGAATTGGGTAAAAATAAAAGAAAATCGTATCAAAAAGTGAGTTTGAAAATTAACTCTGACTTCACATCTCATTCCTGGCTATATATAAGCCCTTTAGGACAATTCATAATCAAGGACACGCGATATTTCATTGGAACTGAATTTTCAAGATCCATACCAATAGATATTGGTCTCGAACGGCAATAGATAACTGCGCGCATACGGGAAAAGTCACGCAAAGTGAAGCGATAATTTTACCTTCCAACCCAACTAAAAGTTCATTTTCGAGAACTAATAGAAGAATCTAGACAAGTTGAAAGTATATATAGAGTGCGGAATTTTCGAGGAGATTATCCAGGAAATTTCATTCATTATTTTTTTTTTAAAAAAGAATCATGAACCCTATAATATTGGGTTGAATGTTGAATCAAAGAGAATAAAAGGATTATTTAAATTTTCCACTATATACAATCGAGTAGTGTATGATTTTATATGTTGGGGAAAAAAAAGAAGGAAAAAAATTTTTCGTAAATATAATTGAATCTCTATTTTTTACCTTTCTCTTTTTTTTGTAATTTTCCCCAACACAATGGAACATTTATGATTCTATAAAAACATTATTTCGGAAATATAAATCCATCTACACAATCCTGTAATTTCGCATTCATACTTTTTTCGCGCAGTGAATGAAACGAATTAATTTTCGCAAATTCTAATAAAAAAGAATGATGAATACTTTTTTTTGCGCATGAAAAAAAATTCTATCGGATTTTTTTTGTTTGTTAATGATTTACAAAAAAAAAAAAAAATGTTCGTGTATGAAATGAAATAGTTTTCTGTAATTTAAAAAAATGTTACTTTTTGACAACATTTTTTCTTTATACAAAGCTTTGCGAGGGAGAAATGTAAATTTATTCTTATTCATTTGAAGTTCAGTGAGGTTTATAACATCTATGGGGTTGACGATTGAGAGAAAATCATTCTATTACTTAATTATTATCTAAAAATTGTTTATGAAATTTACTTTTCAAAATCACTATTTCATGTTCCTAGAGTTTTGCACTTTCAAATATGAACGAAATTTATGCTTTTTTTTAAATTTTCATTCAAATTAGTAATTTTTGAAACTATGATTAATAAAAAATATTTCCTTTTATTTGAACGATCAAAACGTGAAGATCATGTTATTTGAAAGTTTTACGAGAATTCAATTATTAAACATAAAATAGTTATTGAATAATTAAATATTTCTTGAAATTGAATTCTTATCAAGAGTTTTATTAAAACTTCTTTAAATCGTTGTATTCATTATAAGAAACATTTTAATACAAAATTTAAGAATCCAATTTCAAACATTTTAGTAATTAAGTAATTAATTAATTAATTTATTTATTTAAATTAAATTAAATTTCAAATTTAATTTCAATAACTCTTAAAAATATTTTTTCGTGTTCTAAAATAATTAAAGATGACCGAAAGATAAAATCATTATTTTATCTTTACTGTAAGTTCTTCAAAATTAAGTTCATCATTTCAATTTAATTATTTTCTAGAATTTTTAATTAATTACACAAAGAATTGAATTTCAAAAACTTATTCAAAATTAAATTTTAAAAAATATTGAATATTTGAGATTTTAATATTCAGTTATTATTATCTGAAATTTTGATTAAAATTCATTTTTAAATAAATTTTTATTAGAAAATTCTACGAAAATTATATTAAAAAATAAAAAATTATTTTAAATAAATAATTTTAATACAGTATTTAAGAATAATTGCATTTTTTTAGAAATTTATTTCAATTTGTATTTAAATTTTAATTATTTTTAATTAATAATTAATAATTAATTAAATTATTATTTTAATAATTCAATTCTCTAAGAAAATTTTCTGAAAATAAAGTAGCTTTGGAGAAGAATTTTATTAATTAATAAAAAATAATAATTTGGCCAGCAGAAAGAGTTCTTTGAGAATTTTTAAATACAAAAAAACATTATTTCGAAAAATAATTAAATTATTGCGAAGAAATTTATAAAAACAATTGAATTTCTGTGGAATTTTTTATTTTTAAAAATAATTGTATTTTTGCGACAAATTGTATCAGAAGTTTTTTTTAAATAATTGAATTCTTTTGAAACATTTCATTAAAATAGTAGATATTGAAATTCATTAATTCTTTATTCAATTTTCGTAAATAATTGTATGTTTGCCAAAAATTTAAATGAAGGGACTTTATTTATTTCCTCTTCAATTTAAATTTTTATTACATTAATTTTTTGTGTCGTTATAACAATAATTAATTATGAAGTTTCTAAGTGTATAATTTAAGTTTTTAATTTTTATTGCAAACAGTAATTTATAAAATATATATTTTGATTTTATTTTTTTGGATTTATAAAATATGTTTAATAAAAAATACTTTATTCATGTAAACATTCAATATTTGCAATTGTTTGTAACTGCTCTAAAATTATAAGAGCCTAAAGTTCTGAACGTTTAAATGAACAAAATTTATTTATTTCTTCTAGAAATTAAATTTTTATTGCAATTATTTTGCGTTACTATCTAAAAAAATTAATTACTGTGTTTCTAAAGGTAAAATTGCAGTTTTCAAATTTTTTTATGATAAGTAATTTATTAAAATATCTTCAATAAAAAATATTTCCTTCATTTGAACGTTCAAAACTTGAGAATCATAAAATTATTCATATATTTATTTATTTTTTATTGACAAAATTGAATAAAAAATGTTAACATTCTAAGATTTTAAAAATTGCTAATTTTTATTTTTAAAAAAAGTAAGTTAGAAATTAGAAGCGTGAATAGTTTCTAGTAAAAGAGTAAAAAAAAAATAAATTATTCTACTATTCTTTTTTTTCGAAAATTTTTCGAATTCCCTCTTTTGGAACTGGAATATTTGAGAAACACTATTCGTAATATTCCAAAGCGGGATAAATTTTGAATTCATATTGCATGTGTGGAACATGAAAGGTGAAGAGTGTCACGTGCGCGGGGCGGTTCTCTTAGAAACCTCTAATTGGAATGCATAATTTTAACCAGGCATTGTTCTATATATGGCTTTTGGTTATATGTGTCGGATGACGGATGACGCTCAGAATCCTTGCGGAAATTGCATCTTAAATCCATAGTCCGGAACTTTCTCTTCCTTATATCAGGATATAAGACACATTTACGATCCTAAATCTCTTCTCATCGTTTTAAACAAAAATTGCT
Organism: Leptopilina myrica (nomen nudum); assembly: GCA_032872475.1. Lineage (NCBI taxonomy): Eukaryota > Metazoa > Arthropoda > Insecta > Hymenoptera > Figitidae > Leptopilina > Leptopilina myrica (nomen nudum). The sequence goes on from CM065458.1 coordinate 6,441,844, forward strand.
TTTATCTTCTTCTTGACGATTTTTTTTTTTTTTTTTTTTTTGATAATATCAAAGGAAATATTTATCACTAAAAATTACGACTCTCGAGACTATGTTTATAAATATAATTATTTTCTTGTGGGGACATGTGACATTGACTGATGCAAGGAGTTGTTGCTTGATGACGCAACGATTTTTTTTTAACAAAAAAAGCAAAGTATGAATCATACAGACAATTATCGCTGCAAATAACTTTTATGACAGATGCGAAATTTTAGATTCAGTTACGTGATGTTCGCTCGATGTTGACTTTGCATTTTGTAATTAATACAAAAAATAATAAATTAGTGTTGATATTGAATTACAAGGAAGGAGTTTTTTTTCGAAGTTTATAATTAATGATTTGAAAAAGAGAAAAAAAATTCTCTACAGATTTCGATGTTTAATGTAAAACTATATTTTTTTAATACAAATGTTAACAATATTAAAAAATCATTAAACATTTTTGCTAATATTAAAAATATTCCATTTTTTAAATTTTATTTATGGAAAAAAAAATTTTTCTTTTTGTTAAAAATTGGAATTTTTTATTTTGGGAAAATAATTTACATTTTGTGAAAGTTGAAAAAAAAGATAAGGAAATAAATCAATTTAGATTGAATAAAAAAATAATGTTCATATTCGATTATTAGCTGTATTTGTCAATTGTCAACAGTCACATTTTTCCCAAGGAGATAAAAGTTTGCAAAAAAAAATATATTTAATGCAGTAGTCGTTAAGCAAACTACGGTTTTAAAAAAAAAAGTGTTCTCTGTGTATACACAAGCAGAAGAAATTGGAAGAAGTGAAAATAAGGCAGACAAGACTTTTCCCACACAGAAAGCTTCAATGTTGTACGCAAAACAAGGAAATACATGAAAAGTGGAGGGAAAAAAATAGAAACATTGCTGGCATGCAAAAATAATGAAAAAAATTCCAGAAATGTATACACAAAGACTTTAAACAAAAACAGAAAAGGAAAATAATATTTAAGCTTAACGATATATTACAAGGCAACTATACTGCTGGAAATTAAGGGAGAGAAAAATTCTACACATATTTTTCAAATATACAAAGAAAAATTTATAATTTTCCACTTTTTTTACCTTATTAATTTTTAAATAATTTTTATTAATTATTTTTAAACTTTTTATTAAATTTTTTTATAATTTTTATTAATTTTTAATGTCATTTACCTGGCATTGAGTAATAAATGAAAAGATACAAATATAAATAATGCAATTTCGCATAGAAGGAACAATAAGTCTTTGTCATTATATAACTCCTTTTTTTCTTTTTCTTTCATTTTTTTTTCGTTTTTTGAACGTGTGAGTAAGCGAATCGATAAATCGACGGTAACTCCATACACTTAGTTTGCTCACAGCGATAAATTCGCATTTGTGCGAATCTGAGCGATATTTTTGATTGGGTAAGAGGCATCAGAAATCAATTACACTGGTTTGACAGTGATTGAAATAGAAACTGAAACAGCAGCGAGAGGATTTTTATGCTATCGTGGTAAAAATGTTTCTCTCAAACTTCCACTGTGTGTGTGTATTTATATACAGATATACAACAAAAGTCGTTTTAAATAAATGAAAATTAATTTCCAAAGTTTGCTTTCAGCTTAATCAATGTCAAGAGTATTACTCAAATAGAATTTTTATTGAAAAAAAAATTCCGTTTTCAACTAAACTAAATTATGAATGCGTACAACAATTACAAATAGATAAAATAGATTTAAAATAATGAATTTTGAACGTTCAAATGAATGGAATATTTTTTATTGAAGATATTTTCATGAATTAAATTAAAATTAATTAAATAAATAAATTATTTAATTAATTATTATTAAAATTAATGATTGGAATAAAAATTTGAAACTTAAATTCTACGTTTGAAAAGTTTAAACATTAATTTTTTTGATAGTGACTCAAAATTATTGTAATAAAAATTGAATTTGACGAAGAATTAAATGAATTTTGTTTATTTGAACGTTTAAAATAGTTACAGAAAACTATTTTTAAAAAATAAAATTTAAGTTGAAAGAAGACAAAAAAATTGTAGGGAAAAACAAAATTAATGTTTTTAAACTTATTTAATTTATTTTTGTTTGTTTGCTTTTGATGCGTGAAATGAAAATACTAATTATAATAAAATTTGAATTTAAAAAGAAAATTGAAAAAAATGTCCCTAAAATTTTAAAAGTATTAGAGAGGTACACTTTGAAACTTTTAGGGACATTATTTTTTATTTTGATTTATTAAAAAAGTTAATTTTTCCGCATTGTATTTTATACGTGTGTATATACTCACATGGAAATTAGTTTTTGATTTATAGTTTTTAAACTGTGAGCGAAGGAAAATATAACATTTAAATATTCTTTGGAGTTTCGTATTTAGATCATTCTTTGATATAAAATAAATACATAATGGGAAGCATTTTTTAAATCGAGTAATTTATGACTATTGTACAGTTTGACCTTGTTTTAATCTATAATCTCCCCTCCTGAGTATATCGCTTATCATTTTTTATGTACCTATGGAGAACTATAGGAAGAGAAAAATTACCCCTCTATAAGGAGGGGAAAATCTAGACTTAATGTGTTTAGTTAATTAGGGCGAAATTAGGTTTGTTAGTAATGTTAATTAGAAATATTTTAATTAATAGTGAGCATTTATTTTAATTTTTAATGAATACAAATATTTTTCGTTAAAAAATTAAAAAAAAATTTTCATTAATTAAAAATATTAAAATTTTTGAATTCGTGAGAAAATTGTTAATTTTTGTGATTTTTTTGTTTGACACATAAATTATGAAATTACCACGAATTGTAATACAACACCTTTAATTTTTTTGTATTTCTGACAATAGATTCGTTTTAAATGAATTTGTGATGAATAAGTTTTTTTTAAATAAATAAACTTTATATATGGATTTTATTTGAAATTTTTTAAAAATTCGATTTTGAATGAATTTAATTAGATATTTTAAAGAACTTAAATATTTGAAAAATTTAAATAATTTAAATTCTTTTGAAAAAGAACTGTTTAAAGAAATTTAATTTTGGAAAAATTAAAAATAATAGCATTTTTTAGAAATAAGTGAATTTTGAAAAGGTTTAAAATAGAAATTTGTATAAAAAATTGAATTTAAAACGATTAAAATTATAATTTGAAAAATAATTGAATTTTATTATATGAAAATTACAATTTTGTTAAATAATTGAATTTTAAAATGTCTAAACTTGAAACTTTGATGAAAAATTAAATTTAAAATGATCAAAATTGACATTTGTAATAGAATTGAATTTAAAAATGTTTAAAACTGAAATTTTTATTAAAATTTTTATTTAAAATGATTAAAAATTAAATTTTGAAAATAAATTGAATTTAAAAATGTTTAAAATTGAAATGTTTATTGAAAGTTGAATTTAAAATAATCAAAATTAAAATTTTTATTGAAAATTAAATTTAATATGATCAAAATTAAAATTTGAAAAATAATTGATTTTTATTGTATAAAAATTATAATTTTGTTAAATAATTAACTTTAAAAATGTTGAAATTTTGTTAAATAATTGAATTTAAAAATGTTTAAAGTTGAAATTTTTATTAAAAATCCCTTTTAAAAATGTTTAAAATAGAAATTTTCATTTAAAATTGAATTTACAATGAGCAAAAATAAAATTTTTATTAAAAATTGATTTTAAAATGATCAAAATTTAAAATTACAAAATAATTGTATTTAATAGTGTTTAAAATGAAAATCATTATAAAGAATTGAATTAAAAAAAAATGAAATTTATAGAAATATCTTGTTCTTTAATCTGTTAAAATTCAAATTTTGTTAAAAATAATTAAATTGAAAATGAGAAGAATTGAATTATTCTGATAAATAATTAAACTCTTTGCAAGAAAATTCTACACGAATTTAATTTTTTTTAATACACAAGTAGATAATTTATTAAATAATTTAATAATATTTCTCAAAATTGATTGCTTATAAAGAATTTTAGTGAATTTAAAAAATGTTTCAAATTAAAATCTCTAAAAAATTTGAATTGGTTTAGTTTTATGTATTTTAAGTAACAATTTTATAGAATTAATGATTTTGAAAAAGTTTGATTAAATTCTTATTTTATAAAATTGAATTTGTAAACAAATGGATTTCAAAATTCTGAAAGAACTTTTTCCTTAACAATTATTTAAAATAATAATAATTGATTTACATAAAGAAGAATTTATGACTCAAAATTTTGATTTTTAATTCGGTTTTTTGAGTCGTTTTTTATATTCATCTCAAAATTTTAATTTCAACTGTGGATTTAGCGGAAAAATACATAGAAATATACTACTGTAGTGTTATTAATTTTTTAAAGTTTTTTTTTACTTTAATTTGGATTTTTTGTGTCGATTTTTGAGTATGAATTGAAAAAAAGAACCAATTTTACAATTCTGACTTTGGATTCGGATTCAGCGGGCAAAATACATAGGAATGTTGTAGTGTCTCGGTCAAACAACTTTTTTTTGTGTCTGTGTTATGAAAAAACATATGATCCCCAATTTTTGAACGTTCAAATGAACGAAATATTTTTTATTGAAAATATTTTAATAAATTACTAATCATAGGAAAATTCAATTAGTAAACTTTTACGTTTACGAACTCGGTAATTAATTTTTTGGATAGAGAAGTAAAATAATTGCAATAAAAATTTAATTTTTAGAAGAAATAAATAAATTTCGTTCATTTGAATGTTCAGAACTTTAGGATCTTAAGAACATGAAATTGATCAATAAATCTTTATGTTCTACAATAATTATATTCTGATAAGTTATTTTCTATATACAGGAGCATAAAATAAAAATTATTTTTATTAATAATAACGTGAAATTTAATATCCTTTTTAAAATAAGTTTTAAAATTTATTATGCCGCACAAAGTATAATTATTTTGACATTCGCCTTTTTGCTTTTAATCTGAATAAATTAAAGAGATCACATCCTCCTGAAATGGTTATAGTAGAGCGTTGGTACCCACCATTCGTGTTATGATTTTACATGGAATGATTAACGCACATGTGAACTGGGTAAGGTCGACTGAAACGACCCGACTCGCTCTCAAGAGAATGTGCGGCACTCTCAGATTCCGGCAGTATCGTCGAGAGTAACGAAGTTTGCGGATTCCATTTCAAAAGCTCGCTCTACGTGTTCGTACAGAGTGGTAGTGTGTGACGATTTGTAAGTCGGCTCATGTTCCCGACTCAACTGTACTTAATTTAACGTAAGTCAATTGGACATGGATCCACTTCAATTGCAGTGTGATGAACGGTGGACTGACGTCAGTATATAGTCCGATTAGCGACGACGCAAGCTCTCCTACTCGTATGCTCAAAGCTTCTCGATTTCAGAGTTGTCAAGTGAATGGGACTCTTGATCAATGAACTCCTAATTCGATTTAAGAAAGATACGGTGGAATTTTTCTTTTTTGCGCGACAAACTTATTTCATTATCTTCATTTTTAACTGTGGGGCGTTCGTCTGCCTTTCTTTTGGGACATTTTTTTTAAATTTAATTTCACTGCTTAAAATTTAATTTCACTGCTAATTTTTAATTAGTCAAAATTTTTACTAATTTAAATTAGTCACTAATTTTTTGGTTTTTAAATTAGAAAAATTTACTAATTTTATTAATAAACAGTAATTTCTACTGATTTCGTAGTAGAATTTATTCAGTCAATAGTAAAAATTGTTTTTTCTAAATGCTTCCAAATTAGTAAATTTTACTAATAAATATTGTAATCTCTACTAATTTGTTATTAGTTAAATTTAAATTCAAAAGCAAAAATTCCATGATCTCGAATTTTTAAACGTTCAGATAAACGAACTTTTTTTATTTCTACTTCGAAATTAAATTTTTATTATACAACAATTTTTGCGTCACTATCAAAAAAATTAATTCCATCTTCTTTTCAATTACTAAAATTGTTTACTAATTTTAATTAATCACTGACTTTTTGCTTTTGAATTAGTAAATTTTACTAAAAAATACTAATTTCTACTAATTTATTAATAAAATTTACTAATTCAAATATAAACATTGCTATTTAAAAAGCAAAAATTATTGCTTCTTTCAAATGTTTTCGAATTAGTAAATTTTACTAATAAATATTGTAATCTCTACTAATTTGTTATTGCCTAACTTTATTAATTCAAATTTAACGATCTCAATTTTTCAAACGTTCAATTGAACAAACTTTATTTATTTCTTCTTCAAAATTAAATTTTTATTGCAAAAATTTTGCGCACTTTAAAAAAAATAATTGCATAGTTTCTAAGTATATAATTTATGTTTCTAATTTTTATTGCAATTTGTAGCTTCTGTTTTTATTTATAATAACAAATATTTCTTCATTTTAATGTTAAAAATTTAAGAGTCATAAAATTGATTTACGAAGTTTAAGTTCACAACATTGATTAACGAAAAGAATTTATTAAATGCATTCGAATATTATTTTTAATTTAATATTTAATGGTACAATAATTATTTAAAACATATAAATCAATCTTTTTTTTCTAAATATTTTTTGTGGCAATATTCTTGAGTATTCTTTAATTAATTTACTTAGTAAAAAAATTTGTTTCGTTGATCAAAGTTGTGGACTTTTGTAATAATTTTTCAAGAAGCTGTTGCATTAGTAAACTTTTTTTTAATAAATTAAACAAATTTTTTTCGTTGATCAAAGTTATGGACTTCAACTTCGTTTTGTGACTTTGTTATTTTTTCATTTTATGCATTTTGTACTTTTTGTACTTTTTACACATTTTGTACGTTTTGTATATTTGAACTATTTTTTTTTTATTTTTAATGATAAAATTCTAACAATTTCACTTCTTTCATTCACTGAAGAAGGAAAAAACTTTTTAAGAGTATTTTTTTCATCTTAAACCTTGGAAAAAATTGAGTTATTTTTATGATCCTGAAGTTCTGAACTTTCAAATGAACGAAATTTATTTATTTCTTCGTCAAATTAAATTTTTATTACAATAATTTTGAGCCACTATCAAAAAAGTTAATTTCTAAAGTTTTTGAACGTAGAACTTGAGTTTTAAAATTTTATTCGAATTAGTATTTTATGAAAATATTTTTAATACAAAATAAATAGTTCGTATTTGAACGTTCAAAACTTGTGGATCATTTATTTTATCGGTTTTGGGAAAAATATATTTTTCGATGCTCAGCGTCCACGTCAACTTCAGAGACTTATGTTTTATAAATTTTGTACTTTTTATAAATTTTGTACTTTTTATATATTTTGTAATTTTTTTATACATTTTGTTCTTTTTATAAATGTTGTCCTTTTTATACATTTTGTATTCTTTTTATACATTTTGTACTTTAGAGAAAATATCTTTTTGTTTCAGGTGAGTGTCCCTTTCACTACATGCTTTTCTGAGACGTTCACAATTTTTAAGGTCAGTGTATATTTTATTTATCGGACGGAGAAAAACGGCACTTCAACATTAATACTTATCTAGATGTTGAAGCTTAATATATTTATTCTTCAAAGGAAGAAACCGACAAAAAATCGAAAAAAAATTGGTAAAAATTTATCTTTTTCTATATTTTCAAAGCAAAGAGTAAGACATAAATTAAATTTTACATTTGTTTTTATGAGAGCGTAAGGAATTAAATTTTCTATATTTTAATAAATAAATTAAAGTTTGCTTTTCAAAAAAAATTTACAAATATTATCTTTACTAATTCAGATTTGGAAAATTTCAGTAATTTTCATCTGTTTCACTCTTTTTAGTTCATTTTTTATAATATTTTTAATTAAAAAGTAGTATTTTAAAATATTGTATAGAAAATAATTGAATTCCTGCGAAGAATTGAATTAATTATGAAAATAATTGAATTCTTAAAACTTTTAAAAGTAGTTGAAGTTCTGCGAGGAATTTTATTATTTATAGAAAATTTTTTTGGAATTTTCGAAAAGAATTGAGTTTTTTTAAGGAATATTAATAAGTTTCATGAAAATAATTAAATTTCTGGGAGAAAGTTTGTAATTTATGAACTTAATTGATTTCTTCTCAAGAATTTTATTTAAACTTTTGAAAATAAGTGTATTTTTTTAAAGAATTTTATTCTTAATGAAAATAATGAAACTCTTGATAAGAAAGTTATTTATTGTATTGCAAATAATTGAATTTCTGGAAAGAATTTTTAAATATTTATAAAAATAATTAATTCTTGACAAGAAATTTATTTAATTTTTTGAAAATAATTGAATTTTTACTAACAATTTAGTTTTTTATCGCAATAATTGAAAATTTTTTTAATAATTAATTTTTTCCAGGAATTCAATTAATATTTAATTTAATTTAAAGTTTTATTGAGTTGGTACTAATGAGTTGACAATTGTTTCGTGAAAAATTCTGGGAAAATTTAAATAAATTAATTTAATTTCGTTTTTTAGAAAATAATTGGATTTCTGCTAAAATTATTGTCTATTTATCACATTGAATTTTGGGAATTTTGTTAAGAATTTTATTAAAATTGTTTACAATAATATAATTTACTAGATGAATTCAATTTCAATTGAATTTAATTTTTGAAAATAATTGAATTTCTGATAAAAATTTGGTAATTTATCAAGATAGTAAAAAATTGAAATCTTGACCAGAATTTTATTAAATTTTTTGGAAAATAATGTAATTTTTGACAATTTTAATTCTTTTTTTTGTAAATAATTGAATTTTTGTCAAAAATTTTATTGATATTTTTTGAAAATGTTTGAATTTCTGTGATGAATTTTCTATTTATAAAGATAACTGAATAATTTTTTACTAGAATTTAATAAAATATGTTTCAATAATTTAATTCGTTTGAGGAATTTAATTGAAATTAAAACTTACTTGTATTTTTTGAGAACACTTGAATATTATTTATTTTTATCATTGTCAAAGGTAATTTTGTTTTTTATCACAATAATTGAATTTTTGACAAGAATTTTATTGAAATTTTTTGAAAATAATTCAATTTCGTTGATATAACTTTTATTATTTTTGAAGATTATTTATTTTTATTATTGTCAAAGACAATTAGATTCTTGACAAGTATTTTCTTAAAATTTTAAAAAATTATTGAACTTTTGCAAAAAAGTTTATTCCTTATGCGAAAATAATTATATTTTAGTGAACATTTTTGTAGTCCTTAGAAAAACTGCTATGAAAAAATTACCACAATTCTTGGTTCGTAACAATTTTACTTTGTAAACAGAAAAATTTTATTTACACTTTGTAGAATTTTACTAATTTATTTTTTTTTCAAACTTGCGAATGAAGAAAAAGGATCCTAAAGTTCTGATAATTATTTATTTCTTTTAAATATTAAATTTTTATTGCAACTATTTTGCTTCACTATCCAAAAAATTAATTACTGAGTTTGTAAACGTAATATTTTAGTTTATAAATTTTTTTATGATTAGTAATTTATTAAGATTATCTTCAATAAATTAAAAAATATTTCGTTCATTTGAACGTTAAAAACTTGGGTATCATAGCAAAAATTCAGCAGATATTGAATGAAAAATGAGTTATATTTTGAACTAAAATTTCAGAGATAATGTCAATATTAGAAGAGACGATGTGGTTTCGGTCAACAAAATGGTGTATAATTATTTTTTTTTCTATTTGCTAATTGACACAAAAAGATCAATGTGTATGATCAGTTCGAACTATTTAATACAATTAATATTCAATTGGTTTCGGTAAAGCGTGGCTGGCAAACAGTTGACTGCATGCTAGGATTCCAGTGGTCGGTCTTGCGGACATAAATCCCACGAGTCTACTTCACTTTAGTCCAAGTACATAATACCGACAGCGCAGTATAACGCAGTCCACTATATCTGTGTAGGTACACACGCACCCTCATTGCAAATTAGGTTGGACTCATGCACAAGTGTTCTGGTATGCACAGTTGATTCAAACAAGCTCATGCTCCTTGTTATATATTTGTACCAATATTTGTTATCTTGTGCCATTAGTACCTCTCTCTCTGTCTCTCATTTCAAAAATTTGAAGAAAAAAAGAGAGAGAGAAAATGTGTAGAGGCAAAAAAAAAACATATCTGCGAAATTTTTACGAAAGTAAACTTTTTGGTAGATTTTATTCCACATATGTGCATAATCCGTTAAGTAATCCGGTGAAGTAAAGTTGAGTAGTTCTGGAAAGTTTTGGGAAAATTTAATTTTTATTTCATGGAAAAATCGGTAGATTCGAGTGTAAGACTTTTTGTTTATTATAATATGGAAAATAATTTACTTCATTCTAATAAGCGATTAATTAAATATAGTTTTTTTTATTTTTATTCTATTCCCACTATTTTTACCATTTTTATTACTTTTCGGTTTTATATTTTTTAAGATCCTAAAGTTCTGAACGTTCAAATATGAACGAAATTTATTTATTTCTTCCGAAAATTAAATTTTATTGCAGTTATTTTCCTTTACTATGCAAAAAATTAATTACTTAGATTATAACAATAAAATTTTAGTTTTTAAATTTGTTTATGATTAATAATTTATTAAAATATCTTGAATAAAAAATAATTCGTTCATTTGAACGTTTAAAAACTTCTAGATCACTATTTTTTCTATAAATATTTATTTAAATTCCATAATTTTTATTATAATAAAATAAATTTACTCTCTAAATCTAAATTAGTAAAAGTCTTTGCAAATTTTAAAATAGTGACTGGTTTTTGCTTTTGAATTAATAAACATCACTAATATATTACTAGAAATTATTCATTATTAGTAAAATTTACTAAATGAAAAAATTGTTTTTTGAATTATCAATTCGAAAAGTAACAATTTTTGTTTTTGAGTTAATGACTTTTATTAATAAATTAGCAGAAATACTATTTATTAAAAAAAAATTTACTAATGCAACAGCTTGTTGAAAAATCATTACAAAAGTCCACAACTTTGATCAACGAAACAAATTTTTTTTCTAAGTAAATTAAATAAAGAATACTCAAGAATATTGCCACAAAAATATTTAGAAAAAAAAGATTGATTTTTATGTTTTAAAAAATTATTGTACAATTAAATATTAAATTAAAAATATTATTCGAATGCATTTAATAAATTCTTTTCGTTAATCAATGTTGTGAACTTAAACTTCGTAAATCAATTTTATGACTCTTAAATTTTTAACATTAAAATGAAGAAATATTTGTTATTATAAATAAAAACAGAAGCTACAAATTGCAATAAAAATTAGAAACATAAATTATATACTTAGAAACTATGCAATTATTTTTTTTAAAGTGCGCAAAATTTTTGCAATAAAAATTTAATTTTGAAGAAGAAATAAATAAAGTTTGTTCAATTGAACGTTTGAAAAATTGAGATCGTTAAATTTGAATTAATAAAGTTAGGCAATAACAAATTAGTAGAGATTACAATATTTATTAGTAAAATTTACTAATTCGAAAACATTTGAAAGAAGCAATAATTTTTTATTTTTAAATAGCAATGTTTATATTTGAATTAGTAAATTTTATTAATAAATTAGTAGAAATTAGTATTTTTTAGTAAAATTTACTAATTCAAAAGCAAAAAGTCAGTGATTAATTAAAATTAGTAAACAATTTTAGTAATTGAAAAGAAGATGGAATTAATTTTTTTGATAGTGACGCAAAAATTGTTGTATAATAAAAATTTAATTTCGAAGTAGAAATAAAAAAAGTTCGTTTATCTGAACGTTTAAAAATTCGAGATCATGGATTTTTTGCTTTTGAATTTAAATTTAAGTAATAACAAATTAGTAGAGATTACAATATTTATTAGTTAAATTTACTAATTTGAAAGCATTTAGAAAAAACAATTTTTACTATTGACTAAATAAATTCTACTACGAAATTAGTAGAAATTCCTGTTTATTAATAAAATAAGTAAATTTTTCTAATTTAAAAACCAAAAAATTAGTGACTAATTTAATTTAGTAAAAATTTTGACTAATTAAAAATAGAGATTGTAATTTTTTTTTTGGGAAAATTATTCAATATAAATTACCTTTTATTTAACAAACAAATATAATTGGTGATTTGAATAAAAGAAATTAATTTTTTACCCAAACTTTCGAAATATTGAAACTAAATTGAGGGTATTGAGTTAGAATTCAGAGACATATAGGGTTCTCGTATTGATCTTTTCAAGATACTTCCGTTTGCTGCCAAATTTTGAACTTTTTAAATATTGATAAATCTAATTGGTGGATTTTGAGGTAATATTAACACAATATTACAATGCAATATGCTCTGAATATTACAATGTAATATTACCTCAATATTGGAGAACGATATTGACACAAATTAATATCACTGTTCAATATAATGTCAATATTGTCTGAATATTGGGGAATATTGAATGCAATTTGGATTTTGTGCAAGTTTTTTTTATTTAGAATTCTTTTTTTCCAATTGAATATATCAATCAAGCTTATTAACAAAAATTATAGTAATATTTAATAATATTCGGTAATATTTTTATTTTTCGGTAAAATTGTTTATTATTCTTTTAAAGGTTTTCCTTATTTCTCACGTATTTCGTAAGTTTTTTTATTCGAGTTTCTAAATAAAGAAATGATTCACAAGTTTTGAACGTTCGTAAAAAGGTGATATTTCCAGAAATTTGTGATTGAGACAAAAATTAGAAATTTGAATTTTATATTTAGAAACATGGAAAAATTTTTTTTCTTGTGACTCAAATTTTTATTGTCAGAAATGTAAGGATAATTTTATGGTAATGTTATTGTGACAAAAATTAAATATGAAGAAATAAATAAATTTCGGGCATTCGAACTTTTGATTATGTTAGGAAAAAGTTTTCTTGAGTTTAATGTATAAGTAGTAAAGGGCATTTTTAATCAGACGAGGTTTCAAATTAGCTTGTAATTATAGAATCAGTAGTAGAGTCGAATTGCAGTCAGACGTAGCTGTTCTACTCTTATTATCAGTGGTAATAGTAGCGTTTTAGTCAGACAATGAGATTTTGAATTAATTACAAGAAATTCTATTGAAGTCGAAGTTCGATAATTTGAATGTTTTTTAAAATAATTTTTTAATTAAAGCACTACTTAGGTTATTTTAATTGTTACTGAATTTTTTATTTCTTTATTTATTGATTAATATGTGCAAATTTAATTCAGTGTGGAATTCTTTCGCGAAAAAAATATAAATCAAATGTTTACTATTTGCGAAGTAAAACAACTTTTTAAAAAGTTTTTTTTTAAATGTTTTTTAAATTTTCTTTTTTCTATTCTCTGACTATTTTTTTGCTTAATTTTCCTTAAAACTTTATTTCGTAATTAAAATTTACTTTAGGAATTTTTAAAAATTGGTAAAAATTGCAAAAAGTTCGATTTTAATTACTCGGAGAAAAAGAATTGTTACGTTGAGAAAAAGATTGTTAATACACAACTAAAAAATTTATTTTGTTGTTCTAACAATTCATGAATTTTTTCTAATAACAATAAATTTGTTGAGGGAACAAAAAATGTCACAAAAAATTTGTTCTATCTTAACAATTCCTTTTTTCTCTGTATATATTAATTAAATTAAAGTTAAATAAAATTAAATAAAAATAAAAATAAATACTCTCTGAATTTGAATAAGTAAAAATATTTGCAAATAAATTCCTTTATTGAATTGCATTTGGACAATAATTTTTTACTGTATAAATTTTTTTTTCCAATTGGTAAATTATTCGATATGATGAAATCGTGATACTCGCAAGAATTGGAAAATTTATCTCCGCTGTAAAATTTCAAACAGTCGTTATTTTATATTTTATTAATCGCCGTTTTCATACATTATATTTAAAAATCATACTTTTTGTAAATGTTTTTTTTTTGTTTTTTTATGCAAAAGTTTTAATGAAAATATTCTCTTTTGCGATGGAATTAGTTGAAAATGTTTATTTTATAAAAGCTGGAATTATCCCTTCAAAATTGGAAATGTAAAGCGAATTCGTTTAACGGACATTCCACTTGATACTTGTATATATGTCAGTCAGAGGGCTTTCCATGTTTTGTTTTATGATAGCGAATCAACTTGAAGAGTTAACAACTCAAATGTGGTTATAACAATCCGATAATATAATGGATATTCAAATTGATACCTTTGTCAAAAAAAAAAAAAAAAAAAAAAAAACATTCTAGTTTTGCAGATGGAAAAAAAGTTGTCTAAACATTTCAATTAAATTTTTTTTGTTAATTTAGACGAAATATATAAAGTAAAATATAAATAATACAAACTTTACAGAAAAATAATATTATTTTTATTTTTAATACACTGGTTATTGAATATCCATTTTTTATGGTGTAAAAAAAGGCATTTTTAGGGATCGTATTTTATTTCGTTGATTATATCGTCGATATTGTAATAAACGGTTATTAATACTCAGTTCTTGAAAAATAATTTCCCTTTAATGCGCTATGCTGTTTGTATTTCCTAGTAAACTCCAATAACATAAAACGAAAAAGAATATAAAAATTAAAATGAATGCGAAATTGTCGGGTTAAAAATTACGAGATAGAAAACTTGAAATTATTGACTTATTTGCCAGTTGGAGTTTATGGTTCATTTTTTTTTTATTATCGCTCGTAATGATATACAGTGGTAGGTATAAATTTTTCTCTTTACTGCAATCTTATTTGTTTAGAGTGAGAGAAAGAAAATGCAAATAAAACCATAAAAATTTTTGTAATTTATTATATAGAAATTTCGTGTATTACTTTGTTTGTTATTTACTCGCGCGCATATTCTTTTTTCTTTTTTCCTTTTTTTTGTAGCATTATTTCCTTTTAGTTTGTTAGTTTTCGGTTTATACTCAGTTGGAGTTTTCATTTCGCGGTTGAAAATATCACATCAATTCGTTGTCGGCTTATCATTCCAGAGCTCGGTGATTAAACTTCCTCGGTTTTTCCAGCATATCTGGCATATTCATGAGCATTATAGAGCTAGCATTTTTTTTTTGCTTTGGTATAATGGAACTTTCTTCAAAATTAAGCAAACTTTTAAGTAATGAGAGGTTGTTTATGAAAAAGCAACAGAAAATGGCGCTAAATTTTGTTCTGAAAGTTCTAAACGCAGGGTTGTCGCAGAAAAATTTTATTTTGTTTTTCTGTTTTTTTTTTTTTAGAAGAAATTTTCAATTTTTCTCTGACCCTAAAGAATGAAATAATTAACAATACAGTTATACTGTAAATTCTTTAAATTATTTTCTTCAATTCAATTATTATTTTCTATTATTATTATTTTTCTTTATTTAAATAAAATCCCTACTCAAATTAATTATTTTTAACAATTTTCAAAAAAGTTTCTTTTTCAGAATTATTAGATTCATTTGTTTAACCATTTAATTTTACCAAAAATGTTGATTATCCGGAAATTCTTCAATTAAAATTATTTAAAAAAAAATAAAAACTTCAAAAAATTTTAAAATGAATTCCATTAAACTTCAAAAAAATTAATTCTACAAAATTATTAGTTAAAAGTATAAAAAATTTAAATTTTCAAAGATTTTAATTTGAAACCTCTTCAAAATTAAATTATTTCTAAAAATTCACGATATAATACTTTTAATATTCAATTATAATCTAAAAGTTTAACTTATATATTTTTGTGTAAATCAATTTTTATTCCAATAATTAATTTAAGAAAATATTTTTAATACAAAATATTTCGTTCATTTGAATGTTCAAAATTTCTGGTTCATGAATTTCTGTGATTTTAATATTGTTTGAGAAAATAATTAAATTCTTTGCGTGGAGTTTTATTGAAATTTTTGTTATATAATTGAATTCTTTTGGAAAATTGTATTAATATATGAAATTAAAAAAAAAATTTTTTTTGAAGATAATTGTATTGCGGAGAAGAATTTAATCATTTATTAAGATAATTCCAATTTTGACTAAAATTTAAAAACATTTTTGAACAGAATTGAATTTCTGGAAAGTATTTTATTGCTTTTGAAAATAATTGAATTAATGCGATTGTTACTTTTCCAAAATTCATGATCCTCAAGTTTTGAACGTTCAAATGAACGAAATATTTTTTATTGAAGATATTTTAATAAATTACTTATCATAAAAAAATTTGAAAACTGCAATTTTACGTTTAGAAACTCAGTAATTAATTATTTTAGATAGTAACGCAAAATAATTGCAATAAAAATTTAATTTTTAGAAGAAATAAATAAATTTTGTTCATTTGAACGTTCAGAACTTTAGGCTCTTCAAAATTCAATTTTTCTTAGTGGCTTTAATTAAAATTCTTCTATAAATCTTTGAGTCTTAATAATTTAGTTTATATTAAAAAAATTAATTGCATAATTTCACAAGAATTTAATTTCCTCCAGTACTATTAATAAGAAATCTCTGACATTTCCTGATTTTCTTGATCTGTGGCAAAACCTTGTAAACGTTAAAATGAGGAATAAAAGAATTGTTAATATAGAACCAACAAAATTTCCTTTCTTGTTGTTACAAAATTTTTTTCTTTCTTCAACAGATTTATTATTTAATAGAAAAATTAATATAACTAAAAAAAGTAAAGATGAACATTGAGAAAACATTATACCTAAATGAAACACAAAAATAATGTTAGACGATTTTGTTTAATTGAAATTAGTTTGTAAGTTTAATCTCAATATATAAAAAATATCTACTATGCATTGATTGTAATGTATTTTTTGTTTGAATAATTATATTTAATTCAAACATATTTTCTGTTACGGTTTAAATAAAAATTATGTTTAAAAAATTTATATTTGAATCAAACTTAAAAGTTAACTACAGATAATTTAAAATCAATCACAATTTATGTTTGATTTTAATATATAATCTCTCAAACTGAACAAAAAATATGTTTGAATTAAACTTAAATATGTTTGCCTGTATAGCAAAGATATTTTAAGTTTGATTTCAACAAAATTTGTTTGAATCAAATAATTTTTTTAATTAGTGAAAGAAATAATTTTTTCTCTGTACAGTAAAGTGTTGAAAAAGGAGAATTTAATTTTTTCAGATGAAATTATTTGGGTTAGGAAATTTTTTATTTAGATGACTGTCAAAATTTCTATAATTGACGAAATAGGGCGGGAATTTTTTTTTCACTTCTAAACTGGATTTATGGAATGATATCCTCATCATATAAAATGGAACATGATCGATTATGAACGGAGGTATAGATTTGTGAATTGTGAAGTTTTATGAGCGCGACCTTCCTCTAAAAGTGGATTTAGGGAATGGGTGTGTGTGTGTGTGCGGTTTATTCGTCACCACATAGAAGGGAGTAAAGATAGAATCTAAAACCGTACATCACATATCATGATGACAATAGTGGGACAAACCACGGGATATTAGTACCTATGAACTCTGTGTGTGTGTGAGAGAGAGTGTCGAACGCGAAGCAGTAGCCGAACAACATACACACAGTGTGCGCGATGCGATAGTCGTCACGCTTGGAAAACGGTAATTACAAAAACGCGATACCTTCCGGTTTACCTACCCGTCCGCAGCAATTACGTATTACAATTACAGTCCAATGACCATCGCTAAACCATCGTGCACGCTCTCGCACTGTGTTTAAAATTGCAAGAGACTCGACTACCTTAAACACTATAGCATTTTCCCAGCAGAGAACCGTAAATCCTTCCGACAAGTCAAAAAGCGTTTTTAATTATCCCATTCTTTTCCATTGCAAATTTGTTTCTTTTAATCATTTTCTTTTTCATTCGGCTCGCGCTGTTTTCGAGCGGAGTCAAGGAAATTTCAGTTGTCGGTAATTTAACAGTGTTTTTTTTGCTTCTATTTTATTTTTTAATAATGTAAATTTTGTTTTTCTGCTTTATTATTATTATTAACTCTGGGAATATTTTGTTGTTAGGGTGTCTACTAAACCTGGAAATCCTTGAAAACGAAGAGCCTAAAGTTCTGAAGGTTCAAATGAACGAAATTTATTTATTTCTTCTAAAAATTTAATTTTTATTGCAATTATTTGTTACTATCTAAAAAATTAATTAGTGAGTTTCCATACGTAAAACTTCAGTTTAAAAATTTTTTTATGATTAGTAATTTATTAAAATATCTTAAATAAAAAATATTTCGTTCATTTCAAGGTTCAAAACTTGAAGATCATTGAAAACCGGGAAATAACCGGGAATTTTATACCAAACCGGAAATTTTTTCACCAAAATTTAAAAAAGTTTTATTATTTTAATTAGTTTTTAAAAAATCATTATTTATTTCAATTTTTATAGATATTTATACTGTTTTCTAAATTTAAATTAGTTGAAAATAATTAATTTGATATGATCCCAAAGTTGTGAACGTTCAAATGAACGAAATATTTTTTATTGTCAATATTTTAATAAATTACTAATCATAAAAAATTTAAAAACTAATATTTTACCTTTACAAACTCAATAATTAATTTTTTGGATAGTAAAGCAAAATAATTACAATAAAAATTTAATTTTTAGAAGAAATAAATCAATTTCGTTCATTTGAACGTTCAGAACTTTAGGATCTTAATTTGATAGTAACCGGGAATTTTGTACCAAACCGGAAATTTTTTCACCAAAATTTAAAAAAGTTTTATTATTTTAATTTGTTTTTAAAAAATCATTATTTATTTCAATTTTTATAGATATTTATACTGTTTTCTAAATTTAAATTAGTTGAAAATAATTAATTTGATAGTAAAACATCAGTTACCAATTGAAACTTATAATGTAAATAAATTTTTAAAAAAATTATGCAGTTAATAGAAATATTTTTAAATCCCACTGAAAATATGTAATTAAAGTTGTAAAAGAATTTCATTAGAAACTTTTTAACAAATAGAATTTTTAAAGTATTTTAATTTTATAACTGATTAATAATTGGAATTTTATAAAAGTCATATTCTACATTGAAAAAAAATTGATTTGATTCAAATAACCGATTATTTGACTATTATGAAATAAATATTTATTTGAATCAAATAATTTTTTTTTGAATAAAATAAATTGTATTTGAATCAAATACTATTTAATTGATTGATTTTTATTTGAATCAAATAAATTGTATTTGAATCAAATACTATTTAATTGATTCAAATAAAAATTATTTGATTCAAGTAAATATTTATTTGATAATAGTCAAATAATCGGTTATTTGAATCAAATAAAATTTTTTTCAGTGCTATGTATTCATATTTCTAACAGCGAAGATTAATAATTAAAATTTTTATTAGTTAATTTACATATACATTCTTAAAATTGTTTAATAAAATTGAACTTTCGCCATTTTTTTTTCAAAATCTAAAAAATAAAATTGTTGTAATATTTCAATTATATTGTTTCAAGATAATTGAATTTTTAGAAAGAAGTAATTGCAAATTTGTGAAGTAACTGAAATTTCTTTACATTTAGAAATAAATTGAATTCTTTTAAAGAATTTTCGTATTACTATTTTATTTTTAATACTAAGAGAAACGTGAAAAAACCTCATATATCACGTTAACTTTTTAATACTCAAAAAAGATGAAATTTCATTTTTATTTTATTAGTTCATGGCATTTTTCTTTTCAAACTCGTTGCGTGTACGTTTTTTTTTTGTTTCTTTTAAGTACTTAAAGTGAATATAAATTTTATTATGTTAAAGAATTTTTATAAAAATTAAAAGCAGACATATTATAAAAGAGTGATGTAGCAAAACATTTTTATGTAAAAAGTGAATTATGTTTAACTTGACGGTTCTTTATGCTTAATAACTAAAACAGGTCTGACATAACTTCTTTTTCTACTTGAAAGTAAAATCCGTCTGACTCGTCGTCATTTTCTCCTTAAAAGGCAACTTAGCAACAGCTTTTTCTACTTAAAAGTGAATTTCGCCTGACTTCTTGATGCCATTTTTCACGTGACATAAATTACGTATATTTGAAATTATTTTTTTTACGTAGGTACAGAAAAGGGGGAATGGAAATAAAAGTTATTCGAAATAAATGAAAAGAAAACAAAAAATAATAATAAAAAAGATAATAATAATAATAATAATAATAATAATAATAAATAAAAATAATAACAATAATGATGCTAATAATAATAATAATAATAAAAATAACGTTAATAATAATCACAATACAAACAAAAATAATGATAATTATAATATTAATAAATTAGCGGCAATTATTATTTATTAAAAAATACTAATTTAACAGTATTTTGAAAAATCCATTTTGATTCTTAAATTTTGAACATTTAAATGAAAGAAAATGTTTGTTATTTAAATTATAAACACAGAAATTACAAATTTTAATAAAAATTAGGAACGTTAATTTTATACTGAGGAACTGTATTCTCTAAATTTGAATTAGTAAATTTTAGTAAATTTAATCAATAAATTAGTTAAAAATACTATTTATTAGTAAAAATTACTAATTCAAAAGCAAAAAGTCAGTCACTAATTTAAATTAGTAAACAATTTTACAAATTGAAAAAAGAGTGCAATTAATGTTTTTGATAGCATCGCAAAAATTGTTGTATAGTAAAAATTTTATTTTGAAGAAAAAATAAATAAAGTTCGTTCATTTAAACATTTAAAAATTCTAGATTATTGAATTTTTGCTTTTGAATTTAAACTTAAGTAATAACAAATTAGTAGAGATTACAATATTTTTTAGTAAAATTTACCAATTTGGAAGCATTTGCAAAAAGCAATATTTTTTGCTTTTGAATTAATAAATTCTACTACAAAATTAATACAAATTACTATTTATTAATAAAATTAGTAAATGTTACTAATTCAAAAGCTAAAATTCAGTCCCTAATTCAATTTAGTAAACATTTTTACTAATTGGAAAGAAATTTTTTTGATAGTGACGCAAAAATTGTTGTATTATAAGAATTTAATTTTGAAGAAGAAATAAATAAAGTTGATTCATTTTAATTTTTACTCCTGAATTAGTAAATTTATATAATAAATAACAATATTCGATGATTTATCAATCATTAAGTATTATTTTTTTTGCTTTTGAAATATGAATTTTTGTTTTTGAATTAGTAAATTTTGCTAATAAATTAGTTAAAATTACTACTTACTTGTATTTATAATTCTAATTATAATTTATTATAACTACAAAATTCGCACTGTAAAAAAATGTTTCTAAATTAGAGCTGATTTCGGTATTAAAATAGAAGAAAAATAACGATTTTGAACCAAAATTGGTACTAAATTGATACCTTTCTATTTATAGTAAAAATTTGAATAGAGTATAGAAATTTTTCTTACTATTAGTAAAATTTAAATAGCTCATTAAAAATTTAATGTAAAATTTAAAATTCAAAAATAAGTAGATAGCATATATGATAGTAGTAATAGTTATTATTATTATTATTATTGTAATTAGAATAACAAAGTCGGCAATAACCATAATGGTAAATATTAGTCTATATTTGCATTGTGAGACACTTGAAAGTGATTTTATATTAAAATGACGAATAAATTACTTTTGAAGCAATATTATTAAAGTCATTGGTTAAGGAGATTACAAGCAATTACTAAAAGAAGATAAAAGTTTTTCTTTCACAACTTTTAAAAGCTTTGTAATGAAAGCCATTGAAAATTACTGCAGTTTCGTGGTAAAATTTCAAGAGTACGCACACGTGCGCTTACTATACACTTTCTGTTATAGAGAGAAGAGAAGGGAGGGAACTAAAATGATGTATTTGAATGTGAAGTGTAGCTATGATTCAGGAATAATCTGGGCTTTAAAAAAAATTTTATGCGTAGTTTTAAACGAAGATAAAAGCCAAGTTGAAATGAAACGGCAGGTTGAAGATGATATGTGAAAAGAGAGGGAGAGAGGAAAAGGGTGCTTTTTCTCTTGTATGTGAAATGCAATTTTTCAGTTATATAGTGTGGGGAAAAAAAAATTTCACATCTGTATTTGTACGCAAAGCACGCCAAAAAGTTCAGAGAGTATCGATGAGCTGCGCTTCTCTCTCATCCTCTTTTTCTGCATTGCAGGATTTTTCTCAACGGCATTTTTTGTCTCGAGAGAAGAAGGTACTTTTCCAGGGAAGAAACTGATCTTATTAGTTTTATAGGATTAAAAGGTGAAATACGCTTCTACTTTAAACAGTATTCTGTTATAGGAAAATTGTTCTCTTATACTAAAGTCAATAAGCTCGATATTGACATCAATTTTTTTTTATCTTTTGTTTCTCTTTTTTAGTATTTTGCATTTTTTCGATTAAAGTTTAATATTGGTTTTTTTAAACAGAGAGAGAGAGAGAGAGAGAGTCAGAGTTTTTTGTAGAATTTTCGAATTTTCTTCTTTCTGTCCGGCAGATTTTGTAGGAAGTATTTTTCATTGCAGTAGAAGTGTGGAATTTATAGTAGAAAATAGTACTTTTGTTACGAAGCTAAAGTCCATAACGTTGATGAACGAAAAAAATTTGTTTCACTTATTTCAAAATTATTAATTTAATATTTATTCATATAACAATTATTATCATTACATAGACATCAATCTATTTTTTCTAAATATTTTTACGATATTGCTGCTTTATTTTTTTTTTAATTTATTAAGTGAACATTTTTTTTTTCGTTGATAAACATTGTAGACTTCAGCGTCGTCTTTTGTTACAATAAGAATCAAATTAGAAAAAATAATCACTGTTCTTTTAAGAGAAAAAAAAACGTGTCAAAATTGTTGCGAATCAACATTTTGATCTTTTGATCTTAGAAAAACTGTGTATAAAAATATTATTAATTAATTCAATGTTCGAAACTTTAGGGACATTGAAAACTAGAAAAAAAAGTAATTCAGTGAAACTAGATAATAAAAAAATAAAAAATTACACCGATATAGAAAAATAATTAAAAACCAAATAATCATTTCATCAGGTGCAGTGGAGGATTTTCAATTTTTCCTTCCATCTGATATTTTGTTGCTTTCTTGTTTTACTTTCGAAGCAAGAAGTTTCCGACATCTGTACAGAAAAATTGCGGTCTGTACGTAAGAATCGAGGAGAGTTTGTGGGCCAGAAACAAAGAGGGGGGGGGGAGAAATTAAGGTACGCCACTGTTATCGAACAAATGACAATAAATGGCGTAACACGTCGACAAAGACAGTTCCAATTTATTCCCTAGGCTCCCCTTGCTTTTGCAGCCACCTCTCTTTTTCTCTTTCCCTATTTTCGATCTCATTCTCCACGATTGAGAAAAGGAATGAAGGCGAAATATTGGAAATACATCGGGGGCATACTGAAGGAAAATAAACGTATACGAAAATGTCTCACAACAAAACGCAACTGGGTCACATCTATAGTTTTTCTTCTAAGAAATCCATTAAACATTCATATTTCTCCAATGTTCAATTTTCATTCGACAAATTTTTCCTTTCTCCTTCTTCTCCTTCTGTATTTGGAAAAAAATTAATACTCGATTCAAATTAATTTTTTTTTTTTGAAAAGTTGCGAACATGAAACTTTTTTTCCCAACTGCTCTTAATTTTTTTTTTTTGTTAAGAAATTAATCTTCACGAAAATTTAATTTTTTTTTATAGTTAACAAAATTTCATGTGGCTAAAGTTTCGAACGTTCAAATGAACGAAATATCTTCTCACCTCAAGTATTTTAGAAAATTGCTATCCAAAAAATAAAAATAATTCAAATTAAATATAGTGAAAATTTTGTATTTTAAATAATTAAATTCTTGTACAAATTTTGTGTTTCTAAAGTTTCGAATGTTTAAATGAACGACAATTTTATTACTTCCTCTAATTTGTATTTATTTACAAAAATTTTTTTTTAAAGGAAAACAAATAATTTAAATTCAATTATTTTCAAAAATTCTGATAAAATTCTTTTAAAATAATTCTACATGAAAATTTCGAAAGTAATTCAATTTCATGAAGAACTTCTTTCAAGTTTTTCAAATAATCGCTTCTGTTAAAAAAAATATTTATACTTATTTAAAGGTTCGAAACTTTAGAAACATAAAATTTATAACAGAATTTAATTATTTAAAATACAATTTTCATGAAATTGTACGAAAAAAAGTTTAAAAAGAAGTTAAGAAAATTGGACGTAAAAATTAAATTATTTTACCAAATAAAATTTTTCAATACGAAGATTTAAATTTACAAAGTTCTTTTATAACGTAATAAATACGAAGAAATCTGTATAAATGAACTTTAAAAATACACGCCTGGAAACATATTATGAAGAAAAATTCTGAAAATAATTTCTAAAGAAAACTAATTTTTATGTAGAGAAAATTTCTAATAAATTGTATATTCTCCGCGTTCTTTGCTTGAATTTTTGTTTTAATTTTTCCATTGGTATTTTCATTTAAACCTTTTATTACATTATAAGTATACTTATATTCTTCTTTTTAACTCCAGTGAAAGATAAAAATTATGCGAGATGAAAACAAGACATATTTTTAATAAAACTCTTCAAAAAGAGTGTATGTTAATTTTTCGTCGTCATAAAATTAAAATCTCTGAATTTAGCACCAACGTTAAGCATGAAAAAAAATTTTTTTTTATCTCTACGAGACGAGAAAAATTAAATAATTTTTTTTCTAAAGATTTCTTTTTAAGTGTTTATAGTGAAAAATTAAATTTGTGAAAATTGGAGCACTTCCAAAAGCGAGCGTTTCAAATTTATTTCTAAACCTAAATTGTAATAGGGATAAAAGTTCAATATTCAATTATTTTTAATGTGTACTGTTTAGATAAAAC
This sequence comes from Leptopilina myrica (nomen nudum), assembly GCA_032872475.1. Taxonomy (NCBI): domain Eukaryota; kingdom Metazoa; phylum Arthropoda; class Insecta; order Hymenoptera; family Figitidae; genus Leptopilina; species Leptopilina myrica (nomen nudum). The sequence continues at coordinate 6,466,668 of CM065458.1, forward strand.
TTTTTAAAAGAGTTTGAAGATAATTAAATTTTTGAAATATAAATATAACAATATATATAATCTAAAAATTGTGTTATTTTAATTTTTTAAAATGCAATTATCTTCGAACAAAGTTAAGAAAAATTCACTAGTTTAGTTTTATTAAAATTTCGGAGAAATTATGGTTCTATTTGTAATTAAAATTCTCAAAAAAAAATTATTATTTTCGTTTAGGATATTTTACAAAAATTTAATTATTTTAAAAAGATTTTACCAAATTTCAATTGTTTGCAAATTTGTCAATTGTATCTAATTAAAAAATACTATTGATCTTTTAGAAATTATTCTAAAATATCTTCAAAAAATTATTTGTTAGAATTTATTTTTGTAATTTTTTAAATATATTTTGCCTCAACTAACTAGAAAAAAAAACACAAACAGTTACAATTTATTATAAAAAATTGATTTTTTGTATTTGAAAAAATGCAGATTCTAAAAACATTTTAGGAAAATTATTTAAATTAATTTAGAGATCAGGTTTACTTGAAAATTATAGAAAACAATTGAATTCAGGAAGGGTTATAATTGTAAATTTTGGAAATTATTCAAATTCACCAATTTTACATGATCTTAAAGTTTTGAACGTTCAAATGAACGAAATATTTTTTATTGAAGATATTTTAATAAATTACTAATCATAAAAAATTTAAAAACTAAAATTTTACATTTACAATAACTCAGTAATTAATTTTTCTGTTAGTGACACAAAATAATTGCAATAAAAATTTAATTTTTAGAAGAAGTAAATAAATTTCGTTCATTTGAACGTTCAGAACTTTAGGATCCTAAATTTTACTCATTTTCCGGTAAAATCTCATATTTTTCTGTAAAAAGAATTTTGTCAGGAAAAATAATTTCAATGTCAGTAAATTATCAGGGGAATTATAAGAATATTGATAAGCTGAAAATAATTTAAAGATTTTAATATTTTAAAAATTAATTATCACAAATTACTTTAAAATTGTCAGTTGTAAAAATTACTACTAATTAAATTTTCCTCTTTTTATCTACTTCAAAGTGTTTTGCTTTTATTACAATTTTTTTTTTAGATTATTAAAACTTTTGCATATCACGGTCCTTTTTTATTATTTTTTAGACTTTTCTTAAACATTTGAGCTCAATTTGTTAAATATTTATATAGAGAAAAGTGGTTGAGAAAAATTATTCTTCCCGAAAATTCAATTATTCTCCAAGCAAATGTTAATAAAATTTATTTAAAGAATTCAATTATTTTCAAAAACGGTTTATGATTTAGATATATGAATTTAATTATTTTGAATATAATTACAATACCATTATTCGCTCAGAAATTCAAAAATTTTCCCAGGAATTGAACTATTTAAAACTTTAATTAATTAAATTCTTTTTAGAACATTTAATAACATTTTCTTTTTAAAAAAATGTTCTTAAAGTTCTGAAGTTTCGAATAAACGAAATATTTTTTCATTGTAAATAAATAAATATTTTTAACAATTACTGATTATTATAAAAATTCATAGTGTAAATTTAATATTTTGAAACTTGAAATTAATATTTTGAAACTAAGTGACAATATTATTACAATAAAATATTAATTCGCAGAAGAAATAATTAAATGTCGTTTATTTGATCGTTCAGAACTTTAGAAACATAAAAAAAATTAATTACAATTTAAATGACATTAAAAAATTTTTTTTAATGAAACTGAATTTATTGCGTGAATTTAAACTTTCGGACTAGTCAAAAAACACCTTCTTTCTGCCCTTGGTGGCAAATATATGTTCTATTTCTAGTTTCTACACAGTTATTAAAAAAATTAACCACTTTTTTTGGGAATTTTTTTTTCTCTTCGAATTTTATTTTTCTTTTCTAAATGAAAATGTCCCTTTTACATTTCGGAGTGAATTCGCTTGTAGCACTGGTTAAATATTACACACACGCTGCGAGGCTTCTCCACGTGACTTTGAACTTCTCTCGTCGGTGTATATGATGAGAAGTATATATACATGTAGAATCCCAGTGAGTCTGAACTTCCGGTTACAAACTCTCGAGGCGAAATCGAGGAAGTAGCAGTAGTGAAATCGCGTTGCACACGCCAACAGTGCGCCGCGAGAGAGAGAGAGAGAGAGAAATACCGAGTGGCATATAAATTAGCAATGCAGGCTTATTTTCCTGATAAATGCCACTCATTTCCCAATTCAAATCGATATGACACGTACGTTTGGGGATAAGTGAGAGAGCGATGAGTGGGCGGAGGGGGAGGGGGGGGGGTGAGAGTATAATGCGATACGTGTATTGTTACGAGTGTGTATAACAACGGAGCGCGCGTAGATACCGCAACACCGGCTTATCGACGGATAATATCGCCATAGTCGACGCCGACGGTTCGCTCCACATTTTCGCTGGCGGAATTGCATAAGATTGAACGATAGCTTGCACGAGAAGCAGCAAATGCACACCCCCTCCCCCCGATTACAGGTGGTGGTTTGTGCGGCGCTCTATATTCGTTGCAGTTCTAAGTTCAACTTACCACGCCTCAGTCCGAGTGAGAATTTCGCAAAGTTATTGCACCCACTATATAGAAACCGATATCCACTTTCCTATCCAGGAATCGCGTGCTCTATGCCATTCCACTGAATTCACCGATGTATCTCTCTCACTCTCTCTCTTTCTCGTGTTCGAGGGTGAAAAAGACGACATTCTCTCGAGGATATCATCCGCACAACAATTTACTTCCTTATTATATTTTGCTGCTGCGGCTATACTTGTCTCTCTTATTTGGAGAACGTTCATATTTCTCCAAGCAGTCATTTTAGTATTTCTTCTTTTTCAATTTTTCAATTTTTTCAATTCGAGCATGAGATCGAAGTATTCTAATTGAGATAGTATTTTGTAGGGTCTCTATACTAACCGGAAAAAAGGGAAGTTCTTCACCAAAAGTAAAAAATGTTTTATTATTTTAATTTGTTTTTTAAAAAAATACATTTTATTTCAATTTTTTACAGATATATTTATATTATATTTATATTCTCTTAGTCCCAACTAAAAGTCAGATAATTTGCAGATGAGAGAAATGTTCAAAATTGAAATAAATAAATTTACAACTATTTAAGTTTTAAATATAATATAATATAATATAATATAATATAATATAATAAATTTAAAAAATATTATAAACTATTTTAATAAAATTCTGATTCAAAATTCAGATAATGGCGGATAATGCTAAAAAATTCTTAAAATTCAAACAAAATGTTCTATTCTTCACGATTGTCTAAGACTTAGGATTAAAGCCCTTTAGAATTACAATTAACACCAAAAAGGATTGAAATAATCTATTTTGGTGTTATTTTTAACTATGAATGAAATTTTATTTTCAATAAAACATCAAAGTCACCGATTTGTAAAAATTCAACGAATTCAGCTTCTCCAGGAAGAATAGTAAGTTAGTAACTTAGTAACATAGTTACTAAATTAAATTGTGTCCAAGAATAAAAAAATTCTCGTCAAAATTTCATTTTTCTTTATAAATGAAAAAATTCTTCTCTGATATTCAAGTATTTTACAAAATTTTCATCAAATTCTTGTCAAAATTTTAATTATTTTCTAAAAGTTTTCTAAACATACATAATTTTCAATATCTACTATTTTAAAAAAATTTTCCAAAAGAATTCCATTATTAAAAAAAAAATTTGAATACAATTCTACGCAAACATTCAATTATTTTCATAAATAATAAAAATTTATTCAGGAATTCAATTATTTACCAATTTTTTTTATAAATTTCTTCGCAATAATTTAATTATTTTCATAAATATTAACATTTCTACAGGGATTCAATTATTTGTATAAGTAATAAAACAATAAAACTCATTGCAGAATTTCAATTATTTTTATTGCAATTTTAATCAAATTCCTCGAAAAATGCAATTATTCTTAAAAATCTTATTAAAATCCGTCCAAAGAAATTAATGATTAAAAAAAATTTGTTGATAACATTTTTTATGAGAATTTAAATTTCAAGAAACATGAAAACAATAAATTATTTATTTTTGTATTTAAATAATTGAATTCTCGTAGAATTTACTAATAAAAATGGGTTTAAAAATAGATTTCAGTTAAAATTTTAGATTATACTTAAGTATAAAAAGCATTCTAACGTGGATTTTTAGAAATAATTAAATTTCGAAAAAGTTTGTAACTAAAATCATTGAAATTCTTAAGTTTTCATATTTTTTTCAAAAAATTCTGCAAAATTTGTAAGACTTAGTCTCTACCAAAAGTCAGATTATTTTCCGTTGAGAGAAATGTTCGAAATTGGAATAAATAAATTTTTATTAAATAGAATTTTCAATTGTAATATTTAAGAATAATTGAATTTTTCTAAACAAATAATTAATAATTTTTGAAATAATTGTAATTTTGTACATTTTTCGAATAATAAACGATCCCCAAGTTTTGAACGTGTTCAAATGAAGAAAATATTTTTTATTGAAGATATTTTAATAAATTACTAATCATAACAAAATTTATAAACTAAAATATTACGTTTACAAACTCAGTAATTAATTTCTTGGATAGTGAAGCAAAATAGTTGCAATAAAAATTTAATTTTTAAAAGAACTAAATAAATTTTGTTCATTTTAACGTTCAGAACTTTAGGATCCTAAAAATAATGTAATTCTTTCAATGAATTTTATTTAAATTTTTCGAAAATAATGTCAGTGACCGTAATTATAGTTTTATTTTAAAAATATAAAGTCTCTCTTAAAGTTTTAAATCAATGTTTTGCTTTTAAAAATGATTATTCTATTATTATTCAATAATTATAATTATTGAACTTCTCTTAAATTTTTATGTTTTTAAATTTCTGAATGTTCAAATAAATGCGATATTTATTTCTTCAGCAAATTTTATTTTTGTTTCTTATTAAGTGAATAATTAAATATTACTGCTTTCTTATTTTCAAAACTTTTAATAAAATCCTTCACAACTTAAAAATTATTTTCATAAATAATACCATTCTTTGGAAGAATTCAATTATTTTCATAAATAGTAAAATTCTTTGTAGAAATTCAATGGTTATTAATCTAATTTTAATAAACTGGAAAAATCCAATTTTTCATTATAATTATAAAAAGACGATTATTTAAAAAAAATGATAAAATTATTTTCCAAATTTTCAATTAAAATGATGAAAAAAACATTATTTTCCAAAAGTTAAAGATTTACTTATGTTTGAAATTAAATTAAATGGGTTTGTTAATTTTTCTATCAAGACGTAGAGCGAGTTATAAGGTAATAGCTTCTTTTTTTTTTGTTGATGGAGAAAAGAAATAAAATTTTTGTTTATACTGGCAAATACCTTAATCGTCCAACCAACCGAGATTCTCCTTTTCGGCTTGCGACTCGTTGATTTCTTAGTTATGAATATTAATGTTCTCAGGAAGAAACGAAAGTATAGCTATATAGATGCCTGATTCGCGAACGAAAATTCATCTCTCAAGAGATACTTTATTTCAGTTCACAAATTTCTCAAACTTTTTTGTTCTTCCCCCTTTTATGCGAATCCTTTACCTTCAATGTGATACTTTTAATTAATAATTTCTTAAACAAATTTATATAATTATCTTCAATTAATCTAATTACGGTTCTGTGATGGGTCTTCCATATTTTATTATATACATTGAGAGAAAAGGTGAAAGGACAATTTTTTTTAAATAAAAGAACAAGCGAAAACTAATAAAATATTTTTTCTTTTTATATTAATTTAAAGAATTTTTTAGACAAATTTCTAAACAAAAAATATTAAAAAACTACAAAAAATATTTTTTCTTTTTGTTTCAGGTGAGTTGAACTACATGTTTACCGATGAATTTATTTCGTAAGTAAATAATTTATGAATTAAAAGAATATTCTATTTTTAAATTTTGGACAAATTTTTGTCTCTTTTAAAACAATTTTATTAGCGTGAACTTGTTAATTTTCTGTTTACTTCCTTCTATGAAATGTAAAATTTTCCCTAAAAGTTTCCAATTTCCGTTCGACATGAAATTTTATGCTAATTACCATGTTAATGATGGTAATTTTATGAGGCTAGAGAATCTCGTTTTAAACAAGTGCTGTTTGGGGAAAACGATAATTGTTATGTATAATGTTAATCGTTGACGCGATGAAATTTAGGGAATTTGAAAAAATACTATATAGACACACACATACACACTTTTGTTTATTATTTCACGTTGGGTGTTTTCTTTTTATGAGCCTGCTGAGTGTTCACATGTGCTTAATGCTGTCTTTTTATTGAATAATAGATTCAAAAGTTGGTAAATTATTCATCAACAAGCAACTTAAGTGCAAGAGTCTTTTTCTTAAAAGTTTAGGCTCTGAGGTTCTCAGTTGTACACTGGGGGATTTTTCCTTTCTTTTACCTTATTTTTTCATTTTTTTTTTTTTTTTTTTTTGAACATTTTGCCGGAAAATTCGAAACAACGTTTCCCTCGGTGATACTTGTTTTAAGTATCCTTCTTGTAACGAGCAACGTACCTGTAATTGCACCAAGGAGGGTTCATTATTATCATGCACAATACTTTAATTATGTTTGTTGCATTTCACGGAGAAAGAAAACAATATTTTTCTTCTATTGTTGAAATATTTTGGAGAAATAGTTGTTTTCGAAATAATGTGTAAAATATGGTTTAAAAAATTGGTTGTAAAAGTTTTTTATAAAATAATATTATTATTATTATTATTATTATTATTATTATTATTATTAATATTATTGAGCATGAAATAAAATTGTTTTAACAGTAAAAAAACAGAAAATTAAAAAAAAATTATAAAATAAAAGTTTAAAGGAATCACTTTCAGAGAAATTACCTATTAACAATTGGATTTCAATTTTACTAATTCACAGTAAAACGTGAGGTGTTAAAATAACACCAGAATTTATTAAAATAATCTGCAACATTTTAATCCAAATAGGATTAAATTAACACCAAACAAGATTAAAATAATCTATTTTGGTGATATTTGTAACTTTAATGAAATTTTATTTTCAATAAAATACCAAAGTCAACGATTTGGAAAAATTCAACGAATTTAGCTTCTCCAGGAAAAATAGTAAGTTAGTTACTAACTAACTTAGTAACATAGTTACTAAATTCAATTGTTTCCAAAAATTTTTAAAAATTCTCGTCGAAATTTCAATTTTCTTTACACTGAAAAAAAAATTTATTTGATTCAAATAACCGATTATTTGACTATTATCAAATAAATATTTACTTGAATCAAATAATTTTTATTTGAATCATATAAATTGTATTTGAAGCAAATACTATTTAATTGATTCAATTAAATATTTATTTGATAATAGTCAAATAATCGGTTATTTGAATCAAATAAATTTTTTTTCAGTGTATGAATAAAAAAATTCTTCTCTGATATTCAATTATTTTACAAAATTTTAATCAAATTCTTGGCAAAATTTCAATTATTTTCAAAAGTTTTTTAAAATTCCATAATTTATAATATCTACTATTTTAAAAAAAAATTTCTAAAAGAGTTTCATTATTAAAAAAAAATTTCAATACAATTCTACGCAAACATTCAATTATTTTAATAAATAATAAATTTTTTTTACAAAAATTCAATTATTTACAAATTTTTTTAATAAATTTCTTCGAAATAATTCAATTATTTTCATATATAGTAACATTTCTGCAGGGATTAAATTATTTTTATAAATAATAAAATTCTTTTAGAAATTCAATTATTTTCATAAATAATAAAACTCATTGCAGAATTTCAATCATTTTTAATGTAATTTTAATCAAATTCCTCGAAAAATGTAATTATTTTTAAAAATCTTATTAAAATTCTTATTAAAAGTCCAAAGAATTTAATGATTTAACAAATTTGTTGATAACATTTTTTATGAGAATTTAATTTCATGCAACATGAAATTAATAAATTATTTTTTTTTGTATTTAAATAATTGAATTCTCGCAGGATTTACTAATAAAAAAGGTTTTAAAAATGAATTTCAGTTAAAATTGTAGATTATACTTAAGAATTAAAAGTATTATAACGTAGATTTTTAGTAATAATTAAATTTTAAAAAGTTTCAAACTAAAATCCAATAAAATTCTTAATTTTTCATATTTTTGAGAAAAAATTCTGTAGAATTAATTCTTTTTAAAAGTTTTTAAAAGTTTAATAGGATTTTTATTGAAATTCCTTCAAGTTTTTATTTTTCAATATATATTAAATTGCAGAATTTCCGAATAATTGAAATTTTGTAAAATTCAATTTTAAACGAATAAATTTGAAAATTCTCATAAATCTCATCGCAGAGTTTCAATTATTTTCCATACAATAATTATCGAATTCCTTGACAAAAGTAATTATGTTCATGCAAATTTTCTTAAAATTCGACAAAAGTATTGAATTATTAAACCAATTGTTACTAAAATTCTTTATGAGTATTGAATTTTGAGAAACATTCAATTATTCAATAAATTATTTACTTTTGCATTTAAGTAAATAAATTCTTGTAGAATTTAGTAATAAAAATTGATTTTTATTTCATAAAAATGAATTTCAGTTAAAATTTTAGATTATAATTGCACTGAAAAAAAAGTTCTGGTTAGGGTATATTTAACACGATATTCTAGTTAAAACAACCAGAATTCTGGTTATATTAACTAGAATTCTGGTTAACCCAACCAGAACTTTTTTTTCAGTGTGAGTATTAAAAGAAATATAGAGTAAACTTTTTGGAAATAATTGAATTTTGAAATTATTTTTGTAAAAGTTTAATTGAATTTTTTTAATATTGTTTGAAGTTCTTATTTTCTAATATGCATTTAATTAAAGAATTTAGGAATAATTGAAATTTCGTGAAATTGATTAATTAATTTTTATTAAAAATAAAGATATATAAAGTAAAATTGTAGTTAAAATTTTTTGGAAAAAATAATTGAATTGAAATAATGAAAGTAATTTTGAAGAAGTAAATAATATAAAATAATAATTTTATTAGTTGGTCATCTTTAATTATTATAAAATATGAAGAAATCGATAACTTCGAGTCTTCGATTCGGAGTTATCGATATCTTCATGTTTTATAGTTTTAAAAAAACGTAATAAACTAAAATTTCATTAATTGTAAAAAATAAGACCAAAATTGTTTATTTTATTTTAATCTTTTTTGATGTTAATTTAATCTGCAACACTTTTAAATACCTCACGATTTACTGTCGAATTTTATTTACTATTTACTATTTTACTTGGCGATAATATTCATATATATACCGTGAAAAAATTGTCTTATTAAAGTTTTTATATCAAAAATATTCCATATGTGTCATGATATAGTGTAATTTGTTGGGAAATTCTATATTTTTTATTTTTTTTTGTATATATTCAGGATACATTGCTCAGTGGAATAAAGTGGAATTCATTTCAAGTGTAGATTATTATTCGTGACGGGATTGCTCGCGTCATTTATTTCCTTGCAATAGTCCATGCATATATGTATATGGGTTTCCTATTCCGTTTTGCCCCCGTCTTTCGTTTCGCCCTCGGTTACTTTTTCTCTTTTGCTTTCCCGAATCGTTGCCTTCCCCCCTTCAACCCCCCTCTACTCGCGCCGCATAGCAGCAGATGATCCAAGATCGTCTTCAGCATATGGGACTGATACACCGATATGTTCGCATTACGCGACCTCGATTGTATCTTTTGGAATACACAACTCTGCACATTCAATATAACGTTATTTCCAATCTATTGTCTGACCAAACTCGAATATATCTACTGAACGTTTTACTCGCGAGTTTATATAGCGAAACTCGTAAAACTGTTATTTCCTGTAAATCATCAACACTTTTTTTTTTGCAAAATGTTTTTTTCTTTCTCTCTTCTCATAATTATTGTAATTATAATATTAATAATAATAGTAAATTTTTTACGGTGTTGATGAAAAAAAGAACAATATTTTATTGTTTATTGCGATTTACTTTTTAGTAAATTGCGTAGATCGATTAGAAGATAATAATTTTTTGTCATTTATCGCTGCGCAGTGACGCTATAAGACTTCTATCGTCTGAGACTATTTCTGTATTTAGTTGGATTTATCCAGAAAATTTGTCTCGGGATGAATAAGTCCCGTGGGGGTTTATCATCCACGTTAAAATCTGAGTCACCTTAATTAACCCTCTCTTGATTTCGAAGAAAAGCGCGCACAGTTGGATATAATTTGAAGTTTTGAAGCTCAGTATAACCTACATTTTCTTCATTTAAATGATAACGGAATTATTTGCTACTGTAAGTTGAAAGTACTCTTTTCATTTTATCTATAAACAGAAAGGATGATGACGAGTATTTAATATGACATTTTGTTTACGATTTTCGCCTTTTTTGTTTACATTCGTATTAGGCAAAAGCAAACTTTTCATTCGAGAATTAATTTTTAAACTTAAAAAAAGTAGAAAACTGTGTTTCAAACAAAAAAGGTGGTTAAAAAGTCCTTATTGAAAACTTAAACTTGACAACCAAAAAAATATTTTCTTTATCAAATATTTTATTTACCAAAAGTAAATAAATAATCTTTTTAAACACTTCACACAAAGTTGAAAAAAATTGTATTGTATGTACATTTTTTATTTTTCTAAATTTTCCTAATTTTCAGCAAAAATATTTTTTTGTTTCTTACTATTCTGCTAATAAATTGAATTCCTGTAACGGATTTTTTTTTGTTAATGAAAGAATTTAAATATTTATACAAAAAAAAAAACAAAATCCCAAATAGTTTGTAAACGTAAATAAGTAGTAAACGGTAGATTTTAGTGAATGAGTGCGAAGCTTGAAAAAGTGAAATTAGAAGAAAATAAAACAAAAGAATTAAAATAAAGGGTAAAAATTCAAAATAAATGTTTTTACACGTTTTCTTTTTGGAAATCGTGTAAAACATCTATTTTTCAAAAAGGCGTGGAATAGAGAAGAGGAAAAAAAAGGGAATAAGGAATGAGAAACGGTCTTTAAGTCTCTTTACAAGGAAAATCTTGTCTTTTCTGCAGTTGAACAAACAATTTTCGTAGCTTTTACACCTTCTCAGCCTCCTCCTCGTTTCAATTAGATGAGTCGCATTTTCCTTGTTTCTCCGCCTCTCTCGCTCCAGTATCCAGCAGCATCACGTCACAGTCACACCCTTTTCCCTTGCGCCAGCGACGAGGTTAGAGAGTAAGCGAACAGTAATGCAACAATTGCTTTCGAGCACTCGCGCGTTCACACTCGTTCCATTGTTTCTGCTCTGCAGCTAATTTCCGTTTCCGGTCTGACTCTATGACTTCCGGGCATCACTTGTTAGGAGACGACACGACGGGCTCTATTAATTTCCCGTTTTCTAGGCGAAATTTCAAACCCCCCCTTCCTCCTTCTCGAATGCTCATACAGTTAATTCATTATTTTTAATTTCATTAATTTTGAATAAAAATTAATTTTATTATTTAATTATTTTATCTTATTATTATTATTTAATTAAATTTTATTTTCTCATTTGTTTTTATTTACATTTTTACTTCGAGAGAACTTTATCTGCACTTTCAATCAAAATTAATACAGATAGAGAAAAGAATTGTTAAAAATAGAATTAATACATTTTTTTTAACTTATTTGAAAAAATTGCAAATTTTTAGCAAAAACTGCAACTTATTTTGATTTTTACAGTGCGAAAAATAAATAAACAAATATTTCTAAAATTGTTTTAAAATAGTTAAAATTTTGTAAAATTTATTTCTAAATAATTAATTTATTTCAAGTATTTTGTTACACAATTTTTGAGAATCAACTTTTCAAGAATTTTAATTGAAAAATTTGAAAATAATTGAATTATGCTAAATTTTAATGAAAAACCCTTAAAGAAGAATTTAAAAATGAAAATTAGCTTCTAATTTTTTAAAAATTCAATAGTTTTGATATTTTAATATTTTTAATTACATATTTACAAAAAAATAACATATTAGAATTAGTTTTAACATTTTGGAGAAAAATAAATCAGGTTTAAAATTTATAATTAAGATTCATCAAAAAATTCTTTAGTTTCTTTTTAAAATTATACAAAAATTCTTTTAAGAAACACAATTATTTTCCAAAATTGAGACTTTTTCGACTTTACTACCAAACAATGCAACAAAATACTACAGATTTTAGTAGAAACAAGTTGAACTTATTTTGATTTTTATAGTGCGAAAAATAACTATAATAAAAGATTATTTTTGAATCATTTATAAGATAATTATATTTTTCAAATATATCTATAATAAAAATTGTTCAGAAAAATTGAATTTTCGTAAAATTTATTTGAAAATAATAATTTTTTTCCAAGCATTTTGTGACAATTTTTTAAAATAAGGTTTTGAAGAATTTCAATTGCAAATATGGAAATTAATTGGATTATCAAAAATTTTTAATAAAAAAACTTTATAAATGTTAATTTAAAAATGAAAATTAGTTTCGAATTTTTGAAAATACAATATTTTTGGCTTTTTTTTTACATATTTCTGTAAATTCAAATACGTCCAAAAAAACAGAAACATTTTCTTATTATTTTTAACAATTTGGAAAGAAATTGTGTTAAAAATTTTGAATTAAAATTCATCAAAAAATTAATTAATCTTTTTAAATATGCTTCTAATGTTTTTTAATTAAACGGTTTTGATATTTATAATTACATATTTCCAAAAATAGTAAAATTTTAGAATTATTTTTTTAAGTTTTGTGAAAGCAATAATGTTGCTAATTTTTAATTCAAATTGATCAAAAAAAGCATTAGTTTTTTTTAAATTATACAAAATTTCTTTTAAGTAATACAATCATTTTCAAAAAATTACATTAAAATACTTTTACAAACTTATTCTTAAAATTGTTTTATTTTAATTTTTTCAAATTCAATTATCTTCGAAAAAAGTTAATAAAAATTTATAAAAATTTACCATTTTAGATTTATTATAATTTTGGAAAAATTATGGTTCTATTCGTAATTAAAATTCTCAAAAAATTTAAATATTTTTATGTAGAATATTTTTCAAAAAATCAATTACTTTAACCATAATTTACCAAATTTTAATTGTTTGGAAATTTTTTGATTGTATGTAATTAAAAAAGTTGCTATTTATCTTTTTTAAATTATTATAATTTTAATATTATGTCCTAATAACTTTGGAAAAAAAATCCGGACAGTTACAATTGATTATGAAAAATTGATTTTTTTGTATTTAAATAATTGCGGATTCTAAAAAGAACTGTAGGAAAATTATTGGAAATAATTGATGTTTAGTTGAAAATTATAGAAAATAATTGAATTTAGAAAGGGATGTAAACTTATAATTGTAAATTTTATAGAAAGTGTTAAAATTCATAACTGTAACTTATTTTCTGTAAAATGGCATTTTTTCTGTAAAAAGAATTTGATCAGGGAAAATAATTTTAATGTCAGGAAATTTGAAGCAAAATTAATAAACTGAAACTTGTAATTGACGTATTTCTGCCTGAAAATAGAAAAATAATGATATCAAGCTAAAAGTGTAAGCAAAAATATAAATCCTTGGAAGTGAAAGTAAAAATGAATTTTCAAAATCACGTTGATGAAGTTGACAACGTTTATAATCAACGATTTCTGAAGAAAAATATTTTTTTAAGCAAATTTTTATTAATTTATGTACAGAAAATAGTGCGTTTAATATTTTTAATAATGATTTACAAAAAAAAAAATATTTGTGAACAAAATTTTTTATTCTTTTTGGTAAAAAATAATTTTTTTTTCTTTCAATCGTTGATCATAAACGTTGCAAACTTCACCGACGTCCAAAATCGAGTTCGTGAACTTGAAAAAATTAATTTGAATCTCCTACTTTTTCTTCATTGTTGAACTTTCTAGGGTTATGAAAATAAAAATTTTGAATCCGAATCGATAATTTATATCTAAGGATTTATATGTATACATATATATTAAGAGGTCCGGTGTTGAATTACACAGTTTGGGGCATTTCGATTTCGATTTTGGCGGATGTGGCGAGAACAAATTACCAAGTATGATTTTGAAGTTTCTGAAATATGTATGAAAGCATAAGCGAAATGGTGAGGTTGTACAAGGGCCAATGGGTGGCGCCGAACATTCGCCGACACATTCCTGTGTCCTTACCTATGCTGAGCTAAAACCCTTTGAGTTATTATTCAAAGTAAATCATAGCTCTTCCGGCTGAATCAAGCCTTCCTTTACATGCACAAGAGCTTGGAACAAGAAACGAAGGCGCCCCCCTTCCCCCTCCTCTCTCTCTCTCTCTCTCTCGACGTCCTCTTTCATTATTATTGTCCTCTTTGATAGCGCTCAGCGTTCAAAATCACCCCATTGTTCATAAATCTCATTCAAAACTTCATTTTCTACATTATTAATTATCATTACTTAAATACATAATTTAGATCGTTTTGTCTCGCGAGGGAAAAAAAATATTTTACAAGAGTTGCCCCCCACAGGTGAGAGAGGGAATTAAGGGAAAAGTCAGGGATTAAAAAAATTTTTTTTTTTTCTTTTGCTAACTTTTAAAATGCGCTTACATATGGAGAGAGAATATTTAAATATTAAATTTTGTAAGTCTTTTAAAATTTGCGGGGGAAAAGTAAACAGCGAAGTAAAATTTTTTTATAAAAAATAATAATTCTTTTAAAAAAAAACTTGTCTGCAATTTTAAAAGTCTGAATAAAACTTGTCTGAATATTATAATTTGGGAAATATTCTTGACGATTTCTTTAGTGAACAATTTTTTTCGTTGATCGACGCTGTGAACTTGGACTTTAATATTATTTTCAAAAATTTTCCTCAATTCAATGATATTAAATATCTACTACTGATAAAATAAAATAAATAAGTAAATAAATAAAATAGCTATAGAATGTTTTTAAAAAAATTAATTGTTAAAAAAAATGTTTATAAAATTCTACACAAACATTTATTTATGCTTATAAATAATTAAATTATTTTACATGAATTCAATTATTTTCATAAATTTATCAACATTGTTTATAGAAATTCAGTTATTTTTCTAAATTTTAATAACATTCTTCAAAAACATTCAATTATTATTAACCATTTTCGTTAAACTTTTAAGAAATTCAATTGCTTTTGAAAACATTAATTAAATTTTTACTAAAAATTCAATTCTTTTCATAAATAGTAAATTTGTTACTAAAGTTCAATTATTTTTAAAAAATGTTTTGAATCAATTTTTTTAAATTTTATTTATTCCCAAAAATTTGATAAAATTAAATTTTAAGAATTATTTACCTATTTTTAATAAATTATGTAATTGGTACTTAAGTAATTGAACTCTTTTGGAATTTTCTAATAAAAATTGATCCGAAATTTTAGATAATAATTAAACATAAATTATTTTTTGAAATATGAAATATTAATTAAATATTTATAATACAATTTTAATCAAATTTCTCAAAAAAAATTATTATGCTTAAAAATATTAAAAATTAAAATTCGACGAAAAATTTCAATCATTTAAAAAAATTGTTCATAACATTCTTTATTAAAATTCAATTTTAAATAGAATTTAATTATTTAATAAATTATTTAGTTTTGTGTTTAAATAATAATTAAATTATCAATGTTCCTAAAGTTTCGAACGTTCAAATTGAAAGACAATTTTTTTTACTTCCTCTAATCTGTATTTCTTTACAAAAAAATTTTTTTTAAATGAAAACAAATGAATTCTAAACTAAATATTATTTAATTTGAATTATTTTTATTTTTTGGAAAGAAATTTTCTAAAATACTTGAAGTGAAAAAAATTTCGTTCATTTGAATGTTCGAAAATTTAGCTACATAATTCTCGAGGAAGTTTTTGATAAAAATTAATATATGAAAATAAATTTTAGTTAAAAAATTTAAATTTTAATTGAATTTTAAATGTGTTACAGCATGAATTTTTAGAAATAATTAAATTTTGAAAAAGTTTCTAATTCAAGTGGTTGATAATTTAAACTTTTTGATCTCTGAAGTTGGCGTCGATGTTTAGCGTCGAAAATGATTACTTTGAGTTTTTTTAACACAAAATCAGCAGAAAATTTTTTCAATTTTGACTTTTTAAAAAAAAGTTTAATTGAATTTTGTTGAAGTTTTTATTTTCTAATATAATGGAGAATTTTTGAGTAATCGAATATTTTGGTAAAATTATAATAATTTAATTAAATTATAAACAAATAGATTTGATCTTGACAAACAACTTTTTGCAAAAAATTATTAAAAATAATTGATTTAAAAGAGAATCTTATTGTTAGTTAAAAATTGTAGAAAATAATAATTCATTTTAATTGAAATGATGAAAATAATGTTAAACAAGTTACAGTAAAACATTATTCTTGTAAAATATAAGTGAATATTAAGAAAAAAGTCAGTATTAAGAAAAAAAATTATTCTTTAAATTTAAACTATTTTTTTTAAACTAATTTTTTTCAAGAAAAACCAGTTTTTAAATTAATTTTTTTTGTCTACAAATTCGTAGGGAAAAAAATTAGTCCTCAAAAAGTTTCTTTTTTCGAAAAATTTAAATTGTAAAGCTTTCAGTATAAGTTGGATGGAAATAATCTAGACAAGGTTTTACTTGAAAAAGAAAAGTCTTTTAATATAATCCGTTTCTCAAGATTTCTCGTTTTTAACAAGCGCATATCAGAAAAACTTGTATTTTCCTAAAAGGAAGGCAAAAGAAAGAAAAACATTTTTTTTAATTGCGTGAGAAAGTGAATATATATATAGTTTTATTCTTTCTATCTTAATGTCGTTTCTGCAGATTTTTCTCAGGTGATATTTGTCCTTAACATGACAGGACTTTTTCAAAAAAAATAAAAAATAAAATAAAAAAAAAGAAAAAGAAAAGACGAGAGAATAAAACAAAGAATGTGAGACAAGACTTGGGGGGGAGTAAAAAGGGTTTTTTCTTTTTCAGAATATAAAAGGGGTGAAACATCTTTCGCCTCGAGATGTCACTCTCACGCTCTTTTAACCCATTGGAACGAATATATATATTTTTCTCTCTCTCTCTCTCTTACTTTCTTTCTTTCTCCTTCCTGTGAGTGAAATTTCGCGAAACGAACTGACGGATTCGTCAAGCGCAAATTGCGATCGCAAGTCGTTCAGAGAGAGAAAGAGAGAAAGAGAGAAAGAGAGAGATTCCCGACGACATCCCTTTTCGTTTCTCTTTGATGTCATAGGCATTCGCCTCATTCAATTCCAGTATCCCTCTCGTCCACTGCATCCTCTCGAGAGATAGAAGGAAGACTGCGGAATGTTTATGAATGAACGAATCAGAGATTTTCCTGGTTTTAAATTCCTGTTACATTGATACCAGAGAGGATTTCCCTTGGAGAAACTTTTTCATACTTTCAGTTTGCTGTTTCAATTTAAGTATTTTCGAAATGTGAATAATAAATATGTGGAATAATTGGTTGTTACGCTAATTAGTCGATTTGATGTCAATACTTAAAGTCCTTCAAATTCTTCTTTGTTTTTTTTTTTTTTTTGTAAAATTCGCCGTAAAAAATATTAACGCACTAAAAGATTGCTATCAAGTGAAAATATCAAAAATATCAAGTGGAAAATAATAGTTTCTTTTTCAAGAAAGTTAAAATCCACAAACGTTGATCAACGAAAAAAATTGTTCTCTAAGTAAATTAATTAAACATTACGCAGCGATATTAACACAAAAAATGTATTAAAAAAGATTGTTGTTTATGTTTTGATAATAATTGTTGTACAATAAAATATTAAATTAAAAATAATATTTCGATTCATTTAATACATTTTTTGTTGTTGATAAACATTGTGCACTTGAACTTCGTCTTTTTGATTCAGTTTTTAATTATGTGGCTAAAGTTTCGAACGAAATTTTTTTTTCACCTTGAGTGTTTTCGAAAATAAATCCAAAAAAGAAAAATAATTGAAATTAAACAATATTTGGTTTAGAATTAATTTGTTTCAATCTAAAAATAATTTTTTATGATCCCCATAAGTTTTAAAAGTTCAAATGAACGAAATATTTTTTATTAAAGATATTTTAATGAATGATATTGAAATATTCAAAATATTTAATGAAAAAAAATTTATAAACTAAAATTTATGTTTACAAACTCAGTAATTAATGTTTTGGTTAATAAAGTATAATGATTACAATAAAAATTTTATTTTTAGAAGAAATAAATAAATTTTGTTCATTTGATCGTTCAAAACTTTAGGATCCTTTTTTTTGTAAAGAAATACAAATTAGAAGAAGTAAACAAATATTGTCGTTCATTTCAACGTTCGAAACTTTAGAAACATTTTTTAATTAATTCACGTTAATAATATTGAATTAATAATATTGTTAATAATATTGAATATTAATCATTTTAATAGTTATTTTTTGTCTGTTTCATTTTAAAATGCGATTCTTCATTAAATTCATTAAATTCATTAAAATTCATTAAAGTTCATTAAAAGCGATTAATAATTATTCTTGGTTCAATTTTTTATAAAAACGCTCCATTTAAAATGAAAGCATCTTTTCTTTATATACTCTCCTGTTTTATTTAACACAAATTATCATTAAAAAGCTTTCCTTTTTTTGGAGAGTGAAAAAAAAATTGTCATTCTATATGAGAGGTTCAACTTGATGTTGAAAAAAACTGGTAATTGTATTTTTTCACGTCAAGTTTCATTCCTGTCAGGTACACAGTACCCGAAGATGACACAGAGAGATAATTGGCCAATTTTTCTGGAGAATGCTTTTTCCTCACTGGCTTTCAAAAAAAAAAAAGAAAAATGAATAAATAGATTGTTCTTATAGTGAAAAAGTTGTTTCCAGAGAAAATGCTTTATTCCCTTTTTTTACCAAACACATACGTTAATTAATTTTTACTTCCAGTTTATAAAAATTTACGTAATGAAAAAAGCAAAAAACAAACGTAAATTAATTTTTACTTCCTGTATATAAAAATTTACGCACACAAAAATTAAGAACTAAATTAGAAAAGTAATAATTAAAAGTAAATTTAAAGTAAAACAAAATCTAATTGAATTGTATTTGCTTGCTCTTCTTTTTTTAGAATCATTTGAATAAATTAGTAAATTTTTATTTGTGAATGAAAAGAGTCCGGAAATTATGATAGAAATCAAGTGCTTTTGAATCACTGGAAACACCCATATCAATTTAAAAGTGACTATTAAGTATATTTGTTAGAATGAAAGTACAAGGAGAGGAAATAACTCGAAAATGATCACGCAAGGGTTATTCTTGATTGATCTTGACAGGTGCGAGTCATGTTATTTCAACTGACACGATTTAAGTGGCTAATTTGAAGTTTTATTAAACGAGATATGTCATTCTTCGCTCTCTCTCTCTTTTTTTTTAAATTTTAAATGTGACAAGTGATTTTTTAATTTTATAAAGTGCCTTCATTTGGAAACATTGAATTTAAACGTTTTTTTAATGCTGGCAATTGTAATGCAATTTTATTATGTTTAATTTTTTAATATGGAGAAGACCCTAAAGTTCTGAACGTTCAAATGAACGAAATTTATTTATTTCTTTAAAAAATTAAATTTTTGTTGCAATTAATTTGCTTCACTATCTAAAAAATTAATTACTGAGTTTGTAAAAGTAAAATATTAGTTTTTAAATTTTTGTATGATTAGTAATTTATTAAAATGTCTTCAAGAAAAAATATTTCGTTCATTTGAACATTCAAAACATGGGAATCATATATGGAGGAGTTATAAATTTTATTCATCATGGAGAGAAAATAAAATTTTGTAAAAGTATTTTATAATTTGTGAATTAAGAATTTGAAAACATTTTAAATTCGAACCTTGTTGAGAATTAGTAAATTTTAAAAAAAATGTTCCTAATGTTTGAACGACAATATTTTTTTTGCTTCTTCTAATTTGCATTTCTTTAGAAAAAAAATTATATTTATGTTAAAAGTAATTAATTCCAAAACTAAATATTGGTTAACTTCAATAAATTATTTTTCTTTTTTGGACAGAACATTTAAGAGGAAAAAAATTTCGTTAATTCGTACGTTCGATAGTTTAGCCACATTGGAAAAAATTTACTTTACCCATTTCAGTGAGGATGGAAAATTTTTTTGTTCCCTTATTTTTAATAAACTTTATTTAATAGTTACTTATTTTTAATAAAGAACAAAACGGAACAATAAGGGAATTTTTCCCTTATTTTCAGAAAGAATTTTAATTTTTTCCATAGGAATTAAAATTGGAAAAATTTCTATTTTCAAACTGTTTGAAATTTTGTTTTCTAGAAACAGAAAAAATAATTTGAGTTAATATAAAAATTTGTATTCATTCGTTTTAATTTCTCATTAAACCTATCTTTAGAAATAAAAGAAAGAAATTTTTTGCTTTCTCGTATTCGATAATAATTTAAATTTTGAAGATAAATATCTACACAAATACCAGAAGGGAAAATCAGTTTTGAAAAGAAAGTTGAGTCAAGGTCAATATTTGTTGTTGAGTGTGTACAGTTAAAGGTACATATTTCTTTTGTTTGCGAAAGGGCAATAAATACGGTATTAGTCAATAACCGTCCTTAGTTGAGTTTAGATGCCAATAGAATATACAACGACACAAATTATTGATTTTCTGTGTAGTGTGATTGTGTACAGATATTAAATTTATTATTAAAGTCAATTTTTTTCAGATTATAGTGTTTAACATTTTTCTCAATATCATTTCGCGGATAATTTTTTCTTTAAATATTATTTAACAGTGTTTAGTTTAACATTCAGTGTTTCTTCCAATTATTAAGGATTATAATTTGTGCTAAATATTTGTTATATTATTTCCTCCTAAAAAATTTTTTTTTTCTATATTTCGTTTTATTCAACTTTAATTCTCGTTATACAAATTTCATTCGTGTTAAAGTTCCGCCGGCGTTATTAAAGTGTGCTGATAATTACAAATCGATTACTTCATCCTCTGTGTGATGTTCGCTAATGTCTTCTCATTTTCGCAATCAAGCCATCAGCTAACATTGAGGTAATTGGATTACATTTATTTTCAAAATTTTCTTCAATTATTATTAGTATTATTATTATTATTATTATCATTATTGCTATTATTATTAATTAATATAATTTATTGGTATTCTTAATATTATTGTCATTAAATGAAGAAAAATTATTATTACTATTATTATGTTGTTAAATGTTGAATAGAAATGTTTCCCTGCGATGTTTTGAATGTTGATTCCTTTAATTGTAAAATTATTAGAAAGAACACTAATTTAAATTCTTGTGTTTTCCAATAATTTTTAATTAGTAATAAATATAGTTTTAAAAGCCTGGAAAAAATTTTGTTTTTTAACCTGGAAAGGGAATTTGAAAAGGGTAAAAGCATGGCAACCCTGGGAAATTAATATATAATTAAATTCGATTCGAAATTTGTTCTACAACGTGTTGACAATAGCTTTCCCTCTCTGTGAAGTGAATTTCTTTTTTTTCCCTAATGTGTTACGTGTTTCACTTTTTAAAGCAAAGTTTAGTATATATTTATAGTCTACTACAGCATTTCTGGTGCAGCAGTCTTGTGGTGTTATTGAATTTATGGCAGCAATGTAACAGTTTTTTTTCTTCTTTTTTTTTTGTTTGTTTGCAACGTTCTGTAATTATCTCGCGAAAGCGTGCGAGAGAGTAGTGCGCGACCCAAAAAAGAAGAAGAATGGAGGAAAAAATTGTTTTTTTTCCTATTAATTGTACTACACGGAGAAAAATTTTCTGTTAATGATTACAATAGTCGAACAGTACTGCTCGGATATGTGACCACTTTTCGTAATGCCTAAAGTAGCTTCGTTGTAACAATTCTGTAAGTCGAACGTACTCATTAAAAATTTATTTGAAATAAATACGAACTAAATATGAGTTAGCACAAAGTCTATGTGACTGATTACAATAGTCTACGTTAAAAGGAAATCTTGGATTCTATCCACATTTGCAGCAATCTAAGGGAATTAGTGATACAGTCTGTAGTAGTCTTTACAACAGGACTATTGTAAAAGAAGGTGACCGCGACTGCCTTGCCTTCTTATTTTACTATAGTTCTTCGTAAAGACTACTATTGCTATATTTCTGATTACAAATGACTGTTGTAAAGTTAAAAAAGAAAATTTTCAACTATAATAAATTTTTTTTGTAATTCATGACTTCTAATCATGTATTGCACATTAATTTCACTCTTCCAAGACTACCCACTTCAAGATAAATTATATTATTAAACTAGACAATTTCACTAAACCCTAAGTACATAAATCTAACTTAAATACTAAACGCATAACATAATAACGATCGCTATTTACACATATTTATACATGACTTAAACTTCCTTATATACTAACTGCTATGAAAGTTCACAGCTTGCGAGAAAGACTTATACACTTTAAATGTCAAAAATTCACTTCGTTCTCAGTAATTAATACAATTATTGTTCAATGTTAGTCTTTAATATTGTAAGGTTTATTTTTTATTACATTTCCATAGTGAAAAATTTTTTTTCTAACACACGCACCGAAGGTACAAGATTTCTTGCCTGTATAAATTGTTATATAATTTACACAACTTACGTAAGTTACGTAAATAAAAAAGTAAGTTGCATAAGTAAGTTAACTTACGTAATTTACGTAAAATATAAGTTCCGTAAATAATGTATGATACGTAAAAATATAAGTTACGCAAAAAACGTAAGTTGCACTTACGTAAATAACTTAAGTTACGTAATGGACGAATTATTGTAAATTGCACTAATTAGGTAACTTACGTACTTTACGCAAGTCATGAATTACAAAAAAAACTATTTTAGTTGAAAATTTTCTTTTTAACTTTACAACAGTCATTTGTAATCAGAAATATAGCAATAGTAGTCTTTACGAAGAACTATAGTAAAATAAGAAGGCAAGGCAGCCGCGGTCACCTTATTTTACTATAGTCCTGTTGTAAAGGCTACTACAGTCTGTATCACTGATTTCCTTAGACGGCTACACATGTGAACAGAATCCAAGATTTCCTTTTAACGTAGACTATTGTAATTATAACAAGTCTCTGCGTGAATGCCTACAGTACCCTTTCTGAACCTGTACATCTAAATTATTAATGATTCCAAAAAATAAATTTCAACACGATTAATACAGTGTTTGGATTCATTAAAGTAACTATAGTAATCGCTCCTACTAAATTTTTAATAAATTACATAGTTTTCGTAATCATTACAAAAAGTGGTCACATATCCGAGCTGTAATATAGACTATTGTAATCATTACGAAAGAAATTTTCTCCGTGTATCACGAGAGTTTCCTTCGTGTAAAAATGTGCCAGATGCACACAATAAAATGGTTGTCCATAAATAAAATTTAACTCCTGTGCATATATGCAGACGAATGTATTGTGTGCAAAAACACAAATGTACGATTTTAAGTATGTTGGTATTTGTTTACTTAGCTAAACAATTATAAATTTCTACACACAACTGTAAATACTTAGGATAAATACTTGCGATAAATACTTACTTACACTGTAAAAAGAAAGGTACTAATTTAGTTTAATTTTAACTAAATAATAAATCAGAACAATTTTTGTAAAGTTAAGTATAATAATTTTAATTTGAAATAGTTTTTGTTAAAATGAAAATTATTTTTATGAATAATATAATTCTTCAACAAAATTAAGTTAATTTCAAAAATTTTAGCTCAGTTCAATGATTTTCAATGTCTACTGTTTTAATATAATTTTCCAAAAGAATTCAATTATTTAAACAATATTTCTGTAAAATTTTACGAAAACAATTTAATTATTTCCAGAAATGAAAAAATTGCCGCAGAAATTTAATTATTTACAAATTTTCTTAAAAATTTCTTCACAATAATTAAATTATTTCCATAAATAATAAAATGCTTCAGATAAATTTAATTATTTTGATTTTAATTTTAATATAATTCTTTCCAAAAATTCAATTAGCAAAATCGATTGTTAAAAATTTTTTTTATACATTTCTTCCAAAATATTAAATTATTTTGAATAAATTGAACTTTTACCAGAATTAAATTATTTAAAATAGTTTTTATTTAATATATCGACAAAAAACAATTGCTCAAAGCCTCAAAAGAATTTTTATTACATTCTTTAAAGGAATTCAGTAATTTTCTAAACACTTTTAATATTTTTTGAATAAATTTAATTATTTTTAAAAAATTTCACTAAAATTTTACTCAAACAATTTAATTATTTTCATAAATAATAAAATTGTCCCAGAAATTTAATTATTTCACAATTCTTCTTCGAAATTCAATTATTTTTAAAAACTTTAATTAAATTCTTGGAAAAATTTCACAGGAATTCAGTAATTTACAAAATTTTTTTTATGAATTTCTTCTAAATAAACCAATTATTTTCATAAATAATAAAATTTTCACAGGAATTCAATTGTTTTATATAAAAAATTTCAAATAATTTTTCGAAAAATATCAATTATTTAAAAAGAATTTTATAAAATTTGTTGCAAGATTTCAGTTATTGAAAAAAATTTAATAAAGTTCTTTTCAAGAATTCAATTATTTTTAGAAATAGTAAAATTCTTCACTGAAATTCAATTATTTTTATAAACTTGAATAAAATTCGTTGGAAGAATTAAATTATTTTCAAAAGTTATAAAAATTTTTCGCAGAAATCCAATTATGTTCAAAAATGTTTGTCAAAATTTCAATTATTTTAGAAAAATTTTAATAAAATTTCAATATTCAAATATTTTAAAAAAAAATTTTTAATTCTTATCAAAATTTCAATTATTGTTATAAATAATACAATTTTTCTTCAAAATTTAAATTGAAAAACT
This sequence comes from Leptopilina myrica (nomen nudum), assembly GCA_032872475.1. Classification (NCBI taxonomy): domain Eukaryota; kingdom Metazoa; phylum Arthropoda; class Insecta; order Hymenoptera; family Figitidae; genus Leptopilina; species Leptopilina myrica (nomen nudum). Next base: position 6,491,620 of record CM065458.1, read on the forward strand.
TGAATAAAATTCTTGTTAAAATTTCAAAGAAATTCAATAATTTATGAAATTTTTAATAAATTTCTTTGAAACAATTCAATTATTTTCATAAATAATAAATTTTTCACGTGAGTTCAATTCTTTAATATACAAAATTTTATAAAATTTTTTGAAAAATATCAATTATTTAAAAAGATTTTTATAAAATTCGTCGCATGAATCAATTATTAAAAAAAGGTAATAAAGTTCTTTACAAGGATTTTATTGGGATTTTTATAAATAATGTTTTGTAATAATATTCTTATGAATTGTTGAGTTTCAAGAAGGTTTGAATTTGAATGTTCTGAAGAATTTTAATTCCTGTTGAAAAGTAATAATTAAATACTGATTTAAAAATTTAGTTATTGTTGTTTTTGATGGGGTAAAAGTTTCGAACGTTCAAATGAACGATATTTTTTTTCATCTTCAGTGTTTTTGAAAATTACTATCGAAAAAAGAAAAATAATTGAAATTAAACAATATTTAGTTAATAATTAATTTGTTTTAATTTAAAAAATAATTGTTTAGTTAAGAAATCTAAATTAGAAGAAGTAAAAAAAATTGACGTTCATTTGAACGTTCAAAACCTGTAGGAACATTGTTTTTGAATAATTTTACAATTAATGAAATTTGTAAATAAATTTAATAGAACATTTTTTTGAGTATCTAATAATTTTTAGAGTGAATCAGAATATTTTTTATGGTTAGGGAAAAAGTGCGAGAATTTTGTCTGGAAATCAGGGAAAAATAAAATTAAATATTTATGGCAACCCTGTAAATCGTAATTTGGTTCTATTTTAATCATGGACCGTCACGGAATCAAAACAAAATTAAAAAATACTTTTGTTTTGATTCGGATATGAATATCAGAATCAAAATTCTACTCTATTTAGTTCTGATTCCAATATCAAAATCCAAATTCCACTCTATTTCGTTTTGGTTCCAAAATCAAAATTCAACTATGTTTTGTTTTGGTTCCAATATCAAAATCAAAGTTCCACTCTTTCGTTTTGGTTCTAATATCAAAATCAAAATTCTTTCTTGTTTTAATTTTGACAAAATAATACTACGCATGTAGAAGTGTGATTGAACCTAAATTTTGTTGCAAATGTCAAATATATCAGAAGATAATATCGTTTTTACTTACGAAATCTGAAATAGAATTCGAATCGATTTCTGTTTCTATAAGAAAACCGAATTGCAGTATTACAGTATCAGAATCAAAATAGGAAGTGAATTTTGTTTCGTTACAGTATCGGAATCAAAATAGAAAGTAAATTTTGTTTCGTTACAGTATCAGAATCAAAATAGGAAGTAAATTTTGTTTCGTTACAGAACAAAATCAAAATACATTAATAATTTCGTTTTGTTTTGGAATATCGTAACGAAATCAAAATTTGATTTCCGTGACGGTCCCTGATTTTAATACCAAAATTAGTTCTTATTTAGAACCTTCTTTTTTTACAGTGATATGAAACTTAATTACAAGTGTAGGTATTTATAAATTGTTGTTTAGGTATTTGTATATATTTGGGTATATATTTATTTATTTGTGTGCATATATGAATATTTTACTGTTTGCGTGTGTGTCTGGGAGTTGAACGCAATTGTGTATTTGGTGTGTGCATACAATTTCGCATATATGCGTGTGTCCCTCTCTCTCTCTCTCTCTCTGTCTCCTGGCAAACAATTCGTATATCAGGTCTTCTTATACAGAGAAGACTTTGGTAGACAGTACTTATACGTACACTAGAGATCAGTAGTTCTGTGTCTGTGTGTATAATATGTGCTTGCGGTATATAGGTATATTCGGCGCCTGTTCTCTCCAGAATCCGTACAACGAACACAATGGTATTGTGTAAGGGGAGACCGGTATGAGTTATTGCCCCTTCAGACTATGGCCCTCCCCTCTTACCTCCCTCGACATAATTCAACACTCTATACAACGAGGACTCGCACCTTTATTTTTTATCGAGCACTCTGATAATGTTTCATTACAGCCCTTTTATCTCGGAACCAAAACACTCAACAACCACCCGCATTGGCGGCGCAAGCACCGAATTCCGATCGGAAGGCTCTCACTTTTTCTCTCTTGATGTAAGAACCTACTGCTATTACTACTGCATCGAGACACGCCTTGCAGGCTATAAATTATGGAGAAAAAAAGAGTGTTGCACGCAACAAACCTCCTGGCAGTGATTTCGAAAAATTTATAGTCCCAGAAATGGGTATTATTGTATCAAGACTGTAAATTATATGGTGTTTAATTGCAGGCTACCATTGTTTTTGAATTAGGGTTTTTTTTCAAAATCATTGTCGGTGTATGAAAGAATACAGAGTGATTAAAAAGGTTTCTTTAAATTTAAAGAGTGATGAGTTAATACCATCAAAATGTAAACTCTCTGAATTTTAATTTTTGTGTAGAGAAAAGGTGTGATTTTTGATGCTACTCATTTTAATTAAGTGTTAATTTTCACAGACGGTGCTGCTCTGATTGGAAATTAAAAAAGCTCCCTGAAGTTGGCATCGATGCTCTCCATGTTCAAATTATTTTTTGTACGAAAATCATTTAATTTTTTTTTTAATGTTTTGCTTGAAAGTTTGTTACTTAGGATTTTTTAAATTATTATATTCATTAAAATTTTTTGTATTTGCTGAAGCAAAATTATTCATTCGAATTAGTGATTGGATTTTTTTTTAAGTTACTGAAATAATTTTACAATTAAAAGCATTAGATTAATTAAAGAATTCCACAACATTTGTCCAGCTAGTTCATTAAAACCATGTTATGAATTCGAATCTTCTGTTTTATTGAATACCAATTACTTTCCAACCACACATCAATTGAACTATTGATCTAATAATTGAAAATTTAATTAAATCTACCAATTTTTTCCACTATTATATACGTCAAGTGAAGGCATTCTTGTTATGCGAGATTTCTAATAAACGTCAATATTAATGATTGTTTTAAATTAGTGATTACTTTCAGTGTGTTTTTTTTTAAGTTTGTGGTCTAATAGATAGAGCTTCAAATAATAAAAATAATAATAAGAATAATAATAAAAATAAAAATAAAAATAATAATAATAATAATAATAATAATAATAATAATAATAATAATAATAATAATAATAATTCTAACAATTATCATTTATTTATTATCACCTAATAATGGTTAAAAAAAACTGTAGAATTAGAAGAAACTTTAAACATTTTCCTGACACTACTTTAAACAATTATTTTTTAAACAATTTACTTGGGACAAATTATATTTACTGGAAGAAAACAATGAGATATTTTTTAAATGACAAAAAACTATCACTGAAACATAATTATTTCTGTATTATTTGATTCAAATAAATATTTGTTTGGCACGTAATTTATTATATAATCTATTTGAATGAAATCAGTATTTTTTTTTGTTAGTTTTATATTTTTAATATTCATCGGAAGAGTTTATGAGATACTTTGTTGATTATTTGATATTTTTTCAATAATAACACCTTAAAAGTGGAGTGAGTTGGAAAGTTGTCAATAATTTGCATCGTGTTTGCTAATTTCCGATATTGTCTAGAAAAAAATCCGTATTACGTGACGACTTTGCATAAATAGTAGGTGTTAAAGAGAAAATTTGATTGGCACTCTATTCAGAAGAACAAAAAGCAGTTATTGATTGCTTTTTTAAAAGGTTCTTTCTTGTTTTCACGAAATAAATCGGATAAATTGCTTTCATTCTTTTTTACTTTTACACAACAAAAAAAAAAAATAAATAAAAAGATAAATTCAGTACACATTCCAATTAATTTTTCTGTTTTATTTATTTTGTACTTTTTTCAAATACCCTTTTTGGATATTTAGCTTTATTTTAACTAAACAATATATCGAAAAAATTTGTTTTAAGTTTAATATAATAATTTCGATTTGAAATAGTTTTTGGCAAAATTTAAATTATTTTTGTAAATAATCAAATTCTTTACTGAAATTCAATTATTTTCAAAAATTTTATATCAATTCAATGATTTTCAATGTCTACTATTTTAATACAATTTTCCAAAAGAATTCAATTATTTAAAAAAAATCAAACGGATTTTATGCAAACAATTTGATTATTTTCATAAATGATAAAATTGTCCCAGAAATTTAATTATTTACAAATTTTCTTAAAAATTTCTTCGCATGACTTCAATTATTTTCATAAATAAGAAAAAGCTTCAGATCAGTTCAATTCTTTTGAATTTAATTTTAATACAATTCTTTCTAAAAATTCAATTAGTAAAATAGATTTTTAAAAATTTTTTTTGTAAAATTGTTTCAAAATATCCAATTTTTTTGATAAAATTGAGCTTTTACCAGAATTTAATTATTTAAAATACAGTTTTCATTTAATATTTCGACAAAAAACAATTATTTAAAAGAATTTTTATTCAATTCTTTGAGAGAATTCAGTTATTTCGTAAGCAGTTTTAATAATATTTTTTAAATAAATTTAATTATTTTTCAAAATTATAATAGAATTCTACATAAGAATTTAATTATTTTTAATAAAATTTCAATGAAATTCGTTCAAAAATTTTGTAAAAATTCAATTATTTTTATAAATTACAAAATTCTGTGAGGTGAATTTTATTATTTTTATTAATAATAAAATACTTTAGATAAATTAAATTTTTTTAATGTAATTTTAATAAATTGTTTCAAAAGAATTCAATTATTTCAAAAAATTTCGATTTTCAAAAACTTTTGAAACAAACATTTAATTATTTAACCAATTCATTTGTAATTTTTGTACTTAAATAATTAATAATTAAATTCTCGTAAAATTTTCTAATATAAATGATTTTTAAATGAATATGAGTTAACATTTTAGGTAATAATTGAATATTTAAACTTGAAAATACATTATAGCAAGGAATTTGTAGGTAAAATTGAATTTTGAAAAGATTCCAAATTCAAGACTTCGAAAATTTTAATTTTTCATATTTTTAAATGCCAATTTGCAAAAACTATTTTTAAATTTTGATAAATTTTTTTGTAACGAAAATAATGTAACTAAAGTTTCTAAACTTTCAAATAAACGAATTTTTTTTACCTTAAGTCATTTTGACATTTACTATAAAAAAAATAATTAAAATTGAACAATATTTATAGTTTAGAATTAATTTCTTTTAATCTAAAAAATAATTTTTTTTATAAAGAAATCTACATTTGAAAAAGTAAAAAAATATTGTCATTTATTTGAACGTTCGAAAGTTCACGAACATTGAAAATAGTAAGTTCATTTTTTTTTAATAATTTGTTTCACAAATATTTTGTTTTAAATACAAACAAAATATTCGTTTTTTCAATTTTTTTAAATTTCTTTTTGTTGTAGTGAAATAATTTTTTTTCTTTCAATCGTTGATGATAAACATTGCGAACTTCACTGACGTAAAAAATAAATTAACCTTAAATAAAATAAGCAAGATTTTTATCTAACCCTTAGTGAAAATGTATAAGAAAAAAAAATTGAAATCGTGAAAAAATTAAGTTGAAAAGTTTCCCATGAATAAGTCAATTTTAATTTATCTACCCGACTTTAGAGGTGGAAGTTTATTTTTCAAAAAAGAAAAAAAAATGAAGGGAGGGAATATTTTCTCAGAAATTGTGTTGAAAAGGCGTCTATGGCTTATGTTAGTGAAAAGCTGGTCAGCACCACGCTTGGAAATTAGGATAGAGAAAGAGAGAGCAAGAGAGAGAGAGAGAGTCAGGAGAAGATAGTAGGTAAAGGAATGGAAGATGAGGGAAAAAGAGAAAAGGTATATAAAAGTGCATCATCTCTTAAGAGGTAAACGCAAACTTGTAGGAAAAGCGTGTAACATGTTACTTTGTGTATTCCAGTTGGACGATAAGTGGAAAATTTTAATTTTACAGGAAAAACTGGTAATTACCAGTCGAGAGGGCAATTTCGCGGCTTATATGCATAGTTAATGTACCTCCCCAACCCTTCACTTCGGTATTTTCGTTTCGTTTATACGTGCTCGCCTGTGCGCTATGTGTGTATACCCAAGATTGCAATATCAGCCTGGCTAAGGACCGTCTTTCACGCGAAATGTTTCTTTCCCTAGTAATGGAAACTGACGAGCGAGAAAGGTAATAACGAAACTGAAATAAAGTTATATTTTTATTCATAGTCGAGGAGGGGGGGAAGGAAAAAGGTCTATTGTTATGTACACTGTGTTCTTTTTTTTCTCTCTCTCTCTCTCTCTTTTTTATTCACCATTTTTTTCCAAAGAACATCGAGAAAATTATGCTAGTTGACCGTGAAAATTAATACTAAGTTGAAGCATAATATTTAGAAATTTTTTATTATATTTTAATAATAATTATTTTACAATTAAATATTAAATTAAAAATAATATTTAGAAGCATTAAATAATTTTTTTTTCATTGATAAACGTTGTGGACTTCGTAAATTAATTTACTCCTAAAATGTTTTTTAGTATTTCTTTTTTCAATCTCTAGACATTTTTTCTCGCAAGAAAAAAATTCTTTACCTGGAATAACTATAAAATTCACTATATTAGCGAAATTTTTAGTTATTGCAGCGAGTACTTTCGCTACTTCAGAGAAAACTTTAGCTATTTCATCGAAAGCAGTCGCTGCGTTCCATTTGAAGGTTTTTTCCGTCCGTTCCTAGATTTTTTCTGGAACGTCAAATTTCAAAATGGCGGATTCAAAATGTCGGAAAAAATAAAAAAATTTGCTTGAATAATTAATTAATCAACCCTAAGGTAGAAAAAAATTTTTATTTTTGAATTTTTTTGTGAAGCTGAAAAATAATTGGTAATTTTGAAAATTAATAATTTTTTCGCCCAACAGTTTTTTTTAATACGGCACGTTTTAAATTGTATCGCACTGAAATGGATTTAAATGTGATTGCTCGCAATTTTTATTTTTATTTTTATGGCCTATATAAGAAAATAACGATTCGTCTACGTGTTCCTATGTAGTTTCAAGTTGATTGAATAAGGGAAAAACGTGATAGAATGAGAAACGTTTAGAAAAGCATTTCATAATTATTTATTGCCCATTGTAAAAGTTATTTAATTGTTAAATTGTTTTTTTCAAACTTAATGATGTTTTTATAAAGTTCCAGAACTCTTAAAAAAACGACGATATTCTTTTACTTCTTTTAGTTTGTATTTTTTTGTAAAAAAAAAATTCTTTTTTTTTATTGCAGGCTTTGCACTCATCTACTATAACCTAGTAGTTACTATTTTTTTTACGTTATGCAACTATTTGGGTAATTTTTTTAAAATTTTAACCACTAAAATTTTTTTTAAAGAATTTTTTTCTACTTTAAATTCGCTAATGCTGGAAATCAATAAATTATTCGCAAAAATTTTAATTAAATTCTTTTAAATGATTCAATTAGTTTTAAAAAGTATTCGAAATTCAATTATTTTCAAAGTTTATAGTATTTTTAAAAATTTTCGAAAAAATCAGTTTTTTAACAAAAGTTTTATACAATTTTTTACAATAATTCAATTACTTCCACTAATAATAACAATTTTAATGAAAAATTTAAATTTAGAAATAAACTTTTAATAATATTCTAAGCAAGAATCGAATTATTTTCAAAAATAATAAAATTTTTCTCAAGAAATCAAATTTTTTTAAATTTTAATAAAATTCTTAGCAATATTTAATTATTTAAAAAAAAAATTTTTTACCGAAATTTAATTCTTTTTAAAGATTTTAATAACATTTTTTGCAATAATTCAATTATTTTCATAACTAATAAAATTGTTCCTAGAAATTCAATTATTTTTGTAAAATTTTAATAAAATTCTTAGCAAGTATTTAATTATTTTCAAAAAATTTTAATCTTAGCAGGATTTCAATTATTTTTAATACAATTTTTTACAGGACATGCAAAAAAAATGAATTTTTTTCTTTAAAATTTAATTTCAATTACTCTAAAAATTCAATTATTCGAAAAAAATGTTTGTTTTAAATTTTGTTTTTGGAAGAATTCAAGTATTTACAAAAATATTAGAATTTTTCTCAGGTATTCAATTATTTACAAATATCTTAATAAAAATATTCGAAAAAAATCAATTTATTTTAAATACAATTTTAATAAAATTCTTTGCAAAATTTAATTATTTCTTTAAATAAATAACATGTCGATAAATTTATTTAGAGAATTAAAATATTTTATCAAATTCAATATTCAAATTTTAAATTTCTTTTTAGAAATTCAATTATTTTTAATTCTAATAAAATTCTAATAAAATAAAAAATAATAAAATCGTTCACGAGAATTTAATTATTTTTAAAAGTAATTAATTTCTTGTTGCAAAATTTAATTATTGGCAAAAATTTAAATTAAATTTTTTGTAAAATTTAATTATTTTGAAAAATTATTAGCAATTCAATGAATTTTCAATATTCATTTAGATTTCGCATAAAATTAGTCGAAAGAAATAAATGATTTAGAAATTTTTATAAAAATCTTCTCAAAAATTAAATTATTTTTATAAACATTTTAATTCTTTCATGAATAGTAAAAATTGTTTAAAAATTTTCAATTTATTACCAGGACTATTTTTTTAGTTTAAAAAATACATTTTTTAAAATTATTTGCCGAATCTGAAGTCTGATATTGAAAAATTTCTTCCTAACTAAGTTTACGATTAATTTGAATTATTTTTTTTTTGTATAATAATTTTTAAAAATGAAAACTTTAGGAAAATAATGCTTAGAATGTAAAAGATATATAGTTTTTGCAAAAGTTGACTATTCGCGTGTATATACACGAATTTAATAACAAGTGATAATATACAATAAACGTGATAGGTAATAATATTCCTTTTGTCTGAGAAAGTGGATTTAAATTTTAAACATCTCATACTTGTGTATTGAGATGAAAGTATGCGTTATCGCGCTGTATATATTCATGTCGCACTGAATTTTAGAACCCTGGATGAAAAGCTACTATATGCGTTATTTGAATCTTAAAACTTGTATTACGATTCGTTTATGGCTTTTCTTCTCAAGATGTCATAAAATTTACCCATTACTTTTCCCTCGACATTTGATTCAAAACATTTATAATAACTGTTTTCAAAGCAATTCAATTTTCTTTTCTTCTTTTTTACTATATTAATAAATTCTTTTTTTGTTTCAGGTAAGCTGTCAAAAAAATTTTATTTTCAAACAACAAACATTGAAAAGAGGTATTTAGAAAAATTTTTACATGATAAATGCTCTGAGAAAACGATTTAATTGATTCAAACATATTTTGTTTAAATGAAACTTAAAATACCTTTGCTATACAGTCAAACAAATTTAAGTTTATTTGAAACATATTTTTTGGTTTATTTATAGAAATAACATATTTAATTCAAACATAATTTATAGTTGATTTTAAATTATTTATTATCATCTTTTAAGTTTGAATCGGACATAAAATTTTTATCGAGTTGAAGTCCACAACGTTGATCAACGAAAGAAATTGTTCACTGAGTAAATTAATTTAAAATAATGCATTAATATTGACACAAAAATATTTAAACAAAAAGATTGATTTTTGATAATAATTGTCGAACAATAAGATATTAAATAACAAATATTTTATTGCATTAAACAAATTTTTTTCTCGTTCATAAACGTTGTGGACTTCTTCAACTTCCTAATTTTTAAATTTATTTTTTCTTTAAACCAAAACAAAAAATATGTTCGAATTAAAAATAATTATTTAAACAAAAATTATTTTTGAATCAAACTAGTAAATATTTTTTATATATTGGAATTAGGCTTAGAAACTAATTTCAATGAAACAACAGAAAATTATTTCTTTTACTTGAAACAAGTATAATGGTTTCTCAGTGTGTTTAATTTTGCTAGAATTATATTTTTTTCTATTCGTCGTAGATTGTTTTGGAACACGAAGCGGGAGTAATTTAAGATCTATTGTTTGAAAGTTGGTCATTTCTTGTTGGAAACCATTAAGTTTTTTTGAAATAGCTGTTTTCTAGACATAAGTATTTCTCCTTCTCTCTCTCTAGCATCTTGAAATGAGAATGGGAAAAGGCATCAGCGAATTATCCGGATTTGAGTTACAGGGCAATGATGCACCGACCATTACATACGGCCCATGAGCGTGGATCTTGTGCTGGTCTTTTACGGTTATACGATTCATTTATTGCATCGTTTGCACTTAATCTTTACGATTGCCCCTTTCCTTCGGGACACCCAACGTGTATTTCGCTTCCCGAGAGATGTAATTCTCCCTCACTTGACATCGAAATTTTCCTTCCAACGTAATTAAATTTTCTAATTTTACAATTTTCCAAATAATCTAGTTTTCTATTTTTTTTTTAATTTTTATTAAGCTCATTTGAAAGTTAGATTTATTAATACAAGGTTGTCATGAATCAGGGAATTTGGAGAAAAATACTGGAAAAGTAGAATTGATCAGGTAAAATTAAGCAGTTTTTATTAAAAGCAGTCGAAGGAATTAAATTTTTAGAATTTAGACAAAAATTCTGAATCTATTTTCAAGAATTTTTTTTGATAATTCTTTGTGTGGATTTAATTATTTTTTTTACAAAAAAAAAAAAGAATTTTACGCAGAAATTTAATTGTTCTTTGAAAATAATAAAATTCATCGCCGAAGTTTATTTATTTGAAAAAAATCGTAGTAAAATTCGTCGAAGAAATCCAAAGTTTAAGAAATTAGTATTAAATTATTATTATCAAATTTTTAGTAAAATTTATGTTTAAAATTCAATTATCATAAAAACGTTAAAATGCTTTGCAGAAATTCAATAATTTTCACAAGTTTAAATAAATTTTTTAACAAAAATTGGATGATTTTCATAAATAACAAAATATTTTTTAAAAATTCAATTATTTTCAAAAAGTTGCTAAAAATTCTTCTCACGGATTTAATTATTTTTTTAAAAAACATAATCATTTCCAGAATTTCAATTATTTTTATTATAAATAATAAAATTCATGGCAGAAATTTAATTATTTTCATAAATAATAAAATTCATATCAGAAATTTAATTATTTTCATAAATAATAATATTCATAGCAGAAATTTAATTATTTAAAAAAAATTCTAATAAAATCATTCGCAAAAATTTAAAAATAATAAAATTATTCTTTGAAATTCAAATATTTTTAAAATTTTATAATAAAATTTATACTAAAAATCAACAAAATTCTTTGCAGAAATGGAATAATTTTCAAAAGTTTTTAAAAACATTATAACAAAAATTCAATTATTTTCATAAATAACAAAATTCTTTTGTAGAAATAAAATTATTTTCAGAAATTGTCATAAATTTTTTGGCAGATGAATAGATAAATAGTTTTCAAAAACAAAAAAATTATCTGCTTTAAAATTCAAAATACAAAAATTCAATTATTTTTAGGAAAGTCCGAAAATTCAAAGAAAAGTCAGGTATAATAGAATTGTTTAGGAAAATCAAGGAACAAAAGAAATTATTTTTAAAAGTACTAGAACAAATTAAGTTTTTAGAATTCATAAGAAAATTCTCAATTTTTGTATCTTTATTTGTTTGCTTCATTAATTATTAAATTATTTACGAATTTTAATAAAAAATCTTGAATTTTTTTTCTATTTTTGAAAATAATTTCTATTCAAATAACTTAATTATTGAAGAGCTATCATAAAATTGCTGCTTATAAATTATTTAAAAAATCATTTTAATTAAAAAGCTAATATTGAAAAAATATTTATAATATTTGAAAATTCATTGAAAAAAGGTTTCAATTTAAAATTTTATAAAAATTTTAATTTTTAATGAATTTAATTAGAAATTTTAAAGAACTTCGACTTTGGAAAATTTTTAATAATTCAAATTCGATTGAAATAAAATATTTTTAATAGATATTTCAAAAAGTGATGATGTACTCTCTAAATTTAAATTAGTAAAAAATTAAAAATGTTTACTAATTTGAATTACTGACTGACTTTTTTGCTTTTGAATTAGTAAATTCTAAATTCTACTAATAAATTATTATAAATTATTATTTATTAATAAAATTTACTAATCTAAAAGCAAAAAATAAGTCACTATAATTCAAATTAGTAAACATTTTTACAAATTTTAATTTAGAGCGAGATAATTCGAAGTTTAAAAAAATTTTATATTCTATTGATTCAAGTTACAATGAATTTGTAAAATCGAAGAGTAATTAATATTTGATTAGATTACCATTTTCCACCAATTGGATATTTTATCAAATATATTATTGGAAATATTTAACAATTCCAAACAATGGAAAATTGCACCTATTAAAACATTATTTAATCCGAAATTAAGCGTAATTGAAGTTTGGGAAAATTTAATTTGAGATTGACTATAATTAGAATAATTAGAAATTGATATCGTTTAAAAGTTTCATCAAAATAATTACTTACAAGTTACAAACGGTCCTAATTCCTGTAAACTGAAATTCGAAACTTTTTAGTTTAAGAACAATAGAAACCAAGGTAAATTCTAAATTGTAAATAAATAATTAAAATTGTTTTTCGATTTAAAATGGAAACTATGAATTTTTGAAATAATTGAATTCTTTTGAAACACTTTATTAAAATTTCATTGAAAAAATGTAATTAATTTTTTTATTAATAAAAATAATTGAATTCCCCGTAGAATTTTATGATTTACAAAAATAATTAAATTTTCACAAAGTTTTTAAACGAATTTCATTGAAGTTTTATTAAAAATAATTAAATTCTTATGCGTAGATAATTCTATTACAATTTTGGTAAATAATTAAATATATTCAAAAAATATTATCAGAACTGCTTACAAAGTAATTGAATTCCCTCAAGAATTGAATAAAAATTCTTTTAAATAATTGGTTTTAATTCTGGTATTTTCACTGCTTTTGATTAGAATTTAATTCGAACTGGTACTATTTATGAAAAATTTGGAAAACAATTAAACTTCACGATTAGTGCAAAATTGAACCTTAGGAGAAAATGAAAATGTCTGTGGAAACCAGAAAAAAGTTTTTCATGTTCGATAATAACAGAAAAGTAGAAAGATTAATTTTTCTTTTTTTTTTGAAAAATGGGTTTAAAAAATTTTTACCTTGGGATTCTATTGGAAATTCTGCACTGTCTGACTTTTTAGAAACAATGTCGCTTGACTTCTTGAAGAAGCCGCGAAGATAAAAGTTTCGAGCCGTTGCATTGGATTGTTTGTGTGTGTATGTGTGGATGACAGTTTTTGTTTGTGTGAGTTTGAAGTCGATGTGGATTGAAGTAGGTTTGTGTACAGAATAGAGAAAGGGTGACGAGTTAAGTCCGGGGATGAGTTTGGCCCAAATGGGCTGCGAGAAGAAGCTGACCGTACGTTAAAACTCCCTCGGGCATCCCACTCCCCTATTCTCACTCCCAAAGTGAACGTCGCCTCGCGGCCATTGCCGAGCTAAAAGTTACACCATTACGTGATAGGTCGGTAAAGACAGAAATACGTGGAAATTGTCGAATGAGAGCTAAAAACAAAAAACACTTTTCTTGCCAAGTTTGTCAATTCAAAGTCCATAGTTTCTCTTCTCTTCTCTTTCTCATTTCGCTGAAACAACAGTTTTCAGTTGATTTGAGAACAATTTTTTAAGTGCTCCGTGTTCTTATTATTGTTTCGAGTCGTTCTTGTCAATATTTTCGATATGCGCTCATTAGTAGTATTTAGTACTCTCTAAATCTGAATTAGTTTCTCCCGACTTCTATACTAAAAGCTATTTTTAATTTGTTAATTTGTTATTTTTTTAAATACTATTATTACCAATTTATTACGTTGGTGAAGCTTACAACGTTTATAGCCAACGATTTTTGAAGAAAAATATTTTTTTAACCAAATTATTATAAATTTTTGTATAGAAAATAGTAAGTTTAATTTTTTAAATAACGATTTAAACGATATGATTAATTAATTATTCTAATTATAGTCAATCTGAAATTAAATTTTCCCAAACTTCAATTACCCTTAATTTCGGATTAAATAATATTTTAATGGGTACAATTTTCCATTGTTTGGAATTGTTAAACATTTCCAATAATATATTTGATAAAATATCCAATTGGTGGAAAATGATAATCTAATCAAATATTAATTACTATTAATTTTTACAAATTCATTGTTACTTGAATTAATAAAATATTGAAATTTATTAACTTCAAATTATCTCGCTCAAAATTTGAATCAGTAAAATTTTTACTAAGTTGAAGTAGTGACTGACTTTTGTTAAAAAAATTAATTAATTTAAAAATTTATTTATTAAACAACTAAATTACTGATAAATAGTAATTTCTACTAATTTAATAGCATAATTTACTAACTCAAAAGCAAAAAGTTAGTCACTTCAAATTAGTAAACACTTAATTTTTTACGAATACAAATTTAAAGAGTAGAACAATAATTTTTCAAATATCTAATATTAAAAATATCTTACTAATTTCAGTGAAATTTTAATTATTAATATTTTTAGAAAAATCGAAGTTCTTTAAAATTTTCTAATTAAATTCATTGAAAACTATAATTTTGTTAAAATTTTTATTTAAAACTTTTTTCATTATTGATTTAATGCAATATTATTTTTAATTTAATTTTTACATGTACAACAATTATTTAAAAAAAAACTTGAATCTTTTTGTTTAAATATTTTTGTATCAATATATTGATGCATTATTTTTAATTAATTTACTAATTAAATAATTTTTTATCGTTTATCAACGTTGTGGACTTCAACTTGGTAAATTCTTCATGCAAATTCCATTATTTTCAATAAAATTTTTTAAATAGAAAATTTTGTTAAAGAAATTGCGATTACTTTCTAAAATTTTGATAAAGTTTATTCGCTAGAACTAAATTATTATTTTCATAAATAATAGAATTCACCACAAGAATTAAGTTATTTTAATGTATGTTTAATTGAGTTATTTGAAATAATTGAATTATTCTTTCAATTTTTTTTTAATTAAAAAGAAATCAATTATTTAAAAAAATTGAATAAAATTACTTGGAGGAATATTAATTATTTTTAAAAAGCAATAAAATTCTTTGCGAAAATTCAATTATTTTTCGAAATAATTAAATTCTTTTGAGGGTTTTAAATATTTTCAATGCAGTTTGAAATGAATTTCTTGAAAAATATAATTATTTTCTTAAAGTTTTGATAATTTTTTTTTACGTGTTTAAATTCAAGAAAGAAATTAGTTATGTTATCAATTATTGATTTTTCTACTTAAATCATCGAATTTCTGTAGAATTTTCGAATAAGAATTAACTAGAATTGAATTTTAAATGCGTTATAATAAAAGTTTTATAGAAAATTAGAAAGTGTTATAAATTTGAAAAACGCTTTTTACAATGATCGACAAGTTTTGAACGTTCAAATGAACGAAATATTTTTTATTGAAGATATTTTAATAGATTACTAATCATAAAAAAATTTAAAATCCAAAATTATACGTTTACAAACTCAATAATTAATTTTTTGGAATGGTAAGGAAAAATAATTGCAATAAAAATTTAATTTTTAGAAGAAATAAATAAATCTCGTTCATTTGAACGTTCAAAACTTTAGGATCTTTTTTTACATTATTTATTTGTCAAATAAAATTTTATTTAAATCAAATAAAATGTATTTGAAACAAAGAAAAAATCTAGTTGATTCTGAGGAAAATTCTCTGTGTGTACTAGTCACTTATTTCACTAAATAAATTAGTGAATCTTTTTTTCGTTACGCAAATTTATTACTACCATATATTTGAGGGAAATATTCAAAGGCAATATTTAGCCATAATTCGCGATGATAATTTAAACAAAACATTGTACTATTTGAAACGTGTGTGGAAGATAAATTTTTCTTGAGAGAAGCAAAGAGAGAGAGAGAGAGAAATGTGTATTTTAGAAATGGAAAGCACCTCAAAAGTGAATTAGAGATTTTCATTTGGGAACCTTCTTACATGCATGAGTGATCATCATTCTCATGCACACATTCGCTTTTCCCGGAAATTTCGTATTATCCCTGTCAAGACTGTAATGTTGGAAGGGAAAGAACGTTAGTATACCTACTACTCGCTCTGGAAACGTTATTCCTGTCCCTTCCTTTTTGATGATATGAGAGAACGAAAGAGAAAGATATTTCAGTAGTAACAGCTTGTTTGTCTGGCACTTGAGAGATATCCCTTTTATGTTCTGAGTAAGCTCGTACGAGAGGAGGAACGTCTTTGTGCCTCTGGACAGGTGTGTTTTCTTGGTTTATTTGTGTTTTATATCGGGCTTGACTTTACGATTTTTGCACAATTTTTTCCCTCCTCTGAATATCAAACAAATGAATAACTCTAGAAATTTTATTAATTTATACTGTTTACTGCACTGAGAAAAGGATTTATTTCATTCAAATATATTTTGTTTAAATCAAACTTAAACTATCTTTGCTATACAGTCAAAAATATTTAAGTTTAATTGAAACATATTTTTTGGTTCATTTAAAAAAATAATATATTTTTAGAAAACTAAGAAAAAACTCTCTTTTCTATTTGTCGTGTATAAACTTTTTATTTTTTTTTTACTGGGGGACGGGTAAAAAAATAGTTTTGTTATTTAGTTTTCTGGCGGGATATCTGGTGATTTATTGTGCGATATATATAAGCGTCACTCGATTCGTTACTGTGGAGGGTAGAAATGAGGTGTCAGTTGAAGGAAGTATGTGACGCGATAAAAAGCACACATTTTTTCTATTTAGCTTCCTCAGGATTACATTGAGACCAATTAACTTACTGCTCGCTCGATGCGAAAACTCAATCCATCTGACCCCCTCTCTCCCTCCCTCTCCCAGGACGGCAATAGCACTTCTTTTCGTTTCTGTCGATCTCGCCCTCCTTCCCTTCACCTCTAATGGATAATCACGTCCTAATCGAGAAGACTGATTAAAGTCAACTGTGGGGAACAATTTTTTTTTTTTTTTTTTTTATTTCAAATAGTTTTCCCCATTTTCCAACGAAATTTGTACTTTTATACCCGTGGATGAAAAAAATTTCTATATTTGGAAGAGATGAAAATTTAAAAACACAAAATAAAACTTTTAATGTTTCTAAAGTTTCGAACGTTTTAAGTTACTCATGTCCCGACTTTACTGAAATTTTATGATAAATTACTAATCATAAAAAAATTTATAAACTAAAATATTACGTTTACAAATTCAGTAATTAATTTTCTGAATAGTTAAGCAGAATTATTGCAATAAAAATTTAATTTTTAGAAGAAATAAATAAATTTCGTTAATTTGAACGTTCAGAACTTTAGGATCCTAATTTTATGATCCTCAAGTTTTAAACGTTCAAATGAATGAGAAATTTTATTAAGACTATTTGAAAATAATTGATTCCCTGCAAAGATTTTTATTATTTTACGAAAATATTTAAATTCTTGCGAAAAATTTTATTAAAATTTCTGAAAGTAATTAAAGATCTGCTATGAAAATTGTTATTTTTAATTTATGCAGAAAATTTTATTAAAATTTTTAAAAATAATTGAATTCCTGTTAATTTTTTCCAAGAATTTAATTATTTTTGAAAATTCTAATAAAATTCTTCGCTAGAATTAAATTATTTTCATAAATAATAAAATTCAATGCAAAATTTTAATTATTTTTAATACAATTTTAATCGAATTTCTATAAAACTATAATTTTTTTTTTAATTTTATTAAAATTCGTTAATAGACTTGAGGCATTTGATAATTTGTTGATAAAAATTTTTCATGGGAATTGAATTTTAAGAAACGTTCAATTCTTCAATAAATTATTTAATGGCGTTTTATTTTTTATTAAATAATTGAATTCTAGTAGAATATTCTAATGAGAATTGAATTTTATGTCATAAAAATGAATTTTAGTTAAAATTTTAGATAATCATTGAATATTAAAAGCAATATAGCGTGATGATCCCAAAGTTTTTAACGTTCAAATGAACGAAATATTTTTTATTGAAGATATTTTAATAAATTACTAATTATAAAAAAATTTTTAAACTATAAAATTTTAAGGATCCCAAAGTTCTGAACGTTCAAATGAACAAAATTTATATATTTCTTCTAAAAATTAAATTTTTATTGCAATTGAAGTCTGGATGCTATAATATGTTACGCGCCATGTTAAGTAAATGGCGCGTAACACGTTATAGCATCCAGCCCCTCAATTATTCTGCTTCACTGTTCAAAAAATTAATTACTGAGTTTGTAAACGTAATATTTTAGTTTATAACTTTTTTTTATGATTAGTAATTTATTAAAATATCTTCAATAAAAAATATTTCGATCATTTAAACGTTCAAAACTTGGGTATCATAAATTTTACATTTACAAACTCAGTAATTAATTTTTTTTGTCAGTGACACAAAATAATTGAAATAAAAATTTAATTTTTAGAAGAAATAAATAAATTTCGTTCATTAAAAAATTTGTTTAATGCAATAAAATATTTTTTTTTAATTTAATATTTTATTGTACAACAATTATTATCAACACATAAACTTCAATATTTTGTTTAAATATTTTGTGTCAATATTAATGCATTATTTTTAGTTAATTCACTTAGTGAACAATTTTTTTTCGTTGATCAACGTTGTGGACTTCAACTTGGTGTAATTTTTAATGTTTAGTTCGTAAAGTCCGTATTTTTTAATACCTTCACTCCTTCGAGTCCTGATGTTCAGAACTTTAGGATCCTCAAGTTTTAAACGTTCAAATGAACGAAATATTTTTTATTGAAGATATTTTAATAAATTGCAAATCATAAAAAATTTAGAAACTAAAACATTACGTTTACAAACCCGGTAATTAATTTTTTTGATAATGAAGTAGAATAATTGGAATAAAAATTGAATTTTTAGAAGAAATAAATAAATTTCGAATTATTGGAATGTTCGGAAATTTAGGATTCTGAAATTTTCTTGCTGGCCAAAAGTGAAGATCCTAAAGTTCTGAAATGTTCAAATGAACGAGATTTATTTATTTCTTCTAAAAATTAAATTTTTATTGCAATTTTTTGTGTCACCAACAAAAAAAATTAATTACTGAGTTTGTAATAGTTACATTTTTAGTTTATAGATTTTTTACGATTAGTAATTTATTAAAATATCTTCAATAAAAAATATTTCGTTCATTTGAACGTTCAAAACTTTGTGATCATCAAAAGTGATATTTTGAAGCGAGTATTCGCGTAAACAAATAGTAATGTACAAATTGACGGAGGTACACGAAATAAACACCCAGTTAATCGAGAGATATCTTTGGAGATTAATTATTCCGAGCAGATAATCCGTTTGGATTTGATCATTGAGGTTTAAGAAGCCCGAGCAAGTTTGAAGGACCTTAACCAATTGTGGCTTCCTTCAAAGACTCATCCTTTAAGCTCATCTCCTGTTGAGTTTCGTAAAGGTATATATCAATGTTGGCGATGTCGAAGCGCAGAAGACGTGACCCTGGAAGCAGACTGAAGTAGTTGATAGAGTTTTGGTTGTTGGTTAAACCCATCCAATGCACTAAAACCGATAACGTTATGGTTTCGAGAAAGATAGACTTTGCTTGAGGGTATAAGAGGAAACATAGTAGTAGTAGTAGTAGTAGTAGGGGGGAGTCGGAAGGCTGTCATAGCCGGAAGTTGGCTACTCCAATCTCTCGGTAAACTCCCGCAAGAGGAGGAATTTAGGCAAGCCCAGGAGGCCTTTGGCGAGTCAGGTTCTAGGTCGCCAAACTCAACTTTCTTAATGAGACTAGCAACGGGTCGAGAATGAAACGAACACGCAGTTATGTGTACCTTCAAAACTAGTCTTGCACGGCTGCCACTCTTGTGAAAAGAGAGTGAGAGAGAGAGAGAGAGAGAGAAGGAAAGATAACAAACTTTAGGAGAGAGAATGAAATACGAGTATGACTTTGAACTGCGCATATCATTATGAACCACGTCAAGACTAACTAATCGCACTTCTCAAGAATTGAACTACTGTCGGGGAAATTCTCTCTCGAATTTTTTCTTTAACCTCCCAACTTGAGCACTTGAATTCTTCATCTTTTCTTCTTCTTCCTTCCTTCTTAATGTAGCCCAATGACTTTCAAAGCTCGTTCGTCTTTTCCACTTTGAGTGCTCCTCTGTTTCGCTAATAGACTCGACGAGAGGGCAATGAAAAAACACGAGAAATTACAATTGTTGGAGTGAATCACTCGATGTTAGGGGAAAGTAATGAGGTTGTCTAGAAACAGTGATGAATGAATGGATCTGATTGGAATTGAAATTGAAAGGCGTTAGAGAATACAACAATTGGACAGAGAAAGAGAGAGAATGTGTGGGAGAAGAGGGAAAAAAAGTTATTAATTCACAATTAATTGACCAGGGAGGACAATTTACTTTTTTAGTGTTAAATCGTTTGTTTGTTGTTTAGAAAAATTAATTTTTTGCTGCATTAATGCAACTGTAAAAAAGAATTACAGGTTTCGCACTCAACTATACTAAAAAACCTATGTGGCTAAAGTTTCGAACCTTTAAACGAACGAAATTTGTTTTGTCTTTTAGAAAATTGCTATCAAAAACAAGAAAAATAATTGAAATTAAACAATATTTGATTTAGAAATTAATTTGCTTCTTTTTTCTAAAAATAATTTTCTTGTAAAGAAATAGAAACTAGAACAAGTAAAAAAAATATCAATAAAAAATATTCATTTTGAATTTCCACTACTTTAAATTCCCTAATACTAGAAATGAAACAACTATTCTCAATAATTAGAATCAATAATCAATAATTCATGAAAAAGATTAAATTATTTTCAATAAAAATATTCGAAATTAAATTATTTTTAATTTTTCAATTATAATCTACTATTTTCTTACAATATCCCAAAAGAATTCAATTAATTAATGATCCCCAAGTTTTGAACGTTCAAATGAACGAAATACTTTTTATTGAAGGTATTTTTAATAAAGTACTAATCATAAAATTCGTCTAAAAATTAATTTTTTCTTATCAATAAAATACTATTTTAGTAGCATATCAATTAATTCAGAACTGCAGCTTCAAAATATTTTTGAAAAAATCAATTACGTAAAAAAATGATAAAACTTATACAAAATTCAATTATTTTCATAAATACTAAAATTTCCACAAAAATTCAATTAATTTAAGATTTTGAACAAAATTTGGAAAAAAGTAATTATTTAAGAAAATTTATGTATAATTTATCACAATAATTTAACTACTTTCACTAATAATGACATTTTTTATAGAAATTCAATTTAAAAAAAAAACTTTTTCATTAAATTCTAAGCAAAAATTCAATTATTTTTATAAATGATAAAAGTGATCGAAGAATTTAAATTATTTTTAATACTATTTCGAATTAATTTAACGAAAAATTCAATTATTTTGAATGCAATTTTAGTATAATGTCTGGAAAAACTTTAATTATTTACCAAAATTAAATTAAAATTGACAAAAAATTGTTATGAATTCAATTATTTCTTAAGATATTAAAAATAATCAAATTCTTCGTGCAAATTAAATTACCTTTCAATAATTTCGAGAAGTAATAAAAATCATTTCGAAAATTTAATGATTTTCATAAATAACAAAGTATTTTAGATAAATTCAATTATTTAAAAAAAATTTATGTTTATTATTCAATTATTTTAGAAAAGTTTAATAAAATTTATCGCACTATTTCAATTATTTTTAAGACAATTTTACGGGAATTGTTAAAAAATGTAATTATTTTTAAGAATTAAATTTGAATTTCTGGAAAAAATCATACCAGAAAATTTTTTTTTAAATTCTGTGAACGAATTCAATTATTTTAATAAATGGTAAAATTTTGTACAGGACTTTAATTGTTTTCAAATATTTTAATTAAATTGTTGTAAAAAGACATCAATTATTTTAAATACAATTTTAATTAACTTTCTTTTGAAATAATTCAATTATTCTTTTAGTTTTGAATAAAATTCTTTGCAGAATCGAATTATTTTCAAAAGTAATAAATTTGTTTTTGGAGATTCAATTATTTAGAAAATTTCTAATAAAATCGTTTGGAAAATTCAATAACTACCAAAAAATTTGATTGAAGCCTTGGTAAAATCTCATTATTTTAAAAACTTTTCAAAATTCAGTGATTTTTAATGTCTCTGTTTTTATAAAATTTCCAAAGAGAATTCAATTGTATAATAATTTTTTTAAATCTTCGTAAGAATTAAATTATTTTCATAAATAATCAACATTTTTCAGAAAATTAAATAATTTAAAATAGAATTTGCATAAAAAGAGTCGTAAAAAAATAAATCATTTAACCATTTTTTTAATTCATTTTATAATTCGCATGGACTAAATTATTTCTATTAATATTTAAATTCTTTCATGAATTATAAAATTCTTTGCAGGAATTCAATTCATTAGCAGAATAAGAGGGAATTTAATATTTTTTTAATGAAAATTAGGATTTTTTTTTTTTCTATTCCTACTTTTTTTTGTTCCTACTACTTCTTTTTTTTGTGTTTTTTTTTGAAACTTCTTTTTGATAGTTTTTAAAAATTAATTATTATGGAATACAAAATCTGAATTCAAAGACTTAACATTTAATTTGCCGAGTATTATATTCAGCGGCATGAACAAATTAGCAGCAGCAGCAGCGACACGTGATGAGAAATGTTAGACTTTGATCTAATTATGAAAATGGGGCATTGTTTCGTTTGAAAGAGACACGCCTAAAAACTGTCAAAAGTTATTATTCATTGTTATTTGAAAAGATTTGAGAGAGGGAGAGAGTAAGAGAGACACAGAAATTACTTGGCGATTAAGAATTGTCGAAGCGGAACAATTGCGCGAAGGTTGATCACTATTTACAATGGCTATGAGTTGCACAATGGCCTCAAACTTTGCGGTAATGGCGGTTGCCGTGAATTTTCTAAAGGCCCTCCGGCCGCTTTGCGCATAATAGGCCCGCTTCGAGGTATCCTAACGAGCGCTTGGCAATTCAATTCCTAATGCGAGGTCGTTACTTCTGAAGATGGTTTCCTTTCGGCGGATCTAGTATGAATCTCGATATAAAAGCCTTTTCCCTGACTTGATTCTGTTGGTTTGTGTGATGATGCATTCCCCTCTTGTTAAATGCTTATCAAAGCAAAAGAGAGTGAGTGAGAGAGAGGTTATTTTTCAAATTTCGCGAATGCCCCGCAAAAACCACATTCATCTTTTCCAAGCTCGTTTTCCGTTGAAAATCTCCCTCCACCCCCATTCCAGGACCGATAACTACCTTTGAATGGACCTGCTAATTGCCGTTGGGTCACGTGACAATGAACGATTCCCCCATTCGACCAATTCAATGCGAATTCCTATTCGGTTTTCTTGGCACAAGAATCCACGTCGTCCCTTTCTCCGAATCTCTAGGCTAGACTCTGTGAGTTTATACTAAAGGGTCAGGAATTCGCCCCCGATGTCTGGCAATGATTTCTAGTTTTAACTCGACCAACTTGAAGTGAAGGCCAAGTATCTTAGCAATTTATCTATAATCCACTCGATATTGGTATCTTGCAATCTTTAATTAAATGAATTACGACCTAATTTACTTGATAGATGCCTCTTGAATTAAATGAAGCGAAAAGAGAGAGATATCCGCTTTCTTGAGAATGAAACTTTGAGGACAATGAAAATTTCGAGTTATTGGAACTGTTGGGAACTAATGACTGCTGGGCATTGTTTAGAATTAGCATTTTAATTGGAGTTAAGGATGGTAGAAAGAAATCATCAGGGAGATTAGGGTTAAGAGTCGCAGATTTTGTTTAATTCTTTTTGGTTTAGGATGGTACAGCCTAATACTGCTTCCATTTAGAACAAGACTTATTTTAAATAGTTTTATTGACGAAGTAGAAGTTCTGAACTTAAGGGAATAGACAAAGAAATCAGTGGTTAAAAATTGGGTCAAAATCAATTGGGTTGATAATTCTTTTATTGATTACTTGTTACAATGAAAGGGTAACACTCTCTTCTTGAAAGTTTGTAGGTTTGGGAACTAATAACTGCTTGGCATTGTTTAGAATTGACGTTTTAATTGAAACTAAGGATGGTAGAAAGAGTCTACCAGGGAGATTAGGGTTAAGAGTCGCTGATTTTGTTTAATTCTTTTGTTTGGTTTAGGATGGTACAGACTAATACTCCTGCCTCTCAGAACAAGACTTGGAATTAAGACTAACTTCAAAATTGTAGTTTTATTCACGAAGTAAAAGTTCTCAACTAAGGCAAAGAAATCAATGGTTAAAAATTGGGTCAAAATCAATTGGATTGAAAATTCTTTTAATGATTATTTGTCACAATGAAAAGACAACAGTCTCTTCTTGAAAGTTGGTAGGTTTGGAAACTAATAACTCCTAGGCATTGTTTACAATTATCTTTTTAATTGCAACTAAGGATGGTAGAAAGAAATCACCAGGAAGACTGTGGTTAAGAGTCGCAGATTTTGTTTAATTCTTTGTTTTTTGGTTTAGGATGGTACAGCATAATACTGTATCCACTCAGAATAAGACTTGGAATTAAGACCTATTTCAAAATTCTAGTTTTCTTCACGAAGTGAAATGTTCTCAACTAAGGCAAAGAAATCAATGGTTAAAAATTGGGTCAAAATCAATTGGGTTGAAAATTCTTTTAATGATTATTTGTCACAATGAAAAGACAACAGTCTCTTCTTGAAAGTTGGTAGGTTTGGAAACTAATAACTCCTAGGCATTGTTTACAATTATCTTTTTAATTGCAACTAAGGATGGTAGAAAGAAATCACCAGGAAGACTGTGGTTAAGAGTCGCAGATTTTGTTTAATTCTTTGTTTTTTGGTTTAGGATGGTACAGCATAATACTGTATCCACTCAGAATAAGACTTGGAATTAAGACCTATTTCAAAATTCTAGTTTTCTTCACGAAGTGAAATGTTCTCAACTAAGGCAAAGAAATCAATGGTTAAAAATTGGGTCAAAATCAATTGGGTTGAAAATTCTTTTAATGATTATTTGTCACAATGAAAAGACAACAGTCTCTTCTTGAAAGTTGGTAGGTTTGGAAACTAATAACTCCTAGGCATTGTTTACAATTATCTTTTTAATTGCAACTAAGGATGGTAGAAAGAAATCACCAGGAAGACTGTGGTTAAGAGTCGCAGATTTTGTTTAATTCTTTGTTTTTTGGTTTAGGATGGTACAGCATAATACTGTATCCACTCAGAATAAGACTTGGAATTAAGACCTATTTCAAAATTCTAGTTTTCTTCACGAAGTGAAATGTTCTCAACTAAGGCAAAGAAATCAATGGTTAAAAATTGGGTCAAAATCAATTGGGTTGAAAATTCTTTTAATGATTATTTGTCACAATGAAAAGACAACAGTCTCTTCTTGAAAGTTGGTAGGTTTGGAAACTAATAACTCCTAGGCATTGTTTACAATTATCTTTTTAATTGCAACTAAGGATGGTAGAAAGAAATCACCAGGAAGACTGTGGTTAAGAGTCGCAGATTTTGTTTAATTCTTTGTTTTTTGGTTTAGGATGGTACAGCATAATACTGTATCCACTCAGAATAAGACTTGGAATTAAGACCTATTTCAAAATTCTAGTTTTCTTCACGAAGTGAAATGTTCTCAACTAAGGCAAAGAAATCAATGGTTAAAAATTGGGTCAAAATCAATTGGGTTGAAAATTCTTTTAATGATTATTTGTCACAATGAAAAGACAACAGTCTCTTCTTGAAAGTTGGTAGGTTTGGAAACTAATAACTCCTAGGCATTGTTTACAATTATCTTTTTAATTGCAACTAAGGATGGTAGAAAGAAATCACCAGGAAGACTGTGGTTAAGAGTCGCAGATTTTGTTTAATTCTTTGTTTTTTGGTTTAGGATGGTACAGCATAATACTGTATCCACTCAGAATAAGACTTGGAATTAAGACCTATTTCAAAATTCTAGTTTTCTTCACGAAGTGAAATGTTCTCAACTAAGGCAAAGAAATCAATGGTTAAAAATTGGGTCAAAATCAATTGGGTTGAAAATTCTTTTAATGATTATTTGTCACAATGAAAAGACAACAGTCTCTTCTTGAAAGTTGGTAGGTTTGGAAACTAATAACTCCTAGGCATTGTTTACAATTATCTTTTTAATTGCAACTAAGGATGGTAGAAAGAAATCACCAGGAAGACTGTGGTTAAGAGTCGCAGATTTTGTTTAATTCTTTGTTTTTTGGTTTAGGATGGTACAGCATAATACTGTATCCACTCAGAATAAGACTTGGAATTAAGACCTATTTCAAAATTCTAGTTTTCTTCACGAAGTGAAATGTTCTCAACTAAGGCAAAGAAATCAATGGTTAAAAATTGGGTCAAAATCAATTGGGTTGAAAATTCTTTTAATGATTATTTGTCACAATGAAAAGACAACAGTCTCTTCTTGAAAGTTGGTAGGTTTGGAAACTAATAACTCCTAGGCATTGTTTACAATTATCTTTTTAATTGCAACTAAGGATGGTAGAAAGAAATCACCAGGAAGACTGTGGTTAAGAGTCGCAGATTTTGTTTAATTCTTTGTTTTTTGGTTTAGGATGGTACAGCATAATACTGTATCCACTCAGAATAAGACTTGGAATTAAGACCTATTTCAAAATTCTAGTTTTCTTCACGAAGTGAAATGTTCTCAACTAAGGCAAAGAAATCAATGGTTAAAAATTGGGTCAAAATCAATTGGGTTGAAAATTCTTTTAATGATTATTTGTCACAATGAAAAGACAACAGTCTCTTCTTGAAAGTTGGTAGGTTTGGAAACTAATAACTCCTAGGCATTGTTTACAATTATCTTTTTAATTGCAACTAAGGATGGTAGAAAGAAATCACCAGGAAGACTGTGGTTAAGAGTCGCAGATTTTGTTTAATTCTTTGTTTTTTGGTTTAGGATGGTACAGCATAATACTGTATCCACTCAGAATAAGACTTGGAATTAAGACCTATTTCAAAATTCTAGTTTTCTTCACGAAGTGAAATGTTCTCAACTAAGGCAAAGAAATCAATGGTTAAAAATTGGGTCAAAATCAATTGGGTTGAAAATTCTTTTAATGATTATTTGTCACAATGAAAAGACAACAGTCTCTTCTTGAAAGTTGGTAGGTTTGGAAACTAATAACTCCTAGGCATTGTTTACAATTATCTTTTTAATTGCAACTAAGGATGGTAGAAAGAAATCACCAGGAAGACTGTGGTTAAGAGTCGCAGATTTTGTTTAATTCTTTGTTTTTTGGTTTAGGATGGTACAGCATAATACTGTATCCACTCAGAATAAGACTTGGAATTAAGACCTATTTCAAAATTCTAGTTTTCTTCACGAAGTGAAATGTTCTCAACTAAGGCAAAGAAATCAATGGTTAAAAATTGGGTCAAAATCAATTGGGTTGAAAATTCTTTTAATGATTATTTGTCACAATGAAAAGACAACAGTCTCTTCTTGAAAGTTGGTAGGTTTGGAAACTAATAACTCCTAGGCATTGTTTACAATTATCTTTTTAATTGCAACTAAGGATGGTAGAAAGAAATCACCAGGAAGACTGTGGTTAAGAGTCGCAGATTTTGTTTAATTCTTTGTTTTTTGGTTTAGGATGGTACAGCATAATACTGTATCCACTCAGAATAAGACTTGGAATTAAGACCTATTTCAAAATTCTAGTTTTCTTCACGAAGTGAAATGTTCTCAACTAAGGCAAAGAAATCAATGGTTAAAAATTGGGTCAAAATCAATTGGGTTGAAAATTCTTTTAATGATTATTTGTCACAATGAAAAGACAACAGTCTCTTCTTGAAAGTTGGTAGGTTTGGAAACTAATAACTCCTAGGCATTGTTTACAATTATCTTTTTAATTGCAACTAAGGATGGTAGAAAGAAATCACCAGGAAGACTGTGGTTAAGAGTCGCAGATTTTGTTTAATTCTTTGTTTTTTGGTTTAGGATGGTACAGCATAATACTGTATCCACTCAGAATAAGACTTGGAATTAAGACCTATTTCAAAATTCTAGTTTTCTTCACGAAGTGAAATGTTCTCAACTAAGGCAAAGAAATCAATGGTTAAAAATTGGGTCAAAATCAATTGGGTTGAAAATTCTTTTATGGGTTATTTGTCACAATGAAGGGGCAACATCTTTTCTTGAAAGTTGATAGGTTTTCTGTCCTGACTTAATCAGTTTGTGCCACTGTAAACCGAAAGAATTCATTAATAAATGTTAAGATGTTAGAAATAGCCCGAACGGAATACAGAATAGAACAGAAATGAGATCCTCTAATTGATTTTAATGCAGAGAATAAAGAGAAGAGATTTTATCATCTATTGATCTTTGCGATAGTTTTGGAATAAAACTCTCGAGACCGGACAAGAAATTTAGCGGGGAAATTGCAAAGGAGACACGGTTCGTATTAGGAAGCGGATTACTTGATCGTCGAAGTTTTAAGAGAACTGGGGAGGTATCAGCTTTAAACTCTAACTTCTACTTCTTCTACTCCTTCTTCTTCTTCTAGTTGGTCGTTCCTCTATTCTCTTTCGCTGTGCACTATCTCCCTCTCGTTATCGGGAGAACGAAACTATTTCCAAATTCTCGCACTATGAGGCCGATCCCTTAGCGCCAACTTATAGGTAGTCTAATACAAGTTCTTCAGAGTTTGCGAACTGTTACGGAACGTCTTTGTGTGAGGTGAGCTAGGCACGTGGTTAGCTAAGCACAATGAGCCGAGACCTTTAATGTCTTGAAGTCGTTAGACTCCTTCGAGTCTGGAATTAAAGTTGAACAGCTCATATATTTTCTCCCTTCTTCAGTTTGTTTTTTAACTTTTACGTAATATTAGAAAACTTCCTCTCTAGTTAACACAACTTTTTTTTTCTTCTCATTTGCTTTGCTTTGTTTTTTTTTCTTTTCTTTTGTTTCGTTTCTGTTGTTTTTTCTGGTCCAAGAAAATTAGGGTTTTGGAGAATTTTACTAAAGAAATATTCCCTAAGTTTGAATCAGTGAAATGTGTCTTTGGTTTTTGTGACTTTCGGTTGATTTTTGATTCGAATTTCAGGTATACTTGAAAACAATTTGTATAATTTTTCTAAAATGATTCTATAGAATAATTTTGCAAAAAAATTCACTAAATAATTTTACATCACCATAATAAGTAAGGTACCTCTTTCACTTCACATCGTTTGTGAGAGAATTTTCACGCCGCCTAGGCGTCAATTTAGTCAACTATATTGGCGCGAAATTCAAAAAAGGAAAAAGAAAATTTTTATTTCTTTTATTCATTATTTTTTTAATCCATTCTTTAAACTTTATTTTTATTCTACTTCATTTTTTAAGAAAAATGGTATTATTTTTACACAGAAAACAAAATTTTTAATCTCAAGGCATTCTATGTGATTAGAGTTTTTTTTTATAATTAACGACTCTGATTGGAAATATTTTTATTCAGTCTCTCGCACTTTGAATTCTCTCTAATGAACGCGTTTTTGTTATTTATTCAGCAGAAAGTGGTATTTATTATTTATTACGATATTCGTGAATAAAATTGAATGGAGGATTTTAAAAATAATTTTCATACTATTTCTGTCTTGATTTAGATTGCGTCTTCAATTAAAAATTATACACTTCTCTATCGTGAACTAATTAACAATTGAA
This sequence comes from Leptopilina myrica (nomen nudum), assembly GCA_032872475.1. Lineage (NCBI taxonomy): Eukaryota > Metazoa > Arthropoda > Insecta > Hymenoptera > Figitidae > Leptopilina > Leptopilina myrica (nomen nudum). The sequence goes on from CM065458.1 coordinate 6,521,380, forward strand.
ATGACAACGCGTAAGCACATAATAATTCACAACGAATCGTGGAAAGCTTAAATTAATTATTAATATCGAATATATGAAATTTTAAATAAGTCATAAATTATTTTAATACTATTATTTGCATAATATGCTCTTAATGTTGGAAATAAATATTTAATTTTAATACTGTTGTTTTCTACTTATAAATGTATGAATATTAATTTTATTTATTTTATTTAATCGTTCATTTATTTGATTATTTTTTTTATTTCATTATTCATAATTTTATATTCGCTGAAGGTTAAAATTAAAAAAAAATTATTCTCCAAAATTTTAATACAATACTTGGAAACGATGCAATTATTTTCAAAAAAGTTTCGAAATTCAATTATTGTCAATGTTTACTAGTTAAATAAAATTTCTTCAAAGAATTAAATGATTTTCAAAAATTTAGTGAAAAATTTAATTAAATTTGTGGAAAAAATTATTAAAAATTCAATTACTTCAAATAACGAAATTCTATGTGTGAATTCAATTTATTTTAATGCAATTTTTAAAAAAATCTCATGAATTTAATTATTTTCATAAATATTAAAAATTGTCACAGAATTACAATTACTTTAAAATAGAATTTTCAATAAAATTTCGTAGAAATCAAATATTTATTATAGAAATTCAACTTTTAAAAATTTTTTAATAAAATTCTAAGCAAAAATTCAATTATATTTAAAAATACACTGTTTCCTAAAAAGTATCAAATTGCAATGAATTAATCTCAAAAAGTGGATCAAATCATCATTTGATCTCAATTTTTGGATCACTTTAATTCATTTGGGGATTGTTTTGACATTTTTAGAAAAACAGTGTTATAAAACTCATAGAAGAATTTAAATTATTTTTAATACTAAAATAAATTAATTATTCGAAAAATTCAATTATCTTGAATGCAATTTTAGTAAAATTTCTAATAAAATTCAATTATTTTACAAAATTTATAAAATATTTTAATTAAATTCTTAAAGAATTGGTAAAAATTCAATTATGTATTTTCTAAAAATTATTATTTCTAAGAATCATTCCTAAGAATTATTCTTCTAATGAATTCAATTATTTTAAGAAATATTAATAAATTTCTGTATAAGAATTCAACATTAAGAAATATTCAATTATTTTGGTAGTTTTTTGTATTTAATTGAATTCCCGTAGAATATTTTAAGAATAATGGATTTAAAAAGTAAATTTCAATTAAAATTTCAGATAATTAAATATTAGAAGTGTTATATTATAAATTTTTTTAGTAATAATTAAATTTTAAAAGACTTTTAAATTAAAGTCTTTAAAAATTTTAATTGTAAAAATTTCAAAAAGATTTCACATGGTAATGAATGAGGTAAAAAAAAATTCGTTAATTTGAACATTAGATTATCTACTTTAAATAATTTTTTTCTACTCTGAATTTTTTTTTAAATTATATTCGTAATTTTAAATGAATTTAAAATTTAGTTCATAATTATTAACGTTAATTTCTCCAATTAATTCGTTTTGCGAACATTCATAATTCAAGACTACATTATCAAAGTACAAGATAAAAAAATAATGTAAATATTTTTTTTAATGAAAATTTAAATTCACCCAGTTATTCGTGTATTCAAAAATAATTTGATGATGTTTCTCGAGCTGTGAAACTAAAGAGAGAACATCTATTTGTGACTCGATTCAAAGTGAAAAAGCACTAAAACCGCAAGAAGCTACGGGTTTTATTGTACTAAAAACTTTAACTCTTTATCCCTAAGAGGCAGCGCGCGAGCGAAACTTGTATCATAAAGGAAATACGCTTCCAAGCGTATTTTCGGCTTTTATGTCTATTGAGATATATATATATTCGTAAATAAACGAATCAGATTCCCTCTGACGTGAGTTCTTTACCGAATTCCTCTTTTTCCTCTACATATACATATATATATTCACAACTCTCACCTTTACATTGAAATATACGTTTGTTTGAATAGAATAAAATTCAGTTTTTGGTCGAAAAATAGTTGTGCAAAAAAAGGAAAAAGAAAATGGAGAAAAAAATAGACAAAGAAAATGGAGAAAGAAAATAGGGAAAGAAAACGAAAAAAAAGAGGAAGGTAAAAAAAGAGAGTGAGAGAATGAGAAAAAGAAGGAAAAAGGGAATAAGAAAGAGAGGGAAAAAGGGAATTAAAAAGAGAATAAAAACGAGAAAGAGAAATAAGAATAAGAATAAGATAGAGAAAGAGAATAAAATAACGAAGTTGAAGTCCATAACGTTGATCAACGAAAAAAATTTGTTTCATTTATTTCAAAATTATTTTTAATTTAATATTTATTCATATAACAATTATTATCATTACATAGACATCAATCTATTTTTTCTAAATATTTTTACAATATTGCTGCTTTATTTTTTTTTTAATTTATTAAGTGAACAATTTTTTTCGTTAATAAATGTTGTGGACTTCAACGTCGTTAAAATACAGAAAAAGAAGAAGATTAAGAAAAAGAATAAGATTAAGAAAGTGAGTAAAATAGAGAAAGGAAATAAAATAGAGAAAAAGAATATAATAAAGAAAAAGAATAAAATAGAGAAAGAGAGTAAAATAGAGAAAGGGAATGAAATAGAGAAAGAGAATAAAGTACAGAAAGAGAGTAAAATAGAGAAAGAGAGAAAGAAAAGGAAACGGAAGAAAATGCAAAGAATCGCAATTGTTTGTACAAAGAAGAAAAAAAAGCAGTTTTTTGACACTTGTCTTTCGCTAGATTCCTCTTGGGAATTTCTCCTGGGTCCTGAAGGTGGGTAATTTGCCAACGACAAAGCAGACAGTGTTTCCCCTTGAAAATCACGACACAGTGTGTTGCAAGTCTCTGAAGCTTTTTGTACCAGCTGTGGAGAACAGCTGGGCCACTCGATAAAGATTCACTTGCTTCATGGAACTTGTTAGTAAAGTGCCACATCTGAGAATGTTTCGAAGTAAATTGAGGCCTCTAAGAAGGTATATTAGAGAAAAAATACTCCATCATAAAATAAAAAAAAAGAAAAAAAAAAATTTCCTCCCTTCGAAGAGTAGCAATGCAATTTTCACCCGAGAGACTCTGGAAAATATTTCGACCGACTTTTTTCTCTATCGGACTTGAAATTTTTGATACCCTTCTTGACGAATTTCCTGGCAAAAGTTACATATCGAATAGGGGGTGGACTTTGCCTCTCTTCCAGGATAGGATTGAATCGCGATCCACAGGGTTGATCCAATGCGAGTGGAGGTTTTATGCGAAAACTAAAAAGAACTTTTTCAAAGACAGGATATAAGCCCCCGAACACCTACTTGCGAAACTGGGACGAAATGATATCGATGGACTTTTGGCTCTGATCCAAGGAAAAAAAGTGTGTGTGTGTGTGGACTTTTTCTCCGCACATGAGGAATTTTTTGGGTTTTTTTCTTTTTGCATTTTTTTTTTCGCGTGTCGGTAAGTTCTTTTCGGCGGGGGCGAAATGTTTGAGAGATATTGTAAAGTTTATAATGTGATCGCGTGAGCTTTTGCTCTTTTTTGCTTTGTAGTTGTGCACTTCTGAATCCACTCTTGTCGAAAGGTTGGTTGTTGGTTGCAGGGGGAGAGAGAATGGAACGAAAAAGTTTTGTGCTTTTTTTTGTTTTTTTTTGTTGCCCTTGTACGCTATCACAGATGTATATATATATATATGTATATTAAGAACGTGTAACGCGCTTTTCCCAACCGTTACGAGCAATAACCTAACAAAACGAAGCGCAATAAAAACGGCAGATAGGAACTTGGTTACGGCGGAATGAATCACAAAACTGTGCAGGAACCGAGGGAAAGTGAGAGAGAAGGACCAGATCTAAATCTACAGCAAACCGCTTTAACACCGTCGACATCACGCCACGTCCAGAATTAATGGATAATCCTTGCTGAAATTCAGTTGCACGCGACACAGTCCCTGGGAAATTCAACCGCGCGTACCGAAGAGGGAATCTTTCATAATATTATGTAGCGGAATTAGACGAGAGAGAGTCCTTTGTGAGAATATAAATACTTTTTCTCGTTCGTGGATGAGGAAAGAAAATCTCAATTCATAGTTTCGGGTTTTGAGACATTTCGTAATTTCGTTAATTACATAATCTAATAAACAGTTCTCATTTTTAGCCGCTTTCCAAACTAAATTGAAGTCCACAACGTTGATCAAGGAAAAAAAATTATTCACTTTAGTAAATTAATTAAAAACGACGCTGCAATATTGAGACAAATATTATTGGAAAAAAAGATTGGTGTTTATATTCTGATAATAATTATTTTACAATTAAATATTAAATTAAAAATAATATTTAGAATCATTAAATAATTTTTTTTTCGTTGATAAACGTGTTGTGGACTTCAAAATTTCGTCTATCCAAAAAATTAATTACTCTCTAAATCTGAATTAATAGAAAGTTACTAATGAAATGGTGAAAAGTCGTCCACTAAATGATTTAGTAATAATTCTACTAACAATTAGTAAAATTTTACTAATTTTTAGTAGAATTCTACTAATTCAGATTTAGAGAGTACTGAGTTTGTAAACGTAAAAGTTTAGTTATTAAAATTTCCTATGATTATAGTAATTTATTAAAATATTTTCAATAAAAAATATTTCTTTTTCATTTGGACCTTCAAAACTTGGGGATCAGCTAATATATGCATCGACATCAAATTCAATAATACTTGATGATTAAAAAACCAGCGAATATTGTCATTTAAAAATCAATAATTGCACCAAATAGCAAATTGAGAAAGTTTTCATTCATTAATTTCATTAATTAGTCAGTTTTAATTTGATTTATTTTTACATCCAAGTTTGATAGATTTTTTCTCAATTACAATATTAATTTTTCAGTGAAATTAGAAATAAAGCTAATTTTTAAAATGAAAGGCAAAATTTAATAAAAATTTCACCGAGGGATTTAATTCTTTTAATTTTTTTTATTTCTGAGAACAATTTATATTGAATAAATAAGTTTTCAAAAAAATGTAATGGAATTATTGCTTATGAATTATTTGAGAAAATAGTTTTACTTAAAATTTCCAAAATAATTGAATTTCGAAGGTTTAAAAAAAAAATTTTTAAGAAAAGTCTGAATTAAATAAAAAAAATAATCAAAATTTTGATGAAGTTAAATTTTAATAAAATTTTTTCCAGAATTATTATTAAAGTAAAGTTTTTCATTTGCTGTGAATAAATGAATTTTAAAAGATATTTAACAAAAAACTGAAAATAATGGTATTTTAAAAAATAATTTTAATTGAAAATTCTAGAAACAAAAATGAATATAAATTTATTAAATATATAAGTAATTTAGAAAGGAATTTTATTTACAAATTTTAGTAAATAATTGAATTGAATCCTTAAAAAAAATAAATTTGGAGAAAAATGATAAAATTTTTCAATAAAATTAAGTTAAAAATTTAGAAAAATTGTGATTATTATTAAAAAATAATTTACTTTAAAAAGAAATTTACTTTTTTAGAGTAAATTTTACTTTTTATTCGGTAATTTACATTTGCTTTAATTTTTACTGAAACTTAATTTGTGTACATAAAAATTCTTGTAATTTAAAAATTAAAGTTACATAATAGAAATATATTACGGAAATTATTATTATTTGTTTTCATTTTTTATTTTCTGACACTAAATCTAATGTTAAATATTTTCTTCTCTATTTGTTTCAGGTGAGTTTAACAACATTATGTTTCTTGACCAGTTTATTTCGTAAGTAAACATTCATTTTGATATTAATATTATAAATTAAAAAATATATTTTGTTAGAATAAAGAAAATTTTTATTTCGTTTATTTAGAGAATAATTTAGGAAAAATTGAATTTCAAAAGTTTCAAATTAAATTTTTACAAAAGTTTTAATTTTAAACAATTTTAATTAAAAACTACTAAAAAGTTACATTCGGATATATTTTTTTTAAATTTTGGTTTTTGAAATTAGTTCAACTTTTGAAAATAAGTACCTATTACATTTAGTTAAAAATTTGTCAAATAATTAAAACTTTGTTAAATTGAATTCCAATACAATAGTTCCCTAAATTATTTTTGTAGTGAATCATCCTTTCTTGTTTTCAATAATTAAATTTTAGACGAAATTTCACAAAAAACTATTAAAAATAATTGATTTCTAAAATAATTTAGTTAAAAATTGTAGAAATTAAATGAGGAATAAAATTATTAAATATAAGTAATTTAGAAGAGAATTTTATTTTAAAATTTCAGAAATTAATTGAATTAAACTGTTAAAAATAATTTTGACGGAAAATTGTAAAAAGTAATTGATTTTTCAAAGAAAATTTAGTTAAAAACACTAGGAAAATACTTGATTTGAATAATTCAATTTAAATCTTGAAAATAATTTTGAATAGAAATTATTAAAAATAAATTGATTTTTTATAAATATTTAGTTATAAAAAGAAATTATATTTGTATTAAAATATTGAAGGTAATTACTAATTTTTGAGAGAAGTGATAGAAAATAATTACTTATTCACAGAATATAAGTTTCTTGTTCGAATTATTTAATTTTCTGTTTTAAATTTCATTTTGAAGTAAAGTGATGAAACGTAAACAAAAATAATTGAATTGGAAATGAATTTTAGTTAAAAAATTATAAAAAAATAAAATTGGAATATTGAAATACTTAAAATATTATATATTTCAAGAAAATGGTTTAGTTTCTATTCTTTTTTTTTAAATTTTTTTAAATCAATTAAAAAATAAATAGTTAATTGATTTTTTTTTAAATTTAATTGAAAATTCTAGAAAATAATTGATTTCAGAATTTCTGTTTGAAACTTTTAGAAAATAATTGAATTCTGAATCTTAGAAATAATTTTAAAGAGGAGAATTACTAATTAATTGGAGTGAATGGGAATATTCTTTAGGGTCAGGAAGAAGCTTAAATTTTTGTGCCAAGCGTTTGGAAAAATAATAGTGCAGTTCTCAACGTTTATAAAAACAAAAATTAATAAATTTGCAACAATTTATTTTATGTCCACAACGTTGATCAACGAAAAATAATTTATTTAATTTCTTCCAAAATTATTTTCAATTTAATATTTATTCATAAAATACTTATTATCATAACATAAACATCAATCTATTTTTTCTAAATATTTTTATGGCAATATTGCTGCTTTTTTTAAAAAATTTATTAAGTGAATAATTTTTTTCGTTGATAAACGGTGTGGACTTCAACTTTGTGAAATTTTATAGTTTTTTGAAGACAGCTCTTTCTGCTTTGTTTGTTTTTCTTTTTGATTTTGAATCTGAACAGTGATTTAAAGGAGACATGGTACAAAAAATAGTGTAGTATTTGTATTAAAAAAAAACGGGTGTAAAGGAATTGTTTTTTCCTTTTTTGGTTTTTTTTTGTTTTTTCCCCTTGTCCCTGTGGAATTGCGCGGTTGAAATTTGTATCCGAACAAAATGCAGCAGCAACTATCGCATGGTTGAGTAAATGAAGTGAGCACTTGATAATCCTGCCGCATAGAGTAGCTTCTCACCGCTAAGGCACGTCCACCCGAAAACTAGAGTGAATGTATCCTCTGTCGAAACTGAACTGCACCCCAACAATAATTGGCATGATCGTAGTTGGAGAAACTTCATGGATCCATCTATCGCGGGAAGCCTAATCAAATTAAAGTGGCAGCCATCAAACGCTACAGGTAATTACGTACACCGAATTCTCGACAAGTTTAAACTCACCTCTCTCTGTAACACTTGCTGCTAGACCTACACACACAGACACACACCCTTAATGTTCCGAGTACATAGTTTACACTCGTGTGTCCCCCCTTTTGCTCGCCATCTTTTCCCACTCGATCCACCTGGTATCTAACATCGATTACTCCACCTCCTCTTCACTTTTTCTTTCAGGTGTCGTGCCATTACTCAGTTCTCTTAAAATGCTTTATGGAGTTCGATAGCCGATAGAAATTGTGCAGCTTACTTTCTTGAGTGTTCAATTTAGAAGAAAATTCCATTTTGATGGCAATGCTATAGATATATATATATAGGAAAGTTTCCGCCAAGATAAAGTTTAGACGCATACTAATTTTGATTACTAAGTCTTAATCTAGTTGCTGGAGAGTCTCGCTTGATTGCGCAATGCGCACACACTCTCAATTCAAAGAGTCATTATTGTCCGGATAGATGAAGCGATTTCAATGCGTAAGTCTTTAGAGAGACGTTTCATTGAAAATGTCACAGTTTCTTGGACTATAACAATCAATCAGAGGATATAGAGTCAACTCTCTCACTCTTACATACACACAGTGTTGGGAGAAAATGTCTTGTCTCTTCTTCATGTGCTGGTGTACTACAAACTGAAAACCATTAAAAGGAATGTCTCTCTTGAATTTATCGTGAAAGTTTCGTCAGTTGGAAATCGGAACAAAAGCGTTTTGTGGATACTATACCGCGAGAGTGGAAATCTCTAAAAACTTTATCACGGATAAATAAAGTTTTCTATATATGGTTTTAGATCTAAAACGTACTATTACTACTACTACTGCTACTTTTGTGCATTCAGACGTTAGCTGGGTATTATGTGATTTTTCTCTGTCTCCTTATACACATTTCTTCGTCTTCTCTCTGTAGTCTTCCAGTTTTTCTATTTAAATGTAAAGTCCCGTATGATAGCTTGTTTGGCCAATTTTATTCAAATGCTTTGCGTGGTTCTAATAAATGTATCCAATATGAATTTGTTTCGCTTTTTTCACTTTAGTATCGTCGAGGGAAGCAATTGTTGTTTTTGGCGATTTTTTTTTAGGTAATTTGTAACTGTTTGTAACTATTTGACAAAAGTGAAATATAGATTCCGGGAAGATGTTACGTTCTTAACGGATTATTTTTATTTTTTTCTCATTTATTTTCTCTTTCGATAAAATTTCAATTTCGCTTTTATTTTAACTTTTTTCTCTGAACCTGAATTTTTTAACTGATTTTTTGCTTCACTGTTAACGTAAAAGTATTAAATGGCAACGAAATGATAACAAAAATGTAGATCGAATAAAAATTTGATCCATATTTTTGGCATCAATTTGATACTTTCAAGAAGACTGTGATTCTGAATAAGAGATTTCACTAATGAAAATAGTAATTTCTAATAATTTATTAGTAAAATTACCTAACACAGTTTCCTTGAATTCATAAAATTGATACTGAAGTGGATCAAAGTGGTGCCAAAAATCTAAATCGATTTTTTATTTGATCCACATGTTTGGTATCAATTCGTTGCAAATTGATACTTTGCAGTTAACAGAGAATTCAAAACCAAAAAATCAGTCACGAATTCAAATTAATTAACCTTTTTGTTAATTAAAAATTTAGAGAATTCATTAACTTTATATTCACTTTTCGTTTTTTTTACACATTCATTTATATTACAATTTCTTCATTTCCAAATTCGTTTAGATTCCAATGTTTTCTTCATTTTCACTTTCATTTTCACAAAATTTCAATTTTACAGATAGTTTAACTTTAATTTATTTTTACATCCAAGTTTCATAGATTTTTTCTTAATTACATAATTAATTTTTCAGCAAAATTGAAAACAAAGATGAATTCAAAAATGAAAGGCAAAGTTTAATAAAAAAAATAACCATGGAATTTATTAGCCTTTAATTTCTTTTTATTTCTGCGAATAATTTGTATTAAATAATTGACTTTTTAGAGAACTGTAATAAAATTATTACTCATAAATTATTTAATAAATAATTTTTCTTTAAATTTCCAAACTAATTGAATTTTAAAGGTTTTAAATGAAACTTTTAGAAAAATTTGAATCTTCAATAATTTTAATTAAAAATAAAGAAAAAGTCAGTTTCTCAATGTATTTTATTAAATTCTTTTGAAATTAGTTAAAGTTTTAATTACATAGATATTTACTTAAAAATTTTCAAATAATCAAAATTTCGTTATTTTGCTATGAATAATTGAATTTTAAAAGAAATTTTACAAAAAACTATTGAAAATTTTCTTTTTCAAAAATAATTTTAGATGAAAATTCTAAAAACAAAATTGGAAATGAAATTATTAAATATATAAGTAATTTGGAAAAGAATTTTATTTACAGATTTTAGTAAATAATTGAATTGAATCATTGAAAAAATAAATTTGGAGAAAAGTGATAAAATTTTTCAATAAAATTAAGTTAAAAATGCAAAAAAATAATTGATATTTAGAAAAAATGTTATTTACAGGATCTTAAAAATAACTTTGGAATAAAATTATCAAAAACTATTGAGTTTTAAAGAATTTTAAAATAAAAGCTGCTTTATTAAAAAAAACCAAATTAGTGAAGAAATCTGGTTCAAAATTATTAAAAATAATTTTGGATAAAAATAAAAGAATAATTGAATTTTCAAAGAAGTTTAGTAATAAATTTATAGAAACTACTAATTGTATTAAAATGCTGAAAAAATTTTTTTAGATACAAATGATTAAAAATAATTGATTTTTCAAAGAATTTTAGTTTTAAATTTTGGAAAATAATTTAATTTGAAGTTTACAAGAATAATTTTTGAGAACTACCAGAAAATAATTGAGTTTTTAAATAATTTTAGCTCAAAATTGTAGCAAATAAATTAAATAGTGGGTCTTGGAAAATGTTTCAAAAAAAAATATATATATTCGAAATTACTCAATTAGTAAAAAAATTGAATCGAATATAAAATAGAATTTAATGGAAAATAGAAGTGAATGTAAAATATAATTGAATAAAAAGTAGTTTTGAATACTAAATAAAAGTCAATAGTAAATCAAATTTGAATGAAAGTAGAATTAAGAAAAAAATAATTGAATATAAAATGAAATTGAACAAAAAATAGTGTTGAGCAGAAAGTAGAATTGAATATATAATTGAATTGAACAGAATATAGAATTGAATAGAAAATAGAATTGAAAAGAAAATAGAATTGAAATGAAATTAGAATTGAATAAAAAACAGAATTAAATGTAAAACAGAATTAAAAAGAAAATAGAATTGAAATAAAAAAAGAATTATATATGAAATAGAATTGAACAGAAAATGGAAGTAAATAGAGCATATAATATAATTAAATATAAAGTGGAATTGAATAAAAAAATGTGACAAAATGAAAGTGGGAGTGAAAATGAAAAAGTGTCACAAACCTAAATTTTGATGTAAAAAATACTAAACTTAAAAAAATTTATGTGAAATTTAGTAAAGTTGCATTAAAATTGAATAAAAATTCTTGATATTTATACTAAATATTGATAAATTGATATTATACTAAATTCCACAATTTTATTTTAAGTTTAGTATTTTTTGCATCAAAATTTCGGTTTATTGCACTTTTTCCCTAAATTGCAAAATACTTTAACAAACTTTAATAAACATTTTCTGTCAGTGTGGGGAAATGTGTGAAATTAGCTAAACTTGTAAAAATTGTCAGAGAAATGTTGACCTTTCCGCAAAAAGATATCGCTAACATTTTGTCATACGAGAAGATAAAGAGATATTGACGGATTGCAAGTGCTACAGTTGAACGCACTTGCCACTGTAGTGGTATCCCACTTTCCGCTTGAACTGTCTTTGTCAAGTCATCTTCCATTGCGATCCTTTTGTTGGATCTTGCTCTCTGTGTATCGTTGACGACAAAAGAAGATCTGCAGTTTGCGTTTATTTACGTGCGCGCGCGCGCGCGTGCGGGGGAAAAGAAGAAGAAGATCCTTCTGTTGGTATTACCGTCGAGGTTTTTTGCGAGAAAAATTTCCATAGCAGTATAAGCAGAGGGAGACGAGAAAATCGGTCAAGTTACTTTAGAAAATTGCCAACTGTTGTCAAGTTTACGGTGGGTGGCTTTTTGAGTTGAACCCCAAAAAACAAAATGACTGTCACGTGTGTGGAAAAAGTAAAATTGATCATTTTTTCTGAGAAACATTTTTTTTTGCCTTGAAACTTTTTTTCTAGGGAAATTTTTTTTTCTGTAGGAAAAATTGTACATAATATGTGTGTACGATATACGTCGTGTTATGTAACATGGTTTTTGTATATATATAGTGAAACGTTTCTCTATCTTTGAATACATATCAGCCATATATATTGCTACATAAACATTTCACAAAATCGAAATGCAAAGCGAAACGTCTTGTTTGCTCAAATGATATTTGCAGAAAAGCGATTGAAAAATTGAGTTGGGCGGATTCTACACTTTCAGAAGGAAACATGTTTTTAGTGTTGCGGGGGAAATTCTTTCGAGTGAATTCAAATAATAACCTACTTTTTATTATTATTTTTATTATTTTTATTATTACCTACACATTTTTTGTCAAATTTTTATCCAACATTAGATTAAGGTCCTGACCATAACAGAGTGACTTCTCCTAAATCCACTTGCAAGTTATGTTGAAGAAAACTAAAAAAAATTTGTCTTTTCTATATTTTAGAGTTATGTACTGAAAAAAAAATTGTTATTAAGAATTATTTAAGAAAAAGTTTGTTTTTGAATAAATTTTATTCTAAATTGTTTTGAAATTATTTCAATTTTTGAATATTAGTAGTAAGTAAATTAACTTTTCAAATGATTTTAGTTGAAAATTCTAGAAACTAATTTTGGAATTAAATTTTTAAAATGTAAGTAATTTAGAAAAGAAATTTTTTTTAAAATTCTGTAGAAGATAATTAAATTGAAATCTCGATAGTAATTGAATTGAAATGTTGAAAATAATTATAGAAAAAAATTATTAAATATTAATGATTCTTCAAATGAAATTTAGTTAAAAAATCTGAAAAATAGATGATTTTGATAAAAATTTATTTAATAGTTGTAGAGGATAATAAAATTGTGAATCTTGGAAATAATGTTGGAGAAAAATTACAAAAAAATTATCGAATTTTCAGAAAAGTTTAATTAAAAATTCCAAACAGAAATTGTATTGACTATTATTTGCCGTATTTTCGAGAAACACAGTAAAGATTATTAATAGTTAAATCATTAGTTAAAAGCTCAAATAATTAGAATTTTTATAGATTTTAGTTTGAAATGTTTTTGAAATTTAATTATTTCTGAATTCATGCTAAAATACTTCTAATATTCAATTAAAATCTAGAATCGTAACTAAAATTAATTTTTAAAACAATTTTTATTCTACAATTCTAAGAAAATTCAATTATTCAAATTCAAAAATAAATCATTTATTGAATAATTGAATGATTTTTGAAATTATATTCTCCTCTAGAAATTTATCAACAAATTTTTAAATAATTGAATTCAAAATTTTTAAGAATAGTAAAATTTTTCAAAAAATTCTATTAAAATAGCATTAAAATGAATTGAAAGTTTCTGATAAATTTTATTATTTACGAAAATAATTGAATTCTTTTAGAAACGTTTAATAAAAAGGTACATATTAAAAAATCATTGAATTGGAGAAATTTTTTTTTTTAAATTAAATTTCTGTAAAGAAATTTGATATTTATTAAGATAATTGAAACTTTGACATGAATTTCTTTTTAGGTTTTGAAAATAATTGAATTCTCCTGATGAATAATGTTATTTATGAAAAATAATTGAGTTTTTCAATGAATCTTATTGAAATACCTGAAAATAATTAAATTTTTAGTAAAAATGTTAATGTTCATCAAGATAAATTTAATTCTTGATGACAATTTCTTTTCGAATTTTAAAAATAATTGAATTTTTGTGTTTAAATTTTATTACTTTTGAAAATAATTGAATTCTTTTAATGATTAATATCATTTATGAAAATAATTTGAATTTGCAAATAATTTTATTAAAATTACCAAAAAATAATTAAATTTCTAAGAAGAACTTTGATATTTCTGAAAATAATAATAATTCAAATGTATTAAAAAAATTCAATCCATTTTAACAGAATTCAAATTAAATTTTTTTTCAAAACAAAATTACAAAAAAAAATTTAGGTTTCTAAACTTTGCATTTTATTAATTATCAAAAAGAAAGTTATAAAGAATAAAATGTTGGTTTAAGTTCTCCACTTGAGAACGCCAAGGTCACCACCAGGTGTCTAAAAAAATTCCAAGAATAAGGAACTAAAGTGTCATCTAGCGGTGACCTTGACATTCTCAGGTGGAGAAAAGATTCTCCATATTGAATCTCAAGATGTTCGTAATTTTAGAGTTCTTTTTAAATAAACAATTAGTTAGTTGATAATCAATGATTAATTGATAATTAATAATTAAATAATAATTAATTTTTTTATTTATTTCTTATTATTGATTTAATTACTAAGCTTTTTTCTAATAATAACGAGAAGTGGAAAATTCCATCAACAAATGAAAACTCTGGAAAAACTTTTAATTCCGTTATAAAGTCGATTTAAGAACAAGCTGCAAGGTTTTACTGCGCCCCAAAAAAATATTAAACGAATCACCTCTGTCCTCCAAGTTTTCAATTGTCTCACAGATACACAGCAACAAGTATACATGGAGGAAAAATTGAAAAACAATTTGATCGGCCAGAATGGAAAACCAGTCGTATTTTAAAATTAGAGACCCATCCCCGATTGTATCGAGCGTTCTTGTTTTTCTTTTTTTTTGCCCTCGATCATGATCAACTTCATTCTTGTTTCCATCGTGCGAATTTCAATCCTCGATTCGTTGCTACATCAGTTTGCGAGGTTTCGAACTCGATTTCATGTCTGGAGAGTTCGGGTAACCGGAAAACCGGTTATAGCCTGTTCGTAGGTGGTAGTTGGGAGAGCCAACCCTATATATGTATATATTGAGGGGGGGGAGGAGGAGTGTGTGTACACATGGGAGAGGGAAAAGGATGAACGCACCTAGCGCGACTGAAATGGTTTGCTGGATTCGAGATTTGCATGGAGAAGAGGTGGCGGCACACGAGAGAAGGGTGGAAAGGTCGTAGGTATAACACAGTGTTGCCTGAAATATATCAGACTCGACACAATTCTAGGCGTGCTGCTGCCTAGCTAGCTAGAGCTGCTCTCTGCTCTCTGCCCTCCCCCTAGAAACGAAAGGGCAGAGAGTCAAATATTGGAGATCGAAATTGACTGTGACTGGACGCGTAAATTGCACTCGCGTCTCTCTTGCTATCGATACTTTCAGGACATTGCCTTCTGTTGCCGAAAAACATTCTGGTTATTTAGGTACATACATATTTTTCATTGGCTCACGGGGAAAAAAAGGCTGACTTCATTTTCGAGTTGGTATTATTATTACTGACCGTGCTTCATCCCCCAACTTTCAAGCATAGTCGTATTTTTTTTTTTTTTTTACTTTAGAAACTTCTTTTCATGACAACCTTTGGAGAGAGAAAAAAAATCTATTCTTTCGATTTCTTATAAAATGCGTCTTTATACTGAAAAAAAATATTCTTGTTTTGAGAGAAAAATTCTTGATGGAAAAATCTTTTTGAATATAATAATAAGTCCTTAGCTCATCGACTTCAAAGTGCCAAAAATTCGACAAAAATATCTGAAAAGTTGTTTATAAAAAAAAAGTTGTCACAAAAATTTGATTTTATAATTCCCTGACTATTATTAACAGAAGTACGACAGGTAAGGGAAATTAGAAAGTTCGGTGAAAAGTGGAATTGGTCAGGAAAATCAGAGAAAAGTCAAGGATTTTTATGAAAGTACTAGAGAAAAATTAAATTTTTGAAAAGTTACAAATTATTGCAAAAAATTCAATTATTATAAAAAGTAATACAACTTTTTTCCAGATTTTCAATTATATTCAAAAATTAAAACAGAAATCTCGTCAAAATTTCAATTATTTTTAAACATAATAAAATTCTTTTATAAAATTGAACTATTTTTAGAAATTTTTCTCAATTCAATAATTTTAAATATCTACTATTTTAATAAACTTTTTCAAAAGAATTTCATCGGAATTGAAATATTTACAATTGTTTTTTAATAAATTTCTTTGCATTAATTCAATTAGTTGCTTAAAAAATAATTGTTTTTACATAAATTCAATTATTTTCATGTAAAAAAAATTTCATGAATTTCATTTTAAATAAAATATTTAAAATATATTATATATTTTATTTTATATTTTAAATTTTCATGAATAATATTTCATTTTATGAATTTTTTGTTTTAAATTCGTCGAAAAAATTCAATTTTTTTGAAATTTGTTGATAAAATTCTTTATGAGAATTAATTTTGAAAAAACAGTCATTTATTCAACAAATTATTTATTTTTTTATTCAAATAACTGATTTTTTTGTAGAATATTTCTATAAAAATTGATTTCAAGTACAATACAATACAGATAAAATTTTAGATAATAATTGAATATTAAAAGTATTTTAGCATGAATTTAGAAAAACAATTGAATTTCGAAAAGATTTTCAATTCATATATTCGAAAATGTGAATGTTTCATATTCTTAACTGCCAATTCTGTAGAATTTATTTTTTTTTAAAGTTTAATTGAATTAAAAAAAAAATTATTTCAAAGTTCTTAGTTTCTAAATTTAATTCTAAATTATAATTGAAGGATTTCTCAGTTATCGAAATTTTTATAAAATTTAATTGTAAACAAATGGATTTGAAAATTCTCAAGGAACATTCATATTTTTCGAAGAAATTACTTAAAATCATATTTAAAAAAATTTGAAATCCCGTGAAGAATTTTATTATTCAGAAAGTTAAGTGAATTATATTTATGAAAAAAATTAAATTCTTCCAACGAATGTTATTAAATCTTTTCTAAAAAATTGAAATCCTGTATAGAATTGGATTGTTTTTGAAAGTAATTGAATTTTTTCAACAAATTTTATTACATTTTTTTCAAAATAATTGAATTTTTGCGAAGAATTTTATTAAAATTTTTTGTAAATAATTTAATTTTTTTGAAAAAATTTATGAATATTTTATTTGTATTTTATTAAGAAAAATGATTTTTTAGATTAAAACAAATTAGAAGAATCAAAAAATATTGTCGTTCTTTCGAACATTTGAAACTAATATTAATTAATATTGTTAAATTTCAATTATTTTTCTTTTTTTGACAATAATTTTTTAAAAACCCTGAAGGTGAAAAAAAATTTCGTTCATTCGAACGTTTGAAGCTTTAGCCCCATGAAATTGAAGTTGAAGAGTAGTTGAAAAATGGTAAAATCTACTTGAAAAACCCCATTTTGAGTCTTTTAACAAAAAGCAAAAAAAAGAAAGAAGCGAGTACAATAAGTTAGATTCTTCCAAAACTGATACCACAGCAGATATCTGTTTATAGTTGGAAGACACAATAATCTCTCTCGTATTAAATTCCATTAATGTAAATTCCCTTCCTAAATCACACTTAATTGTAAATTCGTCGACAACAAGGAAACTAAGTAAGTTAATTTTCCCCCTTTCGCATAGTGAAGAGAAACTCGCGACTCCGCCGTCTTCCTGTTTCGCCACTTCAATACACTCATTATCACATATGAAACTGAACTTATACCACTAAAAGAGATAATGTCGAGTTTGAGGTTGCCAAAGGATAAAGGAGGAGACGACGATCTGGTTAGTGGGGTTCGCCTACCCTCCGGTAAGTTTCCGGTGACAAGACTCTGCAATTATACTATAGCAGTTTCATGGTGAATGGGGAAGGAATCAAGAGTGCACGGGGAAGTGACATGGGGTCGGAAGAAGGACGAAAGGACTTACCCAAGGTTCAGAAAGAGAGAGAGAGTCTCCTCAACAATACCAACTTGAGAGATAATCACAGAACTTCCACAACCCGAGTACTCTGCGTCTTTTCAGTTTATAAACCAAAATTTCCTCGGCAATAATTGGGGAAAGAATACAAAAATTGCAAAACAGTTGCGAAACAATGGCAAATATAGTTGCTAAACAATTGCAAAACTAGTTGTTTACAATTGCAAGAATAGTTTGCAAACAATTACAAGAATTAATTCCATTGTTTTAATTGTATTAGGTCCCTGAAGTTACCATCGATGCTTAGCATCGAAAAATATTTTTTGTGCGAAACCAAAAGAAATCACTTGATTTTTCCCAAGATTTAAAGTTAAAAAAGTTCTCTATTAACAAGTTTTTTACTTCCCTGGTGAATGAAGGAAGTGAAATTAGTTTAAAAATTTATCACTAAATATAAGAATCATAATGCCAACTTCAAGAACCTATTGTATTAATCATTTTTTAGAGTAAATCAGAATATTTCTCAGGGTCTGGAAATTTTATGTTCCTAAAGTTTCGAATGTTATTATCGGAATTATTCAACTGTTATTAAATGTTCGGCTATTATTTATTCCATTAATTGTATTAGTTAATAAACTTAAAAGTTGCTAACTGACAAAAAATTGCGAACCAATTCCAAAAATGAAAACAGAAGCTCTAGTCTAGGACAAAAAAGTAGAACTAAAACTCTAAAAGCAGTTCCTTCCTCCAGAACTTATTTCATCAACGAATCTTCATACAAGAAAAATAGAAAAATAAAACACAAATTGGCTAATCTTGTCACAACTTCTCATTAGTTTGCCAAAGTTTAGAATACAGTTTCCGCTCTTGTTAACCCGAGCAGAGAACTCTAGTGGTGATAATGTTACAAAGATCCTTTGTATATGCCTCTACTTTGAATACCACTGACTAACAACTACTATCCACTTGTTAGAAAAGGCATCAACTTATATACACACACACACACATAATGGCCGCTTATAATAATGAATCTCATATTTCATTGTACTAATAGCACCCGCACATATTTCCATGGAATTGAAACTCTTCCCCCCCCATATACATGTATGGTTGTGCCACCATTTTACCGGAATCGACAAGAGAGAGAGAGACAGAGAGCAACTACACTGACCTCATTTTCACAATGACTTTAGCAAAATAGGATCTATTCGCATGTAGCAATTTCACCTACATAATGCATTGACAATTGATGCATCGATAAACAAAACCAAACATAAAATTGTAAAGCTATTGTTAACAACACAATAAACAAAGTGATTATCGGATTATAATTAATAATAATGATAGATATGTCAATTACAATAAATCAATTCCCGTGAATCTAATTCGACTTTTGTCTATGTGTACAAAGCCTGCACCTGCAGAATGATGATTATGATGATGAAGTTGCCTGCGGACAATATAGAAGAAGGATGGAACAAATTTTTTCTATTTTTGGAATTGTTTGTTAATTTTGTTATTTTATTAATGCTGTACTGCTTTACAGCCGTTACATTGGAGTAAGAAGTATATTAACTTATAATAAATTCCATTTTATATTCCAATTGTATTTTCTATTCCATACTATTTTCTGATCAATTCAATTTTCTATTTAATTCTATTTTCTTTTCAATTCAATTTTCTATTTAATTCTATTCTCTGTTCAATACTATTTTCTGTTCAATTCTATTTTCTGTTCAATTCTATTTTCTGCATTCAATTCAATTTTATACTCAATTGTATTTTCTTTTCAATTCTATTTACTATTCCCATCAATTTAGTACTACAAGTAATTTTCAATTTAATTATAATTTATATTCAATTCTACTGTCTATTCAATTCTATTTCTATATTTCCACTATAAAGAAAAAATTTTATTCTCAATGTAAGTTTTTTTATTTTCTTCTTCTTTCTTTCACTTTCAATTTTATTCTCACTTTTACTTCTACTGTGAATGAAGCGTTTTTATCTTTATTTTTAACTTCAATTTTTTACTGCGACAAATTGATAACTTTGTGAAAATAAAAGCATTTTTAAACTTACAAAAATTACCAGTATAACTTGTGTAAAAATATTTTGAAAATTTGTAATTACATTATTTTCCAGAATTTTAATTGAAAATTAATTTTGCAGAATTTTAATTGAAAATTATTTTCAAATTCAATTATAATTAATAATTTATTTCCAAAATCCTATTTAAAATTCACGATTCAATTATTTTCTAAAATTTTTAACTAAAATTCATTTGAAAAATTAATTATTTTCTAGAAGTTTCTGTCAAAAATTATTTTTTTTTTAATTTTAAATGTGGCTAAAGTTTTGAACGTTCAAATAAATGAAATTTTTATTCATTTTAAGTATTTTAGAAAATTGCTATCTGAAAAATAAAAATAATTGAAATTAAATAATATTTAATTTAGAATTAATTTGATTTAATTTAAAAAAAAAATTATTTTGTAAAGAAATACAAATTAGAGGAAGTTAAAAAAATATTGTCGTTCATTTGAACGTTTGAAACTTTAGAAACATAAATTTTAATTCAATTGTTCTCCAGAATTTAAAACTAAAATTCTTTGGAAAAATAAATTATTTGATAGAAGTTTCTGTCCAAAAATTATATTTTTTAAATTTTATTTCAATTATTTTGCAGAATGCAAAATTAATTCTTTAAAAATTCAATTATTTTTTAGAATTTTTAACTAAAAAATCTTTGAAAATTCAATTTAATTAAATTTGTTTGAAAAATCAATTCCTTTGTCGTTATTTGTATCCAAAACTCATTTTTAAGATTTCAATTATAGTGATTAAATTTTTGCAAAAAAATATTTGCAAGAATTTAATCACATTTTTTAAACAATAAAATACTTTATATAAATTAAATTATTCAAAATAATTTAATTTTCTTGAAATTTTTATAGTTGATTTGGAGAAGAATTTGTGTTGAAAATTGTGGAAAATAAGAATTGAATTAAAATGATGCAAATAAATGTTTAATAAATTTTTATCAAAGTTTTTGTGCTGTGGGGGATAATAATACTATTTTTATAATACAAAATAATTATTTTATCACTCGGTCATCTTCATGGTTTATAACAATGTTCCTAAAGTTTTGAACTTTCGAATGAACGACAATATTTTTTTGCTTCTTCTAATTTGTATTTTAGTTACAAAAAAAAAAAATTATTTTTTAGATCAAAATAAATTAATTCTAAACTAAATATTGTTAAATTTCAAATGTGACTAAAGTTTCTAAACGTTCAAATGAACCGAAAAAAGGAAATATCGAGAAAAATGAATGCTTGATAAATTGTAACGAATGTCAAACAGTTGTATGCACAAAATTACATTGAGATGTATGTGTGCAATTTTGAGGCTCCTCTACCAATTCGCCGCATTGCTCAGGCACTTAACACGTGTCTCCAAGCGGAATCGGGCGCGAAGATAATCGAGTTGTCGATGAGACTCGTTTCCTCTCTCTCTCTCACTCTCTAGTCGTACCCAAAGCGATTTCAATTAATATCTGCCCTCAATATCTACCTCTATTCTACCTCTTTCTTGATAATTCAAATTCATATAACTCATAACCATCAAACTAATAGTTCAACAATCTTGCAACTCACTTCCAATGCAACTTAAAATTAATGGGAAATTAGATATTCACACAAACGGAATTAAACTACCTGTAAATTCAATTTCCACCACCGACGTTTTCACTCGTTTAAACTTATTCATGATCAATCTAATATTCTCACAGTGGGGGAAAGGAATTTTATGTTTTCCAAAAATATTCCATTTGGATAATTTATCCACTATTTCTGACTTTACTTTTTGTTCTATTATTATTAATTCAATGAAATGTTATAAATTTTTCTATAATTGCAATCAATTAGGAGAATTAAATCATAGTTGACAGGGTCCATTAATAAAAATTCATCACTTTAATTAGAGGTTATCACTTTGATGATAGTTTCCATTTCTGTTATTGAACATTTGTATTTCGGGAATGGTCAAGTTTTCAGTAGATGAAATTTTATATGATTGGATGTCTACATTTAATTGTACCTTTTGAGTTTTAATGAACCAAATTTACAAAGTGGAATTATTCACTAAAGCGAAATTCCATTGAATAAAATTTGTAAAGAAAATTTATTTTTACAAATTTGATGAAACCAAATTTTTATTTAATGAGGATTTCGAAAATTTTTCTCTTTATTAAAATTAAATTATTTTGATTAAATTATTTATTTTTAATAAAATTATTTTGACATGAAAAATTGCAATATATTTCGTAGTGTTGCAATAAATTCCTCGAAAAATGTAATTATTTTCAAAAATTTCCTTAAAATGTTTGAAAAGAAATGAATTATCTATTATTTTCAATATTTTTGCCAAAAGTTCTTTCAGAATTTTCAAATCCATTTGTTTAGAATTAAGTTTTGTAAAAATTTCGATAATTTAGAAATTCTTCACTTAGAATTTAGAAAAAAATTTAGAAAAATAAAACATTTTAAATAATTTAGAACAAAAAGTTAAATTAAACTTTTTGAAATGAATTAATTTCACAGAATTGGTATTGTCCTAGCCATAGTTTAGGACCAGTAAATAATTTTTTATTAACAATTATTATTATTTAAAAAAAGCAAAAAATATTTGCTTAAAAAGTAATTTTTCGTTTTTCTGCTGATTGTCGGCTGCCCAGGTGCGAATTTTCGGTTGGCCCATAGTTGGGCCAACTTTTACAAGGTCGGTCCAACTTCTCGTGCCAGAGGTTGGGCCAACCATACAGATGATAACGGTTGGCCGTCTAATGGCGACGATGGTTGGCCCGACAAGTCATAAGGAAGTTTGCCCAACTTAAAATGCATATGTTGTGCCAACTATACATTTCAATGGTTGGTCCAAAGACTGACGCCAAAGTTGGCACAACTTTAAATACGTAAGTTTGGCCAACTTTAACAGCCAGAGGTAAAAAATTATTAAAAAACTAAATTATTTAAACAATTAACACGTTATTATTAGCGGGAACATCAGATATAACCTTTCCCTATTATTATTAAACACAATCTCATACATACATTTTCGAAAATATCTAACGCTCGCTGGGATCGAACCCCTAACCTAACGCGCCGAAGACTTATACACTGACCACTACGCTACGCTCACATGGGAGTCCATACCGTTAAATGTATATTAAAGCTGCAACAGTCGGGCCAACCGTGGCCCAGAGTTCGGCCAACCGAGAAAGTTTAAGTCATTTAAACTGTTAATCACAAAGTTTTGCCAACCGTCGGGCCAACCGTGGCCCAGAGTTTGGCCAACCGAGAATGTTTAAGTCATTTAAACTGTTTTTCACAAAGTTTTGACAACCGTCGGGCCAACCGTGGCCCAGAGTTAGGCCAACCGAGAATGTTTAAGTCATTTAAACTGTTTTTCACAAAGTTTTGCCAACCGTCGGGCCAACCGTGGCCCAGAGTTTGGCCAACCGAGAAAGTTTAAGTCATTTAAACTGTTTTTCACAAAGTTTTGCCAACCGTCGGGCCAACCGTGGCCCAGAGTTTGGCCAACCGAGAAAGTTTAAGTCATTTAAACTGTTTTTCACAAAGTTTTGACAACCGTCGGGCCAACCGTGACCCAGAGTTAGGCCAACCGAGAAAGTTTAAGTCATTTAAACTGTTTTTCACAAAGTTTTGCCAACCGTCGGGCCAACCGTGGCCCAGAGTTTGGCCAACCGAGAAAGTTTAAGTCATTTAAACTGTTTTTCACAAAGTTTTGCCAACCGTCGGGCCAACCGTGGCCCAGAGTTTGGCCAACCATAAAGTTTGAGTTATTTAAACTGCGTTTTACAGAGTTTTCCCAACCGTCGGGCCAACCGTGGCCCAGAGTTTGGCCAACCATAAAGTTTGAGTTATTTAAACTGCGTTTTACAGAGTTTTGCCAACCGTCGGGCCAACTGTGGCCCAGAGTTTGGCCAACCTAAATTTGTAAGTCATATGAGATACGTTCCCCATAGTTGTGCCGACCTTTGCCGCCAAAGTTGGCCCGACGGTTGGTTATACTCTGCATGTAATGGTTGGCTTGCAAAGTCGGGCCAACTGTGGGCACTAGTACTTGCCTAAGTTGGGCAAACTCTGGCAACCAAAACTTCGCTTGCCAAAGTTAGGCCAACCGTGGGCCAACCTTCAAACTCTGGCGGCCAACCTAAATTCGCACCTGGGTGTGGTTACTTTTTATTAATTGTGAATTAAATTAATTTAATTTTTGAAAAGTTCCAATTTTAAATTAATTTCATTAACAAATACTAGATTTTTTTAAAAATCTAGCAATTTTTCAGAGTAAGAACTTTCGAAAATTCAAATTTTCAAAGATTTGAGTTTGAAATCATTTCAAAATTTAATTATTTTTCTAAATTCATGCTAAAATGCTTATAATATTCAACTATTTAAAATTTGACATGTAATTAAATTTTAAATCAATTTTAAAAAAAAATTCTACGAGAATTGAATTATTTAATATTTAAATTTTTCGACAAATTTTAAATCAATTAAAAATAAAATTCCTCGAGAATCGAATTATTTAATATTTAAATTTTTCGACGAATTCTATTTTTCTAAATTCATGCTACATTGCTTTTAATATTCAATTATTATTTAAAATTTTATCTGTAATTCAATTTGAAATCAATTTTAATAGGGAAATTCTACAAGAATTCAATTATTTAAATAAAAAATAAATTATTTATTGAATAAATTAATGTTTTACAAAATTAAATTCTCATAAAGAATTTTATTAACAAATTTCAAAAAAGTTGTATTTTTTTGTCGAATTTTAACGTCGGTGAAGTTCTCAACGTTTATGATCAACGATTAAAAGAAAAAAAATTATTTTCTTACTAAAAAGAAGAACAAATTTTTGTTCTTTGTTTGTAAATCATTAGCCAAAAAATTAAACGTATTATTTTCTTTACTAAAATTTATAAAAATTTGCTTAAAAAATATTTTTCTTCAGAAATAGTTGACTATAAACGTTGTGAACTTCACCAACGTGAATTTTAAATAAGGTTTTATAAATAATTACATTTTTCAAAAAATTCGAATGAAATTATATTAAAAAGAATTAAAAGTCTATTATGAAAATTTATGAAAAGAAATTCATGAAAATAATTAAATCTCTAAAAAAATAATTATTTACCCAACTAATTGAATTATTGCAAAGAAATTCATTTTAAAAAATTCTAAGTAGTTGAATTCTTATGAAATTTTGATTAATTATATGAAAACAATTAAATGTTTGCGTAGCATTTTATTAAAATACTTTTAAATCATTGAATTTTTTTGAAAAATTTTAATAGAAAATAGTAGATATTTAGAATTATTATATTTTTAAATTAAAAATTATTTAATTTCTGACGAATTTATTCTAACAAATATATGCTGAAACAAAAATTTAACTTAATGAGAATTTATAATCTTTTTGTCTTTTTCAAAAGTATTATTTTGTCAAGAAAAAATGCAATATATTTCGTAGAGTTCAGAAAAAAGAAATTTTTTTTTTCATCCTCTCTTGAAGATAAATTTAAAAAAAGCATAACAATAATAATAATATTTATAAAGTAAAACGCGAGATAAATCTTTAATTCTACATTCTAATTTCTCTTGTTTTATTAAAAATAATTCTCATCCTTGAAATGAATTTTTAATGTTTGTATACGTCTCGAGGAAAAAATATATGCGATGCTCCTTCTCCATATTGCGTTTGTAAATGAATTTTTTCCCAGTTAAATGGACGAAGAAAAAATTCATTCTTTGTATTAAGGCGATAAATTTGGATTCTCTGGGGATATATAAGTGTGGTTTTAAAAATAAGCTTCATCGCAGCCTTATAATTTCTTTTTCAAGTTAAGCATCTCTCTCTTTCTCTCTCTCTCTCTCTCTCCCAAGCGAAATTGAGGTTAAAACTTGGTAGCATTAAAGTGAGCGAGATATGCTCGAGCCCTTATCTTGTAGGCGATGTTAAAACCTGGAGCTTTGGCAAGTCAGCGTGTAGATACGTGCATAATGTGTGGCAAAAAAAAAAAAAAAAAAAAAAAATAGAAAAAAAATCTTTTATATACGAGAAACAACCTAAACAACTGCATTCGAATTCAGAATCTTGTAATCTCGGTATACTTTTGTTCGCCTGAAAAAATTATGAAGTACCTACCTACCTACTCTCTCTCTTTTAGGGACTGGAGGGCTTCTCCTTTTTTATTTCTCTCTCTGTCTCTCTTTACTAATGTGTGCCTATTCAAGCCAGTTTCAAAGATTCATGATGAGCCAGATCATTTTCTGGCTCGTGAATGTTAAGTTTCAGAAAGATAAATATTTTTTTTTAGAATGTTTATCAGAACAGAAACTTGGTAGACGCAGTGTGTGAAATTCAGTGGTGCGAGTAAACGTACAGTCAGACAGGTGGATTATTTTCATAGGAGAGCAAGAGAATCGTTGAGTTTATTTTTTTAGGTACTTTATTTCTTTTATTTATTTCCTGTTTTTGTTTTTTCTTTTGATTTGAAATTAATTTCATTTGTGAAAAATTATAATTAACTAGTTAATTAATATTAAACTATTTAAATTATTAAAAATTAAACTTCAAAAATCAAATTTCTAAAGTTACGAAAATTAAAATGAACGTTTTTTTTACTGTCTTTACTTGTTAGTATTTTTTCAAAAAAAATACTTTCTTTTTAACTAAATGATTTATTTGCATTCTTTTTCTTTGTTGTATAGTAACTCTTTTAAAGATAATTTATTTTTAGCTCGATTATGCAATTTCTTTTCTAATTTCACAATTGTTCTCACTTTCGTTTTGATAAAACGAAAGAACGATAAAACACTTTTGAAAGTAGAAGAATAAAAAATTGATTAAAGAAAAAATGTTAAATAAGTTAATGTACAAAAATGTATCAAAGTGAGAGAGAAAATAAAAATTTTTCTGAAGTGAAAACAAATGTGAATAAAAAAAAATTTGGTCTTTTTAAACGTTTATATTAAATTTATTTTATAATTTAAGATCAAATTCAAGTATTTTCAAAACATTTTTTGAAAATCAATTATTTTCAATATAATTTTAATAAAATTCTTCGCTGAAATTCAATTACGCCAAACACAATTTTCATTCAATTAATTTTTAAAAATTCATTATTTAAAAGAATTTTTATAAAAATTCTTTGATGAAAATCAGTTATGTTCTAAAAATGTTCATAAACTTTTATATAAAAATTACGTTGGTGAAGTTCACAACGTTTATAGTCAACGATTTTAGAAGAAAATATTTTTTTGATGAAATTGTTATAAATTTTTGTAAAGAAAATTGTACAATTAATTTTCTTTAATAATTATTTACAAAAGAAAATATTTGCAAACAAAAAATATTATTTTTATTCGTAGGAAAATATTTTTTTTCTTTCAATCGTTGATCATAAACGTTGCAAACTTCACCGACGTTAAAAATTCGAATTAATTTCAATAAAAGTTGAGTGCAATTCGTCAAAAGCAAAAGAAAAATGTTAGAATTTAATTATTTTCATAAATATTACAGTACTTCATATGAATTCAATTATTTTTAACATAATTACATAATTTTAATAAAATTTTGTCAGCAATTAAATTATTTTCAGAAATAATAAAATTTCCACGCAGGAATGCAATGATTTAAAATTAAAATTATCAAAAAAAATTGTTTGGAACTGAAGCTTTAAAATTTTGCTACATTCGTATAGTAAGTTTGACTAATTTTTTTCTTAAATGTCATTTAAAAATTAAAAGATAGTAAAATTTATTTCCAACGTTGCAAAATATTTACTCTTCCTGGAAAATAGTTAAAGTTGACAAAAATGCGAACGAGGGCCTGAAGTTTTTTTTTCACTTCTAAAAAATATAGTAAATGTTAATTTATTTCTTTTCTCCAACATTTTCCATTATTGTTTCCACCTTTATTTCTTTTTTCTCGAAAATTGAAAACAAATTGGTATTAATTTGCCCTCTTCTTTTTTTCCATTCGGAAATTATTATTCTATACGTGTATATGCAGAAATTGCGTGCAACAATCTGAAAGCAATTAGTACTACATATGCGTAAATTGCCAACTCGAGATAATCTTTGGATTGAATAATCAATCGTAATAGTGAAATAATCCATTGGCCGGAAGCAAGACGATTTCGCTGAACCGCAACAGAGGCGAAATCAGGAATTTCTCATGCATGAGAAAGTGGCGAGGGTGTGAGAGAGAAAGAGAGAGAGAGAGGGAGGAGGACACGAATTAGAATTTAGGATCAAAATCAAGAGTTCTGTGTTTCTATATGTGGTGAATTGTTCGAAAGTATGGGTCTTCGATTCCCCTCTCTCTTTCTTTCTCTTTAGTTCTCTTGCTCTCTTTCTATCTTTCTTTCTCTCTGGATCTCTTTTTTTCTCTCACTCTCTCTTTTTTTCTCTTTAGTTCTCTTCCTCCAACTTTCACTTTTTTTCTCTTGTTCTTTTTCTCCCTCTTCTTTCCTTCTTTTGCTATTTCTCTTTCTCTCTTTAGATATTTATTTCTCTCTTTTTTTCTTTTGCTATTTCTCTCTCTTTTTGGCAATTTTTCTTTCTCTCTTTTTTCACTCTTGCTATTTTTCTTTTTCTCTTTTTTCTCTGTTTTAGCTATTTTTCTTTCCCTCTTTTGCTATTTCTCTTTCTCTCTCTATTTTCTTCTCTTTTTCTCCATTTCTTAAGGAGTGCAAATGAGAGAATGTAAGAGAATGAGAGAAAAAGGAAGAGAGAGAGAGAGAAAGAGAGCCTCAGAGAAAAAGAAAAAGAAACAGGGGGAGAGAGAGAGAAAGAAAGATAAAGAAATAAAAAGAGAGAAAGAAGGCGAGACAGAAAAAGGGGAATAAAAGAGAAAAAAGGGAGAGAAAGCAAAAGAGGAAGAGAGAGAGAGAGAGAGAGAGAGAAAAGAGTGAAGAGAGCGAGAGAAAAATAGAAAGAAAACAAGAGAGAGAGAAAAAGAGATTAAGAAAGAGAGCAAGAGAATCAGAGCAAGAGAGAAGAAGAACAAAGAGGAAGAGAACAAGAGAGGCAAAGATAGAAAGAGAGGCCAGAGTCAGTGAGTCCGTTCGAGTGGGAGAGGAAATAACGCGGGTCCAATGTTTGGAATTTTCACCTGGGTTTGAGGTTATGCGGAATGGTTGCAGCGACCCGCGAGCATGCGTTTATTAAATTGCCATTCCACCCTCTCTCTCTCTCTCTCTCTCTCTTCCTTTTCCCTTTTCAGTTGCGCGAGTTCTGCCAACCCACCTTTCCATGGCACTTCACCTCCGTCCCTATTTCCGCATTTCATCCCCTTTGCCGCGACGTTGCCACGTTTAAATCTGAATTAACTGGTCGGGCGTGGTTCACTCTCTCTCTCTCTTACTCTCAGGTACGTAACGCTAATCCGTAAACGCCCCGAGTACCTACCTCCACCACATGACACTGGATTTATAGTATAGGTACGTGAACTCGTAAAACGACACCGCAATAATGAGCTTTGCCAGTCATGTGGAGTTAGTTCACGTTTTATTATTTCCGCGAAAACTTCATTATCACGTGATCTTGGAGAGAGTGCTCTTCTTTGGCGCTCGAAGCTTTTCTGTTCGGTTTTCGACTCTCTCACTTGGTCTGTCTCTTTTTCTCTCTTCCTTGGTCTCTCTCTCTCTCTCTCTTCTCTTATACTTTCTCTTTCTCCTTTTAGTCTTTCTTGGTTATTATTTTCTCTCTCACTCTCCTTAACTTTTCTTCTCTCTTGCTCTCTTTCTTTTTCTCTCTTGATCTCCTTCTTTTTCTCTCTTGCTTTCTTTCGATTTCTCTCTCTTGTTTTCTTTCTTTTTCACTCTTGCTCTCTTTCGATTTCTCTCTCTTGTTTTCTTTCTTTTTCACTCTTGCTCTCTCTCTCTCTCTATATCCTTTTCTTTCTATCATTTTCTCTCTCACCTTCTTTCTCTGTTTCTCTTACTTTTTCCATTTTACACTTTCTTAGAAATTGAAAAAAGAGAAGAAGAGAGAGAGAGAAATAGCGAAAGAAAGTAAAAACAGAGAGAAGAAGGTAGAGAAAAATGGCAAAAGAGAGAAAAACATTTTTAATCTCTCTCTCTCTCTCTCTCTCTCTCTCTCTCTCTCTCTCTCTCTCTTTCTCTTCCATCCATCTCTTCTCGATGAGATGAAAAATGAGTATGACAATTCGTTATAATAGGATAAAAAGTCTATATAGTGTGCTTTTACAAAATGTACCCTTGAGCGGTATCTTTTTATTCTTCAGTTCATCTT
Source organism: Leptopilina myrica (nomen nudum) (assembly GCA_032872475.1). Classification (NCBI taxonomy): domain Eukaryota; kingdom Metazoa; phylum Arthropoda; class Insecta; order Hymenoptera; family Figitidae; genus Leptopilina; species Leptopilina myrica (nomen nudum). Next base: position 6,551,403 of record CM065458.1, read on the forward strand.
CTTGATATAATGGTTTTTTTTTTAAAGTTGCTGCTCAGGGAGACAAAGAGGTTCGCTTTTTGCGATTTATGATATAAGAGAAACTTTATGTCTCTTATAAACTTGTTCTATTTTGATGATACGTAAAGTGAGTTTTAGATATTTTTTTTTCGCTCGTTCTTTTTTTTTTTGTCTTTATCTCTTGTTATTTTTTAACTGTTATTGTATAGCCTAGTCATTTCGTCGAGTTTCACTTTTGAAATGGTTCATAATAATGTCGACTTTTATTAGATATTTTCTGCTTTAGTATAAGGCATATGTGACATTTTTTTTTTGTTTTTTCTTTTTGAAAAACTGCTTTCGAATAATAATTTAGTTAATTTAGAATGTTCAAATTAACGAAATATTTGGCATTGAAAATATAAGGGGAAATTACTAATTGCCATGAAAATTGAAAACATAAATTTTGCACTTCGAATTGTAGAATTAATTTTTTTGATAGTGACGCAAAATTGGTGTAGTAAAATATTAATTTTTGAAGAAGAAGTAAATAAATTACGATCAAAAATTTGGGGACCATTTGAATGTAAGGTTTGCTGTAACAAAATTTGCAAAATACAAAATGGGTAAAAAATATTTCTATTTATAATTCTCGCATCTGAATTGCTTTCTCATAGAAGAAGGATTGTATTTGTAAATCCAGTTTTTAGTTGAATTAAATTAATTTTTCTAGTATCGAGAAAAAAATGTTTCATATATAGATAAAATAAAAGAATTATTAATCTTTATTAAAGAATTTAGTTTCCGAGAATATACTTTTTTCCATTAATTACTTTTGTGACAAAACGATTTTTTACTTTTCCTCTATATATATATAATTTTATTTTCAGTAAATATCGCGATGAACTTTTTGGAGAACCGAGAGAATTTAATTATCTTTCTTTCATCCTTGGAACAATTTATCTCAAGAGTTATATTTCCGGAGTCATTTCGCGAATAGCATTTTTTCTCTCTCCCTCTCTTTCTCTGTGTGTCTTTCTCTCTCTTTATTTGCCAAGTGCAATTCTTCAATGTCACTTTTAACAGGACAATTTCTTTATATGTAAACGTTTAATAATTGTCTTGTAGTTTAAATAATTTAAATTGCCGCGTATGGTTCATTATTTCGAGCTGTTTATTTTCTGACTGTTTTCACTTTCTCACTACATATTTCGACTTCTTTTCAAAATATATGAGTTAATTCTTTTTTTTTTTTTTTACTTTTCTGGCAAATATTTTTGTAAATTAAAAATGGAAATTATTTCAAATTTAATGAAAGTAGAGTGTGAATATTTTTCATTGAAATTTTTTTATTTAGCCTGATGATGACAAGGATTATAGTTAATCCCTTTCTTTTATCCTAATTCGCATTTTTCTTCTTTCTCTCGTTTTTTATTCCCTTAATTTATAAAATATTCCGAAACACCTAAAGTCATACATTTTCTAGTTTCTACCCTTTTTCTCTTATTTTTACGTGAAACTTTTGAAAATTGTTAGTTTTTATAATCTAGAAAAATTTAAGTAATACTTGAAAAAATTTTATACTTTATTTTGCAAATTTTTCAAGAATTTTAGTTTTTTGAGACTCAAAAATCTTTCTCTATTATTTCTCAGAGTCTTTAAACTTAGCAATTTTTTTTTATAAAACGAAACAAAAGAAATAGTTTTGAATTTATTATAAATTATATTATTTTACGAATAAATTAAATTCGAAGTATATTTCACTAAAAATTCGAATATTATTAAATTTTATTATGGAAATTAGGATTTTTAATAGCGAAAAATTTATGGAGTTAATGTTTCGAACGTTTAAATGAACAACATTTTTACCACCTAATTTAAGTATTTTTGAAAAGTTGCTATCGAAAAATGAAAAATAATTGAAATTAAATAATATTTAGTTTACAATGAATTTGCTTTATTCTAAAAAAAGATTTTTTTTGCAAATAAAATACAAATAGAAGAAATAAAAAAAATTTTCGTTCATTTGAACGTTCGAAACTTTAGAAACAGAAAATTTTTCTATTTTCAATATTAATTACTTTATAAATTTAAATGTTTTTTTGAACATTACAATTAGCTTGTGAAAATTTTTAATTTTTAATTTAAACTTTACTATTTTTGAAGTGAATTTTCCAAATTTTTCCGGAATATTACAATTAGTTGTTAAAAATTCTTATTTTCGGAGTAAATTTACTATTTTTGATGTAAGTTTTTCAAATTTTTCTAAAACATTACAATTAGATTTTCAAATTCCTCTAAATCATCAGTATTAGATATTAAAAATCGTCATTTTTAGAGTGGAATTTTTCTAACTTTTCCAAAAAAATTATCTTTGAAATTAGTCAAATTTATTCTGGAAATAAAAATTTTTATTATTAAATTTTAATCATTTTTGAAGGAAATTTTTCCAAGTTCCAAGTGCGTTTTATTCATTTTTCCTGAAATTTTCTTCGTTTATAGAAAAAATTCATGGAATTTTAGAATTTGAAAATAAAAGTAATGTTGTAACAATAGAAATTTAGATAATAAACTTGAAACTAAGTTACAGACTTTCGAAACAGATTTTAAAAAGAATTTTCAACAATTAACAGGAAAAGTTTTGCAAAAGAAAAAATAATTAAAATAGCTGATCCTATGAAGTTGATGTCCACAACGTTTATCAACGAAAAAAATTTATTTAATTTATTCAAATATTATTTTTAATTCAATATTTAGTTGTAAAATAATTATTATCAAAATATAAACATCAATCTTTCTTTCTAAATATTTTTTGTCTTATTATTGCAGCGTCGTTTTTAATTAATTTACTTAGTAAATAATTTTTTTTCATTAATCAACATCGTGGACTTCAATTTGGTCTGATCTTCACTTTTTCTACATTGACGAAGTTCAAAACGTTTATAGTCAACGATTTCTGAGAGAAAAAATATTCTTTAAAACAAATTTTTATTAAAATTTTAGTAAAGAAAATAGTACATTTATTGTTTTGAATAATGATTTACAAAAAAATATATTTTTGAACAAAGAATTTTTTTATTAAAATTTTTGTAAAGAATAAAGTACGTTTAATTTTTTTTGAATAATGATTTACAAATGAAATATTTTTGAACAAAGAATTTTATTTTTTTTTTTGTAGGAAAATTTTCTTTCTTCGAAAAATGGAATGCTTTTGACAAAAATAATGTTCGTAGAATAGTATTTTGGAAGCAAATAAATGCGATTGATTTTGAAATTGTGAAACACTCTCTCCTCCGATGGGAAACATAAAAAGAGAGAGTGATAGAGAGAGAGCAAGGGTGATATATAAATGTGCCTCGTTAAATTCTGTATTCAATTGAAAAACAATTGGACAGAATTGCAGTTCATATATGAGTTGAAAATAACTTAGGAGAGGAAACATCGTTCGTACAAGTAGGGATGGAAGTTGGTTTTGAGAAGATGGGGCAAGTTAAGAGCAATTTCTCTCTGCCTCTTGACCGGCAGTCAGGGGGGGGGCAAAGGGAGCAGCATAGCAGTTCGTTCGAGTAGAGAAACAAGCTCTCGAACCATCAGGCACTTCGAACTTGGACTGAGCCAACGGCCGACATAGGAGAGTATTTGTTTAGGAGCAAAGTGTTTATCCGGCTATGGAAGTGGATGGACATTTGATGATGGCTGCATGCGCTCTATATATGTGTGTGTGTTTGAGTGTGCGTCAGTTAGAGCTCCCTCTCTCACTCTTTCTAACTCAGAGGGTCTCGAGAGGAGAAGATTAGAATGCAAGAGAAGTTGGATGCTGAAAGAAAAACTGGATAAGTGGATTGATTCCATCTCCTTTTCCTTATAGCAAATTTTTTCTCCTCGCCCATTTCGTTTTCGAGATTTAACTTCTTTTTTGTGCTTCCACTCTCACTTTAATCAGAAAAAAGATGCGATTGGGTCGCCTAAAAGTTGGAACTGATCCTTCTTCTTGGTCCTATCATGCGAACTAGTCATACGACTAGTCTCATGTTTGTCGAAAAAGTTGATGTTTCCTCATATCGAAAACTTGAAAGTTCTCCGATAAGCCGATGAAACAGTAATGAGATATTGGCATGAACTTGCCTGCGCACAGAAGTTTGAAAGCTGAAACTTATCTCGTACTCTCTTATACATATATATATATACACACAGTGCAGTTTAGTAATTTCTGATAGTTTTGCGAATTAAAGATGTTAATAATCAAACAAAGTTGAAAGTTCCTTCTATCTCTCTTTCTCCCTATGTATAATTTCGGAAAATTAATTTTCTTAACGAAGTAAATAATTACATAGCGCTAGGTGAAGATGTATTTAATTTCGAGATATCAGAAATGGAAGGGCAACCCGGAAGTGGAAGAAGGAGAAAATGAAATCAACTCACTCTTGTTAAAGCAGTTTTGTAACAAGCTAAATAACGTCCATTTGCTGCCAGCGTCTAGGTCTACTAAATAATCTCCCTAAAGATCCGAAAACGTTTGCTGAAAGGTTCGTTTGTACTTGGAAAGGAAAACCCTCCATCTTCTCGTGTCGAGCGAATTTCAGAGAGAGAGTGAACTGGAGAAAAGGTCAAACAGAAGCTGGTAATCGTAGGATTTCGCGAGCAGCACGTGGTTCGTAGATCTCTAAAGGTGGTTCACCCCAGTGTATCTGGAGAAAAGACCGACCTATCAGACCATAGGGGAGCTTTCTCGTTCATTAAGCGACTACGGCGATATGTACTGTATATACGGAAAAAAGGGCAAAAAGAGAAAAAAAGAAGAAGAGAGAGAGATAAAACAGAAAAAGAGAGAAAGAGAAAAAGAAAAAAGAGAGAAAGAAAAGAAGAGCCAGAGAAAAAAGAGAGAATGAAAAAAAGAGAGAAAAAGAAAAAAAAGAAAATAGAAAAAGAGAGAATGAAAAAAGAGAGAAAAAAAAATAAAAGAGAGAAAGAGAATAAAGAAAAAGAGAAAAAGAAACAAGAGAAAAAAGAAAAAGAGAGAAAGAAAAGAAGAGCAAGAGAAAAAAGAGAGAAAGAGAATAAAGAAAAAGAGAAAAAGAAACAAGAGAAAAAAGAAAAAGAGAGAAAGAAAAGAAGAGCAAGAGAAAAAAGAGAGAAAGAGAATAAAGAAAAAGAGAGAAAAAGAAAAGGAGACAAAAGAAAAAGATAAAAAAGAGAGAAAGCAGGGCTCGGATTGTGCGACTTTTTCGACTTTTTTCGACTTTTTTTGTGAAAAGATGCGTCTAATCGACTTATTCGAGATTTTTTTAGTATAATGCGACTGAAATTTTTAAAATTTTTCATAAAATTAAAGTTAAAGGAAAAAGTTTCATTCAAAAAAATGTTCTGCTAAGTTTAATTACAGATTTCTTTCAAATTTTTCAAAAAAACATCAATAACTTCATTTTTAAATAAATATTTAATTCTTATTTTTCCATAAGAATTAAAATCCTTCAAAAGATTCAAATTTAAACCTTTTTGAAATTAAACTACTTATGAAAAAATTGCAATCGATGACTTCATGTTTTATAATAATTAAAGACGACCGTAAAAAATCATTATTTAAAAATTATAAAATCATTATTTTATATTATAAGATTTTATAAAAAGAAAAAAATTTAAAAATAATTGAATTTCTAGCATGATTTTTTTTTAATTATAAAGATAATTACAATTCTGACAAGAAATTTATTAAAATTCTTTGCAAATAATTGAATTTTAGAGAAGAATTTTATTATTTATAAGGATAATAGAAATTTGAAACAGTTTTTTTTTAAATGTTTAAAAGAAATTGAATTTTAAGGAAGAATTTTGATATTTTTAAAAATAGTTTAAATTGTGTGGAGAATTTAAAAAAAAATAGAAAATAATTGAATTTCTGCGATAAATTTTCTTATTTTTTAAGATAATTGAATTTTGCAAAGAATTTTATTAGAACTTTTGAAAATAATTAAATTTCCATGATGAATTTTATTATTTATGAAGATAATGATAGTTTTGACGAGAAATTAAAAAAAAATTGAAAATAATTGAAATTCTGCGGAGAATTTTATTACTTTTGAAAATAATTGAATGTCCATGATGAATTTTATTATTTATAAAATTTTGACGAGAAATTTAAAAAAATTGAATTTTTGCGAAGAATTTCATCATTTTTTGAAAATAAATTAATTTTAGAGAAGAATTTTATTATTTATAAAGATAATTAAAACTATGACAGGAATTTTATTACATTTTTTTAAATAATCGAATTTTGGAAAAGAATTTTATTATTTATAAAAATAATTGAAATTTTGAACAGATTAAAAAAAAAATGTTAAAGATACCTAATTAAAATTTTGCCATGCATTTTATTAAATTTTATTAAATATTATGTGATTTTTTGACAATTTTGACAATTTTGTGTTTCCTTTTCGGCGTTTTTTTTCTAAAATTTCATTCGATTTTTTTCCGACTTTTTCGGAAATTTTATGGGTCTTTTCGTGACTTTTGTTGTGAATTTATGCGAATAAAGCGACTTTTTTTTGAGTCTTAAAGACGATCCGAGCCCTAAGAAAGAGAACAAGAAAAAAGAGAAAAAAAGAGAAACAGAGAAAAAGGCAAAAGAAAGAAAGAGAAAAAAGAAGAAGGGACAAAAGAAAAAGAGAAAAAAAGAGAGAAGAAGAAAAAAGAAAGAAAAAGAAAAAAAAGAAAAAGAGAAAAAGAAAAAAAAAGAATAAGAAAAAAGAGAAAAAGGATAAAGAGTGAAAGAGAAAAAATAAAAAGAGAGAAAGGGACACAGAGGAGACGAAAAAGGTAAAACGAAGCAGGTGCTTAGTCTTGGAGCCCTTGGCACCCGCTTCTGCAGTTGGCCAATTCGCCATTGGCTCTCGCAATTGTGTATATATAACGCAAAACTGCGGCCAACCACCCAACAACCGTAAGTAGCCATAAATTTTGAACGGTTAATATACTCTGGCACTAGATATATGTACAGTTGTACCATATATATATATACGGAGACTCCGCGGGTCGTACAAGTCCTTAGCTACAACTAGACTGCTGCGCACACCACTTCTGGCAAGTCTGCAGTAATATCCCACGACTGGTAATTTTCTATTATTTTCGCCACAGTCGCTAATTAAATACCACTCTCTTGTTGCATGAAGAAAAGGACATTAGCTAACAGGGTGTCTACTATAACCGTGTAATTCGGGAAAAACCCCCAAAAAACCGGGAATTTAATTTCATTCGGGAAAAACCGGGAATTTTTTCACCAGAAATAGCAAAAAGGTTTATTATTTTCATTTCATTACAAAAAAATACTTTTTATTTCAATTTTTATATAGATATTTTTATACTCTTCTCCAACTTTAAATTACTTTGAAAATAATTAATTTGATAGTAAAAAATCAGGTCCCAATTCAAACATATTATGTAAATGTGACGCAATCTGAAGGAAGGGAACTTTGAAGCAAAAAAAATATAGGTTATGTTTGTAATTTTTCAAAGGAAAATACAAAAAAAAGAATGAACTCTCAATATATAAATAATTGATTTTTAAGTCTTCTTTACTAGTAAAATATTCAATAGACACTGATTTTAATTTGCATTAAGTAAAAAGAATCATTCAAAACAAAAAAAGAGAGGCTAACATAACCTTAAAGTGATTTGCTTCTAAGGTCCCTTTCTTCAGATCGCGTCACGAATAAATTTTAAATACATTAGAAATTTAATAGAAACATTGCGAAATTCGACTGAAAATATGCTATTAAATTTGTTAACGAATTTTATTAGAAACTTTTTAAATAGTTTTTCATAAATAATAAAACTTTTAAAGGAATTCAATTATTTTCTCAAATATTACAATTTTTTAAGGGGATTCAATTATTTTCATAAATACAAAAATTCGTCGCGGAATTGCAATTATATTTAATACAATTTTAATCGAATTTTATAAAAATTGTCATTATTCTTAAAGTTTGTTTTTCATAAAAGTTCATCTGAAGAATTGAATTATTTAAAAATTTATTGATGAATTTCCCTTTGAAAATTCGAATTTTTAAAAGTAATTAAAAGTAAATCAATAATTTTCTATGAAAAATTCATTCAAATTCCAAATTCAAACTCAATTTAATTCAATTCGAAACGATAGTGAAATTAAATTACATAACAAACCGCCTGTAATCCAGTTAGCAAATAAAAAAAACAAAATCTGATTTCTCTCCATATACTCAGTGAAGAGTTAGAACAGAACAAAACTTTGATTTCATTTTTCTTTGTCTGAACAGGAGGTTTTTTTTTCTTTTAGATATTTCGGCCAAGATATAGAAAAGATATATATTATACATTATTCATGAAAAGTTTTTACCGTAAATTCTGTGAAATCGAATAAAAAGCAAAAAAAAAAGAAATAAAGAAGCAAAAGCAGAAGAAGGAGAAAAATTTGTGGAATTACTAGAGAGGATCTTCGATGCGTGCCTCTCTTTATTGGATCTGCGCGCACTGAGTCAGGAAATGAGCAACAGAGTAAGAAGTTTATTCCCATTTTCCATTTAATAATAATAACTGCTTCCGGCGTCGATGTACAGGATTTTAGAAGCGAGAGTCGAACAACTCGTGGTTTGTCGAGTTGAAGGTGTATTTGTATCTATGTATTTTAGTTGGCTTGAAAAAGAGGGGAGTGGATCGGGATTCGAAGCTCGTATAAATTGTACTTCTTCTTCTCTCTGTGTTGGTGCGGCGTTATCGAATCTGCAATTAAAAAGTTCTGCAACTAATTTCAATTTAATCGCAGTTGACTGTAGAATGGGAGGGAGGGGGGTCAGTCTGACCGAGAGAACTGAATTTCCAACTTTCTTTGGTCATCATCCGTAAACAATACTCTTGTTATTAAATATTTCTTCAATAATTCTTCCTTTAATTATCGAAAAACTTTTTCTCCAGACAATTATTGCAAAAAAAAAATGCTTCGCTGAGATCAAATTTATTTTATTTTTATTTACAATAAAAAATGCAATAATATTTTTTATTTATCAATAAAATAATTTTGCTCGAGGCAATTAAAAATATTCATTTATTTATAAACAAAATTCTCGTTTATTTCTTTATAACTAAACTTTTTTATTTTATTCACAAATAAAAAAAATACTATATATATATAAATAAATAAAATTTTGCATAAAAAACAAAAATTACTATCGAAAAATAAAAGATAATTGAAATTAAACAATATTTAGTTTAAAATGAGTTTGTTTTAATCTCAAAAATAATTTTCCTATAAATGAAATACAAATAATTAAAAAGAAAATACAATAAATAGAAGTAAAAAAATATTATTGTTCAATTGAACGTTCGAAACTTTAGGAACATGTTAATATACAAAGTAACAATTTTATTTTATTGTCCTAACAATTAAATTTTTTTCTAATAACAATAAATTTGTTGAGGTAACAAAAAAATTTTGTAACAACAAACGAAATTGATTAGTTCAATATTAATAATTCTTTTTTCTTTGCTAAGGAAAAAAGGATTTTTATGTTGCCAAAGAAAAATTACAAATTGTTAATATAGAATTAACAATTTTATTTTTTTATCCTAACAATTCGAATTTTTTCAAATAACAATAATTCTGTAGAGGTAACAAAAAATTTGGTAACAACAAGAAAGGAAATTTGTTAAAACTTTATTAACAATTATATTTTCTCCGTGTGTGAAGAATAGAAAAATTATTTTATCTATAAATAAAAATATTATTTGTTTTTATTTATAAATAAAATAAATTTAGTCTTGGTAAGTAGAAATATTCATTTATTTATAAACGAAATTCTCTTTTATTTCTTTATAAATAAAATACATATTTTATTTAGAAATGAATAAAAGAGGATTTTGTTTATAAATAAATAAATATATTTTATTTATAAAAAAACTAAATTTTATGTATAAATGAATAATTTTTTTAGAAAACAAAAACGGAAAAAACCCATTTTAGCGTTTTACCAAAACTATTTTATTCTCTTAAAACGATTTTCGTTTTGAACAGAGAAAACTAAATTTTTCATTTTTTTATTACAGATTGCAAATTTTATTTTCCATTTCTTGTTTCTTTTTTAATGGAATTTGAAAAATTTTTTTGTCAGATTTATTTTTGCGTATTCAATATATTTCACTGGCGCTTTCGGTTTCGATATTTGTTGAAAAAATTCCGATTCTGGTTATTTTTAGAACATCAATTTTGCATATGTAAATTTTTTTATTTATATTGTTTTTTGTTATATTTAGAAAACTGAATTGATTTCATTTTTTTTCACTTTCCGATTTTCCGATAACGTTCGTTCTCGATTAAATGAGAATTACATTAAAATACGTAGTGAAAATATTTTTTCAAAGCTTACTAACCTATTTTTTTTTCTTTGCGTGAATGAATCAAAAATGTTTCATCAGGTAAATTTTTTGAGATGATTCGAAGCAATTTTTATTTTCCAACAAATAAATTAGTAGGGAACTGAAAATATTGTGTATTTTTAAATCAATCTTAATTAAAAATTAATTAATTAAAATTTTAATTTTTTAATCAGTTTTTATGAATTGTAATAATTTTTCGTTGATTCAAATAAAACAGTTCTCAGTGTGGACTTTTTTCGGTTTGATTTTTAATTATTAATTAATTTATTTATTTAATTTAATAAATCGTTAATTTAAATTTTAATTAATTTTTTTAATTGATTTTTAATTTATTTGTTATTAATTTTTAATTAATTGAAAATTCAATTCAATTCAAGAGCGAACTAATTTTTAATATTGCTTTTTGTTACAGGTGAGAGATTTTGATTATTATTATTCGCTTCTACAAAAAGTCGGTAAGTTTTTATTTTTAAATAATGACCCAAGAAGGCAAAAAAGTGATTTAGGTTTTTTCATTTTTAATCACTCTGAAAGTTCTTAATTTGGAATTTTTCCCAAAGAGTTATTACTGACCCACTGGAAAATTAAAGCGTAAATTAAAGATTTATTTCGTTATTAAAAATTTGTCCCGAAGTTTTTGAAATTAAAATAAGAAATTAAACATTAAAAATGAAAAAAAATCAGTAGACATGTCAGGAGTGATTTAATGAATTTTCTCTTAAAATAAAATTTTTCTCGCGATGAAATAAATATTTAATGAAAATTTTTCGGGGAAAATGCTTCTAAATGAACGGGCGGTTTCATCCCTAGTGGTTTATTATTAATAAGAATAATAATATTTTGTTAGCAGAGGAAATGATAAATTTATGAGAGGAAAAACAAGAGAGAAGAAAGAGTGAGATGATATGAATTATCGATGTGAATAATGCAGTCAATAAATTGTCTTTCGATGTATATAAATATTTTATTTCTCAACTCTCTTTTTTTTGACAAGAAAAGAGAGATCCTCTTATTTTTGATATTGAAGATAGCCGCAAGGAAAATGTATATATATTTTGATAACGGGGAAAAATGTGGAATTAGTTTAACTTTAACCTCCAAAGTACTTGAGGGGTCGGTTGTGGAAAACGATTCTTTGATGACGTTACCATTCTTACTTTGAGGGAAATATTTTTGTCAAGTGTATCACTGTTAAGGCAAAGAAAATAGTTTTGCTGACTACATAAGTTTTGTTCAAAAAAAATTCGGGCATCGCATCTTTTTGATAAATAGTCGCGAAGAGTGAGCATTCCCTCTTGGGTTGCATGCGTACTTCTGCGTTTCATTTTTTTTTCTTTTTCTTCTTCTTTTACCCCTTTTTCGCAGATTATATACGAACTCTCGAAAAAGTTCGAGTTCATAAGTTACAGAGTGAGGCAAGCCAGAAACACCGGTTTCACAAGCTCCTTTTCCGTCACACCTCGGTTAGTCGCTTTCACATCAGCGGAGATTTATCTAAATTTTCCGGAAGATCTCTGGTAATCAGGGAAACGAAGTTAGCCGCAAGAGGCAGCAGCAACTTGCTGGGCCGGTTTTAATTTTTAATAATACATTATTCATAATCGAGGACGACGCGCTTTTCCAGCTTGGAAAAAAGCAGCTCTTCTCTCTCTCTCTCTTTCTCTCTTTTCGCCCATTTGTCAGCTCTCTGAAACTCGGCTCTTTAATAATACACCTTCTCTTTTCTCTTACCCATAATTACGTTTCGAGGCTGGTGCTTTCTATATCTTTTTCTTTCGCGTGAAAATGGAAAGGAAGATACGAAGTTCGCGCCACCACCATCGTCATCATTCCTTGCAGGAAGTGCTATTCCAGAGAGTCCACGGCGGAACTTCCTGTCAGAAAGACGCCTAAACTTTTGGCCTTTTGTTTCTTCTTCCTTGTTCTATTTTTTCTATCTTATATCATCTACTTGTCTCCCCTCCCATTTTTTAATACGAAACATGACAAAATTTTAGTAGTGATTTTCTTGAAAGTTCTACTTTTTTTAATCAAAAAGTCAGCCACGATTTTACTAGTATAAATTACGTATTTTCAGCTAATTCGGATTTAGAGAGTTAATTAATTTTCACAATAAGAATTTTTGCATTTTATTACTTGAAATGCAAAAATAAAAGAAAAGAAAAATTAAAAAGAAGGTTTTTATAACAAAAAAAGGTGGTTTATAAGTTCTCCACTTGAGAACGCCAAGGTCACCACCAGGTGGCTAGAAAAATTCCAAGAAGGAACTCCAGTGCCATCTAGCGGTGACCTTGACGTTCTCAGGTGGAGAATAGCATTCTGCTTCTTGAATCTCAAAATGTTCGTAATATTGTAAAATTATTTATAGACATTGAATCTAGAAAGTTAAAAACATTTTTAAAATTGTTGTCAAAATTTCGATAATTCTTATAAATTTATAAATAATAAAATACTTCTCTGACATTCAATTGTTTTAAAAAATTTTTCATTTTTAATACAATTCTTTGTAAAATTTCAATCTTCAAAAATATTTTCTTGTTTCAATGATTTTCAATATGTACTATTTTTAATAAAATTGTTCAAAAGAATTCAATTAAAATTAAAAAAACATTTACTACAATCTTACACAAACATTTAAGTATTTTCAAAAAAGAAATAAAAATATCCCAAGAATTCAATTAATTACAAATTTTTAAAAAAATTTCTTTGCAATAATTCAACGATATTTTCATAAATAATAAAATTTTTACAAGATTCTATAATATTTTTATAGATAATAAAATTTTTACACGATTCAATTATTCTCGTAAGTATGAAAATTCTTTTTAGGAATTCAATTATTTTCATAAATGATAAAACTCATTACGGAATTTTAATTATTTTTAATCCAATTTTAATCGAATTCCTCGAAAAATGTAGCTATTTTTAAAAAAATATTAGTAAAATTCGTCAAAGAAATTCAATTGTTTAAAATTTTATTACTAAAATTCTTAATCAGAATTCATGTTCAAGAAAGATTTGATCACTTGTTGAACTATTTAATTTTTACAGTATTTGATTATCCTAAAGTTTTGAACGTTCAAATGAAAAAAATTGATTTAATTCTTCGTCAAATTCAATTTTTATTACAATAATTTTGAGTCACTTTAAAAAAAATTAATTTTTAGTTTTTTAACGTAGAATTTAAGTTTCATATTTTTATTCTAATCATTAATTTATGAAAATATTTTTAATTCAAAATATTTCATTCATTTAAACGTTCAAAATTTGTAGGTCATAGTATTTGAATAAATAATTTAAAAATAAAAATCGATTTAAAAAAGAACTTTAGTTAAAAACACAAAAAAAATTAATTTTTCCTCAAAAATATTAAAATTTTTTGTAGAAAAACAGAAATTTAATTATTTTTATACAAATAATAAAATTTATCACAGAATTTTAATTGTTTTAAATACAATATCAAATTTCTTGAAAAACTAAAATATTTTATTAAAATTCTTCTAATGAATTGAATTATTTAAATATTTATTCATAAAATTCTCTATGAGAACTGATTTTCAATTTCGAAATAAATTTTTCGGAAAAAGTTTGAGTTGTTTTTATATTATTTCAAGTTTTTGCCTTCTAATATATGTTTAATTGAAGAATTTAATTGAACTTTTGTAAAATTAAATATTGTAAACTATTAAATTAGTTTTAATTAATTATTGTAACTATTAAATTAGTTTTAATTAATTATTGTAACTATTAAATTAATTAGAATTTAAAAAAATGTCGACGAACTTTTTCGAAACTGTCAATTTTAATAAATATCTTTTTACTATTTTTGATTCCACAAATTTTGATTTTCCACGTAGTAAGAAATTTTCGAAATTATACTGATATCGATAAATTTTTCTGTTTCAAAATCGAATTTTTTTATCCTTCTTTTCCAATTCCGAAAAAGAAATATTTCCTAGAGAACTAAATATTGTTTCGTTGACAATATTGACAACATTGTACATTGTTCGTTTGATAAAAATTTCCAGTAGAAAAATAAAAATTGAAATAGAAATAGAAATAAAAATAGAAGTAGAAATAGAAATATGGCATTATAGAAATATTTGAAAATCAATATTTATGACTTTTTCTTTAGAGTTTATTTTTGAATGTTAGTAATATGACGTAACGGAAAGTAGTTGCACTTCTTCTTTTTATCATCGTGTGCGGAGTGTAGAAAGAGAGAGGTAGAGAGAGAGAGAGAGAGAAAAAGAGAGACGCTTAAGTATTCGACAAAAATAGGATATAAAATATTTCCAGAAATCCCAGTTTCAATGGTAAAAATTCAAGGTAGACGCACTGCGACACAGTTCCGCATGAGTCCTACTTTATGCTTTGAGAACATTACATTGTTTTACGGAAATATGTTCATAAAAAACCACGACTTTTACGCGGAGAAAGTAGAATATGGATTTGAAAATTTTATACATATTTCATAAAAGTCCTACTGTGTGCTGTGTGGCATCTTTGCGCGAGCATTCATCGTATGAAAAAGCATTTTTTTTGGGGGGGTAAGGGGCGACAAGTTGAAAGCAACTAGGCCGCACGTAGAGTTGGTAAACATGTTAGCTGAGACAATGGGATTTTTATTAGGGAAAATAGTGGGCTCGTTTAGTTTTTTACTCCTTTTTATCTTTCTCCACTTTTTGAATTGCTTAAAAGGATTATTTATTTTTTTCCGCTTTCCTTTAGTTGAATAGGGATCAATTTGGATCAGTTTGAGCGAGAATTGAATTTATTCGCGCTACCGAAGACTTTATTTCATTCTAAACCAAACACAAGTTTCTTAAAAGTATTAAATTGACACTAAAGTGGATCAAATTGATGACAAAAATCTGGATCAATTTTTTATTTGATCTACATTTTTGGTATCAATTCGTTGACATTTGATACTTTCAAGTTGACTGTGAACTGTTCAAACTTTTCTAAATGTTTCAAGTTGCAACGATTTTTCAAAACTAGCTAAAGTAACTAAATAATAACTAAATAATAAATAAATAGAAACTAAATAATAAAGTTTCTTCTTTTATTAACATTAAATTTTCAAAAATTTTCCTCAATTTCATATAAATTCTATTATTTACAAATTTTTTTTATAAATTTCATTCTTCTTAAATATGTTATTAAAAATCGTGAAACGAAATCAATTATTTCGTATTATTAATGTTGTAAAAAATAATGTTATTTTAAAAATTTGGAAAATTTCCATATTTTCCGCTAATTTAGATTTAAAGAGTAAGCTAATTTTCACAATAACAATTTTTGTATTTTATTACTCTTAAAAAGAAGGTTTTTATAACAAAAAAATGTGGTTTACAAGTTCTCCACTTGAGAACGCCAAGGTCACCACCAGGTGGCTAAAAAAATTCCAAGAAGGAACTAAAGTGTCATCTAGCGGTGACCTTGACGTTCTCAGGTGGAGAATAGCATTCTGCTTATTGAATCTTAAAATGTTCGACATTTTGTAAAATTATTTATAATCAGACATTGAATCTAGAGAGTTGAAAACATTAAAAAAATTCTTGTCTAAATTTCAAGTATCCTTATTAATATATAAATAATAAAATTCTTTTGTTTATACAAATTTTTAATACAATTTTTTGCAAAATTTCAATTATTTTCAAAAAATTTTCTTGTTTCAATGATTTTCAATATCTACTATTTTTAAAAAAAATTGTTCCAAAAAATTCAATTAATATTTAAAATTTTAAAAATTGAAAATAACTGAAAATATTATTAAAAAATTGGGGTATACAAAAATTGTTTTACAAAATAAAAATTGCTTTATTTATTTTTTTTTTATTATAATTTTGATAATATAGTTTCTAACAAACGGAAATTCTGTTAATATTTTTTCCAAAATAAATATCAAATTTCTTAAACAAAATTTGATTTATAACTTTGTTTCTACTTAAAACTTGTACTTTGTTTATAAATTGTCATTGAGAAGCAGAAAATGTGCAAAATATTTTCTATTTTTAATTTTCCAGCTGTTTTTTAATTTTTTTTTAGAAAAAATGAAAAGATTAATTACCTAGTCCTAAAATGTTTGTTACCAAATGCTAATTTTTCTGGAAAGAAGAGAAATATTAAAAAATAAGATCAATAATGTTTATAGATTAATAAAAATAGTTTTTTATTATTTGACAAATAAAAATGTTTCTAAATAAAATAAATAAATATCTATTATTAAATTTGAAAAGTAGGAGTAAACAAATATAGAAAAATAATATTATCTATCAAAACATATCAAGAGAACAAAAGCATAATCATGACTAAGTTTAGGTGTGGACAGACTGGACAGAATGAATGAATACGACGATTATTATTATTTTTCAAAGGGACAAAGTATTTTTTTTTCTTTTTTAAATTACAAGTCAAGAACCACTTTTAAAGTATTAAGTACAGTGAAAATTGAACCCTAATGGAAATGGTGAATTTTGATGAAAAATGAAGATTGCAATTGCGGCAAATTCTTTTCTCGTTGATGATGCATTTTTAAGGATTTCGAAAGACACGCAAGAATTCCACTGTTGGAGTGCTTAAAAGATTACCGGTTAACGAGTCGAAAGGTAGATTCAAGGATGGACCTCATTTCAAGCACGTTCACCATATTACGAAGACTATCATCATAGCGAGATCATGAAGAAGGTATTAGCAGTTTACTCAACCTATCTCGTTCGAGACCATAAAGGTCTTAGCACTTTGGAAGATTATTGCCAGAGGAGAGACTTGGAGTGTCTAGCAAGCAACTCTGTGGGGGACAATGTTGTATCAAAGTCTAAGACAGTACCAATAAGGTGACATCTACGTGACATATAATCTAGCTGAAATTCTCAATTTCTCTCTAAAAGACACCAGACTCACTTCGTGTATGACGCACAAATAAGGAAGTTGTATATAGATGTATATATATATTGGATATTTTATAATGGGTTGTATAGTGAGACAAGAGTTGTGTAGAACATGGTAGCAGAATGGTGACAAGTGTTCGATCTCTCGACGTATCATTGAAGCGGAACACGGGTGAAATTTTACTGCCATCATTGACGATATTATTGGCGATGAAAACGGATATGAGCATCGTTTCCTTGAAAGCCTTGGATGAATCCTTACGAAGACATTGGAACGATAAAGGATTTAATCTCCGGCAAAATCGCCATCGCTTCATTACAAGGATCCGGTCATTTCAGTCTAATAGTCTATCTAGTTAGTGCTCACGATTGGATGGAATATTACTTTTCGCATTAAGAAATCAAATAGCAAGTGCGTTTCGTTTTTTCACTCTCTACATTACTTTTTTAATTGGGGAAATATTTCAATTTACATATTCTCGAAAATACATTTCTGCCTATGAACATTCTTTTCTAAAATACTTCTTTTTTCCCCGATGTTACTGTTCTGACGAAACTTCACATTTATTTCAACATGATCCTCAACTTTTGAATGTTAAAATTGAAATATTTTGTTTACAAACTGATTTTGCCATATAAAATAAAAACTTATTTACACTTTTTTTAATTAGTATACCATTGACTTGAAAGTATCAAACTGCAACGAATTGATACCAAAAAAAGTGTATCAAATCATTTAAGTACTTTTTTAGTTTTTAGCTATCAAAAATCTACTATTTGTTTTTTTGAGAATTTCCTCTACCTTAAAATTTTAATTCCTCAATAATAAAAGTCAAGAAACTATTCTCAAAAATTATATTCAAATTTTTTAAAACGATTCAACTTAATATTTTTAAAAAATATTCAAAATTCAATTCTTTTCAATATCTAGTGTTTTCATAACATTTCGCCAAAGAATTCAATAATTTAAATAAAAAAATTGATGAAATTCAATAAAATTCGGAAGTAATAAAATTTCCACAGGAATTTAATTACATAATTTATTTCAATTATAATTAATTTATTTTAATTACTTGACAAAATTTTAATACAATTTTTCACAATAATTGCAAATACTTTCACTACAAATAGCATTTTTCATGAAAATTTAATTAGAAAAAAAAGTTTTGATAAAATTCTAAGCAAAAATTCAATTATTTTTAAACATTTGAATAAATTTTTTTTTAAATAATCTTACGAAAAATACGAATATTTTGAAAAAGAACAAATTTTTCACAAAAATTAAACTCTTTTTAAACATTTTAATTACATTTTTTGTAAATTTTAATTATTTTCATAAATAGTACAATTCTTCTCAAAAATTCAATTATTGTTTAAAAATTTAATAAAATACTCACAAGCTATTAAATTATTTTTATAAATAATAAAATTCGTCGGACGGTTTAATTTATTTTTAATACAAATTTACAGGAATCCATCAAAAAAGTGTAATTATTCTTAAAAATGTAATGTCAATTCTCAGAAAAAATTAATTATTAAAAAGAATTTTTTTTTAAAATTCTTTGGAAGAATTCAACTATTTATAAAAAATATTAGAATTGTTCACAAGAATTCAGTTATTTTCAAATATTTAAAATTAATTTTTTTTAAATTAACAATTTTAAATATAATTTTAATTAAATAGTTTTGAAATAATTAAATTGTTCTTTAAGATTTTAATAAAATCCTTCACGAAAATTCAATTTTCTTTAAATAAATAATGCTTCGAAAAAATTCAATTATTAAAGATAATTAACAAAAATATTTCCGAAAATTCAATTATTTGGTGTCATTTTAATAAAATTCTTTGCAAAATTCAATTATTTCTATAAATAACAAGATTTATTAGAAGAATGCAAATATTTTTAAAAGTATCAAATTCCTTCTTGTAAATCCAAGTATACTTCAAAAAAAATCTAATAAAATTATTTGCGAAAATTCAATTATTGTCAAAAATTTTAATTAAATTCCTTGACAATTTTTAAGTATTTTTAAAAACATTCCTCAATTAAATAAATTTCAACATGAACTATTCTTATAAAATTTTCAAACACAAGTCAATTATTTAGAAATTTGTTGTAAAAATATTCGTAAGAATTCGATTATTTAATAATACAAATTTCTGAAGAATTTAATTATTTAAATAAAAATTTTCATAAAATTAGTCGAAAGAAATCAATTACTTAAAAAAAAAACTTTAAAAAATTCTTTCACAAAAATCAAATTAGTTTTATAAATATTAAATTTCTTTCATGAATTCTAAAATTCTTTGCAGGAATCCAATTTATTAGTAGAATAAGAAAGAAGTAATATTATTTTTTATGAAAATTTGAAAAACGTGAAAAATAATTAAAGATAAGGAATGGAATTTTTGTTCATTTTGTAAAGTATCTAAAACGAGTTTTTTTTGGTAGTCAAGTTTAATTTTTCGATAGCTACTTTTAAAAATTAAATAGTAAATTTTTAAGATTTACTATTTTTTTAGTTCACAAGCTCTCTTTTGCTACTTTTCTAAAAACTTCTTCATCGAGTGCGAAGTTTACGAAATCTTCGTCTAATTCTGATTTAGGGAATTTAAGTTTTTTTAATTAAATGTTTTAAACAAAATTGTTACTTGTATAAATAATTAAAAAATTGTGGCATGTGGAGAATTTATTCATTTGTGTCCAGCTGTGCGTGCATTGGGAAAAAAGAGCTGAATTGTTCGAACGATAATGTTGTATATATACAACATTTTTTTTTTTTTTTTGCAGAGTTGTGTAAAACTTCTCTTAAATCTTTTAATCCGTGCAATTTTTCGTTTGCGCGTCAAACGGTTAACAAGATAAAAACAGCTTTGTTAGATTTGTGATGCATTAAAAAAATATTGTTTATTTTAGTCAATTATTTTGTTATGCAACATGTGGTTCGTTTTAATGGAAATTGATATAGATATCGGACAAAAGTTAGTTAAGTACTTCAATTTTCACATTATTATATGCCAAAATTGAAAAGGCTTTCTGCTTTCAACATTCATGTAGTGTTTATGATTAAATACAGAAAGAAATATTTTTCTCCCTGAATATGATGAAATTCTTTTATTTACAAATTTTTCTTTCCTAAAACTTGTTCTCGTTGTCGAATTTATAAATTTTTTTTGCAGTGGTAATAAAAAAGGGATGTAAAACATTTTTTTATACAAAAAAGTCCTTGGTGTAGAAATGTTTTTTTTTTTATTAAAACCTTCTTTTTGAGTGTAAAAAAAGGAAAATTTTATTATTCCTAAAAAGAAGGTTTAAAGCAAAGAAAAATGGTGGTTTAAATTCTTCACTTGAGAACGCCAAGGTCACCACCAGGCGGCGGAGGAAATTCCAAGAAGAAACTCAAGTGCCATCTAGCGGTGACCTTGGCGTTCTCAGGTGGGGAATAGCATTCTTCACATTCAATCTCAAAATGGTCGAAATTTTAGTTTCAGAATTAATTAAATTTTATTTTATTAATTGTTTTTTTCAATTATTAATTTTATTTTATAAATTGATATTTGAAAACTGGAACTTAAGAAATAGTAAAATTTACAAATACGTTTACAAAAATAGTAGCTAAATACAGTTATATATGGAGAAAAGTGTCTGAAACAAATTTTTTAAATTTTATTTCGCTTTACAAAAAAAAGCACGAGTTTTTTTTAGTAAAAATTAATAATGAACGCGGGGTAAAAATGTAATTTTAATATCAATTTGCATATTTACGTTGATATTTATCGATGTGTACATATATAATAGATATGCTCACACAATAGCATTCTCTATTTTTCCATTCAGGTCGGGGATAATGCAGAATCGCGTTTTCGAATCGAGGGAAGATAGATTATATGAAAAAACTGTTCGATTGTTGGAGAGGAAGGAAATTCATTGAATTTTCGGGCACGTGTCCGCCGGTGAACGATCGTCGGCTTCTGTTGTGAATAAAATAAAATCGAACGAGCTGGTCATGCACGTTGTACCAAAAGGGGGAGGAAAACAGGAGGAGGTGGTGGAGGAGGTAAAGGCAAACGGTGATGCGTTTGGCATTTGAGTGACTCGCTCACCCAATCCACCAAAAAAAAAATAAAAATAAAAATAAATAAAAGAAATAAAAAAGATTCGAGTACAAAAAAAAATCGGTATTACGAAATAGCCACCAATTCCACATTTGAATTAGTCCGTTAGAGAAAGTTTGTTAAATCAATTATTCAGCCGTCACGAAAACAAATGGATTGCATTGCCCTTTCAACTTGAACACTGGAAAATGACATTTAGAATTCAATCTTGTGTCCGACTTAATTACAGTTGGCTGAAACAAAAATAAAAAGAATTTTTTTTTTGTTACTCGGGGAAATTATCTTTTATAGAGCTGAGCGCAGGTAAATTCGTTAGAGTTCATTAGTTATTTTTTTCGGACAAATTGGTATTGAATGTTGAACAAGAGGTATTTTTTTAGTCGGGTTTATTCGCGTAAGATTTAATAGAAATTTTTTTTGTTTTAAATATTGTTAAAAATGAAATAATAAAATCTATTATGTGTTATACTTTTTTGTGGATTTATTGTTTGATAAACATTTTTTAGATTTGTGACACTAAATTTTTTTTCTTTTCTTTTATTTGGGGATTTTAACAATTTTAAATTCGCTCAAAGTTAAAGTACAAAATTAATTCTAAAAATTTTAATAAAATACTAAGAAACGATTAAATTATTTTCAAAAATATTTCGATATTCAATTATTTTCAATATCTACTGTTTTAATAAAATTTCTCCAATAGAACTTACTTATATCGAAGAAATTTAAAATTCTTCGCAAATATTCGATTATTTTCATAAATTATATAATCAATTATTTCAAAAAATAAAATACAATTTTCATTTAATTTTTTCCAAAAAAATCAATCATTAAACAAAATTTTATAAAATTCTTCAATTCTTCAATTTCTCATAACAAATAGTAATAAAATTTTGACAAGAATTCATTTATTTTAAATACAATTTTCGTTAACGTCGGTGAAGTTTGCAACGTTTATGATCAACGATTGAAAAAAAAAAATTATTTTCTACCAAAAAGAATAAAAATTTCTGTTCACAAATATTTTTTTTCTAAATCATTAATAAAAATATTAAACGCACTATTTTCTGTACAAAAATTTCTAAAAATTTGCTTAAAAAAATATTTTCTTTCAGAAATCGTTGATTATAAACGTTGTAAACTTCACCAACGTCATTTTTCAAACAAAATAAATTTTTTAAAAGAAATTGTACCAAATTCTCCACCAAAATTTAATAATTTTTATAAATAAATAATAAAAGTTTTCGTTGAATAAAAAAAAATACCTGAATTTAATAAATTTAATAATTTAAACATCTTATAAACAATAAAATTTTTTTAGGAATTCAATTATTTTCATTAATAATAAAATGCTTCACATAAGTTTAATTATTTGGAAAATATAATTTTAATAAAATTCTTATTAGAAATTAAATTTTCTTTATAAATTATTATATATCAACAAGATTCAATTAATTAAAATAAAATTTTGAATGTATTTTTCGAAAAAATCAGTAATTAAAAAAAATTTGTATAACTTTCTTTGCAAGGATTTAATTATTTTCATAAATAATAAAAAATATCAACCGATTTTCAATTGTTTTTATTTTTGAATACAATTTTAAACGAATTCCCAAAAAACACAATTATTCCTAAACTTTTTATTAAAATTATTTTCATAATAATTGAATTAAATAAATTTTTTTTCTTTTTATGTATAAATAATTATAAACAATTAAACTTTATTAGAACTTTCAAATAATAATTGATTTAGAAATAAATTTTTGTTTAAAACTTTTTAATAATATTTGAGTATTAGAAGTTTTATATTTTTAATTTTTAGAAATTTGTTTATTATAACTTTTAGAAATCAAAGGATTTTCAAATCGAATTCTTGGACAATTTTAATTGTTGCAAAAGTAAATAATATATTTATTTTTATTTTAAATATTTATTAATTATTTTTATTAAATAATTTTATTTTTGTTTGGAAATTGAATTTTTTTTTATCTTTTTAATTTATTATATTTCTTAATCTATTAAATTAGAGAGAGAGAGAGAGAGGGAATGGAATGAGAATTTGTCCGTCAATGATTTCAAACATTCAATATAAATGATCTGTATTTTTGATTAAGGGATGCAAGGTGATGGATATTTCTGTAAATATGATGAAGGAACATTTTTCCTCGTATGAACGATTAGGAAATGAACGCTGGAATTATGATGGGGAAAACCTGTGACTGAGGGTTGGTAAAATATCGAAGAAAAAGATAGATGTATTGAGGAGAATTTATTATAAAACTGTCTGGTGACTTAGGGGTTGTCCATAAAATGCGTTACCAATTTAGACACAGAAAGAGAGAGAGACAGAAAAAGGGGAAAAAGTGGAAATGAAAACTTATTTTTATTTTGGATAGTAATTTAGAAAGTAAAATTTTTTTATTGTATAGAAAAGAATTTCTTCAATTTATTTATTAATGTGGATATTTATTAATATTTTTCAATTATTACAATAAATTTTTTGTCTCTCTAAAAAATCATAAAGTTTCCAAGTGTAAAATTAAAGATTTTTTGCGAACAGTATTTTATCAAAATATTTTTTTCATTCGAACGTTCGAAACTTGTAGATAACATAGTTCACTTATTTCTGTATTTTTTCGTACAAATAAAAAATGAACGAAATATTTTCTCTTTACAAATTTACAAAATCATCAATTAAAAAGAAAAATCGAGAAAAATTTGACAGTTTGTAATTTTATAAATAATTTTCCATAATATACCTGTCGCGGAATTATTTACAATAATGTTTTATTTTGAAAAAAGAAGGAAATAAATTTCGTTCATTTAACGCTGACAATAATTTTGCCAAGAAAAAGTGTTCGAAAACCGGGTAACATACTTTTCGTTCCAATTTTTTTTTTCCAAAATCAATTCACTCAATGTTTGTTTCGCAAATTTTTTTCTGTCTGAAATGTTCGTCAAAAAAAAAATCTATATTCTTTTATTTTGATTTCAATATATATGTATATATCGGATTTCAAAGAGTTTTTCCAATCCTTTACATTTGCGCTAACAAGGGCGCGCATCTCCCTTGCTTCATGTGCATTCACCTCGTACAGTCAATATTTCCTTTTTCCATGACATTTATCTTGTTTCAAAATAAATTGATGGTGCTTTGAAAAGAATTGACGACATCGATAATTGACGGTTTGCCATTGTTTTTTCGCCTAGCTTTATCAGAAAGTAACGATTGCTCGCGATATAAAGTAATCTGAAATCAAAGCAATTTGGTTCAAAAAAAAAAAAATTTATATTTTTTGTTGAAAGAAGAGAGAGAGAGGGGGGAGGTTAACAAAGTATTGACAATGGATGTGATATTACGACAAATACCGTTTTTTGTAGGTAACATTTTGTGTGCTACATGTTTTCAATGTTAAATGAATAGGCAAAGGGTTTCACTCTGTAACGGATTATTTTCAATGTGGAGAATGGTATAAATTTAGGAATTTAAAAAAAAATACACAATTTTATGTTTTTGTAAATTTGTATTCGAGTTTTCTCCGATTTATTCGTTTTTTTTTATTTTCAAATAAATTAAATTTATTTTCTGATAAATTTATTTTATTTTCTACAAAATTTATTTTTTTCTCTACAAATTTTTTTTTCTACAAACTTTACTTTATTTTCTACAAAAATTTATTTCTTTTCTAGTAAATTTATTTTCTAAAAAACATTTTTGTTTCTAGTAAATTTATTTTCTAAAAAAATTATTTTTTTTTCCAGCAAATTTATTTTCTACAAAAATTTTTTTTTCTAGTAAATTTATTTTCTAAAAAAATTCTTTTTTTTCCAGCAAATTTATTTTCTACGAAAATTTTTTTTTCTAGTAAATTTATTTTCTAAAAAAATTCTTTTTTTTCCAGCAAATTTATTTTCTACGAAAATTAATTTTTTTCTAGTAAATTTATTTTTCTTTTATGAATTTGATTTATTTTTCAAGGCAAAATTAATGTGTTCTATGTAAGAGTGTATTTCTTTTTTCATTCTAGAGAAAAAAAGTTTGTTTAATACTTTGCTAACTATATGAAGATTCGACAATAAGTATTCTTCTCGTTGAGCCTCTTAAAAAACAATTTTTTTTTGTTATACTTCTTGCTTACTTAATTCCTGTTTTCAAACTTATAGTTTCGTCGAGTTGATGTATACAGAACAAGAAGTTTTCTAAAAGTTAAGTTGTTAAGTTGAAAGTATAGTTAAGCACTTTTTGCTTTTTTTTGTAAGACTCGAATTTTTATATTGGCTTAGTTTGGAAATTAGTTCTGCAAATTTTATCTGCTGATAATAATAAACGAAGGTGCCTCTTTATGGCTGTTTTGAATTTTAATATTTTGTAAACTAATAATAATTGCGCCGTATTCACTAATTGTGTCCGAAAAATTTTCAATTTGTTCTTATTAAATTATTCTAAATAATTTAAATATTATATTATTATTATTTATATTTTTACTCAAGGATTGCAATTTTTAAAGGCGACGATTTTAAATCTTCTGAAAAAAAATTTAATTTCTAAATACTTTTTGCTAATAAGAGTCGAATTTCTACATTGTTTCTGTTTTCTATTTTAAAAATTAGTTTATATTTTTTTTCCTTATAATGCACTTCAATTTTTTATGTTTTCTATTTTCCATTGTGAAAATAGACAAAAATATCAATTTTTACTAAATTGAATTTAAATTTGCTATATAGCAAAGTTTAAATTGAAAAATCGTTTCCCTCATTCCCAAGCAACGAACATTTCTCGAATTTTCATTTTCCAATAAAAGTTTAATTTCGGAAATTTTTATTGTCTAATGACTTTAAATTTCCAATAGAAAGTTCAATTTAAAACTAACGAAATCGCTTTTTGTCAATCGAGAGCAATTTCGAAGAGGTTGGTTGTGTGCACTTTTTTTTGTAATCAATCAAAATTATTTTGTCAATAGCAGGCATTTTTCAATAATTCTTTTCGAAAAGTGATTTTATTGGAAATGATTCGAAAGTTTAAAAACTCATTTGACAAAATTTTTATTTTTTACTTTCATTTTGCACTTTTACTTTCACTTTGAAAATAAAAAAATTTATCAAGACCGGAAAGTTCTGAACGTTCAAATGAACGAAATTTATTTAGTTCTTCTACAAATTAAATTTTTATTGCAATTATTTTGCGTTACTATTGAAAAAATTAATTACTTAGTTTCTGAACATAAATATCTTAGTTTTTGCAGTTTGTTTTGTGATTAGTAATTTATAAAAATATATTCAGGCAAAAATATTTCGTACATTTGAACGTTCAAAACTTGGGGATCATAATTTATCGAAGAGAAAATGAAATTTAATTTTTTTCATTGACTGTTTTTTATTTTCACATCCAATTTGAGTTTGTAAGTAAAAAAAAGTGAAAATCTATCAAATTGAAAATAAATTTGAAGGTGAAGGTGAAAATAACAATCTATAGAAAATTAGAAACAATCAGTAATTTGGCAAAAGAATTTTTATAATTTTTTTTATTTCAGCAAAAGATTTCAATTATTATTACTTTGAAAAAATATAAAAAATTTAATAAAAATAATAATAAAATAATAATATTAAAATTTTAATTATATTTACGAAATATTAATAATAATTGAAAATACTACACGAAAAAATATTTACTCGGAATAGCTGCAAATTTCGCTAGATTAGCCAAATATTTAGTTGATTTAATTAATATTTTCGTTATTTTAGAAAATCTTATCGCTGTTTTAGATAAATTTTTTTTTTCATGGCAAAAGAATTTTTCCATTTGGAAATATTTTATTTTCACTCGCGATGGTAGTATAAGATTATGTATTATTGGGGAAGGGAAAATTGCAAAAAAAATAATATTGACACTATTGGAGCAAATTCCTTCTGTCAGCATATATAATACATTATAGCTCAATTTAACAAGAAAAATGACTGACTCGACTTTGGCTGCATCACTTTTCAGCGTAATATCCCATATAAAAACCGGAACGGTCTTATGCCCTTCACATCGAATATTAATGCCAAGAAGTGAAGCGCATCAGCGTTCACGTTTGCTGCCGGAATTATAAGATACCGAAAGAGGAAATGTTCTTCGACTCTTTCTCTCTCTCTCACTCTCTCTCTATACGTTTCTTGTCGAGTTGGAGAGGCATTTTTCTTCCTGCCATATATTTATTCGACTCTCAATATACATTTCTCGATATATGCGTATTCGCCCGAGAAACATGAAAGAAATTTGAAAGCCCCTCTTTAAGGATCGAAAAGTAGCATTGAGAGAGAGAGAGAGAGAGAGAGAGAAAAAAGGGGGAGGGGGATATGATGTACAAGTGGAAAACAAGTTTTAGGGGGTTTTTCTGAGGGGGAAGGACGAGACTCGCAATAAGACATCCAAGTTGTGGATGGGACAGGATATTGGAACCGGATTACATATTAGTCGTTTCCTGGGATCTAAGCTGCCGGTTTTTCGGACTGAAACGTTTGCAGGAAATTAAATTTATCCGGATATCTGCGAAACATGTCTCATCCGAAAAGTTTTTGTGTTAGAAAAATATTGTTGCGCATCGAAAAGTTTTGTTATTGACTTTTTCTCTCCGTGACTAGTTGGAAATTTTGAACTTGGTAGTAATTTTCATTTTCATTAATTATTAAATGTTTATAAAGTCACCTTGACAAGAAAAAAAAAAATTTTTTCACTCTCTTTCAATGACGGCAAAAATCTTTCTGTCCAATTTTTTTGTTACAATTGTAACCGTGCAAAGTACAACTTACTATAGACAAACTTTTGAAAAGTTTATTTTTCAATCAGTTTTCTAATTAAATGTTTCAAAATATTAGAATTAAAAAGATTTTGAATAATTAAAATTCTTTAAAATTTAATTAAACCGAAATCATCTTTTCAAGTGTTTTATTCCAATTTTTGAAAATTGACTTTTAAAGAATTTTAATTGAAAACTTTTGAAATAATATTAAATTATCAAAAATTATAATAAATAATCTTCAAGTGTAGATTGAATAAAAATTAAAAAATTAATGAATAATGGGTTTTTAAAATAATATTAAAATAGTTTAGAAAAGAATAATTCTCTGAATTATTAGGTTCTAATTTTTTGAAATTCAATTATTTTCAATATTTCCGAAAATTAAAATTCATACACTAAATAATAAAATTAAAATTGTTTAAAATTGTTTTTAACATTTTGGAGAAAATAATCATATATTCCAAATTTTCAATTAAAATTCTTGAAAACAATTTTGTTTTAAATTATACGAAAATTCTTCAATTATTTTTGAAAAATTGTACATTACAATATTTACAAAAAATTAATTCTTACAATTGCTTTATTACAATTTATTAAGATTCAATTACCTTCGAATAAAGTAAATACATTTTTTTTTAATTTTCTACATTAGAATGTTTCAGAAATAATTTATTTAAATAACAATTTTTTGAAGAATTTGATTCATTTTTATATATTTTTAAAAAACTTAATTATTTTTCAAAAGATTTTGACAAATTTTGAATTATTTATTAAATTTTTATTAAATTTGAATTAGTTTTAAAAAGATTTGACCAAATTTCAGTTTTTTAGACATTTTTTAATTGTATTTAATTGTAAAACTTTTTTGTATTTTCAATAAATTATTTACAAATATTTCTTTGTTAAAATTGTTGATAATTAATATCTTTAAACAGAAATATGTAAGGTTTAAATTATTATAAATAATTGAATTTTTTATACAGCACTACTTTATAATTTTTCAGAAATAATTTATTCATAATTGAAATTCTTTGAAAAATTTCATTAATTTTTTCATATTTTTAAAAAACTCAATTATTTTTCGTAAGAATTTGACAAATTTTGACATTATTTTTCAAATGTTTTACTAAATTTAAATCAGCTTTGAAAAGATTTAACCAAATTTCAATTTTTTAGACAGTTTTCAATTATATTTAATTGTAAAACATTTTGTATTTTCAATAAATTATTTTTAAATATTTGTAAGAAGTTAATTTTTACGAATTTCATTATAAAATTTTTTGAAAATGTTCTACCTTAATTAATATCTTTAAATAGAAAAATAGACGGTTTAAATTATTATAAAGAATTTGTTTTTTTTTAATTTAAATAATTGAATTATTGAAGAAATTGCAAAAAATTATTAAAACTTTATAGAGATAATTGATTTAGAGTTGAAGTTTAGTTAAAAATTGTAAAAAGTAATTAAATTTATAAAAGGGTTATAGTTTTAATTTTTGGAAATTATTAAATTTGAAAAGTTGAAATTTAAAAAATTTTATTTCCTGTGAATGAAGAAGTAAGACGTATTTGAATATTTTTCTAGCAAAATTATACAAGTTTTGATTAATATGAATTTTTGTGACAGTACTGAATTAAACAATGGACTTTTTCGACTTGTTTTCTATTTTTATTCGACTAAAGCGACTTTTTTTGTTCGTTAAAGTTGATCCGAGGCCTGTTTATATTAAATGTTGGTTTATATAATGATAAACCAACATTTATTTTGAAAATAATTTTTAAGAAAGATAAAAACTATTTCTTTTTTTTTAAATTGAACTTTGGTTTTAAAAATTTTTAAACGTTGGTTCATAAAGAGAATTTATTAAGAAGATAATAGGACAGGGTTAATGGATATTAATTTCACGGTAACTTTGTAGCAGTAAAGAACATTTTACTTATTGTGGAAAAGCTATATAGTGTCGAAGAGTATTTAGCAGATGGTCAAGTTAGTTTTGGATCTAGTAACCAGTACTGAGTTAATACTCGACCAATACTTAGTCACTATGTCAGAGCGATTAGGTAGCCCGATTTGCGTTTACGTAAGCCTCTTAAGACCCTGAATATTTAAGCTTTCAAAACAATTCTGCAGAGGGACGAACAAAAAAGAGTACTTAGTTTATGAAGCCTCCAGAACTGAATAATGAATCAACAGGATTAGAAGTTTTATCTCCCGTCTCATAGAGAAAGAGACGGGAACTACAATATATACCAATAAGTCTAAACTAAGGATTTATTTTTAAAAAATCATTTAAAAATCGATATAGCAGACAAAATTAGACTCATTTATCCGTAACGTATAAAATAATCCGTAACGATAAAACTTCTAACGCCACTTTAATTTTAATTAAAGATTAATTAATTCCGAGAAAGTAGCTTTTCGTGTTAGAAGACTAAAAATGAATCCTAAAGCAACTGTCAGTTATGAATATTTTATTTTATACAGTTATTTTTTACAACTGCGCCTAAATTTTTTTGGTTGAATAGTAGATTGTAATTGGGCTACACAGAAAAAATTTGGTCACACATTTGGTTCAAAACGAAAAATTTTAATCGCATGAAAAAATTTTTATAATAGAATGGATGAAGCGAAATCAGCGAGGGAGGCACAAAAAGAAAGAAGAAGAAGCAAAAGGCCACTCTCTCTTTTCTCTTTTAGAAACCATCAAGATAAGGGTCACTTTCTCAAATGGGCTATAGACGTTCGCAAACTGTCTCGAGGCGGCGGTCAGAAATTATAGCGATCCGATAGAAAGACCTCGATCATGATTGTCGAAGGGTGTGGTCACCCCTTGGCAAATGGCTCCTTGATAGGTTACAATTTCCACAGAACATGTTGGGATAAACGACAGGGCAATGAATAACGAAAATAACAAGCCATCGATTATCGAGCATTGCGTCATTGTCATTCCCTTAACCCATCTAATCATCGCCAGTCTCTATCTACATTGGAGTACAATTTTTAGCCTCCATTCACGATATTAGTTTGTCTATACGATTAGTCCAAAAGTTTGTTCATCAAACATTTTTTTCTTCTAATGCTTCAAAAAAATTCCAAACGTTGACCTTATGTTCAAAGTTTAAATTTAGTAATTTAAGGGATGGAATTAAATTTAAATTTAATACTTTAAGGGCACAGGGTACACCTATATTTTACATTGGTCAAGTTCACAAATTTTATACTTAACGATTTTAGTGAAAAATTATTTAAAAAAAAAAATTTTTGCAAATTTCTGTAAAGGAAATAGTACGGATTAATATTTTTAATATGAATTCAAAAAAAAATATAAGTAAACAAAAAATGATTTTTTTTTGGTAGGAAAATAAATTTTTTTCTATCAATCATTGATTATAAACGTTACAAACTTCACTGACGTAATATATTTTCTTCAACTATATTGAAGAAAATATATTACATATTAAATAAAATGAATAAAATCAATCAGCAGAAGATGAAATTTTTTTAAAGAGTTATTTCTCTGTTGTTTACTAACAATTGTAAAAAAAATTGTTCGTGAATAATTTGATTTGTTAAAATAATTGAAGTCTTACGTTAAAATCTTTTAAATCCCGCGTGGAAATGAAAGTATGGGCAAAAGATGGCAAAAGATGGCAAAGTGTGGGTAAAGGATAGCGAAATGTGGCACTAAGTTTGACAAAGTATTGCTAAGGAGCGAATCCCATGGTTTAACTATGGCAGCAACATAAATCAATTTTTCATCAAACAAAATAATAAAAAACACAAAAACTTTAAATATTTTTCATTTTTAAACCATAAAAAAAGTGAGGCATATAAAAAAATTATTTTTTAAATGGTTTTTTTAATTTAACTGTTAAAATGAACTATGGGCAAAGTATGGCGAACCATGGGATGAAAGAAAACTTATTTTCTATACATTTTCGAACTATGGGCAAAAGATGGCAAACTATGGGA
This sequence comes from Leptopilina myrica (nomen nudum), assembly GCA_032872475.1. NCBI lineage: Eukaryota > Metazoa > Arthropoda > Insecta > Hymenoptera > Figitidae > Leptopilina > Leptopilina myrica (nomen nudum). Next base: position 6,583,545 of record CM065458.1, read on the forward strand.
TGAAAAAAAATTATTTTCTATAGATTTTCGAAGTATGGGCAAAAGATGGCGAACTATGGGATAGAAAATAAACAATTTTCTATACATTTTCGAACTATGGGCAAAAGATGGCGAACTATGGGATAAGAAAAAAAAATATTTTTTATACATTTTCGAAGTATGGGCAAAAGATGGCAAACTATGGGATGAAAAAAAATTATTTTCTATAGATTTTCGAAGTATGGGCAAAAGATGGCGAACTATGGGATAAGAAAAAAAATTATTTTCTATAGATTTTCGAAGTATGGGCAAAAGATGGCGAACTATGGGATAAGAAAAAAAATTATTTTCTATAGATTTTCGAAGTATGGGCAAAAGATGGCGAACTATGGGATAGAAAATAAACTATTTTCTATACATTTTCGAACTATGGGCAAAAGATGGCGAACTATGGGATAAGAGAAAAAATTATTTTCTGTACATTTTCGAAGTATGGGCAAAAGATGGCGAACTATGGGATAAGAAAAAAAATTATTTTCTATAGATTTTTGAACTATGGGCAAAAGATGGCGAACTATGGGATAAGAAAAAAAAATATTTTTTATACATTTTCGAAGTATGGGCAAAAGATAGCAAACTATGGGATGAAAAAAAATTATTTTCTATAGATTTTCGAAGTATGGGCAAAAGATGGCGAACTATGGGATAAGAAAAAAAATTATTTTCTATAGATTTTCGAAGTATGGGCAAAAGATGGCGAACTATGGGATAGAAAATAAACAATTTTCTATACATTTTCGAACTATGGGCAAAAGATGGCGAACTATGGGATAAGAAAAAAAAATATTTTTTATACATTTTCGAAGTATGGGCAAAAGATGGCAAACTATGGGATGAAAAAAAATTATTTTCTATAGATTTTCGAAGTATGGGCAAAAGATGGCGAACTATGGGATAAGAAAAAAAATTATTTTCTATAGATTTTCGAAGTATGGGCAAAAGATGGCGAACTATGGGATAAGAAAAGAAATTATTTTTTATACATTATCGAAGTATGGGCAAAAGATGGCAAACTATGGGATGAGAAAAAATTATTTTCTATAGATTTTCGAAGTATGGGCAAAAGATGGCGAACTATGGGATAAGAAAAAAAATTATTTTCTATAGATTTTCGAACTATGGGCAAAAGATGGCGAACTATGGGATAAGAAAAAAATTATTTTCTGTACATTTTTGAACTATGGGCAAAAGATGGACAACAACAACCTGACTAACTTCGGTGCAAATTCGACACGTTTTCTACAGGGAATTTTATTTCCCTTGACAATTCCGATCAGATCGGAATTCCGTCAGAAATCGGAATTTTGATTGAAATTCCTAAAATAATTCTGTCGGAATTTTGATTGGAATGCTAAGAAGAATTCTGTAGGAATTCGTATCGAAATTTTGATTAGAATTCCTGTAAGAATTCTGTCAGAATTCCAATCAAGATTCTGATAATTCCGATAGGATCGGAATTTTGATTAGAATTCCTATAAAAATTCTGTCAGAATTCCGATATGGATTCTGAAAATTGCGATGTGATTAAAATTCATCAGTAATCGAAATTATTATTGGAATTCCTTAAAGAATTCTGTCGGAATTGCGATTTGAATTTTGATTAGAATTCCTATAAGAATGTTGTCAGAATTCTAATGGGATCTGAATTCCTATAAGAATTCTGTCAGAATTCCGATCTGGATTCTGAAAATTGTAATGGGATCAGAATTTCCTTAGAAATCGGAATTCCGATTGGAATTCCTATAAGAATTCTGTCAGAATTCCGATCTGTATTCTGTCAGAATTCCGATCTGTATTCTGAAAATTCCGATAAAATCGGAATTCCGTCCGTAATCGGAATTTTGATTGGAATTCCTAAAGTAATTCCGATCTGAATTTTAATTAGAATTCCTATAAGAATTCTGTCAGAATTCCATTTTGGATTCTGAATATCCCAATGGGATCGGAATTTCAATTCGACTCAAACACTAAAACGAAAGTAATTTTTTATTTAGTTTCGTTTTGGAATCGGTCCCTGATATATATATACTTTCTATAATTCGCCATCCTTTGTACATACTCTAAATATATAAAGAAAAATTTCGTCCCATAGTTCGCCATACTTTGCCCATACTTCGAAAATGTATAAAAAATATTTTTTTTTCATCCCATAGTTCGCCATACTTTGCCCATAGTTCTAAAATGTAAAAAAAAATATATTTTTTTCATCCCATAGTTCGAAAATGTATAGAAAATAGTTTATTTTCTATCCCATAGTTCGCCATTTTTTGCCCATACTTCGAAAATCTATAGAAAATAATTTTTTTTCTTATCCCATAGTTCGCCATCTTTTGCCCATAGTTTGAAAATGTATACAAAATAGTTTATTTTCTATCCCATAGTTCGCCATCTTTTGCCCATACTTCGAAAATCTATAGAAAATAATTTTTTTTCTTATCCCATAGTTCGCCATCTTTTGCCCATACTTCGAAAATCTATAGAAAATAATTTTTTTTCATCCCATAGTTTGCTATCTTTTGCCCATACTTCGAAAATGTATAAAAAATATTTTTTTTTCTTATCCCATAGTTCGCCATCTTTTGCCCATAGTTCAAAAATCTATAGAAAATAATTTTTTTTCTTATCCCATAGTTCGCCATCTTTTGCCCATACTTCGAAAATGTACAGAAAATAATTTTTTCTCTTATCCCATAGTTCGCCATCTTTTGCCCATAGTTCGAAAATGTATAGAAAATAGTTTATTTTCTATCCCATAGTTCGCCATCTTTTGCCCATACTTCGAAAATCTATAGAAAATAATTTTTTTTCTTATCCCATAGTTCGCCATCTTTTGCCCATACTTCGAAAATCTATAGAAAATAATTTTTTTTCATCCCATAGTTTGCCATCTTTTGCCCATAGTTCGAAAATGTATAGAAAATAAGTTTTCTTTCATCCCATGGTTCGCCATACTTTGCCCATAGTTCATTTTAACAGTTAAATTAAAAAAACCATTTAAAAAATAATTTTTTTATATGCCTCACTTTGTTTATGGTTTTAAAATGAAAAATATTTAAAGTTTTTGTGTTTTTTATTATTTTGTTTGATGAAAAATTGATTTATGTTGCTGCCATAGTTAAACCATGGGATTCGCTCCTTAGCAATACTTTGCCATCTTTGGCAAACTTAGTGCCACATTTCGCTATCCTTTACCCACACTTTGCCATCTTTTGCCATCTTTTGCCCATACTTTCATTTCCACGCGGGATTCTTTTAAAATAGTTAATTTTTTTCAGAAAATGTTTTAAAAATTCTATTTGAAATAATTAAATTTTTGTACAAAGTTTCTTAAGGGGATGTTACATTTATATTTTCAACTATATGAAGAAAATATTTTAAGTATTTAATAAAATTATTTTTATAGTAATTTTTTGCAAGAGGAATTCAATGGTCATGAAAAAAATTGTTCTGAAAATATTATATCCCTTTTTGAATTTTTATTTTTCGAAAAATTCATAGATTTTGAAAACCATTTCTAACTTTGTAGAAAATATGTTTTTGTATCCATAAAAAAATTCCGAATGAACAAAATTAATATTTACAAAAGTTTGAGAATTTAAAAAAAATTGTTTTCACGTTAAGAATTTAAAAAAAAATTATATATTTATATTATATTATATATTTTCTACAAAATTACGTATGGATTTCAAAATTTATTAATTTAAAAAAAAGAAATTCAAAAAGGGATAAAATATTTTCAGAACAATTTTTTTTCATGATCATTGAATTCCTCTCGTAAAAAAAATTACTATAAAAATAATTTTATTGAATATTTAAAATATTTTTTTCATAAAGTTGAAAATATAGGTGAACTATTTTCTTACCAAATTTTGTACAAAAATTTAATTATTTTAAGAACAATTTTTAAAACAATTTTTCGAAATAAATAAATTATTTAAAAAGAATTTAATAGATTCCTTCCTTTTCCAAGAATTCAGTTAACTTCAGAAATAATCAAATTTTTACATGAATTCAAAAAATTTTATTCAAGAAAATTCTATTAAAATGCGTTACAAGAATACTATTATTTTTAAGATTAAAATAATTAAATAAAAAATAATAATCATAAAAAAAATTAGTCAGAAAATATTTTTTCCCTTTTTGAAATTTTATTTATAAATAACGAAACTCATCGCTGTATTTCAATTATTTTAAAACAATTTTAAACAAATTCCTTAAATGATTCAATTTTTTCTTAAATTTTATTAAAATTCTTTAACTGAGTTCAATTCTGAAGAAATAGTCAATTATTAAATTAATTATTTACTCTTGTATTAAATAAATCGAGAAAAACCTTGCCGAATGTTTCAACAATTTTTTTCAATAATTATTTTGAAAAATTTTACAAAATTCCGAGAAGAGCACGTGTCAAACACTACATTTTCCAAAGACTCAAAATATTCTTTTCTTTTTAAATTACAAGTCGACCACGAAACCAATTTTTTTTTGCCTTAAATCAAAATTATTTGAAAAACATTAATTTGCTGCTAAAAAACAAATAATTTTGCTTTAAATAAATACTCATATTTGATACAAAATTTTATTTTCACTATATTTTTAATTATTCTGGCTAAATGTCTGAGTTTAATCAACAGAGCGGAACATATGTATGTATTTTTTATGTTTTGAGATTAAAATTTTATCGTTTTAATATCACAGACAAATTAACATAACGAGACAATATCCAATTATGTGCTTTTATATGGCATAATTAATTAAACAGTAATAGATGCATAAATATTTAATTAATGCTCATTAAAAGTGTGCTTTATTGTATATAAGAGAATATTCGAAAAATACATTTTTGCTAATTAAAATATAGTTCTCCTTCATTCTCTCCGAATTAATGAATATTTCATTAATAAATTATTTATTTTTAATATCTAAACAAACTTATTGTCGTTTAAAAGTAATATTATGACAAATTTTTTTTTTAAATCTGAAACATTTAATATTTGACATTAAAATGGGTGAAATAATGGGCATATAATATAAGTATATATTATATTATTTCAAATTCTGTGAATTCGGAATCTACTCTTGATATCTCTTGAAATTATATTTAATAAAAATGTTTACTAACTGAAATTAGTGACCGACTTTTGAATTAGTAAATTTAACTGATAAATTAGTATATAATCGCTGTTTATTTGACTGATTAATTAGTAAAAATTACTGTTTAATTTACTACCAAATTAGTAGAAATCAATATTTATTTTACTAGTAAATTAGTGAAAATAATCATTATTTATTTTACTAATAAATTAGTAGAAATAATCACTATTTATTTTGGTAAAAATGATCCCAAAGTTTTGAACGTTCAAATGAACGAAATATTTTTTATTAAAGATATTTTAATAAATTACTAATCATAAAAAAATTTTTAAATTAAAATTATACATTTACAAACTGAGTAATTAATTTTTTTGTTAGTGATACAAAATAAAGACTATAAAAATTTAATTTTTAGAAGAAATAAATAAATTTCGTTCATTTGAACGTTCAGAACCTTAGGATCTTTGGTAAAAATGTTTACTAATTGAAATTAGTGACTGACTTTTGAATTAGTAAATTTAATTGACATATTAGTTGAAATTGATATTTATTTCACTAACAAATTAGTAGAAATCATTATTTATTTCACTAATAATTTAGTGAAAATCACTATTTACTTTGAATAAATAAATTTTTTTTTAAATTCACTAATTCAAAAGCAGAATTTTAGTCACCATATTTAAATTAGTACCTCATTCGCAAATTCAACTTCACTAGTTGAAAACACTAGAAATTAATGTTTATTTGAAAGAAACATTTAAACATTAAACCTCATTAAACATAAAAAATACATAACTACAAATCCGCTGTTTTAAAAAATCCAAAATGGCGGATCCAAAATGGCTGCTGAAAAGATTAAAACACTCGGATTTACTTGAAAATTGTTCCTCGGGGGGTTTCGAAGTCGCTATTTACGAATCTGAAGTCGGATTTTTAAAATTCAAAATGGTGGATTCAATACGGTTGACGAAACAGTTGAAACTCATTCGGTCACTCATGTAAATGTTTTTGCTTTCGGAAAAATACTTTCTTAAAGAGAAAAAATAGAGAAATACGAATTCGATATTTGTTTTCACTGTCAACTTTAAGGTATCAAATGGCAACGAATTGATACCAAAAATGTGGATCAAATAAAAAATTGATCCACATTTTTTGCATCAATTTCAACCACTTTAGTATCAATTTGATACTTTCAAGAAAACTATGTTTAAAAATCCAAAATGGCGGATATTATTTTAAAAAAAAAGAAAACATGCTAGTAGTATTGATTAAAAAAAATACTCCCCAATGATCTTTCATATTTGTACATTTATCTTCATTGACAAGCCAACGAATTCCTTGTGTCAAAGGAAATTGCATGATATGGGTTTTGCTAAACCACCTGCGTTACTCAAACCCAAGGTCTCGTATAATACATATACACAATATATATACTTTGTACAATACTCATGTTTAGATTATATATTATGTATGTATATATTATATTTGTGAACATTCCCCATTTCGCATTTATATATATATATACACACACACATTATAATTTCTATATACAGATATATTTTCATCTATGTAATAACAAGCACGTAACACAAAAGGTGTCTGGCAAGGTTGATGGAGCACCATCCGGAAAATTATCTTTCCCCACTCACACTCACTAAAGAAAAGCATTGAAGGCATCTTTTATTAATTTCTTTACAGATAATGCCAGACAACACTCTTCTTCCTCTACTTATAACATTCTCCTCCCTCTCCTTGTGATAATGAGACACTGCAGCTTTCTTGTTCTTTCGTTTCTCTCACTGTTATTTTAGATCTTGTATGTCTAGATATAAAGTTACTTTTCCAACGTTAATGCTTTACTCATTTTTCACCATATCTAACAGGAAATGAAAACATGAAAGGAATTGCTGAAATGAGAAATAAATGGACTAAAAAAGTGGTCCATAAAGAATCGCTTTAATGTTCCTTTAATTTAAGAGTCATTTTATTATACAATCTCTCTCTCTCACTCTCTCTTTCGCGTTCTCTCTTTTTGATATATTTGATAATATTAAAATTGCGAGAGAGAAAATAAAACTAGACTGAAGAATATTAAAAATTTTAACGGAGCATATTTTAAACATAAACATGTCTCAACATGTTTTCATTGATTTTTATCATTCTTTTAACGCTGTCAATTTTCCTGTCGAATGTTGTGAATTTTTTTTCTACTCCAAAATTTTATTGAGAGAAATATTCATTTAGAAACATGAATTTTTGATGGATTTTTTATTGGTATTTTAAATATTTTTGAAATTGAACTCTGTTATTTTATTACCACTTTTATAGAATGGTAAATTGTTTATTTGAAAACAAGTAATTGAAAAGAGACGATTATTTTGAATTCCAAAAGAAATTGATTATACTTGATAATAAAAATCTAGTTTTTAAGCGTTTGGTGAAGTTCACAACGTTTATAGTCAACGATTTCGGAAGAAAATGATTTTTTGAAGCAAATTTTTATAAATTTTTGTAAGTACGATTAATTTTTTTAATAATGATTGATAACAAAAATATTTTTGAACAAAAAGTGTTATTTTTTTGGTAGAAAAATAATTTTTTTCTTTCAATCGTTGATCATAACCGTTGCAAACTTCACCGACGTTTTTAAGCAGCAAATAATTTCCCTAAAGTTCTGAACGTTCAAATGAATATTTGCTATGTTCTTTTATTTTTAAAATTAATAGATTCAAAGTAAAAAAAATATTGTAATTAATTATTCTTTTAGCTAAAAAAGATTTTTACATTATGAAAACAATATTTTTTAACTAAAATCAAAATTAAAAGAAGTAATAAAAATATTATTGTTCACTTGAGCGTTCGAAACTTTAAGGTCATGGCAAATAAATGTTTTTCAAATAATTTTGATTTAAGGCAAAAAAAAAATTTGTTTCGTGGTCGACTTGTAATTTAAAAAGAAAAGAATATTTTGAGTCTTTGGAAAATGTAGTGTTTGACACGTGCTCTTCTCGGAATTTTGTAAAATTTGTCAAAATAATTTTTGAAAAAAATTGTTGAAACATTCGGCAAGGTTTTTCTCAGTTTATTTAATACAAAAGTAAATAATTAATTTAATAATTGACTATTTCTTCAGAATTGAACTCAGTTAAAGAATTTTAATAAAATTTAAGAAAAAATTGAATCTTTTAAGGAATTTGTTAAAAATTGTTTTAAAAATAATTGAAATACAGCGATGAGTTTCGTTATTCATAAATAAAATTTCAAAAAGGAAAAAAAAAATTTTCTGAACAATTTTTTTTATGATTATTATTTTTTATTTATTTATTTTATACATAAAAATAATAGTATTCTTGTAACGCATTTTAATAGAATTTTCTTGAATAATATTTTGAATTCATGTAAAAATTTGATTATTTCTTAAGTTAACTGAATTCTTGGAAAAGGAAGGTTTTGTTAAAATCTTTTCAAATTTCTGTGAATAATTTCTATTTGTTAAAATAATTGAATTCTTACGTTGAAATCTATTAAATTCTTTTTAAATAATTTATTTATTTCGAAAAATTGTTTTAAAAATTGTTCTTAAGATAATTAAATTTTTGTACAAAGTTTGGTAAGAAAAGAGTTCACCTATATTTTCAACTTTATGAAGAAAATATTTTAAATATTCAGTATAATTGTTTTTATAGTAATTTTTTCCATATGAATTCAATGATCATAAAAATAATTGTTCTGAAAATATTTTATCCCATTTTGAATTTTTATTTTTTCGAAAAATTCATAGATTTTGAAAACCATTCCTAACTTTGTAGAAAATATGTTTTTGTATCCATAAAAAAATTCCGAATGAAAAAAATTACTATAAAAATAATTTTATTAAATATTTAAAATATTTTCTTCATATAGTTGTTTTATTTTGTCAATAATATTCATTATTTACTTTGCCATTGCCGAGGGTAGTAAATAAAATTTTATTTTATTTTCAAAAGCTGATTTATTTCCATAATTTATTTTACGTACACTGAAGAATAAATTGAATTAATTCAAATAACAGATTCTTTAACTATAATCAATTAAATATTTACTTGCATAAAATAATATTTATTAATTATTAGAGTCAATTAAAGGGTTCAGTTCATATTTGCTTCAAATACTGAAGTTATTGATTCAAATACCATTTAATTGACTCCAATAAATATTATTCGATTCAACTAAATATTTAATTGATAATAGTCCATTAATCAGTTATTTGATACAATTAAATGTTTTTTAGTGTTTTCAATTTTTTTTTAAATTAAAAATAAATTTTTCTCTCACTATAGTGAATGAAAAATTTATATTTGATTCAAATAACCGATTACTGTTTAGTAATAGAGTGAATAATGCAGAATTATCACAGAGTAAATCTCAGTGTGCATACTCTTAATCAAGTAACCAGCGACAAATTTGTGGAGCAATGGGATAAAAGTTGATCAAAGAAAAGTTTAATATATTAAAGTAATAAAAGTGAAACAGAGGTTTGCTATTTGAAGAAATCTTGGAGGCAGTGTGTATATAGATGGTATGCATGTAGCTTGTATGTTAGACGAGAATATTGAGGTCGTTGTAGGGATGAAAGTATGTAGCGACCCTTGTTCTTGCCGTTCAATACCCGGGCGCGTATTTTACATGAGACTTCTATACTGCAAGCAAAAGACGACCTGGTTGAGTGGATAAACCGTCTGACCGATAAACCATCCCCATACTCTTAGAGCGAGTGTAAATCTCGAAATTTTCCCTCCTCGAGCCCCAATTGGTGAAAAAGTTAACCTCTTCCCCCTCCTCTCTCTCTCTTTCTTCTTTTGTTGCTTTTCGATCTTCTGAATCGACTACCTTCGCACACCAGACATGAAAGTACCTTGACTCTCTACTTTTCTGTCTCTCTCTCTCTTTTTCTCTTTTTTCACTCATTCTTTCCCCTTCTTCTTTTACCTTTTACTTTTTTGCCTCTTCTCTCTCTCTCTTTCTTTTTTTTTTACTCTTTCTTTCCCCTTCTCTTTTTTTCCTTTTACTCTTTTTTTATTTTTTCTCTTTCTTTCTCTTTTTCTCTTGCTCTCTTTCTCTCTCTCTCTCTCTCTCTCTTAGTTCGATCCGGACACTTCAAAAAGGATGGAATGGAAAATATATTTCCCACTGGCAAACGTCACCTTTACTGCAAATCTCCGCTGCTTTTAAGACAGTACTTCTGTTTTTACGATTATGTTTATCGTAAAAAGAATAAATTGAAGAATAAATATTAAGAGAGAATAAAAATTGTCAAAGAAAAGATTTTCATGGAATGAGAAATTTCAAGTTGTTTTGTTTTATTATATGCCTTTGCTTATACATATATAGAGCGAGCGAGAGAGAAAGAGAGAGAGAGAGAGAATGAGGAAACTAGCGAGAGAGAAAGAGAGGAACATAATTTCAAGTTGACGCAGAGAAAGTGAGCTTTTCCAATTTCATTTTTCTCAAGTTTATCTCCATATTTCGCTTGTAAAACGAGTTTCTCACTTGTTTGCTTTAAAAATATTTGTCAACAACGCGCGCGCGTTCCCGCTTTTGCTATATATATATATTCTCTCACGCAACATCGAAACTTTTATATTTTTTATAAGCGTATGTTTAGAAGTGAATTAACAAACTTCTCGTAATAAAAAAGAAACACCGTGTGCGTGTGTAAATTCAATTTTTAGAAGAATAGTTTTTTCGAGACATGAAGAAAAAGAATTGAAAATATAAATGTTCACATTTACACGAGACAGTGCTTTTTGAAATATTTATTTTCAAATCATGTCTGGAATTTTCATTTTTATCTTGTAAAGGATTTTAAATAAATTTCTTAACACCTAAATTAATTTATTGAAGTTTTATTTTATTAACCTTCTTTTTCTATATGTAAAAATTAAATAAGAGTCTTTAGAAATCTAATTTTGCAAAAAGGGGTAATATTAAATTTTTCATAATTTATTTATCGAATTGAAATTTTTATTCACTTTTTGCACTCGATTTTTAATTGATTAGACATTTTTTCAATGAAGAACGGAGATTCTTTGTTCTTATATTTAGAAACTAGAACGAGTTTTGTCTGAAATGAATATTTTCTATTATTGTTTTCATTGAAAATGACAGAAATTGGATAATTTTTCTTTCGGTTTTGCGACTGTGAAATGAAAAGTGAATTATTTTTGTCTGACACAATATTTTCTATTACTAATATCATGAGGAAAATTTTGAAAAATTAGGATCCTAAAGTTCTGAATGTTCAAATGAACGAAATTTTGTTTATTTCTTCACAAAAATTAATTTTTTATTGCAATTATTTTGTGCTACTATCAAAAAAAATTAATTACTAAGTTGGTAAATGTAAAATTTTATATTTGAAATTTTTTACGATTGATAATTTATTGAAATATCTTTAATAAAAGATATTTCATTCATTTGAACGTTCAAAACTTGACGATCATAAATATGGAAATTGAAAAAAAATTTCTTAGTGTTGGCCAGTTTTTAATAGTTTTTAAAAAAGAATTTTTTCATGCGATAATTGTTATTAAACAAAAGATAAAGTTTTATAAAAATTACATATTTCATCTTCTGCTGATTTTCGGCTGTGGTTGCATTTTATTAATTGTGAAGAAAATTAATTTTGATACCCGGAATATTAATTGAAATTGTCCTAGTTGTACCTTAGTGAGAAAAAAACAATTTTTTTTACAATTGTTTTTGTAAAAAATAGAGAAAATTCATTTTAAAAAAATTTGTATTTGTAATTTATAAAAAAAATGTATTTTTTTCGTTTTTAATTGCAAAATGGATACTAAAATTAATTTTATAGTGTTCATAAATGTTTGAGTGTGTAAAATTGGTGACATTGTCTGACTGAACTCAAATTTTACTACTGATTTCAACCGTTTTTTGTAAGTAAACTGTTTTGTCTGACTAAAAATTTATTTTACTACTTACAGCGACTGACTTGACGCTGTAAATGAGATTTTTAACACATTGTCTGACAAAAAATTGACTTGTACTACTGATTTAAATTTAACGTGTTTTGTCCAACTGAAATCGACTTTCCCTACTGATTTCTATAATTTTTGGAAATAAAATACTTCGTCTGACTATAATATACTTTTACTACTAGTTCATATATACTTTTTGTTACTAAAATGGTTTTTTTCAACAAATAATTGGTTTAGAAGATTAAAAAGAAAAAGAAGTAAATTAGCTCATAAAAAGGGAAAATTACATTCCAGAAAAAAATATTTGTCAAAAATATCTTTATAGAGAGGGAATAATCGTCAAGAATGGGGAGAAAATAATCGTCGAATTTTCTTTTCCCATTCTTCCTCTCTCTCTTACTTTTTTCTAAATAAGTCAGTTATTTTAAATTGAAATTTTTTGAAAATGAATTGATTGACAATAATAATTAGAGGTATAACAGTCTCGCTGGATGTCGATTCATTCGTTTGAAGGGACATCTAGCAAGATGAGGTGAGCTGAAAAATCGAAGAACCGTAATAGTGGAAGAAAATTTGCTGACTTGACTCTCGAATATCCGTCGGTTCCCAGAGAGAAAGAAAGAGAGAGAGAGAGAGAGAACGAGAAAGAAAGATGGTAAGCGGGCTAAAAAAAAAAAATCTTGTCATTTTTCTACGCTCGCTCGCTCCAGACAAAAGATTTAGATCCCCTCGGATTTGTCCAATGATATCGATGAAATATAATATAGAAAACGAGATCGCTCGAAACTAATAGAAATAATATTTTAATAACGACTATTTCTTTATCTCTTTACATAATAATGAAATTTACTGAATGAATAGAAAATTTTGTTTGTTTGTTTGTAAATTTAATTCAATTCTTTCTGTTTTTGTTACTTTGGAAGCTTTTTTTTAATTCACTATATACATTAATAATTTAGCAAATTTCAACAAAGTTTAAGAAAAGAAAGAAGTTTTAAAGAATTAAATTATTTGTTTGGCTGTCTAGTTGTAAAAAAAAATTAATTTTAGTTAAACAATGGACATAAGAAAGTTAACACTTTATTATGTCCAATGTTTAACTAAAATTTATTTTTGGTCGTGTTTGTAGTTTTAACATCACATTTAATGTTGAAATTATACTTCTTTTTTCCTATGCAAATTATACTTACGAAAAAATTGTCGAATTCAGTAGTAAAACTCGATTTTAGTCAGACAAAGTATTTAATAATATAAAGTTTATTTTACTAAATACTAAAAATAGTGAAATATCTTTTAAATCAGACGAAGAGTTTGATTTATACAAATTATCAGAATCAGTAGTAAAAGTCAAGTGTTAATCAGACAATGTATTAAAAATAAAATTTACACAATCCAGTTAGATTTAAGTAGTTGCAGAAATTTTTAGTCAGACACGTTGTTAATCAGGCGCAGAATTATTTCTCCTAATTATCAATCAGTAGTTACTAATCAGTAGTACAAGTCAATTTTTTGTCAGACGATGTATTAAAAATACAATTTACACCATCTAGTGAAATGTGGTGAGTAGTAAATGACATTTTTAGTCGGACAAAGAGTTTTACTTTTCTAAACGATCAGAATCAGTAGTAAAAGTCAATTTTCTGTCAGGTAATGTATTAGAAATATTAGTATTATTACTTTTTTTATTATGATTATTATTATTTTAAAAATAATAATAATTACTATTATTATTCTTATTATTATTACTATTATTATTAAACTAGATACCAGTCTGATTATATCAGTAGTTAAAGAAATTTTTAGTCAGACATACAATGTTACTTCCACGAATCGTAGTAAGTAGTAAAACTCACGTTTGGTCAGACAAAGCTGTTTAAATTCTTATTTTTCTGAAAATTAATAAAATACAGCGCTAGAATTGTCATCAGTTAAATAAATGTTTAAACTTTTAAATAATTGAAATCATGTTGTAAGTAGTAAAAAATATATTTAGTCAGACAAGTCGCTATGTCGACAGTAGTAACAGTCAGTGTAAGTCAGACACAATATTTTTTACACTTAAAATTTTATAATTACTGCAAAAAATTATATTTCATCAGACTTCAAGTTGAAAAGAATAAAAAATTCCATTTCATAAAAATTATATTTCATCTGGCTTCAAGTTGAAAAAAATATAAAATTTCATTTCATAAAAATTATATTTCATCTGGCTTCAAGTTTAAAAGAATATAAAATTCCATTTCATAGAAATGAAAGATGCTAACGTTCTGAACGTTCAATTCAACGAAATGTATTTAGTTCTTCTACAAACTAAATTTGTATTGTATATATTTTGCTTCACTATCCAAAAAAATTAATTACTGAGTTTGTAAACATAAAATTTTAATTTTTTAATTTCATTATGATTATTAATTTTTAATAAAATATCTTTATAATACAAAATATTTCGTTTATTTGAACGTTCAAAACTTGAGGATCTTAAAAATTGTGTTTCATCTGGCTTCATGTTGAAAAGAATAAAAAATTCTACTTTTGAATAATTCTAACAAGTAGTGAAAGTAATGTTTCAGTCGGACAAGAATTTAATATTCAATATTTAAATTTACTATCGAAGAAACTTTTCAATATTTCAGTAATGAAAAACTACTCTAAAGAAAGAAAAGAAAATTCCCTTCGTCCGCAGTAATTGATGCACTAACCCTTGTGACAAAAAATCCCCTCCTCTCTCTCCCATTTGGAACTAGATCGCAAAAAATAAAATTTTCACCTTCCTTCCTTGCAAATTAGAGAGAGAATCCGTATATACATATAAAAGTTCTCTAATAAAAAACTATAAATTTTGAAACAATGGAACTTAAAGGAGGTTGGTTCTCTTCCCTAAAAGTTGGCTTATGGACTGAAAGCTATGAAGTCTCTTCGCTCAAAGAGAAGAGGAGTGAAACCTGTAAAGAATTCGCAACTTTTAAACGGTCGTTTAAAGTGTTTAAACGAAAGAGTATCGTTGAAGAGATGCTTATAGAAATTTGTAGCAAACTTTTCGACGTGGATAGAAACTGGTGTGTAGTGTCAGTGTCTCCTCTCGGACAGAAGAACAAGAGAGAGAGAGAGAGAGAGTGAGTGAGAGAGACAGAGCTTTAAGCAATATTCTCTTGAAATTGGTTCCGGGCAACTTGAAGTGGTCGAGACTTTGGTATATATATATAGTGTCTCTCAGTGAGAAAACAAACCCTTTAAGCATTTAAGCGGTGGTCCATTTCACCCCCCACCGTCGTGCGATGAGGATGATGACTATCATGATTATTATTGTTATTATTATTATTGTTATTATTATTATTATTATTATTATTATCCAAGAACCCTTTAGCGTGAGTTTCCGTTCTGTGTTCCTAATCGTGCTCGTTGGTCGCCGCTTAGTAAAGCTTAGGATACAGTTAACCGAGTGTGGGTTAACCAAGGTCGGAAACCGACGGTGCGAGACGCGCTTGCTTGTTTCGTGGATTAAACTGTCGAAAAGGGTTCAACCCACACACATTCAGTCTCACTCTCTCTTTCTCTCTCTCCCTTCCTCTTGTTCTATACAGTTGGGAAATTTGTCTTTCAATTTTTTTTTCCTCTATAAAAGAAGGTAAATATTTTCCCTCTCTCTCTCTCTCTCACTCCCTCTAGCAAAAATGTATTTTACGATAAAATATTTTCTTGTATTTTTTATATCTCAACATGTTTCAATTTTCTATTTCCAAGATAGAAAGAGAGAGAGGGGGAGGGAGGTATAAAATTTCTTTTTTCTAAATTCTAAAATAACAGAACTGCAGTAAAATTATATGTATGTGTTGGAAAATATTTGACGTGAATAGGAAAATGCGTTGAAAATGGATGCATATATTTTTTATTTGGTTTTCTTCTTTTTTTCTTAAAAGAGAGAGAGAGAGAGAAAAGAGGCGAAAGGCAAATAGAAGAAGGGAAATAAGTAGGGTCAATATTTGTAGAGAGTGTATGGCAACTTAACGAAATATATTATTTTAAGTCCTTCTCTCGCATTACGAATTTTTTTTAGCGAAGAAAAGAAACGCATTAAAGGTGTTTTTATTATTTACGAGGTTTCGTTTTTTAGTTTACAACTTGTAAACAATTTTTCGCTTTATTTCCTATGACTGGGTTCGTCAAATTTTATTTATCGAGTTAATTTTAGATTTACTATTTTTGAAATTAACATTTGTGTTATTTAACACTGATTTGTAGACGTAATTTAATAATAGAATTATTCAAAAATATAATATTGCTTTTATTTTTTTTTTCTTTGATAATAATTCGAATATTAAATTTTCTTTTCTTTCTGTTTCAGGTGAGTCTAACAACACTTCCTGTTGAGTTTCTTTCGTAAGTAAAACAAAGTTTTTTTTTTATTATGAAATTTTGAATTTTGAAGAAGAATTTTATTATTTTTAAAGTTAATAATTAATGAATTAAAATTTTACGATAATTTTAATTATTCAGAAAAAAAATTAAATTAATTCAAATAAATTTATTTAAAAAATTTGTGAATAATTTAATTTTTTTTAATTTTATTAAAATAGCAGCTATTGAAAAAAAATGGAATTGAAGAAAATTTTTCAAATTGATTAAAGTTTGAGGAAACATTTCATTATTTATAAAGTTAATAATTAATGAATTAAAATTTTGCGATATTTTTAATTGTTCAGAAAAATAAAAATTGAATTAATTCAAATAAATTTATACAAAAAGTTTGTGAATAATTGAATTTTTTTTGAAAATTTTAATAAAATAGCAGATATTGAAAAAAGAGAGTTGAAGAAAATTTTTGAAATGGATTAAATTTCGAAGAAGAATTTTATTTATTTATTTAAAAAGGTGTATTAAATTTTGATGAGGATTTTTTTTCAAACATAATTTAATTTTTTGACGAGAATTTTATTACATTCAAAAATACTTCAATTTTTGTAATCATTTGAAATTTTTTGAAAATTCAATTTTTTGTGTTTTTAAGGAAAATTTTTCTTAAAATCCATTTTTGTTAATTATAATAATAATTAAATATCAAATATAGTTTGAAAAATTTAATTATTTTTTTAAAGTTCGAAATTATTAAAATTATTGGAAATTTTTAAGTTATAGTTAAATTTTCTAATTTGACATTCAACTCCAAAAATTAGTAGGAAAAGTTGTCAAGAATTTGCGACGTTTTTTAAGAAGTAGAAATTTTTTATAAGTTAGGAATAAATTTTAAAAAGTTTCTATGTTTTGGAAAAAGCACTCTCTCTCTCTCTCTCTCTCTTTTTTTTTAATAAAAGAAACTCAAATTTTATGCAAAAAGCCCAAATTTGATATTCGAGCCAAAATATTGTTAAAAAAAAAATTATCAAATCCAGTGTCATTTTTGAAGTCACAAATTTTTTTCCGAATTGAAAATAAATGTTGAAAAAAAGCTCGAGTATCTCTGTATTTTTCCGTGTTTGATAAAAAAGTTTTCACTTTGACGAAAAAGACTAAATTTTCTTTTTTTCTTTTTCTTCTTTTTTTTTCTTTTACAAATGTTTTCATAAAATCTTCACGAAAATTCCATCAAGAAGTTTTATATAAATTTTCAACGTGCTATTTTTCTATGTATGTTAAATTGAAAGAAAAAACGAATTAATTTAATACCCTTAGAAAAACTAATAATTTGAGAAATTTTCCAATCCAATTCCTTTATTATTTTAAAAGAATACAAAAATAAAATATAAATTCACTTCATGCAGAAGAAATAGAGATAAAATATCGTGTTTTTATTAAAAGAATGCAACTTTTCCATTTAAAAAGCAAAAGAAAAAAAAAGAAATAAGAAAAAAAATCTGAAAGAGTGTGATTTTTGCTCTAAAAGGAAATTTTTGCTTGAGATTTTTTTTTTTATTGTCTTTTGACATGAGGAGAGTGATTTAAGAGAAGCGGTTTGAAGCGCTAGTTAAGCCATGTTACTTCCACCTTATTTACATTCTGGCAATCAAAGAAACCTATGGGATGAAGCCATTGAGGTGGAAGGTTCGTATTCGAAAGAGAAAGCTCGATTGGTCGGATGAACAAACGTCTTGAGGAATCTGCAAACTCCTTTGAAGCTGGAAAATAGAGAAAGAAAACACAAACCTTCCCGGGTGAAATCCCCTTTAAAGAACCCCAAGAAAGACTTCTCTCTCTCTTCTCTCACACTATTTTATATAAAGAGAACCGCCAGCGCGCACGGATTTCGACAACATTTTCCTCAAAGTTTAATCGTCATTCCAGTTTTTTTTCTTTTCTTTTTTTTTGAGAAGCCCTGTGTCTCTTGTGTGTGGTCTTCCCGATGAATGAGCGAATGGATGGACGAAAAAACCGCAAATTTATTAGCTCAATCGCTAGTTAAGGTCAGCGTCTTTTTTTGTGTCTCTCTATCTCTGCTTTCTCATCTCTGTGTCGGCGTATTCTTAATAGTTTTAGTCTTGATTTTCGGTTTCTTTTCTTTTTTTTTCTTTTTTTTCTTTTTTTCACCCTGTGTCCACACCTTTGTCGCAAACAGCCGATTCGCAACGATCGGGAAACGATATCTCACGGAAGCAGATTTTCCACCTCAAGGATTTCAATCTCGATGCTCTTTTGAAAATTGGAAGAGAACTTTTTTATAGAGAAAAAAAAAATTCCATTGTATAAATTTTCCTATCGTATGTAAGGTATAGATAATTTTTTTTCTCTTCCCTTTTTTGAATTTTCAGGAATTTCTAATTTTAAAATTCACCTTTTTTTTCACCTTTTAAATTCACCTTTTTCAGATGATATTTGAAAATGTAGAAATGATTTTTGACTTTGTGGCAAATGGGAAAAGGGAAAATTTGTTTTAAAAAAAAGGAAACATTTGTTTGAAAAAAAGGACACATTTTTGGTATATTTTTGTGTATTTGAGACACTCGGGGATGAGGAAGGAACTTATCAAAGTACCATTAGTTGCCTATTCGATATGATGAATTGCATTCCCTGAACTCATCTAGCTTGTGATATTTGCCATCCATGCACATTCGCCTTGGGCGTAAAATATCTGTGTTTTTTCTGTAAAATATCAGATTTTTAGTAAACAAGAGAATTTTTATTTTACAAATTGGATTTTTAGATCAGAAGGGAAAAAAATAGTTTGCAAATAGAATTTTTGGGAAAGAAAAAAAATATTTCTTCAAAAACAAGAACAGAGTTGGCACGAAAATTTAATTTTGTTTTTCCCTTATTTCCAGACAAGATTTTGAACTTTTCTCTGACCTTGAAGAATATTATCTCATTCAGTCAACAAAGTTTAGATATCCTTTATTTAAATAAAAAAATGAATAATTTTTTGAATAATTGAATATTTCTTAAAATTGCATTTCGGGTTTTTTATAAAGGATTTTGTCAATAGATTTTTAAATAATTGAATGTTTCTGATGAATTGCAATAAAATTTTTAAGAGTAATATAAGTTTTCTAGGAATTCGACTAAAATTGTATAAAAAAGAATTGAAATTCTGCGGTGAATTTTTTTATTTATGCAAATAATTACATTTCTCAAAAGAAATTTTTTATTTACGATAATAATTAAATTATTGTGATGAAATTTATAAAAATCTGTAAATAATTGAATCTCTGTAAAAATTAATAATATTTATGAAAATAATTAAATGTATGCGTAAAATTTTATTAATTTTTTGTTAGGTCATTGAATTATTTTGAAAACTTTGTTTAAAAATAGGAAATACTAGAAATCATTGAGTTGAGGAAATTTTTCGAAAATAATTCACATTTTGCCAGGAATTTTAATCAGATTTTTAAAATAATTGAAATTTTACAAAATTTTATTCAATTTTCTGAAAATAATTGAATTTCTAAAAGGATTTTTCTTATTTATAAAGTTAATAATTAAAGAATTAAAATTTTGACATAATTTTATTTTAATTATTAGAATTTTTATTAATTTTATTAATTAGAAAAAATAAAAATTGAATTATTTCGAAAAAAATTTTGTAAATAATTAAATCCTGTTGGAAAATTTTATTGAAATAGCAGATATTAAAAATTATCTAATTGATGTAAATATGTAAGATTTATTGAATTTCGAAGAAGAATTTTATTTATTTTTAAAAGCAATTGAAATTTTGACGTATAATTTCTATATTTGTTGAAGATAAATTAATTTTTTTTTTTTTTTTTAAATTTTTTATATTTTTAAAAATAATTAATTTTTTTGCAATTATTTAAAATTTCTCCAAAACTTAATTCTTTTAGTGTTTTTAACTAAAATTCTTCCTAAAATCTATTATTTTTAACAATTATTGTTTATCAAATAAACAAAAAAAATTTCAGTATTTCTCGAAAGACTTTAGATTATTAAAATTTTTCAAAATTCAAAGTTCTTTATAATTTTTAATTAAATTAATTCAAAATTAAAATTTTATAAAATTTTAAATGCGAAAAACCTTTTGAAGTTCATCTAATTATGGACTCAATTCTTTAAAAATTCAATGAATTTCGAATTGTTTAAGTAAAATTATTCATTAATTAATGAAATTTATTTTCTTGGAAAATTCAACCAAAATCCAATTGTTTGAATACAAAAATAAATAATCGACTTAATACTTAAATTTTAAATGTTTTTTCAAATTGAATTCTTCTGACGAATTCGAATAAAATTTTTAAAAATAATTACATTTTCGATTAAAATTCTATAAAAAATAAATAAATAATTGATGTTCTGCGATGAGTTTTATTACCTGAGTTATAAAAATAATTGAGTTCCTAAAAAGAATTTTATTATTTTTGAAAATAATTGTGGCCCTGTAAAAATTATTATTATTTTTGAAAATAATTAAAGTACTGCAAAAAAAATTAAAAAGTTTGAAACATTGGAAACATTATTTTTTAATTTTTGTTTCTAAAACTTTACTTACCTATTTTAATTTTATGAATTTTAGAAAGAAATGAATTAATTTTGTCGAGTCGAAAGTTTGAAAACTAATAAAAAAAATAATGTCACAATTTATTTTGGTATTTAAATGACTTTTATGAGTGATTATCTCTTGAGTAACACTGAAGCTCTTTAAAATTTACAAATATGAGATAATTATAAAGATGAATTTAACTTGAGAAAAGTATTTAGTTTAAAAAAAATACATTGCGATTTGAGCCTTATTAATTTACATCATTTGAGTTTTAAGAACTTTATATTTACAGAAAAAAAAGGTTCAAAAACACAGAGTTAATAGTTGTTATTTGAAATAAATTTGCAAAAACAACAAACTAAATCAATCGTGGAAATACAGATGATTTGATATTCTCTGTGAAAATATAAGTTTTATTTGTCTGCACGACTACTTTGTGTGAATAGAAGTGCTCTAGGTCTAGATAACTAGAACTCGCGCGGCAAATGAGTGTAAAGAGCCAAGTGAAACATAACTGTTTGATGAGTTTACACAGCGGTTCGTGATAAATTATAAAGTTTCATTACCTTGAGTGGCCAAAGCAGATAGTCTCTTGGTGCTTATATCTCATCTTTTCATATTTGAATCACTTTAGCTTTATACTGAGGGAATAGTAGAGGGCGAGAGGAGGAATAACGTCACGATTAATAGCGAAAGCCAACAAAAGTCGCGGCAAACTTGGAACTTAATTCATCTGATATAATGAGTAAGATATCATGATTCATGATATTTCACTTGTTGGAAAATTTAACTGCACTTTTTCTAATTACAAATTATTGTTCAAAGAAGAAAGAATATTCCATTGCTTTTAATTACTTTTGACAAAAGAACAAAAACGAAGACAGAAAAAGTAAGAAAAAGAAAGAATAGAAAAACATCAAAGAAGGAAATTTTTAATTAACCGAAATATTCTTCTTTTCGAATCTTCTATTTTTATCTAAAGCAATATTTCTTTTTTTTTGTTTTTTATAACAACTTTTTTTATTTTACTGTGACGATGTTTTATAAAAATTTTATTAAAATTTGAAATTGCAAAAACTTGTATAAAAATTTGTTTAAATATTGTAGAAACATTTTTTATAAATTATACGCTTCGCACTCATCTACTGAAACCTACAATTTACTACTTTTTTTTTATTATTTCAACAAAATTTTCGAAATTCAATTATTCTCAATGTCTAGTATTTTCAGAAAATTTCCCAAAACAATTTAATTATTAATAGAAAAAAATTGATAAAACTAATCCAAAATTAAATTAATTTCATGAAGAATAAAATTTAAATAGCAATTCAATTAATTCAGAATAGCAGTTTCAAAAAAAATTGATAAAATTAATTTAAAATTCAATTATTTTCATAAATAATAAAATTTCCACAAGAATTTAATTAATTTAGGGCAGTATTTTGAAAAAAATGTTGAAAAAATAAATTATTTAACAAAATTTTCATACAATAGTTTTTACAATAATTCAATTACTTTCACTGACAGTAACTTTTTTTACGGAAATTCAATTTTCTAATAAAGTTTTTATAAAATTCTGATTTCTCAGTAAGAATTTAATTAATTTCATAAACAATAAAACCTTTCGAAAAATTTTAATTATTTTTAAATTTTAATACTATTTCAAATTAATTAATCGAACATTTTTATAAAATTCTTATAAAGAATTCGATTATTTTCAAAATTAAAAAATTTCTCACAGAAATTTTATTATTTTAAAAAATTTTATTCAATTATTTTTGAAAATTTGAATAAAATTCTTAGAATTTATTTAAGTATTTTTATCAACAATAAAATTTATAGTACGATTTCAATTTTTAATACAATTTGACAGAAATTGATTAAAAATGTATTTTCAATTCCTCGAAAACATACATTATTTAAAGAAAATGTTTTTCGAAAATTTCTTCGAAAAATTCAACTATTTACAAAAATATTCAAATTATTCACAGGACTTCAATTATTTTTAAAGGTAATATATTTCTTCTCATAAATTCAATTATTTAAACAAATTTTAATAAAATCGTTCTCAAGAATTTAATTATTGTCAAAAATTTTAATTAAATTCTTTGTGAAATTGAATTATTTTTAAAAACTTTTTGTAATTCAGTTATTTTCAATATCTACTAATGTCATAAACTAAATTTTACCAAAAAAAATTCATTTATTAAAAAACTTTTATGTGAAGATCTTCGTAAGAATTTAATTTTGTTTATGATTAATAAAAAATTCTCAAAAATGTAATTATTTAAATTTGAATTTGCATAAAATTAGTCGAATGAACTAATTTATGTATAAATTTAAAAAAAAAATCGTCGCAAGAATTAAATAATTTGTATAAATATTTAAATTCTTTCATTAATTTTTAAAATTCTTTGCAGAAATTTAATTTACTAGCAGGCTAAGAAGGAACTAAATTTTTTTTTTTAAATTGGGAAAAAATCATAAAACTAAAATATAAAATTTAATTTTTGTATGTTTTGTAAGTTTTTTTGTTGTCAAGTTTAATTTTTCTATACCTACTTGTTTACTACTTCATTTAGTTTAAAAGCTACAAGCTTTTTCCTCCTTTAAAAAAAAAAATTATTCATCGTGTGCGAAGTCTGTAAATTGTCTTTAAATGTGGGATAAATTTTTTAAAAAATTATTCTCACCATTTTTTGATTTTGAATGGGGATTTTTTTTTATTCTAGGGAAAAAATGTAATGTTTATGAAAGGAAATTTCCGATTTTCAGAAAAGTTTTATCGTCCCTTGACTCCTGTTGTCTGAAATTGACGAAAACTCCTCTTCTGCGAAAACACAGGTCAGAGGAGAGCTTTCCCTTGGGAGAAGCTCAGTAATAATTCAACTGAGAATCCCAACCGGACCGAGGGTTGCTTCGGCTAATTCGTCAATCATTATAGAACGACCACACGAGCTCGAAATAAAAGGAAGAGACAAAACACATTTTATGTAAAAGAATGGACGCGAAATTCTTTCAAAAAAAAGAAGAAGAAAAAGAAGACTCAATATTTAAAATTAACTTTCGAGACCAGGAAAGTTTTTTGTTCTTTTGAAAAATAATTCTCAATTGGAAATTACAATGAAAAGAATCTTGTTTTCAATTTTTCTGCTTTTATTAATTTTTTATTTCTATAGTTAAAAAAATTAGGACTAAAAAGTAAAAACTCACAGAGCATAATGAAATCTCTCATGTCTCTCTAAATTTGAGTTGGTAAAAATATTTACTAATTTCAACTAGTGAGTGACTTTTTGATTTTGAATTTGTAAATCTTACTACCAAATGGTAATTTTATAATAGTTTATTAATAATTTAATTAATTAATAATGTTACAATTTATTAGTATATCTTGTTGTTATTAATTATTATTTTGTTGTTACATTTTATTACTATCTTGTTATTACTGTTACAATTAATTATTATTATTTTGTTGTTATTGTTACCATTAATTATTTTTATTTTGTTGTTACATTTTATTATTGTTGATAAATTTTAATTATTATGCTATTATTCTTATTAATACTGCTATCATTAATTAATAATTGTTTATTTTATAATTGTTAATAATATGTTAATAACAACAATTTATTGTTGTTTCTCTGATGATTATTATTATTATTAATAATATTGAAAATATGCTACGATGACGAAACAATAATTATTAATAATTTAATTACTTAATAACTATTAAATTAACTGATTCGAAATTTAGAGAGCAAAAATAGTTCCAACAGAATTCAGGGACAAAAAATAATTGCAAGTATCAAAAAATAAAAAAGGAAGAGAGGAAAGGGAGGGAAAAATTAAAAATTCCAAACACGTAATTTTCTGGATTAATTTTCTCCTACAACATATTTTTTCCATAAATATAAATACAAGTTTCATACTTTTAATTAGACAACTGACAAGAGAATCCTCTTTTTTTAAACGGTATGATAAATCGAAAGTTATAATAGATGAAAGGGAGAGAGAGAGAATGAGCGCGTGATATGGGGAAAAGCGATGGGATGGTTGTCGGGAATTGTTTACGCCCTTTTTATTCCAAGTAAGTAACGACATCCTGGAATCAAGGAACACGAAGGTTCCATTAATCATAATCGCATTCCGATTCGAGCAGTCCTTTTTGACTCGCAAAGCTTTTGCGGGAGGAAGGAAGGAAGGAAGTGAAGGAAAGAGGGAATAAAGAAAAAAGAAATTGAAGGAAAGAATAAGAAAAGTTGAAGGCTAGATAAAGCCTAAGGAGAGTAAGGAGAGAGCGTCAGGGACTTAGGAGAGAGAGAGAGAAAGAGAGAATGCTTTCTGGCAGGAGTTGTAACCGGGGATTTGTCATCCAGACGTGACGTGGTGCGAAAAACCAAACCTACACGCTAATGCCTCGATTCCAGAAGCGAATTTCCTCGACTTCCCCCTCTCCCTCTCTCGTTTTCTTGCATATATAAAGAAAATCCTTTCCTTCGACATTTTTCTGATTGAAATGCTTATCGTGGAGCTTTTGTTTTCTAACAATGTTTACTTAATGTAGAAAAAACTCTAATTTTCGATTTTTTCATTTTTTGAAAGTTTAACTGTTGCCGACAATAAAAAAATTAGAAAAAAGTTATAATTTCATAACTTTCATAACAATATTTCCTGTCTTTCTGATTACGAATTCGCTCATTGTTTTTAAAAAATCAAAATGGCGGATCCAATATGGCGGATGAAATTATAAAAATCCCTCGCATTTTTCGGGATACATTAATTTTACAATAAATTTTTTCTTCTTTAAATTTAGCTTCAAAGTTTAAATTTAAAATAAATGCATCTGAAAGTTAAATCTGTTGCGATATAAATAGACGTTGCTTCATCAATTTCGAATTATCGAAGAAATATTAATTTAACTGACATTAATTTTCGTGTCTATTAATTATTAATCAGCAAATGTCAAGATAAACGATTATTTTTGATTGAAACGTATATTTTGGACCAGAAAAGTATATTTAGAGATTCATGGAAAAAGTGACGAATATAAAAATTGATTATTGGAGAAATTTTAAACATAAAAATAAATTTAACGATTTATAAATTATAATTAAACATATTTGTTGAATATCTAATTATGCAATCAACATGCTTTTGTGCTTTAGACAATTTTGGGAAAATAACTGATGAGTATAAAATTTAAACTCATCGAATATGTAAAATAATTTTACGCATATATATAGGTATATGCCATTAGGGAGAAATTTGCATTATATGAAGCAAATTATATTTTATTATCATTATTTATCAGTGCAACAGAAAACATTATATATTATTTTTCTCTCGTTTTTTTTAGTATTTTAAATTAAAACTATTTAAATTTATTGTCAGTGTATCATTTCGTTTAATTTAAATGAACGTTAAAAATAATTGAATCGCGATAAATATTTTTTTTCTGAAATAAATTTATAAAAGTTGATTGAGTGCCACTGAAACAATGTTTGATTTTGTTGGTACAAAAAAATGCTTTGATGCACAAACTACATTTTTTAATTTTTAATAATGTTCTTTTGCAAATTTTCAAATTTATTTGTTTACAATTCAATTTTACGAAATTTCATCAATTATTCGGAAATTCTTTAATTGTATATTAGAAAATAAAAAACTTGATATAATTTTTAAAAATTTCGATTTAGCTTTTTGAAACAATATATATTAATAAAATATTTAATAAAAATTAGTCAAAAATTCAAATTTTTAAAAACATTAATTTAAAATCTTTACACAATTTAATTTTCCTTTTTTTGCAAGTAGTAGTAACTTTTCAAAAATTTAATTATTATTTAAAAAATTTAACTGAAATTAATTTTTAAATCAATTTTTATTAGCAAATGCTACGAGAATTAAATTTTTTAAATACAAAAATAAATGATTCATTGAGAAACTATAGATTTAGATTGTATAAAAAATAATAATTGAAATTCTGCAATGAGTTTTAATATTTATGATAATAATTGAATTATTGCAAAGAATTTTTAAAAAAAAGTTTTAAAAAAATAATTCATTCATTTACAAAAAATAATTTAAATCTTGACAATTTTTTAAGGACATTGAAAAATAATTGAATTTCTGCAAAGAATTTTATTTATTTTGAAAATAATTCAATTCTTCAGATAAATATTATTATTTATGAAAATAATTGAGTTTTACAAAAAAAAAACCTGAATATAATTGAAATTTGTCTCTGATTTTTGCTATTTAAAAAGTCAATTGAAATGTTGCCGAGAATTTTTTTAAGTAATTTTTTAATATAATTGAATTTCTGGTAAGAATTTGATTATTTATTAAGACAGTTGAATTCTTTCAAAGAAATGCGTTAAAAATCTAAAAATTAAAACTAATTGAAATTAAAATTTTTATAAACAAATACTTCTTTAAATGATTTATCGATAATAAGTTTATGGCAGTTCTTCAATAAAATAAAGTTATTTAAAAAAATTATTTATTATTTATAAAAGTTTCATATTTTTTAGAATTCGTAGTAATTTCATTCCTTTTTGAATATGGATAATTTAAAATTCGACGCAGTGGAAATTCTACCAGATAAAATTAGGAAAATTAAATTTAATATTACGAAAAAATGTTTCTTTATAGAAGTCGGTTTAAATGAAAATTTTAGTAATTAAAAATTAGCATAAAGAAATTTCGGTTAAAGACAACTTCGAATATATAAAATTCTGTGCCTTGAAAAATAATTTTAAAAAAATTGTTTTATGAAATAAGGTCCTCTCCAAATAAATACGAATAAAATATAAATAAACGCAAAGATAATAAATACATGAAAATTTATATATGTTTGTAAAAATAAAGAACGTGAGTCTTTACGAATAGGTGGCAGCGTCAAGACGATAGAAAGAGACAGAGTGTTTCTAACGTCCCCTCTTCTTTCTCTCTTTCTCTCTAGAGACGTCAGCGGGAAAAAACATGTTTCTAAAGTTTCGGACGCTCCAATGAACGCCAATTTTTTTTTTACTTCTTCTAATTTGAATTTCTTTACAAGAAAAGTATTTTAATTAGCAGTTGCGTGAATAGTTTTTTTCCCGACAATTTTAGGTATCTTTTAAAAAATTACTTGCGGATAATATGAAAAAATAAAAAATGGGTTCGAAAAAAAGAGTCGGAATTTCAGTAAAAAAAAAAAAAAATTGAGTTATTTTTTGAATAATTTGGACATGGGAAGAAGGACCATTTAAGGACTTGAGTGAACTGATGTATAATTTAGAAGTAAAGACATTGCAATGAGAATATGTGTGTATCGCGTAATTTTAAACGCATTCTATAGCCATCTCTTGACGGCGATTTCTCGTGCGAGACGAGTCTGTATAACGTTTTCAGGCATTTTGTCACCAGGCTCGCTCTGTGCACATAGAGTCTTGACAACAGAGGCGTTCCACGTACCGGCGTTCCATGCATAGAATAGTAGAAGGGTTTGCCCCCTTCTTGTCAAATCGGACGTCGAGTTACGGCAAAAGCACTACAGAAGCAGGGCCCGGAACAAGAGAGAGACGACGAGACGCCACCGACGACGACGACGACGTGTATACGTATACAAGTTATTCTGTATGCAGCCTGTTGACGAGAATGGCAAAGAGAAGCTAACTTCCTCACTAACTTTTGCAATATTCCCTCGCTCTTCCGTTTTACCTTTCAAGAATCATCTACTCTACCTACTTTTCTTTTTAAAAACTCTTCCACTGCCGCGCTTTTCTTTTCTTTTTTCTTTTTTTATAATACAAGTGATTGATTTTCTATAAAATAATGCACACACACATGTATGAGACCACCTGTTTTACGATCGCTCTTTGTATTTTTTTATTGCGCATGTTTACGTGTCTAACAGGAGAGAAAAAAGAAACACACACACACTTTACTTTCCAAACAAAATGCGTGGACCATAAAAATTTATCATCATCATTTATAATTCTCGCGTGCTAACAAACAGCAAACAAAGTGATGTTTAGTCTTCTGAGACTAAAAAAAAGAGAACGGAATAAATTTTTCATAAAAGTTAAAGGCGAATTTTAAAACGCATTCGGGGGGAAGTAAGATTTCATTGAACCAATCTTTACATAGTTTGGGACATGTTTTCAAAAATACCGCCAATACTTGTGTCGAAAAAAAAAAATTGTTTTCATTCTGGGGGAAAATAGATTCGGAAAAAAGGAAAAATGACGTTAATGCGAATACGGATGTTTAGGGGGGAGAAAATAAATAAAAGGGCGTAAGAAGAAAAATAGTGAGAGAAGGGGGAAAAAGTGGAAGTGTTGTAAAAGTGGTACATTACGTAAAGTAAAGAAGACAGAATATTTGCGCACACATCCGTACACTAATACGATAGCATAGCACCTGCCTTCTTCCACTCAGCCTCTTCTCAATCTCCCGCTCGTCCTACACGTTCAATCTGTACCCGAAACAATCTCTTCTCTGCTCTCTATACCCCCAACATCTGCATTTACAATCAAGCTAAAACGCGCTCACTAACGTCACCGTGGTTACCGAACCCATTGAGACTATAGTATACACACGGAGTATGCACATATACACATGTACACTTGTACACATAAACACATATACACATAAAAACATATACACATGTACACATATACACATAAACACATATACACATAAACACATATACACATGTACACATGTACACATGTACATAAATACACATATACACATGTACACATATGCACATATACACATAAAAACATATACACAAACACATATGCTCTCGTATATACAAATCAAGACTTCCTCGTGCGCACTTTTGTGTGCAATCCACCTCAAGTGGAGGCGCTTGTTGATGACACTACCTGAGAGAATGTGATGGTTGTTTGTCATTGCGGGATGAGGAGGGAAGGAAAAAAAAAAGATGGAGCCGAGAGGTGACAATCTTTAAAAAACTTTCAACTACCAAGTTTGCTTGAAAAGCCTCACTCATACTCCACTCTTTCTTTCTTTCTTTCTTTCTATCTTGTTTTTTTGTGTCCCTTATATCCGGACTTATATGCGCACGAACGCATACAAACACACACACACATGGATGGGAAGAAAAAACACACATACGCAATTATAAAGTCCCTTATCCAAGTTATGTGCGCAAGAATACTTGTCGACAAACACTGTGAGTCAAAAGAATTTTATAGAATTTTACCAGAATCATCCCGTTGAATTTTATAGCAGAAAAATTCTATGGAATTTTACCGCAATGATTCTATACAAGGTTTACTGAAACGATTCAGAGGAATTATTCTCTACACATTGGCAAAAAAGAAAGGGAATTAAATGACCCATCAGGAACTATAAATTTGGGTCTTATTTTCTAATAAATGAATTTTTTTATCTATTTTAAATAGCAAAATATGATCCCCAAGTTTTGAACGTTCAAATTGAATGAAATATTTTTTATTCAACATATTTTAATAAATTACTAATCATAAAACAATTTATAAACTAAAATTATTACGTTCAAAAACTCAGTAATTAATTTTTTTTTGATAGTGTAGCAAAATATAAATAAAAATTTAATTTTGAGAAGAAATAAATAAATTTTGAACTTTAGAACTTTAGGATTCTAGCAAAAATGGCTAACTCAGGGTGATCCTCAAGTTTTGAACGTTCAAATGAACTGAATATTTTTTATTAAAGATATTTTGATAATATCATAAATAAAAAAATGAAAAATAAATAAAAAAAACTAATTATAAAAAAATTTAAAAACCAAAATTATACGTTTACAAACTCAGTAATGAATTTTTTGGAAAGTGAGGAAAAATAATTGCAATAAAAATTTAATTTTTAGAAGAAATTAATAAATTTCGTTCATTTGAACGTTCAAAACTTTAGGATCTTAACTTAGGGTTGCCACGCAAACTGAAAACCGAGAAAACCTGTAAATGTCAGGGAATTTTATAAAAATTGAAAAAAAACTTGAAAAGTCAGGGAATTCGGATCGAAATACTGGAAAATTGTTGTTTTTTAATTGTATTTATTCTTCAAAAATTTTACTTCAATATTCAATTCAATTGTTTTCAAAAGTAATATAATTCTACGCAAAAATCCAACTACGTCTGAAAATTTACAAAAATTCTTGTCAAAATTGCAAATTTTTATTTAAATTGTAAATTGTCTTTAGAAATAATAAAATTTTTCTACGAAATTCAATTACTTTTAATAATTTTAATAACATTCTTGACAGAATTTCAGTTGTTTTTAATATACAAAATTTTCATGAAATTTCTGGAAAAATGAAATTATTGCTAATTTTTTTTTTAAATTGTCTCTTGTCAATAAATAATAATAATAATATTATTGATGTTTTTTATAATATAAAAACATAATTAAATTTTCATAAAATTCTTTATGATAATTCAGTTTGAAGAAACATTTAATTACTATTTAATAAATTGTTTATTTTTATAGTTAAATCATTGCTTTCCTGTAACATTTTCTAAAAAATATTGATTTAAAAGTAAACTTGAATTAAAATTTTGGATTATAATTCACAAAATTTTTCACAAAAAATTGAATTGTTTTCCGAAAAATTTTCCTCATTTCAATAATTTACAATATTTAATATTTTAATAAATTTCCCAAAAAAATTCAATTATTTACAACAATTTTGACCAAATTTTACACGAATGTTTAATTATTTTCGAAAATATTGCAAATTTCACAGGATTTCAATTATTAAAAATAGAATTTGTATATATTTTTTTTAAATCAATTGTTTTTTTTATATTATTATTATAGTATTATATTATAAATTGTGTTATAGAATTCTTCGGAATAATTCAATTATTATCATAAATGATAAAGCACATTACAGAATTTCAATTATTTTAAACACAATTTTAATTTTTACAACTTTTTTTACAATTACACGTTTTAATTTTTAGGAAAATTCGTCAGAAAAAATTCAATTAATTATTTATTTAAAAAAGAAGTTATTGAAATTTTTAAATAATTTTAAAATTATGCGAAATTTGTGAATGAATATGTAACAGAACATTTTTTTTAAGTAAAATCTTTTCCGTATTTTCTGAAAATTTAAAACTTTTTAATTTTACTTTTAATAAAAATTGTCAATTGACAAATAGAATTCATAAAAAATTTTTCCCTTTAGTTTCGAAAATTTTTGAAATTCAAGCAATATTATAATTAAGAAATAGGAAATGGTGCAAATTATTTCCCTATGGAAATTGAGAATTTTTTTAATTCTGAAGAAAATTGTTACAGATTCTGAATCAATTGGATTTCCGAAAATCAATTGCGAAAAATCAATTAGAACTAATAGAGGTCCGTACTATACACTTCATGTACGAAACTCTAAAAACAAACGTCTGTGAAGTTTGCAACGTTTATGATCAACGATATGAAAAGAAAAAAAATATTTTCCTACGAATAAAAATAATATTTTTTGTTTACAAATATTTTCTTTTGTAAATAATCATTAAAGAAAATTAACTGTACAATTTTCTTTACAAAAATTTATAACAATTTCCTCTAAAAAATATTTTGTTTCTAAAATCGTTGACTATAAACGTTGTGAACTTGACCAACGTAAAAACAATAAAAACAAAGTGTTAACACTCAAAAAACAGAAAAAAGCAGAGTAAAATTAAAAAAAAAACTTTTTTAACTTTTTTAAAATACTATAATTATTGCGAAGAATTCTATAACAAAATTTATAAAATAATAATAAATTGCAAAAATAAATCCACACATGCAAATGCGCCGAGAAACACGAACCTAAAAACCACCCTATTTCACCGTCGACAAAACCCTTCGTGTGTAGAGTCAGCAACCCTTATTTTGCCGCCTAGTATGCAATGCATGTACACGCCTTCGGTACAATGCGCTTCCAGCATCTCTTCCAGCGCGAGACGCGACGCTTTAAATTAGAGCAACTCACTCCTCGCGTGGCAAGGGTGCGACACTCTATTGCGAATAGAAAAAGCAAAAAAAAAAAAAAAGGAGGGGATAGCTTTATGCTTTTCGTTGTGTCTCTCGGGGCTTTCGCCTATATCAAACTGAAAATACGACAGAGAGGTGTGTATATACACGCATGTGAAGAATCGCGAAATTACAACTATGAATTGCGAAATTGGAGAGGACGGACATTGTCAGTGAGACGAATTGACACGGACGTTTGCTATTAAACTTCGCCACCCGACTGCACTTTTTTTTACTATATGGAGAGGGAGAGATGTAGCTGTAAAAGTCTGTATATGAGAGTACTTTTTTATATAGATATATATACTCCCATGAAACAAAACGGATTATTCAACTGACCTAATTGACCAGGAATAATGAATTCACTTTTTTAACAGCAATTCCGAGTACAGTTTTTTTGTTGTTGCTACTGCTGCTTATTCATCAGGGTCCATTGTGAAATTAAGCAGCGGCAGTTTTTTTTTTATTTAAATTTTTTTGTTTTTATTTCGCGAAACCGTGTCATTAAATTCTTTAATGTAAAAATTTTGCAATCAGTCAGAATATTTTTTTTCATTTTAGTTAAGTAATTTTTTTGAAAATATCGCGGTTCCTAAAATTGGCGGGAAAAAAACTGTTTTTCCCACTTAGGTCTCTAGAGAGAAAGAGAGAAAGAAGAGGGTACGTTAGGAACACTCTGTCTCTTTCTATCGTCTTGACGCTGCCACCTATTCGTACAGACTCACGTTCTTTATTTTTATA
The DNA here is from genome assembly GCA_032872475.1 of Leptopilina myrica (nomen nudum). Lineage (NCBI taxonomy): Eukaryota > Metazoa > Arthropoda > Insecta > Hymenoptera > Figitidae > Leptopilina > Leptopilina myrica (nomen nudum). The sequence continues at coordinate 6,617,340 of CM065458.1, forward strand.
AACATACATAAATTATGTATTTATTATCTTTGCGATTATTTATATTTTATTCGTATTTATTTGGAGAGGACCTTATTTCATAAAACAATTTTTTTTTATTATTTTCCAAGGCACAGAATTTTATATATTCGAAGTTGTCTGTAACCGAAATTTCTTTATGCTAATTTTTATTTACTATAATTTTTATTTAAATGAATTTCTATAAACCAAATTTTTTTGTAATACAAATTTAATTATTTTCATAAATGCTAATATTTATCTAAAGATTTTAATAATTTTCGAAATTAATAAAATTCTTTCCAGAAAGTCAATTATTTTAAGATCCTAAAGTTTCGAACGTTCAAATGAACAAAATTTATTTATTTCTTCTAAAAATTAAATTTTTATTGCAATTATTTTTCGTCACTTTCCAAAAAATTCATTACTGAGTTAGTAAACGTATAATTTTGGTTTTAAAATTTTTTTATGATTAGTAATCTATTAAAATATCTTCAATAAAAAATATTTCGTTCATTTGAACGTTCAAAACTTGGCGATCATATTATTTTTAAATGATAAAAAAAAATTGCCAACATTTCAATTATCTTTATAAATGAATAGCTGAATTCTTCGACGAAATTCAATTAATAATTTAATATTAATCAAAAAAGTTTCTTAATTCAATAATTTTTGTATCTATTATCGTTTTAATAAAATTTCCCAAACAAATTCAATTATTTGAAACAATTTTTACCAAATTCTACACGAATCTTCAATTATATTTTAAAATAATGCAAATGAAACTTAATTAAATTATTTAAAATAATATGTGTTTGAATCTGTTTGAAGAAAATCAAATTTTTCGATCTTTTTTATAAAATTCTTAGCAATAATTCTATTATCATAATTAATGAAGCACATTGGAGAATTACAATTATTTTTTATACAATTTTAATTTTTACAATTTTTTTACAATTACAATTTTTAATTTTTAGCAAAATTCATCAAAAGAATTTTAATTATTTGAAAATTTGTTGATAAAATTCTTTATGTGAAATATTTAAATATTTGTTTTCGTATTAAAATAATTACTTTTTCGTAGAATTTCCCAATAAAGATTGAATTAAAATCCCTTTTAGTTATTAAGGTTTTAATTAATCATTGAATTTTGGCGAAGTTTCTAAATAATTGCAATTTTTCAAAATAATTAAATTTAGAAAAGGCTTTAAATGAAATTTTTTGAAAATCTGAATAAGCTTTAACTAATTATAATAATTATAATATTAAGAAAAAATTATGTTGTTGAATAAATTGTCAATTATGAAAAAAAGTTAACAAAAGTTACTCGTATTTTTAAAAAAAGTCAAATTAAATTTTAATTTTTCCCTTTAGGAGCGTAAGAAAATTATTTCTCTACATTTCGACCATTTTAAAGTTATATTTGAATAAAAATTATAACTTTTTGTCAATGATAAATGATTTAAGTAACAACCTAATATTTAAAAAATGTTTTTTATTTACATAAAATTTTAATTTTTATTCAAATGCAACTTTTAATCGTATGAAATATTCAAAATTAAATTCTTCCCCTTTCCACCAAGACGAATTCAAAATTTAATTTTTGTTTTTCTTTTTTTTGCTTTTAAATTACAAAATTCTGACAATGGACTAACTTTTTATTTGACTTTTCGTCAGATTTGTCTTTAAAAAAGTTCGTAAGTAAATGTAATAGAACATTTTTTTCATATCTAATCATTTTAAGAGTAAATCAGAAGATTTCTTCGGCTCAAGTAAGAAGGAAAAATTTTCCCTGGAAATCAGTAGAAAAATAAAATAAAATTTGTATTGGCAACCCTGTAGAATTTAATTCAACATCATTTCCGTTAAATACAAACTTCTATCTTTTGTACGAAAATATGTTTTTAATTTTTTTTTAATTCAACATAATTTCCGTTTAATACAAACTTCTATCTTTTGTATGAAATTATTTCTGTCAATTTTCTTCAAAGTTTTCAATTCTTCTGATTGAAAAAGTAATCCTCTGGAAATTTTTACAGTACTACTCATTCGAAACTACTTTTATTTTCGAAAAAATTCAAAATGGCAGATCCAACATGGCACGAGACAGAATCACCCACAGAAGAATTCAATTAAAAATGAAGTTATTTCAGCATGTATTGAAGTTTTTTCAGGTTTTTCTTAATGGTCTTTTGTTCTAATTTCTCTTAAAAGCCATCACCTCGTTTTTCTTTTCCCCCCCCTTCCAATTGTGTGGTTTTCTCGTTCTCCAAGCGATCTTCCTCTTTTTTTTCTGACAATATCTTACCCTGAGGGATTTATGCTTCGGTCTTGTTCTCAACCTGTTGAAAAAAAAGTGTGAGAGACACACATACACACACACACAGAGTTCGAGTGAGTTTGGCTGCTCCCTATATCCGTATATCGACTTACACTCATTTGTTTCAGGGCTCGCAATTCCTTTTTTTAAACATTCCAAACAGTTGGGAGTTTTATTTCTCCAACAGAAATGAACACTTGAAATTTTTTTACACCTGTCAAAGTTGCTCTGAATCCTTTTAAATTTCAAATACAAAGTCTACTGCCTTTCTGATGGAAAATCTGCAAAAGTTTCATATTGGGAAATTTTTAAATAGTTTTTGTCGTCTGCAAAATTTAGCGAACATGATAAATTCTGTGAGTTTGGATTTGGAAAGAACTTCTTGTGATAGAAGAGGGGTTTGAAATTTTTAATTATTACAAAGAGGTCTTTTTTTTAAGTTCAACAATCTTCTGTTACTAATAAGAGGCTAAACATACAACTTCTGTTTGTCGTTCTTAAAATGATCTCCAAGTTTTGAACGTTCAAAAGAAAGAAATTTTTTTTATTGAAGATATTTTAATATAGATTACTAATCATAAAAAAATTAAAAAACCAAAATTATACGTTTACAAACTCAGTAACGAATTTTTTGAAAAGTGACGAAAAATAATTGAAGTAAAAATTTAATTTTTAGAAGAAATAAATAAATTTTGTTCATTTGAACGTTCGAAACTTTAGGATTCTTTTCTTAAATCGAGGACTTTTTGCTATTTTTGGAAAATAATTATCGACTACAAAGTCTGCTTTTGGTGTCATTATAAAGCGAATAGTAAAAAGTTTGCTCTGAATTGAAAATTTGTTAAGTACCATATATCGACTGATTTTTTGGGGGTTCAGACTGCTTTCCAAAAACCCCGGGGGGATAATTTTTCCAACAAACTTTAAAGAGACGATGGAAAAATCAAGAAAAAACTAGACTAACGACCTCTGTAAATCATAGAACGTGGCCTCTTTCCCTCTCTCTCTTTCCACATTTTCTTCTCAACCTTTTCCAACCCTGAACTTCCTATCAAAAGTTTGAGCGTTTCCCTTTTGTATGGGGACTTGAAAATGTTAATGGAAATATGATTGAATTTTACGACTGGCGTGGGTCCTCGGTAGCTGTTAATAAATGGCATTCCCTCTCGAGAAAACATTCATTTTCTTTAACAATAAAATCTTTCTCAGATGATGCTAAAATAGAATTGTCGAATTTCAGACACTTTTGTCCTTGGTAAAAAAAAATAATGTTAGATCGCTCGAGACGAAAAAAATGAAAAAGTCACTGGGGGAATTTTTTTTTTAAATTCCAAAATAAGTAGTCAGAAAAAAATATGTTCGAATTGAGCATATTTTATGATTGAATTAAACATATAATTTTTATTAAACCAATTTGCAACAATTGTAACAAATTTTTGCAAATTAAAATTTGCAAGTTGTAACCAATTTTTATTTGAATTGAAATTATTATGTTTAATTCAAAGATAATTTTTTCTTGACTCTATAAGTTTAAAAAAAAGATATAAAAAATATAAAATAAAAGAATAATAATAATAATAAATATAAAAAATAGAATTATGTTTGATTCAAATATATTTTCTCAGTGATCAGACAAAATTGAAAGAAAAAAAGAAATAAAAGATAAAAAAAAAGTAAAAGGGTTTTTTCTTTTACCTTTTATTGACATCTTCCAAAAATCGACAAAAATAATTTTCAAATAAATATTTGCATTTTTTCTATATCTACAATTTTGGAGCTGCTCTTTTGTTGCCGAAAATTAATTACAAGAAAACAGTATTTACTAAAATACCGAATTGTTATTTATTATTTTAATTATATTTGTATCGAACATTAATTTCTATTATGCATTTTCTCCATTGTTTCTATTGTTTTGCGTTCGTTTTCTAACCGAAAAAATCGAATTTTCAATATTTGTTCCTGACGTTTCGGAATATAATTCGCAAATATGTTTTTATTTACAATTTTACTCGGCAATTATTATGTACCTGCATTGTTTAGCAGCTGTATTCATTCATAATACAACAATTTTGATAATACAATTTGAAGTTATTATCTATAGAGAAAAAAAAATTGATTGTAAAAGATATGCATAATGTACAATAGTATAGAAAATTATGCGGGTTCATTGGAAAATCAACGACTGAAACAATATTTCCATTCGAGTGGAAAAAAAGATTATTAATATTATTATTATTATTATTATTGTTATTGTTATTATTATTATTATTATATTTATGGTGGAATTTTTCTCGACATTTTTCTCACAAAGTGAAAATCGATGGGCGAAAATAAAGTGACATGAAAATAACGAAAAGACTAAAGTAGTTTAGATTAGCCCAGTGTTGCCAATGGATTTATAGCTAGGGAATCGTAACACCAAAAGGGATTAAATCAAACCGTAGCAAGGATATGCGTGCAGGGGACTTTATCTCTATATCTTTCTCTCTCTGTCTCTCTCTCTCTTTCCCTCTCTTGCAGCCTGAATCGATTTTATACTGCTAGTTGCGATACGATTGGACCGCCTGTCCAAGAATTCCAATATTTCATGCTCCTTTCTCCTCCAGTTGCCACCAGGGCCAGGGTGAACGTGTCTCTCTCCCTTTTGGCAAACGAGTCACGTCCAGAGTCGAAGGATATGGAAGAAGAAGCGACGAAGAGCTCTAAAATCATTTTTGAAATAGATGTACCTCCTTCGTCCAGCTTTTACCCAATCCATAAAAGTTATTTAGCCACGTAGCCTTTCTTGGATGTAGTTTATGCAAAAATTTTCCTTTTATTCCTGCTTCTTCTTCTTCTACTTCTTCGTGCTTTCTTTCGGCTTTTTCTTTCCTTTTCTTTCTTTCAATTTCTCTTTCTTTCATTTTTTATTTCATTCTTTTTTTTTATTCTAACATTTATTATTTTTTTCCATCTTCCATTTTTTCTTTCTAACATTTATTATTTTTTTCGATTCACTTTTATTTTTACCCATCCTTCATTCTATATTTTTCAATTTTTTCAATTTTTATTTTTTTTACACTATTTAATCTTTATTTTTCTATTCTTTCAATTTTTACTTTTAACCCTTTCTTCAAATGAAGATTTTTTTCTCTTCTTTCAATTTTCATTTTTTCTTTCATTTCTTCACTTCTTTCTAGAAAATTGTGAAATTATTCCAAAATAATAATCACTTTAGTTTTTAATAAATATTTAACTATTGCTATTTTTTTATAGTAATGAGGATTTCGAAAAATTTCAAATTCAAACTATTTTGTAGCTTAATCACTTAAAAGAATATGAAACATGAAGATAAAATAAGATTTGGAATGATCCCTATCTTCATGTGATATAATAATTTAAAAATAATAAAGCTATAAAATAATGAAAAATATTTTAATTATAAGAATATTGTTACTATAAGTTTTGTTCCAAATTATGTTCATTATTTCGTACAATTATTATTTTCTAGAATTTTTAACTAGAATTCTTTGAATCAATTATTTTTAATCGTTTTTGACAAATTTCTTTGAGAAATTTGAAATTCATTTTTTTACAGTTTAATATTAGAACAAAACTACACCTAATTTAAAAAAAATAAAGACCCTAAAGTTCTGAACGTTCAAATAAACGAAATTTTGTTTATTTCTTTAAAAAATTAAATTTTTGTTGCAATTAATTTGCTTCACTATCTAAAAAATTAATTGCTGAGTTTGTAAAAATAAAATATTAGTTTTAAAATTTTTGTATGATTAGTAATTTATTAAAATATCTTCAATAAAAAATATTTTGTTCATTTGAACGTTCAAAACTTGGGAATCATAAAAAATAATCAAATTTAAATGCAATTATTAAGTAACTCCGCCAAAATTCAATAATTTAGAGCTGTAACTGAAATTAATTTTTAAATAAATTTTTATTAGAAAATTCTTCTATAAATTAATCATTTAAATTAAATACAAAAATTAATAATTGACTTAATATTTGAATATTTCTACAAATTGAAATCTCATTCAAAATTTTATACAAAGAACTTTTAAATAATTGAATTCTTTTAGAAATTTTATTCAAATAGTGGATATTGTAAATTATTGAGTTGAGAAAAATTGAACTGTTACCAAAAAAAAATTTTATTAAAATTCTCGTAAATAATGGAATTACGAAAAAAAATTTGTATTAAATGGAAATTGTGAACAAATAAATTCTACAGGACTGCCACAAATATTTAATTTTCTTTTTTCCTGATATACAGACTAAAATTTTGATATAATATAATATTTATATTATATTATATATATAAAATTGTGAAAAAAAAATTTGAATTACGGAAAAAAATTTGATTTTTTTATTTACTTTTAAAGTTAATTGAAATTTTTACAAGAATACAAAAAAAATTCTTCAACACCTTTAAATTTACACGAAGAATTTTATTACTTTTGAAAATAATTGAATTTCTGGAACCATTTGTAACTTCTGGAAATGTCAATTTTTAAAAATGATTTAAACTAAAATTTTTGTATAAATTAATTATTTTCAAAAGTTAACTAAATATGTAAATAAAAATTTTAACTAATTTCAAAGAAATTGAATTTTAATAATTTTTTTAAATTCCAAGTACTTAAAAATTTCTCATTAAATTCATCTATAGTTGAAATTTTACAAAATTTTAAATTAAAAACTCTTAACCCAACTCTTTTAAAATTCAATTAATTTTTTAATTTTAAGTAAAATGATTCATTAAGTATGATAATAATTATTTTACAATTAAATATGAAATTAAAAATAATATTTAGATGCATTAAATAAAATCTTGTTTCCGTTGATAAGCGTTGAGGAATTAAAAAAAAAACTTGGTCCTTTTAAAATTAAATTTCCCTTTGATTTTCTCATTGTCTGCATGTGGAAAATGTAAAGTAAAATGCAATGTCGATTGATGTCGCAATTGTAAATTGTGATTTGCAATTCCGTTGAGGGCGAATTGAAAACAAGAAATAACAGATGTGAACTGTAGCCATTTATTGTCAGTGCACGTCTTAGAAAAATCCTATATCAAGTTGGATTTTACTTGCGTGGAAATCGTATATTCGTTTTCTCTCCCTCATTCTTTCATTCAGCCTCAGGGGGGGGAGTGATCTGATTCTTTTTTTCTCCTTTTTCTTCTTCTTCTTCTTCTTCTTCTTCTTCCTTTTCTTCTTTTTCCTTTTCTTCATTTTTTCCTTCTTTTTTCTATCCCTTATATAGTGTTCTTTTTTTTCTTCCTTTTTTTCATTACATTATTCCATTATCACGCTGCAATAGCGTTCGTGATATGACGCCAGTCAAAGAATAGGTTTTCATTTCATTCTACTCTTGTAATTTCAAACTGCCATCTCCTGCAGTGAGTCGATCGTACTTTTTTTTTAAAACTCTTTCCACAAGAGAAACTCGACGAGAAAGAAAAAAAAATGAACGAAATCTGCTGGCGAAGCAGAGCTTTCGACAATGATGGACTCGTTAATTCGTTTTAATGCCCCCGTTAATAGGAGTAATCAAGTTAAGCGATTTTCATACTATACACTATATTCTCTGTATATACTGAGTTAAACTGAGAATTATTCTCCAGCAGATTTTATTTAAATTTTTCTTTTTGAAAGGGAAAATTCCTTTTTTTTGTTGAAGGATTTCATAATGTATTTTTTTTTTTTTTTTTAGAAGTGCTAACAATAAGATAACTTTGTGCATAATTCCTATGGAAATGAAATTGAATTTATTTTAGAAATTAACTTTTGAAAATTTCAAAGTAATGAAAAAATGTTTTAAGTTTGATCGAAAGAAACTTTCTTGTTGTCAGAGAAAATTTTTATCAGTGTTATCAATAAATGAAAGGGGATAGGAAATTCTGTCAAATTTTGCTTAACGGTGGTTGTAAAAAATGTTACTGTTAGACTAAAACTTAAAAAAATAAAAACATTTTAAATATTAAATTTTGAAATTAATTCAGAGAGTCGCTTATAATTTTCATCGAACAAATTCAGGTAAATATACAATTTTCGACACTTAGCTTCTAGAACAACTTCTGAGTTCTAGTTTCTAGAGGAATATTATATGAAACTTGTGAGTTTAAGTTTTCTGCAAATATTTATTTCTTCAAATAGCGTGTAAATTTTTATAAAGAAAAATAAGATTTTAAAACTTCTTGACCGAAAAATGGTTAAAATAATAAATTACCGCAGTAATCCAAAAGAATATTCTGAAACACTCTGAAAATTATAAGCTACTCAAAAATATGCTCTATTATATTTCTTTACTTATTTCTTTAAAATTGTAAAATTATTCAAAAACAGCAATCAATTTATTTTTAAATAAATATTTAACTATTGCTATTTTTTTATAGTAATGAGGATTTTCAAAAATTTCAAATTCAAACTATTTTGTAAGTTAGTAACTTAAAAGAATATGAATCATGAAGATAAAATAAGACTCGATATGATCTCTATCTTCATGTTTTATAATAATTTAAAAATAATAAAATTATAAAATCATTTTAAATTATAAGAATATTTTTACTGTAAGTTATTTACCATTTTTTAAATTATTTCGAATAATTTAGGCAGTCTAATTATTTTTTGAGAAATTTTAGAAGAGAACATAAAATTTACAATTTTAGTAAAATTATTTCACAAAATAATTCAATTGTTTTCTGAAATTTCTATAATTCCATGGAAACAATTCAAATATTAAGTAAAGTCTCTGCAAACATTCAATTCTCTTAAAAATAATTCTAAAAGTGATTTAATCTCAAAAATTCAATTATTTTACAAATTTTTTATAAAATTATTGTAAAACAATAAATTATTTTCTTTTTAAAATTTGACAAAATGACACAATTTGTTTATAAAAATGTTATTATCTCTATTTTTTAATAAACTTTCATTTTTTTCAATTTTTTCTAAATTTGAATCAAATTTTTCAAAAAAATTCGTTTATTTTCCAATCTTTTAATAAATTCTTCGATAAAATTCAATTATTTTTAAAAATTGTAAAATTATTCTCACGAATTAAATTATTTCTATAAATAAAAAAAATTACTGATTTACAGACTAAAATTTTGATTTTTTTTCTGATCCCGAAAAATATTCTGATTTACTCTAAAAATAATTAGTTACTCAAAATGATGTTCTGTTACATTAAATTATACGAATTTCTTAAATTGTGAAATTATTCAAGAACACGAATAATTTCTTGAAAATTATTTTCATCATTTCAATTCAATTATTATTCTCTACAATTATTAAATAAAATTCATCTTTAAATCAATTATTTTTAATAATTTTTTGAAAATTTTCAAATGCATTGGTTAACAATTCAATTTTACCAAATTTTATCGATATTGTGCGAAAAGTTTTCTAATTGTATATTAGAAAATAAAAAACTTGAAATAATTAAAAATTTTGATTAAGCTTTTTGATAAAATTAGTTAAAGTAGAAAATGTAATTAAAACTATTGAAAATTCTGATTTTAAAAAATTTAAAATTTTAAACCTTCTTGAAATTCTTAAATTAAATACAAAAGTAAATAATTTATTCTTCAAAAAGCGTGTAAAATGTACAACAATTATTACTAAAATTTAAACAAAATTCTCCCTTTTTAATAAATTTTTAATAATTTTTTTGTGTCATAATTGTCCTTTTATCCTTTTCGTTCTATTAATTAACACTTCTTAAAAAGAATTTTTCGTTGATAAACGTTGTGGACTTCAACTTGGTAAAAAAAATAAGATTTTGATACTTCTCGACAAAAAATGGTTGAAAACAAATTACCGCATAATCTAGGCAGTGGGATTAATTTTTGATAGTGAAGAATTGAAGATATAAAATTAATAAAATGCAGAAAAAAATTAATGAATTTCTTCTTCTTCTTCTTCTTCTTCTTCTTCTAAATTATGAAAAGAAAATATTTCTCCGAAAAAAGTATTTTTTCTTTTCCCGCACGTATTTTTGTTTTCCGGTCGGGCATTTTTTGATTTCTCCGACTTAAGAAGGAGAAGGCACGCGATAAATAATTAAGGGAGGACACATTAACGTGAAGTGCTGGAAAGCGAGATTGTCCCTGGGTATAAATTTATCACCAGCACCACCACCACCAGCACTACCACCTTGAACACTTTCTCATTCCCCTCCATTACGTTGCTTTGGAAGTGTGTTGTCCTCTCTTTCTCGGTTCGTCTGGCCATATTTCAGTGGCATGCCGGAATCTTTTGTCTTCATAATATTTATCCCCCCGGATGGCGAGAGTAATGGAGCTGCAACGAGAAGGTCTCCTGAGAAACGAACGAATGAACCGCCGACGAACAGATGAACAAGATCGGAACTAAAATCCTTCTTTCGTGAAGCTAGGGCTTCACTTGTAGTCTCGAGATAGTGCTCTCCTAGAGATATAGTCTGATGAATTCGAATAGAACCTTAAATCCACTGGGGGGTCCTGCCCAACGAGATTCCAATCGGGTATGAAAAAAAAATGATGATGATAATAATAATGGTGATGAAACTCAAAAGGGAAAAATAATTAATGGAAGGAAAAATGAGTCGATTCGATTTTAAATTAAAACTTGCTTTTAAAGTTTAAAAAATTACTTTCGGTAATTACCAAAAATTTTATCAAGATTGACACAGATCAAGAAATTAGGAAAAAGTCGGTTAAAGTAGAATTAATAAGGAAAATCAGCAGGAAAAAGTAAAGAATTTTTATCCACGTTGGTGAAATTCACAATGTTTATAGTCAACCATTTCTGAAAAAAATATTTTTTAAGCAAGTTTTTATAAATTTTTGTATATAAAATACTACGTTGCATTTTTTGAATAATGATTTACAGAAAAAAAAAATTTGTGACCAAAAATTTTTATTCTTTTGGATAGAAAAAAATGTTTTCTTCTTTCTTGTTGTCTGCCCTGTAAACTTTGAAATTACCACGAATTCTATAAAACGAAACCAATTTTCGAAAATTTCGATTTAGATTTTATGTCTGTATTTCAATTTTAATGAAATTCTTGACAAAAGTTTAATTCATTGAATTCCAATTCAAGTTATTTTTATAAATAACAGAATTCTACTGCGAAATTCAATTATCTTAAAAAATGTTAATGAAATTCTAGTCAAAATTTCAATTATTTTCAAAAATGTTCCTTATTTTGATTATTTTCAATATCTATATATACCATTTTTTTAAAATGTCTCAAAAGAATTCGATTATTGAAAAAAGAAAAATTTTAATAAAATTCAACACAAACATTCAACTGATTTCACAAATATAATTAAAATGTTACATTAATGAAGTTATGTGCAAATTGTTTATAAATTTCTTCACAATAATTAAATTATTTTCATAAATAATAAACCTCATCGCAGAAATCCAATTATTTTTAATACAGTTTTAATCGAATTCCACAAGAAATGTAATTATTCTTTTAAAAAATTGATTTAAATTCGTTAAAAAAAATTCTAAAGGTTAAAATTTCTAGATAAAATTTGAAAAAAGGAATATAGAATATACAATAACAATTTTAATTTAATCTCAAAATTTCAATTACTTTACAAATTTTTGTAAAATATTAAATTATTTTCTTTAAAATTTTAAAAAATGACACAATTTATTTATAAAAATGTTATTATGTCTATTATTTAATAAAATTTCACTGAAGGATTCAGTCAATTTTTTTCTAATTTTTAATCAAATTTTTCGAAAAAATTCATTTATTTTCCAAACTTTTAATAAATTCATCGAAACAATTTAATTTCTTTAAAAATTTGTAAAATTATTCTCAAGATATAAATTATTTTTATAAATAATAAAATTTTTAGCAAGAATTCAATTATTTTCAAAACAATTTTTAAAAACTTTATCAATAAAGTATTTAATTATAAAATTCAATTACTTTCAAAATTTTAAATAAAAAATTATTGAAGAAAATAGATTATTTAAAAAAAAAATGCAAAGAAACTCTTCACAAGAATTTAATCACAATCTTAAAATTTTTTAATAAAGTTTAATTTAATTTATATAATTTAATTTAATTTAATAATCGTAACTTAACATTTTTTTTTGAAATTTTAAATTATAGATAAATTTTACAAATAAATAGTGTCAAAGTATTTTTTCTTACTTTATTATCAGTAAATTTTAACGAATTTAAAAGCAGAAATTCACATGGGCTTTAATTTAATTTAATAAAAAAAGTGAAAATTCGAAAACCTTTCTCAAAGGCAAATTGCACATAAAATTCTGTCCAAGTGAAAGAGAAAATAGAACTGAAAATAAAAATTTTCCAAAGTACGAGTGAAAATAAAAGAAAAAAAAATAAAAACCAATTATACAAAGTGAATAGAAACAGTAAAATTAGTTAGATTTTTATCACTAAAAAATTTTAAACCCTAGAAAATAGTTTTTGACCCTCCTCAGCGTCGATACCATCTACAGTGACCTAATTCCAAAATCACTACTACCAAATTCAAGATAATCTTTCAGAAATTCGAATATAAGACTATAAGAGATTGAATAAGGTTCAGTCGACTATAAACGATTCGCAGATGAATTAGAGAAAAGAAAACAATTCAAAAAAAAAAAGAAAACAAGAATAAATGAAAAAGAAAGAGAAAAAGAAAAGAAAAAAAGAAAGAAGAAAAAAAGTAAAAGAAATGAAAACAAAAAGGAAAGAAAAGGAAAAAAGATATAAGAATAAAAGAAAAAGAAATGAAAACAAAAAGAAAAGAAAAGGAAAAAAAGAAATGAAAATAAAAAGAAATAGAAATGGAAATAAAAAGAAAGGGAAAAAAAGAAATAAAAAAAGGAAAAAAAGAAAAAAAAGAAGAAAACAGAAAAGAAAAAAAGAAAAGGAGCGTTAAACGAGAGGAAACTTATCACACAAGGCCAGTAGCTCTTTAGACACATCAGTCAGCGAGTTAACGCGGTTATATCGCCTGCCTGGACCAGTAGTGCCTTCTGGCAGTTTCCTGCGGATATCCCGTCTCGTTTCCAAGGAATGGCAGCGGAGAAACGGGATGGATGTACTGCGGGCGTTATTAAAGGCGCGTCCGAAATACCGCGACGTCGTAATTTATAACAAAAGCCGTACGTACGTACGTACGTGGAAGCCTCCTCCCTTCGACCATACACACTTGCAAGTAGAATGCCTGTTCAAAACAAATTGCAAACGACGCGCCTTACCCAAAACTTTTGCCGTTTAATCCCAACTGTGTATGTATACTTACAAACACACACACACACACACACACACAAACACATAAATGCGAAGAGTAACTTTCAGACGTCAAATTTTCCGGAACCTCAAGATATAAATTAGGAGTAACACAACTATTTTCACTTCATGCTCCAGTAACAAGGAAACTTTATACTTCCTCGCTCAAAAGTGACAAATATTATTCGTACGGCGATTCTTAATAACTGCGAAATAATAAAAAAAATAATATAAAAATATAATAATAATAATAATAATAAAATAATAATAAATGATTCTCAAGTTTAAAGCGTTCAAATAAACGAAATATTTTTTATTAAAAATATTTTAATAAATTACTAATCATAATAACATTTATAAACTAAAATTTAACGTTTACAAACTCAGTAATTATTTTTTTGGATAGTGAAGCAGAAGAATTGCAATATAAAATTTAATTTTTAGAAGAAATAAATCAATTTCGTTCATTTGAACGTGTTCAAAACTTTAGGATCCTTAATAAATGATCCCCAAGTTTTAAACGTTCAAATGAACGAAATATTTTTTATTGAATGTATTTTTAATAAAGTACTAATCATAATAAAATATATAAAATAAAATTTAACGTTTACAGACTTAGTCATTAATTTTTCGATAGTGAACCAAAAGAATTACAATAAAAATTTAATTTTTAAAGTAATAAATAAATTTCGTTCATTGGAACGTCCATAACTTTAGGATCCTTAATAAATGATCCCCAAGTTTTGAACGTTTAAATGAAAAATATTTTTTTTTCAAGATATTTTAATAATTTACTAATCGTAATAACATTTATGAACTAAAATTTAACGTTTACAGACTTAGTAATTATTTTTTTGAATAGTGAACCAAAAGAATTACCATGAAAATTTAATTTTTAGAAGAAATAAATAAATTTCGTTCATTTGAACGTTCAAAACTTTAGGATCCTAATAATAAAAAAAAAATAATAACAAAAAAATAATTTTTTGCTGTTTTTTAATTAGAGTGGTGCGAAGTTATAATTTTACTTTACTTTAACTGTTTTTCACTTCACATTCACTTCAGTTAAAAAATTATGATTAAGAAGTAGGAAGTATTATATTTCTCAATAATAATATTGTTCAAAAAATCATTTTTTTCTTTTTGAGAAAAAAAACATTACATATTCCCCTTTTTTAATATTTTTGTAAAAAAAATTCTCAATTTCCATAAGGAAATATTATTTTTATTTTTACTTTTACTTTTTTAATTGCTTTAATAAAATTCAAAGTTTTTAAAAAATAAAATTTTAAAAAAATTAAATATTAAAAAAATCGGGTCCAATGTTAAAAAAAATTAATTTGTTTATAAAAAAAAACATCGTTTACATTTCCTGAAAGTCGAAAGAAAACTAAACTTTCATATTGTGACAACTTTTTCTAAACTGAATATTTTCAGACTTATAAGCTATTGAAAAAGGCCTATTTTTAAAAATCCAAAATTTCGAAAATTCATAACTCGATAATTTGGGCAATTAAACAAAAATAAAAAAAAGTATTTCATATTTTTCTATAAGAATTAAGAAAAAAATATTATATGTTTAACCGAATTTTAATGATAATAAACATGAAATTGAAAATTTTTCGACAATAAAGGAATATTTTTTTGTACTTCAAAAATTATACGAATTTATATACGAATTTCTTTGATTGTAAAACCATTCAATAACATCAATAATTTCTTTTTTAAGAAATACAAAATTTTTTAATTTAAATTAATTATTTTTAAATTAATAATATTATAGTTAATTTTAATTCAAATTTGTTATTTCCAATTTCATGTAAATTAGTAAATTCTAATTTTTTGTCGACTTCAATGAAAATTAATACCTTCTAATTGAAAAAATAGTATCTGATTTAAATTCCATTAAATTCGAATGTTTAATTATTTTTAACTGCAAATTTTTAATTGAAAATTTCAAATAATAATTTTATTTTCCAATTCTGCTAATAATTGTATAATGAGCGAGTGCGGGAAAAATTATTTATAATTTCCAGTGCAGCATAAAAGCTTTTACGTAAATTATCATCACTTAAGTACTTTAATTGACATTTAAAAAGTACAATATATGTGCAAAGTATTAACATTTTATTGTCCACTTTCTGTAATATTTCTCAAATAGACATTTAAAATAACCATAGTAATTAATTTAAGTTCAATTAAAAATTTACTGTATTATGAAAATTGGATTAAAATTTTTCATTCTAAACCTGAATATATATTTGTTATGAACAACAAAATGTTATTACTTGTGTGTGTGTGTTTTGTTCCTACTTTCTGGACATATTTATGAAGCTGAAGTCCGCAACGTTTTAAAAAACGAAAAATCAAAAAAGAATTTTTCTCAATTCAAATTTACCTCTAAAAAATTTTTTTTTCGTGTTTGTTAATTTTTAATAAATTAATTGTTACTTAAGAGATAATTGTTTAAAATAACATGATTTAGAATTAAAAATAGGAAAAAATGGTCGCATTATTTTATTGTTTTCATTTTTAAAAACGTTGCGGACTTCAGCCTCATACATATTTTGCCTTTAAAGAGCCTGTAAAAAAAAGAATTTCTTTTGAGTTAAAACGTTGAAAGAAATAGTTGAATGAAAATATTCTACTTGATATAATTGTTCAATAGAAAGGAAAATATTTGGAGTATTCTATTTATTTTTTTGGGTAAATTTGTTTTTTAAAGTTTAGTGAAAAGAGAATGGAAGTTTTTTTATTATACAACCTGTATTGTTTGTACTAATTTTTGTAAATTTTTTTCTTTCAGGTAAGCTTTCAAATGCAGTTGTGAATCTAAGGAATTTTTACAAAAGTTCATCTATAAAAGAAACATTACGTGAGTTTTGAAACAAAAATTCAATTTTTAACAGTTTTGGACCTTCAAAACGGAATTTTATTTTTAATTTCATAATTAAATATTTTTTCCAAAAGGAAAAAAAAATATTTTACTGTATTTACAGCAACACGGGTTGAATTTATGGTTTCATAATTGCATTTATATATCATTATGTCTTTAATAATGGTATAAAGAGCATATATAGTTTGAGAGAGATTCTTGTGCTTTTCCCTTCCTTCAAAAGACGATAAATTCTCTAAATTTCATTTGGTTGAAACAATCTTGTGTTTGTACAATTTGCTTAAAACTTATCTCATTACTTTTCCCTTCTCCCCATATTTTCTGACAATGTTTTTATGGTTACTGTATATCCATCATCTTAAAGATTTAATAAACATGTTTTTCGTGAGTGCAAGCGAGCGTATTCACTCAACCTTTGGGAAAGTTTTGCCCAAGTAGTGAAGCATTTTGTTTTGACGCGAAATAAACTTTAGCAAAAGTTACCCGAAAAGCTAAACGTGCCCCGTACCATAAAGGAAATTTGATTTCACAACAACAACAAAAAAAAAAGAGGAAAAGAAAAATTTTGAAAGAAAAAAAAGAAAATTTCTCCGGCACTTTATGAAAAGTATAGTATAGTATTTCCAATTACTGTGCAACGACAAACATGATGAAAAGTTTATTATTCTGCGATTTTCTCTCTTGTGAAAATATAATTTACTATAAATTATAAACTTTTTCTTTTTCTCTTCTCTCGTTTTTTATTTTGTTTGTCCGATGTAAATTTTAATAGAGCATATAGATTATAAAAGAAATTCTAAATCTTGAAATTGTGAGGAATATTTGCTTAAAATTATATGGAGGTACAGTTTTAAGTGGTTGCTGGTATTGCAATCTCTATAAGCCGAAGCACCTAATGGGAGTATCTAACGGATGTAAATATTTTATAGCCTTCCTGCGAGATGGGGCTTTACTTTGGATTACTCTGCAAGCTTCTGCGGAAGGGACAAAAATGGGGATCTCAGAATAAGCTATATATTCCGTCCACTGAGGTTGCAATAAATATTTTAATAAACACAAATAAATTATCGTTTACATAACACATTGAAAATGCTGCGGGCGATTATAAAGACTTTAGTTACATTAGCAGTTTGTTATTTTGACATTATGGCAAAATTTGAATAATTTAAAGAGACAAATTTTCTTTAAAAAAGAGATCGATTATTTTCAAAGGCAATTTTTATTGAACTGATATAAAAAGAATTTATTTATTTACATCAATAATAAAATTTATCGCAAGAATTAGAAAAACTGAATTAAATTAATTTAAAAATATTTTATATAATTCTAATTATAAATTCCACGAAATAAATCTTTTTTTAAAATTCTTAATAGAAAGTTCTTCGAAATAGTTCAATTATATCAACCACATTTAACTTTTTCTTTAGAAATTCAAGTTTAAAAAAATTAATGTAATTTTTCGTGAAAATTCAATTATTCAATTATCTATAGATAAGAAAATGTTTGTAATAATTGAATTATTTTGAATTATTGTATTAAAAATAGTTTGGGCAATTATAAAGACTTTAGTTACATAAATAGTTTATTTTTTTAATTTTTCAATACTCTCTAGATTGGTATTAATAAAAATATTTGAATTTGTAAATTTTACTAATAAATAGTAATGTCTACTGGTTTATTAGTAAAATTTTCAAAATTTAGCAAAGTTTACTAAAAAATAGTAATTTCTACTACTTTTTTAGTAAACTTTACTAATTCAAAAGCAAAAAGTTAGTCAATAATTCGAATTATAAAACATTTTTACTAATTTAAATTTAGAGAATATGGGGAATTTAAATAATTAGTGAATAAAAATTCCTTTTAAAAGAATGCAATTATTGTATTAAATGCGCTATTTTTTGTTAATTGATCTGGAAAGAATTTAACTATTCACATGAATAATAAATTTTATCGTAGGAATTCATTACTTTTTTAAAAATTTTAATTGTAAATTCATCGAAGTAAATAATTTTCTTAAACTTTTAATAAAAATTTCTTCAAAATAATAAAATTATCAAAAATACTCAACTTGTTTTTGGAATTCAAATATTCAAACAAAGTAATGTAATTTTTCGTGAAAATTCAATTATTCAAATATTTAATTGTGTATAGATAATAAACGTAAAATAAATTAATTTTCGCATTAATTAAATTATTTTAAACAAAATTTTCATAGATTTTTTTTGAAACAAAACAATTATTTAAACTATTCTTATAAATATATCTTCGAAATAAATTAATTATTTACTAAAACTATGATAAATTTCCTTTTGAACGATTTAATGGTTCTTTAGTCAATTTTAATTATAAATTACTCGAAATAATTCAACTAATATTGTTACAAACTTTCATTAAATTCTTCGAAAGAATTAATTTACATTAAAAAATGTTTGTACCATTTTTTCAATAATCAATGTTTTAAATATTTTATTAGTCACCTTTTCGTTTGATAACATTGCGTTTTGAATGCATTTTTTTAGCTTTTTGACCTCCCTTTCATAGGATTTTTTTTGGAAAGAACGTTTTGAATCAATTGTAGTTTCAGTTGGAGAGAGGAATTTAAATTGTTTCTTTTAGTAGTGAAGGTAAATTTTAGTCAGACATGCAATGTTTTAGTGAATTCACTTAGAGTAGTAAAGGAAAGTTTCGATCAGACAAAACAATTTGGATTTTGATCTCAAGTAGTAAATGTCAATTTCAGTCTGACAATGTTTCCAGTTATATTTTAATAGCAGAAGTAAAACGATTTTTCCGAGTTGTGGAAAAATGAATTTTTTTTTACTTTTCTTTTCAATTGTAAATATAAATTTAAGACCGCATTTTTTTTAATTTCTGGTTTTAAAGTAGAAATTAGTACAAATTGGCAAAAGTAAACAAAGAAAATTCTTTTTTAATAAACTTTTTTATTCACTTCATTCTAGCGTTTTAACATTTAATTTTTTTCGTACAAGTAGTAAAAGCGAATTTTAGTCAGACGATCTTATAACATATATTAATATTACTTCATCAATAACTGTTAAAATCAACAGTGTAATTTATTCTAATTTTTTTCTAGTGAAAATATTAAGCATTAAATATTTTAGTGATTACAAAATAAGTAGTACGAGTCAATCTAAGTCAGACGTTTCAAATATTAGTAAATTTTGGTCAAACATAATTCAAATATTAATTTTAGTTTTATTTTTTTATTTATCTCTATTTTTTTAATTTTTCACTAATTAACAAATTTACTAGTTTTAATATTATAGTTGTACAACTTTTTTTAGAGAAGAGTATTTTGATGTTTATTTTCTAAACCAACTTAATTAAATGAAATGCAATTTTTATTAAATTTCTCTAAAAGAACTCAATTATTTTCATACATAATAAAATTCATGGCAAGAATTTATTAATTTTTTTATTCAATTTTAATAATAAATCTTGCGAAATAAAGATAAAGTTAGATTTGAAGTAATTAAGTTTCCTGAAGTTGGCATCGAAGCTGATCATCAAAAAATATTTTTTATTTTTAATGCAAAATCTGTAACTAATTTTAGTTCTTTTATTCATCTACATAGTTAAACATTATTTAATAGTGATTTTTTAATTTAAAACTTTGGGAAAAATTGAGTGATTTTTTCGGTTTTGTACAAAAAATAGAATTCTAAAATTCTGAACGTGAACGAAATTTATTTATTTCTGTTACAAATTGAATTTTTATTACAATTATTCTACTTTACTATCAAAACAATTAATTTTGTTCATTTGAACGTTAAAAGCTTGGAAATTGACGAAAAATATTTGTCGATGCTGAACATAAATGGCAACTTCAGGGACTTAATAATTTCCAGAATAGTAAAAAAAATATTTCTATGCAAATCAGAAAGAAGTTTTTGAAATATAGAAATAAAATTTTGTCACTCCCGTGAATTTAATTCTAGCTAACAGAGAAGCTGTGGTTATCGTTAGGTATTGTTATTCGAAAATTATGCTATCGGTATATCTTATTTTTACATAAAACTTTATAGTTGCTTCTCATTGTTTGTGTTTTGAATGCAATTTCTTCTTTTTTTTCTTTTTTTTTTAATTCATCGAGAGTTGTTCTTTTGTTACCTCCCAAAGAAGAGAGATAATTGAGAACTAACATTCGCATGACGTTAATTGTGAATTGGAGACAATGCTATAGCATATAGAATATTTATTTATATAGATATAGATCATAATTGGATAGGTTAATTGGGAGTTGGAAACAACGGTTGTAATTAACTATGCTGGGTCTGGTGAATATTGCAATTCCTGTGGTTGTGGCAAATGATCAGTCAGTTCCGTTGTGTATGTTATCTGCTGACAGATGGTCAGTCGTTGTGAGAAAATGGGGTGGCAGCAGAGATCTTCTTGCTCATTCCTATCTCCCTACCTATCGCCTCTCGTCTTTCCCTTCACTCTCTATATCTCATTGCAATAGACGAGCCCTTCGTTTTAGCGTCAAATGGTGAGTAAACCCAACCGATAACATACTCAAAATAATACTTTAGGAATTTACCGAGAGAGACAATTTTAAGGGGGGTTCGTTTTTCTTTATAACCGCACAAAAATGAACCATTCATTCACCCTCTTCTCTATAGTTATTTCTTATCCGAATCATTTTTGGCTTCATTGCATTGTCTTTATTCTTACAGTTTTTATTTATTGTTATCATCAGTGTGGAAAATTCTTTTTTTTCCAAGATATTTATTGTCACTTGACTGATAGGGGAAAATTTATAATATTATTAAAGTAACCAGACTTTGTACTTGATCGGTAATTATTTTTCAAAGTGTAGCAATAACATAATTTTCTCATGTTTGAATTAATTTAAGAATATTGTCGAAAAGTTGACAATGTTCAACAAAACTTTATATTCGTTATTTTTCAAAGATTAACATAACTTCCTCATGTTTAAATTAATTTAAAATTTGTCAAAAATTTTAAATGCTTTTAATATTGAATTATTTATTCTAAAATTTAAACTTAATTTCATATTTAAATCAATTCTTATTAATAAATTCTTTGGGACATCAATAATTTCAAAACAAAAGAATACAATTGATAGAATAATTAACAATTTCTGCAATTAAATTGTCATAAAGAATATTATCACAATTTTTGAAAAAAATTAACTTTCTTAAAGAATTAAAAAAAAGTATTAAAATAAAATGAAATTTTGTAAATAATTTTATTATTTATGAAAACAGTTTAAATTTTGCTAAACAATTATATGAAATTACTGTAAAATATATGAATTCCTGAAGAACAATTTTAGTATTTTTGATAATTGATTTTTCCCGAGGAACTTTTTATTAAAAAAATTTTTAATTCGCTTTTACTACTTGTTCGAAAAAATTAAATGTTAAACGCTTCAATGAAGTAAATAAAAAAATTTATTAAAAAAGAATTTACTTTATTTAATTTTGCTAATTTGTACTAATTTCTACTTTAAAACCAGAAATTAAAAAAAATGCAGTCTTAAATTAATATATACAATTGAAAAGAAAAGTAAAAAAAAAATTCATTTTTCCACAACTCGGAAAAATCGTTTTACTTCTGCTATTAAAATATAACTGGAAACATTGTCAGACTGAAATTGACATTTACTACTTGAGATCAAAATCCAAATTGTTTTGTCTGATCGAAACTTTCCTTTACTACTCTAAGTGAATTCACTAAAACATTGCATGTCTGACTAAAATTTACCTTCACTACTAAAAGAAACAATTTAAATTCCTCTCTCCAACTGAAACTACAATTGATTCAAAACGTTCTTTCCAAAAAAAATCCTATGAAAGGGAGGTCAAAAAGCTAAAAAAATGCATTCAAAACGCAATGTTATCAAACGAAAAGGTGACTAATAAAATATTTAAAACATTGGTTATTGAAAAAATGGTACAAACATTTTTTAATGTAAATTAATTCTTTCGAAGAATTTAATGAAAGTTTGTAACAATATTAGTTGAATTATTTCGAGTAATTTATAATTAAAATTTTCTAAAGAACAAGTAAATCGTTCAAAAGGAAATTTATCACAGTTTTTGTAAATAATTAATTTATTTCGAAGATATGTTTATAAGAATAGTTTAAATAATTGTTTTGTTTCAAAAAAAATCTATGAAAATTCTGTTTAAAATAATTTAATTAATGCGAAAATTAATTTATTTTACTTTTATTAACTATACACAATTAAATATTTGAATAATTGAATTTTTACGAAAAATCACATTACTTTATTTTAATATTTAAATTCCAAAAACAAGTTGAGTATTTTTGATAATTTTATTATTTTGAAGAAATTTTTATTAAAAATTTAAGAAAATTATTTATTGTGATGAATTTACAATTAAAATTTTTAAAAAAGTAATAAATTCCTACAATAAAATTTATTATTCATGTGAATAGTTAAATTCTTTCCTGATCAATTAAAAAAAAATTGCGCATTTAATACAATAATTGCATTCTATTAAAAGGAATTTTTATTCATTAATTATTTAAATTCCCCATATTCTCTAAATTTAAATTAGTAAAAATGTTTCATAATTCGAATGATTGACTAACTTTTTGCTTTTGAATTAGTAAAGTTTACTAAAAAAGTAGTAGAAATTACTATTTTTTAGTAAACTTTGCTAAATTTTGAAAATTTTATTAATAAACCAGTAGACATTACTATTTATTAGTAAAATTTACAAATTCTATTATTGTTATTAATACCAATCTAGAGAGTATTGTAAAATTAAAAAAATAAACTATTTATGTAACTAAAGTCTTTATAATTGCCCAAACTTTTTTTAATACAATAATTCAAAATAATTCAATTATTACAAACATTTTCTTATCTATAGATAATTGAATAATTGAATTTTCACGAAAAATTACATTAATTTTTTTAAACTTGAATTTCTAAGGAAAAAGTTGAATGTGTTTGATATAATTGAACTATTTCGAAGAACTTATTTCTATTGAGAATTTTAAAAAAGATTTATTTCGTGGAATTTATAATTAGAATTATGAAAAATATTTTTAATTCAATTTAGTTTTTCTAATTCTTGCGATAAATTTTATTATTGATGTAAATAAATAAATTCTTTCTATATCAGTTAAATAAAAATTGCCTTTGAAAATAATCGATCTCTTTTTTAAAGAAAATTTTTCTCTTTAAATTATTTAAATTTTGCCATAATGTGAAAATAACAAACTGATAATGTAACTAAAGTCTTTATAATCGCCCGCAGCATTTTCAATGTGTTATGTAAACGATAATTTATTTGTGTTTATTAAAATATTTATTGCTAATAATTTAAAATATGGGGAAGGGGTTCTAAAAAGCTATAAAAAAATATTTATCCCCAAGAGGGTCTAAGAAAATAAAAAATTCGTTAAGTAGTTTAAATTTAATTTAATTGTCCTGCAGAAGAAAAAATTTTGCTGAAAATTAAAGTAACAACAAACGTCAGTACATTTCTAAACTATAAACTTACACATAAATTTAATAATTGAACGAAAAATATTTTTAATATCGTACAAATAGAAATTAAATTTTCATTGAAACTATATATAGTCGAAAGTATATAAAAACTTTAGTAACGGGTTGCAAATACATTTCAATAGCTTTAACAGCAACATCCCTAAAGCGGAGGGCTGAGAGGGGGAAGGGAGGGAGAGTTTAAAATTGTTTTCAAACTACTCGACTAATGCCAAGTTGAAAGTTGCTTCATAAATAATCCATTAAATCAAAATTTATTATCGACGTAAATTTAAAAAAATAATAAAAGCATAATTCCAATATTTATCGAAGCGTTTTAGAGTCTCAGGGGGGCAATGAATATCAAGCATCCCCGAAACAAAAGCATTGAAGCTTTTTGATAGGAATTAGCCACGTGTTTCTGAGGGAATATTCCGAGCGACCAGGGAGAGAGAGAGAGAGAGAGAAGGAGAGAGTGAATGAGTCTGTAAAACCACATAAGCACATGAGGCGTTTGTGAATTGAGATCAAAGGTTGAAAAATAATGCGCGCCTTGAGCAAAAAGACTTTCTTTTTTTTTTCTTGTACAAGATGCCGGGCAGGGTAGTTTGACGAGATCGACATTAGGGGTGGATTTTAAGGGCACAAGTGCTTCGTGGTGTATCTCTTTCGACGTGTAGTACTCGAGCACCCCTGAAGGCATAGGTGCTTCAGACTCGTTATAACGAAAGGAGCCTATAGGAGAGTTGAGTTTGTTCAGAGGGTCGTAGGGATTATTAAGCACGATTTCTCCGACGCTACCAACTATTCTCATGGTTCAAACGACTCTAGTGTGTTACCAACTTAGCCCCGGGTTATTTCTAGCAGATATCTCTAAACGCCTTCTATATAACCCTCCGCATAAGGGACGCCGTGCACCGCCACTCGATTGTTATTACCGAATTTTAATCAGTTTTACTCGATATTTGTGCCTTGCGCAAATTGTCTGCTGAATTAAATATATCTCCATTTATTATTTAGGATAAGGAAAAAATATTCTTTTTATGAGATTTTTAACTATTATAAATATTATTATTATTATCATTATTATAATTAATTTTTTATTATTATTATTATTATTATTATTATTATTATTATACTGCACAGGGAAAAATTTGTTAATATAGAAGTAACAAATTTTTGTAGTTACAAAATTTTTTGTAACCTCAACAGAATTATTGTTATTAAAAAATATTTGAATTGTCAGGAAAACAAAATAAATTTGTTAGTTCTATATTAACAATCTTTTTATCACTCTCTAAATTTCAATTCGTAAAAATTGTTACTAATTTGAATTAGTGACTGACTTTTTGCTATTGAATTAGTAGCAAAATTTGAATTAGTAAAAATTTTTACTAATTTTAATTAGTGACTGACTTTTTGCTTTTGAATTAGTAAATTTTACTAATTAATAAGTAGAAATGACTATTTATTAGTAAATTTTTGCTAATTCAAAAGCAAAAAGTCAGTCACTAATTCAAATTAGTAAACATTTATACTAATTCAAATTTAGAGAGCAAGGTAACAATCATTTTTCTTCGTGTGAATTATTTAATCATTATTACTGAAAAAGAAAATTTATTTGATTCAATTAATCCAAATTATTTAAAATATATTTACTTGGTGTTCAACTCTTGTTTATATGAATGTAAAAAAATGTATAGTTGATGCAAATAACTTGAGTTCATAGGGAAAAAAATCTGTTCCTCATATAATTTTAATTAAATTTATAAAAATAATTTAATTATTTTTCATACACTACTTTTAATTAAAATCTTTAAAAATCTTAATTTGAAGAAAGTGTAATTTCTGGCAAAAAATAAATTCTTATTGAAAATTCTGATAAAAAAAATTAATTCAATTGTTTCAAAAAATTGGTATAATTATCATTAGGTATTCGAATTTAATTTTTTTGGATACAATTTAAATGATTCAATTCCTTGAAAGAATTGAATTATTTTCATTATTATTTTAAAAAAATACCTCAAAAAATTCAATTATTTTAATAAATAATTCAATTAAATTCAAGAATATAATTGTTTTTCAATTTTTATCAAAATTCTTTGCAAGAATTCAATTATTATTAATGTAATTTTAATACATTTTCTCACAAAAATTGAATAATTTTTTTTTTAAATTTGAATAAATTTTTTTGTAAGAATTAAATTTTTGTTTGTAAATAATAAAGTTCTTGACAGTAATTCAATTATTTTTTAAAAATTTTCATGAAATTCTAGTCAAAATATAATTTTTTCTCGAAAGTTTTCTCAATTTAATGATTTTCAATGTATTTACGATTTTAATCAAATTTTCCAATTGAATGCAATTATTTCAAATATTTTTGATTAAATTCCACTCAAATCTTTAATTGTTTTGGCAAACAACAAAATTCTTTTTGAAAATTAAATTTTTTCCATAAATAATTAAACTTACCGATTACTTTCAATTATTTTTTATAAACTTTTTAGCAAATTCTAAATAAACTTAAATTATTTTTTTAAATGTAATGTCTCGCAAGAAATCGTTTACATTTGAAAAATTTTATAAAATTCTACTCGGAAAGTTATTATATGTTTTTAAATATTTGAATTTATCGTGGAATATTTTATTGTAAAAATAATTGAATTCTTGGGAAGGAATTTATTTACATTTTTGTGAATAATTAAATTTTTTTAAATATTTTTTATTAAATATTAATTAATTATTAATTTTATATTTTTTTATTTTATAAAAATTGTGTAATAAAATTTTTTTAAAATTATTATAAAACATCAGTCTGTGTCAAAGGCTCGGAATAATCGCTCTCTTTATGTTCATGTTCAACTTTTAACTTTTAAGTTGTTAATTTTCAAAAAGTTTTGATTATAAAGTTCTTGAAAATAGCACGTTGAAGTTTACAACCTTTATCAACGAAAAAAATTGTCTAATCAGTAAATTAATAAAAGATAAAACAGCAATATTGCCCAAAAAATATTCTGAGAAAAAATTTTTTTTATTCAAAAATAAGTAGTCAACCAACAAAATATGTTTGAATTAAGCATATTTTATAATTTAATTAAACATTTTTATTGAATCAAATTTGTTATATTATTAAATCGAAATTATTATGTTTTAGTCAAAGATAAAAATAATATTGTAATTGATTAGAAAAATTTGTTTCATTGATCTTGTTGACTTCAACTTCGTGAAAATGTTAATTCCAAGGGAAAAATTGTATTATTTTTTTAATTTTATTAATTTTATTAATTTTATTAATTTTATTAATTTTACTATCAATTTTTGTTAGAGTATTTAATTATTCGATTCGGTCTGTTGTTTCGTGTCAGTGTCCAAACAAGGAATATTTTGTCTCTAAATCAGGGAAAAGACGGAGAAAAATAAACATAAATTTTTATGTCAAAAAATAATAACATTTTTGATAATTGATAATTTTGAAGAATTTTTGATAATTTTTTGGTGAATTTTCCGATGAAAATGAAGTTCGTTGGAAGACTATTAATGAAGAATGGTTGCATCATAAATCATGTAGACTTCTACTGGGCATTGTAAAAGGGAGTATAATCTCTCTTTCTCTCCGATCCTTTATATACGTATGATTTGATGGAAATTCACGTATGTAGATCGAAATGGATATAAAGCATTAATGAATCGCTCGTAACGTTCAACGGGCATTTATGTTCATCTATCTGTATATGATATTCTGAACCGATTGTCACACATTTGCTCCAGCTGTTGATGCACTGTGTGCCATCTGACGAAGATAACTACATTTTAATAAATGATTTATCGATTCACATATGGGTGCATTCACCTTAAAGTCGATGTTAGTGTTTCGAAAAGAGTTTTTCAGTTTGGCCAATATATATATATATATATATATATACACATATAGAAAACCACACAGAGTTGAAAGAAATCGATTGTCCCGAACGAAGGAATTGAACTCGAATAGAAGAGCTTCAAGTTGCCACTTAACGAAAACCAAGATCACCACGTCTACTTCTCAATGGAACTCTTTCCGAAATTGTCTTCTTGTCGATCCCCCTTTTTTCCCTTTGGCCCTTCCTTTTAGATAAGAGGCTCTCTCTCTCTCACTCTCTCTTTTACTTCTTTTTTTCTTTTTTCTTTTTTTCCCTCTCAATTCTAGCCATTTCAATTCTTTCCATTTTGCTTTTATTCTGGTTTCTAAATCACTGGTGGTTTGATATCCACCAAGCAATTCTCCGTCCGGAATATCACCTGGTTGTTCCTTTTCTTCTTCTCTTTTTATCATCTTTTTTTCACGTCTCGCCTTGGGAATGAACTTTCTTAAATTCACATTAAAATTAATACAATTTTTAGGCGATTAAATATTTTTCCTTCCGAAGCAGCGATATTCTTAAAAATATTACAATTAATACTCAGGTATAAAAAGAATTAATAGAAAAAACGTTATACACGGAGAAAAATGGATTATAAGTCATATAATCCAGATTATACTTCCTATGATATTTTTACATTGTTAAAAAATAGAAAAAAATCGTTTGCAGACGTGAAAGGCAATATAGAACATTGTAAATTTAATGATAATCTACAATGAAGATTAAAAATTCGATTTTATTTCAACAAAAATATCTCGTGAATTATAAAAATTTCTAAAGCACTAATAAAAGACGTCTCGAGTTTAATTTTTAATTCTAAAAGCAATAATTTCAAAATGAAAACTTCTCTTTGATTTAAATTTATCATTTTACATTTAGTCAATGAATTTTTCCATTATTAACAACTTCGGGAAATGACTCAATTTATTAGTTCAGAGGTAAATCAGATTTTTTAATATAGCAAAAGTTTACTTTAGTTTCTTATTCTTATTTAGTTTATTCTTATTTTTTATTCTTATTTATTTTATTCTTTTTTCTTATTCGTTGGATGGAAATTAATCACTCCCATTACGTTAATCAATTCATTTTAATTGTCACTTAATACTAAAAGATTTATAATAAATTTACAATAAAAAATGTATAAAGAAAGAAAAAATTAATTTGCTTTTTTACATTTTGTTTCACAATCATCTTGGGTTGAAAAGTTGTTCTCATTTCCACCGCATCCTCCGTATATGAACATAATACATTTTTGTTCAGAAGACACGTATCCATATCGAGGAAAATAACCAAAACATAGGCCACTTTTTATCGGCAAATTACAAACTGATGAAGAATTAAAAAAATGTCAAGATTTACTTGGAAGTTTATTTAGTAAACTTAGGAACTTATTTTATAAAAAAACTTACCGTTAACTGGCATCTCAGTTTCGGATTTTGCAACAATGCAAAGAGCAAGAAAAATTAGAATTTTATGATTCATAATTAACACAAATTTTAAAACTATTGCAGACGAATAAATTAATTAAGTTGTAAATTTTGCATTTCTTTTTCACGTGTACAGAATAATAAACTCTAAAAGAGTGAGGCAAACTTGTTAAATTTTTTTTTTATTTATTTTTATTCAATACTGTTTTTTTTTTTTGCTTTTAAACACTTTAAACGTTCTGTAAACAATTAATAAACTGCTGATATATTTTAACTATAAATAGCTCGTTAAGCGATAAAGCGTTGAATAATATATATTTAAATTTAAAATACAAAGCCATTCAATTCCTTGAAATAAAATTCTACAAAACAGTGACAAAAATTGTTATTTTATGCTCTAATCACCTTTTTTATCTATTATGCTGATATACATACGTTAAAAGTTATTTAATTTATTTATTTTTCATACTAATTTTTTATTTATTTTTTTATTATTTTTTTATTTATTGTAATTTTGTAACTGAATTTTAATTTTAGTTTCTATTTATTTGAATTTTTCCTTTTTTTATTACATTCTCATAAAAAAAAGAGAAAGTCTTGTCATTTTATAAAATTGTGTTAATATCAAAAATCGATTTCTTTGCAATTTTGTAAAATTTAAATTTTAGTTTCTTTTTATTCTAATTCTTTCTTTTTTTTATTACATTCTCATCAAAAGTTAGAAAGTCTTGTCATTTTCGAAAATTGTGACAATATCAAAAATCGATTTCTTTGCAATTTTGCAAATAAGGCGGAATTCATTTGATATTAATAGTAAATTTTACGTTTCTTTTTTGGAATTAAGTAACTTTTTTCAACATTGCAACTATTTTTGTGAATAAACTACTTTTGCTGTTACTACCATCAGCACTGCACTTTGCTTTACATTCTTCCTCGGTTTTGAAATTATTTCCATTTCCTTGGCATCCTCCA
This sequence comes from Leptopilina myrica (nomen nudum), assembly GCA_032872475.1. NCBI lineage: Eukaryota > Metazoa > Arthropoda > Insecta > Hymenoptera > Figitidae > Leptopilina > Leptopilina myrica (nomen nudum). Next base: position 6,647,611 of record CM065458.1, read on the forward strand.
TATGTAAAACTGACACATTTCCTCTTAGAAGCATCATATCCATAGCGTGGAAAGTAAGCCTTACATACTCCAGTTGACAACGGCAAGTCACATACTTTCGAAATTGTTAATGAGAAAAAAAGAGCAGGAAAAATTAATATTTAAAATATTTCACTCGAATTTTAATTTGTAAAAAATTTTTCAAATATTAAAAAATTAAATATTTTAAAGTAATAAATATTATAAATATTATAAATATTATAAATATTCCTTTAATTATTTCCTTAGAGCGGATATTTATTTCTCTACCACTTAAAATTATGATCCTTTTTTATTTCTCTTAATTTTTTTTCTTCTTTGAGTGTAAAAAAATACATTTTTAGTAAAAATAAAAAAAAATTTCCAGTTTTAAATATATTATTTTTATTTTACAAAAATACAGAAAAGTGAATAAAATACCAACAAAAGAATTTAGAAAGTTACTTTATTACAAATTAATTTAATTTTTTGAAAAATATTTTTTACCTACCATTCTCGGATAGTGTTTGTTTTGGTAACAAGCTGATACAAAAAATAAAACAGCATACTAAAAAAATTGTTTTCATTTTTTACCGTTTTCTTTTTTTACTACTTTGTGTTTTAACTCGTCGAACAAATTTTTTCTAATGACATTTAGCTTTGACCACTGTTTACAGAATTGTCTAATTTTCTAATTTTCTACGCTTGACGTCATTAAAAAAAAAACAATTATTTTCTTTGCAATAATTTACGTGACTCATGTGTCTTAAAGTTAAAACAAAAACAGCAGTTAAAGAGAAGGTTGTTTATTTCTTCTAAATTTTTATTTACTGTTTACTTTTTTTTACTACACTTCTGTTTTTTACTAAAAATAAACTCGCAATTATCTCAAAAACCGTGTGCAATTTTATTTGTTTATTACTTTAATTTAGAGTTTAAGCAATTGTTACTACACATTAAAATTTTATTCTAAAAAAAAGTCATAAAGTTCTTTAAAAAGTGTCCGTTGTTTCTAACTACGAATTCGGTGCTTGTTTTTCAAGAATCAAAATGGCGGGTCTAATATGGCGGAGGAGAAGACAAAAGTCAGTTGGATTTTTTTTAAAACTTGATACTTGGTGATTTTCTAACTAAATTTCAAAAAAATTATTTAACATTTTGACAAATAGAAAATGGTATTAAACGGAAATTATGTTCAATTAAAATTAAATTCCAGTAAATAAAAAAAAATGTTAATAATATTCTGTTTGAATATTTACTAAGTATTTATACGTTTGTAAAGTTCACAACGTTAACAATTTTTAAAAAAATTATTTTTTTAATCAAATTTTTATAAATTTTGTTAAAGAAAATAGTACGATTAATTTAATGAATAATGATTTACAAAAAAAATATTTGTTAACAAAAAATATTATTTTTTTGTAGAAAAATAATTTTTTTTCTTTCAATCGTTGATCATAAACGTTGCAAACTTCACCGATGTGTCTTTATTTTGACATTTTTTGACTAAATATTTATTTAAAGAAAGTACAGATTTTTAAAAAGAATTAATTAATTTTTTAATTGAAATGTACCATTTCTATTAAGTTCCTAAACAAAAAGGTTGATAAATTTCAAAAAAAAAGAGAAAAAAAACCCGACTGCTTATGGACAGTTTTGAATATACATGAAAATTTTCACAAGAGTGAATTTCTACGTCTTATTAAATGCTTTTATAACGAATTTTCGTAAATGTTAGCATTAAGTTTGCCGAGGAAACTGGCGTTATCAAACGAATAGTGTCACAAAGCTTCTCGCTCAGGCAGTGTCACATATTCATCAAGGAAAGTAGATTCTGTCTCCTACTATATATGCATGCAAGCGAACTTATATACATATATACGCACTGTTCATGACACCACTTTTGCTTTAAAACATATATATAGTATATACGTATATATATAGAATGTAATACTCCGGCAATCACTGATGCGTTTCATATTATCCGTCATTTACGATGAACGTAATTTCGTTTTTCACATCAAAGCTGATATTTTATTCCTCCCTCCTCCACCCCCCCCTTTTTTTATGAAATAATAATCCTTAAAGTGCGTAATAACTTTCCAACTGATTCTTCCTACGAGAGAATATATATTTGAACATATTTTTACGATTTTTTTTTAAAGTCCCTTTTTTGAAATTTTTAATTTTAAAAATGAAAATCTCTTTCCGTTGAAGGAAAATGTGAATTCAAAAATTGTTATTTGTATTAAATATCAAAATGTGATATTCAAGAGGAATTAATTTCCGACGTAATAAATATAGTATAATTTTTTTGTTTCTTTTTTACTTCGTTAAAATTTAGATATTTGAAAAAACTGTTTTTTCTGTTATAATTTTTTTTTATTATTTTATTAATTTTATAATTTTTTTCTGTTGTAATTGTTCAACACTGAAAAAAATATACATGAAATTTTGTAAAAGTATTTTGCAATTTAGGGAAAAAGTGCAAAAAATACAAAAATTTCGATATAAAAAATTCTAAATTAAAAAAAAAATTTGTGTAATTTAGTAGGTATAATTAAATCAAATATTAATAATTTTTACTCATTTTTAATATAACTGTACTAAATTTCACATAGATTTTTTTAAAGTTTGGTATTTTTTATATGAAAATTTTGGTTTGTTGCACTCTTTCCCAAATTGCAAACTACTTTTACAAAATTTAATATACATTTTCTATCAGTGAATGAAATGAACGTTCTATTTGAATTTTGTTTATTACACTGGAAGAAAATGTATTTTTAATTTTGTAAAAGTATTTTGCATTTAGGGGAAAAAAGTGCAACAAACCGAAGTTTTCATATAAAAATACTAAACAATAAAAAAAAATTTGTGTAATTTAATAAATTTCTATGAAAAATTTGAAAATTGAATTAAGATTCTTGATATTTGATATAATTAATTAATTATACTAAATTCGACATATTTTTTTTAATGTTTAGTATTTTTTTATCAACATTACAGTTTGATGAAATTTTTTTCTCCAAATTGAAAAATACTCTGATAAAATTTAATTTTCTTTTAGTCTAACAGTAGCTTTAGAGAAAATATTCGAAAAAAATAAAAATTCTCTTTGTTTAAATAAGCAATAATTATGATCCTAAAATTTCGAACGTTCAAATGAACAAAATTAATTTATTTCTTCTTCAAAATAAATTTTTATTGCAAAAATTCTATTTAACAAGAAAGAAAAATTAATTATAAAGTTTCTAAATGTGGAAGTTGAGCTTCAACTCTAATTGCAATTAGTAATTTATAAAAATATTTCGAATACAAAATATTTCGTTCATTTGAACGTGGAAAACTTTGTGATCATCAAAACTTTATGAAAAAAAATATTTATAGTTTATCGTAACAGTTGTAATAATCATAATAATATTTATAATAATGGTAATAATAATAATAATAATAATAATAATAATAATAATTATTATTATTATTATTATGGGGCTAAAGATGATCCCTAAGTTTTGAACGTTCAAATGAACAAAGTATTTTTTATTGAAAATATTTTAATAAATTACTAACTATAAAAAAATTTAAAAACAAAACTTTTACGTTTATAATGTCAGTAATTAATTTTTTGGATAGTGAAGAAGAATAATTGCAATAAAAATTTAATTTTTAGAAGAAATAAATAAATTTCGTTCATTTGAACGTTCAGAACTTTAGAATCTTGGCTAAAGTTTTTAACGTTCAAATGAACGAAATTTTTCTTCACTTTAAGTGTTTTTGAAAATCATTATCAAAAGAAGAAAAATAATTGAAATTAAACAATATTTAGTTCAGAATTAATTTGTTTTAATCTAAATTTTTTTTTGTAAATAAAATACAAATTAGAATTAAATAAAATATTGTCGTTTATCTGAACATTCGAAACTTTAGGAACGTTAATAATTATAATAATAGTACACTGAGAAAAATATGCTATTGAATCAACAACATTTCTGCCGAAAGTATAAAAATTATTGATTCAAAAGCATATGCTATAAAATTCATAAAATATGATTTCAATTCTATAGCATATGCTTTTGAATCAATATTTTTTATACTTTCGGCAGAAATGCTGTTGATTCAATAGCATATTTTTCTCAGTGTAATAATGATAATAACAATGATAATAAAAATAATAAAATAGTAATAATAAAATAGTAATAATAATAATAAAAATAATAAGAATAATTGAAAATAAAAATAATAATAAAACATTGAAGTGTAAAAATAGTGAATGTAATGACAGGACAGAAAAAAGTACAGCAATAAGTGAAAGAAGTAACACAAAAGAAGTTGAACAAAATGGCACCGAGTGACTTTAAAGTGACAATGAGATCTTAGGAATCTAGTTGGAAAGTAGTAAAAACCTGGGCAGGAATTTCTTTCCGTAAAGACAGTTATAGGGAAAAGGAAAACTTTTTCGATAACGTTTAGCGAAAATAAGGCATGGAAAGAGAAGAGAGTTTCTAAAAAACAAAAAAAAAATCCCAATCTTCTTTCAAATAAATTTATCATATAAATTTTCACTCAAACTATATATATGAGTACCATGTACTTTAACCTTTTTTCCCCTTTCATTATTTTTTTTTATCTTTTTCTCTACATCTCATCTTTTTTTTCCAGAAACACGAGATTATATATTATATAAATTCTTTACACGCAAAAATTCATAAAGTTTTTAAGACACAAGAGACGAGAAATATGTAGAATTTTCAAACATATTCGAAGGCAATTAAAGAGGCATTTTCCATTTCTCGAGTATCTAAAAGTGACTCTTTAACTCTTCAACTTGAAAACTGTTTCGTTCGAAAAGTTCGTTTTAAGCGATATTGCAAAGATGTGGCATTAAGGGGAACAGGGGTGGGGAGAGAGAGCTTTGGACTGTCACAAAAGTTATACTCTCGCTCTCTCTTTCTCTCTCAAGATTTCCCGAGTCACATACGAGCCAGGGAAAAATGTAGGTTCTCGTTTTGATCTTTTCGCACCTCGTGAAATCTTCTCTTCTCTTTTTTATTCGTTTTTTTGCTTTTTCTTGTACGCTTTTTCACTTTATGACATATTTTTATATACAAGATGCTTTAAAAACATCAAGACAGAAAATTTTAACAAACTTCGAAATAAAGTCATCTATTCAGAGTTTGCAGTCAATGAAAAATAATGTTAATACTTTAAAACTGACAAAAAAGTATTCTTTTTTTTAATACCAGGGAAAAAACCTAAACAGGCGGAATGAAAGGAATTTTTTTTTTTTTGAATCCCAGAGAAGGAAGAGAAAAAAAAAGATCACAGGTAAAAGACTCGCAGTGAAAACGGGGTAATCTTGAAAATTGGTTTCATCGACTCAACATTATAAATAAACATAAAAGTGTCAAAGAATCTCGCATGTGTGTGTGTGCCACCTTTCTGCTTTTTCAATATCTCGTCATCTTTTCACGGAATTTTTCTGTACGGGGGAAAAAAATTGCAAAAAAAAGGAAAAAAAATTCTCTAGGAAGAGCTTTGACGTTTAAGAGAATTGATATACACTACTCATCAAAATTGGAAATAGAATTTCTTATATTTAATGACCTTCATCGTAAATCAGGGAAAGTAGAGTTGAATTTTTTTCTCTCTTCCTTCTCGAAACAAAATAGAATTTATTTTTTTTTTCTTGACGATTTGTATACATTTATAGATTGAAAATAACACAGACTAATGTTAAAGTTGCATGTTTGGTGTGAAAATAAGAGCAAAAAAAAACCCTTGAAAGCAATTCATCATTCATGTCGTGCTGCGTTCGAACATGCGCGCGAATAGAGTTCTTTTTGAGTAAAAGAAAAATACAAATAAGTAAACATATTCTAAATTCATCGAGTGTGAAATCTATAAGTTATTGTCTATGGATTTTTTGCACTGGGGCAAATAAATATTCGATATATTATCATTCCAGACATTTTTCGATAGAGAGAATGGATAAAATATTTAAACATTTTTTTTTTATTCAGATTGGATAAATAATTTGAACATTTTTTATTTTACATTTTTTATAGGAAAATGTTTCCTTTATTTTTTAACACAATTTTGTCTGAGAATATCCAATTGAGAGAAAAACACGAATTAAAAACATTGCTTCTCATCACTTTTGATTTGCTTTTTTTTCAATTTAAATGTTGTCAGAAAAACTTTGTTATAAAATTCTTTTAAATTTTTTCGTTTTACTTTTCATTAGAAATTATGACGAAGAAATAGAAATTGTACAAATTTTTTTTATATGTTATTTAAAAAAACTAAGATTTGTTAAAAAAAATTGCGATTAAGAAGTATAAATAGTAAAAATTTCTTTCTTTCTTTTTTTTTAACAAAGGAAAAAGAAAAACAAAATATGAAACAAAATTATCGTTAAATCTAAATTTGCACCAAATAAATATTTTCTTGATCTATAGATCAATATAATAATATAATATAATTTAAATATTTATAAATATTTAAATTCATAGTGGAAAATTAAAATTATTTGTATCAAATAAATTCTTCAATTTTTGAAGAAATAAATAATCTTTTTTTAAATAAAAAAAAGATTGTTTGAATTCGCTTTTGATTTTTATTACAGTAAGTAAATTTTTAAAATTATTTGTTTAAAAAAATATTTAATCCTTTTTGAAAATTTCAACTTTTCGTTATATTAAATTTAATTAAATGAAAATGTTAAAAAATTAGGCAAAGTTATTACTATAATTAGTAAATTTAGGATAAAATCGATTTTATTATATATAATATTTTTAATATATTTTTTTTGTTTTAAGTATTTTTTTTTATTTTTACTTTTGTATACCTTAATTTTTGAACGGTTTTTTTTATCTAATCGAAATATTTTTATCCTAGAAAAGAAACAAAAGAAATTTTCAGTTTCTTTTCTAAATTAAAAATACAATGAATTTAATTAAAAGGGAGCGTTCATAAATGATGTTTCACTTTTAGAAAAAAGGGGGGGGGGGTGAAAATTTCAAAAAATTGCGTGACATTTTCTTGAATCAAATAATTTTTATTTCAAACATAATTAAAATTTTTTTTTTAAATAATTGTATTTAATCGAAAACATTGATTAAATATATTTAAAAATAAATGTATTCTGTTGAGAAATTTTATTAAAATAGTGTAAAAAATAATTAAATTCTTACGATGAATTTTTACTATTTAAAAAAATAATTTTGTTTTTCCGAAGAATTTTATCAGAATTTTTAAAAATAATCGAATTTAATTAATATTTAAAAAAATAATTGAATACTTTCGAGAAATTTTACTACAATTAAGTTAAAAATAATTGTATTGCTTTGAAGAATTTTATTAAGAATAAAAATAATTGAATTTTATTAAAAATTTTCAAAATCCTGGGCTTAAATTTATTTGAAGAATTTAAAAAAAAAATTTTTTAATTAATCTATATTCTTTAATAATTTTAAAAGTAATTGAATTTCATAAAGAAATTCTTTCAAGTTTTTAAACTAATTGACTATGTTAAAAATTTCAATTACATACTTTATCATTGAAAGTAATTAAAATTTTTTTTTTTAATAAAATTGGATTCCTGGAAAAAAATTTTAATATTTATAGAAATAATTTAATTCTTGGGAAGAGTTTTCTTATTAAAAAAAAAATTAAATTGTATCCAACAATATATTAGAAGTTTGAATTACAAATGAATTGTGTCGAAAAATGTTATTAAAAATTTTTTTTTTTAAATTACAATAATTTTCTTAAAAATTTGGAAAATGATTGAATTTTGAAAATAAATTTTACAGACAATCTTAGAAATAATTGTCTTCTTGAGATTGAATAACTTTTAGAATTATTTTCCAAAAAATTGAATGTTTGTAAACACTTTATGCGAACATCAGAGAAAAATCGAATTCTTTCGTGAAATTTTATTAAAATTGCTTTCCAAAAAAAGTTAAACTTCTGTGAAGAATTTTTACTATTTGTGAATGTATGTAAATCATTGAATTCTTGCGAAGAGTTATTTAAAATGTGAAAATATGAACAATAATAATTAAATATTTACTTTCTAAGTGAATTTTTCATATTTTGATTATGAATTTATCAAAAAATTTAAATTTGAAAATAACAAATTATAAAATTTTTTTTTTCAAATTTAAATTTAAATAATAATATTTGCATTATAATACATTAAATTTCTATGTCTCTAAAGTTTTGAACGTTCAAATGAACGAAACTTTTTTCTTTTTAATGTTTTTTTATAATATTATAATCTTTAAATTTTCATTAAAAAAAATTTAACCCAAATATTGAGAAAATAATTCATTTTTCAATTTGTAAATTAATATTTTCTATCAAAAATCAATCAACAAAAAAAGCAATAATAGGATTCGTTCATTTGAACGTTTAGAACTTTAGGGCCTTGAATTGCTTGGAAAATATAAAGTGAAAAAATACACAAATTATTTTTTTAATATTTAATATTATTTTTAATATTTTTAATATTTTATTATTTTAATATTATATTTTATTAAAATTCTCAGTCCGCTTTTTATTTTCATTGAGAAAGACGAACAGGAAGATTTATACTAGAAACATTGTCAATAATCATTGAACGTATTGTTTTGAAAAGTAAAATCTTGCGAAAATCGCGCAGAGGATTCGGGGAAAAAAAATCGACTATCTCTCTCTGTCTCTCTCTTTTTCTCCTTTTTTCGCACGTGAGAGGCAAAATGCCTTGACATCAAGTGACAAACGATACGTGTGTTATTTCCACTTCAACCTGTCAAGACTCCAAACCAGTGAGATGGTAAAAGGAGGGGTTTTTTTCGGTAGAATGTGTGTATACATACATACACACATTCACGCCAAGGGGAAAGAGGAAAAATTGTGAAAAAGACATGCAGAAGTAAAAGGAAGAAAGTAGTGGGGAAAAGGTAAAGTGAGAGAATATAGAGAGAGAGAGAGAGTAAGAAAAAAAGTGGAAGGTGAAAAAAAAACTCAAGACCATCGATCAAATTCCCTCGAGTATATCGACTAGACTATTTCTCTCCAATAGGGATGGATCGTGAGGCAGGAACTAATGATAACTTATTTTTAAAAATGCCTTTTTCTGGGTAGGAAAAGAGAGTCGCATTCTCTACTCGATTATATAGCTATAGGTAGAGGGGTTATTCTTATCCTCTCTCTCTCTCTATCTCTCTCTTTCTGGCAAAATACTTTACTCTTCCTGAAAGAGGAGAGTAACTGATGAAGTCTCCTCGTTCAGTGTAACCAGAGAAATTAATAGCTTGGTGGAAAATGAATAACAGTGCCTTGCTTGTTTTGGACAACAATCAAATGGAGTCGAGAATTGTAGAGACCCACTAAGCCATGAAAACTCTCTCTGAGACAAAACTAGTCCACTGGGGGAGAGGGAGTTATATGTGTGCAAGTGCAAGAAAAATAATAACAATACACAACATCCGGCAGTAGAGAGTTCTTATAAACTTGGAAAGAAATACATTGGGATTTTCTTTGTCGCATGGGAGGGAAAAAAAGGGTAGCTATATCTTTTTATGGGATACATGACAGTGATTTATTTCTATCAACTCTTTGGGAGCAAGGTATTGTACATTTTTTGGAAATATGATTCTCTTTTTAGTTTGGTTTGGGAAAAAAATTCTAAAGTAGTGGTAGTAATTAATTATAGTTAATAATAATAATAAAAATTAATTATAGTTAATAATAATAATAATAATAATAAAAATTAATTATAGTTAATAATAATAATAAATGAGGCTGAAGTCCACAACGTTTTTAAAAACGAAAACAAAAAAATAATAGGACGGTACTTTTATGTTTGATTGTAAATAATGTTATTTTTTGATAATTAAATTCTTAGTAGCAAAAGATCCTAAAGTTTCGAACGTTCAAATGAACGAAATTTATTTATTTCTTCTAAAAATTAAATTTTTATTTGCAATTATTTTTCCTCATTTTCCAAAAAATTAATTACTGAGTTTGTAAACGTATAATTTTGGATTTAAAATTTTTTTAGATTACTAATCTATTAAAATATCTTTAATATAAAATATTTCGTTCATTTAAACGTTCAAAACTTGAAGATCATAGTAACGACTGATTTCTTAAAAATTAAGGCAAATGAAACTTAGAGATGAATTTGATTTGAAAAAACTCTTTTTTGATTTTTCGTTTTTAAAAACGATGCGGACTTCAACTTCGTAATAATACACCCCGAGAAATGGTATATTTTTTGTCTCAGAACCAACTAGACTTTTTATTTGTTTCAAATAAATTTTATTTTGTTTAAATAAAATTACATTCGACCCAAAAATATGTTTTATTTATGTCAAATAAAAATTTTATTTAAAATAAATAAAGTCTAGTTGGTCCTGAGAGAAATATACGATTATTTTAGTTAAATGAAATATATTTGCGATTTAAATAATATTTTTTCTCTGGGTGTAATAATATTTTTTGTTTTCAATTAAAAAAAAAAATGAAAATTTAAATGAAGAAGATAAAAATTGAAGAGAAGAGAGATACTTTTAAGAAAACTGTGTTTATATGTTTTTTTTAACTTGATGTACATTTTTGTTTACACTCTTCCAATGTTGCGAAGTTATTTTCATTACCCAAGCATCCACCGTATGTGAAGCTCACACAATTTCTGCTGCTATTACTAAATGCATAACGTCTCCTGTAACGACGACACGGTCCCGGATCGATCGGCAAATCACAAACTATGAAAACAAAATGTAAATTTAGAATTTAATTTCCCAGTCAAAAATCTTTTATTATAGAGAATTTTAATGGAATTTTGTTGGAAATTTTTTATTTTGTTAGAACAATTTAATAAGAATTGTATTTTAGACAAAATTTCAGCTCAATTTATTGAAATATTGAAAGATCGAAAAAATTACTAACTTAAATCGAAAAAATTACAATTGAACTTCTAACAGTCACTTGCTGTTAATTCTAGTAAATATTAGACAGAAATTTACAAAAAAAAATTTTTTATTACGGACCATGCAAAAATAAATTTTAAATTCTTTTTTGGTAGAAGCGTAAGGAATTTAATTTTCCACATTTTTGAAGAATTTAAACATATATTTGAATACAATTTTGTACTTTTTTGTCAATAATGAATAATTTCACGTAACTCAATCTAAAATTCAATAAATGTTTCTCATCGCCTGAAAATTGTAATTTTAATTCAAATGTAACTTTCAATCGTTTAAAATTTTCAAAATTAAATTCTTCGCCCTTCCACCAAAACGAATTTACAATTTAATTTCTCTTTTTCTTTTAAATTACGAAATTGTGACATTTGACTAACTTTTGTTTTGACTGTACGTCACATTTTTCTTTAAATTTTAAATAAAATATAAAAATATAAAATTAATCTAAAAAATATAATTGAATATAAAGTAAAAAATTCAATTAAAAATTAAAATTAAAATTTAAATAAAAAAAATTAAAAGAACAATTTTAGAAATCATTGAAAAAATATTTATTAAACTATCGATGTAAACAGAAGCTGCTGGTTTAAATACAAATACAGAGAAATATTCAAGAAATTGAATTGAACTTACTACTTTGAGACAGGCAAATCTCCGGCATTGCAATAATAAAAATGAATAGGAATATTATTAAAAGTCGATAGTACATTTTTTCCACATTACTCACGCAGAGCCACTTTATTCACAAATGTACTTTACTGAAACGATTCAATAGTATTTAATTAAAGAAGAAAAGGAATAAAAAAGAATTTTTAGACTATACACTCGGGTATTAAATGCAGATATATGAATTTAGTGTTTCATAAATCAATTTTTTTTCCTCATGATGTTTACGATAATACAGTGATTAAATATTTTTTTTAGATGATTTACATTTTTTCCTCAATTTCTTGTTATACGCGGTACTGAAAATTAGGAAAAAAGCGAATAACAATGAATAATAAACAAAAGATGGAAGTTTTTGAATTTTTATCTCAGAGCAATGTATTTTTTTCAAATTTATTAATATCATTATTTGTTATTAAGCACGCACGCATCTTGCTTTGCACTCTTCTTCAGTAGCGAAATTATTTGAATTTCCCAAGCATCCACCGTAGAAAAATAGAATGCATCTGTTTGCAATGCGATAGTAGCCCCATCTTTCTATTCGTTCTCTGCATGGTCCTCCGTCAATTGGTTGTCTGCAAGCTTTGTTAAAAACAAAAAAATTAATCTTAACAATCCTTTTTTTCTATAGTTTATTTATATTTCTCTTACTGCAAATCAAAATTTTACTGCAAAAAAAATATTACTGCAAATCAAAATTGTACTACTTGGAAAAAGAAGTCATAATCTATTTCAAAATATTTTTTGTGTTTGCGATTACGAATTCGCTGTTTGTATTTGAAAATTCAACATGGCGGATCTAAGATGGTGACTGAATGAGTTAAAAATCACTCGAATTTGCTTGAAAATTGTTCGTCAAAAATTTCTTCAAAGCTTGTGGTTACGAATATGATTTTAATATTTCAAAGTGACTCAAAAAACCCCCGAGCAATGAGTTTGAAGAATTTTCCAGTGATTTTCAACTTTCTCGTCCGCCATATTGGATCCGCCATTTTGAATTTTGACTTTCTGGGAAAAAATTAGTAATTGCTTCGAATTCAGCGTGAAAATTCGTTATATAAGGTTTTTGTTTTGCCATTTGGAATCCAAAAGTTTTTAATCGAATTTGTAAATTATAAAAATAATTAATTATTTATTTAAATGTAATACAGTAAATATTAATATAAATAAATGTATGTTTATTGAGACTTACTTCTTTGGGATTGAATCAATTCTGGCATTGTTATTACAAAAATAATCAGAAACAGAGTTAGAATTTTGTAATTCATTTTTTATTTAACAATTATTGGGTAAATAAAGTATATTAAAATCTGTTTTTTTAGTTTTAAATATATATATATTTTTGAAGATTATTAGATAAAAAAATAAATTTATTTATGAGTAGGAGATGAAGAAGTAGATAAATTTATTTAATTATAGATAAATAAATTTTTCTTTTAATTTTTTTTAATTATTTAGTCAATTTAAATTCTAGGAGAATAATAAATCGATTTAAATTAATTTTTGGGAGGGGAAAATAAATTAACAGACTACTAATAATTGAAATAGTAAACACGTTATTAGAGATACTATTCGCTTTGTAGTTAGTCAAAGAATTGCGACAAGAGAGAAAAATCCGTTTATAAATATAGTCGTTGCTGATGTAATAAAAGAAATTTATAGGGAAAAAATAAAGCTGCTTGACACCTTTTGACATTATTTACTTTCGGTTATTTTACATGCGATTTCTTAACAGTGTTTTTATTCCAACGCATTTTTTCCTTATATAATTTATTTTTTTCACGAAATAATAAATAGACATATGCACATCAGTCTAAAAATAACAGACAAACGATTTTTTATTTGTTTCCATAAACTCTTTATTTTCTAATATTTTTCTTTTTTTCTGATAATTGATAAAACAAGAATATTGTTATTTAACTATAACTGTAACTATAACTATAACTATAACTAATTTCATAAACAGAAAGTAGAAAAAAATAGAAAAAGATGTTCCTAAAGTTTCGAACGTTCGAATGAACGACAATATTTTTTTGCTTCTTCTAATTTGTATTTTATTTACAAAAAAATTATTTTTTAGCTTAAAACAAATTAACTCTAAACTAAATTTTGTTTAATTTTCATTATTTTTCATTTTTGTATAGTAATTTTTAAAAATCCTGACGGTGAAAAAAAATTTCGTTCATATTGAACGTTCGAAACTTTAGCCCCATAGAAAAAGGCAGAAATTAATTCTTTAGTCGATCTATTGATTTTTTATTTATTAAAATAAAAATGTTTCAGTTTTATTTTGAATTGCTGCATCGACTTTCACAGTCTTCTCTTGTTACGAAATTATTAGCATTTCCTCCGCATCCTCCATACATAAATAGGTCGCAACGTCTTTGAGAAAATACGTACCAATATCTGGGAATAAGTGCATCGCATGTTCCCCTGTTCATCGGCAAACGGCAGACTGTTGAAAAATTGAATTATTGAATTCAATTTTAATAATAAATAAATAAGAAAATAAATAAAAGAATAGAATAATAAATAAATTTTCTAATAATATTCTATTAACAATTAATTAAACGTAATTAATGTGAATTTAAATTATATTATTCAATTGTTAATAAAAATATAAATAAAAATAAGAAAAATAAGAAAAGTAATAAAAATAAGAATAATTATAAAAATAATAATAATAATAATAATATTATTAATTTAAAAAAGCAATTTTATCAAAAAGAAGTTTTAAGCTTAGAAATGCGAAAAATTAAAAAAAACTTACTAGGATTTGGCGCTTTTACTTCCGATATTGAAATAATAAAACAGATTGTAAAAACGAGAAAATGTTTGTAATTCATATTTAAACGTAGAAAATTTCTTTCCCTCTTTATTTTCATTTTCTTGGAAACGGTTTGAAATTATAAAAAAAGAGTATATCCTCGACTTATAAATACCGTATCAAAAAAATATATCAAAATATTTAAATTAAAAGATTACGCACCGTCCAATAGGAATCCCGAGTATTTTATTTAAAAGAAAACAAATTTACAATAACAATTTTCAATTTTTCAATAAATCGATTTTCAAGAATTTTTCTTACAATTTCCTTATTAGTCTTCTTTATAAGAAATAAATATTTTTCTTCGTAAGAAAATTGAAAATACTTTTTCCACTTGTCCTTAAGATATTACATTTTTTCCAATGATTAAATAAACAATTTAAGTAAAATTTAATTGTAATTCTTCGGATATCAAGTTCAGAGAAAAATGTTGCGAAGTAACTTTTTTATTCAATTTTTGTCTGAATTTGATTTCCATATAGAAAAAAATGTGAAAATAATAAAATCGAGTCCAAAAAAAAGAATTACAATCTAACTGTAATTTATAAAAATAAAATGAAAAATAAAATAAAAAACTGAAAAATAAAATGAAAGTAATATTCCAAAAATTCTACATTATGAATGTATCGAAAAATAAATAAAAATTTATAAATTTTTCTCTTCTTTATATAAGAATCTTTAATACAGGAAGTTTTACATAATTCGCAAACATGCTGGAATGTAGGGGCTCATAAAATCGAATTGCAAATTTCTGTTCCTATCTAAGGAATTCTTGTTATCATCCTGAAATGGGATATTGATTTCTAACTTAGTCCTTTTGCAAACAAATTCAGAAACAAGAATTTTAAGTGACATTATAAAAGACAAAGTAGAGATAGAGAGTATGTAATTTTTATTTTTTTCTCAATACATCAGTAAATTGCGATGTGAATAATAAATTATGAATCAAATTTTACAAATATAATTAAATGTGATAATTGATGGTACACATTAATTATTACTCAACACCTTTACAAAATTCTTCGCATGCACTCTTTTTCTCAAAATTATTCTTATTTCCATTACATCCGCCATATGTAAATTTTTTACATGATTTTTCTGAAGGAACGTAGCCATATCGTGGCATATTTGCTCGACATCGTCCAGTTTCTAGTGGCAGTCTACAAACTGAAAAAAATTATTTATTTATTTATTAATTTTTATAAAAATTTTCTATTTTTTCTCTTTTTTCTTATTAATTTATTTATTAATTTCTCCTATTAATTTATTTGTCTATTATTATTTTTCTTTTTTCAAACAAATATTTTTTTAGTATTATTCTTTTTCTTTTTCAATTTATTTTTTTGCTTTAAATTTTACTTTTAACCTTACATTCACGTCTCTGGAGTTTTGAACGTTCATATGACCGACAATATTTTTCTTACTTTTCTAAATTTAAATTCTGCTGAAAAATATTGTTTATTATTTCTAGAAATGAATTTTTAATTGGGTAAATATTTACGTTACTTTTTTTTCGTTTGAATATAATAATTTTAATAAAAAAATTTATTTGAATTTATTTCAACGAAGAAAAATTGTTAATTAACAAAATTAATGAGCTTAAAAAATAAAAATAAGTAAAAGAAGAAGGTTTTCTAACTTATCAGTTAAAAATAGAAATAAAATTGAATTTTTAAAGTTTAAATTTTTTACATTTATTGCAATCAGTAATTTTAGAAAATATTTTTTTTAAATTAAATTATTATTATTTATTTAATATTAATTAACTTATTATTAATTTATGTTTTAATTATTAGTTAAAACTTTGAAAATATTAATATATTAAATTGATAAAAATACACTTTCAAAACTTGTGAATCAATTTTTGATTTCAAACTTTCAATTCAGAAAATTAAATAGATTAAACATGAAAAAAAGAGCAAAAAATAAAATAAATTTAATAAAGTTTGTAAAAATTGTAAAAATCAAAAGTTGAACCAAATTATTGTAAAATAAATATCGACATACTTTCATTTCGTTGTCCATTTGATTGGCCAAATTCCATCATAAATATGACACACAATACGAGAAAGAATGTAAAACATTTATAATTCATTTTCGAGGAATTTTTAATTGTCAAATTCCTTAATCTCTCTTGCCTTCAAAATGGAATTTTTTGCGAATTGAAAATATTTTTCCTTTTTTTTCAACAGTATGAAATATACTCTTTTGCTCGTGCAAGCATATATCTAATAAGATTCGTTAAAAAAATTGTTGACTATTAAATAGCCAGACGTGTATTACCAACAAGTGACGTGAACTTGTAAAATAAAAAATATTTTAATGTTTCAATATTTCCAACTGACCAAATGAGTGATTACTGTAATTGTTTATTTATCTAAATTTAAAAGAAAAATTTTCCTTATTTTCCTTTCCGCTGAAACTTGTTTTGTGATAACTTTTATTTTTATTTTTTATTACTTTTCGAACGAGATTGGTATTGTTTTAAAGATAAGGAATTTAAAAATTGCGATAGCTTAGTTTTATTTCTAATTACTCTTTTTTTAATTTTTTTATTCAATTTTAACTCAAAATGTGTAATAAATAGAAATTAAATAGAATTAATAAAGAAAAAATGAATAAATATTAGATTTTATTAAATTTTTTTTAATGTTGTGGTGTGGTAAAAATTTTGATGATGAAATATATAAATGGTGCGCGTGGGTAGAGGGAGATTTTTTTTTTGAAGTACAATTTTTTTAATAACTTTTAAAATGTATTATCAGTCGTATATTGTAACTGAATGTGGCAGTTCATTGTTTGGCATTACTATGGGAAAATACATAAAAAGTACAGTAAACTTTCATTTTTATCAAATTGGTCGTATGCGAGCAATTTATGAAAGGTTTTCACGATGCCCCTTACAACAGTGACCCCTCAGATTTATTGAAATGCCTACTATACCAATTTATATGGAAACTTGAGGCCATAATGTCAGTCCCTTTTTGCAAAAAAAAAAGAAATAAATGTTGTAAAATATTTTAAAGTGTTCGCCATTATATAATCACACCGAAAAATTTTTTTTTATGAATTATATTATATATGTGTTTTTTGTGAAAGAAATATTCGAAACGAATTATTTTTAGTTGAATCGATTTCTTGTTGTATGAATCAAATTGTTTTTATTTTAATAAATTATTTTTTTTTGCGTTGTTTGGAACGAATGGTTTTTAATTTAATGAATAATTTCTTGTTGTTTGAAACGAATAGTTTTTATTTTAATGAATAATTTTGTGTTGTTTGAAAAGAATGGTTTTTATTTTAATGAATAATTTTTTGTTGCTTGGAACAAATAATTTTTATTTCAATCAATAATTTTTTGTCTCATGGTACAAATATCATTTAATGTATAATAATAATAAGGAAAGAAAAAAAATGTAAGTAAATAAAGAATAATTTCGAAAAGAGCAAGTCACTGTTTGCAATGACTGTAGGACTATTTATTTGAGTTTTTTATACGCGGATCTTATTAGATTCGCTTCCATGAATGAAAGAGTATCGTATAAAAAGGAATTTTAGTTTAAAACTAAAAAAATCGCGAGGCAAACAATTTTCAATTAACTTTTGGCAAAATGAATTATAAATCTCTTGGATTCTTTTTCCTGTTGTGCATTACCATCATGATGGAATTTGGCCAATCGAACGGACAAACGGATCGCGAGCGTGGTAGGTCACTTTTATTATTTATTTCAAATTATTTTGATTCCAAATTTTTTTTAAATTTCTTTCTTTGTCTTTCATTTGTTCATTATTTATTTAATTTTTCCTTCTTTTGTACATTTTATTTTATTATTTATTTTTATCTATTTCTTTTCTTTTGATTCTAAAAAACCTTTTTTTTAATTTCATGTTTTTCATCTTTCATTTGTTGATTATTTATTTAATTTTTGCTTCTTTTGTATATTTCTTCATATTATTTATTTTTATGTATTCCTTTTCTTTTGAGTTTCAAACTTTTTAATTGTTTTTTTCTTTTCACTTTTTTTCTTTTCTCTTTTGTGCTCATTTTTTGCTTCTTGTTTTTATGTCTTTTATTTGTTATTTTATTTATTAATTTATTTTTTATTTTATTTATTAATTTATTTTTTATTTTTTTATTTACATTATTAAAAATTCTCCAAAGAAAAAATTAGCTTTCGAATTTTCATGCGTAGTCGAATTTTATTTTTTATTTCCATTATAAAGTATTTCAACTTTTAGTGAAGAAAAAAAAATTTTTTTTAGTTTGTAGACAACCAATAGAGACTGGTGTATGTCGAGGATATTTTCCACGATATGCCTATGTTCCTGCAGAGAGATCATGCCAAAGATTTATTTACGGTGGATGTGATGGTAATTTAAATAACTTCGAGTATCTTATTCATTGCGAAATGTTTTGTCAAGGAGTTAATTAAGTTTTCAAGAAAGAAAATAATTTAAAAAACAATTACTTTAATGATTCACTCTTTTTCAAATTGTGTGTGTATATATAAAGAATTGCGACAATAAATATAGAAATACATGTTGATATTACATTCATTATTTGCGCTCACGACATTTACCGGAATAAAAATGTTATTTACGAATGAATTGAAACTCTTTGAAGACAACCAATTACGGAGGTATAGACTTTTGTTGCGCACACAAGGAAGAGCATAATATTTTCTCCGCGTGGATATATATAAATGTGTGTTGTGGGTATATATATATGAGCGCGAGAGTAAAGTGCCGTTTTTCATAAGTTATATTACTTGTGGCATTTACTTCACGTTTTCATTTGAAAACATCGTCCTTTACCATTAATGTTGTACTTAAGCAAGCGCAAAAAGCGGAGACCGTACCTACATTTTTACAAGCTTGTTCGTACTGTATATATATGTGCGTATGAAGTTTTGTCAGAGAGCGTACATGTTACTTTGTAATATGTTTATTTGCATTTTGCACACACAAATATATATATATATATATTTTTTTCTTTTTTATTTTTCCAACGTATGTATGTACATAAATACGCACAAGTGTGGACACGTGTTTACGTTATGTGTCCAACGAAGTTCGCACCTGTAAAGTAATAATACTAATGTTTCTTCGCGTGCATCCGACTTTTTATGAGCTTTTCCTTGCGCACGCGATGCTCTATATGGCTTACGCTTTTACGTACAAATGAGTAATGTTTCCGTGCTCTTGCGACAAACTCCCACGAGAGCACACAGCTGATGTCGTCTTAATGCATTTTTTTTCGAATGGAAATAAATTCCATCCTACATTTATATCTATATGCACTCTCGCAAGAATCTCTACGCGAAGAAATATGATACTCGACAAGCGCAAAAAAAAAAATCTCAATTCTGTCTGCTGGAATTTTTACCTATTTTCGACACTTACGGCAATTGAAAAGAATATTTTTTTTATCTATTTTAATTGCTCTAAGTGTCAAAAATAGGTGCACTGTAAAAAGGAAGGTACTAATTTAGAACCAATTTTGGTACAAAATCGTAATTTTGTTCTATTTTTTGTTCTATTTTAATACCGAAATCAGTTCTAATTTAGAATCGTTTTTTTACAGTGTAAAAACTAAAAATACTAATGTTTATTTATTTAAATTTTTAAAGTTCCTAGAGATAGTTAAAAATTTTAGTAAATAAATATTAACAGGCAGTTAATTTTAATAGGCAGGCGGAAGGAAAAAAGTGGTCTCGTGGTCGACTTGTTGGCAAAGTGAAAATTTGTCAATATTAAAATTTGGTCAAATAAATATTGGATAAATAAAGTAACTAAATAAAATTTACAGTATATGAACATTTTTGACAAGTACAAATTGTATTAAATTGAAATGTCCAATGTAAAGTGATATTTTTGTAATTTAGACAATTGCTCGAATTGAATTTTTTTTCTCTTAAATAATATTTCGGAGTAGTCGAAATTCGACAATAAAAGAATTTCAAATATGCTTTATTTAAAAATTCGTTTAAATGACAGGTGTTTAATAAAAATTCTACGAAATAAAAATTTGGATAAATCTTTCTCTTTATGTCTACGTTTGACCAGTGAAAACTAGTTTTGATGAAAATGATTCAAAGTTTAAAAAAAAATTGGAATTTTTGCTTGGAATTTTATAAAAACTTTAGTGAAAAATTTAATTCATTCCAGGTATTCTATTACAATTTTAACTAATATAATTCTTTTGACAAATTTTACCAAAAATTTTTAAAATAATAGAATTTTTTTGAGAAATTCAATAATAATTTTTATAAACAATAATTGAATTCTTTTAAAGAATTTTATTAAAATTTTACACTGAGAAAACATTATAGTTATTTGAATTAAACATAATTATCCTTGTTATACAGTCAACCAAAAATTATCTTTGAATTAAACATAATAATTTTGATTTAATACATAATAAATTTGATTCAATAAAAATTATGTTTAATTGGATTATAAAATAAGTTTAATTAAAACATATTTTTTTGGTTGCCTACTTTTTTATTTTTTTACTTATTTTTTCTCAATGTAGTTAAAAATAAATTTTTTTAGAAGAGTTCATTTGAAATTTAATAGATATTGAATATTTTTTTAAATAATTTAATCAATATTTTGTTAATGTTTCTGTTTATTATAAAAATAAAAAATTTACATTTGAAAAAAATAGTCATCTTTTGTCGAAATTTCTCAAATTTCATTAAGAATTCTCTATTTTCTTCAAGATTACATAAGTTTTTATATTTTTTTTCCCAAATTTTATAGAAAAATATTCAACTTTCAATAAGATCAATTTTCTTTTAGAATTCTCAAAAACCATCAAAAATATTAAATGTTTATCAAATTTGATGAATTTTCTTCGAGAATTAACATTTACCTCTAAAAAAACACTCAAATTTCATCAAATTTGATCAATATTCAATATAAAATGGAAATAAATATTTTTTATCCATTTCACTACTTTTAAAAAAATTAGTTTTTGTTTTCAATTTCCAGAGGCATAAATTATGCAAATGAATTACGAATATTTATTAACATAATATTTTAATTTTTTTTTAAATTCATATTCTTTTTCAAAAGTTCGCTATTTTCATTAAAACCTTATTGAATTTTTATCAAATTTACTTAAGTTTCATATTAAAAATTTATATTTTTGCCTAGAAGTAATGAATTTTTTTTGAAAAAATAACAAGATTTTTCTTCTTCAAGAATTTGTACTCTGCTTTAAAAATATCTAACTTTTATTAATTAATTTTCTTCAAGAATAAAAAGTTAATTGAAAAAGAAATACAATCAACTTTTGCTAAATTTGACAAATTTTCTTCAAAGATTTCGCATTAATCTTGTTAATTCTCAGCTTTCACCAAATTGGACAAATTTTTTTGTATTAAAAATGTAATAAAATATTTTCCATCCATTTTATTATTTTCAAAAAATACTTAATGAAAAACAAAAATAATATAAAAGTACATTCAATTAAATTCTAGTACAGTGAAATTTTTTGTAATTTCGAAAATTGCTCAAATAAAATTTCTCTTATAAATAATATTTCAGAGAAATCAAATATATACGACAATGAAAAATTATTTTGATTGAAATATTTATTTATCGATTCTTTATTAATATAGTTTTCCATCTTTAGTTACTTACTGAGTTATTTATTCACTTACCGAGTTCTATATATACACAAAAACTTTTTTTTTAATTCGAACCCTGAAAATGTTGATAAAATATTTTGTTCTCCTCCGGAAAAGATTCCCAATTTTATATCAAGGCTGGTGGTGTAAATATATCTCATATAAAAATTGTAGATACTCGTACACTTTTTTTTTCATCAGACCTGGCAGAATTATTTCACATTTCTTCCATAAACTCTGCTCTGATGAAATATTACCAAGCGAATATATATTGCTCTCCAACCGGCAATTTTAAATTATATATACATACATATACTATATATATATGAAATAAGTATGAAACTTTTTAAAAATTTCAATTAAGTTTGTTTAATGTTAAACTAAATGGCGCAATTTATTTAAAAAAATCCATTCTACACACATACGCATACATATATAAACTCTAATCGCCAGACCGTTTAATATGAGACTTAATTCCAGTCTGCTGGAATCATGTGTAGAAAGAATTTTTCCTCCACACTCGCTCTCCTTATAATTGCCATAATTAGTTTTAATTCTACATAATTAAAGGTAGTAATGTTGTTAATTCTCTGTCAAAGTTAAATTTTTTTCTTTTTCCATCGAGGGGGAGAATAAATAAAAATAAAAATTGCATTCATTTTTTTTTTGCTCCCAACAGTCCCAAACTGAATTGAAAAGTAGCTGGACTGACCAATCAGACAACTACTTAAAATAATTGTCGATGCATGGTTTGTATGTATATACGATATATATATATACATTAATTAGCAATGTGTATAATTGCAATTGTGTCCCTTTTCTCTGATGAAGTCCAAACTTCCCTCTCTCTCTCTTCTCTCAATAAAATGCAACGTGAGAGTAAACACTGGTCAATTTTTGTGGTACATATGTTTTTGTTCGGATCAATATTTAATTACGTATGCGTGCGCTTCTGATAAATAATTTAAACAGATTGCACATACGTGTTTGGAATTGGGCCGACAAATTTTCCAAAGCTATTCAATAGAAAGAGAATTATTCTGAATTGATTCATTTTATCTTGATTAATCTTTATTACTCACATTTAAATATGTTCACTGCGCAAATATCTCTCACCAAAATATATTTATTAATTAATTTATTATTTTTTCCTCTCATAACAAAAAAAACACATTGGGAATTTGATGAAATTTCCCAAACGAATTAAATTCAAGCAAACGAGTATTTAATTATATTTTTATTATAATAATCTATATTTTTTAGAAACAGTTAAATTTTTTTGTTATTAAATTCACCTTTCCAATTTTTTTGTAATGGAGAAAATGAATAATCCTGGGTGCTTCGAATCTGTCAACGGAGTGTCGATACTAGTTTTTGAATAGTATTATGTGAAAGCTGAAAATAAATGCCTTTTAAATATGGGCAAACACTTTATGAACAAAGTAAATTGTTCATTTGGTGATATACTTGAAATTTCCAACTTGGCATCTACTATTGTTTATTCATGGGACACGCACAAGTGCTGCAACGAGTTAATACACCTAGAAACGAAAATACCTCGTGCATTTTCCCAATAAATTGAACGAACAATGCCGCGCGCTTTACGCTCGCGCTATAAAGTCACGATAGTTCATCGATAGTGAAAATTAGGCAACAAAATAAAAATAAAAAAAACAAAAAAGAAAATGTCAATAAAAAATTTGAACAGGAAACTAAATTTTGATATTCTGTTCGAGAGAAATATATACAAGAACATTATCAGGAACAATTTCAGTGTTTACCTGTATTTCATTAGAATATATTATATTATATTATAAATTATAAAAAAATATAAATATTAATAATAATAAAAACATTTAAAAAAATATATATAAATATAAAATATAGTATAAAAATATATATCTAGATTTTTATGTTATGAGTATACAATTTTATATTTTGTTTTATAAATATCCATGTTTATAGTTCAAATATACTGAAGAAATTAATTCACAAATAATTTAATAATTGAATAATTGTAAATAATTTTTTTTTATTTATTACACGAAAAATAACTTTTACCTGAAACAGCGGCAAGTTTCTCTGAATTAGCGAAAGTATTAATTAGAGTAACTAAAACGTTCGTTAATGTAGTAAAATTTATAGTTGTACCAGGTAAATATTTTTAATTTTTACGAAAATTACATAATAATTATTTATTATTATAAATAAAGCTTATAATTTATAGTTGTACCAGGTAAATATTTTTTTCCTTGTAAATTTGTATTTCGTGTTATAATTTATAATTTATTTATAATTTATATAATAATTTGTTATAATTTTATTATTGTTTGGGTAATATAAGTGCAAATTTTCGAAATGTAATTATACGTCCCTAAAATTATTTTAATGTTATAATTTGAGGGCGTCAGAAGGTCATAACAAAGGGACTATATAGATATAGCTAGTTAATTGTCTGCACATCTCAAGCGGCATGTTTACATTTAGATACGAACAAAGGTCGGTCACCTCAAATGAGTTAGGGTTCAATCTTGCAGTTTATCTCTGTATATCTATATTTATATGTATATATATCTTATTACACTGAAAAAAAAATTTATTTGATTCAAATAACCGATTATTTGACTATATTATCAAATTAATATTTACTTGAATCAAATAATTTTTATTTAAGTCAATTAAATAATATTTGCTTCAAATACTGAAATATTTGATTCAAATACAATTTATTCGATTCAAATAAAAATTAATTTGATTCAAGTAAATATTTATTTGATAATAGTCAAATAATCGGTTATTTGAATCAAATAAATTTTTTTTCCAGTGTGGGAATATGCTTTTAAAATAATTTTCACATTGTTAGTCGTAATTCGGAATTGATTCCTCTTTTAACGTGTTAAATAATTTACGTCTTAATTTATAGAATTCAAGTCTGTTATTAAAAAAAGATTTTATAATTTTTCTACTTTTATAATTTTTTCTTAAAAATTGTGTTTTTTAGAACTGATCAATATTGTTAGAAAAACTGATCAATTTTTATTTGTTTTGTTTCTTTTTTACTTTTTAGTAGAATTTGTTTCGAGAGTGTGGGAAAATTTTAAAAGTGCAGTCCTTTAGTTGTTAAATAACAAAAATAGAAGTTCTTAATTTTCCTAAAGTTTTGAACGTTCAAATGAACAAAGTATTTGTTATGTTCTATTATTTTTAAAAATTAATAGACTTAAATTGAAAAAATATTGTTATTAATTATTTTTTTTAGTTAAAAAAGATTTTTTAAATTATTTTTTCAGCTAAAAAAGATTTTTAAATTATAAAAACAATATTTCGTAAATAAAATCAAAATTAAAAGAAGTAGTAAAAATATCATCGTTCACTTGAACGTTCGAAACTTTAGAGACATAACTCTTATATCAAAAGTAAATATTTAATTTGTAAGATTTTTCATTTTACATATTTATTTTTTTTGTAGTATTTCATTTAATATTTTTTGAAGATATTTAAATAAAAAAAGAATTTCTCGTTCATTCGAGCTTTCAGAACAAAATCAATATTTTTTAACTATAAATTTTTTTTTCGAAACCTACAGAAGTATATTTACAAAAATAAATGTAAGGTCATGTATTTGAAAAATTTTTTAAATCCTGTAATTTGAAACTTGTGAATGAAATTGAAAAATAACATTTTAATATTGTTAGAAAAAATTTTATTTTTTAAAAGTATTCCTCTATGAAGAGTAAGGGGAAATTTTTGTCACAAAATACACGCAACCTGGATGATGGTTTTATTTAATTTCATGTCGCAATATCCGCCACTATTTTCTCTCTTTTATTCGAAACCTGCGTCACACACGTTATATAACGGAATTTTTTTTTTTTTGAAAGCTTTTCAAAGGTTCCCACCAATTTTTTCTCATTTTTTTAATACCGAAATTTCGGATTTTTGGTTTTTTTTACAACAGTTTCCAATACCATTAAGATCTATATAAAAAAAAGAAAAATACAGAGAGATATTCATTTGTAAATAAAAATAAAATTCAATTTCAACATGTAAATGAAAATAAAGTTCAATTTCGTATATGATGTGTGTATAGTGATGTATAAATTTTCAAAAAATAATTTTTAATTTAGATATTTGGAGATATTTATTTTTACTCATTCAATAAAATTTAAGGGATTTAAAATTATTTTTCGGGTATTTATTTATTTAATTTTTTTGATGAATATATAAAAGTTTTTTTCATTAGTGAACTGCGTCAATAATAAAAGGAAAATTATTACTCGAGAAATTGAGATTTCAATATAACGTGTGATGATGTACTTGAAGAATAAAATTCTTTATGACAGGAAAAAGAAAGGAGAATATTGTGATTTGACAATTAAATTTAATTAATTTAATTAATTTAATTAATTTAATTAATTTAATTAATTTAATAAAATTTAATTAATTTAATAAAATTTAATTTATTTATTTAAATTAAATTTAATTAATTTAATTAAGTTTTCAGTTGGTCGAATTTTTTTTATTGTTATTTATTTTTATTAAACAGTCATTTAAACGTCTTTTTAATATAATTTCCAGTTAACATATTGAGTTCTTTTATTATTTGACAATCCTCTGAAAATTGTTTCTTTCTTTTTCTTGAGTATTTTCTTTAAATTAAAAAAAATGTAAGGAGGGAAATTAAATTCGACACTTGTTGGGAAAAAAGAGAGAGAGAAAGAGCATATATGTATATTTTTTGAAAAATTGTAATCAAATCCGAGTGCTTTCTCTGTTTATTTAGTATGGCTTGTGTGTCGCACGTATCACGTAGAAGAATAATTGAATTCCGTGAAGAATGGAAGCACGAGTAGTCCCCTGAGTTAACTCGCGCTAATTTAATCTTGGGGGGCCAGCAGCAAATGTAGACCTACGTCGGCCCTTAAGTGGCCACATGCTTCTAATGCATGGAAAGCGCGCTCTTGAAATGAAAAGTCTTTCCTGAATTATAAATGAGAATGAATTATGCTGGACACGTATAAATTTTTCGTATGAACAACATTTTGAGAATATTTACAGACACTTTTTTTTTTAACCATGTCGCTAAATGTAATTATAATGATATAATTACGATCTTCATATTTTGCGTTGTGATAATAATTTTTATCGAATGTTAAAAAATTGTTATGATTTAAGTAATTAAAGAATTTTCATTCAAGTAATTAAAGAATTTTAATTTAAGTAATTAAATAATTATCTTTTAAATAATTATCATTTAAATAATTATTATCATAATCATAATAGTGTTTATCGTAGTAATTATTATCATCCTCACCGAAAAAAATTAAATCTCAGAGTGAAAAGAAAATTCCGCTCATCAATTATTTTCACATTTTATTTTCAATATACGAATATTCATCTGTAAAAAAGAGGAATTTTTGTTTATATTTGACAGTTTTTTAACTAAAAGATTAATTTTAATATTTCTTCTTTGATTGAAATTATTCCTCTAAAAATGAAACAAATTTATACTAAAAAGAAGATTTTTAAGTTGCTTTTTGTTTTTCTGAATGCAACTTTAACCTGTCTAAAAAGTGACATTTAATAACAAATATAATAAAGGAAAATCCTCTCAATTAGAAAAGAAAACTTTAGTGCCCGTATATAAGAGGAAAAAATGCTGCAAAAGAAGAGGAATTCTCTAAATTTGAAAATACTTTTTTTTCGGTGCTCGAAATAATTATTATCATAATAGTTTTTATCGTGATAATTATTATCATAACAATATTTTTTATCGTAATAATTATTATCGCCATAACTATTGTCATCATAATTATTATCATCGTAAATAAAATTATAATTACTATCGTGATAATATTTTTTAGCTTAATGACGCAGGAATAAAAGATTTTCGACAACGAGTAACAAAAACTATTTTCTAGTTTTGTTATTTATTATTTTATTTATTTATTTATTTATTATTTTATTAACTAATTTAGGTATTATTTTATTTTCATTTATTATTTATTTTCATTTATTATTTATTTTCATTTATTATTTATTTTCATTTATTATTTTATTTTCATTTATTATTTATTTTTATTTATTATTTTATTTTCATTTCTTTTTACACTGATTTTCAACTTTATTTGCAATTTTATTTTATTATCGTATTTTTAGATACTTTTTCTTTTAAAGTTTGTAGAATTATCCACAGGGAAGAAAAAAAAGGAGAGGAACGAGCGAAATCAATTTTTAAGTAGTTAAGTTATTTTACGGTGCTCTATTTTTTTTTCTTTCTCTTTTTATTTTGAAGATTGCACCATTTTGCAGAATAAATGCACACATTAATACTTGCGTGTGTCTAGAATGTAAAACGTACTTAAAAACGTTTACATCGATCGTCGAATAATTTTTGCTTTGAAATTTTTAGAAGACTTTTATTTTGCGTGATTCCCAGAATATATATGTATTTTTTTTTAATTTTTGCAAATTCTTGTATATAGATTATGTAATTTTGCAAATTATATTATCTTCGAGAAAAAAATTTCACACGGTGAATCGCGTGAAAAATATTGCGTGATGAATTATCAACAAATTTATTTCCATTTGCAAAAAGAATAAAAACATGAAATTTAGTAATTCTAATTTTTTTATCTTCTTTTCAGAAAAAAGGAGATAGGAGAAAATTTTGTTTCTACATAATATATAAGAAATTAATTTAATTCTCTGAAATACTATTTTCGTTGAATTAAAATTGTTCTTTCTTTGATTCTTACTAATAGAACGAAAAATTGATATATATTTAAATTTAAAATTGATATATATTTAAATTTAAAATTGATGTAATTTGAAATAGACGATTAATTACTATTGAATTACAGTAAAGTGTTCGCTATTAGTAGAAAATTCTCATTAGTAGAAAATTGGTAATTCAAATTCAGAGAGCAACGTTTCATTTCGATAGCCACAAGTCGTGGTCGATTAACGATCTATAATTGACTAAACGAATGACCTCCTCTCCTTGATTGATTAAAGCTTAGAATCTCAAGCACCGAATGGAGTTAGAAAAAGTGGCAAGATTCTCGAGCAGTTAATTCTCAGAATCTACTACAGTGACGCTTAAACTCTCGAAATTGAGTGTCAGCTATTTATCCTAATCCCCACTATCACTGTGCCGATTTCCCTTTTTTTTTTTTGCTCTAATAAATTTCTATTATTAAAAATAATTTATCAAAAATTAGTGCAATTGATGTGAAAAATCGTGCAATAAATAAATTTCTTTGTTGTAGGAAAATTAAAATTTAATTCTTGTTAATTATTGTCACATTCACTAATTTTGTTGAATAAAATAAAATTATTTTCAAAAACTTTCCGAAATTCAATTACTTTTAATATTTACCATCTTAATGAAATTTTTCAAAAAAATTCAATTCGTTACCTAAAGAAAGTTTGAATAAAATTCAACAGAAACATTCCATTATTTTTAATACCATTTGAAAAACTATCACTAAATCATTAAATAATGCAATTTTTTTCAAAAAATTTATAAAATTCTTTAAATGAATACAATTACTTTCGTGAAGAACAAAATTCTTATAGCAGATATATTCAATTATTTTTTCAAGTTCGAATAAAATTCTTTGCAAAACTTAACAAATTTTATATAGTTCCTTGACAAAATTCAATTATTTTTAGAAATTGAATAATTTTCTAAAGTATAAACAAAATTTTTATCCGATAAAATATATTTAATTATTTTATTCAAAAAGGTGAATAAAATTTTCGGGAAGAATACAATTGTCGAATAATTTTCAACTTATTTTATTAACAAGAATTCAATTATTACCAAATTTTTATACAATTTATAAAATTCAATTATTTTCAATTTTTAAAGAAAATTCTTTGCAAAAATTCAATTTTTTTCATAATCAATTAAAGTTTATGCTGGAATTAAATTATTTTCACGAATTATACATTTTTTTTAGGAAATTCAATTATTTAAACAAATTTTAATAAAATTCTTATTTTGAAAAATTTTAATTGTAAATATGAACAAAAATAATTCTTTCGAAATGATAAATAAGTCGTAAAAAATGAATTGAAAGTATGGAAAATAATTTAAATTTGAAAAAAGTAGAATGAAAAAATACAAAGAATTACTTTCTTCAATGAAAAATTATTTTTTCTGCAAACATTAGGTTTTTTTTTATTATCAATTATTTTTTTAGATTATTTATTGTCTCTAAACTATGGTTGGACCAATACCAATTAATATCCGGGAAAAAAAATTAAATTAATTCACAATTAATAAAAAGTAACCACAGCCGACAATCAGCAGAAGATGAAAAATTATTTTCTAGCGAACTGTATCGATTGTTTAATAACAATTATCAATAAAAAATTAACTTAAAAATTCTCAAAAATTATAATTTTTTAGGAATAATTCAATTTTTAGAGGTTTTCAAATTGAAATATTTGGAAATTTTTGAATTTATTATTTTTTCAAGAAATAATTGTTTTGAAGAATTTTATTTCAAAAATTGTCAACAAAGAACTGATTGCATTTAGAAAGGATGACAGGGATAATTTTTCAAAATAGTCAATTGTTAAAAAAAGAAATAGGTTTTTAAAAAGTTATTTAATAAAAATTATTATTTAATTTTTGAATTTAATTTAATTTGAAAACTATTTGAAAATTAGTCTTTTAAAAAATTGCAATTAAAGTTTGTTCAAATTAGGGAAAATAATGAAAAAGATTATTTTCCAACTATTTTGTAAATTTAATTAAGTTTACAATTTAATAATTTTGTAAATTAATTAAAATTAAACTCTATGAATCAAAGACATTTATTTATTTTTCTATTTAATAATTATTTTCAAATAAAATTGCATTTTAATGAATTTTATCTTAAAATATCGAATAATTTCAAATTCAAATTATTTGCTAATTCAATTATTCAGCAAAAACTTAGAATTGGATATTATTAGCAGGATAGGGAAAAAAGAAGCCTAATATATTTTTTTATGAAAATTGGAAAAAAGTCAGAATGAAATTTTTGTTAATTTTGTGAATCGTCTGAGACGAGATTTTTTATCCGTAATTTGATAGCTACTTTTTTAATTATAATTATCAAGTTCACTGAAAAAAGCAATATATTTGAATCAAACATGATTATCTTTGTTATGTAGTCAAAAAAAAATTATCTGTGAATTAAACAAAATCATTAAAAATTATATTTAATTCAATTATAAAATATGTTTAATTGGAACATATTTTTTGGTGTGGACTACTTATTTTTGAATTGAAAAAATTATCTTTGATTTAAACGTAATATTTTTGATTCAATTAAAATTAAATTTGATTAAATTATAAAATATATTTAATTCATACATATTTTTTTTTGTGTAGATTACTTATTTTTGAATTAGAACAATTTTTTTCTCAGTGTGCGAAGCTTGTAAATATTATTATTTATTTTGTATTTATTAATTTCTATTAGAATTTTAATTGTCTAATTTTCAGTGATGACTTTTAATGATGCTGAGTAATTCTTGGTTATAGTTGGCGTTTTCAGCGCCGAATTTTCGCGAAATTGAGAACAATTCGTGACTCACGGTTAATTAGGGTTTAATTTTTAGTTAGCTTTCTTTGTTATGAAACGAGAAACGAATGAGAAGTTCAGTATCTTATTGTAGGAAGGTAGAACAATCGATATTCGTTGAAAGCTCACAGTCGAGACTTGAATCGTAAATCGACGCACGTATTCGACAAATGTTCCATGCGATGAAGTTATAACGAAGTAGGGTATATGGTTCGATCGATTGGAAGAAAAGGGTAGTGGAAGAATATAAAAAAAAAAGAAAGAAAATTCACTATTTACACTATATTTCCAGTATATAGCTCCAACTGACCGGCAAATATTGAATTACAATTAAAGTACACGCTTTTATCGACTATAACTTTATATTTCTTATTATAAATCAAATACACAACTTTCTTATATACACCAGTTTATATTTATTAATTTTTTTTCTCTCTTTGTTTCAGGTGAGTGAGAAACAAAACTACCATGTGAGTATTGGAAAAAAATTTTCTTTTTTTTTTGACGAGAAGAATTTTTAATTGACAAGAGTTGGAAAAAAAATTATTTTTAACTGTCAAAATAGTAAAAGAAAATTTACTGTCAGTAGCGGATTGGCCCAAAAAAAGGAAATAATAATACGCAAGAACTGTCAGAAACAGAATGATTTAAAAAAAAGAATCTGAACGTGAAATGGTATTTAAAATTCGTTATATTTCCGCTAGAAAACTCTGTACATAGAGAGGATAATTTTTCCGAGAGCCAACAAATTGAGCGGATCAGAGAATAAGAGATGAAAAATAATTTTACTCATGAAAAGCAAATTTCGTTTATTATAATTCGTTTTTTTTCGCTTATATGGGAAATATTTTACTAAACGTAACAATTTAACGGATATTTATATCATTTAAATTTAAACTTGAAGGAAATATTTCAATGTTATCTTTTTTTTTTAGTTTGTACTCTGAAAAATATTAAGTTTTCTAATTCTCGCATTTGTTGTTTTTACAAGAGAAAAATTGCTTCTCGAAAGAATTCTTTTTTTTACTCTATTTTATTCAATGTTTTTTTATCTTTGGGAGTTCAAAATTTTTTTTTTATATTTTAAAATATATTTTCTCTCTTCATTTTTTTTTTTGAGGGGAAAAATTTCTTCTCTTTTTAAAATATGTAAATTATACTTGAAACTCGACACAAAGTTTTGCTTTAAAGTGTACAAACTCGGGCGAAAAATGTCGAGCGAACTGATCAAAGAAGCCGGACTTTTGAAACTCACAACAGAACCCCATGTAAATTTGCAATTTAAAGTTGACCTGTATTGACATAAATATGCGCGCATAACGTTTCCGCTGGACGCTTTCGTGAGATAATTTGCATTGAAAAAAAATGTGTAGAACGTTACAACGTCATTTTATGGTTTTATATAATGTCTCATTAGTTTTATTACATTAGTCAAAAAGTTTAATTTACATTTTTACAAATTAATGGAGAAAAAATTTTCAATTCACTAATTTTTTTTTCAAATCTTGCCAATAAGAAATTTTCAAGGGTGTATTTAGTATTTTTTCTGGAATTATAAAGTTTGACTTCAATAATTTTTGTTTTACAAAGAAGGAAAATTTCAATTTCATCTTTCATGAAAGTTTTGACCATTCAAATCGATGATAATGTTCTTGTATCTTTTTTCAATTTGAATTTTTTTCACGATTAATCGACAGAAATAAAACGCAGTGTTTAATTTACTATTATTTTGGAAATTAAATTTTATTAAATATTAATTTTACTTTATAAATAATTTCGGATTCAAAATTTTTTTAATTTTCACAAAATACATAAAAATTTACATTTTGAGTAATAAATTCGTCTTAATCATTGTATTTTCAAACCTTTAATAAAATTCTTTGTAATATTTCAATTATTTTCAAAAATTATTGAATTGTTGAAAATTATTGATAAAATTTATTGTTAGAATTCAATTATTTTCCATATAATTTTAATTAGAATTCTCAAAATAAATTTAAATATTTTTACAACAATTAAAATTGCTAGCAACAAATCTATCATTTTTTTAAATTTAATAAAATTCTTTAAAGGAATTCAATTATTTTTATGAATAATAAAATTTCTACCAATAATTTAATTCATTTCAAAATTTCAATAAATCCTGAATAAGAATTCAATTAAATTATGATAATTAGAATAAATTTTTTGCAATGA
The DNA here is from genome assembly GCA_032872475.1 of Leptopilina myrica (nomen nudum). NCBI lineage: Eukaryota > Metazoa > Arthropoda > Insecta > Hymenoptera > Figitidae > Leptopilina > Leptopilina myrica (nomen nudum). The sequence goes on from CM065458.1 coordinate 6,681,491, forward strand.
ATGAATAATTTTAAAAAAACTATATTTTTAACCAATAAAATTCTTCAAAAAATTCAATTATTTTTTAAATAATAAAATTCTTTTCAATAATTCAATAATTTTTTTATATAAAAAAATCCTTTCAATGTAATTTAATTATTTTCAAAATTTCAATAAATTCTTTACAAATGGAAGAAATTTGAACATTATTTTGATAAATAACAAAATTTCTTCAAGAAAATTCAATTAAAAAAAATTTAATAAATTCTTTGCAAAAATTCAAATATTTTTAATTATTTTGGTACTATCTTTATAAATTACAAAGAATCAATTATTTTTAAAAAATTCAATAATTTCTATGTGATATATAAATTTCGTTTTTTTTAATAATGAAATTCCTTTAAAGAATTTAATTATTTTTTAAAAATTCTAATATATTTTTTCCAAGGAATAAACTTTTGATCAAATTCTTTATAAGAATTTAATTTGTTAAAAATGTTAGAATACAATTTTATTAAAATTCTTTAGAGGAATTCAAATATTTTTAATACAATTTTAATGTATTTTTTGGAAAGAATTAAATGATTTTTAAAATGTTTTGAGAACATTTATTTTATAGGAATTTAATTTTCTATTTTCAGTAGAGTTTTAATTGAAGTTTTCTTAAGAATTTAATCATTTTGTAAAATTTTACTTAAATTCTATGCAAGATTGGAATAATTTAAGATTAAATAATATGAAAGAGTTATAAAGTTTTACAATATTTTTTAGCAAGAGTTGTTTTTTTAATTTGAAAAATAATTCACTTTAAAGTGAACATCAACTTATAAAAATTATAATTTACGTAATTTCTGTTATTTTTTTTAGTTATTTAAAAAAAAGTTGCCTTCATTTGAAACTTCAAAACAAAAAATATAAAATTTTACCAAAAACTGCATTTCTAATTATCTTTTGCACTAAAAATGAATATTTTACCTATAAAGATACGAATATTTTCACCAAGTAAATAATTTTCCAAAAATACAAAATGAGAAAATTAAAATTTATAATTAACATGTTCTAAATTCCATAATTAGTTTAATATGATTTAATTAGACCTGTGACGATACACACGCAGCATCAACATACAGTATATAGTTTGGAATATCCGATTATAATTGCTAATTAGTTTGATTAATTTGATAAATAATAATAATAATAATAATGAAAAATTAATGATAAAATTAAGAACAAAGAAAAAAAGGAGACGATACCAGAAAATGAGATGAAAGGAAAAATAATTGAAAAAAATAATCTAAAGATTTGATTTTACTGTAAATTGAGGAATGCGTCATCAGTGTCAAGTTACCGGGAGTTGAATCCTCTTCAGAGGTTGCTCATCCGATGTTCTCACCGCAGACTTACCGCTGTGAAATTTTAGCTCTTTGACCGTGAAAAGGGATTTCCGTTTCCCTTATCCCAGAAAGGGTCTCGTGCCAATCTCATCGATCCTAGATGAAATTTGCCAAGGCTGATGATCCATTAATGTGGTAGATTAGATTTCGTGCTCATCCAAAGCCTTATTCTGATTCCATTCTCCACTTAGATAAATTACACTTCTCAACTTTGATGGTAAATGCTTCCCCACGTTATTAAACTGCAATTCTCGTAACAATTATTTCAATCTTATATACGTATGAATTTATTAATTAATAATTAACAATTAATAATTAATAACTATTTTCATCATATAAAAGTGTATTTTCATTATTTTTACACGAACGTAATTGGGTATTAATTATTATTTTCTTTGTTGAAAAAAGACGTCATTTTTTCTCTTTTTCTCATCAAGATTCTTACCCAATTTCCCATGAGACTTAGCAACTTGAATTTTTTCATGAGCAAAACTTTATCAGAGAGAGAGAGGGAAATTGGAAGTTTAATTAAATTAATTTTATGCGTTTTTTTAATTACACAAAGATTTCTCCCAGTATACGAGTTCGCTCCTGGATTATTCTCCTAAGACAATTTTTGTTCAGAAATAATAAAGGGATTTTAGTTTTTATTATATTTCTCGCTATCATTTTTATCATTCGGGAAGAAAGTCGTCTTTAAATCCGAATTAGTTGGAAATAACTAATTGTGAGTAATATTTTTTAGTAAATTATTTATAATTAGTGTATTAGTAATTAGTAATAATTAGTAATTAGTTATTAATTATTAACTAGTTACTATAATTATTTAATTCTATACTTAGAAGACTTCTATATGTTAGAATTCTTATAAATAAGAATGAAAAATGTGAATTAGAAAAAAAAGGAAATTATAATAAATAAAATATAAAATAATAAACTAAATTAAAATCGAGAGCAGAAATTTTCCATAAATCAAAAATATTTGCAAAGGATACAAAAAGGAATGGATATTTTTTTTGCGACTATTATTCATACTTTTTTTGAGTTATAAAATTTTCACCTCCCGATATTCATTATTGATAATTTGACTTCGATAATACCCAGAAGTCGTTTTAATTCTCCTCGTAAACTTTATAAATTAGGAAAAACTGCACGAAAGTTTGGTAACGGAGCGAAGCTCTTAAACAAGTTTATAAAGTTCACATATATAGTACCTCGGGAAAAGCAAGTTAAAGGAACCACTTAAAGGGCGAAGGAAGTCGGGTTGATCTTTTATCTTATTATAATTTTCCGCAGCTTCTCTCTGAAACAGCTTTTTATTATTAGAATATAATTTCCCAAAATGTATTCAACTCGTGAGAATTATAATTACATTTGGCATATTTTTTTTCCCATATTCTAAGTATTTATTTAAATAATTATTGCTCCCAATCGAAATATGTTATAATTGGAAAAAAGTCATAAAAACTATATTTTTTCTTGTTACTTTTTTATTTTATTTATTTTATTTATTTTATTTATTTTATTTATTTTATTTATTTTATTTATTTTATTTATTTTATTTATTTTATTTATTTTATTTATTAAACAAATTTAATGAAAAAGAATTAAATGAAAAGAAATGGAATAGAACAGAATGAAATAGAAAAAATACAAAGAAATAGAAATAAATAAAAAGAAACAGAAGAAAATAGAAGAAAACACAGTGAAATAGAGTGAAAAAATTAATTACGAATAATTGGCGAGATTTTTCGCTAAATAAATAAGCGAATAAAATATGGAAATAAATGAATTTGCATATTATTAACGGGAGGTTTATTTAAGTGATACATTTTTTTTAATAGAGTGAATTGTGATGAACACGGGTTTCAGTTGCAGCTGCGTGTCACAAATAATACCCTTAAGTAATTCGGATTTAATTAATATTCATGTACCAGGTAATTAGAGAGTAATGACAGGTCAACATGATTTGTAGTTGGTGGTAAATTATCTTCAGGTTCGAGCCTATATATCGATTAGAAAATCCCCCCCTCCTCCCCCCCAGATCAATTAATATCAGGAAAGCGAATTCTTTTCAAGTCAAAAATTTTCATGAGTCATGCAGTTTTCTCCCGGAAACTATACTGTTTCCTATCAAAGTCATTTATCATCCATTGTGAATTCGTTTGCTATATACGATATTTCAGCTTACAAAACGTCGATTCAGTTGAATTCATTATATTTCCAAATGTATATATCTCGTTCCGAAAATGAGATTATATATTTTTAAATTTAAATATTCGGGCTTATTTTTTTTTGCAAAAAATATAATTTTACTTGTTTTATGGTTATTGAAATAAAGAAAAATTTATTTATTTATTTGAAATAGCAAAAATTGAATTTTTCTTAGGCAATATTTCGATGAAATCCAAAATTCGACTAAAAAGGAATTCTTTCAAAAAATTTTTATTTAGAAATTCGTTTAAATGACTTTCCACCAAATGAAAATTTGGATAAATTTAAAATTCGACGTAATGGAAATTCTGACGAAGAAAATTTTTATTAAGGAAAAATTTTGTTTTATAGAACTTTATTTAAATGAATATTATGGTAAATAAAAATACGTAGAAGGAAATTTTTTCTTTCAAAAATAATAAAAATAAAAAATATTGAAAAACAAATTTGAAAGCTATTAAAAATAATGGGTGTCTAACTCTGCTGGGGATTCTGGGAAAATTCAAATAATGAAAATACTATTTTATGGAATAATGAGGCGTCTCGATCAATTTTCTTCAATAGTTAACATTAACATTAAAAAATACTCAAATTTCATAAAGTTTGATAAATGTCAGTAGAAATATTACTATTTGAATTGGTGACTAATTTTTTGCTTCGAAATCAGTTATTTTTAAGTTATAATTTAACTGATTCAAAAATTTAGGGAAGGGAGGATTTTTCTTTTATAAAAATTCACACTCTGCTTTAAAAATATTGAACTTTAATGTAAAATAACGTAAATTTTACAAAAGAACGATTAAGTTTCTTCAACAATTCACATTAGCCCTAAAAAATACTTAACTTTTATTAAATTTACTTAATTTTCATAAAAGATTTTGCATAAAAATTAAAATTCATTACAACAAAATTATTTATTTTTTGAAATTTTAGGAATTTAATTATTTTTATAAATAATAAAGTTCCTCCAAATAACTATTTTATTTTCTAAAGTTCAATAAATCCTGAGTAAAAATTCAATTATTTTTAAAAATTCGAACGAAATTGTTTACAAGAATTTAAACCATTTTAATAAAAAATGAAGTTTTTTCCAATAATTCAATTATATTTAAAAATTTTTATAACTTTTCCTCCAAAAATTCAATTATTTTATAATTTTTTGGTAAAGTCTTTATAAATTATGAGAATTCCATTATTTTCGAAAAATTAAATACATTTTTTAAAATAATTCAATTATTTTTTCAAATAATCTAATTCTTTCCAATAATTCAATAATCTTTTAAAATAATAAAATTTCTTTCAATTTACTTCTTATTTAAGATTCCTTTTAATCTAATTCAATTATTTTCATTATTTTAAAAATTTTAATAAATTCTTTATAAATTACAAGAAATTAATTATTGTTTAAGTTTAAAATAATTTCCTTTTAATAATTGATATATTTTAACAAATTTAAAATATATTATTGTTTCCAAGGAATTCAATTATTCAATGAATTTTAATCAAATTCTTTATAAAAATTTAATTTGTTATAAATTGTCATAATGCAATTTTCAAGTATTTCCGCAAATATTAAAATGTTTTGCAGGCAAGTGGATTTTATGAAGAAGAATTTCATTAAAATTGTGTTAAAAATAATTGAATTCTTGCGAAAAATTTTATTACCATTTATAAAAAATGTAAAATACTTGAACTGTTGCGAAGAATTTATTAAAATTTTATAGAAAATAAATGAATTTTATATTAATATTTGAAGATTAAAATTCTTTCGAGAAATTCTATTAAAATTGTTTTAAAAATAATTAAATTTCTGCAAAGGATTTTACTATTTATAAATGTAAATGAATTATTGCAAAGAATTTTACTGTTTTTAAAAATAATTGAATTGTTTCGAAGAATTTATTAAAATTTTAGGAAACAAATAAAATTTATGAAAATATTTAAATTCAATCGAGGAATTTAATTAAAACTGGTTTGAAAATAATTTAATTCCTGCAAAGAATTTTACAATTTATAAAATTAATTGAATTCTTGCGAAGAAGTTTACTATATTTATAAGAAAATAGTTTAATTATTTCGAAGGATTTATTAAAAGTTTAGAAAAAAATTGAATTTTTTCGAAGTGTGTGTGTTAAAAATATTTCTAATAATTGATCACTTTCGAGGAATTTAATTAGAATTTATTTTAAAATAATTGATTTTTTGTGAAGAGTTTACTTCTTAAAAAAATAATTGAATTTATTAAACGTCGGTGAAGTTCGCAACGTTTATAATCGACGATCGAAAGAAAAATTAGTTTTCTACCGCACACTGAGAGAAGCCCAGGACTTAATAGTTCCCGCTAGACGTCGCTATAAGCTACTCTGCTTGTCGCGTTTGAGATGTCTCGAATCTAGGGCTCAGACACCCCGAATCGGTCAAACATTGTTCCCGCATGTAAGAGACAACTCATGACCGACACTAAAAGTTGTAAGTAATCCCGCTTCGGGACGTTCCACGTTTTTTATCGGGGCTTGAGACGTCCCGATCGAAGGTTCACATAAGAACATTCAAAATGATCACTCAAGCCTTGCACGGGACGTATTAGTTCCCGGACTTCTCTCAGTGCACAGAATAAAATTTTTGTTCCCAACTCTTTTTTTTGTAAATCATTATTCAAAAAAATTAAATTTACTATATATTCTCTACGAAAATTAGCTAAAAAAAATATTTTTCTTTAAAAATCGTTGACTATAAACGTTGTGAACATCACCAACGGTTTATTGAAATTTTAAAAAATTATTATATTCTTTCGTGAAATTTTATTATAAAATTTTTAAAATATGAACAGTAATAATTAATTTTGTACTTAATGAGTAAGTTTTTTTAATTTTTGCTATGAAATTATTTAAAAAATATATATTTCAAAATAAAATAATTTGTAATTTGCATAACACAAACAAATCGAATAACACGTTCGTCGTATAACATTTGCTAGTATAAATAAATATAAAGAGAATAAAGTTATAAAAATTGATATTTGATATTTTTGATATTTTTAATATTTTAAAGAAATGAAGACTAAAATGAAAAAAATATTTTTGACTGAAAATTTTAAGAGCAAGTGAGAGAAAAAGTGTTTTCTCCATTTTAATGAAAATAAATATTTTCTATTTATTTACAATTTTTCCCTCCCTCCCATTTTCACTTTTGCATTTTTATTTTTTTTTCTGTCTTTGAAAGTTTTATCGTTATCCACCAGCGAGACTGAAAGTTGAAGGTGGGGTTTTTTTTTATGTACTCAGTCATTCGCCTTTTTAGTTGAGCTTTCTTTTTCCTCTGTTCTTATTCCTTTGCCAAAAGATTTAAATGGCCCGTCCTAAAGACAAGCAAACTACTTCGACCCAGACTGACCCGTTCTGTTTACACGAGACGTTAATTTAACCCGACCTAGCTGCACTCCGGGGCCAATGCTCTCGACTTGTCTATGCTGCCATTGCTGCTACTGCTGTGCACTTTCCTTTAAACTCGAGAGAAAATTTGCACAAGATTAACGGGAAACAGAGAGGAGTGAGGGGAGAGGGACTCGCGAAGCTCGGATTATAAAATTTCTCCACTGTACATTGTACGTCGGGAGGCGTTACACTGCAATGTGATATATTGTCAGCCAAAATGAAATGACAAAGTGTTCATTCTTCTTTGAGAAAAGAAGCAAAGAAAAAAAAAACTTTATCATCACACCCAGGGGGAAGGAGTTTATTCACATATATGACATTGTTCTATACGTCGCTGAGAAATTATCTCATTAATTCTTCATTTTCAGAATAATTCTGTTTTTCTTTTAATTCAGAGAAATTTTTTTCAAAACTGAGAAAATTTTATCAGGTTTCTATTCAGTCAAGTGCATTATTTACTTATTTTCCCAATTGTTTAAATTTGAAGAAAGCAATCTTCATTTTAGCAGATTTCTCCATTTCAAAAGAATTTAATCACATTTTTTAAAAGAAGACGTTGGTGAAGTTCACAACGTTTATAGTCAACGATTTTAGAAAAAAATATTTTTTAGAGGAAATTGTTATAAATTTTTGTAAAGAAAATTGTACAATTAATTTTCTTTAATGATTATTTACAAAAGAAAATATTTGTAAACAAAAAATATTATTTTCATTCGTAAGAAAATATTTTTTTTCTTTTAATCGTTGACCATAAACGTTGCAAACTTCACAGACGTAAAAAAAGCTTTCGAAAAATGTCAAACATTTTTTAATTTAAAAATTCAAAATTAATCTTCTCTTACACTTTTCAATATTTTTTAACGAAAATTTTTTTCTAGGTTTATTTTATAGTTTTAAACAACTTCTCGCATGGATTTGTAAAAGTAACCAACGAGTAAAAAGACAAAAAATCGTCACCTCTTCAAAAATATATGTTTCTAAAGTTTTGAACGTTCAATTGAACGAAATTTTTTTTCACCTCAAGTATTTTAGAAAATTGCTATCAAAAAAATTAAAATAATTGAAATTAAATAATATTCAGTTTAGAATTAACAATTAATTTGTTTCCATTTAAAAAAAATTAAAAAAAAAATATACCGAAAAATGAAAAGTAATTAAAATTAAACAATATTTAGTTTAAAATTAATTTGTTTTAATCTCAAAAATAATTTTTCTGTAAATAAAAGACAATTTAGAAGAAGTAAAAAAATATTGTCGTTCAATTGAACGTTCGAAACTTTAGGAACATAATAAAAATTAAATTAAATTGTTTCAAAAAAATTTATTTGTTTAAAAATTGCAATTAAAAGTAATAGAAAACTCAAATTTACAATTATTTTAATTTCAAACCTTTTCAAAAATTGTTTAATTCCTTTTAATACAAAATTAATGATTTATTGACTAACTGAATGTCTTTTGAAATTTAATTCTTCTGAAGAATTTTTTAAACAAATTTTTAAATAATTGAACTCTTTTGACTAATTTCAATCTAATTTTTTTTAATAATATAATTAGGTACATTTTTCGAGGAATTGAATTAAAAATTTAAAATTGTACTATGAATATAATGAAAACTCTCCGATGATCTTTATTATTTAAAAAAATGGTTGGACTTTTAAAAAAACTTATTATTTATAAAAATAGTAAATTGAATTAATTAAAAAAAGTTTATTATTTATGAAATTAATTGTTCTATTGCGAAGAAATTGATAACTAAATTTTTTAATTATTGAATTTATGTGCAATTTTTATTACTTTTAGTACAATTTTATGAAATTTTTTTTTTAAATAATAAAACAATTGAATTCTTTTTAGAAATTTTTATATATTTTTTTTATTTTGATTTTTATTTTACGCACACGAATTAGTAGAAAAATGTAACTACATTCGCATTAATTGGATTAGAATTTAATCTCTGTGGAAAAGTCTGACTAAAATTGACTTTCACTACTTGCGCGAAAACTTGAAGAATTTAGAACGTCTTGTCTGACTGAAACTTGAGTTTAATAATTTGCCAAAATTTCCATAGAGATGGAATATTTGCCTGACTAGAACGGTATTTTACTACTGAGTAGGGGAAAAAACAAGAAGACTTCTAGTCTGATTGTAAAATGCTTTTACTACTCAGATTCATTAATTTAGAATTTAATGTATCCGGTGATCAATTTTTCATTTCGCTCAGTTTTCTAAGCAGAAAAAAAAATTCCAAAAGGAATCAAATTTTTTGTTCTGAAATATTTTTTTTTGTAAGTCATTATTCAAAAAATTAAACTTACTATTTTCTATAGAAAAATTTATAATAATTTGGTTAAAAATTTTTTTCTGCAAAAATCGTCGACTAGAAACGTTGTAAACTTCACGAACGTGAATTAAACTTATTTTATAATTCGATTGAAGGTAATTTTTATTGAATCAAATTTATTATGTATTGAATCAAAATTATTATGTTTGATTCAAAGATAATTTTTGTTTGACTTTATAACAAAGATAATTATGTTAAAATGATAATAATATTTATTATGTCAAATATATTGTTTTTTTATCTTTTTTGTATACTTTTAATTCTTTGAATAATGATTTAGAAGAGAAATATTTGTGACAAAAAATTTTGTATTCGTTTTGGTAGGAAAATAATTTTTTTTCTATTAATCGTTGATTATAAACGTTGGGAACTTCACCGACGAGTAAAAAGATATGAAATCATCATTTAATTTTCGAATTTTTTACCATCCTATTTGTTTTTGGGTAAAAAACGATCTAAAAAAATATAACCCTGTTCGATAATTTAAATTTAAAGGAATCAAAGTTGGGGTCGGGTGGTGTCTCTCCCTTAAAGAGGAAAAAAACCAGAAAGTTAAAAATCGAATTTAAATAGTTTTATTCTGATATAAATTCTTGAGGTCCAACGAAGATATGTCGAAATTCCAAGCTAGTTCCAATGGAATTCTTTCTATTTCCCCTTCCATTGAATAAGAAAAATTCGTCCCGTCATACACGTCCACTAGCAGATTTCTAGCCAATTTTTTACATATCTAGAATTTCCTCTCTTCTCCTCTATCCAGAAATTGAAAAAAAAGAAACTTTTTGTTAATGATCCCCAAGTTTTGAATGTTTAAATGAACGAAATATTTTTCATTCAACACATTTTAATAAATTACTAATCATAACAAAATTTAAAATCTAAAATTTTACATTTACAAACTAAGTAGTTATTTTTTTTTGTTAGTGACACAAAGTAATTGCAATAAAAATTTAATTTATAGAAGAAATAAAGAAATTTCGTTCATTTGAACGTTCAGAACTTTAGGATCGTAGAAAAATCATTTTATATTCAAATTTTTGCACAAAACTACTTTTGTGAATTATTTCGTCAATAATTTGGAATAGAAAAGTTTCTGAACAAAACATTTTATTGTTATTTTCCAAAAAAAATTTTTTTTTCTTGCAATTGTTGATAATGAACTTTAGTGACGTTTTTTCTATGTCAAAATATTTATTATCACGAACGCAATTCGTCAAAACAGAAAATTAGTCTTTTGAGTCCTTTAGATGATAATTCATGGGACTTTTGAAAGAAGCACTGATGCAGAACGTGTCCAGTAATTGACAAATAATTTTCGTGCAAAGCAATTAAAGTCGGCGGTTCTCTTAATTTGAAAAGTAATTAGGAGCCTTTATGCTTGGGTCAGTGCAGAATAAATAGAACATGATCATCAAGGGGATTCTTGGAGCGCGAAGCATAAAGATAGGTAATCGAGAAGCTGTAATTTAATTTCCCTGTGAAGGACTTTCTTTCTTTTTTTTGTGTGTCTGAATTCTGAAAGGAAAGTTTTCGGTGTGTGGATAAGCAGTGATTGAGATATTTCAGACAAATTGGGAGAGAGAGAGAGAGAGAGAGGCTAACCATCTTCGCAAATCCATTACCGACGTTGAGATCTCTAATGCAGTTAATTTTGCGTCTTCCAAACGTCATTGGACCCTAAACTGTATCGTGACAGTAACAGTCGAGGAGGCGTTTTCTTGTGAACAAACTTGGCAAAATCCAATTGACCCCGACCAGCCGACAATCTTTAGCCTTGCAACGTCTTCTGAAGACTTAGTCTCTCTCTCTCTCTTGCTTCTTCTTCTCGTTTTCTTCTTTGGCTGAAGAAGAAGATGAAGGAGAGGAGAGGAAGGGAATAGTTACTCTCACACTCTATTTGCGAGCACCAAGACTCTCCAGCTGCAGCGAAGACCAATGGGATTAGGCACGAAAATGGATTAGCAGCCGATGGCGCTGGGGCGCGAGTAATCTAATTCTCAATTAAAATGCCGTGTGATCCCGAGTCTCCCAGAGAGACAGTCTCTGTTGCTCTAATCATCTTGGAAACTATACATGTAACAGGATTTGTCCTTTTATCCATATTCCTTGTGCATGAAAACCGGAATCTATAAATTTAAAATATCGTTTGGAAAAAATCGGATCCCATTGTTTTGTTTTAAATCTCGTCTCATCTCATCTCATAAAATCGAGATTTTCAAAAGATCGACGTCGGTGAAGTTTGCAACGTTTATGATCAACGATTGAAAGTAAAAAAAAATTATTTTCTACCAAAAAGAATAAAAAATTTTGTTCATAAATATTTTTTTTGTAAATCATTATTAAAAATATTAAACGAACTATTTTCTGTACAAACATTATTAAAAATTTGCTTAAAAAAATATTTTCTTTCAGAAATCGTTGATTATAAACGTTGTGAACTTCACCAACGTAAAGATCGTCATTCTCGATCATCTGTTTAATATTTATGTTAGTGTGAAAAATTTACGAATTGAAAAATGTATTGCAATTAACCAGAAATGATTAAAACATAGTTAAGACTTACTAAATAATCATAATAATGTTACAGTATGTTAACTGCAATAATATTTTACCTAAAATATCAAAAATGACAAGGAGATTCTTTTTCAAATAAAATACAATAATTTCTAATTATCCAGTTAAATTATAATTTATGATTAAACTCAAGATTTTCTGAACTATTTCTATAATATAATTTTTAAAAAAGTTTAACAATAATTTATATCTAAAGTAAAATATTGTTTTTTAACTCTCTGTCAGTCGCATAAAATTTGTTAACTCGATTGGTTGCAGGTAAACAAATTCCTCACCATCATAAATTACTCTAGAATTATTATAAAATAGGAAATTTTGTTTTAAATGTTTTCTAAAATTTTAAATTACCTTCTATCTTCTGTTAGTTATTGAAATAAAAAGGAGGGTCAATTTCAATTTTGCTCAAAATAATAAAGAAGGATACTTTTATAAATTTTTGTTAAGATAATAGTACGTTTTATTTAATTATTAATGAATGAGTTTTGAACGTTCAAATGAACAAAATTTAGTTAATTCTTCATCGAATTCAATTTTTGTTATAAAAATTTTGAGCCCCATTAAAAAAATTAGTTTTAAAAGTTTAGAAACGTAGAATTTAAGTTCCTAATTTGTATTGCAATGATTTTTATGAAAATATTTTGTGATAATCAATTATTTTGAAAATTTTAATTTCATCCTGTTGAAATCGAATTACTTTAAAAAGACCAATTGCTAACATAAAAAATTTAATTCTTTTTAAAAATTCAATTTTAGGCCTGTGGAAATAGTAATTTTTTTAAAATTTGAATTCAAAACCTTGTAAAAGTCTTTAACTAAATTTTTAAATTAAATCCTATTGAAAAGTAGATATTTTTAATAATTTCAATTTTAGGCCATGTAAAATTCTATTATTTTCCCAAATTTTAATTTAAAACTTTCTAAATTCAAGTTCAAGTAATATTTTATGAATTTATAACTAAACTTCTTCTCTAAATTGAAAATTTTTATTATAATTTTTGAAAAAGTTCTTAGAGAAGTTTCAAATACATTTGTTTAAAGTTCAATTTCGCGAAATTTTGATTATTTAAAAATTATTTTCTTAAATAAATTGTAAGAAAACTTTCGGAAATTTCGCACAAAAAAATTTAAGAAGCAAATTCCACTAATTATTTAGAAAAATTTACTAAAACATAGACGTCAAGGAATTTTTCCAAATATTTATCGAAAAATACCCATGACTTTAAAAACATTTCTATAAAATAATGAACAAGAACAAATTCCAAAAATTTGGAAAAATTCTCTTGAACGATTAGGAAAATTTCATTATAAAATATAGGAAATTTTCAGAAAATTTGAAAAATTTCCATGTAACTACAAATTATTGAATAAAAATTAAATTTAATTTAAAAAAAAAATAATTCTTTTAAAATTGCAGTTAAAAGTAATAGAAAACTCAAATTTCCCTTTTTTTAATTTGAAACCTTTTCAAAAATTGTTTAATTCCTTTTAATGCAAAATTAATGATTTATTGAATAACTGACTGTCTTTTAAAATTTAATTCTTCTGAAGAATGTTTTAAGGTCATGTTATTCAGTGGGAAGTTTTTCCATAGTAAAGTAAATGGGGCACGTGACCACAGAATAACAAAACCTTAAACAAATTTTTAAATAATTGAACTCTTTTGACTAATTTCAATCTAATTTTTTTTTAATAATATAATTAGGTACATTTTTCGAGGAATTGAATTAAAAATTAAAAATTGTACTATGAATATAATGAATGATCTTTATTATTTATAAAAATATTTGGATTTCTAAATCAAATTTATTATTTATAAAAATAGTAAATTGAATTCATTAAAAAAAATTATTATTTTGATTGTAAATCATTATTCAAAAAAATAAATAAACCTACTATTTTATTTACAATTTTTTTATTATTTTCTTTTTTTTTAATTTGCTTTAAAGAATATTTTTTTCGGAAATCGTTGATTAGAAAGTAGGAACGTTGTGAACTTCAGCAACGTAGAACGTTTATTAATGAAAAAAATTGTTCACTTTAGTAAATTAATGAAGAATAATGCAGCATAATATTGCTACAAAAACATTCATTAAAAAAATTTATGTTTATGTTTTGATGATAATTATTGTACACGAAAAAAAATGTTCACCTGGAACAACTACAAATTTATTGAAATTAGCGAAATTTTTAGTTATTGCAACGAATTCTTTCGCTTTTCAATGACTACTTTGGCTATTTTTAGCGATAATTGTCGCTGTTCCAGTTAAAGGGTTTTTTTTTCTTGTAAAATTAAATATTAAATTAAAAATAATATTCGAATGAATTAAACAAATTTTTTTTTGTTGATCAACGTTTTTGGATTTCAACTTTGTAAGAGATAGAGAGAGAGAAAGAGAGGAGGAAGGGTACAATTTCCAAAGTAGTTAAAGTGTCTCGACTATCAACATGATCACGAAATAAATTTCCATTATCGTTCGAAATTCAGTTATGAATCGATAAATTTGTGGAAATTTGCTTAAAGGGATGCGTTCACTTTTATCGAGTTCCATAATGACCAGCTAGTTTCGTGCAAGAATTTCGGGGCCAAACGTGTGATGAGGAGAAGCTTTTAGAAGCGGAAAAGCCAATGGTAAAAGCAGTAGAGCAATGTGTATAAATGCGCATATAGCTGTGTTCAATAGCGGTTAGCAGACGGAATATAGAGCGAGAAAGAGAGAGAGAGAGAGAGAGAGCGAGAGAGAAACCAGCATTGAATTGGTCGAGCAACACAGAAATCTCAGGGGCAGAATTCTAATTAAAGGAAAGATCTCTCCCTGACTGTGAGGAAATTAGCCTGAATTTGTCGGTCGAAGGGAGGACCAGTAGCAGTGGCCCACCCCGTCGTCGTCGTCGTGTGTTTGTGCCGACGTTAATTAAACGCTATCAATGAACGTAACACCGGCGCTAACGCATACGGTAATGCTGGCCTTAACGTTTCCTACGAAGCGTGTAATCCCGTTTACTGAAACACCTACCGCTTTCTAGATGGTTATCGGATGCGCGTCGACAGGACGCGAGAAAACGTGTACTCAAAAAAAAAAAAAAAAATACCGACAAAAATTATAACAAACGCTACTCTTACACATATAAAAAACGAAGCTAAAGTCCATAACGTTTTTAAAAACGTAAAATCAAAAAAGAATTTTTTTTTACAATTGAATTCATCTCTAATTTTCATTTGCCTTAATTTTCAAGAAATTAATTGTCACTAAGGATACAATTATTAAAAAATAACATGATGTAGTATCAAAAATAAAAAGTACCGTCCCATTATTTTTTTGTTTTCGTTTTTAAAAAACGATGTGGACTTCAGCTTTATTATAAAAAAAATTTAGTTCATTTTTAAGACCCTAATGTTCTGAACGTTCAAATGAACGAAATTTATTTCTTTCTTTTAAAAATTAAATTTTTTTTGCAATTAATTTGCTTCACGATCCAAAAAATTAATTACCGAGTTGCGTTAAATTTTAGTTTTTTAATTTTTGTATGATTAGGAATTTATTAAAATATCTTCAATAAAAAATATTTCGTTCATTTGAACGTTCAAAACTTGGGAATCATTAATTTTTTGCTGCTTCTTATTTTTAATTCTGCGTATAAAAAAACGTCACTAAAGTTCACAACGTTCATTATCAACGATTGCAAGAAAACAAATATTTTTTTTTTGAAGATAACAATAAAATGTTTTGTTCAGAAACTTTTCTATTCCAAATTGTTGACGAAATAATTCACAAAAGGGTTTTTTTGTACAAAAATTTGAATATAAAATATTTTTTCTGCGATGCTAAAGTTCTGAACGTTCAACTGAACGAAATTTATTTATTTCTTCTAAAAATTAAATTTTTATTCCAATAAAACAAGAATAGGGTTTTGTTCAGAAACTTTTCTATTTCAAATTATTGACGAAATAATTCACAAAAGTGTTTTTGTGCAAAAATTTGAATTTTAAAATTTTAATTAGTACCTTCTACATTCAAATATAGAAAAATTGTATTGAAAACATTAAAAAAATTAAATTCCTATTAATGAAATACAATTTCAAGAGATTTTAAAACCTGTTGACCAATTTTCTTGTCTAAAAGCACAAAATGAGTCAAAGCAGGATCATTTTTGCTACAGTCGATAATAAATCCCATATTGAGATTATTTTATTTAAATTTTAAACCTCTACCTAAGTTTATTTTTTTTCGGTTTTTAAGCACAAGAATTTCAAGTTACGACTTACGAGCAGTCAATGTGTCGTTTACCTCAAGAAAACAGACAAAAATACATTATATACAAAAAAAAAAGAAGAAAGACCTCTAAAAATACTCGAGGGAATGCGAGCAAATATATATAGCAAGAGAGAAGGAGAGCTGATTTCTGAAGGAAAGCCAGGAGATAAAATTCTGTTGGGATTCCTTGCAAAATAAACAAGAGTATGTTGCTGGGGTAAAAAAACAATAGAATTGAGTACAAGACTTTCGTGTATATAGTTTGTAGAAAAAAAATCTCTTTCGTATCTATAAAAATGACACACTTTCTCGGAGGTATCATTCTTCAAGATCCTTTCGAAATTATGACGAAATTTTACATTTCAATAAATTCTTTCCTTTTCGGGACTAAAATTTAGAAGGCACTTTTTTTAAGTTTGACATTTTAGTGAAATATTTTCCTCTTTACAAGCTATTTGATTTTCTTGTATTAATTATTTAATTAGGATTCTTAATTTAATTTAATTTAATTTGGAAAATGAAATTAAATGAACAATTTTAATTTTTAATTTATTTATTATTTAATTTTTAATTTTTAATTAGAATTTTTTGATAGTAGTTCAATTCAATTTCAATTCCTCCCTACATGCTACTTATTTTTTTATACTAATCGTTTAGATAGAAATTTTTAAAAATAATTCAATTTCAATAGGTCGTAAATTGAATACTGAGAAAATATTTGAATCGAACATAATTATCTTTGTTATCCAGTTAACCAACAATTATATTTGAACTATTGGAACAAAAGTTTTTAAACGTTCAAATGAACGAAAGTTTTTTCACCTAAAATATTTTTGAAAATTACTATCAAAAAAAGAAAAATAATTGAAATTAAACAATATTCAGTTTAGAATTGTTTTAATCAAAAAATAATTTTTTTTCAAATAAGATACAAGTTAGAGAAAGTAGAAAAAATATTGTCCTTCATTTGAACGTTCGAAACTTTAGAAACATTTAAATTAATAATAATTTTGACTCATTACATAAAAAATTTGATTCGATACATAATAAATTTTATTTAATAACAAGTATACAGTACTTGTACAATACTCATACAATATCTTTAATAGAAACATATTTTTTTGATTGACTACTTATTTTAGAATAACAAAAAAATTTTTTACTGAATTTTTGAAAATAATTACTTTTCGCAAGGATACGAATTTTAATTTTGGATTGTAATTTGTAATTGAATTTCGACAAGTTTCAATTTTTTATTTTCGATAATAATTAAACTTATTCTGAAAGGTTTTCTTTTAAATTTGAATATATAAAGAAAAATGGAAAATATTCAAAAATCTTCGAAAGTAAATTATGCATTATGTAAACTAAAGTTGAAGGATGTAAAAGGAGGGAAAATAACAGTAAAATCCGCGTGTGTAAACCAGAAAATAAGAAAAAGATGAATTATACAAGAATGTTAAAAATTCCTCCGTTAGAGTTGACATTTTTTTTTTGTGAAAGATTTTCCTTTTTTTGAAAACTGCTTTCACTGAAAATAACTTTTTCTCTGAATAATAAAAAAAAAATGCCACTATTTAGCGAAATGGTTTAGTCTTTTGTATGGAAATGGATAAAGGCTCGCGAGGGAAAAAAAAGAGAATGTTACCCGAAAAAGTGGGATGGTATGCATTTTTATATAGATATATTGTACCCCCTTCCCCCTTCCACAATTCGTTTCCTCTTTACTCGTCCCCTGCTTGCCATTCGTCTCTGCGATGCATGGTAATAATTCACTTCCCTTCCATTTCGCCTACGATATAACGCCACTTGACAATATATATTTTTTCCATCGATCGTATACACATCCTATATACACGAAATGTATCTGTATATATACACATCGCTTCTATATTGCTATATATTTATATATATTTTTTTAATATACATATATATATACATTTACCAGGTGTGTTTGACGCCTGTTATATATCGACGTCTACAATCGCCTTGGCAATTAATAATTTTACCTTTATACAGTATACTAAATATTTTTAAACGAAGAGCAAATGCGAAAAAGAAGAGAAAAAGAGAAAGAGAGAGAGAGGCATAAAACTCCATTCAGCCGTATTCAAACTCCAATTCATACAAGAAAAAAAAGACAAAGTCGCGGTAACAAGAGTCTCTCTCTCTCTTAAATCAGACTTCCTTTGAACTGAAACTAATACTTCAACTTTTATTTCTACAAACAGTCGGGTAGAGAGAGGATATTAAAAACGAACCTCCCTTTCGAGAAAATATCTTGCGGCGTCTCGACCTACTTAAACTTCCTCCTTGATTTTTCTTTGATAAACAGCCAGTAATAAAGCGGAAAGTATTAAAATATTTTTATTACCTTTCGTACAATATATATATATATATATATATATATATATATATATATATATATATATACAATTTATATTTTTTACGCTGATATTTATTTAAACAATTATTCATCGAGAAATATCGCATGTATATTCTTGTTCGTCTGTGTCCGACTTGAAACTGTCTTTACTACTTAAGAAATTTAATTTTTTTAAGAATTGAAAACAAATTGTCCCATTCTGGTAAAATTAGAAGAATTTTGTAGTGTTTCGTCTGAATGAATGTTGAATCTGACTAAACACATGTTTCACTACTTAAATTAACGTACTAAACTAATTATCTCTTTGATTAACTAAAAAATTGTTTCACAACTGAAAGTAAAAAAATATTACTGTACCAAAATGTATTAACGCTTCTAGTAAAATTAAAACAAGCATAAACTGTTATGTCTGACTTAAAATAGATTTTACTACTTAAATTAACTTTCAACCACTTCTTGTCAGTTAAAAATCAATATTACTACTGAAACTAGCCTAACTAGAGTGGATTATACTACTTAAAAATAATATCAAAATCTAAAATTAATTTTTTTGAACTTAAAATACAAAAATTTAGAAGTATTCTGTCTGATTAAATATATATTTTACTACTTATATGAGAATATAATAATAGTACTTCTGAAAATAAAAAAAATATTACTACTAAAATTACTACTGCATCTAGTAAAAACATAAAACGTAAAATTATTTCCTTTGATTAAAAATTTACAACTTTTCAAATTTAAATATTTTTCAAAATTCTCAAGTAAAACTTGTCCATGAATCAATTGATAATGAAGTTTTTGAAATATTTTAAATGCTTGCATAGAATTAAATTATTTATCTACAATTTTTCTTAAAGTCAATTATTTATACAAATTATAAAAATTGAAATTAATTAAATATTTAAAAAATTTTTAATAATAATGGTGAGAGAGTTTTTCAAATACGAAATTATTTTATTTTTACTGTTAAATCAAGTAAAATTAATTTTTTTTATAAAAATTGGGAGTAAAACTTTCAAAATTAAATTATTTATAAAAATTGTAAGTAAAAGGGAAAAAATTCAAATATTTAAAAAATTTTAAATAACAATGTTGAAAGAGTTCATCAAATATGAAATTATTTTCTTTTTACTGTAAAATCATTTAAAATTCAATTCTTTATGAAAATTGTGAGTAAAACTTCCAAAATTTAATTATTTATAAAAGTTGTCAGTAAAATTACTAAAACGCTGCTATAGAATTCAATTATTTATCTTTAATTTTTCTTAAATTTAATTATTTATAAAAATTGTAGGTAAAAGTAAAAATATTTAAAAAATTAATTTATTTTTAATAATAATGTTGAAAGAGTTCTTCCAATATGAAATTATTTTCTTTTTACCGGAAAATCATTTAAAATTCAATTTTTTATAAAAATTGTGAGTAAAACTTCCAAAATTTAATTATTTATCAAAATTGTAAGTAAAAGTAAAAATATTCAAATATTTAAAAAAATTTAAATAATAATGTTAAAAGAGTTTTTCGAATACGAAATTATTTTCTTTTTACTGAAAAACTTCAAAAATTCAAATGTTTATCAAAATTGTAAGTACAACATTCAAAATTCAAATATTAATAACAATTGCAAGCAAAACATTCAAAATTTAATTATTTTTAGAAATCATATGTAAAATAATATGAGAATGATTTTTAAAGAAGTTGTTCGAGAAGTAAACTATTTATTTTCAATTGAATTTCTTTTTAAGTTCAATTATTTATCAAAATTATAAAAATTGAAATCCTTTAAATATTTAAAACATTTTAAACAATAATGGTGAGAGAGTTTTTTAAATACAAAATTATTTTGTTTTTACTATTAATTCAACTAAAATTCAATACTTTGTAAAAATTGTGAGTAAAGCTTCCAAATTTTAATTATTTATAAAAATTGTAAGTTAAAGTAAAAATATTCAAATATTTAAAAAAATTTAAATAATTTTGAAAGAATTTCTGAATTACGAAATTATTTTCTTCTTACTGTAAAATCAACTAAAATTCAATTATTTATAAAAATTGTAAGTAAAACTTTCAAAATTGAAATTACAATTTTTTATAATAAACTACAAAAATGGTCCATTCAAGAATTAAAATCCTCTAAAAATTCAATTGCTTTAAATGCAATTGTACAATATTTCGATTTATCTAAAATTTTTTAAATTGTGAATAGAAAATTCAATAGAAATAGAAATATATTTATATTTTTAATAAAAAATTCAATGTATTGAATGAAATCAGCAAATTAAAATATAAAGATAGAAATAAAAAAATGTGTTTAAAATGTTAAGTTAGAAAATATTAAAGTAAAAATAAAATTGAAAAATTGAAAAATAAAATTGATAATCAAAATTAAATGAAAATGTAGATTCAATAAAAGAAGACTGAAAGTAAATTCGAATGTTCTGCTGAAAAATATTCTATTTCTAACAAGTTAAAACTTATTTTAATAAATCCCATTTAAATAACTGTCCAACATCGACTCTGTAGTCAAAATATAATAGTCTGACCCAAATACAAAAAAAATATTGATTGAAAATTTTTTCTCAATATACAAGAATTGTTAAGAGTCGAAAAAAGAAGAAGAATGCTTTTGTGTATTAGTTTGTTTTTATTGTTCCAGGTCATTATGAGAAGTTGAAGGGGAACTTTAAACTTTTACCCAGAGAAAGAGAGAAGATCTCTTCTCTTCTCTTCTCTCTCTTTCTATATATATATTTTTCTGAAAAAGTTTTACTAATGATAGTAATGATTGAAAAAGAGAAAAACTCTCTTATTTGAAACGAACAGAAAAATATATATATATATAAAAGTGGTTTGAGAAAAATTCTTAGAAAAATTTCTCGAGTATTAAAGCGGCTTTCTCAGTGAAGTCCAAAAATAAAAATTGAAGAAAACTGCCGTCATTGGTAAACCAAAACGAACCTCGTTACGAGGACTATAGAACAAGTGTACTTGAGGAAAAGGAATTCTATATTACGTATTTCAGGGAAGAAAAATAAAACACAGAGAGAGAGAGGGAGAGAGAAAGAGTGTGAGAGAGAAAGGAAAGCAAGAGGGGGAGGGGGGCAAGCAAACTTACATAACTCTTAATGGCAATTTGCATTTTCCGTTTAGTAATGCAATGAGTGCTGAGTGAAGTACATTTAAAATGAAAAGAATATAAAATGTTTACTTAGAAACCAGAAAAAGTTTATAGTATATTTTAAATTGAATTTTCTACACAGCTTTTTTTTCATTATGACATCAGGTTCTTGGAGGTTTATTTTTTCCCTCTCTCTCTTTCTCTCTCTTATCTTTGATCGCTTTGTACATTTTTAATTTTTCCATTAACTTCTGATATCGAAATGATCGAGAATTAAAGTTTACTCTCAATTCGAAAATGAAGCTTTTCTTGGTTTAATTTTTTTTTCTCAATTGAATAAGGACTTTACGATTCAAGAGCGAGAGGGAAAGAGCAAGGAGAAAAAAAACAAAAAGAAAGAGATAGAAAAAAAGAGAGAAAACGAGTAAGACAACTAAGAAGTTTTATGTCCTATAATGTATCTTTAAAATCTTGTATCGAATTGTTACTTTTTCCTTAAAGGAGAATTTTTCTCTCTTTCTTCCCCGACTTGTGTTAGTCTCTCTAAGTAAGCCAAAGTGGAGAAGACAGAAAAGCTAAGCCTGGCCCTTCGGTTTGTGTGGACTGCTGGCAATTTTCTTGATTATTTTTCTTCTCTATTTTTCCACTCATCTGTCTCCATCGTTTACTCTTTTATTTACGTGCTCCCTCTTTCGCCTCTCTCTCTCAATCCGCTCTTACCACATTTTGTAAATGCACGCGAATTATTAAAAAAAAAAGAAAAAAAAAATTTGAAAACAAACAGTTTACAAAATTCATAAAAATAAAAAGGAGCCAAATGTGTTTAAACATATAGTTAATAAAGTAGGTACGGTGAAGCTTTCACGTCCCTTCAATTATTTATAACTTTGCTTGAAAATTAAATTCATAATTTATTCATTTTTAACTCATGGGGTAAACATGATAAGTTATTCCGTTCCGCGTTTACTTTCGACTCGGTGTAAATATTTAAGCAACCAACTCTTTTCTTCTTTTTTTAAGTGTGTAAAATTTTGTAATATTTTTCCACTGGGGAATTAGGATAAATCTTGTAAAGAGTGGAAAAAAATTTCTGGTGGGATTTTTTTTTAATGTCAATCAAAAGGGGGATAATAGCTCCTTGGAGAGAGAGAGAGAGAGAGAGAGAGAAAGAGGAAAAGCGAAAGGAATTACTTCGCTGGGGGAAATTATCGTGTGACGTAATAGTTCTCCCACCAAGTTATCCTGCTCCCAAACGGGTTAGCTGTGATTGACCGTTTAATCGACGCTGTAATTAAATCGCGCGAACAGAACAGCGCTTTCATTCTTAAGAACGATGGGAGTTTAATGGAGCTTTGAGCTTCGGCCAAGAGCTTACCAGCTTTCACTGCTGTGGAAGACCAGAGAGGGTTTATCGTCTGACAGGACGTTGTCGTTTCCACTTAAAGATAGCCGATGCTTTTAAATAATTTAAATCACTTATCAATATTTTCAATTTACTTTCTTTTGTCGATCGTTTTGATTTATAATTTCATTAAATAGTAAAAAAAAAGAGAGATAGATTTTATGTATCACTATTTTGTCTGACTAAAACTCTGATTTACTACTTGGAGGAATATTAAATTGTGTGTCTGACTAAAACTGTTTTTACCACTTGTGGAATTAAATTTCGAGAGATAAAAAAAGTGATCATATCACTATCGTTAACAGTTTGTATTTTGTTTTATATAAAATTAGTATAAAATAATATAAAATTATTTTCCTCTTTGTCTGACTAAACATACATTTTACTACTTTACTTTACATACAAAATTTCTTCTTTAATTTTCTCTTTTTCTGACTAAACATATATTTTACTACTTAAATTTACATACAAAATTAATTTCCTCCTTGGTTAACTAAAAGGGAATATTACTACGAAAAGTAAAAATGTAAATATAAAGTGTCTTGTCTGACTAAAAATATTTTTTACTACTTACATCAAGCAAAACAAAAAAAATATATTAATGTTTCGTTAAAAAAAGAGAAAAATTCTCTAAAATGTAAATTCACAGTAAAACGTGAGGCGTTAAAATAACACCAGAAATTATTTTCTTTTTACTGTTCATTCAACTAAAATTCAATTCTTTGTAAAAATTATAAGTAAAACTAAAAATATTCCGATATTTAAAAAATTTTGAATAATAATGTTGAAAGAGTTTTTCAAATACGAAATTATTTTCTATTTACTTTTATCCCCGAAAGAATTAAAATAATCTATTTTGGTGTTATTTTTAAATATGTATGAAATTTTGTTTTAAATAAAACACCAAAGTCAAAGATTTTTAAAAATTCAACAAATTTTGTCTTCTCCAGGGAGAATAGTAAGTTAGTTACAAATTTAGTTACTAACTAGCTTAGTAACATAGTTACTAAATTCAATTGCGTTCAAAATTTTTTAAAAATTCTCGTAAAAATTTCAATTTTCTTTATAAATAAAAAAAGTCTTCACTGATATTCAATTATTTTACAAAATTTTAATCAAACTCTTGTCAAAATTTCTATTATATTCAAAAGTTTTCTAAAATTCCATAATTTTCAATATCTACTATTTAAATAAAATTTTCCAAAAGAATTTTATTAATAAAAAAAATTTGAATACATTTCTACGCAAACATTCAATTATTTTCATAAATAATAAAAAAATTTACAGGAATTCAATTATTTACAAATTTTTTAATAAATTTTATCGCAATACTTCAAATATTTTCATAAGTAATATTTTTTCAGGGATTCAATTATTTTAATAAATAATAAAATTATTTTAGGAATTCAATAATTTTAATAAATAATAAAACTCATTGCAGAATTTCAATTATTTTTCATACAATTTTAATTGAATTCCTTGAATAAAGTAATTATGTTCATGCAAGTTTTAATAAAATTCGACAAAAGAATTGAATTATTATATAATTTTTTACTAAAATTCTTTAAGAGAATTGAATTTTGAGAAACATTCAATTATTCAATATGAATTATTTACTTTTGCATTTAAATAATTAAATTCTTGTAGAATTTTGTAATAAAAATTGATTTTAATTTCACAAAAATGAATTTCAGTTAAAATTTTAGATTATAATTGAATATTAAAAGAAATATAGAGTGAACTTTTTGGAAATAATTGAACTTTGAAATTAATATGTTTGAAAAAGTTTAATTGAATTTTTTGAATATTATTTGATGTTTTTATTTTCTAATATGCATTTAATTAAAGAATTTAGGAATATTTGAAATTTCGTGAAATTGATGAATTAATTATTATTAAAAATAATAGATTGAAAATAAAATTGTAGTTAAAATTTTTTGAAAATAATAATTGAATTGAAATAATGAAAATAATTTTGAAGAGTTATAATATTCTTATAATATAAAATAATGATTTTATTACTTGGTCATATTTAATTATTACAAAACATGAAGAAATCCATCCTTCCGAGTCTTCGATTCGGAGTTATCGATATCTTCATGTTTTATAGTTATAAAAAAATTTAATAAACTAAAATTTCATTCATTGTAAGAAAATAACACCAAAATTGATTATTTCAATCTTTTTTGGTGTTAATTTATTCTGCAACACTTTTTAACACCTCACGATTTACTGTGTTATCCTTTTTTCTAAGATGTAATATATTTTTCAAATTTTAAAAATATTTTTATAATTTTTTACAATTATTCATCATAAATTACTAATTTTAAAAAAATGTAACTTATTATGTAACTTTTCCATTAGTGCCTTTATATTATTAAAACAGAGAGTGACTCTAACAATAAAGCTCGATAAATTCAGATGATAATTAAATCCCAAACTTCATATACATATATAGAAATTTATTGTATATCTTCTCGCGGGTGTAGAGGAGGAATAAATGCGTATAAAGCTAAAACTTTGGGGGCAATAATACGGTTTTAATTACAAACACATAATAATTACCACCGAGTGAAACGATATTCGTTCATTTTGCATTCATTTGCTGCTTTTATTAGACTAACTGCGTGCAACTGCGAATATGCCACTTAGTTTGTTCTTGATTCGAATTTGCATAACGAATCAGATTAATTTAATTAAGCCAAACACTGATATTATGTAACAAAATTTTGTCATTTCACAAAATATTGTAGTGAAAACTAATTTATTTATTTATTTATAACTTTATATGTTTGTGATTATTAATAATCTACTGTCACAGTTTTTCTAAGGATGTCAGGAAATAAAAAAGAAAGGTATAAAAACGTGATTATTTTGTTCGAATTTTGATACACCTTTAGTCACAATTTGATTTAAAAAAAAAATAAAACTTTATTTGCGATTGCTTTTCAATTTAGAACAAAAATTAAAACAGATTTTCTGTTGTTGCCTTTTTCTATATTTTAATCTAAAATGCAAAATGAAATATCCTTTTTTTAAATTTCGGAAAAAAACCATACCGAAGCAAAACAATCACACTAGAAACGTTATATTAATTTTCACTAGAGAGAGAAAGAGAGAGAGAGAGAGAGAGAGGTGGTTTGAAAATTGAAAATCTGCTTCTTGTATATAATTAACGAGAAATGTTAACATTAATATTGCGTTCGACGGTCAACACGTCACAGCACATAAACGATTTTCTTTATTAAAATTGCAACCGCTTGTATTTTCCCTACGAATATGTTTTTCCATTTGTACACACATATATATGTACTCAATAATTTCGATTGACGATAAAAGTGAGCAGTTATTGCCAACTGTATCGGACTCTTTATTGAAATATTGTTTCAATCGCTGATTATTTCTGTTATTATTATGATTATTATTATTATTGTTAATTAATAATCGGGGATATTGACAAATCAACCCTCATTAGCGGCGATTGTGTACAAAATTTTACAGAATATTTACAAACGTTTCTGTAATCATTTCACAAATATTACTTGGTAATTAAATTTTCTCTTTCATTTATTATTTTTATTATTATTTTACTCGCGATAAAAATATTTATTTGTCATAAAAAAATTAAATCCAATGTTCATAATGTTGTTCTTAAAAAAAATTCATCATTAGGATCATTATTTTAAGATAGCAACAATTTTAGTAAAAAAAGGACACAATTAATAATTAACAGACACAATTAATTTACGTTACACTTGACTAAAAATATGTCTATAATTTTTTTTTCAATAAATAAACTTTGTGCAAAAATTTTTTGTTCTCTAAATGGTGATTGGAGTGATGTGAAAAAAATAGTGGAGAAGAAAATGAGATGAGAGGGCAAGTAATATTTATTGCTAAGGATCTGTGTGAATACGTTGTTTCCGGGAGGGGGAAAGAAGAGGTGGGATGGGAGGGGGAAGGGTGGATTATAGAAGAAAAGAAGTGAATTTGGTGCAGTGCAACCGTTTCGGATTGGTCGACATTGGCCGCTATCAAATCGATTCCCATCTTGTGGTACGTTCACTCACCTGGTCTTGGTTCACCACACGAGGTCCCCTGGTAACCCCGGAGTCATTACTGAACGTGTTCAGTAATAAAGTTTACCCCGTCTGGCTTGGGCAAGCGATTTATTTACTATCTTGACTTTGACCACTATTCCACCAATTGTGCTATTTTTTATCCTAATGGCAATATTTTTTTTTATCGACTCCTTCCTCTCTTTTTTGTAGGCTATCTTTTACTAGCCCTACTTTTGTATTTTTTATTTACTTTTCCTGTTTGTTGTTTTAATTTATATTTTACTTTTTCTTTCTTTTCTTTTTACTTACTTTTACTATTTTTAGTTTTGATTTACCTTTTTCAATTTTACTTTTAAATTAATTTTTCTATTGTTACTTACATTTTTTACTTTTAATTTACCTTTATCAATTTTACTTTTAAATTAATTTTTCTATTTTTACTTACATTTTTTACTTTTAATTTACTTTTACTATTTTTACTTTTAATTTACCTTTTTCAATTTTACTTTCAATTTGCCTTTCTTATTTTTACATTCAAATTACTTCTTCTATTTTTAGTTTTTTTTTTAGTTTTATTTTCAATTTTTACATTTAATTTACTTTTACTACTTTTAGTTTTAATTTACCTGTTTCATTTTTAATTTTTAATTACTTTTCCTAATTTTTACGTTCAATTTCTACTTTTTACTTAATTTCTCTATTTTTACTTTTAATTTACCTTTTCTATTTTTACATTCAGCTTACTTTTTAATTTTTTTCTTTTTTAATTTACTAATTTTCCGTTTTACGATTTTTTCCACAATTCGAACGTGTGTACTATTTTTAATCCTAATAGCAATTTATTGACTCTTCCCATATACATTTCGACGATATTCAATTCTGCGCTGTGTATATAAGTTTTCGATAGAAAAGAGATATTTTCTATTTGCAGAATATTTTTATTCCCTTTACAGAAAACAAAATACCTTTCGCATTTATTATCGAAAATCAATTATTTATTCTCGATAATTAATAAATTGTTTCTACTTTATTTTTTATTTATTTTTTTTACTTTCCTTAAATAAAATTTTAATTAACTTGTAAGGATTGTAATTTTTATATTTTAAGACCTCTCTCTCCAAGAGTTTCAATTTATTGACAATATTTATTTATTTATTTTTATTGAATATTGACATTCTATTTGTTTCAAAGATTTTCTAATATTCGATTGTAATTTATCACTATTTTACTATTTCCTCCCTTAAATTAATTTTGTTTTTAATTTTTAATTTTAAACTTTTAATTTTTTAATTAAATATCATTTAAATCGACTTTCGACAGTAGAATCGTCAACTATTATCAAAAATTAATTAAACTAAAGGTATATTTTATTATTTATTGTCAAGAGTGCAAGGGACTTGTAAATTTTCCTCAATTCAAAATTATGAAATATGAAATATATGACTGGTAATTAAAATTTAAATTCAAATTGATATATATATATTTATTTAAATAGAAAGCAACATAAATACAAAACTTGATTATTCTGCAAAATCACTTTTCCACTGCAGAATCCCAGAGTGAGAATAAGACGGACTTAATAATTCAAATAATCAGTGTAGGATGCATGTACCTGGCATTTGTATCTGAAGTTGCTGAAACTAATCTACATCGGAGGTTCGCATTATTAACTATAACTAACAATATTACAGAAATGAGGAAATTATTGTACTTCCCATACAGACGCATAAAGTGCGCGTCCATGTAATTTCATCCTTTACTATATATTTTGAATATTTACAGTAATTTCAAATATTTACTTTATTAAATTCCCCAAGCATTATTTATTAAATATGCTCTATTTAATATGTACTAATTATATGTATCGTACCAAATGAAATTCTACGTAATTCTAGGAATTTAAACAACTAAATTTATACTATTTTATTTAATTATTTATTATAAGTTAGAGAAATTTTTAGTATTTAAATTTTTTGTTTTAGTTTTGATTTGAAAAAAAACAAAATTCAAATTTTTTAATTTAAGAATACTAATTTGAAATTTAATTTTTAATTTTTTAATTTAATAATAATGATTTGAAATTTAATTTTTTAATTAAATAATAATAATTTGTTATTTAATTTTCTAACTTGATGCTGATTGTGGTTTTTATTGTTTTGTTTTATTTCTATTACATTTTATGAAAAGTTTTGCGATTTTATTAAAACGATCTACTTTTTTTAAATTTGTTAAAACATTTATTTTACGGTATAAACTAATAATTCTTTTATTTAAAGTAATTTACTGTCACGAATTTCGTTTGTTGGTAAAAATAAAGGAGAGAGAAAATTTTCAATCTCTCTTTTTTTTTTGCTTTACATTCAATAAATTATCTCGAAAATTTCAATTAAACATGCGCAGAGAGTGAGAGGGAGAGATTAATCAATAAATTTTATAAAAGTTTCATTGTCACAAAAAGACGAAAATTTACTGTTCGCACACTGGAATGGTATTTCATGAATGTGAATTAAACTTTTCGGAAATATGGGACAGTTACCAAAATTCACTCTAAACCTAGCAAAATGCGGTTGGTTATGGGATGTAGAATTCTCTTTCCATATCAGCCAACAACCACATACTGAACATGTATTTGGCCGTTTTTTTCTGTGTCTATATATATATATTTGGGTGTACAATTCACATTGCGCAGACGAACGCTTTCCCATTGCGGTGGCCAAGTCGTTAATTTTCAATGTTGCACTTTCGAAATTCGACTAACGCTGCTTTGTTCAATGCCTACAAATTTTTTTTTATCACCATTGCTCTGATTTTCGAAAAGTGCCACTTTTTTGCTTGTGAAAAAATATGTTGTCTCTTTTTTTTGAAATTTCGGATAATTTAATTGGTACTTTATATATTAGTGTCAATGACGAAAAAAGTAATTTTAATTCTTAAAAATTGTAATTTAAGTAGTTTTTTGTATATATTTAATTATTAACTTTTATCAAATAATAAATTATTATCGATTCTATATAAATATGTGGCTAAAGTATGTTTCTAAAGTTTTGAACGTTTAAATGAACAACAATTTTTTTCACTTCTTCTAATTTTATTTCTTTACAAAAAAATTATTGTGTTTAGATTGAAACAAACTAATTTTAAACTAAATACTGTTTAATTTTAATTATTTTTCTTTTTTGTACAGAATTTTCAAAAATATTTGAGGTAAAAAAAATTTTCGTTCATTTGAACGTTCGAAACTTTTGCTACATGCTAAAATTTCGAACTTTCAAATGAACGAAATTTTTTTTAACCATGTTTTTTTAAAATTACGGTCCAAAAAAGAAAAATAATTGAAATTATCCAATATTTAGTATAGAATAAATTTTTTTATAATTAAAATATATTTAATGTTTCTAAAGAAATGCAAATTAGAAGAAGTAAAAAATATTATGGTTCATTTGAACGTTCGAAACTTTAGGAACATTATAAAAATTTATTATTAACTTTTCTATAATAATAAATTATTACCTATTTTATAACAATTAATTACTAACTCTGAAGAATAATTCAATTCCATCCCATGGTAATTTACAAATTAAATTATTATTGAAGGGAAAAAATTGTTAACAAGTGAAAAAATTGATCGTAATCGAATGATTAATTTTTTTTAGACACCTCTTTCTATATCTCTCTCTTTCTCTTAAATCTTGACTAACGGTCGAATAACGTGAGCCGTATATCGATTGAGTGTTTTCTTTTTAAACTTCTTTTTTTTCGACTGCGATTTATTGTTGGTTTTGGTCTCAAAGCGATGGGAAAGCTTTCGAAAGCACAGAAAAGTCTGGACGCGATACACATTTAAGGCCTTTTAGTTTCCCTCTGCGACAAACGTGGTTAAAAGGCAAAAAAAACACCCCCCCCCCCCCTTTCCCACCTCCTTTTCCCTTACCCTAGAAAATGGTAGATGAAAGAGTCTCTATTTAGTCTACTTTTGTACCATCATTTTTCGTGTTCCTTTTTTTTTTAACTCTCTACAGTTTTTTTTTCATAAACATATCTTATTTTTGTTCTAATCATTTTTTACGAAGCCTTTAATTTTGCATGTATGTAAAAATAAACGGTTTTCTGTCATTATAGTATTTTTGATATATTTTGTGACTAAACAAAAAAAAAATCCGGGTCAACTTTGGAAAATTGTTTCCAAAAAGGCAAACGCTTTATAATGTAGTTATTTTTTTACGCTGAATTTGAAGTCGTTTCTAGATTTTTCCTAGTGGGTCAAATTGAAAAACAGCGAATCCAAAATTTCGGAAAAAAAACATAGGTCACAATAATTATTAATAGCATTAATTATTTTTCTTTTAAATCCGAAATTTTAATTTTAAGAATCGAAAATTCAATGTTTAGAGTTTATTTTCTTTATGATCATATTTTTTTTTTAGAGGCGAGAAATGCATTAATAAATTCATTGGTTATTTGAAAGTATTTCGTTGAGGAACTCGATACGGTGAACGAACGTGCTAAAGGATTTAAAGCTATCGGAAATAGAGGGGAGGGTGATGGAGAGGTGGGAAGGGGGAGGGAGAAAGAGAGAGAGAGAGAGAGAGGGGTGTACAGTGAAAACCTTATGTGGGGTAGTGGAATATGCTAGGAATAGCCAAACGCCGATAAAGGCACCTGGCGCTTATAACACAACCTTAAACTGTATGTAGAGTTGTAGGTATGTGTGTTTATGGAACTTCTCAACAGGTCATGCAAAGTCTCGCTTCTGAATGTCTTCTTATAAACATTACAACAAAAAGAAAGGAAAAAAAACACTGAATAACACTTATCTATTATTAGCAATCTCATAATTTATTCCTCACTTTCTTTCATCAAGTTTCACAAGGGATTTAAAAAAATTTATTTTAAATTATCAAAGTTTTTGATCTGAATTAAAATAAAAAGGGTTTTTTTGGATTAATTTTTAAAAGAATAAAAAAATAAGAATTTAATGCATTTAATTAATAAAAATTTAAGAATAAAAAATTTTATTAGGCTGAGAATAATTATTAGGGCGAAAAAAATTGTAAATAATTTCAATAAAAAATCTCATGAAACATAATTATTTATGATCCCCAAGTTTTGAAAGTTCAAATGAACGAAATTTTTTTTTATTGCAGACCTTTCAATAAATTACTAATCATAAAAAAATTTATAAACTAAAATTTTACGTTTACAAACTCAGTAATTAATTTTTTGTATAGTGAAGCAAAATAATTACAATATAACTTTAATTTTAAGAAAAAATAAATAAATTTCGTTCATTTGAATCTTCAAAACTTTAAGATTCTATTATAATTAATTAAATTAATTCATCCAAAAATCAATTATTTTTTTAGAAGTTTTAAATAAAATTATTGAAAAACTAATAATAATTTTTAAAGAAAATTAAAGTTATTAATAATTTTTCTAAAACAAAATTTAAAGATTTTTGAACTTTTGCTTCCCTTAAATTTACAAGGAATTTAATTCAAAAACCCTTTTAAAATTAAATCGATTCCTAAAAATTCCCGTTTATAATGGTTAAAATATTTAATTATTTCTTAAAATGTTAATTGAACTTTTTCGTTAAATCAATTCCTATCAGAATTCACCTACGAGAATTGAATTATTTAAATAGAATAATTTTTGTAAATTCATAAAATGATAAAATTTCGAAAACATAATTATATTTGTAGACAATTTTAAAAGAGGAAATAATAAAATTCTTTAAAATATAAAATTTTACAGAATTTCCAATTGTTTCAATTTGTTAAAATTATTATTGTGAATTAAAGTACTTTTTTCTTTAAAAAAATTTTAATTAGTATTTTTCAAAAACATAATTTTTTAAAAATTTTCAAATTAAGTTTTTCATATTTGAATAACTTTTGTAAAATAAGTATTTAAGTAATTATTGTTCTTAATTTGCTTAAAATTTCGAAATACTTACAAATTTGAACTGCAAGTCTTCCGAAATTCAATAAATTTTCTAGAATTTTTGAATAATATTATTCAAAATTTAATAATTTAAACTATAAACTGAAACTATACTCTCAAAAGATGAATTAGTAAAAATATTTACTAAATTGAATTAGTAACTGACTTTTTGCTTTTGAATTATTTCGTTTTACTAAAAAAATTAATGGAAATCACTATTTTTGGTGAAATTTACTAATTCAAAAGCAAACAGTCAGTTGTTAATTCAAATTAATAAACATTTTTATTAGTTGAAATTCGGGAGTTTTATTTTAGATACTTATTTTTAGTTTGTTTAAAAATTATTTTTACTAACAGGAAGAATTTAAAAATATAAGAATAAATTTAAAAATTAAATTTAAGAATTTAAAATGTAGGCACTTATTCGACTGAAAATAAATATTTGCAAATATATTATATTTGTTTATTTTATTCTTACTACTAAAATTAAACTATTTTGAATTCTAATTGTTAGTCTGCTTCAAAATCACTTTTTACTTTTAGCGGGAAAATGGCAAAGAATTCCGAAAAAAGCACATGCCGAACTAAATTTTCCAAAGACTTGAAATATTCTCTTATTTTTAAATTACAAGACAAACAAGAAAAA
Organism: Leptopilina myrica (nomen nudum); assembly: GCA_032872475.1. Taxonomy (NCBI): domain Eukaryota; kingdom Metazoa; phylum Arthropoda; class Insecta; order Hymenoptera; family Figitidae; genus Leptopilina; species Leptopilina myrica (nomen nudum). Next base: position 6,715,239 of record CM065458.1, read on the forward strand.
CATTTTTCTTAACATCGGCCCTAAACAAAATTCTTTTCGGTTTTAATTGCCAAGGACAGTTTTCATTTGATTTTTCTTTTAAATTCAAATAAATTTTTCTATTTCTCGATCGAAAGTTGAATAAAATTTAATTAAAACTATAAATTACAAATCTACAATGCAGATAACTATATTTAAATATAAACTGACAAAACATATTTAATTTAAATAGAAAAATAATTTTAAGTGATTTTGTTTCATTGAAATTTATTTGTAAGCTTAATTCCAATATATAGAAAATATTTACTGCTTTGATTCGAAAATAATTTTTGTTTGAATAATTATGTTTAATTCAAACACATTTTCTGTTTTGGTTTAAACAAAAAATGTATGTAAATATTTTAGGTTTGATTCAAACTTAAAAGTTGATAATAAATAATTAAAAATCAACTATTAATTATGTTTGAATTAAATATAAATACAGGAATTACCAAAAAATGGGAAAAATTATTAAATACAATGTTGTGTACAACTCTTCCTTCTATGTATTCAGTCCAGTGAGCTTGATAAGTCGAAATGAAAAGAAATGTGTTCAATTTGTGAATGAAAAAAGTGTAAAGAAGTTTTTTTTTATTTAATCTTAACTACAAGCGCCTCGTCATTAATTATGTAAGAAAGAAGAGAAACAGAACTGGAACATGTGAATTTTTTATATTCAAGTTTGTTGGTATTATTCGCGTTCTGAATAGTGAGGACGTTGGTATAAGTTTTTATATTGCAAATATATATATATATATATATATATATATATATATAAATTCCCGCCTCTTTCGTCTTTCCCTCAAGCGCCACTTATGTCCTTCTAAAACATGCATCGTCCAATCAATTTGGCCTTGCATCTTTTATTTCAAGTCGATGCTCGCGAGAAACGGACTTTTCTTCATGAAAAACTTTTTTTTCCCTTTCATATTGCACGAGGCAAACTGACTTTTATGTTTGACTCGTGTTATGATTTTGAAGAATTCTCATATACAGTGGAGATTGAAAAAAAATACTATTCCCAAATGATGAAAATAGTTTTTTACTTTTTTCGATATTTAAAAAAATAAAAATATTATTTCAGCTTTCGTAAAATATTCCCAACAAATTGAGTAAATGATTTTATTTTTGAATCGTCATTCTCATTTATTTACTTTCTAAAATATATTTACATTGTAAAATTCATTTACTTTTTTAACTTTATAAAATCAGTTTTTGATAAATGAAACGTAAAATTTTATGTTGCTAAAATTGCGAACATTTAATTGAACGACAATATTTTTTTACTTCTTCTAAATTGTAGTTTATTTCCAAAAAAATTATTTTTGAGATTAAAACAAATTAATTTTAAACTAAATATTGTTTAATTTCAATTATCTTTCATTTTTCGGCAGTAATTTTCAAAGAAACTTAAGTTGAAAAAAAAATTTAGTTCATTTGAACGTTCAAAACTTCAGTCCCATAAAGTTTTAAAAATTGTTAATTCAAGTTTAATTTAATTTATCGATTTGAAAAGATCCTAAAGTTCTGAACGTTCAAATGAACGAAATTGATTTATTTCTTCTATAAATTAAATTTTTATTGCAATTGTTTTGAGTCACTATCAAAAAAATTAATTACTGAGTTTCAAAATGTAAAATTTGAGTTTTAAAATTTTTTTATGATTAGTTATTTCTTCAAATATCTTTAATAAAAAATATTTCGTTCACTTGAACGTTCTAAACTTGGGAATCATTATATGAAGAATTAAAAATGAATATAACAAAAGCGATATCGAGTTCAATATGCAAATTTTGAAATAAAAAAATCATAATTTAGAGAAAATTTAATTAAATTTAATTTCTTTGTTGAATAAAATTAAAGAGAAAATTTAACTATTGTCAGTTGGCCATGAACGTTTTCCTGTCACTCTCGTATAGTGTAATTAAACTTTGCCAAATATCTCGTAAAAGTACTTATCGCACACTATGTATAATATAATATAATATAACATAGTTCGAAACTTTAGATATCTTTATTCATGAATACTAACTTTTAATATATGTAAAGCATTGTATTATTTTCCACCAGTTATACCAAAAGAATCGTAATTTGTTTCTAAACTGTTTTCATTCGTCAGGCTGAACAACTTTATTAATTCGCAATTATCATATTTCGTACATTAAGGCCAGTAATTAATTTTTAATCACTTCCAACTTCCAGTTAATTTTACCAAATTAAAAATAAAATGTTAACTATAAATACATGCTACATTTTACATTATAATTTAATTTTAATACTAGAATTTAATTTAATGTAATTAAATATTTTAAATTTAACTTAACTTAATTTAATTTAATTTAATTTCTTTAATTTAATTTGATTTAATTTAATTTAATGCTAGGATACTTTAATTCTAGAAAATATCGAAATTGAGAAACAACTTGGTTCGAAATCTTATGTCTCTAAAGTTTTGAACGTTCAAATGAACGAAACTTTTTTTTCTTTTTAATATTGTTCAATATTATTATCTCTAAATGTCCATTAAAAAAAATTTAACACAAATATTGAGAAAATAATTCATTTTTTAATTTGAAAATTAATATTTTCTACCAAAAATCAAACATAAAAGAAAATTAATAATAGGATTTATTCATTTGAACCATCAGAACTTTAGGGGCTTGAAATTTTAGGAAAATTAATTTATTTATAAAGACTATTGTGTTTCGAATTTATGTTGTCACTATAGTATTGTGTTTATAAGAAACGATGATTTATGACGCTCAATATGTTTCACTTATATATCATTTATACCTTTTTGTTTCAGGTACGTAAACCGTGTGTAAAGTTTCTTGTCGCTCGTTGAATGGACGTTGACGAAAGATTGTATCAACGGGTAAGAACAGTATGCACTCTGCAGTCTTTTATCATAATTACTTAATTGCCATTAAAATACTAGCTCTCACGCAAAAATGTCTTTGGGAGATTGCAAAAATTCTTTCGATTCTCGATAATGCAGAAAAAGAAAGTCGAGCAAAAAATTAACTGCAATTTCACATCAACGTAATGACCTGATCATTCTTATACAGTATAATTATTACCGTTTAATAACTACCGTAAAATTCTGAAAGTACGATAACATTCGATTTTCCAAAAGGAAGAAAATTTTTCCAAAATTCAATGTTCAACGAAATTTAATTTTTTCTTTCAATTACAATTATTTTGTTTTTAATTAGAGGTGGATTAAATTTCAACGACAATTTTATTTTTTTATTCCTTTTATTTTTTTAAACACAATTTATTTTCTTTCTTTTACTATAGAAGCAAAAATATATTATTTAGTAAAGATTATTTTCTGCCTGGAATTAAATTATTAATATGGGAAATTTCTTGTTCGCAATTACTATTGTATTCCACACATATATACGCGAGAGGTCGATTAGAAAATAAAATGCAAACGATGTGTGCGCGGGATTCCAATAAAATTCATAAAGTGTATTGAGCTCTAATTTGTAGAATAAAAAAAAAGGAAATCTCTTTGCGTTTCCTTCATTAAATGAATTCCGCACAAGTGTCCAGCACCTGCGACTAATTTTAATATTTCATTCCTTATTATTTTTCCCATTGGGAGCATACCTTGAAATCGATATTCCCTTAACTGAAATTAATCAAAAATGCTCTGATCTCGGAAAGTATTCTAATTTTTTTTCCTCTTTCTTTTCAAGTGCGGTAAAATTATGTAGCTTGATATTGAGTATTGTGGGTAGGAAAGGGAGATGGAATGGGGAATATTTAATTTTAGGGGGAAAATGGAGGAATAAAAAGTTACGAAATGAGGTGTTGGTTTTCTTTTTTCAAAGTTTCGTCACATTAAATGTTTAAAATTTTTTACTTTCATTATTATTATTATTATTAGATTATTAATTTTTATTATAATCTTTTTTTATTTTTATTACCAATTTCATATTATCTATATTTAAATTCTTAAATTTAATTTTTAAATTTATTCTTATATTTTTAAATTCTTCCTGTAGGTAAAAATAATTTTCAAACAAACTAAAAATAAGAATTCAAAATTACACTTCCTAATTTTAACTAATAAAAATGTTTACTAATTTGAATTAACAACTGACGGTTTTTATTTGAATTAGTAAATTTTATCAATAAATAATGATTTCCATTAATTTTTTAGTAAAACGAAATAATTCAAAAGCAAAAAGTCAGTTACTAATTCAATTTAGTAAATATTTTTACTAATTCATCTTTTCAGAGTATAGTATCAGTTTATAGTTTAAATTATTAAATTTTGAATAATATTATTCAAAAATTCTAGAAAATTTATTGAATTTCGGAAGACTTGCAGTTCAAATTATTAAGTATTTCGAAATTTTAAGCAAATTAAGTACAATAATTACCTAAATACTTATTTTACAAAAGTTATTCAAATTTGAAAAATTTATGTTGGAAATTTTTAAAAAATTAGGTTTTTGAAAAATACTAATTAAAATTTTTTTAAAGAAAAAAGTACTTTAATTCACAATAATAATTTTAACAAATTGAAACAATTGGAAATTCTGTAAAATTTTATATTTTAAAGAATTTTATTATTTCCTCTTTAAAAATTGTCTACAAATATAATTATGTTTTCGAAATTATATCATTTTATGAATTTACAAAAATTATTCTATTTAAATAATTCAATTCTCGTAGGTGAATTCTGATAGGAATTGATTTAACGAAAAAGTTCAATTAACATTTTAAGAAATAATTAAATATTTTAACCGTTATAAACGGGAATTTTTAGGAATCGATTTAATTTTAAAAGGGTTTTTGAATTAAATTCCTTGTAAATTTAAGAGAAGCAAAAGTTTAAAAATCTTTAAATTTTGTTTTAGAAAAATTATTAATAACTTTATTGTTCTTAAAAAATTATTATTAGTTTTTCAATAATTTTATTCAAAAATTCTAAAAAAAATAATTGATTTTTGGATGAATTACAGTTGCAATCTTTAGAAATAATTATATTTTATGAGGTTTTTTATTCAAGTTATTCGAAATTTAAATTCTTTGGGAAAAATAGATAGGAATAAGTTTTTAAATTTTTGTTTAACAAAGAGTATTAAAGTTTTGAAAAATTTAATTCAGAGATTTCGTAAAATTGTTTTTTGAAAATATGAAACTAAAATTTGTTAAAAATACTTTTATTTCCGAAAATAATATTGAAAAATTGAAACAATTGAAAATTTTAACAACTTTTATTGAAATAAATTTTGAATTGTAATTCAAGTTGCTGTTAGAGATATTTCGGCATTTACTATACGTGTTGTTGAAATAATTGCATTTTATGAAAGACCGTATTGAAAAATTATATTTAAAAAAAAAAAATAAAAAATTTTCATTGAATTTGGAAAAGCAAATTTTGTGTAATACTAAAAAATACATAAAGAATACATTCTTTTTAAGTAGTATAATCAAATTCCAGTCAGACAAGCATAAAATATTTTCAATTTTTAATTCATAACTTCTATCATATTTAATATTTTGAATTTTCGTCACAATCGAAGAAGAGTCTAACGTTCTGAACGTTCAAATGAACGAAATTTATTTATTTCTTCTAAAAATTAAATTTTTATTGCAATTATTTTGCGTTACTATTAAAAAAAACTAATTACTTAGTTTTTAAACGTAAAATTTCAGTTTTTAAATTCTTTTATGATAGGTAATTTATTAAAATATCATCAATAGAAAAAATTTCGTTTATTTGAACGTTTCAAAACTTGAAAATCATCGAAGAAGAGTTTCTTACAATTAGTCACACTAAATACTGGAATGAGAAAGAATTTAATCTAAGTAGTACCTGTATATTTTAGTCAGATAATCGTAAAATATTTGTCACTTTCCTGCAAAAAGTAAAAAGTGATTTTGAAGCTGACTAAGGATGAGAATTAAAAATAATTTCTTTTCAGTAGTAGGAGTAAATTTTAGTCAGACAAAGCTAACACATTTGCGAAATATTCCTCGAAGTACTAAAACTGATTTTACAAACAAAAAATAATTACTGTATTCGAATATAAGTAGTAAAAGTGACTCTTACTCATACTCAATTAAAAAAAAACTTTTAAGTAGTTCAAGTATATTTGTCTTAGTTTGACATCAACACTCTTAATTTATTTTTTTCCCTCTATTTAAAATCTTCTAAATTATTTAATTTATTTAATTTAATATCTCTGGTAAAACTGAAAGGATCAACAAAAAAAGTATAATTAATTTCCACCGCAAAGAGTGGATGAAGGTGAAAAGTATATCGGATTTGGTGTAAAACCGATTGGAAGGGTACATTAACGTCAAAGTCTGATAAGAGAGAGAGAGAGAGAGAGAGAGAGAGAGAGAGAAAGAGAGAGTGTGTAGCATCAGGATTTGGTATTATCACAAGAGCTTGAATGATCTGATGAGATGAGAGGCAGTAACGGTAGAAGGAGCAAACCAATATATCTCGATGGAGAGGAATGATAGTGGTTACAAGCCAAGAGAGAGAGAGAGAGAGTATAGAGGTTGGGAAACTTGGTGCGTCGTTGCAGCACCAAACCAAGAGTTAAAGCAAACAGAGGCTTACTCGCCCCGCTGCATTCATAATCGTTGGTTCAGATCTGACGCCATGTGTACCTTAGGGGTGCCACGGATGGGAATTGCGGCTCTCTCTCTCTCTCTCTCTCTCTCTCTCTCTCTCTCTCTCTTATGCCAAGGCAATGCTTGGTTGGTTTAAGTGGCCGACGATAAGATAATGTCCGCGAGGACTCGCTACTGAGTAAGGGCAATTAATTAGGGGTTCTTGGAGAGGCGCCCTTGGGTAAACAGGGACGAGAAATTAAAAGCTATTTGTCACGAGCACTAAATGCGCTGGTGAGGGGAACTCTTGAATTAAGATTATAGCGATACACATCTAGCGAAATGCAGCAAAACTTTTTCTTACCCCTTTATACTTTCACTTCCTCCTTCCTTTCTCTACTTTCTTGCCTTTTTACTATCATCTCCTTTCTTTCCTCCTTTCGACTTTCTTTTTCTTTTTTATCTCTTTTTCCTCTTATTTTCTCTCCTCTTTCATCTTTTCTTTTGAAAATTAAACTCTAATTGAATGTTCTAAAATTGCAGTTAAATTAAAAACATTTCTTTTTACTTTGAGAAAATTTTTTGAAGGAATTATAAATAAAACTCTCGTCTTAACGATCACTACGAATTAACTTTAAGCCAAAGACAAAATTTTATTTATTCACAGTTTTTCTAAAAAGTATCAAATTGATACTAAAGTGGATGAAATTGATGCCAAAAATGTGGATCAATTTTTTATTTGATCCACATTTTTGGTATCAATTCGTTGTCGCCATTTGATACTTTTAAGTTAACAGTGTTATTATTGTATTTAATATTCGTTTTATTTTCTTTCCAGTTTTTATTCCATAAATTTATTACCTTAACAGAAAAAAAAATGTTAAATTTTTTGCGTGTAGTATTCAGCTAGTGTTGTTTTAACACATTTTTGGTGTTATTTTAACCCCATTAAAAATGTATAACAATTTAACACCGTAAAATTTTTTTAATTTTCAGAAAATTAAAGTTAAAGGAAAAAGTTTTAGTCGAAAAAATGTTCTGTTAAGTTTACTTACAGATTTCTTTCAATTTTTTCAAAAAAACATCAATATCTTCTTTTTTAAATAAATATTTAATTATTATTTTTCCATAAGAATTAAAATTCTTCAAAAGATTCAAATTCAAACCTTTTTGAAATTAAACTACTTATAAAAAATTGTTATAAAACATGACCGAGTGATAAAATCATTATTTTATATTATAAGATTTTATAAAAAAAAAGAATTTGAAAATAATTGAATTTCTAGGATGAATTTTTTTATTTATAAAGATAATTAAAATTTTGACAATAATTTTATTAAAATTCTTTGCAAAAAAATTGAATTACAGAGAAGAATTTTATTATTTATAAAGATAATTAAATTTTTGAAAAGATTTTTTATTTAAAAATGTTTAAAAGTAATTGAATTTTGCAGAAGAATTTTGATATTTTTAAAAATAGTTGAAATTGTGGGGAGAATTTAAAAAAATTTGAAAATAATTGAATTTCTACGATGAATTTTCTTATTTTTTAAGATAATTGAATTTTGGAAAAAAAATTTATTACTTTTGAAAATAAAAGAATTTCCATGATGAATTTTTTTATTTATGAAGATAATGATAATAATTTGACGAGAAATTAAAAAAAATTTGAACGTAATTGAAATTCTGCGGAGAATTTTATTACTTTTGAAAATAATTGAATTTTCATTACGAATTTTATTATTTATAAAATTTTAACGAGAAATTAAAAAAAAATTTTTGAATGTAATTGAATTTTTGTGAAGAATTTCATTATTTCTGATAAAATAAATGAATTTTAGAGAAGAATTTTATTATTTTTTAAAAAAATGTTACAAATACCTAATTAAAATTTTGCCATGCGGCATTTTATTAAATTTTATTAAACATTATTCCAGATTGTTTGATGTTAAAGTATGTGTTGGCGAGAAATGTGATTTTTTTACAATTTTGACAATTTCGTGTTTCCTTTTTAGCGTTTTTATCCTAAAATTTCATTCGACTTTTTCGGAAATTTTATGCAACTTTTCGTGACTTTTGTTCTGAATTTATGCGACTAAAGTGACTTTTTTGAGTCTTAAAGACGATATCCGAGAAGACCCTAAAGTTCAGAACGTTCAAATGAACGAAATTGATTTATTTCTTCTAAAAATTAAATTTTTATTGCAAATAATTTGCTTCACTATCTAAAAAATTAATTACTGAGTTTGTAAAAGTAAAATATTAGTTTTTAAATTTTTGTATGATTAGTAATTTATTAAAATATCTTCAATAAAAAATATTTCCTTCATTTGAATGTTCAAAACTTGGGAATCATTATCCGAGCCCTGTGTCGCGGTTAAAAATGTTCCGTGTAGTTTTAACACTACTTTTAGTGTAAAAATAACACTTCTTTTTTTCTGTATTTAACTGTGGTTAAAAAAATGTTTTGCTGTCGTAAAAAATTAAAAATATTTAAATACAGTAATAGTTTTGCATTTTCAAACTTAATATGAAGAAGAAATAATATAAAGGCGGGTGTATAAAAGAAGAGGGTAAATTATTAAATTTTTTTTACTTTCGTAAATCATTCGGTCTCTTTTTTTTCCAACGCGCAACTATATTTATTTGCGTGACACGATTCCTGTGTGAATTTTAGAGAGTGAGTGAGAGAGAGAGATAGAAAAAAGCGAAACTTGTGAACCACACGAGAGAAATATGTGAATTATACGTCGGCGTATAAGTGACGCAAAGAAAGACAAATATTCGCAAGGGTGTTACGTTTAGATACGAACGCGCGTTACCAGAGAGGAAAAGTCGTTTAAACAGTTAGATGAGGTAGATGAACAAAGTGATGAAAACTCGGATGAATTATATATCCTTCCTCAAAGTAATTCCCATTCACTTTTGTGTATTAAACTTCACACTTTTCGAAATGTGTACGTGTGAGGCGAAGTGTTTTGAATATTCGCACTTTAATTAAAATATATAGAGAATAAAACGTATTTTTTAATATTGTATTCGACAGAATTACATTATTGTTTCCTTTGAAACATTATTTTTTATTCGTTTCTAATTTTTTTTCCCAACAGGATTATATTTTTTCCTTTAAAACATTCTTTTTTATTCGTTTCTAATTTTTTTGAACTTTTTATCAAAAAAAAAGGATTCACTTACAGTTTTTCCTTATTTTTAGGAAAAAATTCGAAACGTAAATAATTATTTTTATGCTTTTAAGTTAAATTTTTTGTCAAGAAATCATTACGACGTTATATTTTCAAATTATGTCACTTAATGAGAAAAACGGAGAGATTGTCAGGTTAAAAAGATATAATAAATAAAGTATTTTCTTCGCTAATTTAATATTGAAGATATAATAAATTTGAAAAGCATGTCATTTTGCGCAGTAATTATACCTTGAAAATAGACTATTGGCAATTTAGAACTATCGACTTGTCAATTATGTACTCGCGTATACTCTCTGAGCACTCGACCTATTTACAGACAATGAGTGGTCATTTAAAGAGAACTAACAGTCAGTGAATTGAAACAAATGATTTCTATTGTTTTTTTTTTGTTTCAACCGACATGTATATTGGGACAGGTACCACTTTGAAAATCATTCAATTAATTAGAGGAAAATTTAATTGAACTGCAATTTACTCTAAAATACATTTGTCATCTTTTTTCCCCTCTTTTCTATTTTCTACACATATTGTTTTTTTTCCCCTATTTTTATTGATTAATTGAAATATTTCAATAAAAATAAAGAAAAATTGCTAATTTTAGATACTGTTGTATTCAATTAAGATTTTGATTGGCAATTTTTTACAATCGTGTATAATTATCGAGAATGACAGAAAATTAGAGAAAAATACAGAAAAATTGTGATAATTTGGGAAAAATTCAAAAAAAGAATAGTTTGGATATTTTTATTTCATATTTCGCAGTTATTTTTGTATGTGAAATATTTATAATTCATTTTAAAGACACATATAGGAGTTTAATTACGAAAATACTGGCAATTATTAATTACAAACGTCGCTGCAAGACATTAATTATATACTCGGAATGTAATAATTCACAAAACTCTAATTAACTTTGTCTCTTAAAATTTTAAATTTAAATACTTTCCCACTTTTCGCCTCGTGGAAATAAAATGCAAAGAAAGGGATTTTTAATTCAAAACTTAACGTTTTAGCTATTTTTAAAAACAATTTTTTTTTAAATTTTGAAAATAAAAAAGAAGAAAAAGAAAGAAGATGAAAAAAGAGAAAAAGAAAGATGAAGAAGAAAAGAGAAAATAAAGAAAAAGAAAAAGAAAGAAGGATAAAAAAATAAAAATAATAAATAAAAAGAAAAAAAAATATAGAGACAAAAAAGAATGAGAAGAGAAAAAAAATGAGAATAAAATCTCGAGGAAAATTACATCGAGTTAAAAAATGTCTCCAAGGGAATAAGATATCCTTGGCCGCGAGATTCAAATGACATTCGTTACAAGGAATGGGATATTACCAGATATTACTTGTTCCCATCGAGATACTTCTTTTAGGGTTTGGGGGGGCGGAAAGACTATTGAAAAAAGGCTAAGCCACTATATTGCCATCTTGATACGCGATATTAAAATGCTAAATATCCCCTCACTAAAGAGAGAGAAGCAAAAAAAAAAAAAAAGAAGCAGCATTGGATGAGGAAAGCACTTTTGGACTCAAACAGTATTTTACCTATTCGTATAATAAAACAAGTCGGTTGGGTATTATTAATATTATGGTAATTTAATATCTCCGTTTTACTCCTGCGCGTAATGAATTTCATATCGTGTTAAACGAAGAGAAATACTTGTTTAATAGTCATTAGCATATTAAACAAAGTCTCATGCTCTCTCCCGCACGTCCCGAGAGTTTAAAATAGTTCCTGTGATTAATGATTCCAAAAGACCAAGACCAATATACCGTTTATTTATTAGTGCAAAAAAAAAAATAGTCGCCCTCTATCTCCTTACAATCAAAAATTTCCCCTCCCCATGCAATTTTTACACTTCTCTTAATTTTTCAAAAATTATTAATTAACGAAAAGTATAATAATTTTTTTCAAACATTTATAAAGATGACAAAAAAAATTACAAAAAAGGAAAAATCGACTAATTTGGACTAATTTTTTCCAAAACATTTAAAAAGAAAAGAAAAAAATACAAAAAAGGAAAAATCGACTAATTTGGACTAATTTTAATTTGAATAGGAGAATATTCTATTCTTTATGCACTGAAAACTATAAGTAAAGAAGCAAACTTATGAGGTCTGACTGTAGGAATGGTTTTACTGCTCCAAGCAGCAGTGCAGGTAGAAGAGTATAGAGTTCAAAGAAGTTGGTGCGACGTAAAAGAATGGTGATTGCGAATTGAAAGAAAAAACTTGGTCGTGATATATTTTTATGGGACTACGTGCTAACCTTTAATAAAACTTAAATCACATTCCTTAGATGTGAATAAAAAAAAAGAAAACGACTAGAAGGTAACTTTTCAAGCTATAAACGTATAATTAAATCATGATCACTTTTATACGTAAAAGTGATCAAATTACCCTCGTAGAAAAAAAATATCCCATGAGTTGAAAAAAAAATTCCCTACAGAACCCTACTAACCTAAATTATAGTCCTTTTCTTTTTTAAAATAGTAAATTTTACCAATATTTCATAAAAAAAATAATTATAAATCAGAGAAGAATTTTAGTTAAAAGAAATAATATTGCTTCATAATACAAAAATGAATCAATAAAATTTTTTCCAAAATTTTCCAAAGAAGAATTTTAATTAAACGAAATAATAATGCTTCATAATTACAAAAATGAATTAATAAAATGTTTTCCAAAATTTTTCAGAGAAGAATTTTAATTAAACGAAATAATAATGTTTCATAATTACAAAAATGAATCAATAAAATGTTTTCCAAAATTTTCCAGAGAAGAATTTTAGTTTTTATTGCTTCATAAAAAAAATTAATCAATAAAATTTTTTTTACAATCAGAAAAGCAGTTCATAATTGAACACCGTATGAGAAAAAAAAGGCGAATAATATTTTAGTAATTGTGAACAATTTTAAAAATTCAGATTCAATGAGAGTTTAAAAATTCCCAGATTGACAAACGATTTCAAGTTAAAAATTCATTATTTCACAAACTCTGAAATTTTTTTTGACTTTTATCCAATGAGAAGTTTTTATTAATTTAGAGAGTCGAAAATGAAAATTCTCACACTTTCCTTCGAGGATAGTTTTTAATTATAAATTACTTCATGTTTAAGAAATACGAATATTCCAACATGGACTTGTAATTTTTAATTTACATGTCAGTCGACAATTTCTCCTTAAATGAAAATAGGTTTCATTTAAAAATTATTTTTTTAAATTTTTAATTGTTTAAACGAACAAAATCGTTCTACTTTCCAATAATGAAAATGGGAATTTCTATTTATTTCGCTATTGCTCTTTCTATGAAAGTTTTATATTTTTTTCAAATTATTTTTTAATTTTTTTTCAAATTGTTAATTAGAATTCTTTAAAAAAACAATTATATTTCAAAATAATTCTTCAAAGTAGTAAACAAATAAAATTAATTATAATAGAAAATTGATTTCAATGAAATTTGAGAAAAATTTCAATTCTTTCAATGTTTTCAAATTATTTTCGGAAATACATCTATTTTTAAAAAAATTCAATTACATTTCTTCAAGGAACAATTTTTTTTTAAATTTCTAAATTAAATTATTCAAAACATAAATACTTTTTATTATACAATAATTTAAAAACTTATTCTTATTTTTCTTCCACAGGAATTAAAATTTCAAATCATTTCAATTCAAAAATGTATTTTCAAAATTTATTATTTATTTATTTACAGATAATTTTTAAAGGTGAAAAGAGAAAATTCTTTAAAATATAAAAGTTTACGAAATTTTCAATTGTTTCATTTTTTAAAAATTATATTTTCGAAAAAAACAAATAAAAAAGTATTGAAAATAAGTAAAATCCTGATAAGAATCTTATTACTTCTATAAAAATAAGTAAATTATTTACGAAGATTTTTATTAATTATAAATTAACTAAAAAAATGTTATCACAATTATTGAAAATATTTAAAGTCTTCATAAAATTCAATTATTTTCAAATGCAAATTTTCAATGAAATAAATAAATAGTTTAGAGGAATACAACGATTATTAATATAGATAATTGCATTTTTCATATTTATTTATTTATTTATTTATTCAATCATTTATTTACAAAGTTTAATTTATACAAACAAAGTTCTAAATTTATTTATTTTCAAGAAATTTTATACTTTCCTAAAGTTTCGAACATTTAAATGAACGCGACAATATTTTTTTTTACTTCTTCTAATTTGTATTTTATTTGCAGAAAAATTATTTTTGAGATTAAAACCAATTAATTTTAAACTAAATATTGTTTAATTTAAATTATCTTTTATTTTTCGACAGTAATTTTCAAAAAAAAAAACTTTAGTTGAAAAACATTTCATTCACTTGAACGTTCAAAACTTTAGCCCCTTAATTTTATCTTAAAATTAAGACAGGGATTAAAATTAATATTTAAAAATTAAATAGAGAAAAAGAATTTCGAAGACATGAAAAATAGATTCGAAATTGCAGAGTCAACTTTCATGTATGTATATAAATGAAGGAGAAGTATTTTAAAGAGAAAATTTTGTGGAACACGTGAGTTCAAGTCAAGTTAAATTCTCCAATAAATGTTACTGTCGCGAAGGGAAAGATTTATCACTGCTATCTAGCATCTTGAGACCAATCCCGCGAAAGTCAAATATACGTAATCTAGAAGCTTGCCTTGAGGAGAGTGAGAGAGGGTAAAAGGGCGAGCGCGGGTTAATTTCTCTCAATGCCACGAGAACTTCTGTCTGGTATCGCGAAGATGGCTCGTAAAAGGGCCCCTGCAAGTGTCTCTAACGTGCTGTTAGTACCGAATTTAACAGTACCGTCGTAAACGCAATGGTAGAATAACATCAGATCTACTATACGAATCTTGGACCCTACCTTTCTACTTCCAATTCACATTTATTCACGTAGTCACACTCTCTACCCTCGATAATTCCAACTAGTGCATTTTAAACCTTCTTGCAATATATATAGAGAGAGAGAGGGAAAGGGAATTATTAACTTTTCTCTCCTATAAAGATATATATGTATATTTCCTTAAAATTTATCCATTCATCTCTTCGAATTTAATTTCGACATTTTTCATCTAATTTAAACTTTTCCATTTAATTTATTCACATTTTATTTGAAAAATCTGCCATTAAAAATTTATATTTCATTTAAAAAGAATTTAATTTAAAATTTATATTTTATTTAAACAGAAATTCATTTCAAATTTATATTTTATTTAAAAAGAAATTAATTTAAAATTTATATTTTATTTGAAAAATCTTTCATTTAAAATTTATATTTTATTTAAAAAGACATTCATTTCAAATTTATATTTTATGTCAAAAAAATTTCATTTCAAATTTATATTTTTGTCTGCTAACTTCGTAATATCGAAAATTTGATCATCTTTAATTTTTCCTTGTTAATACAAATTTAATTTCAGATTTAAACTTACTTAATTATTAACTTTTATTTTACATCAAATGTCACATTTTCAATTTATTACTTTATATAGAATAGAAAATTGACTGAATGAATTTTTCATCAAGATGGAAGCTTGATGAAAATATGAGAAATATTTAAATAATTCAACTCAATAAATTGAAATAAATGAAATTAAATAAATTAAATTTTAATTAAATAATTTATTATCTTCAACGATTTATACTCCTAGTTAACGATCCAAGTGAACATATTTCGGTTATTAATTTTTATTTCTATTCAGTGTTAAATTAAAATTATCGAATTGCATCGAATTAATAATAATCGCCAAGTTTTTTTGAAAGTTGAAATGAAAGGAATATTTTTTATTGAAGGTATTTAATATACTAATCATGAAACAAATTTAAAAACTGAAATTTTACGTTTAGAAACTTAGTAATTAATTTTTTGGACAGTGATGAAAAATAGTTGCAATTACTTCTTAGAAGAAATAAATAAATTTCGTTCAACATTAAGATCTTAAGTGATATCAAATTCGTAGCAAATAGAAAATTGATCCAATTTTTTTGGCCAAATCTCCAAATTTTATCCACTTTGGTATGAATTTGTCACTTTTAAAAAATGGTGCTTCATTTAAAAAATTTATTTTCTATTGAAAAAATAATTCTTATGGGTAAATAAATAATAATTGTTGTCACTTTAGTAAAATTGGAAATGTATTAAAAACTATAAAAAATGTATGTTTCCTTTCATGAAACAGCTTTCAATAAAAATGTCAGTCGTATTTCTTGGAGAATTTCGATTTGGCGAATTTTATATCAATATGACATAGTTTTTAACGAATATAATATTTTATGGAGGTTTATATTAAAGCTTGGTTTATGAGAGGATGTTCAGTAGTGCTTACAAAGCAAGAGATGCTGGTAAGCATTATAATTCCTACGTGTACTCCTCTCGCAAACAGGCATGTGTATATAAATTTCGTTTGAAACACAAAATGAAGAGAGTTAAATTTCAAAAATAATATATACCCTTGAGATGATACACTGTGTGTCTTGTCGTTAAAATAAAAAGGGAAACATATTTTTACCGAAAAGAATAATTACACTGGCTAAGAAATTTTTCATACGCATGAAATTAAATTATCAACATTTTTAAAATTCTCTTTAAAGAAATTAAGAAATGGTAAATGTGTAGACTAATACAACATTTCTCTTTTTTTAACAGTAAAATGAATAGGAATATTTTTACTACTTGTTTCAATTTTTAATTTTTAATTCTATTGAAAAATAATGTTTGACAATTAATTAATTAATTAATTAAATTAATTATTATTAATTTAATTTGAAATTAAATTTATTTAATTTTTAATACCACCTCTAAAATTTTAATACAATTTTTCGAAAAAAGGAAAAAGACAATTTAATAATTTTTTTAAATAACAAAAATTCTTCACAAGAATTTAAATATTTTTTTTATAATGAAATTCTTTAAAGAAATTATTTTATTTAATTTTGAATAGGTTAAATTATTTTAAACAAATTTAACAACAATTTTCGGAAGAATTGAATTATTTTTGTAAATATATTTTTTTCTCTGAATTTTATAATTTTAGTTTAATTTTGATTGAATTTCTCGAAAGAATTCAAATATTTTCTCAAATTTAAAATTATATAAACAAAATTCGTAGAAAAGTCCAATTAAAATTGAATAATAAAATTTATAATTATAATTTATCAACAAACACGAATATTTTGAAAACTTATGACATAAGTAACTTTTAAAATTTTCAAGTAGCATTTTGAAAAAATCAACATTTGTTTCCTAATATTTTAGAAAAATTCTAAAAAAAACGATTTAGTTATTTTCAGAAATTTTAATAAAATTCTGCACAAGAATTCAATTTTTTGCATAAATAATAAAACATTAAAATTTTATAAAATTCTGCACAAGAATTTAACTTTTTTGCAAAAATAATAAAACATTTAAATTTCTGATAACATTTTTATAAGAATTTAAATTACTTTTTAAAAATTCTAATGAAACTCTTGGCATTAATTGAATTATTTTTTTATAAACAAAAAAAATATTCAGAGAATTTAATTATTTTTCAAAACTAATAAACTTTTAGAAAAGAATTCAATAATTTTTTTGATAATACGATTCTAAAATAAAATTTCAGAAACATTTATTTATTTGAAATAAATTTAATAATAATTTTTGAAATTAAATTATTTTTAAAAGATTTGATAACATTTTTTAAATAACTGAATTATTTTTCAAGAAAATTTTAATAAAACTTCTATAAAATTATATTATTTTTTGAAAATTTTAATAAAATTCTTAATTAAAAGAGGAATCGAAAAAGAATTTATGAAAACAATTCAATTATTTTTAGAAATAAATTTTCTTCGCAGGAACTTTAGTAATTTTAGTCCAATTTTTATAAAATTTTTCGAAAAAAATTGCTGATTATAATTATGAAAAACACGAATAATTAAAAAACCTTAAAAGAAATTCGCTTCGTATAAATAACTTTAACCAAAAAAATATATATTGAAAAAACTCCAATCCAAACGGTGTCGAATTATACGAAAAATATTCTTAAATAATTCAATTTCATTTTCACATAGTTGCAACAAATATTTCTTCTATTTTCCTCAAATGCAATTTTCGTGTATAATTTTTTTTCTTATTTACCATCATCAGTCTTTGCCTAATTGAAAATTTGAAAGGAGGAAAAAAATTGAAATATTGCCTAGTTTCAACTTTCTTTGTGTACTTTCTAAAGTCTAATGCGTTTTAATTTTAACAGATGCATGTAATCGGGCCAACTTTGCTCATTTCAAGCAGATAGTCAAGAGCTGAGAGTTTGATAGGATCGTTAATTATTCAGTTGAATTTCGAAGAGGTATAAAAAGAGACTTTGTGGGGATATTCAATAGATAGTGTCGGGGAACAAAAAAATACAGTTTCAGTATAAAGAGGGAATTATTATTATTATTATTATTATTATTATTATTATTATTTGTCAACTTATATTCATTTAGTAAAGTTTGCAATATTTCTCTTTCTTTTTTATTCTTGTCTGTATTTTTTTCTGTTTCCGCATTCTATTCTCTTTCTGCTTAAATTTTTTTAGTCTTTCCTGTTTTACTGAGAATTTATTTTTTTAATGAATGAATGAATTTTTTTATTACTTTATTAATTTATCAATTTTATAATTTCTTAATATATCAATTTAGTAATTTACCAATTTTATGATTTCTTTATTTATTAATTTATTAATTGGTCAATTTTATGATTTCTTTATTTGTCAATTTATTAGTTTACCACTTTTATAGTTTCTTAATTTATTAATTTATCAACTTATCAATTTACTAATTTTATAATCTCTTAATTTATTAATTTATCAACTTATCAATTTACTAATTTTATAATTTCTTAATTTATCAATTTATTAGTTTACCAATTTTATGATTTCTTCATTTATTAATTGACCAAGTTTATGATTTCTTTATTTGTCAATTTATTAATTTATCAATTTTCTTATTTTTTCCCTGCAAATAATATGCAAAAACTACAGCATTTAATAAATCCAAATTTAATTTAATTAAAGTTCCATAAATTCTTGAATCAATTTCCTTTCGATGGGTGAAATAAAAAAAATCTCCTAATGACCATTTTTCTATTTGCCTTAATTCTTTAACTCGATCTTCGAAATATTTTAACTACTTCGTCTAAAATTAAAGAAAAAAAAATATTTTTTGCTACCAATAGATTTAAGTGAACGGTTTTGTTTTTAAATTCAAAATTTAACTGTCTGTCAGCAGCGTTCTTAGCACAGTGAAAAATGACAGCTTTTTCAGGACTATTCGCTTTTCTAGTAATTCTTAATTCCCCCGTGAGAATGTAGAAAAGAAAAGAAAAGGAAAAACTCGGCAAAATAGGCATTGTATATCAGCGGGTACTTGAATAATTTTGAAAATAAAAGGCGATTGCTCAGCAAATGTCTCGGTAGAAGAACACGAAGTGCAACATTATGCCATCCCAGCTTCGTGAGTTTTAACGAGATTCGCGAGATTTCCTGTCTCCATTTCTGTTTACTCCTTTATATTCCCCTCATCCTCACACTGTGTAAGCTCACTGCCCTTTTTGCCTACTGTTCCTCGATTAAATCCCACCTACTTTTCGAGCTGGCGGAAGTGGAGGAGGAAAAGTGTGTGGAATGAGAGAATTTCTCTCTCTCTCTCGACGTGAGGAACGCACTTCACGACACTGCTGATTTCATGTCTTTTTCTTTTTCTCTTTTCTTCTTTTTTTCTCTTCTTCTTTTTTTCTTTTCTTCCCTTTTTTCACTTCTTTTTTTTCTCTTTTCTTCATTTTTTTTTCTTTTTTTTTTTTTACTCAACCCCCTTCTTTATTTTCTCTCTCGGCAATTTTTCTCTCACTTCGATTCTGTCATCCCGCTTAGAAAAGACAAGGCAGAAAAAGGGGCGATAAACGACTCGGGGAAATGGAAATAAAATGCTATTTAGTTCGCTCGACTTGGCGATCGACTTATTTGCTCTAACCAGACAAATGTCACTCTTTTCATTTCTCTTTTTTTTTGTATTCTTCTCTCATTCTTTTCGGCAAAATCCTCACCAATTAGTGTCATCTTCAAATGCGATAAATTTTTTTTCCAGTTATTTTTAAAAATTGCTGCCGGGGGAATTTTTCTCCCTTCAAGATAATTGTGTATTTTCTTTGGAAATTGAAAAGGCGTTTATTTATATACGCCAGTCGTTTTTTATTTCTGCTTTTTCATATCTGAATTTTTGTACTCATTTATTATTCTTTTTTTAATTACTGATTTTTATACTTTTACTGACTTTTATATTTTTACCGATTTTTACTAAATTATTATCAAACTTTACTTATGAATTTTCATTTCGTAATTTCACCGTTTTTATTACTAATTTTATTTATTTTATTTTTATTCTTTTTATTTTACTAATTTTATTTTTTATTCTGACTGACTTTTTCTGTAATTTAATTACTTAATAATTAAATTAATTATTAAATAAATAAACAAAATAAATGGACAAATAAATAAAAAAAGGAAATTCACAACTTTTTTTAAACTTTATTTTATTTTTTTTATTTTACTAATTTTATTTTTTATTCTTACTGACTTTTTCAGTAATTTAATTACTTAATAACTAAATTAATTGTTAATTAAATAAATAAAATAAACAAATAAATAAATAAAAAAGGAAATTCACAGTTTTTTTAAACTTTAATAAATCATTTCATTCTTCCTCCACTGCCGATTTTAATTAATTAAACATTTATTAGTTCAATATTAACGAAAAAGCATAAAATACTCGTAGCTTGTTATTTAACAGAATGCAAATATTTTTAATTAAAGTACATTTCCCCAATTTATTAATATTCTCGTTGAAAATGAAATAATAAAACCGATACTTGTTATTTTGTTTATCTTGTTATACTTAATGAGTCTGATTATAAAAGAATTTTTTTTCTTCATTCTCCAAATAAAGTATATGATAAATTTCCCATTTTTAAATAAAATACCTCTAATTGATATTTTCGCAACTGGAAATTTTAATTATAAAAACACTGGTTTTTGTAGAAAAAAAGTGACTTGAAAATTTTAAAAATTGAGATACAAATGTTTAAACTTTTATAACTGAAATTAAAATTAACGGATGAATGAATATCAAGATATTTTTAAATATTTTTTTTACTCATGAAGAATAAAGTCGAATTGGAAAAATTTTGACAAACATTTTTAAAAAATTCAAAAATGTTTTTTATCTTTTCGTGTCAGATTTTTTAAATCAAATGAAATTTGAAAATCTATGAATGTTTTGATATTTTTTTGTAATAGCAAAAGTAAACTCAATTTTAGTACATAGTTGACGTGTTGTCCTTATATTGAAAATTTGCCCTGCGACAATCTTTTTTTTTACACTATTCTCCCGCCTCTCTCACTCTCCCTCTTTTAGAGCAAAGTAAACAATTCTCTGTTGATTTCCTGCTGTTGCAATATTTACAATAGCGGAGCGACAAAATTTTTTCAAACACAAGCGACATTCTACATTGAGCTTTGACTACATTTTCCATATTGTCGTTGTAAAATAATCGTCCCATGTCTCGTTTACTAATGCCACGTTATTGCACGACATCTGACAATTTTGGAACAGATTGCAAATTCTTGTTCGCTTTAGGACACGTCCAGATGTCATATCTGTTATGAAGCAAATTTCACAATGTTTATTTTAATTTTCAACATCATTGCGAGTCGCTTCATTTGGGTCATATATGTAAGTTTGTTTTTAACTTGTGCTTCTGAGTTTTGAATTTTTAATTACATGACTATTTCAGAATCAAAATTTGAAAAAAAAATTCACTCATTAAGTGTAGATAATTAAATTATTATTGTTTATGTTTTTGAAAATTTTAAATTTCTGAAAGAACTTTAATTCAAATTTCATGAAAGAATTAAATTATTTGCATATCTTTTTAATAATTTCTTAAAAACAATTTAATAATTTTTTTTAATAGTGACATTTTTGAAAAATTTAATTATTTGAACAAAATACGCGAAGGAATTCAATTATTTTCTAAAATTTCAAGAAATTCTTGGAAACAATTTAATCATTTTTCGCATGGTGAAATCTTTGTAAAATTTTAATTAATTTCTATATACTTTCGCAAAATAATTCAATTATGTTCTTAAATTTAAAAAAAACATTGGAAACAAATCAATTATATTTCAAATAGTGTAACATTTGTAAAAATGAAATTATTGTTAATAAAATTCCACGAAAGAATTTAATTATTTTTCAAAATTTTAATAAATCTTTGGAAACAATTCAATTTTTTTAATCATTAAATTTTTTTTTAAATGCAATTAATTTTAATAAAATTTCACAAAAGGTTTCAATTATTTTCTTCAATTTTAATAAATCCTTGAAAACAATTATTCAATTAATTGAATTAGAATTCAATTTTTTTTAAATAGTGAAATCTTTGCAAAATTTCAATTATTTTGAATAAAATTTCGTCAAAGAAAATTTTTCTTAATTCACTACCAAAATTATTGATAAGAATTCAATTATTTTCCAAAATTTTAATAAATCTTAGGAAAGAATTAAATTTTTCTTAACATTAACATTTTTTAAAAGAATTCAATTACATTCTAAAATTTTTTTTAAATCCTTTGTAATAAATCAATTATTTTCTAATGTTTTAATAAATCCTTTGAAACAATTCAATTTTTTGAAAATTTTTAATCAAATTTGTCAGAAGAATCCAATTTTTTTTATAAAATATTAATAAATCCTTAAAAATTAATTGGATTATTTTCAGACCAGTATTAATAAAATTTCTCAGAGAAATTAAATTATTTTGAAAAGTTTTACTAAACACTTTTTTAATAAATGAATTATTTTACAAAAATTGTTTAAAATACTTCGAACAAAATTCAATTATTTAAAAATTTTCACTAAATTTTCCTCGAGAATTCATTTATTTTCAATGTTCGCATAAATAATTAAATTCTTTCAAATTCAATTATTTTCAATGCAATTCTAATAAATTTCAATTTTCAAATACTGAATTCCAATTACTATAATAGATACGATTATTTTAAAAATTTCAAAAAATTTGTTTGTTTACTTGAATAATTTTTAAAATTTTCTAATAAAATTAATATTAAAAAAACTACATTATTTTGATAAACACTTTATGAATTTCTTCCAAAAATGTTATTATTTCTTCAAAAATATTTATTGAAATGCAATAATTAAATGTTTAACTTCAATTCCTATCAGATACTCGATTATTAAAAACAAAAATTGAAAAGAAATTGTTCATAAAATTCAATTTCTTTCAAAAGTAATTAATCAATTAAAATTCTTAGACAAAAACTGCATTACTTTTATAAAATTCAAAAAATTTCTTTATTAGAATTTAAATAAGATTTAAAAATTAAAATATAATATTAAAATTAGAAAAAAAAATTTTTAATATAATTCTTAGTGAGAATTCAATTCTTTGTTGTAAATAATAAAATTGTTCGAAGAAGAAGTGGTGCAATTTTTTCGCGCTCTATGATAAAAAACTTTTTGAAAAAAGAATTCAGACTTGATTAAATTTTTCTGATATCAAAGGCTATTTCTAATTTTCTATCTGAAAGGGAAAATAAATTTAACCATTGCTTTTAATTTAATTTTAATTAATTTTAATTTAATCGAATGAAACAATTGTTTGATTCAAATATTTTTTATTTCCTCCACTTTTTTCTATATGGTGCAGATAATTAAAATTTTAATGAAACAATCTTTTTTTTCTAAAAAAAAAAAATGATAAGTAGAGTGCGGATGAATTTTTTTCGCTATAAGAAGTGGCTAGAGCGTATCTTAAATCTAAAAATTTAAATAAAAAAAGAAAGTTTGCTCACTTATATACATATATGTATGGAGAGAAAATATAAGTGGAAGAGCTTCTAAGGAAAGTGGGAATATTTTTTTTTTCTCTCTCTCTCTCTCTCATTCTTTTTTTGGGTCCAGAGATTATCCTCGGTTGAAGGTGTGGATTATCTTAAAGTTTACTAACCATAACTAAAATTTAGAAAACGTGCCGCATCTTCAACTCAGTTTGCTGTAAGAACAAGTTATCGTTTTAAGCGGGGAATTTAGCGTAACCACAAAATACACAGCACCCCTTTTCGCTTTGACTATGCATCTCGTTGGTTATTTTATGAAGTTTGAATATATAGCTTCTATCATGTTTATATGCCATCTTTGTTCAAAGGTTGTGGTCTTGCCGAGACATTAGGTAACCTTATTCTTATGCCCGAACACGCACCACTGTGTTAACTATCTTCAGGAGTTGTTCAAGGATCATCGAATTTTTTCTTTTCTTTTTTGTTTCTTCGTCTCTTTCCATTTTTTGTTTCTTTTTCTGTTTTTTCCCCTTTTTGTTTCTCTTTTTTGTCTTTCTTTTTTTGTTACCTTTTTCTCTTTCTACTTTTTGTTTTTTCTTTTCATTCCCTTTTTTGTTTCTTTTTTCTCTTTCCTTTTTTGTCTCTCTTTTTTCTCATTCCATTTTTTGTTTCTTTTTCTCTTTCCTTTTTTCTTTCTCATTTTTCTCTTTCCTTTTTTTATACCTTTTTCTCTTTCTATTTTTTGTTTCTTTTTCTCCTTTATTTCCCTTTTTTGTTTCTTTTTTCTCTTTTCATCTTTTTGTTTATTTTTTCTCTTTTTCCATTTTTGTTTCTTTTTTTTCTCTTTCTTTTTTTGTTTCTTTATTTTGTTACATTTTTCTCTTTGCATCTTTTTGTTTTAATCTTTCCATTTTTTGTTTCTTTTTCTTTTTTCTTTCTCATTTTTCTCTTTCCTTTTTTGTTTCTTTTTTTGTTACCATTTTCTCTTTCTACTTTTTGTTTCTTTTTATCTTTTCTTTCCCTTTTTTTGTTTCTCTTTTATCTCTTTTCTTTCCCTTTTTTGGTATGTAACTTTTTCTCTTTCCTTTGCTCTTTCTCTTTGTTCTCTTTCCTTTTTTATTTCTTTTTTTTCTCTTTATTTTTTTGTTTCTTTTTCTCTTTCCCTTTTTCATTCCTTTTTTTTCTTTCTTGTTTCCTTTTGTCTTTCTTTTTTATTCCTTTTTCATTCCTTTTTTTCTTTCTTGTTTCCTTTTGTCTTTCTTTTTTATTCCTTTTTCTCTTTAATTTTTTTTCCTTTTCTCCCCCCACCTTTTTTCGATCCTTCCCCTTCCCTCACTCGCCTGATTTTCTTCTCGTCTTCGTATCTACAATTTTCTTCGCCTTTCGTGTTGCTCAAGTTTCTTTCGTACTATCTGGAGTGTGCACGGTGGGTTTCAGTTTACGAAATAACTTCGACAATTTAATCTCCTTATACAAGCCAGCACACTAAATATCCCTCTCTCTCTCTATATATATTTATAAAGTATATCTACATTCAAGGAGCTTTCGAACTACTTAATGTTTGGTATTGTTTGCTGTTACAAATTCACGTTCGCATTTAAACACTCTTTGAGGGAGGAAAAATGATAAGTCCCTTTGGGGATTGAGTGGACAAAATATTAAATCAAAAACTTTAATTATATTCAGGAGAATTATAAATAACTCTGAATTTACTAATTCAGTATATTGGCAAAATTTAAACGATTATTTTTTTTTCAATTCATAAAGAGTTTATATATATGTATATGTATTTCGTTGAGTGTTAACAACAGAATGGGGAAATTATTCTAATTTACGTTTCGTCTGACTGGAACTTTAATTTACTACTACTGATGGTGATGTTACAATGTTGATTAGAGTTGTCTGACTGAATAGCTCTTTTACTATATATACTGATTCGTTGATTCTCTAATTCTGTGAAATTGAAATTTTGACAATTAAAAGTTGGACTTTGCTAGAATTCTGTTTGAAATAAAGTTCGAATGAACTATTCGAATTTTCGTTTAATTACATTCAATTATAAAAAATTGAATTTTAAATATAAATTATATAAATTAATTACATAAATCTATATTTAAAATTGTTGCAATTTTAAAATTAACTATCATGATAATTAATTTGTTTTACAATTAAACATTAAAATTCGAAAAATAGAAATTTGTTTTCAAATTCGGTAATTTAGGTAAAAACACAGAAAGAAGACCTAAACATTGTTAGGTAAAATTTTTTCCTGGTAGAAATTTCCAGTATAACCTAAAATTGAAATTAAAAAAATTACCGAAATGTTAAAATAAACTTTAATAAAAAGTTGATTTGGTCGAAACTTTACTTTTTTACTTGTATGGAATTATTTTTTAGTTTTTAAATATTTTTATTTACATTTATTTTTAGGAATACAACATGAATTACGTGAAAGTCTATAAAAAAACAATGGAATAACCATTTTTTTAAAAGTAAAATCAATGGTCGTAAATTTTGCAATAAAATAAAAAATAAGAATCGTTTAGCGAATGAATATGCGTTTCGCTGTGGCATTCGGAGTGTAGAGCAAATGTTACGTTGTAGATAAACAGAGAATGTTCTTGCGAATGGCCCATTTAAGAGAGTGCGGTTTTAGAAATAAGATTGCACTATCAAACATTATTTGTGGTTTAAAAGTTTTGCGTGACAGTTTATTTATTGTCGATTTGTGCAGAAAAATGCCGAGAAATTTGCTTTAAACTCTGATTTGCATTTTTAGTTTATAGTTTACAATTTTTATGATATTTTTAATTTATAGATTATTTTAATGAAAACTATATTATATTATATTTTCTTTTATTTCAATTTTAGTTTTCAATTTTTAATCTTTAATTTTAATTTAAAATATCGTAGTACACAATTTTAGTTTTTAAATTTTATAGGTTAGGTGACAACAAAATTCAAACAACAAATTGATGTAAGAAATTTTCATAAACAAAAATAAAGCAAAAATAAAAAAAATAATAAATAAAACTGCAATTATTATTATTAAATTTTATTCTTATCTAAGAATTTTATTATAATTTTTTAAACTATTTGAATTTTTTTGAGAAATTTTATAGAAGTAATACAACAAATAATTAAATATTGTATTAAAAATAATTAAATTTTGACGACGAATTATAATAAACAAATAATTGCATCCTTTTCTAGAAGTTGATTAAATTTTGAAAAGCAATATTTCTTTGGAAGAATTTAATTATGTTGTTCAAAATATTTTAAACTCTTTCTAAAAAAAATGTATTAAAACTGTACTAAAAATTATTGAATTTAATTGAATAGTTTTATTGTCTTAAAAAACTAATAGAATTCTTGTGAAAAATTTTATTGATATTTTTAAAAATAATTTGACTTTCTATAAAAAATGTTAGCCCAATTTTTGAAAATCATTAAATTCATTTAAAAATTGTTAATGTTTTTTAAAATAGTTTACTTTTTTTCAAATATTGTTATTAAAATTTGTTTAAATAATTAAATTTTTTTGATAATCGTTATTACAATTGTTATTTCAATTGTTTAAAAGAATTAAATTTTTTTCTAGAAATTTTAAGAAAATTTAAATCTTATTGAAAATATTTGAATTATTTCGAAGAATTTTATTGACATTATTTTAAATAATTTAATTTTTTCTATAAATTTTATTAAATTTTGTATAATCTACAAGTTTTGAATGTTCCAAGAAATAATTTATTTTTCACCGACAAATATTTTTATCAAATGCAGATTATAATAAAAAAATAAAAATCTTAAAATTTAATATTCATAAAACTTTCTAATTAATTTTCTTGCTATGCGACGCAAAATTATCGTAACAAAAATTTAATTTGGAGATATAATAAATTGATTTTGTTTATTTGAACGTTCAGAACTTCAGGGGTGTAAAAATGGTATTAAAATTATAATTGAATTATTTGGAAGTATTTTATTAATATTTTTGAAAATAGTAACAAACAGTAACTAATTTATTATTGTAATTAGTTAATAAATGAATTTTTTTAATCTTCAATTTAGAATATTTAAAACATTCAAGTTGGTAAATAAAATAGTTAATAAGTGTAAATAATTTTTAATTCAATTTAGTTTTAGGTGGTTTCCACTTGGACAAAAATTTATATTCAAAGGCAAATAATTTTTAGTTTTAAATAAATATTTTTAAATTTGTTTATTTTTGTTTATCAATTATATTTGTTAATTAATGAATTAATTTATTTGTCAACTTACTTATTAATTCATTTGTTAATTTATTTATTAAGTCATCCGTTAATTAATTTATTAATTCATTTGTTAATTTAGTAGCTAATTAATTTAATTATTCATTTGTAAATTTACTTATTAATTCATTTGTTAACTAACTTATTAATTTATTTGTTAATTTATTTATTAATTCTTCTGTTAGTTAATTTGTTAATTAATTTAATTATTAATTTGTAAATTTCCTTATTAATTCTTCTGTTAATTAATTTGTTAATTTATTTATTAATTCGTCTTTTAATAAATTTATTAATTAATTTGTTAATTAATTTAATTATTTATTTGTAAATTTCCTTATTAATTAATTTGTTAATTTATTTATTAATTCGTCTGTTAATTAATTTATTGTTTAATTCACTTGTTTCATTCGCCACAAATTCAGATTGTTACACTATTCATACACGTGACTCATTTTCCTTTCTTGCCCCCTTAACAACTTTTCTATACATGATTTCTGATAAATCTCCCTCCATGTGATCATTTGAATCGTGCATGCCAGGATGCACGATCGAGTGTGAATTATAGCTTTATGGCGAGATCGTAATTCGTCGAATCATTTGCTTGGATTCGCGCCAAACTCGTCCCTTGCGGTGGTCGTACCGCAGAAATAAATTATACCGAGTCGCTTTTATATCGCTGTCATTTCTTCAGAGTTTTTATTTTTCACGCCGCGCATGCATAAGCTGATTATGCGAGTTGAATGGACTTGCTCCTGCGATACATTCCTAGGAAAATGAATTATTTTTATTTCTTTTCAACTCCGCTATGTTCTCTACTCTCGAGACAAATGTTTTTATATTCATATGCGAGTATATGTCGAAATATTTCCTGATATATTCAAGCCGAGTAGAAATTTATATATATATATATATATGCAGACAAAGATAATTTTTGAAAACGTTATAATGCTCTCTCGGGGAAAAAAGTTTCAGCACTGTCTAATTAAAAGGTAAAATATTACATTTTTATTTAAGAGTTAATTCAACCTTCTCGTTTTACAAAGGATGATTATGCGTGTATATATAAGATTTTTCCGGTTTTTTTTATTATATTAAAGAAATTTTTAATTATGTTTTTTTGTTGCTTGTCGTTTAGTTGAGTTTTTCATGCGGGTGAATGTAAATGAAAAAAATTAATTTAAAATGAAAAATTCGAGTGTATTTCCTTACAAAGGATGGGAAGAAAAGGATGTTTTTGTATTTCAATATTATATTTTTGGAAAATGTTATAAAGCACGAGAAATGAAAAGAATTTAACAGACTAATTTGCAAAAATGTAAATTAATGGAAATAGAAACAAAAAAAAGAGTAAATAATGAATAAAGAAATAAAATTTGTCGAATATTTTATTTTACTGTTAACTCAAAGAAATGTTATTATTATTACTAATTCAAATTTTCACTGACGAATACTTTATTTTACTACTAATTCAAAAAATAAATAGTATTTTATCTGACTAAAAATATTTTTTTACTTATAATTCAAAAAAGTTTTATTACAAATACAAATTTAGCCTGTCGAATACTTTATTTTACTGTTAATTCAAAAAAACATTTAATACTAATTCGAATTTTGTCGAACTAATATTTCTTTTACTAATAATTCAAAAGAAATTTGCTACGAATTGAAATTTTGTCTGACGAATAATTTTTGGTGCTATTAATCACAAAAAAATAATTTACAAACTCAGCTAATTAAAAATAATTTATACTACTAATTAAATAAAAAAAATGTTGAAATAAATGAATAAAAAGTTTTTAAATTAACATCCTGGTTGACAAAAAAATGTTTTTACTATACTAATTCAAAAAAAATAATTTTAGTAATTTTTTTGTATTTTAGCTGACTAAAAATATCTTTTTCTATTCACTCAAAAAAGTTTTATTACGAATTTAAAACATTGCTCGTCGAACATTTTATTTTATTGTTAATTCAAAGAAAACATTAATACTAATTCAAATTTAGTCGGACCAATATTTTATTTTACTAATAATTCAAAAAGAAATTTTCTACTAATTAAAATTTTTTCTAAAGGTTAATTTATATGTCACTACTAATTAAATAAAGTTAAGTGACGAAAAAGAAAAATATACAAAAAAAACTATCATCCCCATGTTTTTAACGTTCGAATCAACGAAATATTTTTTATTGAAGACATTTTAATAAATTACGAATCATAAAAAAAATTTATAAACTAAAATATTACGTTTACAAACTCAGTAATTAATTTTTTTTAATAGTGAAGCAGAATAATTGCAATAAAAATTTAATTTTTAGAAGAAATAAATAAGTTTCGTTCATTTGGACGTTCAGACTTTTAGGATCCTAAAAAATTTCCAAAATAACAAATGAATAAAAATGAATAAAAATAAATATAAGAAAACAAAAAAATTAAATTAAGTTACAAGAGTATAAATTAAAAAATTAAAAACAAAAATTGGTACAAAAAAGAGTAAAAAATAGATAAATAGAAAATAAAGGAAAATAATAAAAATAAAAGGAAGGGAATGAATAAATTAAAACAAAAATTAAATATAAATAAAAAATGCGATAAAAAATTAAGTAAAGATATTTTGAAAAAATATAAATCTAGAAAAAACGAAGCAAGAAATGAAAGACTATATAAATATAGAAAATGTAAAAAATGCTTTTTTTGTTCCCGTTTATAGAATAAATGATTGAAGAATTATTTGGAAACTTCGAATATTTGTTGACAATAAAAATTGATTAGTAAATGTATTTATTTATTTTTTTATATTTTTATTTTTATATATTTTTATTTATTTTTTTTGTACATTTTCATTTATTTACTTTTATTTCCCACCGTATTACATTAAAGAAAATTAATTAAAAATTCATTAAAGTTACATAAAATAAGAATGCAGTTCCCAAACAAAATAAATAATAAAAATTCCTTTTTTTTACAGCGAATTAAAAAAAAAAATGTTTTCTTAATTAAATTTCGAAAATAAAGTTGTATATTTTGCAACTGTTTATGGAGAATCGCAGTGAAAGTAATTTAATTTTCAGTTGGGGTAATAATTTTGATTTGCTTGTAGGTACTTGTTCTCGCGTAATGCATGTTAATTGCCGTTTATATATTCTCGTGACAGTCTGACAAAATCCTGTCCTCTTTCACTGCAGCGCGTTTTCAGTATAAAGCTGCCTGCACAAGAGCAGCTATATCACTGTTTTAGTCTCGTTAAACTTAGTTCTTCCTTCTCTTCTCGTTAGAGGTGTGTTTCGCTTAGTTCCGTTCTAATTTTTCTCAAGAGTTCAACAATCAGAACTCTTTATTTTTCTTTCCAATTTACCCTCATTCGAGGGATACACATTTGTTCTCTTTCGAAACAATGGAATTCGCTTTTTATTGTTTCCTTTCACTATTGCACATATATATATATACAGTATACAGTCAAGCACCTCCACTTTTATTCAAGCATTAAATAATTACAATGTCAGCACTGTAAATTAATTTTTAGTCAGGGAAATTATTGCTTTTTTGTTCTCCATTTTTTTTTATTTCATGTTTATTGTTTTTTTGTTCCGATCTTTTTTTTATTTCTAGTTTATTATTCTGGAATTTTTATTTCTACTTTATTGTTATTCTGTTCTTGATTTTTTCTTTTACACTTTATTGTTTTTTTGTTGACAAAAATTTTTTTCTACTTGATTAATTTTTCAATTGAATTTTTAAAAAATTTTCTATACCACAAATTTTTTTCCACTAATTGAAAGTTTGTCTAACGAATAACTTCTGCTACTACTAATTACAAAAAAATAATTTACAACCTCAGCTGATTGAAAATATTCTTTACTACTAATTAAAAAAAATAATTATCTATTCGTGAAACTAAAAACATTTTTTTCTTCTAATT
This sequence comes from Leptopilina myrica (nomen nudum), assembly GCA_032872475.1. NCBI lineage: Eukaryota > Metazoa > Arthropoda > Insecta > Hymenoptera > Figitidae > Leptopilina > Leptopilina myrica (nomen nudum). The sequence goes on from CM065458.1 coordinate 6,747,121, forward strand.
CAAAAAAGTAGATAACAAAAATATTCTTTTCCCCTTCAAATGGCACAGAAACGAACTCGTTAAATGAAGGTCAGTGTGTGTATAGGGAAAAAAATGGAATTCCCAACAAGAATAACTGGAAAAAAGTTTTCCCTTGATTTAGCAATTTCCAATAATCTCTTTTTATTTCGACAATAAAGCAAGATTTATGAGATGAGAAAGATTTTATGTACTAAAAATCCTTTAAGGCTAGGATAAGAGCTGCGAAAATTTATTGCGAGTGACAGTTTTTCTGAACTCATGCTCTCTAAACGTGAATCAATCATTTATCGAGGTGAAAATTTTCAAAACATTAATCTCCTCTACACTGGACGAGAGAGAGGATTAGTTTTTTTTTTTTGCTCTTTTAAATGATTCAGATGAAAATTGAAATGATAGGGTGTAAAATTTTCTCACACACCTCTGACTTTCCGAAGTTGATTTATTTAGTTTATTTTTACCATAATCGTTAAGGTCAACACGAGGAAAATTTTTTGTTGAAAAAAAAACTCTTTAGGAAACACAAAATTATTCAAAAAAAAAAAATTTTTGCGAAAAAACTTTCTTTGGAGAAAAAAAAATTTTCTTTTAGGAAACAAAACTTTTTGCCTAGAAAAATTTTTCATTTTTTTAAATAAAAAATCTTCGTCCACCTTTTTTGTCACACAAATTATGTATGAGAGACATTAGCGTAGATATATACGACAGATATTTAAATTGATATGCGCCTCGTGTCTAATGTAATGTAAAATAATTTTATCGAACTTTTTCTTTGTAGTTTTCTACAGATTTTTCCATTTTCTCATTTTCCATGAGCGAAACTCTTATATTATCCAGGTCCCTTTTAACGTTAACATAATATTGCGTGAGATATCTCAGGTGTCCAATAAAAATGTTTCTGTTTTTCTTTGAATAAAAATAAACCAAAAAAAAAAAGAATTCTCTGTCTCCTGTCATTTTCCTTTTTTTTCTTTTTTTTTGTTTACTTTCTTCCTTTTTCATCACTTTTCATTCTCTATATTTCTTTTTTTCTTCTTTATTTATATTTTCATAAATTCATATTTCAAGTTTTCATGCGAGGTAAAAATCGTGAGTACTTTTCGATTCTTTCTCCTTGCAAAATATGCCGATTGTCTTCGACTGGTAGATAAAAGAAAATCAATGAGATTATATTCATCGCGAAGCAGGTGCAAAATTGTCGGTAAAAATTTTCAAGATACGAAGGATTTCATGTTGAAACTCTTTCCAAGATGGAATTTCTTGATAGTTCCAATAACGACTTTACGATCACTTTCAAAGCGAAACATTTCTTTGATAAACCAGACACTTTTATCTACGATATTGTTTTTTAACTCGGAACAATATTTCCTTTTTCTTCTTATTCTTTTGTTTTTTTTTGTTTTATTATTTATACTCTCTATATTGGCAAAACGTCAAATTATCGCTGGGAGGGGGATTTCTTTTATCACACTCCAAGTGAAATTGTTCGATTCGTAATTTATTATCTATTAAGTAAATTATTCCGTTTCATTGGCGTTCATTTTTTTATAGTCTTTCTGTTTCGTTTTTTTCATTCATTCTTCTATTTTTTTATTTATGATAGTTTTTTATTTCGAATATATATTTTTTTATTTTATTATTTCTATTTTTATTTTGTCAATATTTACTTTCTATTTTTCTTCGAAATTGTAACATTTCTGAAAGACTTTACCTAGGGAATATTAAAAATATTTTTAATCGTGTGAAAAAAGAAATTAGTGTTTAAATATTTATTTAACAAAAATTATTAAAGTTTTTAATGTTATTTAATTTGAAAATTATGAAACAAATACGTATTTTGTAAAATATTGTAATTAAAATCAAAACAATGTTTCTGTCGCTTTTGATCTGAAACATTCTTTTAATTTTAATAATAAGGTCAATAGTATCCAGTTTCTATGGGAATTAAAATGTTTTAAAAAATTAAATTTTCGTAAATAGTTTTAAAAAATTAATTTATATTTAATATTTATACTTATTTGTAAATTTTTTCAAAATTAATTGAAATAAATTGTATATTTTAAAAATTTTTTCTCTGCTTTTAAAAATTATAATTAAATGTAATCGTATTTTCGAAGAATTTTAAATTAAAGTAGGAAAAATTATTGAATATACCCACAAGAACTCAACTATTTAAAAATTTTAATTTTATTTATTTTATTTAAATTTTCATTAAATTTTTCGAACTACATCAATTATTTATAAAATTTTTAAAAAATAAAATTCTTCTTAATAATTTATGTAGTTCGTACATAATTAACTACATAATTTTTAGTACGATTTTAAATAAATTTTTTCCTGATAAATGCAATTATTCTTAAAAGCTTTATTAAATTTCTTCAAAAGTCTATTATTAAAAAAATTTTTAACAAAATACATTATAAGAATTCAATTTTCAAAAACATGCGATTATTCAATAAATTATTTATTTTTCTATTCAAATTTAATTTTCGTTCAACTTTCAAATAACAATTTATTTAGTAATTTTTGGATAATAATGAAATATTCGAAATGTTATATTTATAAACTTAAAAAATAATTAATTTCAAAAGATTTTAAATAGCCATCTTGGACAATTTTAATAATTGTTTTAAAACTTATAATATTAAAGTTTTTATTTAAAAAGAAATTTTTAATTCACTATTTCCTTTAAAAAATGATTGAAAGTTTTGAATAATTTTAATTTTAATTTAAAAACTCAATAAAAAAAAATTATTGCATTTTGGTAAAATTACGGTTGTAATTTTTAGGCATTGTAAAATCGATATGTAATCATTTCAAATATTTTAATACCTGTAAAAAATAAATCAGTATTTAAATATTTATTTTGCAAAAATTTTTCAAGTTTCAAATGTAATTTAATTTGAAAAATACGGAAAAATGAACAATTTGAATGAATATTTTGTATGGTTGTAATAAAAATGTTTTGAAATATGTTAAATTTTGGAAAATATTTTTAAAAAATTAGTTTACATTTCTAGAAAATTGTTAAATTTCTGTAAATAGTTTTAAAAAATTAGTTTATATTTCTACTTAATTGTAAATTTTTTTCAAAATTAATTAAAATATATTTTGTATTTTAAAGATATTTTTGTTTCTATTTTTAAATTTAGAATTTTTGTACCACTTTTAAAAATTATTTTTAATTATAATCGTACTTTCGAAGAATTTTGAATTAAAATACGAAAAATTATTGATTTTTGTAAAAATTTATTATGGAAATTTCTGTAAAGGGGAAAAACGAAAATATTTTAAATTAAAATAGGAAAAAATCAGTGAATTAAATTCCAGAAAGAAATTTATTGCCATTCGTCTAAATCGATGTTTTTAGTCGTCAAATTTAATTCCCCAATAGTTACTTTTTGCTATTCTTTGTGCCAATTTTTTGAAATTAATTATTGAGTGTAAATGTAGTTGTTACAAGAAAAAAAAATTATAATTAAATTAATAAAAATTATTTACAAATAATTTTTAGCACATTCTAGTTCTTTAACTTTTTTTTAATACTCATTTTCTTAATTTCATTATTTGCATTACTTTTTCCATTGTGTATTTTATTCTACAATACATTTTCACAAACAAGTTAAAAAATGGAAAAAAAATATTTATTATTATTTACAGGAGAAAAAGAGATAAAAATAATAATAGGAAGTATGAAAAATAGTGTGGTAATAAATGTTTACAAATTGTGCGTGTATTATGAGTTTGGCGATAACGATAATTACTTCTCGTTGCTGGAGGAAGTGATGGTTGCGAAAAGTCATTAACTTAATTAATATTGACTCTAGAAGGAACATAAGTGTCTCAATGACTGTCTCTCTCACTCTCACTCTCTCTCGCTCTTGTCGTTTCTCCCTTAAAATGAGTGTTTCTACGAAGCCGGATATAAGGTGTCGAGAGTAAACAGTTCTGTTCACGGAAATGAACCTTTACTCTCGTTATTGTACTCACTTCATAAACTGTCTCGTAAAATGCTTCACGTAATACACACCTGAATCTCTCTCTCTCGCTCTCTCCCTCGTTTATTGAACATATGTGTGTGCGGTCATGTGTCGATATATAGTATAACGAACACTAAAACCTCATCCCGTGTGTTCTGAATTTCCTCTCGTAACTCGAATCTTTTTTTTTTGTAAACTCTTTCAAAACGTAAAATCTTTCCAAATAGGTCGTCGCTTTTCTTCTCTCATTAATATTTTTTATCTTTTATTATCATTTTTCTTCTTTTATTTCCTTTTAAAAAATTTTTTTTTCTCTCTAATTTCTCTATTAAAGAATAGTTAAAAATATTAATTCTAATATTAATTTGTTAAGAATCTGCATTTTTTATCTCCTTTTTTTATTTCATTATTTGCATTATTTTTTCTATTGTGTATTTTATTGTACAATATATTTTCATAAACAAGTAAGAAATAAAAAAAATATTTATTATTTTTTTAGTTAATTCTTAACTGTTTTTTAATAACGACGTTAAAGTCCACAGCGTTTATCAACGAAAAAAATTATTCACTCATTAAAAAAAAATAAAGCAGCAATATTGCCATAAAAATATTTAGAAAAAATAGATTGATGTTTATGTTAGAATAATAATTGTTATATAAATAAATATTTAATTAAAAGTAATTTTGGAATAAATTAAACATTTTTTTTTCGTTGATCAACGTTGAGGACTTCAACTTCGTTGTTAATAGAGAGTTTCTTTAGGAAAAAATAAAATAGAGAATTTCTTTATTAGAAAATAGTTAAGAATATTAATTCTCAACTATTTTTTAATAGAGAAGTTATAAAGAATATAGAATACTAATTCTTAACTATTTTTATGATCCTAAAGTTCTGAACGTTGAAATGAACAAGAAAATTATTTTTCTCTTCTTCAAATTAAGTTTTTATTAAAATATTCTGTGTCACTATGAATAAAATTATTGACAAAGTTTCTAATTATAAAATTTAAGTTTTTAATTTTTCTTGCAGACAGTAATTTTTGAAAATATTGTTAATAAAAAGTATTTCGTTCATTTGAATGTTCAAAACTTGTGCATTATTTATTTTTTAACATAGAGAAATTTTCTATTTTATTAAAAAAAAAAAAATTAAGAAATTGAGAGAGAGAAAAATAGTTGGAATAAAAAAAGAGAAATCGATTGAATAGAAAAAAGTGGCAAGGCAAAAAAATTCTATTCGAAAGAAAACGTTCTGTGCAAAGAAGGTAAACTGCTTCTCTCTCTCTTTCTCTCGCATTAATCGGTGGGTGGTGGAAAATTTAACGTATACCAAACGAATTCCAAGGCAATGTCCTAAATTCGATTTGTGGGTATTACACATCTCTCGTGCCTTTTTTTACACGCTAAAGTTGTGCAAGTTTGTGTAAACGTATGCATCGGGAATCTGCTCCAATAGGTGAATATACGCAAAGTCGCTCGATATTTTACCAGTTCAAAGGCATTTCGAATGCATAAAATGGACGATAGCTTCGCATGCTGCAGCTCTGCGAAAGTGTATTTTACAAACGTCCCTTCTCCACTTCATGCAACTCCCCTCTCCGCCACCCTTCAAACACCACCCACTAGAACCGTCTACGTGCCACCTCGTAATAAAACGTTACGTATTTTACCACTGAAGAGACGGAAAAGTTCGTTGAGCTCGCGCTCTCTCTCTCACTCACTCACTCTCCCTTCTTGCGCCTCCATATACTTGACTTTTTTTTTTTTTTTAACCCCACACATTACTTTCTGATAAAGTCCATATATACGTAGTTTCAATGAGATTTTGTGTTTACTTTTTCATATAAAATATTCACTCAGAAAAAAAAATATTTATTCATCAAAAATTCATTGACTTTTGGGGGAAAAAGTTTTAATTTTACCCTTTCAAGTCAGATTCGACGATTCAATTTTTTTTAAGGGAAATAATTGTCTCAATTTGATATTTTAGGGCCCTGAAGTTGTCATCGATGCTCAGCGTCGAAAAATATTTTTTTTGTTTAAAATAAAAAAAAAACACTCAATTTTTTCCAAGGTTTTAATTTATTAAAATACTATTTAATAGTTTTCTACTTCTTAGATAAATAAAAGGAGTAAAATTAGTTGAAATTTTTTAAATAAAAATAAGGAAAAATACTTTTCGATCTTGAATACCGATGCCAACTTCAGGCACGAGATATTTTTAGAAAAACTGTTTAATAGAAAAATGTTTTTCAAAAATGTTTTTTTATTGAACTGTTTTAGTAGAACACAAATTCTTTGGAAAATTGATAAATTCCTTTGATTTAAAGAATTTAATAAGAAATAAGAATTCAATTTTTGTTCTAAATAATGCAATTCTTTGGGGGAATTTAATTATTCTCGGGAATATAATTAAATTCTTAGGAGAATTCATAATTGTTTTCATAAATAGAAAATACTTGAGGTAAATTCAATAATTTAAAAAAAAACCTTAGCAGAAAATTATTCATTTTTTTTTAAATATTCCCATTTTCAAAGGAATTCAATTTTCAATTAATTTTCCGAACAAAATCAATTAATATGTGAAAAAAATTTTATACAATTCTTCGCAATAATTTACGTCTATTCGTAAATAATTTAAAATATTCTCAGTACAATTTTAAATATAAATTCCCTGAAAAATACAATTATTCTTGAAGAATTATAAATTAAAATTCTTTAAATGAAATTCTTTAAATTCAATAATTTAAAACTTTTTTGGCATAATTTTTCATGAGAATTCAATTTTAAAAAACATTCGATTATTTAATAAATTATTTATTCTTTTATTTAAATTGAATTTTCGTAGAACATTCTAATAATGAAGGAAAAAATTATTAATTCAATATTTAGTTACTAAATTTCACATAAAATTTTGTTTAATAGATAAATAAATATTCGAAGCAAAAATTTATATATTTTCGACTTTTCGTACATAATTTTTATTACAATTTTAAATAAATTCTTTCTGAAAAATGTAATTATTTTTAAAAAGTTTTATTAAATTTCTTTAAAAAAATTAAATTATCTGGGAATTTTTCAACAAAATTGATTGTGAGAAATTAATTTTGAAAGACATTGGATTATTCAATAAATTGATTATTTTTCTATTCAAATTTAATTTTCGTTTCACTTTCAAGTAACAATTGTTTTAGTAATAAATTTCAGATAATACTTTGGATAATAATGAAATATCCGAAGCGTTATATTATAAACTTAAAAAATAATTAATTTCAAAAAATTTTATTTCGCACATCTTGGACAATTTCAATAATTGTTTTAAAACTAATAATATTAAAATTTGTATTTAAAAAAATTGTTAATTTACAATTTTCTTTAAAAAATGATTCAAAGTTTTAAATAATTTTAATTTTAATTTAAAATTTCATTAAAAAAAATTGATTGGATTTTGGTAGAATTGCGGTTGTAAATTGTAATTTTTAGAAATTGTAAAATCGATAGGTAATCTTGTAAAAAATTTTATTACTTGCAAAAAATTAATCGGTATTTAAATTTTAAATATTTATTTTACAAAAATGTTTCATGTTTTGAATGTAATTTAATTTGCTAAAATAAAAGAAAAATTAATATTTTGTATGCTTCTAATAAAAATGTTTTGAAATTACTTTTTAATCATATTATTCAAATTTAGTATCGTTGTATCTTTATTATTTTTTTAGAATTTGTAGAATTGATTTAATAGTTATTAATTTATTATTTATTTAATGGTTATTAGTACACTCAGTAGTACAAGTAAATATTTGTCAAACACAAATCACGGACATTTTTTTTCAAAACTCGCACTAGTAATAGCCAATTTTAGTCAGACAAGTATATTTTATACGAGTATATTTTTTTTCATCAACAGCTATTTTATCAAGTCTTTTTATATATACCATATTTTTTTTTGTTTTTTGTACATCATTCGACGTATTTCTTTTTACAATTTTTTCCAATTTCCTATATATTTCTCCATAAAAAAAAATTCACTTTTTTTAAATTTTCTATATCTCTCATATCAAAAAAGATTAAAAAAAAAAGAATTCCGAAAAGTTGAAGTTTTTTTCATTTAAAAAACTGAATCAATTACAAAGCAGAGATGAGCGAGAAGAAGAGAGAGAGAGAGAGAGAGAGAGCTTTAGAATCTATCAAAGATATAGTTTTTCGATCAGTTCTCGTAGAAATTTGTCGAAGCATCTGCTTCATACTTCACCGTCAGTATCAGAAAAGTCGGATGAGTAAAACGAATTCAGGAAACGAATCGGTGGTAAGAAGATAAGTGGGAAATTCCGTCGTTTCTCAAAACGGCTTTCCACTTGTTTCCGGAGCGTATATATATATATATACATACCTAACCCCACGGATTTCTCTTCACTACCCGGAAGTTCCTTGAATTTCTCGTGGTGGGAATCTCCTTACGTGAACGACTTTTCCTACGTATATATATATATATATATATTTATATATATGTCTACGTACGCATACAAAGGATGTACTTTTGTACGAGTGTTAGTGTGAGACCGAGCCGCCGACGTCCTCGGTATGTAAACTTACCTTCCGTGAAACGAGTCGTGGAAACTTCGAGGCGGCCAATTCGATTTTACTTTGTGTGTACCCGGCGGGTCGGAAGTTAGTCGTTTACACAATTTATGTGTACGTCTGACGCGTTTGGCTCGAAGGTTCTTCTTCGTCTTCTTTTTTTTATGTTTTCCAAAAATCCACTATCTATATATACCAAAACCCTGTTTCTTCTGGGTCGGCAAATTTTTCATTTTCTTTCTCCAAAAATATTTCGATAATTTACGTATGACAAAAGTTTCGAACGTTCAAATGAACGAACTTTTTTTTATCGAGTATCAAGTATCGTTAAAAAATTGCTATCCAAAAATTAAAAATAATTAAAATTAAATAATACTTAGTTCCGAATTAATTTGTTTTCATTTAAAAGAAAAATTGTTTGTACAAAAATACAAATAACTGGAAGTAAAAAAAAAATATTGTCGTTCATTTGAACACTCGAAACTTTAAGAACATAATAATTTTTGTCTTTCCTTTTTTCGAATTCTTCCATAAATCCCTGAACTTTTGAGAATAGGTAAGTAAATAACTTTTTTTTTTCTTTTCTCAAAATCAAAAGGGAGAATTTCATTCTTTTAAAAGTTTCTGATTTTCGCGCAGTGTTCGGAAATAAAGTTTCTGAATTCTTAAAAAATGGGATCTTAAAAAATTTCTGCGGTAACTTGAATTGAATTCAGAATGTCTTTAAAGTTTTGAACGTTCAATTGAACGAAAATTTTTTCCTTTTTTAATATTTTTCCATATTATTATCTGTAAATGACAATTTAAAACAAATATAACACGAATATTAAGAAAATAATTTATTTTTCAATTTGTAAATTAATATTTTAATTTACAAAAAATTACCTAAATTTAAACATAAAAGAAAGTAACAAAAAAATTCATTCATTTGAACGTTCAGAACTTTAAGGGCATAATTCAGGTAAAATATGGAAATTTTAATAATAATAAATTAAAATAATAAATTTCGGTAATAATAAATATAAAAATAATCATTATTATAATAATAAAAAATAACAAGAGTCAATAATTACTTCTCCTTTAAATTTTACAAAAGAAAGTAAAAAATCACTAAAGTCGGAGATGGGAATCAAAATAATTTTCAATTAAATAATTTACTTAGTTTATTAATCAACTTTGGCAGTATTAAATAATTTCGTCATCGATTGAATGGTTTAATTTTCAAACGGTTTATTCAGTTACCGATCAGATGATTCGACTTGTAATCAGATAATGTCATTATTATCAGTTAGGTAACTTCATTGTCCATCAGGTGATACAATTTTCAATTTGGTGATTAGGTGAAATTCAGTTACAAATGGTTCAATTTTCCATTATAATCATTTAGTTTCCCGTTCGGTTTATTCATTTTGTTAAGTTTTCTATTTTTTTTATTATTATTAGTTCTAATAATCAATTGACATTAATAAATAATATATAACACCATAATAACATATAACACCAAAATGCAATAATTATTTTTAATGACATTTTTAAAATTTAAATTATTCAAAACTTTCAATCATTTTTTAAAGAAAATAGTAAATTAACAATTTTTTTTAAATACAAATTTTAATATTATTAGTTTTAAAACAATTATTAAAATCTTTTGAAATTAATTATTTTTTAAAATTTAAAACGCTTTTCATTCCGTGTATTTTTCAAAATTTATTTAAAACTGTTCTGAAAATATTATTAATATATTTTTTCAAAATTAAATTCTCATAATGAATTTTTTTTTTAATTTCTAAATTATACAATTTTTTTGAAGAAATCTAATAAAAGTTTTTAAGAATAATTGTATTTTCAGGAACTTTACTAAATTCCACATAAATTTTTTAAAGTTTATTATTTTTTATATCAAATTTTCGGTTTGTTGCACTTTTCCTCCAAATTGCAAAATAATTTTACAAAATTTAAAACACATTTTCATTCCGTGTATTTTTCAGAGAATTTATTTAAAATTGTTCTGCAAATATTTTAAATATATTTACGAAAAAATGTAAATTACTGCATAGAATTGTATAGAATTTTTTTCATATTTTAATTGATTTTGTTCTGAAAATTTAAAGAAAATTGAGTTTTTGTGAAAATGTTTATTTTTATAAAAATAAATTATTTTTCTGCTAAGGATTTGATTTTTTTTAAAGATTGAATTTACCTGAAGTATTATTGTGTTTATTAAAACAATTGAATTCTCCCAAGAATTTAATTACATTTATGAGAATAATTAAATTCCCCAAAGAATTGGATAATGCCAATAATTAAATTCTTATTTCTTACTTAATTGCTTAATTCTCTAAATCAAAGAAATTGGTAAATTTGCCAAAGATTATATTATGTGTTCTACATTCTACTATTGAAGAGTTTTTCTAAAAATATCAAATTGAGACAAATTTAATTATTTAATTATATTTCATTTGCCTCGTTCCTTCGATTACAATTGTAGTACTTCCTTCGATGTTACCAGAGGCCACTACGTTTAGAGATAGTTGCTTTTGATTCGTCCCGCTATCTTCCCCTCTCTTGACCAATCTTCATATTCTTTCGTAGTGCCCTGGAGGTCACACGTGCTTTTTCAAAAATTTCGATACAATGGGTAAACGAAAACGTGTTGATGTATCGGAGATAGAAAAATTTAAAAAACAATTAAAGTTGTTACAGGACAATATGAAAATTTTAATAAAAAATAATGTGAGTGAGAGTGATGAGAGTACTAGTGCAACAGAAGAAATGAGTGAATCCGAGGACCAAACCGATCAAGCCGACCCTGCTCATCAATTATCTTTAGGTGAGTTCTTTAATTGTAATATAATTCCCAAAAATAAATGATTTTTTTCTATTTTTTTTCTATTTTTTTTTTCGTTTAAATATAATTTAAAAATATTTTACCTCTCGTAAGAAGGCAATTTTCAATCACAGAATATTGATTTTTCCAAAGGCTCGCATGACCTTATACAACCTCTAGACAATTATCAAAAATAAATTTTGTATACACACTTGCAAAGCAATTAGGCAGTTAATTAACTCCTATTCAATAATAAGTACGCTCGCAAGACGTCATCAATATTAAAGCAATAAAATTTCCATATTTCAGAAACCGATAATGACCCAGACAAACAAATGGTCGACCTTACTACCACACAGCAGGATTTCAATAACACCGAAGTTTCTTTCAAAGATGAATTTGCTGACATTTTCGGTGTAGACCCTAGCGCATCAAAGGCAATAAAAACAAATTTACATCCAGGTATTCTGAATAGATGGAAGTTTTGGGCCTCAAATGGGTTTAAAGAGGAAGAAATAGAAAAACTTTTATCAGCATATAAAAGTCCTCCCGGGTTAGAAGAACTAAAACTTAACCCTGAAATATTATTAAAACTGGCAAAACACTCAAAAACCCGCGACAGTCACATGGCCAAAAGACAACGCTTAGCAGGTGCTGCACTAACGTCACTGGGCGCTGCCATGTCGACCTTGTTAGATGAAACAGAGAGTATTGATCAAGTACAAATTATGGAAAGATTAAATGATGTAGGAAAAATTCTTACGGAAATATTTCACAGCCAAACAAAATCTCGAATTGCATTTATTTTAGCAGGTGTTGATAAAGAGACAAAAACTCTTCTCGAAGACAAACAACCCGAGGAATTTCTCTTCGGAAAAAACTTATCTGAACGAATTAAAGAATCCAAAGCCATGGATAAAGTAGCTTCCTCTTTAAAAAAGCAAAGTAAACAAATATTGCCGCTCTCGAAATCTTCTTTAAACCACAACAGCCTTCACTCGAAATGGCCATCCCCGGGTCCATCAGGACAACAAAATTATCACAGTCGACGTCTACAGTTCAGGAACAAACAACCCTTCAACCCCAGGGCTCAACATCACGGGTACAAACAGAAGAATCAACACCCCAAATAAATGTAGGTAAAATCGCAGGTCGATTAAAATATTTTATTCCCCAATGGGAAAAAATAACCAAAGACAAATTTATTTTAAACCTACTTAAAGGTTATAAAATAAAATTGTCTAAAAATGTATTCCAAAAAAGAGCTCCACTTATTCGATTTAATTCTTCTACCGAAATTAAAGATTTTGAGCAAACAATTGCTAAATTATTTAAAAAAGGAGCAATAGAAAAAGCCAAGCCTCATAAAAATCAGTTTCTTTCAAGTTATTTTTTAGTTCCTAAACCAGATGGTACCTTTCGTTTCATTTTTAATTTAAAAAAGTTAAATAAATATATAAAAACTAGCCATTTTAAAATGGAAGACATCAGAACTGCCGCTAAATTAATTTTCCCTAACTATTATATGGGAAAAATTGATTTAGAAGATGCCTTTTTCCTCGTTCCTATTCATAAACAAAGTAGAAAATATTTAAGATTTGAATTTATGGGAACATTATATCAATTCACCTGCCTACCTTTTGGTTTAAACCTAAGTCCACTTATTTATACGAAACTAATGAAACCAGTAGTTAATCATTTGCGACAAAAAGGACTAGCATCTGTCATTTATTTAGATGATATTTTATGCATTGCAAAAAATTATAAATCTTGTAATAATAATATTAAAGAAACAATAAAACTCTTAAACTCTTTAGGTTTCATAATAAATACAAAAAAATGTAAATTAACACCGTCAAAGCAATGCACATTTCTTGGTTTTGTTATAGATTCAACAAAGTACGCAATTGAATTATCTAATGAAAAAAGAGACAAATTACAAAAAATTATCAATTCTTTTCTTAAGAAAAAATCGTGTCTTATAACAGAATTTGCCACTCTAATAGGAAAACTAATTTCTGCATGCCCAGCAGTTGAATACGGCATAATGTATACACGCCAATTAGAAAGGGAAAAAGTAATTGCTTTATTTGCTAACAATTTTGATTATAACAAAACAATGTCAATTCCAAAATCCATTTTACCGGATCTAAAGTGGTGGTTAAAAAATTTACCAGTAACATTCAACAGTATAAAGACTGGTGATTTTAAAATTGAAATTCATACAGACGCGTCAAATACTGGCTGGGGAGCCACAAATGGTTCCACAGATATTAATGGATTTTGGAATAAAGAACAGAAAAAATATCACATAAATCTGAAAGAATTATTAGCAATTAAATTTGCCATTAAAAAATTATTATGTAATGTTCGCGATTGCCAAATACTTATAAGAACTGACAATACTACGGCCTTGTCTTATGTAAATAAAATGGGTGGTACTCGATATCCCACATATAACAAACTAGCCAAAGATATTTGGAAATTTGCAGAAAAAAGAAAACTCTTTATTTTTGCTACTTATATCGCATCCAAAGATAATAAGCAAGCTGATTTTTTGTCAAGAATAAAAAACAATGACACAGAATGGGAACTCAATCAAAATTGTTTTAAAATTATAGTCGATAAATTCGGTTTACCTGATTACGATCTTTTCGCGACACATACAAATGCCAAATGCAAAAACTACCTTTCCTGGAAACCCGACAATAATGCATTACAAGTAGATGCATTCACTATAAAATGGACAAATTTAAATTTCTACGCATTCCCGCCTTTCAGTCAAATTTTAAAATCTCTAGTGAAAGTCAAAAATGACAAGTCCACAGGAATTATTGTTGTGCCACATTGGCCAAATCAAACGTGGTACCCATTGTTATTAGATTTAATAGTAGACGAACCAATTTATTTTCGACCGAACAATAACTTATTATTATCTCCTTGTAGGACTCAAATACATCCACAAGCCCAGAAACTGTCTTTGATGGCATGCAGAGTCTCAGGAAGGCATTTATAAATAAAAATATTCCACACGAATCAATTGAAATAATATTGTCATCCTTAGCACCGAGTACAGCTCAACAATATACATCGGCATTAAAAGGATGGTGGAATTTTTGTAAAAATTCTCATGTAGAATTTTATTCACCATCACGAAATGACCTACTCAAATTTCTTACTAAACGATTCCATGAGGGTGCCTCATACAGCTCTATTAACACTTACAGGTCGGCTGTTTCCCTTATAAGTCAAAATAAAATAGGTGATGATCCAATGGTAAGCCGTTTTTTAAAAGGAGTATATAAATTAAATCCAGCAAAACCTAAATATAATTTTACATGGGATGTTTCCATTGTACTAAATCATCTGCGCTCTATTGATTCATCAACTAACTTAAAACTTATAACTGAAAAATTAGCTACCTTACTCGCTCTAACAACAGCTCATAGACCTCAAACATTAACATCCATTAAACTGTCTAACATTATGTCGACACCACGAGGAATACAAATAAAAATTCCCGACGTCATTAAAACATCAGGCCCTGGACGATACCAACCCTTATTAATATTTTCAAAATTTACACAAGACCCCACATTATGCGTTGTCACAGTTTTAGAGAATTATATTAACATTACAAAAGAATTTAGAAAAAACATCGACGAACTATTTATTACAATTAAAAAACCACATAAACAAGTTACTTCTCAGACGATTAGTAGATGGGTAAAAAATTGTTTAACGGAAAGTGGAATAGACACCACTATTTTTTCACCTTATTCTACTAGACATGCGTCGACTACGGCAGCCTTACTTAAGGGAGTTGATCTATCAACAATTCGCAAAACAGCAGGATGGTCGAATAATTCCTCTGTTTTTGCTAAGTTTTATAACAAACCAGTAATTACGAACGAATCTGATTTTTCATCAGCCGTTATTTCATCGTTATAATTAATTGAAAAATTGTAATGTTTTGTGTTTTTTTCTTTATCTAATAAAATTAAACGTTTTTCAAGAGTTTAAAATTGATGACTTCTCTAAACAACTACAATTGTAATCGAAGGAACGAGGCAAATGAAATATAATTGAACGATCAAACGAACTTACCTAAAAGTGAAGTTCGATCGCAATTATATGAATAAGCCTCGTTCAAGAGATTACTTCCCACCCATCAGAAAAACAATCATTTTCCATTTCCTTTTTTTCCCCAAAACCCAACTCTCACAATTTTAAACACTCTCACTCTAAAAATATGAAGATTGGTCAAGAGAGGGGAAGATAGCGGGACGAATCAAAAGCAACTATCTCTAAACGTAGTGGCCTCTGGTAACATCGAAGGAAGTACTACAATTGTAATCTCTTGAACGAGGCTTATTCATATAATTGCGATCGAACTTCACTTTTAGGTAAGTTCGTTTGATCGTTCAAATATCAAATATTAAATATTAAATATTAAAATTAACAAAAAGAGTTAAAATAGCAAATTTTTGGCATCCTAAAAAATTTTCATACTTTTTTTGTCTCAATTTGATATTCTTATAAAAAAATTGTTTAATAGTGGAAAATTTAAGAATTCCAGGTGAAATGAAAGCAGTCATTGAATATTACACTTTCGTCGAAGGAATTTTGATCTGAACTCGCAGCAATAAATTCTTCGAAATTGGAATTTCTATATGTGGAGGATATTATTTAATTAGAATATAAGTTAATTCGAAAAACCGTTTATCGAGTGTAGAGAACCATTCGAATGTCTGCAATTTGACATAAATCACATTCTAATTTAATGACACGGTGCAATGACAACGTAATTAATAGCCTGTTGCTTCACATGTTGTGCGTTTGCAAACAGCAGTTGACACAAGTGCAACGTTATTGAAGTAAATGACAAAATCCATTTTCAAGCACCTGTTTTGTGAAATTACTCAGCATTTCAAGAGGGTCTCGAGTTTTGTAATTAAATCCGAATTAAAAGCGAAAATATACTGAATGAAGATTAAGAAACAATTTTCAATGCTCCAACATCTACTTTATATTTATATTTAATTGAATAACACAATTTAAATTCTCATTTTAATTTTCAATCCTTAATTATCCTTTTTCTTTGATTTCAATTTTCAACTAAATCATTTATTTACTTACAACCAAATTATTTATTTATTTATTTAATTTATGGAATTTTATTATTTTATAAAAAAGAGATTTTATTTTTATAAAGAAAAACAGTAATAATGTAACAAACAATTAATTTTTAATTTAAAAAAATTTTATTAAAATTATTTATTTAATTAGTGTTGAAAATATTGTGTTTTAGCGATGTAAGTTTATATAATTTATAGTTTTGAATTTTTGATTAAGGACTTTAAGTAATTTTTTATCGATAATGAAAATTAGTTTGTTAAGTAATTTTTAATTTGTTCTAGAATTTTTTTAATTAGTAAACAAATACAGTGGTTACAACTGAATTTATAAAAGGGAGAAATTTTCTTTTTCGTCTTCATTTTAAAATTTAATGATTGATAGAGTTTCGGGAAAATATGCACTTGATGAAACAGGGATAAATTATAGATAATAGAGAGAGAGAGAGAGAGGCGCGCGCCAAAATATATATTAAGTTGGACGATTTATTAATATTAGAAGCACGAAGTCTTCCTGAGTTTCGAATATATCTCGGAATATGAGACGTGGTTGTATTTCTACGATTAAGTTAAATGGAGAGTAAAATAGGTAGGAGCAAGGCAAGTACTGTCGATACAGCTACCCTCTATAAATTAATTATAGTCCAAGATTCTCTCTCTTATCAAGAACAAATTAATTTACCTTCCCATATAATATATACATATACACACATATAACACCGGGAAACGGTGAAAATCTAAATTACCGTCAAATATTTCACTCAACAGTTCCTGAAAATTCCATTCATATTCTCTTTTTTAAATTCCTATCTTACTTTTTGTTTTCTGTCAAATATTTTCAGAGAAATTTTAATTTTTTTTGTAATTTTTTATTTTTTACTCTATTTTACATTATTTTACTTTATACTTTTTATTATTTTAAGCTTCATTGCAAATTTTGTTTATATTTTAATTTATACTAATGCTTCGCTAATTTCTTTTAATTTCGGACACTAAACGCTTCTATTTCTATTTTTTTCGAGAATTTCCACTGCTTTAAATTCGCTACAAAATCAAAAATTTTTCTCAAAAAATACTCGAAACTCAATATTTTTAATATCTTGTATTCAGTATTTTCATCAAATTTCGCAAAAAGAATTTAATTGTGAAAAAAATTAATAAAATTCATCCCAAATTCAATTATTTTCAAAAATTAGAAAATTTTTCACAAAAATTGAATTTTTTTAAGTAGTTTAATAAAATTTTTCTCAATAATTCAATTATTTTCATAAATAATTAAATTTATTCCAAGATTTCAATTATTTTAAATTTTACATACAATTTTAGAAGAATGACTCAAAAAATGTAATTAATGTTAACAAATTTAATTTCGATTTTTCGAGCAAATCAATTTGTTTTTTTTTTAATTCTTTTTTTTATTTCTATTAATACCATCAACAACGAAAATATTAGAATTTTTCCCAGAAATTCAATTATTTTTTAACTATTTTAATAGAATTGTTCGAAAGGAATCTATAATTTAAATATAATTTTAATTTAATTCTTTTTTGAGGCATTTTAATGAAATTCTTGGCAAAATTCAATTATTTTCATAACTAACAATATTCAAGACAAGAATTTTATTATTTTTAAAAGTAAAATTTTTTCACTTGTAAATTCAATTATGTTGAAAAATTCTAATAAAATTGTTCGCAAGAATTCAACTATTTTCATAAAGAATTAAATAAAATGCCACAAAGACATTCAATTGTTCTTAAAAAAATTTAATAGTATTATTAGTAAAATTTAATTTTGTTCAAAACTTTTTGCAATTTATTAATGACTTTTATTATCTACTATTTTCATACAATTTCGAAAAACAAACTTCAATTATTTAAAAAAATTTTGTAATATTCAATTATTTAAAATTTGTTTGTGAAATTCTCCATAAGAATTAAATTCTTTTCTTAAATAATAAAAAGTTTTCGCAGAAAGTAAATTATTTAAAATTGAATTTGCATACAATTCGACGATAGATATAAATTATTAAAAAAGTGTTACAAAATTTTAATAAAATATAGAATATGGAATTTTTGTCTGTTTTATCTTTATGAAGTTTCTAAAACGGTTTTTTTTGTCGTTAAGTTTAGTTTTTCGATATCTAATTTTTTACTACATTTTTTTACTGTTGAAAGACACTTTTTCTCATTTTTTAAAATTAATTATCGAGTGCGAAGTCTGCAATTTTTTTTTATTTTCTATTATCATATATTTTAAAAGAAAATTTCAATTTTTATTTTTTTAAAATAGTATTTTCTCTGTGATAAGTAATATTTTTTTTATAGAGTATTTTCTTTATGTAATATGTAATATTTTTCTAAAATAGTATTTTCCTATGTGAAAAGTAAGTTTTAAACGTTCAAATGAACGACAATATTTTTTTACTTCTTCTAATTTGTATTTTATTTACAAAAAAATTATTTTTTAAATTAAAACAAATTAATTCTTAACTAAATATTGTTTAATTTCAATTATTTTTCTTTTTTCGATAGTAATTTTCAATAACGCTGAAAGTGAAAAAAAATTTCGGTCATTTGAACGTTCGAAACTTTAGCCCCATATTTTATCTACTGAAATAAAAGTAAAAGAATCGGTTTTACTTTTCAAAAGCAAAGAAACTATTCGTTTATTTTACCCTCAAAAAGGAAAATGAAAAATACAAAATAGTGTCTCTCTGTAGCTATTATATGGTAATGAAAAATCTAAAAACTTATCGAAATAAAAATCGAAAAGAAAAATTCGATATAAAAAAAATAAATCTCGACTGTAAAAGAGAAAAAAAAAAGATTGAAACCAATTCAAGAGTATATTGAACGTGATAGAAAAGTATAAATTTCGCATAGAAAAAAAATGCCAAGTGTGTTTTTGTGAAAATCAAGAAGTTAGTTGAAATCGGGTATAAATTCAAATGTATCATATCGCGTGTAAAAGGACCGTTAGTGTATCCAGATCTACATAACTCAACTTGCTCCTCCCTCTCTGTGTACTCCCTTTTCCGAAGGTGCCTTGGTCTACTCGGTTTCTATCGAAATCCACCCGGCAACATATGTATCTCAGGTAATCATATACGTACGCTCAGTACAATGTACGAGCTGTCTCATTGCTACCTTGCACTCCCGCAATAAGGGTTTGAAAATCACTATACTCTACCCCCCCCTCCCCCACCCTCTCTTTCTCTCTCCAACTCAATTTTGATATCCATTTCACATATCTAATTTTTGCATTCAAAATGACTCAATTTTTTTTTTATTATTAAATCACAGTATTCTTTTCGCAAATTTAAAATTCAAATGTTTGAATATTCAATTATTCAATTATTTAATTATTTAATTATTCAATTATTTAATTATTCAATTATTCAATTATTTAATTATTCAATTATTTAATTATTGAATTACTATTCATAATAATAATAAATATTATTATTTTCCTAATTCTAAATTAGGAACTAACTAAAATTTAATATTTCTTCTTTTTTTTCTCTCACTTGAGAGGCAAAAATCCACATGACGCAATTTTTTTTTAATCCTCGAATATATTTGTAATGAATTTTTAAGCGTAAGCGAGAAATTATATTTCAATAGCATATATGTAATTGCTTTGAAATCGGTCGGAACGTTAATAATAAAATAATTTCATCAGTATGACGTATGTACGTTCGCTTTATATGTTATTTTAATTGATTTGAGAGCTTTTGTACATTTGCATGCATAGAATATGTATTTATAGGATTTTTCCTTCTTTCTTTCTTTTTTTTTATTTATTTATTTATTTTTTTTTTTGAAATTATTATTTATATTTGAAAATATCAATTTTTCATTACCCTTTGAAAATATTATTAAACTTTAATTTTTCATAGTTTCATTGCTTCAGTACAATGAAAATCGTTGATTAAATTTTAATATAGTGTTCCCATTAAAATGTTTTATATATACATTTTTTCGCTATAAACGGAAAATTGTGATCGTAAATTTTGCCAAAGGATTTAAAAACTTTGATAATATTAAAGTAGGTATAGATTTAATTTTTATTTCATCGTATAGGGGAAATAATATTTGAATTATTTCTATATTTCTAGCTCTTTTGATAAAATTGTAAAAAGAAAATTTTTAATAAATAATATAATATTTTGCTTCTAAATTTTCGTTCTTCATATGTGACTTATTATTTATCTTTTCGAAAAATAAATTTTCAGTCGAATTTTAATTTTTGATGGATTTATTTTGAGAGAAAAAAACAATTTTAATAAACAGTTTTATTAAATGAATAAATGAAAAAATAAAAATCCGTTTCGAAGAAAATTTTTATTCAAATTTTATTTTTTATTTTAACAAAGAGAAAAAACAAAGTCAAAAAAAAAAAAAAATTGTAAAAGGATTTAAAAAATTGCATTCTAATTTAATTCTTTAATTCGAAAAATAAACACAGAATCAAATTTTCTTTTTCATTATTTATATAAAATTAAAAAAATAGTCTTCAAAGTTCAAATAAACAAAAATAAAAAAACGAAAATTAAATAAACTAAATTTCTTCCACGAGAATTAAATTTCGATTCGAATTTTACATCCCGCACATTATTCATTATTATCTTTTTTTCAGCTGAGAGAAAAATAATAATAAATTTCCTCATAATTTATAAGCGAAATGTAATCAATTCATTTTGGCAAACAAAAGTTTCGTAGATGAGTTGAATATGTTTGAGGCACGTCGCTTGTTCGACGCGCTCTCACGTGTTTCATAATGACGTCACGTAGATGACCATCGTCCGCCAAAAGTCTGGACGTGACCTTGGCTCATGGCTAGAAAAATTTTTCAAATAAAAAAAAAGTCACGCTTCGACATTTCATCTTTCGATATAAAATTCTTTTATTTTTTTTATTTTTTTCCCCGGGAAATTTTTATAACAATTCAATATGCCTCCTGACTCTATACTGTATTTTATGAAATAAAAAATAATAACAGAATATTTATCAGTTTTCGTTCAACGTGAACTTTATTTTTAAAAGGGGAGAAAAAATTTTTATTTGGGAAATTAATATTTGAAAAAAAAATTTCAACATTTCTCACAAATATTTATTTTTTTTCACTTTTAATATTTCTTTTTATGTTACAAAGTAACTTATTGTAAATTTTCGAATTTGATTTTGCAAACAAATTCCTGAAGAAGTAAATTTCTATTTTCTAAATTTATTTTTCTTTTCTGTATAGTAAATTATTTTTATAAATAAAAATATTAAAAAATAACTATTTAAATTGAAAAAGGAAATTTCAAAACGAGTTTTACGAAATTTTTCGTTGTAAAAAATAAAAATCCTTTGAAAAAGAGAAATGTGACTAAAGTTTCGAATGTTTAAATAAATATTTTACCTTAAGTGATTTAGAAAAATTAGTATCCAAAAAAGAATAATTGAAATTAAAGAATATAGTTTAGAATTAATTTGTTTTAATCTAAGAAATCTTTTTTTTTGTAAAGAAATAAAAAAAACTTGTCGGTTATTTGTAGATTCGAAACTTTAGAAACATGAAAGAGATCTCAAATTTCGTTATAAAAAAATTTTCCCTAATAAATTTTATTTATTGATAACAATAAAAGTGTCATTTTGAAAAGTTCTCTTTTTTATTGCTCACAACAAGCGCGCAGTGTTGAAAGTGAAAAATGATGAAGAAAAATTACCTAAATAAGAAATATGAGTATGTCGTTAATTTTGCCACAACCCTTTTTTTTATGGTTAATGTAAATTAAGTTTATCTAACAAGTTTTCTTGTTTGTTCACAGGTATGTAACAACCCCATTTCTTCTGGATGATGACATTCTTCTTTTTTTTATGTAACGACTGCTGTGGGTGCTATTAAATGGCAAGTAAATGTCATTTTACTTTATTTCAATCTCTTATGTTGCATCGACGGCAAAAAAAAGGTAACTTACTTCCATAAAAGTGAAGCTCTATGGGATCGTAAATGTCACATTATGCTTGTTTCCTGCAATTCGTTATTATTTTCTCATAACTGTAGAATATAGAAAAAGTCTAATGAAATCGCTATATTTTACCTTATTCAATTTTGTTTCACTGGCATTTATTATGCGAAGCTTTGGAAAAAAAGGAAAAAAAAAGAAGAGAAGACCTAATGAGATTCTTTAACGTTCGATTATTTAACATAACACGGCTTTTTTCCTTTTTTCATTAATTTTCTTGCTCCTAATTTTTTTCCTTTTTTATTATTTTTCTTGCTCCTAATTTTTTTCTTTTTTTTCATTTGATTTTCTTGCTCCTAATTTTTTTGCGAAAAAAATTTTTCTAATATTGTGTACGAATTTTATTTACGTTAATTTTTCTTTTTATTTTCACAACCCCAGTTGCGTTAAGTATAGAGGAGGGGAGAAACAAAAGCCGAAAGAATTAACAATACAGAGTGTCTTGTATGGGTGAGTGGGTAGGAAAAACTAGGCGAGAAACCAGGAGCGAAATGGTAGGGGAGAAGTATTTTCCTTTTCATTCTCTCGGCACTATCCAATTTAATTTACGACTTGTTCGGTAAAAGCGACGTTAATAACTTTATTAATTTGTAGGTACTTTGGTTATAGCTTTCAACCCTTATTTTTCTTCTTTGTTCATCGTTATAAAGAAAGAAACCCCCTCTCTTTCGAATTCTAAAGAAACAATGAAGCAAAAAAGTTAGTCCTGAATTTTGAATACAAAAAATTAGTCCCCCGTATTTTGAAGAAGAGTTGAAAATATTTTCTTTGCAGTAAACGAAAATTAAAATTCAAAAATTTAAATTAAATTTAAATAAAAAATAATAATTAATAATTAAAAATTACAACTTCTCGCGAATATTATTCTGGGAAAAATATTGTAAATCCAAAAACTATTTCTAGTGAAATTTACAACTTCTCGTGAATATTATTGTGGGAAAAATATTTTAAATCCAAAAACTATTTCTAGTGAAAATAAATTAGTTAATTTTTGTATCCCCTAAAGAATTTAAATTATTCCCAAGACCAATTAAAGCAGAATTTTTTGTAAACTCTCCCGAAAATAACAACCAAGAAAAAATCTAAACCTATAAAAATGGAGAATTCGAAAGTTAATGGGATTTTATTTTGCTTTTTTTTGTATACCTTTGAATCATAAAATGTTAACGATAAGAGATTTTTTTCTGTTTTTTTTTTTGTAAATTTTTATACAGTCCTCACCAATTGCTGTGAGCTCGTATCGATGAAACTGTAAATTGAAAACAAATTTCCCTTCCCTGTTCTATAAACCGAAGTGTCTTTACCATGCATTAATTTTGTAGAACGTCGAAGGAGAAAATGTTGGGGAGGAAGGGTAAAAACGGTTGGCAATCAACGCCCTGAGAATATTCAATTTTAATTTTATAGCCCGACCTATACCGCAGTTTAAAGTTCAACGTTAACTGAGATAATCTGATAAATCACTGCGAGGAAAAAGTCGAAGTGATTGTGTTGGAATTATTATTATTATTATTAAAGGAGGGTTTATATAACTTTTTACGTCATTCTCTGCTTTAAAGAAAAAAATTGAGTACTAAAATTACTAAAATTATAGAAAATGTTCTTCGTATCTCTAAATACAGATTTCTACTACTTTAACAAATTTTCAGAGAATTTTCTTGACTAAAATTTAGTTTTGCTACTTATTTTTGCTTCTAAGAAAAAAAATGCAATGTTTGTCTGACTAAAATAAGCATTTACTAATTTTATAATAATTCAAAAACTAGAAAACTTCATGTCTGATTCAAACTGAAAAAAATTGTTCTAGAATTAGCAAAAATTTGACAAATTTAACCAAAAATTGTTCTTTTCCACTACTGCATTAATTTAACATTATTAAAAAATTTTTTTCTCGAATTTCGAAAATAATGAAGGTTTTAGAAAATAATGGACCACATAAAACGAGATTTCCGCCAAGAATATTTCGTACAGACGCACGTATGTCACTAAGAGAACCCACTTCCGCAATATTAACCTTCTCGGAATAACCCTCGTTTCCTTCGGAACATAATCTCAACTCAAATTAAGATTAACTCTCTTATCCGAGCGACAATCTTATTCATACTTCTATTTCTGATTTTATTTCCATCTAAGAAAAAAAAACATTATTCCACTTATTGAAACAATAACTAAAATTTAATTTTAGTATCCTAATTTCATATTTTCCAAAAGTAAAAAATTAAAGTACGTATTTTTCTAATTAAAAATTATAAAAACTTAGTAAAATTCATGTAGAAATTATATGGAATCGTTTTTATACAGAATGATTCTAGTAAAATTGTATAGAACTTTTTCGGATGAAAATTTGCTTAATCAATAATTATCTATTTTCTATAAAAATGCACTTTCTCCTTCTAAAATATCAATTTCATCAAATTTGATCAATTTTCGGCAAAAAAATTCATTTTCCTTCAAAAATATTTAAATTTTTATCAAAATTTAACTATTTTCTTCAATATTACTTAACTTCTATTAACTCTTCTCATTATTGCTATAAAAGTAATCAAATTACATTAAATTTATTAAACAGTTTAATTCAAGCTTTAATCCAAAATTAACATTTTTTTAATCAAAATTGATCAGATTTCTTGAAAAATATTTAACTTGTATTAGACTTATTCAATAAGTAATTAAATTTTATTAAATTTACTCAATTTTCATTTTTAAAAAATCATCTTTTTTCAACAATTTAACTTTCTTCAAATTTACTCAATTTTCATCAATTCGCATTTTTAATCAAAATTTAACTTTCATTTCAGTTTCAAAACTTTAACTTTAATTTAACATTTATTAACCTTCCTCTATTTTGAATAAAAAAATCAATTTTTTCCAATAATTTAACTTTTTTCAAATTTACTCACTTTTCATCAATTTGCATTTTTCTTGAAAAATACTCAAGCTTTAATAAATTTTTATCAAGAAATCCACATTCTTCTTTAAAAGTATTAAACTTTTGTCAAAATTGTTCAATTTTATAATATTTACATAACTCTTCAAACACACTAAATTATAATTTTTTTGTGAATAAACTTTTTTTTATTTTTGAAAATTTATAATTACTTTAACTTTTTATTTATTTTCTTTTTTGTATTATTCTAAAATCAACAGTGGGTTTTTCTTCAAAAATACTCAACTTTTATCAAGAATACTCAATTTTCTTTAAGAATTGATTTTCTTCTTTAAAAATACTCAATTTTCTTTAAAAATCGATTTAACTTCTTTAAAAATATTCAAATTTCTTTAAAAATTCTACATTTTTATGAAATTTCAATATTTTTTTTTTAAAATTATCTTTTTCTTCAAAGATATGTAACTTTTATTAATTTTGATTTATTTCCTTCCTTCAAATTCAAACACAATGTTTCTCTCTCTCTTTCTCTTAATAATACTGAACATTCGTTGATAGTTGTTAGAATTATTTAATATTACTCAATTTTATTTAAAAAATTTTTCATTTAATCTTTTAATAAAATTAAAAGTAAAGATAAATATTATCAAAATTGATCAAATGTTTTGAGAAATATTTAAATTGTATTAAATTTATTCAATTTCTATGAAAAACGCAAATTTTTCTTGAAAAAGTTTAACTCTCTTATACCAGCGAAAATCTTATTCATACTTCTATTTCTGATTTTATTTGCCTCTAAGTAAAAAAAACATTCCACTTATTGAAATAAGAACTAAAATTTAATTCTAGTATCCTAATTTCAAATTTTAAAAGAGTAAATAATAATTAAGGAAATAAGAAATAATTTTATGATTTTTTTACAAACAGTTTTTATACAGTTTTTTTAAAATTCAGTTTGATATAAGATTAATAAAAAAAAATTTTTAATAACTTACTTCGAAACTCTAGGGAAATAGACACGTTAATTACTATCTAATTTAGACTTGAAGAGTAAATAAATTTTAGGTAAAAATAAATTGAAATCCAAATAAAGAACAAAATAAATTTCTTTTCAGTTTATTTAAATAAAAATAAATTCAAATCCAAATAAAGAACATAATAAATTTCTTTTCAGTTTATTTAAATAAAAATAAATTCAAATCCAAATGAAGAACAAAATAAATTTCTTTTTAGTTAATTTTTTAAATAAAACTAAATTGAAACCCAAATAAAGAACAAAATAAATGTATAAATAAAACTAAATTTCTTTTTAGTTTATTTAAAAAAAAATTGTTTTCTCGTTGTTATAATAATTTGCCAACGCAAAATAGCAGCACTTCTCGTTCTATATTTCTAAAATACATTCGCGAAATTAAAATAAATGAAATAATTATAAAAAAGTCTTTTGTTGTGGAAAATAAAAATACAAAGCGTTTAACATGCGGCATTGGCTTGAACCGACATGTCGCGCGTGATACAGTTTGGCACGTCTTTGTTAATAATTTCAGTGTGAAGCGTGGTGTTGCGGCAAAACACAAAATATATATATATATATACATATACACATTTAGAATGGGTTTTGCGCGAGTTGGCACTTTTGAAAATTATCAAAAGCGAAATACCAGAACGTAAAATGAAAATGTCCGAATAATTACATATATTGAGGCAATTTATACATAGGAGAGACATTTAGTTTGCAACTGTGTAATGGAAATATTTCTATATATTGTTACTATGATCGTCGCTCGAAATATTCACACGTTTCCCTTTTTCTTCCCTTTAGCTATACAAAATATACTCTCATGTATATATATGTATATATATAGTTTATAATTCATTAATTCATAATTTTGAACATTGGATATCCGGCTGTTGGTTTGTTCGACGAGATTGTAAATTATATTTTACGAATTTGTGTGTGACATTTCCAAAGATTGTACCCGCACACGCCCGCGGGACACACGTTTTGTAATAAACACACATTACTCCATGGATGAACGAATTAACGTTATTATTCCAAATTGCAACTGAGTATACACCTATAGCGCACCTATAGCGTTATAACATGCGTGACATTTCGTAATTTACCCTCACAAATCTAATGGTCCATCATTTTTTATAATCTGACAAATCTCAATATATACAAACGATGCCATATATATATATGTACGTATATATATTTATTCAACTCTCGTGAGCGTGTGAGCAAAAGAATTTGCATTTGGAAAATTAATCGTATATTTTCTCTGTGTGTTTTGAATTAATTGCGTTTTTCGAGTGATTAATGTTAAGTAATCAATTTGCGGGAAAGGTGAAGGGAAAAAATGGGGGGGATTTTTTTTTTTGTAAATGGAATTTGGAAGATATTATAAAAAATTACTGACTGTTGTTAGCTGAAAATGTTGTATCTAGAATTTTACTAGAATCATTTTATGGAATCATTCTTTATAAATTCTAGTGAAATTCTACTGAATTTCTACTGAATTTCATTTTTAAAAAAATGTTTCTACAGTTTCGAACGTTTAAATGAACGACAAATATTTTTTTATTCTTCTAATTTGCATTTCTTTAGAAAAAAAATTGTATTTAGAAAATTTAGATTAAAACAAATTAATTCTAAACTAAATATTGGTTAATTTCAGTTATTTTTCTTTTTTGGACAGTAATTTTCAAAAACATTTAAAGTGGGAAAAAATTTCGTTCATTTGAACGTTCGAAACTTTAGCCACATTTAAAAAAAATTATAGAACTATTCTATAGAATTTCACTAGAACGATTCTATAGAATTTCTACTAATTTTTAGTGACTTTTAATTAGAAAGAATAGAAATTTTGTAAAATGCTTTTTTTATTTTATGTTATTGTAAACACAGATTTCTGGAAAGAATCAAATTGATACTAAAGTGGATTTAATTGCGATGACAAAATTTAGCTTAATAGTTAAAGTAATTAAATTTCACATTTGATTTTCAAAGACAGATTTTGGGGGAAAATTATTGAAATCATTGGAATTTATAAAATTAAAATTTATTGAATTTAGTAATCAGACAATAATATAGGTTTAAAAAAATTGTTTTACGAAATTTGTACGAAAATTGTAATTTTTTTGAAATTTGTATATTTTTTTATTTTTTCTAATTAAAAATTACTAAAATTTAGTAGAATTCATGTAGAAATTCTATGGAATCGTTTTTATATAGAATGATTCTAGTAAAATGCTATAGAACTTTTTCGGATGAAAATTTGCATAATCAATAATTATCTATTTTTTTAAATGCACTTTCTCCTCCTAAAATATCAATTTCATCAAATTTATTCAATGTTCACAAAACAAGAACACATTCTCCTTCAAAAATATTTAATTCTTCATTAAATTTGATCAATTTTCATCAAAATTTTACAATTTTCTTTAATATTACTTAACTTCTGTCAACTCTTCTCAAAATTGCTAACAAAGTGATCAAATTACATCAAATTTATTAAACTCTAATAAAATATTAACATTTTTTTCAAACAAAATACTCAATTTTTATCAAAATTAATCAAATTTTTTCGAAAAATATTCAACTTGTATTAAACTTATTCAATTTTTTATTAAAAATGCAGATTTTTCTTCAAAAATACTCAAACTTTGTTAAAATTTTCAAATTAGTTTTAAAAAAAACTACCTCTCATTTTTCTGTGCAGAATTTTCATCAATATTATGCATTTTTTAAGATATTCTCGAATTTTATCAAAAATATTTTAATATCTTGAAGAAACTCTACTTTCATTAAATTGTCTCAATTTTCATTTTAGAAATTAATTTTTTTTTGAACAGTTTAGCTTTCTTCAAATTTACTTAATTTTCATCAATTCGCATTTTTAATAAAAAATAATTAATTTTCATTAAATTTACTCAATTTTCATTTTAAAAAATCAATTTTTTTCAACAATTTAACTTTCTTCAAATTTACTCACTTTTCATCAATTTGCATTTTTGTTAAAAAATACTCAATCTTTAATACATTTTTATCAGTTTTCATAAGAAAATCCACATTCTTCTGTAAAAGTATTCTACTTTTATCAAAATTGTTCAATTCTATAATATTTACATAACTCTTCAAACACATTTAATTATAAGTTTTTGTGAATAAGTTTTTTTTTTTATTTTTGAAAGTTTACAATTTTTTTAGCTTTTAATTTTTTTTTCTTTTTTGTATTTTTAAAATTAACAGTGGGTTTTTCTGCAAAAATACTCAACTTTGTTTAAGAATACTCAATTTTCTATAAGAATTGATTTAACTGCTTTAAAAATATTCAAATTTCTTTTAAAATTCTACATTTTTATGAAATTTTCTCAAATATTTAAAAAAATTATCTTTTTCTTCAAAAATATTTAACTTTTATCAATTTTAAACTTTTTTCCTTTCTTCAAATTCAAACACAATGTTTTTTCTCTCTCTCGTTCTCTTAAAAATACTCAACTTCCGTTGATAGTTGTTAGAATTATTTCATATTACTTAATTTTATTTAAAAATTCTAAAAAATTCTAGAATACTCTCATTTCTTCTTTCTATAGAATTAAAAAGTAAAGAAAAATATCAATAACAAGAAATAATCAAAAAAAAAATGTTTTTAAACTTGTAAAGTTTTTTTTTAAATATTCAACTTAAAATATTTTAAGTTTAAAAAATACAAATATTTCATGAATAATGTTCTTTTGCAACAATTCAGAACATAAAAAATTATCTTTTTTACAATATTATAAAAAATATAAATCATCTTGTATTTGTAAATTATATTTTTACAATTATAAAAAAGATAAATTATCTTGTAATTGTAAATTATCTTTTTTACAATTGTAGGAAAGATAATTTTTTAAGTTTACTTTTTAATGTTTTATGTTACTTTTTAAAAAATATCTGTACTTAGAAATTAAATAAAATTAAAAACTAAATTTAATCCTCGTTAAAATGACTAATTTCACTATAAAAATATTGAAAACTTGTGCTAACATGTAAATTAGCGGATATTAATAATTAAAGATAATTTTAATATTATATCGAGTTGCAGTCATTACGTCATAATTTGCATGAGATAGACGCTAGATTTAGTCACGATAGACTTGGCGTAATAACATTGATTAAGTTTCCAGCTAAGCGCACACATAGAACTATATAGAAGGAGCATTGGATGCGTTCATTAACTTCCATGTTACTCATGCGATACATTCAAAGGACTCGTTGCGTCTGAGTGGCAATACCTTTGAAAGAAGCCAAGCAAAACGAAATTTCTGGGCGTAGAGAGTGCGTAACACCAAAGAGAGGGATTTAAGCCAAACGTGAACATATAGAGAGAAAGAGAGAGAGAGACATTTGACTCTTGACGATTCAAGAAGAAGAGGGGTCGTCGCAACTAAATACGTTGAGATTTCTCCCGGCAAGTTGTTAATTGGCGAGAATTACGTATTTCGCACCGCGACAAGTACGTGCTTGCCTTGCGCTTCAGCTACACCCGAGGTTAAGGGCAATACGTCAACTTTAGCCGGGTAAAGAAGAGGAAAAAAGAAAAATAAATAAAATTTTCATCGTACTCTACGTGCCTACACTTTCAACTATTTCATTCATAATTTTTCCTGGAATGAAAAAACGAATTTCTCCCAACGACAGAAAGCAAAAAAAAAAAAAAATAAACATTTAAATATTGCCTTCAGGCAGTAAATTCTTTTAACAAAAAAACACACACACAATTGTCTCCTTTTTATCACACTTAGAATGCAAAATTAAATTTTTCTACAAAAAAAAAAAAAATTAAAGTCTTATTTTACAAAATAAAAAAAATGGTTTCTTTTTTCTCTTTTTCAATTTTTCTTTTTTTTAATGAATTTTTTTCCCCACGTAGTTTTATCAACACACGGCTAAAATGAAAATAAATTTCAAGTTTGTGGAAAGTGTCATTTTATTTCACAAAAGGATTAAAGTGAAAAAACACGTTTTTTTATATTGAAAAAATATTGCGCGGAGAAAAAAGGAATTTTATATTTTATACGAATCAATTTTTTTTATATTTATGGTTTAATTGGAGGAAAGAATTTTTTTTAATTAAGGAAAAAAGTTTTTTAATCATTTGTTTAAAAATAGATTTCTTTTTCGCTTTTTTTATATTTATTTCATTTTAATAATATTATTATTTGTATTTTATTATTTATTTTAAATTTTATCAAATCATTACTTAATTTTAATTAAAAATTCATATTTCTCTTTGAAAATGTTTAACATTTGTTAAAACATTAAATTTGGTCTAAGTACTTTTCACAAATAAATTTCCATCAAATTTATTCAATTTTCATAAAAAAAATTACAGTTTTCTTTAAAAATTATACTCAACTATTGCCAAAAATGCTTAAATTTCATCAAAAATTTCCAACTTTTAGAAAGTTTACTGAATTTTCTTTTAAAAAAACCATTTTCACTTCATGAATAAAAAAATATTCATTCATATTTTTAAATTAAATCAAATCAATTAATTAATTAATTTTACATTTAAATTCTATTTATAAAATTAAATATAATTATTAATAAATAAAAATTTATTGTAATTCAATTACCATCTTCAAAAGTACTCAACTTTTTTTCGGAATACTCAATTTTCTTCAAAAATGACCTTTCTTTTTCGAAAATGCTTAAATTTTTTAAAACATTCTCAACTTTCTGAAAATTCACTCAATTTTCTCCAATAAATCTCCTTTTCCTTAAAAAAATAACCAACTGACAAAATTGATCAAATTTCATCAAAAATCCTCAACTTCCATCAATTTAATGACTCGGAGTGATTGATAAATTCATCATTATTATTAATATAATTTTCTTCATTTTTTTCTTCTCACATTCTTCTTCAAATTTAAGCAAAAAATTAATTGAATTCCATCAACTTTGAGTATTTCTGATGAAATTTGAAAACATTTGATTATTTTTAATGAAATAGAAAAATTTTGACAAGAGTTGAATATTTATATTTTCTAAAATCTTATAGTAAAATTTGATGACAAAATTAAGTATTTCTGATGAAACTTGTGTATTTTTTTAATGAAAGTTGAATATTTTTAAGAATGTAAATTTTTGATAAGAGTAAATTTCATAAAAATTGAGTAAATTTGAGCAGTTTTGACAAGTTGATGGGTTTTTATAAAAAACTAAATATGTTTGTTATAATTGTCGAATATATAAAAATAATATTTAATAATTTTTTTATTATTATGTGTAGAGTACTTTTGAGGAAATTTGAGTATGTTTAAAAGAATAAGTATTTTTTCTACAGAAATTGAGCATTTTTGTAGAAAATTAAGCACTTATAGTGAAAACTCAAATAGTTTTTAAGAATGTTAAGTACTTAAGAGAAATTAAACATTTCTGAAGAAATAAAAACAATAATTTTAACTAATTCTGATGAAATTCTTGTTTTCTTCAAAAAGACGCAAAAACAAAAATGAGCTTTTTTTGGAGTAACTGAAGTATTTCGAAACTGAAAATTAAGAAAACAGAAAAGAAAAGTTGACTACATGGAGAAAAAGGATTGTTTTGTTGACAAAAAAGGTTGTTAATATAAAACTAAGAAATTTATTTTTCTGTCTTAAGAATTCAAATTTTTTCTATTAACAATAAAATTGTTGTGGTAACAAAAAAATTTGGATACAACAACAAAAAATATTTGTTAGTTTTATATTAACAAACGTCGGTGAAAATGACAACGTTTATAAACTTTTTTTTTCAACGATTTCTGAAGAAAAATATTTTTTAAGAAAAGTTTTATAAATTTCAGTAAAGAAAATACTATGTTTAATTTTTTTTAATAATGATTTAGAAATAAGAAATTCTCTATTTTTTTGGTAAGAAAATAATTTTTTTTCTTTCAATCGTTAATCATAAACGTTGCGAACTTCACCGACGTTATTAACAATTCTTTTTTCTCTGTGTAAATAAGTAATTTAAAAATTAACAAAAAGCATCTTAAAAAGTAACCTAAAAATCTGTAAAAATTAACAAAAGCATCTTAAAAAGTAACCTAAAAATCTGTAAAAATTAACAAAAAGCATCTTAAAAAGTAACCTAAAAATCTGTAAAAATTAAAAAAAAACAGTTAAATGAAACCAGTTCAAATTTAATTGCACTATTTAAAAAAGTATATGAACATTCCGAATAATTAAAAAATTTTAATCATTTTCAAAATGTAATTCGATAAAATTTCGAAGACAATTTGAAAATGACGAGGAAAAATGTCTATTATTTGAAAAATATACTTGCACTCCGACTATTACGTGGAAATTTAATAGTGAACAGAACATCACGTGATGTCGGTATACGGGGATGGAATTCTGATTGTATTGTATCAAGGCATGATGATCCAATATATCTGCCAAATATATATATATATATAACGTTCAATGTTCTACTACGCTCATCCAATGTGCTATGGGTGTCCGTACTTATTCTCTCTAAAACGACATTACGCCAGATTACGCTCGTCTTCCCTCCCACATTGAATACATCAACATCCATCATCAAAACCGAAATTGACGCTTAAAGCCTACTTTTCCAGCTTTTTTCCCCCCTATTTTTTTTTAATATCCATACCGCCTCCGTAGATACAGAAAATCTTTACTCCATTATTTCTTTTAGTATTAAAGAATAAACTTCCGTTGATCAACCATCATTGGCTGTGATTTTTTTATATCCTTCTCAGATATTGAGCCATAAAAGTTGCACCCATCAAATTTGTGTTTTCATGCCTTCAAGAAAGGATATGTCTGAGTTTATCAAGAATTTATGGTTTTCAACTACAATATATACACGATATGTCATTTTTTTCCCTTCCTTTTTAATCCTTTTAATCTCAGTAGTAGTAAATTGAACTATATAATCTGTAATTTTGATTTTTTTATTATCAATTGACTTGGGGGAAAAAATTATTTACTTCTGATGTTTATATTTGATTCAATATAAAATAATTGAGTATAGTTAAAAATCACATTAGTTAAATTTAATTAAATTTAATCAAATACAGTTTTATCGGAAATTAAATAAATATTTGATTTTGTATTGTTTATTGTTTGCACTAGGCATAGTTATAATATTGTTCTTGTGCAAATAAAATCCTGAAATATTGAACCAATTTCGTTAATATTGATTTAATTAGCTTTCACAAATTACATCAGTCAATTTACATCATTTACATCAGTCAGTATTTTGGAAAATAATTTATTTATCAAGGTTTTTATATTTTTCGTTTCATTTCACGCTCTAATTAAATTTGCAAATATTGAACACGCGATTTACGCAAAAAGGATAATTTTTCCATTTGCCAACAAATTGTAAATATTTTTTTTTTGTCGAACCATCGAAACGATCAGTTTCAATGTATAAAGATAAATAAAAATTATTTAAATTACTTACGTTAAATTAATAATAATTAATATTAATAACTAAACAATCATAAAGTTTATAATTAAAAATTTATACACTTGACGATTGTTTAATCTTTAACACTTTAATTGTGTCCCTAAAGTTTAGAACGTTCAAATGAGCGTCAATGTTTTTAATTTTTTTAATTTGTATATTTAAAAAAAAATTATTAAGTTTATTAAAAAGATTAATTCTTACCTAGCAAAACATTTAATTTTCATTCTATTTCTTTTTTATAATCAAAGTTTTGACAATATTCAAATGGAAAAAAAATTTCGTTCATTTGAACGTTCAAAACTTTAGGACCACCTTTAATTTGTTTTTCAAAAGACGCAGAATTATTCTAATAAAAAAATTTAAAAGAAGAACAAAATTTTCCCATTTATTTGAACTTGCAGAAAATCAGAACTTTAGGGATTTTAATACCGAACCTTCCATTCAGATTGAAAAATCGAAACAATTTTTTCTGAAAGGCAGAAAAAAAAGTTAACGAAAGGGAAATCACCCTCAAGTCTGAAGGTGACAGGCACCTTATCCGGTTAATTTCTGGCTCTTAATTATCACTTGTTTCCGTTCGCAAACCTCCCTCATCCCTTTGAGGGAATTTAACCTAAGATTACATTTGAAGCCACTAGTTACATTCTCGTTCAGAGAAAGAGAGAGAGAGAGAGGGAGAAAATAAAGAGAGCAAATGATAAAAAAAATGGGAAAGAAAGAAAGAATGATGGAAAGAAGCGGGTAAACAGGGAAATATGGTATTTCAATTTCAATTTCGACGTCGAGTGACATCGTATCCCTCCAGGGAGTATTCATATAGAAACACTCCTCTCGTTTTCCTTAAAAAAAAAAAGAAAAAAAAATTCCATTCCTCTTCACAAAAAACTGGCATTTGTTTTGCCGAAACTCCTGTATATATTTTCGTGTTATATATTGGTGCGCAGACTTTGTAATTTACATATGTCAAAAAGCGACGTAACTCATTTTTGAATGTCACATTTTAATTTCAGTTTCTTCATATTTATATATTGTGTGTAGGGATAATAAATATACTGCGAACGTTTGTGATATAGAGAAAATTTTTGGGTTTTACTTTTCCTTTCGTCGAAGAATATAAAGAGCAATTTGAGATTTATGGAATTATGCATTACTTATTTACTGTTATTTTTTATTAGTTAAGAAAATAAAAAATTATTGTAGTTAATATTTATATTTTATTTTTTCTTTAATTAAAAAATTTATATTTTTTTATTGTAGAAAAAATATATAGTTAATATAGTTAATATTCATTTTTAATTTTATATTTTATTTTTTCTTTAATTGAAAAAAAAAATATTTTTTTAATTACAGAGAATTTTTGAAAAATGATAAACATAGATTGTAAATAAATGATTTTGGGATTTTTTTATGAGGAGTGGTAAATTTTTGTTTATGAGCTTTGAAAAACCCTAAATGATAGCAACTTGATAGACCTGAAATTTTTTTTTATGAATTATTGAAGAAAATTGAGAATTTTGATAAATAAATTGAAATATTCCCAAGGAAAAATGTGGATTTTTGATGAAAATTAAATAAAATTTTATAAAAGTTAGGTAGCTTCTCTAGAAGAAAATTAATATTTATTGATAAAAATTGATTATTTTTGAAGAAAAATGAGTATTTTTGGTGAAAGTTAATTAAGTTTTAAGCAGAACATGAATTTTTGATAAAAATTGAACAAATCTGTTTAAAAATTTAGTAACTTTGAAGAAAATTGTTGAAATTTTCATTAAATTTATTCATTGAAAATGTTCAATGTTATTATGAAAAAAAATGTGAAATATGCATGGAAATTGTGAAAATGTAATGAAAGTTAATTTTATAAGAAAAATGCGAATTGATGAAAATTGAATAAATTTGAAGAAAATTACGTATTGTTAAATAAAAATTGAGTAAATTTAATAAAAAATGAAGTAAATTTGATGAAAATTGAGTATTTTTGAAGAAGAATATGAATTTTTAATAAAAATTGAGTAAATTTTGATAAAAAGTGAATATCGTTTAATTTTTCTTTTTGCTTTTTTATCGCAGTTCGTAATTTTATAAAATATTTATAACTTTAAAAACTTTCTTTCATTTAAAAGTTTAAAAATCTATGAATATTAGAGACGTCTTTTTTGTAATAATAATTGGTAGTATAATCAATTTTAATTAGATGGAAAAAAATAATTTAGTTTTTCTCACACGTTTGATGATTCTGTACGAATTTTTGATGAAAATGGGACAATTTTAATGAAAATTGAGTTATTGTCTTTTAAGTAGAAATTAAAAATGAATTGATAAGAATAAAGAAGAATGTAAATAATTTTAAAAAAGAATAAACATTTTGTAGTAAAAGTGAGCAAATTTTGATAAAAATGAGTATTTTTGAAGAAATTTGATTAATTTATATTGAAATTAATTATTTTATATTGAACAATAAATTCTTTAGAAGAAAACAATTAATTTAATATTACAATTTTAATAATAAATATTTAACAATGAATTGAAAACTTTTTCGAATTGTTGAATTTTTTTGTAATCACATTGAGTAAGTATAATTAAACAATTGACAGATTTTGTTAAAAATTGAGTAGTTTTGAAAAAAATGTTACTTTTAGAGGAAGCTGAATAAAGAACTATGAATTAAAAAATAAAAATGAAATAATTTTTAAAGGAAAACGTAAATTTTTTCAAACAAATTTAAAGTTAAACATAAAAGTTAAATGTTTTTTTTTTAGAAAAAAAACGCCAATTTTGTTTAATGAATTTTAAGCAACTTGGACAAAAGTAATTATTTTTTAAAGAGCAGAATAATTTTTTTTAAAAACGAAATCAATTGGATGATAGTTTAGTATTTTTGAAAAAAATTTGGTAACTTTTGAAGAAATCTAATCAATTTTTATGAAATTTAAATATTTTTTCATCAATTTGCTAATTTTTAATAAAATTTACAGCAAATTGTTAAAAAGTAGAGTAGTTTTAAAGAAATTTGAAAAATTTTAATAAAGAATTTGATTTTTTTAATATGAAAGTCGAGTATTTATGCAAGAGTTGAGTATTGTCAGTTGAAATTGAGTACTTTAAAAAAAAATTAAGTACTGTTATTAAAAGTTGAGTGTAAAAAAGAAAAATAAGAATGATTAAAAAAAAATTATTTTCTTCCATTAAAATTGAGTACTTTTGATAGAAAAAAGAATAAAAATTTAATTTACCTCTGTTTATATATTTAAGTAACTAATTCAATTAGACATTTTAATTCACTCTCTTCTGTTAATTATATTACAAACTGAATGGACAAAGGAAGTCGACAATTCTGTGTTTGTTGTTTTTTTCTTTCTGGTCTTGATAATGGAACAATTTTTTTATTGTTTATAGTTATCCTAATGTAATTCCCATGTCGTAATGTTGATTCGATACTTTTACTATAAAATCCATCTATCTCGACCCCGCATAAGGATAGATTTACGGTGCTATGCGGGAACACGTAGACCATAGAAACACGCACGTGTCTTCCACAACATAGCGTTTGGAACATTCCTTTTTTTTATAGTCTTGTTCGTGCATCAAGCCCTGCGGAAATTCAAGTTTTATCTTCAACGAGATGGTATGTGACAAGGAAAAGGTCGTTTCCATGGTCATATTCACGTTTCCGATAGAAAAATATATGAATTGCTATAGTGAAACGAGTTTAGTGAAATATCGTAAAGTTTTTGATTTAGAAATGTTGGCATAAGCCAAGTCGTCCAAAAATTCTTTTCCAAATATTCTTTAATTTTCTAGCAATTTTTGTCTATATTCTATTTTACTTTTTATTTAGAAATTTGCACGTTAATCGTTATTCAATTATTTATGAATTCTCCTTCTTATTGAAAAAAGGAGCTTTAGTGACAAAAATAAAAAAAAGTTACTAAAATGGAAACTTTCAGCCTGCTTTCAGTGCGTAGAACTTGACATTTAAATTGTATGAAGGCAAATAGAAACAATAAAAGTGAACTTTTATTGTCATGTATAGTACAAAAACATATTTCCGATCACAAAAAAAAACATTCTAGATGTTAAAAATAGACCGTGGTATATACAGTATAGTGAGAAGGCTTTTAAACCGTCACACACGAATCTCGATTTCTTGAAGCATAGAGCGTTATATGTGTTTAAAAGCTGCGCAAAAGATAAAAGTTGAAATCGAATGATCGGGGTGAACCGGTAACTCGACCCAATTTATCGAGTTACGTAACGTATACTGTATATATGTGCGTATTTCTCTCTGCGATCTCCATTTCATCACGACACTGTGTAACCCCATTTATCTTCTTTTTTATCTGTAATTTTCAAATTTTTTTATACTTTTTATTCTTTCATTTAAAATAAAAACGTGTGTACCACCTCTATGTGTCATCAAATTTTCTCTCTCAGTCTCATACCTTCCCTGCAAAAAAACAAATTGACAACATTAAATATTGCTGTGGAATATTTGGATTCTTAAATATTTTTTTTTTTTTGATTTAGATGAAGAAATCTATTGAAATTATTTCTAAAAAAACAACAGTTTTTATCAGAATAATATAAAGAAACTTTATGACCCATTGTTGATAAAAAAATACAGAAAATAGACAATTTAAAAAGAATTAAGAAAAAAAATATAAACACAATAGATTAAAATCAAGTGTCTTTCAAGTATTAAAAAAATTTTAGAAAATTAAAAAGTTTAGTATTGTTGCATGAATCTTGAGTAAGTTAAAAAAAATTATTGATGAAATCTAAGTAAATTTGACGAAAGTTGAGTATTTTTAAAGAAGAATGTGAATTTTTTATAAAAATTGAGTAAACATAAGGTTTTTAATTTTTTAATTATAACAAATCTGATGAAAGTTTATAAATTTTGATGAAAATTATTGAAATTTTCATTAAATTTATTTATTCAAAAGGAGTATATTTGATAAAAGTTTTAAAGAGAATTGAGTAAATTTGATGAAAGTTGTGATGAAAATTGAATAAATTTTATAAAAGTTGTGTATTTTTGAGGAAGAATGTGAATTTTTTTATAAAAATTAGGTAAACGTAAGGGTTTTAATTTTTTAATTATAAACTTTATTATTGTTGAATACTTTTATTTCTTTTTCTTTTTTTTTGCTTTTTTATCGCAGTTCGTAATTTTATAAAATATTTATAACTTTATAAACTTTCTTTCATTTAAAAGTTTAAAAATCTATTAATATTAGAGACGTCTTTTTTTGTAATAATAATTGGTAGTATTATCAATTTTAATTAGATGGAAAAAAGTACAATATATAATTGAAGAGGTTTAATAATATTATAAATAAAAGTGTGAAATTTGCATGGAAATTGCATAAATTTAATAAAAGTTAATTATTTCATAAGAAAAATGCGAATTTATGGAAATTGAGTTAATTTGAAGAAAGTTAAGTATTGTTGAATGAAAATTGAGTTAAATTAATAAAAAAAATTTTTTTATGAAAGTAGAGTAATTTTTAAGAACGTTAAGTATTTTTGAAGAAGAATGTAAATTTGCAATGAAAATTAAGTTAATTTCGATCAAATTTGAGTACTTTTCAAGAGGATTGTGAATTTGTTATGAAAATAAATTGAATTTGATAAAAGTAAAGTGTTTTTGAAGAAATACGATCAATTTTATTAAATCTTCAGTGCATTTTTTTATTATTGATTAAAATTTGGTAAATTTAATGAAAGTTGAGTATTCTTTAAAGATATTTGTGAAAACTTAATGAAAAACTAATTATTTTTTTTAAAGAATAACGTCATTTTTTGATGAAATTTGAAGTTTTTACTAAATTTACTAAATACCAAATTTGTGATGTTTATTTCTCACGCTGGTGATGTTAGAAACGTTTATGATCAACGAATGAAAGAAAAAGAATTATTTTCCTACAAAAAAATAACATTTTTCGTTAACAAATATTTTTTTATAAATAGTTATTTATTAAATTAATCGTACTATTTTTTTTACAAAAATTCATAAAAAGTTTATTTAAAAAATATTTTTCTTTTGAAATCGTTGATTATAAACGTTGCGAACTTCACCAACGTTATTTCTCAAGAAATTTAAATTTTAATATGTTATATTTCATATTTTGTAAAATGTTATAACGAAATTTGATGACAAAATGAAGTATATTTCTATATAGAAATTTGAGCAATATTTCAACAATAAAATTTCTTAGTGAAAATAGACTGATGTAAAAGCTCAGTATTTTTGTGTAGGGAACTCTGAATTTTTCGTGAAAAGTTTTTTAATCTGCATTGCCTAAATTTAAATAGAGACAGTTGAGGATTTTTGAAGAAATTTGAGTAATTCTCATAAGGAAAAATGTCAAATTTGATCTAATTGAACTTTTTCAATTTTATTTTTTTTAATTTTTTTAATACTGCAAAAAGAAAAGTACGAATTTAGTGCCAATTTCGCTACTAAATGTTAATTTTGTCCTATTTTAATTCCGAAATCAAGTTTTAATTGAAAACTCTTTTTTTACAATAAAAAGTCAATCTTCATCTAGGCATGCATTAAATTTGGTTTAAAATAACCATTTCTCTATTTAATTTTACTACAATAAATAAAAGTTTGTATTTAAAAAATAATTATTCAAACTCAAAGTCATTAGAAACAAATACTTTTAAATCAAAAACAGTAGATATTTTCCACCTATTAAGGATTAAACTTACAAACTAATTTTAACGTAAAAAATCACCTAAACTTACTTTTTTTATTTCATCCCTAATGAATAATATAACATTTTTTCAGTGTAGGTACACAATCCAACGAATTTTGTACCAACCTCTTTTTTCAATTTGCTTAATCACCCTATTCACATATAGAAAAATTTTCCTTCTTTTTCAGTCGAACAATTTTTTTTTCCTTCTCCTCAACTCCCTGCCAATGTGAACGTGAAGTGTCACGTATAATTATCCACCTTGAAGAGCCTATTGAAACTGTCAATTTGAGAGAGTGATTTCTCGTGCGATAAGAGGTTCGAAATCTGTGTAATTTACCTCCCTCCCTCCCTCTCATGGAAAGTGAAGGCCCTCCGTAACGATGTCATTAATGCTACACACGTGGATTGTATTATACTTGAATTCGCGCATGTATTCCTCAAACAGCCCCCTTTTATCATCCACATATACACACACACACACGGACACACAAATAGTGGATCAGCTTTTCAATAATAGAAACTGTGTGTATATATATATATATGTGCGTGTATTGCGTAAATACTGTGCTCAAATACAGAAATGTACAATTTGCATAACACAGAGGCGAGGGCGATGTGTCCTCGGCAAGAGAGGAAGAGAGAGAGAGAGAGAGAAGGAGAGTCATCGCTTATGTGAGTCTTATGAGATTGTGTCATAGAAGTGATATTATCCTTGGCTTCCTATTGAATTTAGTGCAGATCTGGCCATCGCGTTTCTGTTGATTGCAGCAGTGCCATCGCGCTCACAGGGTGGTTTCGGGATGAGATAGGGGTTTTAGGGGTAGGGGGATGGGGAGGGGGGATTGTACTGAGCATTTATTTACCAGTCACGTAGACCTGCATCATTTGCTATGGGTTTCATACCGGCCATAACTCTGTGCGGAAATATCCCTCCGAAGCTCTCTTCTCCTGTGTCCTGGTTTCTATGGCCTTTTACGCTTTCTCTCCTTCTCTCTCTCTCTGTCACTCTCTTTCCTTTGCTCTCTCTCTCACTCTCTTTCCTTTGCTCTCTCTGTCACTCTCTTTCATTTGCTCTCTCTCACTCTCTTTCCTTTGCTCTCTCTTACTCTCTTTCCTTTGCTCTTATTCTCTCTCTCTCTCTCTCTCTCTCTCTCTCTCTTTCACTCTCTTTCCTTTGCTCTCTCTGTCACTCTCTTTCCTTTGCTCTCTCTCTCACTCTCTTTCATTTGCTCTCTCTCACTCTCTTTCCTTTGCTCTCTCTCTCTCTCCGTGCAGTATCTTGCGAGCTCTGCACGTCTTAATTTAGAGTGTATTCATCGGGGTAGAAACCGATCCGACCGCTATGAACCGTGAGGCGACCGTGCAAATTGATCAACGTCTTCTCACCACGACCATAGTCGTCGTAGTCGTATAGTCACGTGGCTTGAATTCCTCGCGGGGGAAAAAAAATTAAGTCCAAGTATGCGCTACGCGTCGGTCATATATATATACTCTCCCCTGTCTATTATCCTGAGAAATTTTCAAGAATCACGATTCTCATTAATGTCCGTGGCCCATTCACGAACTGTATTTTTTTTTCCTCATCTTTTTTTTTCTTTGATGCTGTTATAATTACAAGAGTAGGCGCGTTAAGATGTGAAATTTATTTTAATTTTAATTAATTATTTATCAAGAAAAAATTGGTTTTTTTTTAATTAATTTTTTCTTTTCTGGTGAAAACGACTATTTTTCTATTTTTTTCTTATGTTTTATAAAGTTACGAATGTTTGAATGAAGGACAATATTTTTTTTGCTTCTTTTAATTTGTGTTTCTTTACAAAAAAAAAAAATATATTTTTAGATTGAAGCAAAGTAATTCTAAACTGAATAGTATTTAATTTGAATTATCGTTATTTTTTGGATAGCAATTTTCTAAGATGCTTGAGGTGTGAAAAACAATTTCGTTCATTTAAACGTTCGAAACTTTAGTCACTGCACTCAGAAAACGATTTATTTGATTCAAACATATTTTGTTTAAATCAAACTTAAAATATGATTGCTATACAGTCAAACATATTTAAGTTTAACTGAAATGTATTTTTTGGTTCATTTAAGGAAATAATATATCTTTAATTCAAACATAAGGTACGGTTGATTTTAAATTATTTTTAATCAACTTTTAAGTTTGAGTCAAACATAAAATTTTTAAACTTACATTTTGTTTAAATCGAAACAGAAATGTGTTTGAAATAAATATAATTATTCAAACAAATAATTTTTTTGAAACAAAGCAGTAAATATTTTTTTTTATATTGGGATTAATATTACAAACTCTGCTTCTCTGCTTTATTTTTACTATTTTTAATACCTTTTCTCCATTTCTTGATGATTATTTATAATTATTTGTTATATTCGATTATTTCTTCATTCAACGGTATTTTGAGAAATTAAACAATTTTCAAAAGGAACTCGATGATAATCGAAGAGGAATGTTCAATTAATTGATAATTAATTAATTTAAAGAAAGTCATGTTTTTTTGACACTGAAAAACTATGCGATGAAATTTAAGTACACTGAAAGAAAATGTATATTAAATTTTGTAAAAGTATTTTACAATTTGGGAAAAAAGTGAAAACAAAAATTCTGTGGAATTTAGTATAATTATATGAAATATCAAGAATTTTAATTCAATTTTAATATAACTTTACTAAATTCTAGATAATTTTTTTTAATGTTTGGCATTTTTTAAATCGAAATTTTGGCTTGTTGCACTTTTTCCACAAATTGTAAAATACATTTACAAAATTTAATATACATTTTCTTTCAGTGTACTTTTTAAAAACATTAAAGATTTAACTATGAATTGAGAGCTCCTTAGAATCGTTAATTTTTTTAAAAATCAAATTGAGTATAATTTAAATTCACTGTTACCTAAAAAGTATCAAATTGCAACGAATTGATCTCAAAAAGTGGATGAAATCATCATTTGTTAAAATTGTCAACTATTGATGAAAGTTTACTTTTTTTAAGAAAAAAGTGAATTGTATAGAAAATTGAATTAAGGACATGGAACTTTTTTATAAAAATTAAATATTTTTGAAGAATTATGTGAGTTTTTTAAAATCAAAATTGATTAAATTTGATAAAATATGAGTATTTTTGAAAATGTTCATTATT
Source organism: Leptopilina myrica (nomen nudum) (assembly GCA_032872475.1). Classification (NCBI taxonomy): domain Eukaryota; kingdom Metazoa; phylum Arthropoda; class Insecta; order Hymenoptera; family Figitidae; genus Leptopilina; species Leptopilina myrica (nomen nudum). Next base: position 6,791,901 of record CM065458.1, read on the forward strand.
GTTGAGAAAGGTTGAACAATTTTAGGAAAAATAAAAATTTTGGAGTAAGGGTGCAACATTTTGATGAAAATAATTTTTTTTTAAGAAAAATGTGCATTGTTTTGTGAAAATTAAGCAAATTTGACGATAGTTGAGTAATTTTTGTAGAAAGTTGATTAATTTTAAATTTGAATGAAAATTGAGTATTTTAGACAGAAGATGAATAAATTGATTTGAAAATGAAATTTTTCTAGCAAAATTAAACAATTTTCATGAAATTAAAATAATTTTTTTTAAATAAAAGATGCATTTTTAATAAAAATTGAACAAATTATGAAAATGTTGAATCTTTTTGATGAAAATTTGACTATTTTACGCAGTAAAGTTAAATACTTTGAAACGATTTCATCAAAATTAAATATTTATAAAGAAAAATGTGACTTTTTGATGAAAATTAATAATCTTTAAGAAATTTGAGCTGTTTTAACCAGAAAAGATTGAGCATTTCTGAAAAACTTGTTTTTTAAATGAAAATCAAGTAAATTCGATAAAAGTTAAGTAATTCGGAAAAAACTTTTAATTTTAATAAAAGTTCGGAGCTTTAAATGAAATTAATTAAATATTTTTGAAGGAAAACGTAAATTTCTTATGAAATTTGAGCCCAATTTTGACAAAATTTAAGTATTTTTTAACAAAAATATTTTTTTAAACGGAAATTTTAATAATAAAAGTTGTTATTTTTTAAATTGAGTAAATTTGACGAAGGCTAAGTAATTTTTATTAAAGTTTAGTATCATTGAAGAAGAATGTGGATTTTTGCAGAAAATTGAACGATTGGTGTATTTCAATAACATTTAGTATTTTTTCTTAAGGAAATGAATTAATTTTGTTGAAAATTAAGTTTTGTTTTCCACAAATTACAGCCAACCAAGAAAGAAGAAAAAAAACTAAGTATGGCTACAATTTAAAACTACAATTTTATTTTCCATACTGCTATAAAATAAAAATAATCTCCTAAAATTAGAATAAAAATCAGAACAAAATTTCCGTTATCGAAGAATTGGCGTAAGATAAAAAAAAGCCGATTGACGTGTAAAACTGAAAGAGGGGCGTAATTCCATGAAAATTGGTCTCCACCCACAATCACATGTAGAATTCCTGAATGTTTGTCAGTTTCACTTTGACAAGTGCGGAAGATTTCGAAATCCACAGGAAATGCATAATACTATCTTCTTCCTTTTTCCTCTATCTAGTGTCTTTTACCCACACACACACACACGCATATATAGAGAGATTGCAGGATTTTGAAAGTCTTTTGCGCGCAAGTAAAAAGAATTGAAGGAGGAGAAAAAAAAAGAAATAAAAAAAGGGAAATCCAAAGCCCAAAAGAAATAGCTTCTCGCCTCGTGTGTGCAAAGCACAGGGTTCGATTCCTGGCAGAGCGAATCGTTCTCGAGGATCTCGAAACGGTATTGCTCCCAAGACGATCAGTGACTCTGTTCTCGCAATATCATCCTCTTTTATCTAAACGACCAACGAATCTTAAAACCACTGCAAATTTCAGTCTTGAATACCGACAAGCGTGTCTTATATTCGGAAATTTACGTGCTTCTTATTTAATCTCTGCAAAAGATGAAAAATATTCAACATATATTTTTTTTCTCTTTAGCAATAAAAATTGAAGCAATAATTTCTTTTTTAATATTGAAATAATTTTACTTTATACAGTAATTTGACGAATTAAAATTGACAACAAATATATAATTAAAATACTCAATAAAATAAAAAAAATAGATTAGATAAATTAAATTAAATATTCAATTATTAATTCTCTTAACAGAAATAAAAATTTTTAAATTAAAAAAATCTCCAAATAACTGTATTACTAACGATTATTGATTAAAAACAGGACTTAATTTTATTATTCAGTTGCAAATTAAAATTTTTTTATAATATAATAATACGTAAGAGAATCTTAAAATCTAACATTCAATTATTGCCAGCAATAATATAATTTCAAAAAAATGATCCCTAAGTTTTGAACGTTCAAATAAACGAAATATTTTTTATTGAAGATATTTTAATAAATTACTAATCATAAAAAAATTTTAAAACCGAAGTTTTACGTATGGAAACTCAGTAATTACTTTTTTGAACAGTTTATTTTTTTTATTTTATTATTGAACACAATATTTTTTGAAGCAGAATAATTGCAATAAAAATTTAATTTTTAGAAGAAATAAATAAATTTCGTTCATTTGAACGTTCAGAACTTTGGGATCCTAAAAAACCAATTTTCTTATTATTGAAATATAAAATTGGCAAAAATCGAAAAATAATTACTTCATTTCAGACATGCAATGAAAAATGATTAAACTTTTAATTAACTTCTTGGATTTAATTTTATTTCATTTATTTCAATAAAAAATCGAAATATACAGAAAAGAATTTTCAAAAATAGAAAAATTAATATTAAATTAAAAATTAAAAATTAAATATTAAAAACAATTATTACTTACTATTTACTAATATATAAATTTTAAATTTATATATTAACAAAATTAATTTTATTAATGATACATAATTGATTGAAACTGGATTAAATTTTTTTTCAACTTGTACGACAATATTGAAAATGAATATTTCCAAAGTAAACAGAATCATGTCAAAATTTTTCAACAATTTGACATTATTATCATTAAATTTACTTTAATTAAGCATTTAATAACATAAATCGGATAAAATGCGGTTTTCGTTAGCAAAATGTAAATTACAATTTGCGCAGAGAAATTTCTTGTACATTTACATCATTATGAATACAAGTGAATATATAAAGCTGACACATTTGTTAATTAATATTGAATAATAATTGCCAACGCTGAATTTTGCAATTACCACGCAACTGAAATTACATTTAAAAGCAATTTTGAAATTTTTTTTTCTCTCTTTAAATCTCTTTTTTCGGCATTAATCGCGAAAAGAATGTAATTTTTTTGTGACTGAATCTTTTACACAATATTCATATACTGTTATTTGAAGAAATTTAAGTCGTCAATTTAAATTATAAATGTTCGATAAATTAATTAATAAATTAGTTTCTTTGATTTTTGCCTTCATTAAAACGTCGTGAAAGTAAATTTATAACACAATTTAATTTTATTTTGTCTCCAGACAGTTTATTTTTGTGATTTTCATTTTTAGCCTTTTTGCTAATTTATCTTCGGATTGAAATTGTGAAAAATTTTTAATTCTCAAAATTAAAGTTTTTAAAAAATAATAACTTATAACTGGAATATTGTTACTGAGACATGAAAATTATTTTTATGATTTTAATTCAATTGTTCTTTTCTGGATTTTTCAGTTAAAATTATTCTTTATATATCAGTTGATAAAAATAATTTTCCTGTTTCGGTATAATTTTTGAAAAAAATTCTTCGATCAGAATTTTTTTAATTCATATGTTTACTATTCAAATGTGTGCAATTTCGATTATTCGGAAATTGGAGAATTAAATTTCCATTAGAAAAGGAAAGTTTCAAAAAAATTCACAATGATTTGAATTTAATTTCTTCGACAAAAACCGTAGTTTTTATTTAAATCAAAAGTATTAGAAATTTCAAATTTTCAAAGATTTGGTTTTTTGCCTTTTGAAATTGAATTATTTTCGAAAAATTCCTACCTTAACTTCTCTAAAAAGATCAATTATTATTTTATGTAGTTCTTAACAGAAATTCTTTTTCTAAATCTATTATTTTTCAAAATCAAATATTTACTTCAAAAGCAGTGGAAAAATTAAATTAATTTCAAAGAAAATTAAAACTTTGCTCTATTTTTGTTTTATTTATTTATTTATTATTATTATTTTATCCGTTAATCACATTTTCTCTCATCTTATCGATTTTCGACGAGTAAAAAATATATATTTTCTGTGTACCTTTTTTTGGAGAAAAAAAAGTTGTCTGATCGATTAAATGCCTTGCTTTCGACGTTGATGGTTTTTCTCAAACCTCTCTCTCTATATATATATATATATATAGTGGAAACCTTTGGTTAGAATCTGAAAATCTCACTTCACTTGCAGTTTCTCCCTTCAGTAATGGGCCCTCGGGAAATCCCGAACTTCCTCGTTTCGTGGTGTTGGTGCTGATCGTATGATATCCACCAGAATCACGCACGTCCTGAACAACCATATGTGTTATCGGACATTTCCGCGGCTTGCCATCGCACCATTTCACGACATTTGATGGCCAATCTGAATATTTTATACAGATCACTGTCTATATGAATATCTTCATTCTCTTATTCTCAAGCATCAGGAGAATGTCTTTTCCTTCAATTTATTTAAATTAAATATCCCTGGCCGAGAAATTAATAACGGAAAAAAAATTGAAATAAATTTGCTCTTGAATTTTATGTCGAAATTTTTATTTATAGTAAAAATTACTTTAGTAATAATCAGAATCATTTTTTAATAATAATAATTTTTTAATAATTCCTTTTATAAGTGAAACAATACTATTTTATATCATTATCTTATTTTATACTTTATACCTTTTATTTCGCTTGTGAGAGAACTCTCATGCCATCTAGGCGGGAATTTAATGCACAATTTTGGCGCGAAATTCAAAAAACATGAGAAATTTCAGTTTTTTAAAAATATTCACGTTTGTAAAACTGGCGGGAAAATTTAATATATTTTATTTATTAATAGTGATTAATAGTAATAAATTTTAGAGATATGTGAATAATTCTAATTTATATATTTTATTTATTAATAGTAATTAATTGTGAATAATAGTGATCATTAGAGATATGCGAATAATTCTAATTTTTATGAATATTCCAATTTGTGAGTGAAAAGAAATTTCTTTTCAAATGAGTAAATGGAAAAAGGAATGTGATGAGTGATTAAAAAAAAATTTCCTTTTTTTTTTTGTTAAAAAGAAAGCAATAACTATAGCTTACTGAACGATATCAAATTTCCGTGCAATTTCAATATGAAATCGTCTTCATACTGCAAAGAGCATTCAATCTTTATGTAAAGAGAGATTGTAGAGAGATACTGGAAGACCAGACGTTGCACCGGATATTAAAAATATCTTTCGTGGTCATTGGTTGAAGATCGACTTCCACTCTACTTGTCTTTTCTTTCTCGAGAAAAATAAATTTTTCTTTATCACTCCCCCTCCCCACCTTCCCTTAAAACTACTCAAGCGTCAAAATCAACGCAAAGAGAGTGATTTTCTTTTAATTCAATACAGAATTTTTTTTTGCAGCAATTCAAAAAATTTTTCACTGAAATTGAAATTTTTCATACGATTATTAATTTGATTAATTTTATTGATTCTATTGATTATATTAAAAATTATTTTATTAGATTATTGTACCAAAGTTTTCAAATTTATGTATTATTTTGATAATTTTCGCTTTTTGTGAGTACTGTTTTAAAATTTGAAAAAAAAAATATTATTTAGCTAATTTTCTATTATATTCCATATTTGCAAGTCTAATTAAGTTTCTTCGTATCCCTTTTTTTCTTTATATTATAATTGCATTGTCGAGAATGTAAAGTTTATTTTGCGGCCAGTGTAGATATAGTTGTTTCTCTCTTCATTTTTTGTTTTAGTGAATTAAAAAGTACATTTTTATTATGCTCGAAAAATAAAAAAAGAAAAGTAAGTGTGTAGAAAATGAAAGCTAAAGCACTTTACATGCAAATATCATATGTATATATATATATATATATACGTGTAGTACATTAAGTTATGTGGCTCATCTTAAGCAGTTAACTTTTTCATTTTTTTCTTTTATGGCTATAATTATACTTCTCGAAACTTTTATTCTTGATTGCATTTTTTATATTCTACTTAATACTGATACTCATATAATTCAGAAATATTTCCTATCTCGTGATCTGTTAACCAAATTATATATATATTTACTAGCTGGTAAAATGTAAAAATTTTTGTTTATTTTTTGCCACAACTTTTCGTTAGGAGTAAATCGTGAGGTATTAAAAAAAGTGTTGCATATTAAATTAACACCAAAAAAGATTAAAATAATCAATTTTGGTATTATTTTTTACAATTAATGAAATTTTAGTTTATTACATTTTTTTATAACTATAAAACATGAAGATATCGATAACTCCGAATCGAAGACTCGGAAGGATCGATTTCTTCATGTTTTATAATAATTAAAGATGACCAAGTAATAAAATTATTATTTTATATTATAAGAATATTATACTTCTTCAAAATTATTTTCATTATTTCAATTCAAATACTATTTTCAAAAATTTTTAACTATAATTCGATTCATCTTTTTAATAATTCAATTCTTTTGTCGAATTTTATTAAAACTTGCATGAACATAATTACTTTTTTCAAAGAATTCAATTATAATTGTATGAAAAATAATTGAAACTCTGCCATTTTTGTTAGTACATTCTACGAGAATTAAATTATTTAAATACAAAAAGAAATCATTTATTAATTTTATGTTTCTTGAAATTAAATTCTCATAAAAAATGTTGTCAATAAATTCTTTAAATCATTAAATTCTTTGGACAAATTTTAATAAGATTTTTAAGAATAGTTACATTTTTCGAGGAATTTGATTAAAATTGCATTAAAAATCATTGGAATGCTGCAATGAGTTTTATTATTTATGAAAATAATTGAATTCCTAAAAGAATTTTATTATTTATAAAAATAATTGCAGATTATTTTAATCCATTCTGGTGTTATTTTAACACCTCAACGTTTTACTATGTTATTTATAGTTTTTTTTTTAATTTAACAACTAACAATTTAAAAACCAGAAACTAAAATTTTTTTGTCAAATAAAATCTAAAATTTCGTTTTTTCTACTCATTAGTACCCTTGAAACCTTTTCATCAGAACTTTACGTGAAAGTTATGAAAATACTCGCGACACGTGTTCATTTATCCAGTCAATAATGCAAAATCGAAGACTTATACTACCAGGCAATCAATAGAAAAAGTTAAATAAAAAAAGAAAAAAAAAGAATGAAAGAAAATATCAAAAGTGGTTCGTTTGGGAAAAAATTGTGCAAACGCGAATATGTACACACACATATATATGTAAGAACACGATTTTTAAATCTAATAATATTCGCACAAGTGTAAAAAAAAGAGTTACGTGTGTTCGCCGGAGAATTATCATCGACATTCGACAATTTCGTTATCGTCTCGCGTCGATCAAATCGACAAATTGCAACAAATTGATAGGGGAATGAGTGAATGTTGGTGGTTGTGGAAGGTGGGAGGTTGAGGAGGGGGGCTAGCTTTGGTAATAGGGATTGCAATCGGTTGAAGGTTTATACTATATATACATATATATATATATATAGGGGTTTGGGTTGTGTGAAATTATCGAAACTCGCACGTTTTGCTGGAAACGTTTTGCTAGGATTTTATCCGATTTAACCATCCCCCCTCTCCCCTTCCCTCAGGATGAAAAAGAGACTTGCCTTGCTTACAGCTAAGCTCAATGTACGTTGGGCAAACTTTATAATACCGCTTCTATCTTTGCCCGAAAGTTTTTGGGTGGACAAAATGCGAAATTTCAACATTGCGGAAAGTGGACTTTCTCTCTGTGTATACGTATATCTATTTATACATTTCAAATTGCGAGATATATATGTATATTCGTATCGTATATATATAGCCAGGTGTGTACATATTTATAGGTCTAATTTCAACACGAATATTGTAGATATAGTATAAATAACGCCTTATAAATTCTGGGAGTTCGTTATTGATTGCACTTTTTCCGAATTGTTAAATAATTATTGGTGTCAATTTGATTAATTAAAACTTAGTAATATCAGTAGTAAAGGTAAATTATAGTCAGACAGGAATGCGTTCTATATCTTAAAAATTACTGTAAGCAGAACAAGAGAATTTCAGTCAGACATGGTGGTTTAAATATCGGATAATTGTAATATAGCAAGTAGTAAAATCAAACTATAGTCAGACATGAAGGTTTCTAGTTCCCATAAGTTAAACGTTAGTAAAAGAAGTAAATTTTTAGTCTTTTGTGATGCTTCAGAAGTCGGACAAGTTTAAATCAGTAGTAAAGGAAATTATGGTCAGACAAAATTCAGTGTGTACAAAAAAGAATAGTGCAAGTAGAACAAGTAAACTTTGGTCAGACATTTTGATTGAAATATCAGATAATTGTAATTGAGTAGTAAAAGTAAATTTTAGTCAGACAGAAAAGTTTTCAAAAAATTATGAAACGGAAATATATTTTCAAGCTTCATAAAATATTTTCACTTCATTCAATTATTATCAATCTAAATTTTAGGAAATTCTGAAAATTAATTAGCTCTTCTTCCTGGTTTTTCGCATTCACAAAATGAATCTCTTTTTTAATAATTAAATAGAACGGGAGAATTTTAGAATAATTTATTTTGTATACCGGGAAATTCATTCATAAAAAATAGTTATATAACTCGAATATTGAGTTTAATTTCAAATTTTTAATTTCTTTCGCCCCAAAACTTTATGTTACAAATTTATTTTGAAATGAATTTATTTTTGTTTTTGTTTTATTTTTCAAATTTTCACAAAGTTTATTGTCACTATTTTCAAAATTGAAATTACCAGACTAAAACGGCTTTGATGAAGTTTTCTTTTTTTTCTGTTTTCTTTTTATCTGTATTTTGACGTTTGTCGAATACAGAAAAAAACGTGCTCAGTGGGAAAAAAAGAAACATTTTTAACAGTTTCTCTTTATTGTACAACTTTATATAACTTTCCGTAACGTAAAACTCTTTAACAAAAATTCGTTTAGTTTTCGAAAAAAAAGATTTTTTTAAATTAAAAAAGTTTTTTTATTATACAGATAAAATAAAATTTGCAAATTTATATTACGATTGTAAAACTTTTTCAAGTCACTCAATATACTTTTATCAAATTGTTAGTGAATTGTTTTTCGCAAATGAATTTTTCTTTTTGTTTTAGAAGTAGGACATTGTCTCTTTCCCTTTGTAATTATAGTTTTTTAAATTAAAAATTAAAATTGTTAATGAAAATTGAAAATAAAGATTAAGCATTAAAATTAAAAATTAAAATTGGAAATTAAAAATAAAAATTAAAAAGTAGAATTGAAAAATAAAATTGAAAATAAAATTTAAAAATTGAAAATTAAAAATAGAAATTAAAATTGAAAAGTAGAATTGAAAAATAAAACTGAAAATTAAAACTAAAAGTTAAAATTGAAAAGTAAAATTAAAAATTAAAATAGAAGATTAAAATTTTAAATTAAAATTAAAAATTTAGGCTAAAACTAATTTACATCAATGTAAAATTTAGAACACAGCCGAATTTAATTTTCGAAAAACTTGTAAATTTTAGAAGATATTCCATGGAATATTGTCTAAATTCGCTCCAATTTACACAATTTGAAACTAAACCACAATTAAATTAACAATTTAATTACAAATTCTTCAGCAACTTTTCTCTCCATTATTTCGAAATGTTTTATTTTAAAATTCTCTTTTTTAGAACCTTATAAATTGCAATTCACTTTAATTAATTTGAATTAAAATTATCTTATCAATGCCACACCGTTAATTTGTTTTCCTTTCTAAATTTAAGCTTCTTTCCTGATTGGTATTTTAATTACATTTTATTTCAATGCGCTGACTGAAGTAAATTATTGTCAACACTTTTATTTTTTATTGTGTGAAAGATATTATTCCGTATAGTTCTCTATTCTCTAGAGAAAAGTATTTTTCTGAATTATCTTTCTGAAGAGATTTTGTTTACCAAAAATAATCCTCTGGTTACGATAAATTGACTATTAATATTAACATTTCTATTTTATCAATGTTAGAATTTCTATTCTATTTTTTATTCTATTCTGATTTTATAATTTCGTTTTATATTTTATTCTGACTTTAGAATTTAGTTTTTTATTTTATATTGTTGTTTTTTAGATATTTACTATGTACAATTGTTAATAAAAATATTTGTTTACTTCAGGCATGCAAATTTTGTAATTTGACTTTGACTTTCGATTCGATTTTGACTTTCGCTTTAAGTTTCACTTTGACATTTACTTTGACTTTGGTTAGGAGTTTGACTTAAAAAATTGTGAATAAAAATAAATATTTACAGAACGAATAATTGGGGTAAAAAAATACATCGATGAAAAATTGGGAACCAAAAAAAAAAAAACAGACAAATACAGGCGAAAAAGTATCCGCAAGTGTCTAATGAGCGTTGAGTGTGTTAGCAAAAGAAAACTTGCAAACGTGGCAAATTGATTTGCTGTACTAAAGAGAAAGCGAGGATGTGCTTGGAGATTTCTGTGGCGCATAGGTAGTTAGAAGACATTTCTGCACACAGCGACAAATTTTTTGCCCCACCTTGTTGAACGCTTTTAATCAGACCTAGTGTTGGAAAAATAAGGAAAATGAGAAAAAATAAGGTTTAAACGAACTTTGTTTTTAGTCTTTTTTTTTTTAAATTTTTTTCTAAATTTTAATTTTTTTTACCTCTCAATTGTGCGATTTTTATTTTTATTCACAAAATGAGCGTATCCTCCCTTAAATACCTTCTTTCAAACGATCGTAAAAGAAATTAAGTCTAAGAATTGTGTAACGATATATATAGAGTATATATTCAGCATACACTGGGAATAGGGGGGATTTCAATCAATATTTACTATCGATTTTTGTATTAGGTCCTATTTCCCGCGCCTAGTACTGAGGTATCAGGTTTTACGACACTTTTTTTTACGACGCAAGGCCTATTCGCGCGAATGCATAGATTCACTCTATATATACATATATAAAGAGCAGGTATACCGGATACGCAGTCTGTTTTCAGTGAAAATCATACGGCCCCCGGAAACTCGTTCCCGCTAGACTTTAACGACCCTCGGAGATCTTAACTATCACGCGCGCATCTCCAGAACCTCCCTCCTCTCTCTTTCTCTCTCCTTTTCTCCCCCACTAACTTTATTGTAAACGAGACGGAATTTTTCTATATACATATATATATCAAGCCAAGCAATTCTGCCTGTTTAGAAAAAAGAGGGGACAAAACGTTTACCTCTTTTAATCGTCAATTACGTACAGAAGAAATTACTCAAATTAGAATTTTTTCTTTTCTCTATTTTTTATTTATTTTTCTCCATTTCTTATTTATTTATTTTCTTTTTTTTATTTATTTTTTTCCTTTTTTCTATTTATTGTTCTCCTTTTTTTGGTGCAAGTAGAAAAGGTATATTTTAGCCAGACATGGCAATTACAATTTTAGGTAGCAGTATACAAGTAGTAAAAATATACTATAGTCAGACTTGTTTTAAGTAGGAGACAATTTTGGCTTAAGTAGTGAATGTAAGCCATAGTTAGACGTAAATGGGTTACAAAAGCAAAAAAAAAACCAATAGTGGTTTTAGTAAAATAATTTAAATAGTGGAAAAAAGTAGAACTGTTGAAAGAAAAAAAGCAGACGTGTTAATTTTAAAGGGAGACGAATAATGTTAGTCCAGTAGTGACAGTAAATTATAGTCAGACAGAACAGTTTCTAGTCCTACTAATAATAAAGCAAGTAGAACGAGTCAATTTGAGTCAGAAATGTTGGTTAGAATGTCAAATAAATAAAAACGAGTAGTAAAGGTAAATTATAGTCAGACAGGAATTGCGTTCGACATATTAAAAAGTAATGTAAGTAGAATAAGTGGATTTTAGTCAGACGGGGTGGTTTAAATGTCGGACAATTGTATGGGCAAGTAGTAAAAGCAAACTATAGTCAGACATGAAGGTTTCTAGTTCCCATAAGTTAAACGTTAGTAGAACAAGTAAATTTTTAGTCTTTTGTGATGCTTCAGAAGTCGGACAAGTTTTAATCAGTAGTAAAGGCAATTATGGTCAGACAGAATTCATTGTGTCCAAAAAAAGAATAGTGCAAGTAGAACAAGTAAACTTTGGTCAGACATTTCGATTGAAATATCAGATAATTGTAGTTAAGTAGTAAAAGTAAATTTTAGTCAGACAGAAAAGTTTCCAATAGTTTCTAGTTTAGCGTTCGTAGTAGAAGTAATTTAGATCAATTGTTAATTTAAAGCACATAGAACAGGTATGTTTTTAGTTTGGCAAGACGGTTTAAATGTCAAATATTTATAAGTAAGTAGAATAAGTAAATTTTAGTCAGACATGAAGGTTTCAATGGCGGAGAAGTAAAAATTAAGTAGTATACATAAATTATTATAGTCCGACGAAGAGTTTTCTAGTCGCTTTTCAACTGTAGTGCACGTAAAACAAGTAAATTTTAATTAGAAACGTAGTTTACGTAATTGTAGACAAGTAGTGAACGTAAATTCTCGTCAGACTATTGTTTTTAATTAAAAATAATATTTGATAATATTATTTCATAATTGTAATGTAAGAATATCACAATTTGAATTTAATAATTTCATACTTTTAATTTTGAATTTGAAACATTGATAAAATTTATTTTAATATTCTCAATTGATTATTTTTTAACATAATAATTAATTACTTTAATTTTACATTCCATTCTTTAATAAATAAATTTTTAATGAAGAATAATTAATTAAAAATTTTCCTCTACAAATTTTGTTTAACAACATTTAAACATATATTTTTATAATTTGACGTTAAATTTTCTTTTTTTTTTAATCTTCTTCCTAAGTTTTTTAATATTAAACTGAAAAAACTACTCTCTTTCAGTTTTTTTTATTGGTAACAGCAAAAAAAAAAGGTCGCGAACTTCAGTGACATACTTTTTCAATTTTCCGTTAAAAGAGAACTTTTTAGTACCTCACACATACATAGATAGATATATATTTCCAATATATACACAACAGTTTATGTGATTATTTCTTCCTTTGTTTTTCAGAAGAACTCTTTTCATTCTTTTTTTTGTCAAAGTGAATTGTGCAATTTTGTCAAAAAATGTATACGATGCAAAACTTGTAGACGTGAGGTATAATGTAGTTATCCTGCTCTCTTCCAAACAGCAAATACGTGTGTCTATGTACATATAGTTGAAAGTTAATGCATCAAGAGACAAAATATTATTCAACGAAATAATTAGTTTCTACTTTTAATTTTTTGGTGTTTGAATTTAAATTTTTGAAAAATTAGGTTATTCTAAATAAATTTTTGAAATTAAATAAGGATCTATTTTACTCAAAGGCGATAGTTTTTAAGTAGGTCCCTATTTGGTCAGGCAGTGATTGGAAAAAAAATGTTTGACTAAATATTGACCTGTTTTAGTTAAAATTCGACGGATTTGGCTTTGAGTTGAAGAGGTCCAGTTTTAGTCAGACATACAGTAGATTTTATTTTTAATTAATTAATTATTTATTTAATTTTAATTCTATCAGTTTTTTAATTTTCATTTTTTTAATTAATCACTTATTTTCATTATTACAGTTACAAAAAGTAAATAAACATTTCGTTCTTTGCATTTTTAGGAATAAGTAGGGTTTTTAAAAATTTTCCATTTTAGAAAGATTCTTCTTTTTCTTGCAATTGTCCTCAGCTTATTGCTTGAATATCTGAGAAAGAATTCTTAGCATGATTTGAATTATTTTATTTTATTATTACTTTATTATTTTATTCGTCTGAATCTTCAGAAACTGACAATTACAAGAAGGTATTCCCTTGCGCATTAAGTTTCCAACGAAAGCTTTTAACACGAAATGTTGTAATTTTACACCAAGTACTTGGATATCGGAATATTAAAATATAAAGTAGATGGTATAATATATTTAATATAGAGGCAGAGTAGGTAAATTTTGAAAACTATGGCAAATATTGTTGCTGGTTATTAAAATTGAAACGAGTGTTGTAATTTTATTTTATACATATATATATATACAAGGTGTATAAAAACAGTAAAGGTCTCCTACATATATATAGATAGACTGAAAAGAGAACTTGGGTTCGAATATGAGGTGAATGGGGATAAAAGGGGGTGTGAGGAGGGCAATATAATCCGTGTGAAATTATAAAGTGCCATTTCCATATATGGTCGTGGGAAAATCCCTGGAGATGATACATAATAATCCGCACACGACGAATTAGTTCAAAAGCTAGGAATATTCGCTGCGAAATTACTTTAGTGAAGGAAATTATCACACATAACAACATTTTGTAGCAGCCGGGGTCTCGCCATTAGTATAGCTCATAGAGTATAGAAGGAAACCTAGAGCCGGGGTGTGTAGTGAAGCATCTTTCTCGAAATTACCCCGCATTGCAGATATTGCGTTCATCAACACGTTATTCGTAATCCTTATTATACTTATCCACCATTTTCGCTTCTCCTCGCAAAACGCTTTTAATTAAACGCTTTTTCATCGTTGTAAAAGCTGATTTTTTTATATTATTTATTATACCCATGTAATCCAATTCAACGTTTATATTAAATCTATCTTTTCAGGGTTATAGCCTTTATGTAGAAGCTTTCGAAGCTATATAACTCGGGGGGAGAATGAGGCCTTGGGTATTCGAAATTCGATTAAATATTCATAGTTGTTTTTAATAATCTTTGTTAGTTAATTTTATTTTTTGAATTTGGTTTAATTTCTGTTATTTATTTTCTGTTTGAATTCTATATGACGTGACGCCTTGCAAGTGAAATTGAATTTTCGCGCCAAAAAATTGTACGTTATGTTTAAAAATACTTCTACTTGATTAAAACCTAATTTTTCAGTGTCTGAACTTATACAATTTTTATTCAACATTTTTTGTTTAAACTATCCAATAAAAACTCTTCCGGACTTTGAATAATAAGAAACTAAATCCTGAACCAGACAAAAACAATGTTAATCATAACCTATATTTTCTTTTCGGTACAAACATTTTCAAACATAACCTAAAATTCAATCTCACGTAAAGAAAAAAGTATATTTTTCTAGTCGGTACAAACATTATCAAACATAACCTAAAATTCAATCTCACGTAAAGTCCCGTTCAGCAAAAAGAGTCACAATTTTTTTTTCAAAATGAATTTCCGTTTCCGTTTTTTTTTCTTTTTTTGTCGCATCTTTTAGTATACGCTTTGCGGTATGTATTTATTCATTGAAATTATTTATTTATCGGAAATACTTTATGGACGTTTCTTCCATTCTTCTTCTTTTTTTTTGGTTAGCTAGGGAAGGCAATGAGTTATTCATTAAAACGGGAAAAATTTATCAGGTAAAAAAGTGAATAATCCCTTTTTGTTTTTGTTGCAGTGAAATATTTGAGAGAAGTGACCCCCTACTTCCGGAAGGCTTCGATCATACAGGAAGTGGGATGGGAATTGCAACGCGGTTTCCTAAGTGCAACCCCACCACCACCGAAGTCACCTCCGCGAGCGGACACTCGTTATCTTCCCTTACAACTGTGCCGACTGACGAGATCGCACCCTTCAGCTGATCCTGGTAAGTTTTCCATGATTTATTTACCATTGACATTATTATTGAATCGCAATTTTTTGTAATTTAATTTGAATTTAGTTTAAATTAAAAATTTAATATATATATATTTTGACGCTCTCCCTTGTGATATGAAGGGCAATAATTTAATTAAGGGATAATTTTAGTTAAGTAATTTTTTTTAAATATTGAGGTTCCTCAAATTGGCGGGAAAAAAATTGTTCGCGCAGCCGCTACGTCATACAGACTCAGGTTTTTTATTTTTACAAAAATTTATAAATTCCTATACATTTATTATCTTAATGTTTATTTATACTTTATTTGTATCAATTTTTTTGGGAGGGGGGTTGTTATTATTATATAAAACAATTTTTTAAATTATTTTTGAAAGACATAATTTTACATGTGAGCAATTGGTTTTAATAGAAATTTCTTTTTGAAAATTTTTATTTACTATAATTTTTCTTTAAACGCATTTCGATAAACTGAAATTTTTTCATATGGAAAATATTATTTGTCAGAATTTCCATTACGTTGAATTTTAATTTATCCAAATTTTCATTTGGTCGAGTTTTTTTTTAACAGAATGTCACTTGAACAAATTTTTTAATTAAAAAATATTTCAAGGGATTCGTTTTTAGATGAATTTTGATTTCTGCGAACAATTATGTTTAATTGATATTTAATTTGAACAATTTTCTAAATCTCATAAATTTCACTATACCAATAATTGAACATAATTTCCCCTTTTATACAATTTCCATTTGTCAAAATGTTCATATACTGGCAATTTTAATAATATTTAAACATTTCTATCACGATTAGAGTCTTCTTTAATAAAAAAGCTCGAATTCAATAAAAAAAGATCCGAAATTTTCTAGTCGACTCCAAAAATGTTTTAAAAATAATTTTTTTCTAAATAGGAAATAAATTCTAAAAACAATTATAAGTAGCTCCCTGTTTCATAAAAAAGCTCTTCTTTAATAAAACAGGCTCGATTTAATTAAGAAAATACGAAATTTTCTAGTCGACTTAAAAAATGTTTTAAAAATAATTTTTTTCTGAATAGGAAATAAATTCTCAAAAAAATTATAAGTAGCTCCCTGTTTCAAAAAAAGCTCTTCTTTAATATAAAAAGCTCAATGTAAATAAAAAAAAATTTTCCAGTCGACTTCAAAAATGTAAAAAATAATTTTTTTCTGAATAGAAAATAAACTCTAAAAAAATTATAAATAGCTCCGTGTTTTGGAAAAAGCTCTTTTTAATTTAAATATTCATTCGTGTTTCGGAAAAAGTTTTTTTTTTATTAAAAAAGCTTCAATTTGATAAAAAAAGGTAAAATTTAATAATAACCTCGAAAAATTGTGAAAACCAGTGTCGTTTTTCCAGACAAAAATTTTTGTTGAATCGCAAAATAACTAAACAAGTGCTATCTTCATTCGTGTTTCGGAAAAAGTTTTTTATAATAAAAAAGCTTCAATTTGATTAAAAAAAAGATTAAATTTTTAATAATAACCTCCAAAAAATTGTTAAAACCAGTGTCGTTTCTCTAGAAAATTTTTTTCTAAATCAGAAATAAATTCTAAAAAAAATTTTGAATTTTAAAAACCAAAAAAATGTGTAAATTTTGTTCATCGACTTCAAAACAAAAAAATCAAAAATTTATTTTTCTCGATCACTGAGTCAAAGGAGATTAAAATAAAAAGAAAATTGAAAACATTGTCATACGACAGAAGAAGAATTAAAAAAAAAAGTAAAATTCGTCTTATTTACTAAACGATAGAGACACTTTTCACAAAAAAAAGAAAATTTCATTACAAATATTTTACAGAGACGGAAATGTAGTGATATTATCTGATAGCCAAAAGAGAAAAAGAGGAGAAAGAGTCCGTATCAAAAGTCACATGTTGACTTAAAAAATATCAGAAAAGTTGTAAAGTAAACTTGGTGTACACACGTACGTCGCGAATGCTTCGTTGGAAAGAACTAAAAGCGAAGGTATGTTGGTTTGTTTACACGAACACGTCAACTTTGAATGTGAATAGGTTCATATGTACGAAAGAATGGAAGAGGAGATACTCTCGAAAGATACAGCACGTCTCTGATTGCTTTCCTTACCTTTACCCTCTTCCTGCCAAGTCTACTCTTTCTCTACTCTCACTCTTTTCCCTCTATTCCTCTCTCTCTCCATTCTTCTTTACCAGTTTCACCTCTTCTTTCTTTCTTTCTTTTAAAATGGTGCACTTTTTTTTTGGTCCTCTGTTAGACTCTCGGGATGGAGGATATGAAACGGAACGAAGACTCTTGTGAAACAACTATGCAAAGGGTGAAGAAAGAAGGAAGGAAACCCTTCAGGGAATTAAGGAAAGTCTATTCGTCTTTCATTAATTCAACTCTTCAGGAACGAGACCCAGTTTAAAGTGCACTTTTCAATTCTTTTTTTTTTAAGGAAATCAATTTTTTACAGTCGCGTTTATTTTTTTCCACATTTAATTGGGGTAGGAATGTAGGATTCAATGAGAAATCAGGCGGTGAAAGGTATTTGCGGAAATATTTTTACTTTTACTTTAAATAATCGGAGGTTAATTTTTATTATTTAATCATTTTATTTTTTTTTTATTTTTATCTAAAAGAGTTAATGGGAAAATTTTTTAACTTCAACTACGGTAAGTGCATTAGTTTTTGTGGCATTCCAGCCAAGATATCTTTTTTTATAGAAAAAGAAATATTTATATCAAAGAAATGGAATTTTTTTTTAATTTATTGTTTGTATTCTTAAGAAATTTTTACAAAAATTAATAGCCTTTAGAATTAGAACATTAAATTAAAATTAAATAATTAAAAAGAATATCAAAAGCGTCTAATCCTGCGCACTGGTCAGTTTCTGCGTTAGGCAGAATTAAAATTTATGTAATTGAAGTAATGTTAAGTAATTTATAATTTTAAGTAATTGTAAGTAATTTTTTATAAATGTTTATCTTTAGAGACAATATTTTATTAAGTATTGTAAAATAATTTTTTCAACATTAATATTTTATTAAATGATAAGTAATTGTACATTTTATAAACGCGCAGTAATTAAAGCATCCGCAGCAATTGGTACACACTTACCCTAATTATTAGTTTGTGGAAAAAATTGAATGGGTTTTTTTTTCATTGTGAAATAATGTTTCACAATTGTAGGTATAAATTTTCTTTTTTGTGTTTAAATCTGAAAAATAAGTGATACGCGTTTACGTTTCGGGGAGAAATATTTGTTTATAGGGTATATATGTAAATTCGCGGGGAATAATGACAAATAACGGTAATAATATTTTGTAACTGGTGATTACGATTGTTAGATGTACACAATGCTGTCGTTAACACTGGTAATAATAACTTAACGATAATGGAATCTTTACCATTAGCATATCAGCGATATCACAATTATACATATACAACAATATAAATGTCCGTTGTATTTCTGCCTGAAATTCAAATAGGCCACTAGAATTGATTGAACATCACTGCAAACAATTCCATCAATAACGATTAAATTGTTCATACTTCATATGCAATATGTTGTGCACAGTTTCAATCACTTCCGTTTTCAAGTAGCAGTTAACGTTTCAATGATCATTCTCAATTGAGGATCACTGGAATGCTCTGTATTTTTTTTTTTTACTTTCTTTTCCCCTTCTTTTTTTCTCTTTTTACACTTTTTTCTCTTTTTAACTTTTTCTCTTTTTCTCTTTTTTTCTTTTTCTCTTTTCCTCTTTTTTCTCTTTTTTTCTCTTTTTTCGATACATATATATATAAACAAATGAAATTTTTGTCTCGCTAAGCACATATATACGCAACGCACTGAATTCCCATTTGAATTTCAAAGGAAAGTGTACAATTTTACGTTTGTTGTAAATTTTATCCGCTCTACTTTTTAATTTATTATCTCTTTTATTATATTATGTGTGGTATTTTTATTATTTTACACACACACGCTTTAATTGTGTTTTGCTTTTTTTATGTACTCAATGCTTTTTTGTTAAATATTGTTCAAAAAATATATTTGCATTTTTGTAATGGAAATTTTTTTCATCGAAATTTCGAATCGAAAATTTTTATCGAAATATCTTGGGAAAATAATATTTAAAAAAAAATATTGTTTAAAATGGAAATTGTGAAATGGAATATTTTTGGAACTTTTAAGTATTGTAATACATGATGTATTACAAAAAGGTGGTGGTAGTGGTTGGAAAATAAAACAAAAACGTTACATATATGTTTGGGAAATAGATTGAAAATTTTGTTTATATTTACCTGGCGTTAATTTTCACGATTCCTTTTATTGGAAAAAAGGGAAAAATATTCCTGGAAAAGTTTATACTTTTTTGTAGAATAGAATATCAGGATGTTTTTCGAATATATAAAACGGAATTTAATATGAATTTACATTCGAGTGGAAAACTGAAAATTAATTTAGAATATTTGTAAATTATTGGGGGAAATAATATTTTGACGATATTTTTTTTTCCTTATATTTGATATAAATTCTTATATTTGAGATTTTTTTAGCAAATTCTAATAAGAAAAACATAAATTATGCAAATTTTAAAATAATCTTGTTAAAAATCGTAATTAGTAAATAGAAATCATAGAATTCTTGTCTAAATGTATTTAAAATTTTCTGCAAAAATTATGTATAATTAAATTAATTTTGTAAATTTTTGCATAAAAATTATGAAACTTTTTTTTTAAAGAAGGAAATAATTTTGTTAAAAAATTGTGACAAGAAACAGTAATTTTATCAAAAAATTTCTTCTTTTTCAAAAAGAAAATTAAAATTTTCTATACAGAATTATGATTCAGAACCAGAAAATATACAAAATAAATATTAGAAGTCGTAACTTTTTAGAAAAACTTTTTTTGGACATCAAAACCTGTCAGAAAAACTGTTATTGGAAATCAAATTGAGAAATCACTTTTTAGAAAAAAAGGATTAGAAAATGTTTTTTGGAATAAAAAGTGACGGGAATAAAATTTTATTACATATTTAAATATAATTGAATTTTTTTTTAACCAATAAAAACTAACATAAGTAGTTTATATATTTAGTGAATAAATGAATAATAAATTAATAATTGAGACAAATATATACAAAATCATTAAAACTAAATGGATTTAACATTTTAATTTCGAAAAGGAAAATTAAATTTGAAATTACACGATAAAATTTCAAATAAAGTAAATGAATACTATAAACACAAAAAAGTATGAACGTGATTAGCGCAAAGAAAACATGTGCAAATTTCAATTATACATATTTTATTTTATATACAATTCAATAAAGTCTCTATAAATGAAAATACTGCAAAAAAAGTATTATTCGTATTTATTTTTCCAGTTGTATTACTTACTTATGAATTCATGCATATAAGTTTCCGGTTCACGAATTGTGAGCAAATATGCATTTATATTCAGCAATAATCGGATACCTACATCTGTTTTTATTTATTTGATTATTATTTTTTTTCACTCTTTTTTTCTCATCGCGAGTAAATAATGAAACGCTCGCGCATTTGCTTATAAATAAAAACGTATACACTTTTACCCAACTAGATAGAGAGAGGGAGAAAACCGGTAATAACGAGGGTATTATTAAAAATAAAAAGAAAAAAACATGTGTATTACACAAGTCGAAAAGTAGGCTAGAAAAAGTGGTGTAATTATCTTGAGCCTATATATATATGCATGCGTATGGCTTTCATAGAGGAGGAAATAAAAAAAAATAGAAAAATCTTTGTATTTACAAAAAATATACTAGTCATACATCATTTGTGGTTGAACGTTCAGTTACACACGTGGCACAACGAAATGAAACACGACGTTATACAACGCTGATTGTGAGGAAGAACGAGGGTGAATATGAAACATGAAAACTATATTTTCTCCTCTCACACTTCTCGTTGTGTTTGTAATGCACTATATATGTATACACGGCAAAGGAGGAAAAAAAGTCTTGAATTTTAATGAAGTATGAAATAGAAGAAAAAAAAACACCAACGCACATACGTAAAAATGAAATTCTTCCCGATTTGTTTCAATCTGAGAAATATTTCATTGTCAGAAAATAAAAAAATTTTTTTATTTGGGGAAAAGAAAGTTTTTTTTACTTTCAGTTGGTGTTGAAAATTTTCCTCTTTTATTTTGAGTTAATACCATCAAAATATTCTATTTTTATTTTGATTTTTTACTCACAGTTATTCCTTTTTATTTTTTACTCAAAATATTTATTTTTTATTTTTTACTCAAAGTATACCTTTTTTATTTTTATTTTTTACTCAAAATATTCTTTTTTTTATTTTTTTTTTTTTTGCTTTTTTCCACTTTTGACACATGTTCGTTTTGAAAATACGTTACTTTTTCATTTGACCCTTTCAAAAGTTTTTGCCACTGGCGTTAAAACTCGAGGCTGTCCCTTTTTCTGTTTATCTCTTTTTCACATTTCTGGTAAACATTTTCTGTCGAGTGAAAAGTCCATTTTCAAGTTTATTGAGTTCCTTTCAGTTTTTCGGTCCGTCAAATAGCTCTCTGCCTCGGCCTCACGTGAAACATTCGAATTTCGAAGAAAGTTCTAAATGACAAAATCGTTAGTTTCATTCTGATATTAATTTTGCCTCATTCCTTTTTTATCGCAGAAATTTATAAAATTCTATTTAAATTAATAATCAAATCGACTTAATTTACTTTGAATTCGCTCAATTAATAATAATTTAATTAATAATCAGGAATTTAACTAAAAATTAATAATTTCAAAACGTTTTAAAAATTATTCAAATACTCATTTTAATTTTTTGTAAAATTGTCATTTTCTAAACATGTTTTCGGTTTCATTTCATTTTTCCCTAAAGATCCCTAAAAATACTTTTTTTGTGTTAACAATAAGAGTATTGCCAAATTAAATTGAAATTAAATTGAAATTAAATTGAAAATAAATTGAAATAAAATTTAAAAGAAATTGAAATGAAATTAAAATTAAATTGAAATGAAATTGAAATGAAATGGAAATGAAATTAAAATGAAATTGAAATGAAATTGAAATGAAATTTAAAAGAAATTGAAAGGAAATTGAAATGAAATTGAAATGAATTTAAAATGAAACTGAAATGAAATTGAAATGAAATTGAAATGAAATGGAAATGAAATTAAAATAAAATTGAAATGAAATTGAAATCATTAAAATTAAAAAAAAATGAAATTATTAATTTTTATAATATCTAACTTTCCATAAAAAACTAAAAAAATCGATCAATTTATTTCGAAATTAAAACTCAAATGTACGCAAAGAATTTTCGTTCTAAAAAAAATGTTACAATTTCTTCGTGAAGTTCACAATGTGAGATAAAATATAAATTCTGTCTTGTGAAAAATTATAAATTTAAGGGTTAATTAACAATTGCTTATATAATAAATAGAGTCAATTTGGATTCTGTTTAGTGGTCCAGGGACTATCAAAATTCCATGAATGGGATTTAGTTAGCGAGATAAGGTTAACTTAACGCGTAAACTCGGCTCTTGTGGTTTCATTAACCTGAAGACTTAAGAGACCACGTGAAGTTACCGCTAATTCAAATTAAGTCAAGCAAAGCCGCTGGCCAATACAGACCGCTTATATTCAACTTGAGAGGGGCTATTTACGAGAATGAGAAATTTTACAAATTATCTTTTAGCACACAACACCTTCTTAAAATTCGCTTTATGCGAAGTTTTTCTTTTAATTTCAAAACAAAAATAATAATTCTCACTTTCTTTGAAATTTCACTATACTGTCTTGTTTTAGTTAGACACAAAAGTAATTTGTAGTTGAAAATTGATTTATTGAATTATTTATTTTTTTATTTGAATAAACAAAGAATTTATACCGTTTCAAACAATTTTTTAGTTTTTTACTTTTTTTAGTTAGAAAAAAATAATTTATACTTGAAAATTGATTTATTGAATTATTTATTTCTCTTATTTGAATAAAAAAAAGAATTTACACCGTTTTAAAAAAATTATTTAGGGTTCACTCAGAAAATAATATATTTGAATCAAACATTTGTTCATGAATCGAGGTATTTTTATTTTATTTTGAATCAAATATTTGTTATACGCAGTTAACCAAAAATTATTTTTGAATTAAATGTAATAATTTTGATTCAAAAAAGAAAAAATTGATTGAATAAAAATTGTGTTTGATTCAATTATAAAATATGTTCAATTCAAACATACTTTTTTGGTTGACTACTTATTTTTGAATTAAAAAATTATTTCTCAATGTTTAAAAAAAACTTAAAATAATAATAATAATAGTTATAATAATTTTTTTAATTGTTGTAATTTTTGCAGTGTTTCAAGTTTCAATGAATAAATATCATCGACTTTTTTTACTTAAACAAAAATTATTCTCCATAATTGAATTTAAAAATATTTCAAAGACCCTTTGAACGAAATTTTTTTGCATCCAACGTTATGTAACAATTAAAATAGCAATTATTAAAGAAAATACTTTTTCCCGACCTTTTTAATAAAATTTTTCTCATTTATATCGATACTGTCTATTTTTACCATGAGAAAAAGTTCGTTTTGCCTTTTAATTAACACAGAAGCATAACAAGCATGTAAATAAGCTTATCAGCGAGAAGTCGAGTTCTTGAAGAAAATTAATCAGATCTTATCTTTCTCTCTCTCTCTCTCTCTCCTTCCCTCTTACACACAAACACACCGTGAAGTGCAACTGGACTGCGAGACAACCGTGGCAAATCGCCAGAGGCAACAAACTACACGACATCTGACGCAAAAATACCATTTTATTTCTTTTTCTATATAAAAAAAAATAATTTAAATTTTTAACCTACCGAATTTTTGGTGATTAAAAATTTGTTTTTACAAATAAGTTTGTTTCATTCGTAATTTTTTTTTTGTTAATTCCGAATTTATTTTGTTTATTATATCATCATAGTAGTTAGATGGGAAATCAAACTAAAAGTTAAAGTAGACAAAATAGAGGAAAATTGATTCAGACTGATTCCTTCTTCAAGAAATATCTCTACCGGAAATGTTGTTCATGCACGAGTTGACTCAACTTCTCTCAAAGTGCAAAGACGTTAATATGCATACACTTCGCGTGTTATATATTATATATAGAATTCGAAAATTTCACAACTCGACTTCAATGTTTCGACGGTAAATAGTCCAAAGTGTTTTGACTTTTTTTAAACAGTCAAAAAAAAATTGTTCCTAATTTGTTCATTTTTCCTTTTTTTTGTAGAATATTTACATTTTTGAAAACTTATTTGTTTCTCGTTGCACAATCTTAAATTTGAATTAGTAAACATGTTTAATAATTTAAATATGCTAGTGACTAAATTTTGTTTTAAATTAAAAATTATTTTACTAATAAATATTTCTTAATTCAATGAATTTATTAATTATTAGTCAAATTTACGAAGATAGAAAGCAAAAAGTCAAGCTAATATTATTTTTCTTGTATTTTTTCACTATTCACTGGATTTTTATAAAAAATGATTAACTTTACGTTGGGAAAGTTCGTAACTTTTGTTTTATTATACAAAAATTTGTGTTATAAGGGGAAAAATATTTTTTCTATCGAAAAGAAAATAAAATTTTTTGTTTACAAATATTTCTTTTGTGAATTTTTTATTATTAACATAATTTGCTTAGAAAAATATTTATCTTCTAAAATCGTTGTCTGCAAACGTTCTCAACTTCACCAACTTCAATTTTTTTAAGCAAATATTTTAAACAGTTTAAAAAAATACTCTAGTTTAAATAAAAATGGAAAATAATATTTTTTTCAAAAAAATTCAAATTCATTAAAAACTATTCAAATTTAATAACAATTGCTTAATTATCTGAAAAAATACTTAATTTTAGAAGTGTAGTTTATTTTTTTCCAAATACTGAAAAGTCGTCAAGAATGACTTAAATTTGATTAAAATTGCTTATTTTCTTAAAATATGTTCTAATTTGTTAAAAACTACTTAATTTTAATGACAATGGCTTAATTTTCATTAAGAATACCATATTTTTCATATAGATTTTTGAGCACCGTTAAAAATACTTTGTTTTTCTTTAAATACTCAAAATTCAATAAAATATAGTAAATTTTTTTAAATTATCAATTAACTTGAAAATAATTATACAAATGTTTTTTATCCTCAGAAATACTTTTATTTCATAAAAATTGCTAATGTTTTTTCAAACCAATTCAAATTCACTTTCACTGAAACTATTTTCACTTTAAATGTCATCAAAAAATTCTCAACATAAAAATTTGCTTAAAAATTTTTTTTTTTAATCGTTGACTATAAACGTTACGAACTTTACCAACGTTATTTTTTTATTTTAATTGAAGATTTTGTTAATAAATTCGAAAGCTTTTGAGTGAATGTGAAAGTGCCAATTTTTTTGAAAGAAAGTTATATTAATTATTTTTTAATGAATGTGAAAATTATTTGAGTCAACATTCTTGTAGCGATAATTGTCATTCTTTTAGTGAATCTGTCAAGTTTTTGAATGAAAGTGAAATTTTTTTAAAGAGAAAGTGAAAGTTACATGAATGCACCCCTGAACTTTTTATCCAATTGATCAATTTTCTTAAAAAATGCCTACAAAATCAAATTCGTTACAAAAATTACTCAAGTTTGATTAAAATTGCTCAATTTTCTTCAAAATACTCAAATGTTTAAAAAAACTATTCTCATATATAGTCAAAATATTGCAAATGATTTGTGGAAAAGTTCTTAAAAAAATTTAATTAATTTTTCTCTTTTGACGGACTTTAAATAAATTTTCAATTATTTAGATTTAGAGAACAGATTAAAAAAAATTTTTCCTTAAATTTTCTATTTTTTAAGTTCAATGCCCTTATTTTTCCTTTTCCTCCGCATGCAATACAGTAGCAGCAGCAATAAATTCGAGTTTCTTTAATAGTGATTAGAATAAATTATACACATGAATTTATGTTATCTAAAATCGATATATGCGAGAAGCATGATTCTGAATTCCCTCGGTTGTTTCCTTTTCAACTCTCGAGGATATATACAAATATCGAAAGAGAATCAAAAAGGGTGTTTTGAATACGTTTGAATGCATATTTCACTCGAGTATCTATATTTTCCCGCAAGTTCGAGTGAAAAATCGCTTCAATAGCCAAACTGACTCTAAAATACAAAAGTCTTCATCGAATGACTTGCAAATATAGCCAGTGAATATTTCATAACCCCTTATCTCGATATATTTGTTCAAAAGAAAAATCTCGCGACTAGATCCAAAAGTCGATTTGCTTCAACAAAAAATAAAAAGAGAAAAAAAAATACATTTCTTGTCTGTCTCGCGAGACATCAAAAAACACGAGGAACGCAACCCCACGAGACAGGTGTGCGAGAGAAACGATATTCGGTATGACTTTTAATGTCACGTGCGACTCAGGAATAAGTAAGATGAATTTTCCGAAATCTCTCTCTCTCTCTCTTTTCGATTTGAATTTGCACTTTTCCAACTCTCGTTAATCAGACGGACCGGCATGGATGCAATTATCCGACAGTAATTAACTTCGCAAACTGCAACTCGCGAGGTCTATGAGGCGCACGGTGGCATCGGCTTCGTGTGTATGTGTATGGGAAGGGAAAACGTTAGAAAGTTGGTAGTGGAAATACAGGGGGTCTTTTCCAAGAGGGGGGAGGGAAAGAGTAAAACTAGATTTCAAGAGTGAGAGAGGGCGAGAGAAAGGTTACCCCTACAACTGGCTCGATGGTTTCCCAGGTTCGACCTGATAGAGCTGTTTTGGAATTATACGGGTTAGCCCTGAAAACCGGGTGGCTGGCGCTGCTTTTGCACAGGAAACTAATTTAACTCTCGCATCCTCTTTTGCCGTTTCCATGCGCCCTTCTTCTCCTCACGCCATCTCCGCAACAGCAACTTTCCTTTATTCTCCCATTCACTACTCTAATCGTAAAAGAAAAAAAAATTTTTTAACCTTCACGCTACCAAAACACAGTAAAGCATATATATATATCTGAGCTAAAAGTAAAATTTGCCTTGGCAGGGCAAAATTTTACGCCAAATTAGCGATTAGATTAATTTTCTTCGATGAAGAAAATCTGTCAAAATTAAAACCAAATCACTTCATATTAAAAAATAGTCTAAATAATAGATTTAAAAAAATAGTCCTTCGATGGATTGTTTTTCATTCCTAATAGTTAAGAGTATTGAAAAAACGATGTTCAATATCTACGTCTGACCAATTACGGATCTATTCTACTTAAACACTATTCTAAAGAATTTCAAGTATTTAAAGACAATGTTAAATACATTATTTTGCTATCTTAGTTCCTAATGCATTCACATAGCACTGATCTATTCTACTGAAATCTGTATTTTTTATATCATAAATATTTAAAAATAAAAATAAAATGTTTAATGAATTTTTTTTATTAAGAAATATGGAAAAAACTAAAAAAAAGGTGTTCGATAACACAGTCTGACTAAATACGGACATACTCTACTTAAATATTATTCTGAAGAATTTTAAGTAGAATAAGTCAATGTTAGTGAAACAATTTTGTAAACACCGTCTGACTAAATACGAACCTATTCTACTCATATTCCTTTGAGTGCAATAGGTGCCTATTTAGTCAGACAGTGCTTCAAAATTGTTTCATTAACATTGACTTATTCTACTTAAAATTCTTCAGAATAATCTTTAAGTGAAGTAAGTCCCTATTTAATCAGCCATAAATAATAAATAATTCTTTCACTAACTATTGACTTATTCTACTTAAAATTCTTCAGAATAATCTTTGAGTAATAAATGCTAAAAATAGGTTCATTAACATTGACTTATTCTACTTAAAATTCTTCAGAATAATCTTTAAGTAGAATAGGCCCCTATTTAGTCATCCCTTAATGAAAAAATTATTTGACTAACCATTGACTTATTCTACTTAAAATTCTTTAGAATAATCTTTAAGTGAAGTAGGTCAGTGTTTAGTCAAACGTTACATTTTGTTTATCATGTTAAATATTTCCAGAATGAAAAAATAGATATCAGTAGAATAGGTCAATACTATGTCAGACATGAGAAAATTTAAAGTGATTTAAAACTAATATAGCAAAATAATTAAATTCTTGTTGACGTATACTACTTAAAATTCTTCAGAATAATATTTAAGTAGAGTAGGTCCGTATTTAGTCAGCCGGTGTTACCGAACGTCTTTTTTTTATAAATATGTAAAAAGTAAAAGAACTAGATAATTTTACTAAATATATCAAACAATTTTAAAACACTGTCTTACTAAATAGGGACCTATGTTACTAGAAGGCTATTCTGAAAAATTTTAAATATTATAAGTTAATTTTAAGGCATGTCGTTGTAATTTTTTTACTGCTTGCAGAAAATTTTTCAAAGATTATATATGCGTGTCTGACTAATTTTATTTATTCCACCGAAATTTTTCTTTATACTCTATTCATTGCAATCGTGAAAGAAGAAAAATTATTTTTTACCTTCACGCTACCAAAACACAGTGAACTATAATATCTGAGGTAGTAAAATTTGCATTGCATGGCAAAATTTACGACAAACAGCGATAAGATTAATTTTTTGTTTCGTGGAAAAAATGTGTCTAAATGCTCTAAATCAAAACCGCAAATCATTTATTAAAGCATTTTGAAAAAAATAATCCTTCGATGGATTATTTTAATCCTTGGTAGATAGAAGTGTGGAATTGTGAAACTTTTAAGTCTTAACATTGTGGAAATTTAAAAATGCTTTTTCAATTTACATTTATTTTCTCTATCTGTAAAGTGCTGAAAAATAATGGCTGATTTAAAATTGATTTGTACTCTATACTGATACGAAGGTAACAAATAAAATTTTTCTATTAATAAGAATGATTGATACCAAAGTTACAAATTTTTAAGAATTTCTTTAGAAATCAGGAAGAAGTTGGGAATTAGAATAAGACGTAAGAAAACAATAATACCTCTTTTGCATCAAAACGTTTCCCGTAGAAAAAATTGAATTTTTTTCCTAAAATACACTCGAGTCAAGATAAATTATCGCCTCAACTTTACTATTTGCAAGAAACTTTGGAAATTCGATGATGTTAATCAATTAAATGTGCAATTCGTGATTGAGTCAGTGGGAATTCGACCACCTCTCTCTCTCTCTTACACTTGGGAATAGGTTCATCGTCGTTCCTTGGCATAGTGTGTAGCGAGATACGTGAGTAATAAAGACGGTTGGTTCCTAGTCGAATCACGTGGCTACTCGACAATTAAGAGAAGCAAGATGAGACTCTAGTTGCGAGAGTGGTTTTGGATGGAAGATGAAGCGAATGACAGAAACGGTCCCTTTGGCTCTCGATGAAGCCGTCGAAATGAGGACGACTGAGGCGGAGGGAGGAGGGACGAGTGTATATGGAGGATGTAGGGCAGGGATAGTTTTAGGTGTCTGCTGGATGGTTCCTAATGTGATCCTATTGTCCTGCTTTGTACTCTGAACAGCGTCATGAATCCCAGTCCTGTAAACTGTCCGGAAACGGTTAACAGTGCCAACGTTCACTCTATATACATATACATATATAATACATACACTAGTGTCAGTACGCATTTGTGAATGACCATTGAAATCATGATCCTTTCATTCAAAATTCAAATTGCAATTGATATCATCGTCATCAGGCGTCTTATTCATGAAGTTTGTGGTCACGATTGAAAATTTTTGTTCTTCTCTTTCATTAACTGAGAATTTTATTTTTCCATTATATAACTAGACGCTATTTAGATTTTTTTTGTCACCCTTAAAAAACTGTTATCTTAATTTTTAGCACTCTAGAGTGACGAATTTTTTCAGTAGAATAAATCAATGTTAGTCAAACAATGTTTTAAAGCAATGTCTGACCAAATAGGTCCTTAGTTAGTCAGACAGTGTTTAAAAATAATTTTCTTTGTAATTTTAAGTAGAATAGATCAGTGCCAAGGAAAACATCTTAATAATAAACATCTTAATACATGAAATATTTTAATTTAATATTTTTTAATCACTTATTGAAATAATTACCTCTTTGACACAACACTAATTTACTCTACTAAAGCGTATATTCAACTGATTCTGTAAATATTTATAAAGAAAAAGAAAATGTTTAGTAGAAAATATTTCTTTTTAAGAAACGTTTAAAAAAAGTAGCAAAATAGATGTTTCATACCCACGTCTGACTAAATGCGGACCTATTCTACTTAAACACTATTTTGATAAATTTCAAGTAGTATAAGTCAACCTTAAGTTAATTTTTTGCTTATGCTACTTTTTAATTACTTTAATTCTGCATATGTCTGACATAGCAATGACCTATTCTACTAAAATCTTATTTTTTTCATTATATATAAATATTAAACAAAAAATTAAAACAAAATGTAAATTAAATTTGTGTTTGTAATATATCTTCGAAAAGCTACCAAAAAGAGGTTTAATACGAATGCCTGACTAAATACGGACCTCTTCTACTTAAATATTATTCTGAAGAGTTTTAAGTAGTATAAGTCAACAAGAATTTAATTTTTTTGCTATATTAGTTTTAAATCACTGAAAATTTTCTTATGTCTGACATAGTATTGACCTATTCTACTAATATTTATTTTTTCATTCTGGAAATAATTAACATGAAAAAGAAAATGTAATGTTTGACTAAACACTGAACTATTCTACATTAATATTATTCTGAAGAGTTTTAAGTAGTATAAGTCAACAAGAATTTAATTATTTTGCCTATATTAGTTTTAAATCACTTAAAATTTTCTCATGTCTGACATAGTATTGACCTATTCTACTGATATATTTTTTATTCTGAAAATATTTAACAATAAAAACAAAATGTAACGTCTGACTAAATACTGACCTGTCCCACTCAAGGGTTATTCTGAAGAATTTTAAGTATAATAAGTCAATGGTTAGTGAAACAATTTTTTCAGCATTTACGGATGACTAAATAGGGACCTATTCTACTCCAAGATTGTTTTGAAGAATTTTAAGTAGTATGAGTCATTGGTTAGTGAAACAATTTTAAAGCACTATCTGACTAAATAGGCACCTATTATATTCAAAGGCATATGAGTAGAAGAGGTTCGTATTTCGTCAGACGGAGTGTGCAAAATTGTTTTACTAAAATTGACTTATTTCAGTTATAATTTTTCAGAATAATCTTCAAGTAGAGTAAGTTCGTATTTAGTCAGACTATGTTATTTTAAAGCAGTTATGTTGCTGCTTCTTTTTACTGATGTAAGGAAAATTGCTAATATTTTATACCAGGCTGACTAAAATTTACGTGTTCTACTGAAAAAAAATGTTTTTTCCAATTAAAAGAAAAAATGAATCAAAATAACTTTGATTCATTTATTGTGATGATAAAATTATTACACTTTACAGAAATGTAAACGTAAAAACATGAAATGTGTCCTTTTGCTTATGTGGATTCAATCCAACGCCATATTGAGAAAAATATATATAAAAAATAATTGAAAAATAGAGCACCTAAAAGACATTTTTCAAAAAGTCTTTTCATAATAATCCAATTTGGCTGTTTTGCGAAATACAGAAAAGCTTTCAAGCAAATGAAAATGTAACACGCTTCGAAGTATCATGATAAAATATTAATTTCATCACTTTGGTATACACATTTCTTGCCTTACATTATCGATACTCTCTCCCTCTTTTTTTCTCTCTCTCTCCTTTTTTCTCACTCACCATGTCTCGAAGGATAAAAAGAAAGAGAAAAAAAAATCCCCTCAAAAGACCGTCACGACACCATACCCTCGAGGGGGATTTTTCCGGACGTTCGACATTATTTTTCAACAGCGCAGCCAAGAAATTGATTTGTTATTCAAATATCTTTCCTCTTGCGTTGCCCATAAAGAAAATGAGAGCGACCGATGCGAAGGAAACTGGCAAAGACCCCATGACCGATTAGGCTAATGGACCGTGAAGCGGTCCAGCTATTTGTATGATAATCTACTTTATAGCGAACGCCGGAAGCCAACGAAACAAAAGTGTCCTTCGTGCATTCAAACTGTGTCACTAAACGCGGAAAATAAGAATAGTAAATCTCGCGTGCGGTATATAGACGACGCCTCATGTACATTCTATGTGTATATGTGTAAGCGCGCGCAAAAAAAACTCTGTCAGCGTTAACTTTATGCTAAAAAGAAAGGAAGAAAGAAAAATATATTTTTTATGACAGAGAAATTTCATAGTAATCTCATTCTGGTGCTTAATAAAAAATTTTTATACTAAAGTCCTGGCTAGAGTGAAAAAATATTAAGTATATTTTGATTCAAATAGAAAAAAAGTTAATTTTTGATTTCTTTTTATAAATAGGAACCTACACTGGAAAATGAAAGGTACCAATTCGGTACCAATTTTGGTTGCAAATCGTAATTTGGTTCTATTTTGATAGCGAAATCAGTTCTAATTTAGAAACATTTTTTACTCTGTGTTCAAGAAGGTCCCTATCATCTTTAAGTAGAGTAGGTCCCCTACTTAGTCAGACAATGTTTCAAAAGAATTTTTTCAAGACTTTTTCTTTTACCTGTAATTTTTTTAAGAATTTCAAAAAAAAACAAAACTTTTCAAATTGGATTATTTATTTTATTTACGAGACAAAGACGAGGAGAGAGGTAAATAAATGAAATTTTGAAGAATGATGCGGGAAAATGTCTAGCTGCGGATGTGTGCTAATTCTTTTTGATAATTCTAGCGCTCGACGGGACAGGTAGACAGCTGCTTCCGCGTGAACTTGTTAGTAGTTGGGCAGACAATTTCGAATTACGTGAGTGTGCTTTTGCGAACGAGAAGGTGACCTGGAAAGGGATTGAATATCGGATTTTAGGCAAGAAGAAAAACACAAATTCACTGGCAGCAGAAATTGTGTAAGTGAACGAGGAGATGCTGGTGAGGGGCTAAAACCAGAGAGGAGAGGGGGCATTGAGAATTTAAAGAGAGATGCATAGAAAATAGAATATCTCTCTCTCTCTCTCTCTCTCTCTTTGGCTCGCTAACTATTTCTCTATTCCTTGCTCACAGGGAGAGAAGAGACAAAAAAAAGAGAGAGAGAGAGATAGAGAGTAAAAGAGGGAGAGGGAGATAATGAGAAAAAGGGGAAGTGAGATAGATGCAAAATGAATCTAAATACAGAATGGAGGAGAATGCGAACGTTCCTGAAAATTTTCATTCCCCGTATTTTCCTCCTGCTCTACCATTAATGTCACGCGCACCAGGAACGAAAAGCCCAATCGTGTTTTATTCGAACGTTTCCGAGGTTCAATGCGAGAGAGAAGGAAAGGGAGAGAGAAAAGAGAGTGAAAGAAAGAGAGGGAGAAGGAGATAGAGAGAGTGATGGAAAGAAGGAGAGAGAGAGAGAGAGAGAGAAAGAGAAACAGAGGGAGAAAGAGAGAAAAGAGTGATGGAAAGAAGCAGAGAGAGAGAGAGAGAGTTAAAGAGAAAGAGACAGAGAGAAAGAAAGAGAGGGAGAATGAAAGAGAGAAAAGAGTGATGGAAAGAAGCAGAGAGAGAGAGAGAGAGAGAGAGAGAGTTAAAGAGAAAGAGACAGAGAGTAAAGAAAGAGAAAGAGAGACTAAGAGAGAGAGAGCAAGAGAGCACGAGGCAGAATTCGTACAGCGAACAGAGGTTACAATGACAAAAGGAAGGACAGATAGAGGGAAAGGAAAACTGTAAAGTTCGCGCGAATCCAGTTTCCAGTGCAACATCAGAGACCATTTCGACGACGAAAGTTCGAAAGCTCGTTACGCCACGTGATATTCTGTCTTTTTCCATTCAAAAAGTTTAAACTCTCACCATTCTTAACTCAGGGTGAAAACCTTTCGTAAATTATTATTTTGTCTATGGCACACACATTCTTTTTTTTATGGAATCAAATAATATACTTTATTTCCCTCTTCCCTTTCATTTACAGCCGTCAATGCAGAATTCTTTTTATTCTTTTAATACAATTTTTTTTTCTATCTTGTAAATAGAAGATTTTTGCTGATCGTACATGTTTTTTTTTCTTTATGTAATTCTAGATTTTCTTTTTGATTATTTAAGCAAAATTGTGCTTATTTTTCTTATTTTTTTTTTGCCTTTGATTATTATGGTCTTTTACTATAGTTGAAGAAAATTTTAAACAAAAAGTAGAGATTGTTTGAATACAGGGAAATAAATATTTTTATATTTGAGGCAAATAATTGTAGAAACAATTTTAGAACGAAATAGTTTTTTTAAGTAGAGTAGGTCAGTGCTGTGTCAGACATAAGAAGAATTGAAGTGATTAAAAGTAATAAAGCAAAAAAATTAACATAACATTGACTTATTCTACTTAAAATTCGTCAAAATAATATTTAAGTAGAATAGGTAAGTATTTAGTCAGACATTTTGTATTAAACAAATTTTTTGTAGATTTTTAAAAATTGCTTACGAACAAAAATCTACAGTACACTTTATTTTTCTTGTTAAATATTTATAGAATGAAAGAAACAGATTTTAGTAGAATAGGTCAATGTCATGTCGGACATGTAGAAATTTGCAGTGAGTTTAAACTCTTACAGCAAAGGAATTAACTTGTCATTGACTTATACTACTTAAAATTGATCAGAATATTATTTAAGTAGAATAAGTCCGCATTTAGTCAGACGTGAGTATTGAACATATTTTTGTTGTTTTTCAATTATTATTTCTTTAAAGTAGTTGACATTTTTCGTAAAATTTTCCCGATGAGAATTTGCAGTAACTGTTTTTTTTCTTGTTATTAACAATTTTACCCCCTTCAAGCTAATTTGTCAATATTTTTCGCTTTTTAAATCAAATGTCAACTGGATTCAAATCCAAAGTCACCGGGGGGAAAGAAGCAAAAAAAAATCTCTTAAATGTTCAATACTGTGTAGCTCCGTATATATATATATAGGTATATGTGAAAAAGAAACTGAAAATTGACTCGATTCTCGAGTATAAAACGAAAATTGTCAATGGATATGTAAAGAAATGTAAAACAGGCATTGAAAAATTGTACAACGGTCGATTCTCGAGGGTACGATTGGAAAGTAATATCTGATTGTAGCGACACTCTCTCAATCTACTCTGAAACCATTTTTGAGATTATATATATACATATATACATACATACGTATGCAAAGGACAGTTTGTCGAATAAGAATTCCACAGGGGGACGATTTTCGTCTC
Source organism: Leptopilina myrica (nomen nudum) (assembly GCA_032872475.1). NCBI lineage: Eukaryota > Metazoa > Arthropoda > Insecta > Hymenoptera > Figitidae > Leptopilina > Leptopilina myrica (nomen nudum). The sequence continues at coordinate 6,827,577 of CM065458.1, forward strand.
CTATTGTATAGCGTGAATTGAGATCAAGTGGATAACGCAAAGAAATTTGCAGGGATTTCACAATGCGCCCAAGTAGTGTGACATTCATCGAAACATTTGTATTCATGGAAAACACTGGTTAGTACCCGGCAGAGAAAATCGTCATCCGAGACTGACAAGGCGACGAGAGAGAGAGAGAGAAATAGACAGTAGGAGAGAACAAGAGAGAGAGAGAGAGAGAGGCTTTATATCCATATGTGTGGCACTCGAATCGAGAGAGAACGAGAGAGAGAGAGAGAGAGAGAGAGAGAGAGAGAGAGAGAGAGAGAGAGAGAGAGAGAGCTCCAGGGAAAAGTTTCGGACAAACCTTCAGCCAAGAAAGTACCCTCCGGTGTGCTTTCTACCGTGCTAGATACGTATACTTACGACTCACCGGATAACGCTCGTAAACTGTAACTGGTGTATCGACTATCGAACGACGACCAAAGCGATTTCACCTGCAAGTAATATCCGAGAGAGAAAGATATATCGCTGAATTTACAACGAAAATGTTTCCACGCGACAGGATTAAGTGATTTACCGATTGTCGATGAAGCCATTTTTGTCACGAGGCAAGCGGGCTGCATTCAAACGAGATTTATTTGACAAGGGTCATACAATTTATTCAAAAGTTACCTTTAATACTTTATTCCCATTTTTCCTAATCTCTGCTCTCTTCGTTTTTAATTATAATATTTATAAATCCTCCCCTTCCACCTCTAAAGAATTTGATCATGAAAAATGTTCCTTGTTGTCATTTTAGAATGCTCAAAAAGCTATCAAAAAGCCGATTTAATAGCACTGTCTGATTAAATATGGACTTATTCTACTCAAATACTAAGCTGACGAATTTTAAGTAGTATAAGTCAATGTTATGAAAGAATGTGAAAGAATTTTTTTAAAAGCACTGTCTGACTTAACACGAACCTATTCTACTCAAAAGCTATTATAAAGCATTTTAAGTAGTATAAGTCAAAGACTATTTATTTTGCTGTATCAGTTTTAAATTATTTTAAGATTTCACATGTCTGGCAGAACACAGACCTATTCTACTAAAATCTGTTTCTTTCATTTTGTAAATATTTAAGAAGAAATACAAAGTGTATGGGTAAATTGTCGTTTGTAAGTTAATTTAAAAAAGCTACAAAAAAATGTTTAATAGAAAGGTCTGACTCATTACGGATCTATTCTACTTGAAAATTATTCTGTAGAATTTTAAGTAGAATAATTAAATGTTTAACATTTTTTAATGATAGAACGTCCAACGTCCTTCCGGCAGGACCAAAAAGACTCAGGTGAGTCCGTCCGAAATCGCTAAATAAAACTAACATGGATGGACATAAACAAAAAGTAATATATATCGTTGGAAAGATGATGAAACAAGCTTTCAGCGCATGTAAATGTCGAGCTTGTAAGTTCAAACCGAAGAGCAGGGTAGCTTAAAGAAGTTGAATTTTCTAAAAATTCATATAATTTTTAGTCACAAAATGATGGAACCCGGTCCTGCCGGCAGGACGCTTTTCGCTTTGTTTAAAAGGCTACCAAGCCTAGGCATATAAATTTAGAAACTTGATATTTACATCATTAGAAAGCTTGTTTCATTACCTTTCCAACGATATATTTGTTTTTTTATTTATCTGCTTCCATATTAATTTTATAAAGAAAATGTGAAGAGAGTTTTTATTCAATTCGCCGCAATTTTGCTGATTAACATTAAAAATTAATTTTTTTCAAATAAAACAAATAGGTTTCATTCTTTGAACGTTTCTGAAGAAAAAAAGGCTAGAACGGCCAAAATATACTGATTTTTGTGGATTTTACATTAAATTTACGAAAAAATGTTTTTTTTTACTTTTTAGAAACAGCAAGTTTGAGGGCTTTGAAAAATGGTTTAATATTATTATTTTAAAAAGTCAAATATATGGATTTTATCGTCTTTTCGTCTACTTTAACGCCAAGGAGTTCCGGAAAAGAAAAATTGAATTCCCTTTTTTTAAAAGCTTTATTTTCGGAACATCCTTCCGGCAGGACGGGCGCTTGGACGTTCTATCATTAACACTCTATTATGAAATACGGACCTATCATACTAACAGGCTATTCTAAAGATCTTAAAGTAGAATAAGTCCATGTTAGTCTAATAATTTTTGTGTTATTTTTTACAATGAATTAAATTTTAGTTCATGGAATTTTTTTAAAACTATGAAACATGAAGATATCGATAACTCCGAGTCTTCGACTTTTTATCGAATTTTAATAAAACTTTAATAAACTTTAATAAAAATCCTATTAAACTTTAAAAAAGAATTAATTCTACAAAACTTTTTTGTCAAAAATATGAAAAATTAAGAATTTTAATAATTTTAGATTGAAACTTTTTCGAAATTATTTCTAAAAATCCGCGTTTTAATGCTTTTAATACTTAAGTATAATCTAAATATTTAAACTAAAATTCATTTTTAAAACCATTTTTATTAGTAAATACTACGAGAATGCAATTATTTAAATACAAAAATAAATAATTTATTAATTTCATGTTTGTTGAAATTTAATTCTCATCAAAAATGTTATCAACAAATTTTTTGAATCATTAAATTTTTTAGACGAATTTTAATAGGATTTTTAAGAATAATACCATTTACCGAGGAATTTGATTAAAATTGCATTAAAAATAATTGAAATTCTGCAATGAGTTTTATTATTTATGAAAATAATTGAATTCCTAAAATAATTTTATTATTTATAAAAGTAATAAAATCCCTGAAGAAATATTATTATTTATGAAAATATTTGAATTTTTGCGAAGAAATTTATAAAAAACTTTGTAAATAATTAAATTCGTGTAAAAACTTTTATTATATATGAAAATGATTGCATGTTTGCGTAGGATTGCATTCAAATTTTTTTTTAATAATGGAATTTTTTTGGAAAATTTTATTCAAATAGTAGATATTGAAAATTATAAAACTTTATAAAACTTTTGAAAATAATTGAAATTTTGACAAGAATTAGATTATAATTTTGTAAAATAATTGAATATCAGAGAAGACTTTTATTATTTACAAAGAGAATTGAAATTTGGACGAGAATTTAAAAAAATTTTCGAACACAACTGAATTTAGTAACTATGTTTCTAAGTTAGTAACTAAGATAGTAACTAACTTACTATTCTCCCTGGAGAAGCTAAATTCGTTGAATTTTTACAAATCGTTGACTTTGGTGTTTTATTTAAAAAAAAAATTTCGTTAATTGTTAAAAATAACACCAAAATAAATTATTTTAATCTTTTTTGGTGTTAATTTAATCCTCGAGAGATTAAACTGTTATAGATTATTTTAAACCATTCTGGTGTCATTTTAACACCTCACGTTTTACGGTGAACTTATTCTACTTACAGACTATTCCAAATAAGTTTAAGTAGAATAAGTCAATGTTAAAATCTCCAAACTTTTCTTTTTACTTGAATGTTCAAATAAAATTACAAAATAATTCTTTAATTGTATAAGATATTTTTCAAATAAAAAAAAACACCATCTAGAGAGTGTTATTAACTAGCAAACGTTACACATGACAAAATAACAGTCACTCAATTCAAAAATTAAAAAACTAAATTTTCCAAAATAATTCCATTAAAGTTAAAAAAAAAATAAACAGAAAAATGGGTCAGGATATCCAACATCCTATCTTTTACCACACGTTCCATAAAAAAAAGTATTGAATTTAATTTTATTTTCGTTTTGAAATTTCAATTTTGACCCGGTTGGTTAAAAGAGCATGAATGTTAGTAGTAGTAGTAGTAGTAGTGGTGGATAGTGTGGAAGTGGAAGTGGTAGGGGTGGTGGCATGGATTGAAATCTGTTGATGCCAGTCGACCTCTCTCTCTCTAGTGAACTAACTCCCTTTTAGCCTTTCCAACGACACAGGATACACGGTGTATACATTGTAAGCGCGATATTACGATTCGATAGAATCGGCGATTGGTCCATTGGGAAATCGGCATTCAATTGTTCAATATCAACCGATAAACTGTCATAGCCCAGCGACCCTATAACATCATTTCATCCAGGGTCATAGGTCATTCCACTCTCTGGTCCACGTATTATTACTGACGCACGTACAAACCTCCAATCCCACTATATACGAATAAAGTGGAAAATCCAATAAACTGGAAACTCCGTCTTTTCCTTGTCTCCCTGCATTGCCATATGGATGTATAATATACACATGTGCATATATATAGAATTTTGTAGAAAAAAATAAAAAAAAATTTTATGTAAATACAATTTTGTAGGTAAAAATAAAATTTGGACATAATTACAATTTTGTATGGAAAAAACAAAATTTGGACATCATTACAATAATAATAATAATAATAATAATATTACGACAGTATTTAATAGCCAATTAGAAAAATAACGATTACTTTTGTCGTGCGAGGAAATTTTGATTGAGATGAAGTAATTGTAGAGTGAGAGTGGGGTGGGGAAAGAGAGGAAGCGTGAGGAGAGAGAGAGAGAGAGAGTGGAAGTAACTTTGGAGCTGAATTAAGTTTAATAACCGCGAAAGTTTCTAACGCGTATATGAAACACGTCCTTTTATTACGTGGTAGGTATAGAGTGAGAACCTTGCTGCATAAACCTGGCACATGCACGCACGCTCAAGGACGTATTTACATGCATTAGTTTCCTGTGAGAGTAAAGAGCTTGCCATAAACGAGATTTAAGCGAGAAAGTACAAGCTAAGTTGCGACATAGAGGACAACTTAACGTTCCTGTTTGGGAGTTGAGTACTCGCGTTACTCCTGATCCGCTTTACAAAATAGAGTTCTAGATGACATGTAATGCGTTTAATGAAAAAATAGAAGGTGCTGCAAAGATATTGTCTCCTTCTCACATTCTGTGGAAAATTTGCCTTAGAGCTTTTATATATATATATGTATATAGATACGTATTAAGTACATTATATTCTGAAACTGACAGTCTGACGTCTTAATACCTCATAAACGTCACTTTGACGCCAAGATAATAAGGAAACCCTCTACTGAATTTCACTTGCGAAGAAATATTATCTTCTAAATTACTACTGCATTTCGATGATGAAACTATAATGGTTCTTGTATATAGTATACATCAAGGTGAGCGCGAGCGCTTCAAATAATCGTTTTCTTTTTTGGTTTTCGATAAAACATAAATAATGGAATGTTGAAGGTAAATTTTAGATGAAGAAAAATGGAGAAATTTTTATTTTCCCTTTTTTTCCCCTTTGTGGGGAAAATAAACTTTTGCCTGGTGCTACTGCGGTTGTATTACTTTTGAAATTGTTATTTTTCGTTTCAATGAGAAATAATTTTCTTCTCTTGAATATTTATGTATACTTTCTTTTAGGAGAAGACTAAAATTTAGCAAATAAAATCAAAAATATGTCACACCAAATTTTCTTTTTTCACTAAATATTATTCTAGAAGCGAAAAAGTAGATTTCAGTAGAATAGGCTAATGCCATGTCAGACATGAAAGTTTAAAGTGGTTAAATAACCAACAAAAAATTAATAGAATTTTTGAACTTACAAAATTGTTCCAGAAATGTTAAAAATTAATTTTTATAAAAGAAGGTTAATTATTAATCGAGAACATAAATTCTCTAAAAGAGACAAGAAGTCAAGTATTTTTAGTATAATAGGGGCTTTGCCAAACATATGTGAATTTAAAGAATATAAAAGATTCATATGAGTTTTATGAAAATTTTCAAAATTTATTCGTTTAAAATTTAATTTTACTAAATTCCAATTATTCGGAAATTCTGCAATTAAATATATATATATATACATTAAAAAATAAAAATTTGAAATAATTTCAATAAAAATGCTATTAAACTTTTTAAAAGAATTAATTCTACAAAATTTATGTCATAAATATGAAAAATTAAGAATTTCAATGATTTTAGTTTGAATCTTTTTCAAAATTTAATTATTTCTAAAAATCTATGTTATGATGCTTTTAATACCTAAGTATAATCTAAAAATTTAAACTAAAATTCATTTTTAAAACCATTTTTATCAGTAAATACTACGAGAATGCAATTATTTAAATACAAAAATAAATAATTTATTAATTTCATGTTTATTGAAATTTAATTTTCATGAAAAATGTTATCAAAAAATTTTTTAAATCATTAAATTCTTTGGACGAATTTTAATAGGATTTTTAAGAATAATACCATTTACCGAGGAATTTGATTAAAATTGCATTAAAAATAATTGAATATCTGCAATGAGTTTTATTATTTAGAAAAATAATTGAATTCCTAAAAGAATTTTATTTAGAAAAATAATTGAATTCCTAAAAGAATTTTATTATTTATAAAAATAATTGAATTCCTTTAGAAATGTTATTATTTATAAAAATAATTGAATTATTACAAAGAAATTTATTTAAAAAGTTGTAAATATTTAAATTCTTGTAAAAACTTTTATTATTTATGAAAATGATTGCATGTTTGCGTAGAATTGCATTCAAATTTTTTTTTAATAATGGAATTCTTTTGGAAAATTTTATTAAAATAGTAGATATTAAAAATTCTAGAATTCTAGAAAACTTTGGAAAATAATTACAATTTTGACAAAAATTTGATTAATATTTTGTAAAATAATAGAATATCAGAGAAGAATTTTATTATTTATAATGAAAAAAAAATTTCTCACACCTTTTTTTTCTTTTCCATAAATATTTAAAATTATTCTCCATCAAAAAAATTTCTTTCACATCACAAAAATTTGTCGCATTTAATTTGCAAAGACAAAAATACTTGTTTCCTTTTGTGAAACTATGGATAAGAATGATAATTTTTCTCCTTTTAGATGATGAGAGATGAGTCAACGTAACCATTAAATTTTTGATGAGAGAGTCTTGAGACAAGGATATTTTGCAGATACAATAAAAGAGTTATGATGTTGTTTTTTATGAGAAGAAAATATAGATTTAATTGTTTTCATTCTTGAAAATACGTAGTAGTGTCTCTCGTTTCCAAGGAACATTGTTCTTTGGATGTAGAAAAGCATAAAATATGATGCTTTTTTTTTAATACACGCGCTCGCTGCTCAAAGGCAGTGGAAATATAACCCAAAGACAAAAAGTGTTTATGAAGTTAGAACTCCGAGTGTTATTTCACTTTTGTCATTTCTCTCATTTTCTAATGTTTGTGTTTGTCTCCCCTTATTGTTATAGTGTTGTCTCGCAACAGAGACATTGTAAATGAATACTTATTATGTACGAGTAACATAAAACTCAAAAGGAATTTGTACATAAAATAAATGCAATTACTTTTATTCCTTTGTTTCGAATAGTTTCATAATACAAACTGATAGGGGAAAAGTGGGGGAAATAAAGGGCTTTAGTTGAGAGAATAAATTTACGAAAATACTAAGGAAGTGACAAAAAAAAATTGGCATTCATTTCTACAGGGACTTTTGGTATTTTTTTCTTAAATCGTCTAAATATATTTAATGAAATATTTTATTTAATTTTTATTTTTTCTAGTACAAAACAAATATAGAAATATTCAATTAAAAAATATAGTAAATTAATGAAACTTAGTTTTTAGGGTAAAATTTCAGATTTTTTCTTTTTAGTTTGAAAAAAAGAGAGAGAGAACACGGTGTTTGTTAAATCAGAGGGGAAAAAAAGCATTACAGATATGCGTGTAATTAATCATGTGGTCAGAATTTCGGAAGTCGTAAATATCTCAGACGCGAGAGAGACTCTCTTTCTCTTTATATATCTAAATAGGTCACATTATCATTGTAGAAGGATGGATTGCTGGAAGTGTAAAACATTTCGTGATGGCGTGAAACTAATTATGTGCACTTTTATTTATGTATGTTTTCCATTCGCTAAGAGTATATCATAATACAAATTTTTTCGGGAGAGGGAAGGGGGGGGGGTGGTAAATTTATATTCTCCCTCTCTTTTTTAAAATTTATATCATACTTTAATTTCCTCGACTATTTCCTATTTTCTACATTTTCATATAAATATATTTATACGTTTTTTTTTCCACATACAAGTATATCGGGGATTTTACCTGAAAAATAGAAATTTAAGATAAACTTTGTGAGATATAGAAAATAAAGGCAAGATGAGTTGAATGAAAAAGGGAATTGACGGGAAAAATGAAAATAAGAAAAATACATTTGTTGAAATGTACACAATAGCCAATTTCAAGAAGCAGTAGCAAAATCCTAGCGTGGACCAGGGTGTGTATGCGTGGCAGTGTGTTTTTATATATTTATGTGTGTGTATGTGTCTATATAAGGGGTGAAGAAGGTTGGAACTGTTGATTTCTTTGATAGGGCGAGTTATTGTCGAGCGTTATTCGGTCGCGAGTACACCCACATCTATCAATCGGTCCGTATTGTATTCTACAGAAGCACAACGCGTCAAGAGAGGAGAGAAAAAAAAATGTGAGAGATAGTATAAAGAATGAAAACCTTGAAGGAAGAAACTGAATTTTCAGCCAGTGGCGTATCTTTATACGTTAAAATTACACCATCATGCGGAAATGTCTTGAAAAAAAGAGAGAGAGAGAGAAGGTGGTTTTATATAGAAAATGTTTTTTGACACGAGATAGAATCGAATTCTGAAAATTTATAGATACCTGAGAAAAATTGTTCTTGTTTTTTTTTTTTATTATTATTATTGTTTTCTATTCTCTTTCGTGGATTGTTTTTGATAGAGGAAAAAAGAAATAGAAAAGAGTTAAATAATATTTTCTGTAAGGAAAGTGTCGAAATTCTGTCGATAAAAATAGTTTCAGTGGAATAGATCCCTATTCTGTCAGACATTTTCAAAACAATTGGAAACTTTCAAAACACTCACTACTATTATTTTCTAATCAGAAATGTCTAGTTGAACAGCTATATAATCTACTTAAAATTCTTCCAATTAAATTTATAAAATATTTCCAGTGATATAGGTCAGTGTTATGTCAGACATTTCTTGATATTTAAATGTAAACAGTTTACAACTTTCTAAACTTCAATTCCCAAATTAAATTATTATTATATTATTAAATTAAGTATCAATCAGTAAAAATGTATAATATCTTATAAATAAGTCCGACTAAATATTGATCCGTTTTACTTAAAATCTAACCAAACGACTAATTTTTACTTGAATGAGTCCCTCCATCGTTATTTTTTCGCAACTAAACGGAAAGTTTAGAAAAATTTTCCAATTTTTTATTTTCTAACCAGAAATGTCTGACTAAATAGCTATATTTTCCACTTGAAATTGTATTAGCTAAATAAATACGCGTTTTTCAGTGAAATAAGTCAGTATTTAGTCGGACATTTCTTTTATAAGTAAACCCTAGTTTACAACTTTTGGAACTTCTCCCTTCTTCCATTAGCAAAATTGGAATGTCCGACTAAATGCTGATCTGTTTCACTTGAAATATCCTTCGAGACATAAGTAAACCAAAGTATTCTAAGTGGAATTCATCCCTATTCAGTGAGACATTTACAAATTAAACCGAAAGTTTCCAAACTTTGTTCCCTTATTTTCTAATCACAAATGTCTGACTAAACAGGTATCAGTTCCACTTGAAATTGCTCTGACTTCGATGAATAAATAATTTTCAGTAGAATAGGTTATGTGACCTATATTAAAACTATTTAATATATATTTTTGTCAATACTGACAAAATTGAACTGTGGTTAACAAAATTTTAAATTTTCAAAATTTAGTATCAAATATTTTTTTGACTAAATAGTAAATACTGATTTTTTTCCCTTAGAATATTCTTCTAAATACGAAAATGCCAATTTAAAGTGAAATATAGGTAACTGACTAAGTTTCTCGACTTTTTATTTTTATTTTCTACACTCTTTCAATTTTTCAAAGGACAATCGGCGATTTATAATTTATTAGTTGAATTTTTTTTTTTAGTTCAAATAAAAGTTACGATTTTTTATCTTTTAATAGAAAGACGTCCGACTAGAAACTGATACTAACTACTGGGGATTTTTCCAAATAATGAAACTTCGTAGTCTACTGTCGATCAAAAAATGTGAATCTTTGAAAATAATGTCTGACCAAACACTGAGTTGTTCTACTTAATTTTTATAAGTAAAGATGGAAACCTTTTTTTTAATTAACCATATATTTTCTAAATAATGAAAGTAACAAAAAAATATTAAGAACGCTTTTGGATTTTTTATCTTTAAAAATATTACAATGTCCGACGAAATATTGTCTCGTACTACTTAAAATTATACATAAAATGTAGAAATAACTTCCTTAAGTAGAAAACTTCAGTATTTAAGTTTTAGCCTGACATTTTTTATTTAATTTTAAATCTCAAAGCTTATTTAATATTAAATTTAAATTTCAAATTTTCTTTTAATATTTAATTTAAAATTTCACGTTGATCAAGTTCGCAACGTTTATAGTCAACGATTTTAGAAGAAAAATATTTTTTTATAGAAATTTTTATAAATTTTTGTAAAGAAAATAGTGCGATTAATTTTTTGATTAATGATTTACAAGAAAGATATTTGTAAACAAAAAATTTTATTTTTGTTAGTAGGAAATTAATTTTTTTTTCAATTGTTGATCATAAACGTTGCGAACTTCACTGACGTAAAATTTCAAACTTTTTTTTAAAATTTATTTTTAAATTTTCAATCTTTTTTTTCAATATTTACTTCCAAATTTCAATAATTTTTTTTAAAATTCTTTTTTCAAATTTCACAAACAGTCGACTATGTACAACAATGTTTACTACTAAAAAATGCTTTTTCAAAAAGTGAATAAATAATATTATTATTAAAAATTTGCGTATAGAAATAAAGTGAATGAAAATTTATTATTTCCCTCCTTTTGTAAGGGACATTTTTTTCTTGTCCACAAGTTTTGCTATATTTTCTTTTTTTCTGCTGCAAAAATTTGTTTTACATTGTCAGACGATTACGTACGCCATTGAAAAATAAACAAAAACGCCTCGACAAAAATCGAAGTAATAAACAATTGAACGAACGCCTTCTGCTTCAGTATTTCATATTTTCCAACAATATATTTAAAAAAAAAGAGAAGAATTTCGTGAAACAAAGGGAAAAAATGAATAAAAGAATAGAAATAAAGATAGAAAATCACAGAAAATCGAAAATCCACAAGTAGTGAACACCTGCATATTTCCTCCTCGTTTTTTTTTGTTTCATTGAAATTGTCGTTTTTTCTCTCTTCTTTTCTTTTTTTATTCTTTCTTTCTTTCTTGTAATTTATTTATTCTAACCGTGCGATTTTCGCAGGCGTTAAAAGACTACGATTGGAAAAAAGAGAGAAAGAGGAAGGGTTTTCAAATCGTTCAGTGGTTTCGAGTATTTTCCACAAAAATCGAAGTGAAATGTAAGTGATAATGGAGGCTCGATGAATAATAAATTTCAAAGTGATATTCAGTCGTACATTTTTTACAAACACTCTCTTGTACTTTAAATTAAATTTTTTTATACTGAAAAATTATTCACTTTTTTTATTTTACAAATATTTATATGCCTACATCTAAATATTAATATAATATAATAAGTTAAATGTTTCTAAAATTCAGAAAATTATTTCATATTTTCTGCGAACGTTTGTCGAACATTTTAATATTTTAAAAATATATCAGTAAAATATTTATTCCCTTAGAATATTCCCTATGTTGTAATGGAATATTCCATACCTTTTGCGTAAATAATTAATAATTCTTTTCAATTTTTCATTTAGAAAAAAGTTCTGCATAATATTTAGTCCCTAACAGATTTTCTTTTTTGCATTCTTCAAAGAAGAATAATAAAATATGAAAACATTTTTTTTTCCATTTGAAATTGAATAAAAGTCGAAGAGAATAATGTAGAGGGAAGAGGGGGAAAATGATAAAATCCATTTTTATTTAAGTAAGTGGTTTAGAGTCAATACTATAGAAATTCGTTAATAATGGTTTAGGATCGTAAAAGGAGAGAGAGAGGGTCCTCGAAATTCTGATCTTTTGATTCTCAATTCTGAGTGCGTCTTTTTCGTTTTATTTGAACAACCACGATTAGCCAGAGGTGAATTTAATCGTTTCAGAGGGAAACGCTTGGAAATGGCAATGCAGTTCGTTTGTTGAAAGTGGGGTTTTCCAAGGGCTCTCGAAAGGCACTTAGATATTCTAAGGGATCATCAAGGAATCGATTCAAGAAGGCTGAAGATGGCCACCGATCACTAAATTCTGTACCTCAAAACTTTTCCCGAACTCAAGGGTTCAAACAATTTTGCCCTTTCTTCTCTATACACAAGAATGTATTATCCCTGATTTTATCTCTCAATTTTTATTCTTATTTTTTTTTCTTCTCTACTTCAAATTATTATTTCCATTTTTTTCTTCATATCTCAATTATTTCCTTTCGGGCATAAAAATTGATGAAATTTCCCTTTTTGTAAGTCGAGAGCTGTAGAATAAAAATTTGTACATCAAAAGAAACGTTTTCTTTGCTTTTTTATTTATTTCCTTGAGAACATAATTTTTAATGATAAAATGTGTTGCCTTAAAAGTTAAAATTTAAATAGAAAAAAATGTAACGTTTTCTTTGTTTTTTTATTTATCTTTTTCGTTCAGAAAATAATTTTATATGATAAAAATTGTTGCCTTAAAATTTAAATAAAAAGAAATGAAACCTTTTCCTTGCTTTTTTATTTATCTATTTCGTTGAGAAAATAATTTTCATTGATAAAATAAAATTAGTTACCATAAAATTTAAATAAAAAGAAGAGATAAAAATATTGCCATTCGTTTGAACGTTGAAAACTTCAGGAACCTAATCATTCATGATAAAAATTTGTCAATTTCAACGGAAAGGAAGAAAAGGGAAAAAGGTTAAAAATCATTTTTCATTATTAAAGTAAAAAAGGAAAAAGGTTTTTTTCTCAAGTGTAAATAAAAAAAAGGGTTTTCTTTTTAAATCTCCTTTTACTTGAGAGAAAAGTCGTTTCTAAAAGGAAGGAAGCTTTTTGGAAAAGAACATTTAATTAATACTTAATTTCCTTCTAATGGGCGTTTCATTGAAATTACTAAGAGAGGATGGCACTTAAATGAAAAAGAGTCAAGAAATTATTGCTGACATTTTACGCATTTTTTCGTTAAAGAAGAAGCTTTTTTACAAATTAGAAAATAAAAAAAGCAGTCTGCATTTAGGGAGAGTAAAAATTTTTAATTTAACAAAACAAATTTTTAGAAACAAATGTTAATAGCAAATTTTTAAAAACAAATTTTTAAAGCAAATTTTTGAAAACAAATTTTTAAAAATAAATGTTTATTGCAAATTTAAAAACAGTTATTAAAACACGAATGTTTGAAAACAAATATTTTAAAAACAGTTTTTCTTTACATTATTTTGCCTTTATGATTTTTTTTTAAATTTTATTTCGTTACATAACTTCCTTGCATAATATGAAACAAAAATAGATTTATCGGTATTTAATATTTATTGTTGTTTAAATTTAAACTATGTAAATAACCCAATGGAAAAATCTCCTCTATTTTTATCATCTAAAATTCATTTTCTTCTCTACTTTTTTTTACATTCCATCTGCGTTATTAAATTAAACTCCCTGACATTCAAAACTTTTAATATTTCAATTTCCAGCAGTAATTTTTTCCATTTTATTATTTTTTACGAACCTTCGTATATATATAACTTCAATGTTTCATTTCTACAGGGGAATGAAAAAAAATATTTTAATACCTCTTTAAAAAAAAAAGAAAAATTATATGATAAATTATCAGAAATAAAACTAATTCCATAAAAAAAATTTATTTTAGTAAAAAACAGTTTATAATTTAGATAAAAAGTTTATCTGACAAAATTTGATTTCTAAACTTTATTCTTCGAATAAATCGAATTTTGTTTCAAAATAAATAAAGTAAATGAATATTTTTTTGAAATTAGATTTCTAAAATGTATTCTTTAAAAAAAATTGTATTTTGTTACAAAATAAATACACACGGAAAAACTTTTTTCAAGAGTCATTACTAAACTTATTCAAGAACTCAGGATATGGAAATAATACAAGAAATCAATAATACAATTTTTCTAACAATTTGATTTTTAAAATTTAATCCTTGAATAAATTCAATTTTGTTCAAAAATAAATACAATAATAAAGTATTTTAAACGAAATTTGATATTTAAAATTAATTCTTTTCCAATAAATATAAATTCTACAAAATATGTATTCTGTAAAATATAATATATAATTATTCTAACTACAAAAAATTCAATTTTAAGTAAAATAGGACATTGACTAAGTTCTTCTGTTTTTTATTTTTATTTTCTACAGTCTTTCAATTTTTCATAGTACAATAAGCGATTTATAATTTTTTAGTAAGATAATTCAATATTTCGTTGATTTTTAAAATTTAATCCTTAAATAAATTCAATTTTGTTCAAAAATAAATACAATCACAAAGTATTTGAAACAAAATTTGATATTTAAAATTCATTCCTTTCGAATAAATATAAATTCAATAAAATATAATACATAAATTCTATAAAAAGAATTACTTCCTTTTTAGAAAAACAGAATTAAAAAATTTTTATTTAGCAAAAAAGAGGTCCAACTACCGAAAATTAATTTTGTTTCTTTTTTGTTGTTGTTGTTGTTGTCAATTCATTGAAAAGCTAACATTCGCAAAAGTTAAACAGAGAGCAAACACACAAACACACTACATGGAAAACTGACAAATAGAGAGTTTCGTTGTCATTGACAAAAGGGTAAAAAGAAAGTTTACATAAATGAAGAGTCGAGTGACACACGATGTTTTTAATTAGCAATTAACAAACTAACACATTAATTTCCACCTCGACTATTGTGGCATTCTATTGGCTCGGTAGTAAATGCAAATAGGTTCGACACAGGTAGGAACCAATTGATTCAATTGACTCTCTGCCCGCACGATTTCGCATATATACCAGAATAGGTATCTGTCAGTCTCTCCCCCTCCTGCTTTTTTAGGGTCCCCCTCTCTCTTGTACCACATTTCCCTCTCCCTCTCTCTTTTCCTTACAGTAAAAAATTAATCATTCTTTTTAAACTCCCTTCCCTTTTTTAGCATTTCGTTAAACTTTTTTAAATAGATTTTTGCCCCCTCCCCCCTAAAATTTGTAAAGTAGTTTATGAATTTTTCTTCAATTTTACAGATTATTGAATTTATATATTTAATTATTTATAATAATAATAATAATAATAAATAAATAATAAAATACATCATTTTTGTTATTATTTTTATCAGTCATTATTCTGCTGTCGAAAGTATTAAATAATCCACGAGAAAAAATCTTCGCCTTGAACAGCTACAAATTTCACTATATTAGCGAAATTTTTAGTTATTTCAACGAATACTTTCGCTATTTTAGCGAAACTTATCGCTGTTTCAGTTTAAGGTTTTTTTTTTTGGTGTCTTATTATAGAGTCGCTTTTTCATACCGTAAGGTTGAAAGTCGTTTATTTTATTAAACGACTTTCAACTTAATGCCGAATGGTGAAGGGAGAGGGGGGGATAGATAACAAAGATTAGAAGGATGAGAAGAGTTTCACATGCGAATATATACATACAAGAGAGTTGCAAATTTAGTGCGAGTGATATTTAGAGTTGAGGGGCTAGAGAAATTGGTTAAAAGGTGGAATTGGGTGAAGAAGAGTGAGAGAAGGGGGAGGGGGGAGGATTTGAGAGAGACGAGTATGCGGTAGTCCGAGTGAATTTTGCGCAGGACGCAAAACCAACGGAATGCGGGACGAGGTCAACCAATCGGACTGTGCAACGACCGTGTCGCTTGCTATTTCCCATTTGTGGGGTACTTCGTGGCACAAATTGAACGCTCTACCTTTATTAGAAGCCCCTTTTGCCCCCCCCCTTCCTCCCTCCCTCCATCTCTCCTAACCCTCTTGTTAAAGTTTCGGCACAATGTTTTTCAACGAATGATTTTATATCTTTTGATAGTTTTGTTTTCATTCTCTTTTTACAATCAACAACTTCTCTCACTTGATGATCATTGTTATTTGTATGGATATGTGCATTTCAACTTTTCTTTGTTATTATTATTAATATTTTTATTTTTATTCTTGTTATTTTTCTTCTTCTTTTTCTTCTTATTATTATGATTATTATTATTTTTTTTATGATTTGTAATTTTTTAAAACATCTGCAATGAAAAATATTTCGTTCATTTGAACACGTTCAAAACATGAGGATCATATGATATTTATAGTTTAATGCGTTTTTCGATGTTTTCAAATTTGTTAATTTTATTTTATTTGTTCACGGTTATTTTTAGGGAAAATGATAATTATTTGGTGAGACAATTTTTGAGTAAACGATCCTTTAAAAGTACTTTGAATTTATTTTTAAATTTCATCATAAATAAACGACTAGAAGCTGATAAATTTTAAATACTGTAGAAACGATAGTATTTTCAGTAGAAGGGGTCAGTATTGAGTTAGACATCTTGAAATTTAATAGAAACTTTCATTTTTTCGTTTTTTTATACATTGAAATCAAAATTGTCCGACTAAATACTGATTTGTTCTACTAAAAATCGAAATAAATTGTTTGTACAGTACTTTCAGTAGTATAGGTCCCAATTCAGTCAGACATTTTTCAGGTATATTAAAATTTTACAACTATTCTCCACTTCATATTTTGGCAATTTTTAATTTTACAGAAATAAAAGACTGTGGAATTTTGATAAGTTCTTTTAATTCCTTCGAAAATAGTAGTTTTACAGTAGATTAAGTCAATATTCAGTCAGACATTTTTCAAATAAAAGGAAACTTTCTGTGTTATATTCTCTTGGTAGCAAAATTGTCAGACTAAATATTGACTTGTTCTACTTGAAATTCAATTAAATAAATCGTACATTACTTTCAGTAGTAGGTATAGATCTCAGTTTAGTCAGACATTTTTCAAGTAGATAAAAACTTACAATTTTCTTAACATTTCGTTGTGAAACAGAATTCCATGACTAAATATGGATTCGTTACATTTAAATTAGTATTCAAATTAGTAAACAAAAGTATATTTTATTATCAGTATAGTAGAAGTCATTTCTCAGTAATTCACTTACAAAGTAAGTAGATTTTGCAAAACTTTCTTAAAATTTTCTGATCTCTCAATTTTCTCATTAAAATATAAATGCCTGACTGAAAATTGACGAGTACTACTTAAAAATTTCTCTAAAGAAAATCAACTATTTTTTAATAGAATATAAGCCGGTTCTCGGTCACAATTTATTTTCTTATATTTAATATTTTTATACAGCGATATTTAAAGTAAAACTTTTTAAAAAATTTCGATTTCATAAATTAAGAACTTTCTTTTCAAATTTAGGAAATTGACTGTTGATTAAACACTTACATAGTCTAACTATTATTTCTTGTATTTAGTTATTTAGTTATTTAGTTTTATAAAATACATTTATAATAGTTTTACTAAAATGAGTTCCTATTTAGTCTGACACGTGTCAATTGAATATAATGTTTGTAAAATTTCAGCACCCTTATTTTTAATCACAAACGTCCGACTAAACAGTTGTGTGCTCTACTTAAAATTCTTCTGATCAAAATGAATAAATTGCTTGCAGTGATGTAGGTCAGTATTCCGTCAGACATTCTTCTAAACTATTTTAATTACAATTTAAATTGTTTTAATTTAAAAATAAAACAAATTTCAAAAAATGCTTAATTACAAAGTTTACAATCATTGCAACGAAGTTTATAACATCTATTTTCAAAATACGATTGTCCGACTAAATACTTATCTCTTCTACTTAAAATAATCTATTAAATAAGTCGACAGAGCTTTTTTTCATTCAAATTGAAAATGTCTGAAAAAGTGTCCGACTAAACAGTGATTTGTTCTACTTAATATTCTGCCGGAACGTGTAGAGTGATTTCAACGTAAAAAAATATAATCGGATTTTTAAAACGACTCTAAAAATAAATAAATACATCATTAATTTTAAAATATTATTATACAAAAATTCCAAATTCAAATATAGTTTTATAACATGAGACGATAAACTTGCGGGAGAGAATATCAAGCAACAAAAAATTGTGGAAGAATTTGTAACTTTTGTACATTTAGACAAAAAAAAAATCCCCCTCTATTGTTGTTTCTTGAGTTCCATTTTCTTTCAATAAACGCTGATAATCAGATTGAAAACTTTTATAAGCTACGCGGGGATTTTTCTTCTCTCTTTTTTTTCATCGAGAGAAACAATGGTTTCTAGGAAAATTTATTCGATCGAAAAATCCCTTTTGTATCGTCTCATGCGGAAACCTCTTTTACTTTTCTATTGCGTCGAATGAAAGAAAAATAAAGTTAGAATTACAGTTCCATGGAGTACGATTATAATGAACAATTTTTTTTTCTTCATTTTTCACCGCAACGAGCAATGAATTTTAATTGAATTCATCAAATTAAGTTTACTCGAATGAACAATTTTTTTCCCCGCATTTGCAAATAGAAAGAATTAAACAAAAAGAAAAACGAGGAAAAAAACAGAAAAGAAGAAGAAGAAAAAGAACAAACTTGGATTTTTAATTCAACTAAATGGTGTGCTTGACTCTCATTAATGTACATTTCAGTTGCTCTCGTACATTATTCTCATCATGTGCTTCAATAAATTATATTTTATTGAAAAAAAGTTTTACTCTCTTTTTCTCTTTGCGAAAATTTATATAGATGTCTAGGAGATCAATTACGCCTTTTTCTGGAATTATTAAAATTTGTCTGGAATAATAATTAGTGGGTGTAATTAATTATTATATGAACTTTTGAAATAATAATTATATTTTTTAAGGAATTTCAAATTTATCGCAGCTTCTAGTCGTTTATTTAAGTTTACCATTAAAAGTTTATTTAAAGGTTAATAACAAAAATAATATTAAAAAATTTGTAACATTTAACTAAAAATATTATTTTAAAAAAATTTGTAACATTTAACTGAAAATATAATTTTTGAAATTTCTTTATCAGAATATTAAGTAGAGTAAGTCAGGACTTAGTCAGACGTTTGTTTTTTAAAACAAAAATTAAATCCACCAGACTTTCTTAATACTTTATTTATTTTGTTTATAATTCCCAGATATTTTATGACATATAGTTCCGAAAAATTGTAAAATCTTTTCGAGATTTCGAGTTCTCGTATGTATGTTTAATTTCTTTTATTCTTTTCGTTTCTTTTTTTGGTTAGGAAAGAACTGTTTGAAAAGAAGTTTTGTGAGCATGGATTTTTATACAATACTTATGAGGTTGCCAACTTATGACAGAGAATCTCGTGGGATCCTGAGTGATGTATTTTTTTTGTCTTTTTTTTATTCTAAATTACAAGGCACGCTGGTCCGTGAAATAAAGTCAGTAACATTCGCAACTGAAATAAATATCACTGCAAAACAGATTTGTTGTGTGCTGCATTCCTCTGAGATTCTGATTTACCGCTGTCAAGAAAATCGTGATTTATAATGCCATGTGTCTACTTGACTGGGAGGGTTCGTGGAACATTACGCTGCATTCACTTCACTTACCTTCAAGCCACTATAAATAATTGTTATACCGCAAAAGCGTACATTAGCTTATATTCTCCAAAAAGTTTAATAGAAAATTCGTCCCCACACGCACTCGCTGCTCCTTGTAATTTTCCGTTGACGAAAAAATTATTATTTTTTTTTTTGACGAAAATGTCACACGTCTTAATTATTATTGAAGTGAAAAAATGTAACTTAAATGTTTTTAAGTTTTTAATAAACGCTTTTCTTCGTTTTTTCTGTTCTTCTTTATTTTTTTCCTTTTTTCAATTTTATAAACTCTTTTTTTGACAAATTGAGTTTGTTTAATACAAAAAAAATTCTTTGCAACTAGCTATACAGGTATTTTTGAAAAATATTCTTTTTTAAAAATATTTTTTAATATAAAATAATTTATTGAAGTATTTAATTAATTCATTAAGTGAAAATTTAATTAATGTATGTTTTATATTATTCATATTAATAATCAAATTTAATTCAATTATGGCCGTTTTTCATACTAACAAAGGAATAAAAATTCCAAAATCGAAGAATTTAAAAGACAAAAACTTAAAAATTTGAAAATTGAAGAATTTGAGAAACTGAAAAAATTGTAAAATTTACGTCTTTATTTTAATATTAAAAGAAAAATTCAAAAATCGAAGTATTTAATTATCAAAAAATTTAAATTTGAAAAAAACCTTCATTATTTTAATTTCAAATCAAAAAACTCCAAAGAATTGGAAAATTTACAAAGGAAAGCAAAGCAAAAGATTCAAAAGATAACTTGAGTTTTTACATTTAAAATAAAAAACTGAAAAAAGAAGAATTTTAAAAAACACTGAAAATTTGAAAATTTACTGAATTTTTTTTATTATTTAAAGAAAAAATGTCCAAAATAAAAGATTTTAATAAAGAAAATAAGAAATATTCGAAGGTTAACTTCATCTTTCATTTATAAATTTAAAAAAGAAACTAAAGGTTTAGTTCTTTCTTCACTTTCAAAAAAATAGAAAATCGAAGAATTTAAAATAGATAACCAAGGAAATTTTAATTTAATTTGATTTTTAGATTTAAAAGCAAATAATTTCAAAATCTGAAAAATTCCAGAAGTTTAATTCGATTTTCACTTTCAAAAATAGGTATTTTATGAAAAATATTTGTTTTTAATAAAACAATTTTCTAAAACTTTTAAACCCTTTTAACAATAAAAAAAATCGATCTTCTTTTATTGAAACCAAAAAATAACTAGATGAAGATTCGAGATCGTAAAAAAAATTCCATAAAATAGCCATATTCGAATTTCAAATAAATTTCCATCCACCTTTCTTAAATTAACACGAATCCTTAAAAATAAAATTAAAAATTTTCTCTATATCCAATAATTTACAACATTTATCGTTTTCACCATTTTGGGTTTTGATATAGTTCGAAAATAGAATTTCGGTCTAGAATTTTGCGAAAATAATTGCGTTAAAATAAATGTGAATTGGATGATATATGTGAAGAACCAGTTGGAAATTACGTATAGTTGTACCGCAAATTTGTAGAATGGAGAACAGAGAAAATTGCACTTGGTAATTCGCGCATCATTTCATAGAATCGGTTGGCAAAATGCAAAATCCATTGACCCAAACCCCGTTATCTTCGAAAGCCGCGAAAATGCGACTAATGGAATAATAGGACCATGTTCCAGATGATTCATTATCTCGTGGAAGTTTCCAAATACTCTCAATCCTTGTGACTATTTCAAACTTTCACATTTTAAACGCCATTTGACTTGAAATGCAGCTTTTAATATAATATCCCTTTAAATTCTAATTCACCAGCGAGAAATTGAATTTTATGTTTTTAATTCTTTGTTTTGCATTTTAATTCTTTTTTCTTTTTTTCGAAAATTAAGTGATATGTCAATTATAAGACTATAATCAAATAATACGGATTGAATTTTATTTTTTCAATTAATTTTCTTATTTAAATTCTATATTTTATTTTTTCTCGAAAATTAAGTGATATGTCAATTACGAGACTAATCAAATAATTCGGATTGAATATTTACTTTTCGAATTAATTTTTTTTATTTTAATTCTATACTTTATTTTTTCTCGAAAATCAAGTGTTGTGTTAATTAAGAGACTAATCAAATAATTAAAATTGAATAGGAATATTTATTTATAGAATTCAATTCTGTTTGTTATTAATATTTTATTAATATTATTATTATTATCTTTCTATTTGTTTTGCATCCGACCGACTGGAATTCGTTTTTATAGTAAAAATTTCCTTTTTACTGAATCAAAATCAAAATTTCAAAAATCAATATTTTACCAAAAAAAAAATTCAATTATATTATATTAAAATTAATATTTAACTTACTGTAACATTAATGACAATTTGAATTCAAAATAGTTTTTTTTAAATTCGAATGCTAAAAATATTTTTTTTCTACTCTTCTTCTAATTTTAAAAATATTAATTTGCCTTTTTTCTCTGTTACAGGTGAGTTTCTTCTGATATTAAGCATTTGTCTCTTTATCCTCTAAGTAAGTAGAAAAAAATTTAAGATAACATTTCGTCTTGAAAGTTAAAAACAAAACCTTATTATAATAATAATTATACTACTCCAAAAAAAAATTAAAAAAGAATAATCAATATCTTAAAAAAAATCTTCCTCACAAGCTGAAAATTATGATCCCCAAGTTTTCAGCGTTCAAATGAAGGAAATATTTCTTATTAAAGATATTTTAATAAATTATTCATCACAAACAAATTTGCAAACTCAAATTTTACATTTTGAAACTCAGCAATCAATTTTTTTATAGTGACTCAAAACAATTGCAATAAAAATTTAATTTGTAGAAGAAATTAACAAATTTCGTTCATTTGAACGTTTCTGAATCTTTAGGATCTTTGAAAATTAAAATCCTCCCTTGAAAAATTCTATTTTGACAAATTGTTTGATATCTTTTTCGCTTTATTAGACACGTGACCATTTCTTTTTTCCACGTTGACATAAAAATTCCATCTATTCGAAATTTGGATTTCTCGTCCATTAGTGCGTATTGATGTTTGAGAGAGAGAGAGAGAAAAGGAGAGAAAGGCCGTTTACAAACCATTTGTAAGTCAAAATCATGGAATGTTTGACATTTGAAAATAATCCTTGATTTAATGCGCTCTCATGGTTTTGTGATGAAATTGACGACATGGTGATCCGGAATAGTTACACGCTGGAGGAAAAGGGTCAGAGAGAGTGAGAGAGAGAGAGAAAATTGAACCTGGTTCAGACACACTGTGGCAATATTGTATAACGAATAGAGACTAGTCAAGAGAATCGTTAATCATACAACGACGAATCCGCAACATATTTTCATTTGTCATTTTTCTCCTATTTTTTTCTCTTCTTTCTCGTTTATTAAAAGAAAATAAATAAATGAAATAAATAAAATAAACGAAAATTTATATCCCTTATTTATTTCTTCTCGAATTTCTGTAATCCTCTTCCTTCTCGATAGATTTTTTATAAAACAATTTTTCTTTTTAACACAAACAAGAATCGCATAAAAATTTATTATTCAAAAATGGATCGAGAATATGATTTGAACGTTGAAATGAACGAAATATTTTTTATTGAAGGTATTTTAATAAATTACTAATTATAAAAAAATTTAAAAACTAAAATTTTACATTTACAAACTGAGTAATTAATTTTTTGAATAGTGAAGCAAAATAATTACAATAAAAATTTTAATTTTTAGAAGAAATAAATAAATTTCGTTCATTTAAACGTTCAGAACTTTAGAATCCTTCGAGAATCACAAATAATTATGTTTAAAAACTGGATCGAGAATCACAAAAAATTATATTTCAAAATTAGATCGAGAATGACAAAAATTGTTTCAAAACTGGATCGAGAATGACAAAAAATGGATCGAGAGTCACAAAAATTTATGTTTCAAAAATGCATCGTAAAACAGAGGATTAGAAAAGAAAAAAAATCGAAAGAAAAATTGATCGATAAGGAGAGGATTACAGAGAAAGAGAAAGTCGAAAGAAAAACAGATCGAGAAGAAGAGGATTGGAGAAAATCGAAAACAAAAATAAAAAAAAAAATGAATCGAGAAGAAGAGGATTAGAGAAAATCGAGATGAAAGTTGAGAAATAAAAAAAGAGGGTAGGAAGAAAAAGAAGGAATAGGAGGAGGAGAAGAAGAAGAGAAGGAAATTCTACGGGATTTGAAGATGATTAGCTCGTTGATGTTGGCCATTATTATATTTCCGATCAAATCTCGTTGTCTTTCGAGAACAAGCTTGTGACGAGGGTGGTCTCAGACTGACCCAAGGCTCAAGGTCATTTATCTTAAGAGCCGATATGGAGTTCTTGTTTAATCTGTTCTTCTTTTTGCTCCGCCGTGTACCCTCGTCACATGCTATCCTCTTCACTCTCCAGCGCGCTCGAAATCTTCAGCTTATATATACTGTAAAAATATATATATATAGTAATACTGATAATAATTTTTTTTCTTTCTAATTTATTAACTACTTTCTTATTTTACAATTTTATTTATTTATTTTAAAAAATTAATATTTTTACTTAACTACAATATTAATAGTATTTTTTTGTTATTCAAAGTTTTCTTTTTTTATTACTGTTAAACCATTTTTTTTTACTTTCTGCTTTTAAATTATGTTCCTAAAGTTTCGAACGTTCAAATGAACGACAATTTTTTTTTACTTAATCTAATTTGTATTTCCTTACAATTTTTTTTAATGAAGACAAATTAATTCTAAACTAAATTTTATTTAATTTAAATTATTTTTATTTTTTTAAAAAGCAATTTTCTAAAATACTTGAGGTGAAAACAATTTCGTTCATTTGAACGTTCGAAACTTTAGTCACATTTTTAATTAGCAAATTTTCGTAAGAAATTAGTAAAAATTACTGATTATTATAAAAAATTTGATGTAATTTATTTATTTATTGGTGTAATTTGCAGAAATGTATTATTACCTTTTGCTCTTTAAATCAGTTAATTTTACTCAGAAAATACTATTTCTAGTAAAATTTACTAAAATTTATTATTAAGTTTTAGTTTTTACTTTTTAATTAGTTTGTTTTACTAAAAAATTAGTAAAAACTACTATTCCTTAGTAAGATTTATTAATATTTATTATTTATTAGTTCTTATTTTTAAATTAGTTAATTTTACTAAGAAATTAGTAGAGAATACTATTTTTATTCTTGAAATTTAATAATAATTATTATTACTTTCAGCTTTTAAATTAGTAAATTTTTCTAAACAGTACGAATTCAGAATAAAATATTTATTAGTAAAATTTACTAATAAATAATAATAAATAATAATGCTAAAAACCCTTGATTTTTTAAATTTATTTATTCTTTATTTTTATTATAGTTTTACTAATAAATTTTTTATTCCGAATTCGAACTTTTTAGTAAAATTTACTAATTTAAAAGCAGAAAGTAAAAATAATTATTAGTAAAGTCTAATAATAAAAATACTAATTTCTACTTATTTCTTAGTAAAATTATCAAATTAAAAATTAAGAACTAATAAATAATAAATATTAGTAAATTTTTACTAAGAAATTCTATTTTTTACTCTTTTGTTAGTAAAACAGACTAATTGAAAAGTAAAAACTAAAACTTAATAAGAAATGTTAGTAAATTTTACTAATAAGTTTCTAGAAATAAGTATTTACTAGTAATCTTTAGTAATATTTAGATTTTCTTTTTGATTTTAAATTAGTAAATTTCTACTGTGAAATTAGTAGAAAATAATATTTTATTAATAAAATTTATTATAATTAAAGCAAAAACTCAGTCACTCATTCAATTAAGTAAATATTTCTAGCTTTTTACCAATAAAAAATTTAAATAGCCCGAATGAACGAAATTTATAATTATTTCTTGCGCAAATTAAATTTCGTTTCCAATAATTTAAGGTCACTATCAAAAAGGAAATTAATAATTTCCTAAGTGTAAAATTTAAGCATTTATCATATTTATTGTTAAATTATTATTAAATATTATTATTATTATTATTATTATTATATATATATATATATATTTTTTAAATTATTATTTTAATTTTTACTTTTATTGTCAATTTGGTACTATGAAATTACTTATAATCATAAACACTCAGAAAGTTTCTGCTAAAAGTGGAGAAGAAAAAAGTTTCTAATATTTTAGTCCCGTAATAGAGAAACGAGCTGCAAAACATTTCAAGGGGGAAAAACCTGAAACTAATATCTCAATTAATCTTCCAATAATTGCTATCGTCTCAAAAGATAATTGTTGATTAATTGTTGATGGTCCGTTAATGAGCTTACAACATAAATTACTCCAAGAGGTTTAACTTTCTTATGACCTAGTTTAAGAGTTTAATCAAAGTTTACATTTAATACTGAGTCGAAACAAAAAATTTATCTAATTTCTCAAAGTTAGTTGGAAATCATTATCAATGTGTCACTAAAAAATGACAAAATGTTAATTTTCCAATATTATCAATTAGAAAATAATTATAAATATATCATTATTTTCTTTAATTTTGCTTTCTTCCATATTTAGTCGATTATCACTTTTTTGATTTTTTCCTCAATCAATTTTAAAATTTAACATATTTTTTACTTTAAAGAAGTAAAAAGGGAATGAATAAAAATAAAATTTGTAATATTAAGTATTTTTTCTCTTTTTTCTTTCTTTTCTTTTTCTTTTATTTATTTATTATTTTTAGTTTGAAAATTGATATTTTAGAAAATTGTCGAAACATTGAAAATTATAATTTTCAATGTTTCGACAAAATTGGAATTATATTCCAATTTTATTTTTCTAGTAGAGTTAAAAATGTATTTTTTTCGCAAAGAATACAATATAAACGGTTGAAATAAGAGTAGGAAAAATTCCCTTGCCTTTGCAATGTGGTGTTCGTTGATCGATGGGCTAACGAATCCTTTCTAAAAGAACTGCAAAACACTTTTGATTATTTGTACAGTTGGAATGAAACCTTAAGAAAAAAGAAGAAAAAAAATAGAAAACAGAAGGTTTACTTTTTTCTCGAACCAAAAAAAAAAAAAAAAAAAATGAAGGTGTGTGGGCTCCTAGCTCGACCTCTACCCTTGTTACAAAACTTTTGACCTTTCTGTACAGTTTATATATATATATCCCCTTTTCTCCGCTCACTTTAACATTGTCAGTATAACTATTCTCCTCTGGACTATATTGTAGGGGTATATTTATTTTTTGCTTGTTTTTTTTCCCTTCTTTTTCGTCGTTAAGAGAATATCATACACGCACACACAAAGAGGGAGAGAGAGAGAGAGAGAGAGACAGGCACACATATAGAGAGCTATTGAGAGGGAAAAGAGTAAAAAGAGGGAGAGGGAATGAGTTTAGGTTGTTGGAAGGATTAGAAACCAACCAAGTTCTCACTCCATGACAGTCTGTGCTTCCTAAATTGACCTTCAGCCCTCGGGCAGTAACCCCTTGTTACACAACTTTTAGCCTTCCGCACCACTCGTTACGTACACTCGCTTGACTCTCTGTCGAACGTGGGAAACTGGTTTCAAATGAGAGTTCGAAGGCAGGAAATGCTTCAACTTATTCGTGTGGCTCTTTGACCCAACCTCAGATTTCACCTTTTTCCCACTGTTTCCGGGAAATTTATGTTACAGGTGAATTATACGCGTCTCTTTTATATATATATATATATAATATCTCTTTCTTTTTCTACTTTTCTAATATTTTTTCTCAAATGTAATTTTCTTCTAGTGAAAGAGGAAAATCTTTATTTTTCTTTCTAGACGAATTTATGTACTCAAACCTGAGACTTTTGATGATAAGCAAAATAATTACACGAAAAAAAATCTTCACCTGGTACAACTACAAATTTCACTATATTAGCGAAATTTTTAATTATTGCAGCAAATACTTTCGCTATTTCAACGAATACTTTCGCTATTTTATCAAAAGTTATCACAGTTCCAGTTAAAGGCTTTTTTTGTGTACAATAAAAATTTAATTTTTAGAAGAAATTAATAAATTTCGTTCATTGAAGTTCAGAACTTTAGGATCCTAAATTTTCGTCGTGAGTTCTAGAAAATATTAGGCAGAAATTTGAAAAAGGAAAGCAAAGCAAAAGATTTGAAAATTAACTTGTTTTTTTATATTTAGCAGAAAAAAATTCAAAATTGAAGATTTTGAGAAACTAAAAAAATTTTAAAATTCACGTCATTGTTTTAATTTTAAAGAAAAAATGCAAAAATTAAAGAATTTAAAAAACAAAAACTTAAAATTTGTAAACTCACTTTATTATTTTAATCTGAAAAGAAAAAACTCACAAGAATTGGAAAATTTACAGAGGAAAGCAAAGCAAAAGATTTAGAAGTTAACTTGAGTTTTTATATTTAAAAAAAAAACTTTGAAGAATTTAAAAAAAAATTCATAAATTTAGTTCGTTTTTCACTTGTTTCAAACCAAAAAAAAAACAAAGTCGAAAAATTTAAGTTGGAAAACTAAGAAAATTTAAAATTTAATTCGATTCCTTAGATTTAAAAGCAAAATTCAAAATTGGCAAATTTAAGAATCTAAAAAAAAGAATTGAAGAAAATTTTGCCTGTTTATAAATATATAAAAAAAGTTATCTTCGATTTTTACTTTCAAAAAGAAAAAATTAAAAAATCTAAGAATTTAAAAAACAAATATTAAGAATTTGAAAATTCATTTTATTATTTCAATTCCAATAGAAAAGAACTCTCAAAAATCGAAACATAAACAAATTGTACATAATTTTGATTAATATTTAAAATTTGAGAAAAGAAATTTCGAACAAATTTCGAACAAATAAATGTACGAAACAAAATGGCTAATTTCTGTTTGAGCATTCGAGAAAAATAAAGAAAAAACACTGATATACTTTTAAATATATACGCACCTTTTTTTTATTATATTCATAGATTCGAATAATAGATTGATAAGAATAAAAATATTATCTATGTTTTTTTATTATGTCACAGCTTCATATGAAATTGAATCTAAAGCTATTTTTATGAAACCCTCATCGCTCACATAGACGATAGTAAAAAGTTTTTATCGAATAAATGCATGTTGTAAAAAGGCCTTTTTTCCACGTACAACATATGGCTCTTTATGACAGGCAATTTTTTTTCCCCCTCTTTTTTCTTTATAAAATGAACATTCGCGCAATGTTGACTTTTATTTATTTCTCAAAATTACTTATACCATTCGTCAACATTTTTCACTTTAAAATTTAAATTATCTCACAATGGAATTTAGCTGCACTAAAATTATACAATGTAAAAGATTAATCGTAATTTTCATTTTGTTTCCTGGAGAAAATTTATCGAATTGTTATTAATAATCAATTTTTGCAGCAAAGGCACGAGATTAATAGTTTCGATTCTCTAAAATAGTAAACAATTTAGTAATATTATTATTACTAAATAATATAATATTTAAATAATAATAATAATATTATTATTATCACTAAACAATATAATATTCAAATAATAATAATAATATTATTATTATTATCTTTATATTTGTTTTGCATCCGACCGACTGGAATTCGTTTTTATAGTAAAAATTTCCTTTTTACTGAATCAAAATCAAAATTTCAAAAATGAATATTTTACCAAAAAATAAAATTCAATTAATTGTAAAAAAATGTTTTTTTGGGAAAGAATATAATTTTTCTTTTTTTCATCCTTTCGGATGAATTGTTTCAAGTAAAGCAACAATTTAATGCAGAAACTTGAGCCACAAACGGGCTTTTAGGATTTTGATATATGGAAATTTGTCGGGCATTATATTTTGAATTTTACAACTTTGATGAAATTCGTTCTGAGCGATTGGATCGTGCAAAATTTATGCGAGGTATAAATAGTTTACGAATGCGACCGATCCTACATTTACGAGCGTTAATGGAGAAAGGGTTATACTGCAGTTGCATTGGAGTTGGGCACAAGAGAAGTGGGCTTCGATTCAATCATCAGATAATTGGTCCATCGAACATTGCTGTTCCCAGGATTATAAAGTTTGCCAATATATATCAATTAGAAATATGTACTTTTGCATTTTTTTTTGGTCAACATTTCTTTTTCCAATTCTTCGATTTTCGTATTTTTCTTTTCTTTTGCAAAAAAAAAAAAATTAAATAGCCTCTCGAATTATTTTCTATTTATTTAAATTTCGTCACTTGATAAACATTTCTTCAATTATTTGATTTTGGTATTTTTCTTCTGTGAAAAAATTAAATCGCCTCTGGAATAATTTTCTATTTATTTAAATTTCGTCCCTTTATTCAACAAATTTCTCCAATTCTTTGATTTTGGTATTTTTTTTCTTTTGCAAAATAATTAAATAGCTTCTGGAATTATTTTCTATTTATTTAAATTCTTCACTTCATACAAATTTCTCCAATTCTTTGATTTTAAAATGCAAAATTTTTAATTTTATTTATTATTATTTTAATTTTAAAATTTCTTAAATTCTTTGATTTTGGTAATTTTCTTTTCTTTTGCAAAAAAAATTAAATAGCCTCTGGAATTATTTTCTATTTATTGAAATTCTTCGTTTGCTCCAAAATTACTTTTTGACTCTTTTTTGTTTTCTTTGTTAAATTTCTCGACTTTCGGATGCTCGGAAAAGTAAGAAAATGAAATAAAAGTTTTCTTCGATTTTTTCTTTCATTAATAAATTCGAGACAGATTTTTTTTTCATTGTAAAGTAAAAATGGAAGAAAAAATTATTTACTATTTAGAGAAAGTATTCCTTTTTAGATTTCTTCGTACTAAATTCTAGCATTTGGTACGAAGCTGAAGTTTTGAATTTTTTTAAACGTTCTTAAAAACGAAAAATCAAGAAAGATTTTTTTTCAAATTAAATTCATTTCTTATTTTCATTTGCCTTAATTTTTAAGAAATTAATTGTCACTAAGGATACAGTTATTAAAAAATAACATAATGTATATAGTCAAAAATAAAAATACCTTACCATTATTTTTTTATTTTCGTTTTTAAAAACGTTGTGGACTTCAACTTGATGATTTAGTAAAGTAAAGAAATCGAAAAATTTTTGACATTTAAATAAACGTTTTTTTAGAAACACAAAAAGGTATTTGGAAAATAAAAATAAAAAATCGATTATCGAACCTTATGAGATCTGTGTCGAATAAAATATGTTAAGAGAAGGAAATGAAAAAAAGAGTGAATAAGAGAGTAATACTTATTTGAAGAAATAGAATTGAATAGGAAATTTCTTATGGAACTGGGAAGTTGTGCAGTAGCTTTTTCAGGAACAGATTTAGGAGAATAAATGGAATCGACTTTGCGAAGCGATCTGGGATTTTGAGCTTCGCACCCGGGGAAAATCCTCGTTGTATGGGGACAACCGGAAATAAGAGGACGCACAACGACATGCAATTCGAAAGTCCAAGAACGAAAAGCTGCTTCTGCTTCCTGGACACGTAGTGACCCGGTTCCTTCACTTCCATCGTCTCCTCACTCACTCTCTCTCCACTGATGGACACGACGACGACGACGACGATCATGTGAATATACACACAAATAATCGTAAATAAACCAACACACGAGCAAAACTGACTCGCTCAACATGAAGAATGATGGATCGTTTCATTTCTTCGAAATAGGATTTTTCGCGACTTCTATACCAAAGCTCGTCTACTTTTTTTTTTTTTTTTTTATTCCCTAACTATTACATTGTTGGCAAAAGAAATCTTCAAAAAATATATTGCGCGCACAGAAAATGCAAGAAACACGGAGAATATAAAAAAAATACTAAAAAGAGAGGATTACCTACATTTTTTTCGACACCGTGTGTTCATCAGAAAATGTAGAAAAAAAATTTTCATTTTTTTTGTAAAGTTAAAAATCATGTTCGAATAAAAATATTTCAACTTATTAAATTTTTTATATGTACCTCCAGGGTTGTAATAAAAAATTTTATTTTTCTCTCATTTTTTCCTGATTTTTAGACAGAATTTTGACTTTTTCCCTGATCCAGCAAAAAAAAATTCTGATTAAAAATGATAAGATAGTGAAAAAAATGTTCTATTGAGATTATTTTCGAATTACTTTGATTGAAAAATTATTTAAATCCAACAATAACTTTGAATTACATTTGAAAATTTTTTTTTCCTGATCCTAAAGAACATTTTGACTAAAAATAATAAGATAGTGAAAAAAAGGTTTTAAATACAAAAAAATTATTATTTTTTTCTGTATAAACGAAAATTGTTTAAAAAAATTAAAAATTCAAACCCCTTTTCAATTTTAACATAAGAATTCAAATAAACTTTTTTGAAAAAATCAATTCTACAGTATTTGTAGATAATAGTATGAAAAATTCAAATTTTTCAAAAATTTTTATTTAAAATTAAAATCTTTCCAACATTTAATTATTTTAACATTCAAAAATTTAATTTTTTTTTAGAGTATTTAACTAAAACTTTTCTCTGGATCAATTATTTTTAATAATTAAATGTAAATATTAAAAAACTGATTTATTTAAATAATTAAAAAAAAATTTAAAAACTCAACTAATTTCAACTTAATTAATTTTTAATAATTAAATATAAGTATTAAAAAACTGATTAGTTTAAATCATTAAAAAATATTCAAAAACTCAACTTATTTCAACAGAATTGAAATTAAAATTTAAAAAAAATCAAATGTAAGTACAGAATTGTTAATTAAAGTATGAAAAATTCAGGTTTTTAAAGATTTGAATTTAAATCTCATTTTAAGCTCAAATAATTGCTAAAAATTGCAATTATTTGTAACTTCATCAAAGTCCAATTATTCTTTTTTAGAGTTTTTAACTAAAATTCTTCTCTAAATCATTTATTTTTAAAAATTAATTTAATATTTAGGTATTCAAATATTTAACTAATTTTAAAAGAATTCTTAAATTATTCAAATTTAAAAAAAACTATGTTCTTTAAAATTCATTTTAAAGATTTTTCACTTTTACTTTTAACTTCATTTTTATATAAAATCAAATCATTTATTCCATTCTGTTATTATTAAATTTATTAAATCTGTTAATTTCTTAATTATTCATATTTTTTAAAACTTTTTTTCGTAGTCCAAAAGTTTCTTTAAATTTTTAATTAAAATTTATATTTCAACGATAATATTGATTTAAACTACATGAATTTTACAATATACGAGGTTTTCAGAAAACAAAAATTAGTAAAATAAACTTAGGACTATGGAAAATTTCCTTCAAAAATAGTAAAATTTAATATTAAAAATTGTTATTTCCAAAAGAATGAACTTCTATTTTTTTTTTTTTTTTTTTTTTTCATTCTGGCGGGTAGCTAACATAAACTTTACAACCGAATAAATCCAATTGGAAAGGTTATGAAAACAGTAAAATCTTTTATAGAGAAACAATTTGTTTTAAATTGAATCATACAGGACTCAATCGATTGCCTTTTGTTTTAGACATCAGGACTCACATCGACCATACCATGTTAAAAACCCATTTATATTAGACCTATTATTCACCTACGGAACTACCTAGGGGCTTCTGACTTCGTAGATGAATGGTCCCGTTTAGTCGCTGTCGCGACTCTTCCGTGCCGCTCTTGTTCTGGCCTTATTTTCTTCTTGTCCTTGACAAAGTCTTCTTGGCTTCCTCTAGGGCAGATCTGAAGACCTTTGCATCCTCCTGATCCGGCGACATGTTGGATACTCTCCTTTCTCGCCGAACTTCGCCTTGCATAAGAAGCAGCATGGGCGCTTCTTACAATCTGCTGCCTTATGGCCAGCTTCTCCGCACTTGAGCACGCAGCTGACCTATCTACTGCTTGGCAGTCTCTGCCTACATGGCCATAGTCAAGGCACCTGTGACACCTTGTGACCATAACTCTCCTACTCACTCTGCAGGACACAAAACCGACCTTAATGTGCCCCATCTTCTCCAACCTGGCAGCGTCCTCCTGGGTGGTGACCACGACCGCGAGCTTCATACCTCGCTTATTTGGTCCGAGGACCGTCACCTTCCTGCTTCCTGCTGGTACCGTAGAAACTTGATCCAAGGCACCCAAGACGTCTTCTTTCTCAGTAAGGCTGTCCATATCGCGGATTTCCAGCGTAGTTTGCCGGTCCGCCATCTGCACCTTACCCAGGTCACCGATCACCTTAGTCACCTCCTCGGGTGAACAGCTTCTTGTTTGAAGACCCACCAATCTTAATAAGTAGGTCTCCCGTTTTAGTGGGTAAAGCTCCTACAACCCTTGTCTGACTGGCCTCCAAGGTCAGCCTCTTTTCGAACTTTCGCCAGCACTTCGGCGAAAGTTTTTCCTTCAGCCACTTTAACGATCACTGTGGCTTTCTCCTTCTTGACCTGATGTGGCTTTGGAACCGTTTTGATCCCCTTGCTTCTAGTCTTTTTAGGTCTCTCCTCCCTTTTCCTTTTTGGATCCTTCGCAGGCTCAGGATCACTTCTCTTCCGCTTCTGAGCATCCAAGACGACGTTTCTCAACACGATTGCGTTACAACGATCTCTTCTAACTCTGCGATCTTGTCTAGCTTCTTCCGACCAGGTCAATCCTTGGTAGAAGCTCTCGTCCTTTTCTGTAGCTGCTGCGTGCTTCAATTTGGTCTCCTGTATGAGCGATGTTATGCTTTTTAAGTCCATCCTTGATTGTCATATTGACATTTCTTTGGACTTCGCAGGACTTTATCATCTTACTGACCTCTTCTTCTATTGCTAGAATGCATACCGCCTCTTCTTCCCGCAGTTTTATGCATTCATCTCGGTCCTTGTTGCAGCTAGCAATGTCCTTTGCTGAAGCATTACTGAAGACAGAAATGCAGCTAGCCTGACTCGTCACGCTGCTCGTACTCCCTCGTCTCTCCGCCTTGTCCACGATGATCTGTGGCACTACCAACGCGTTGTTGCCCTCCTGCATCCTTGGGCCACTGGCCACCGCCCGCACGCTCGAAAGCGCTTGACGATCGGAACCAGTGAGAGATTCAGCCGAAGCATTACTCCGCAGGTACTCTTCCTTGTTTTTACAATCGCTCATACTTGGTGTTTTGTCTCGTATCGAGAGACAATCGGGCCTTAACAGGGTACTACCATCTGGCCAGGATGGGCCCTGAACCGCCTCCGTTAGTTACATAGACGTTATAGCATTGCCGAAGCATTGATGCGACGTCTATGATATCCAGTGTCAGGTGAGCTAAGAAACTCGGACCTCGAAGGTCGGTGTATCTCTCCCATGGACCGGAAGTAAACTTCGGGCCATGATCGCTGAGTAGACACCGAATGAACTTCTATTATTATTAAAAATAACTTTTTGGTAAAAATTAAAAAAATTTATTTCAAAACTAGTACAATTTACTCTAAGAATAAAAATAGCTTATTGTACTGTTCGAGGAGAAAAGGAACATTTTTTTTAATTGCTATTGAAAGTAGACTAGTAAATTTTATTATAAAGTTATAATTAAATTAGTGGTAAATTTTAGAGAAAATTAGTAAAAATACTTTGAATTTAGTCAAATTCATTCTCATATTAATACAATTTTATTGTCAGAAAATTCAAACAATTTGGATTTTTTTTTAAGTAGACGCTATTTTATATTTATTGTTTAACTTTTATGTAAAAATTTCTCAGTCCAATTTCTAAAAAGCAGAATTATTAGATTTGGAGAAACAATATAAAAAGTTTTTTAAGTTTCAAAATTCTACAATTTCTCCAATGTTTTCGAAAAGTAAAAATTTTTTCTTCAAACATGACTAACAATCTTTCTAATTTACAAAAAAATGACAATTTTTACTGTTCCTAAAGTTTCGAACGTTCACATGAATGACAATATTTTTTTTTACTTCCTCTAATTTGTATTTCTTTACAAAAATTAAAAAAAAAAGAAATCAAATTAATTCTAAACTAAATAATACTTAATTTCCATTAATTTTATTTTTTGGATAGCAATTTTCTAAAATACTTGAGGTGGAAAAAAATTGAACGTTCGAAACTACATTCTATTTTTTTTCAAGGGGGAAAAGGGGGGAAAATTTATTATTTTAGGTATATTAGGGGATTTTATTAATTTAAAGATACAAAAAAAAAGAAAAAGGGGGAATTATGTTAAAAAAAGGAGATATAGTAACTGCACTTCGGAAATTCAAATTTATGTTAAATAATTAAAAAACCAATTTATCGGGGGAAATAAACGAGATTCCTATTCTATAAAGTAAATTTAATTTTTCTAGGCGCATTATTCGATTTCTCAGCAGAGTCCAACTTCTTAATTAATTTATTATCAGAACGTGTAGCGATTCTACGGAAGTTGGTCGTTTATATCTCCCTTTGTTTCAGGCCCCGCTTGCCTTACTAAATTCCCCCCTCCTTTTCCTTTTCTCTCTCTCGCTCTCTCTCTCACCCACCGAAGATGTAGTTACGCTGATCGTAACTCTACATTGAAAGCAAATGAATTCACAAACCTGAGCAAGCTGCTAGAGAATACAAGAGAAATTCTTGCGAGAACGATCCTATTCTCACTCGGCAATATCGAATTCTCATCCCTTTCAATGGCGCGCGATAGCACAAGAGCGTGAGACTATTGGAAATTCTAAATGAAGAACTCCTAAGGTGAAAACACAATTAGCTAAATAGGACTTTTATTACTCTGAGCTTCATTACTTTTTTAATTAACATTAGAATTTTATAGTGTCTAGTCTCGATCCAAACGCCATTCAAATAACTTGAGAAATTCGTAATCTAATAGCGGAGTTGAAAATTCCTTTTTGGGGCGAGGAAAAAATTCAAATTAGCTTTGTTTTCTGTTTTTTTTTCTATTGATCTCGAATAATTTAGACAAGAGCCGATTTTTTCGAAAACTGCTCGTACTTTTATAATCAAAAAGATTATTTTTTATAAACAAAAATCAAATGGAAAACATTCAAAAGCAGTTGTAATTTTTGTCTGCAAAATTTAATTCTTTTTTCAAGACATTATCAAGAAAAGTAGTATAAGAAAATAAAAAACAGTTATTTACAATTATTATTCATTATCGTTTAATTTCTTATGACTTACAATTCTTACAAATTAACAATCACTTCGAGTTGAATATAAATTTCTATTTAATATCTATTTTTGTTGTAAATATTTTATTCACGAGCAGAGTTTCTTCAGTTATCGCCATTAATAATTAATCGGCTTTAGCAATAATAGTTGTTTGAATTTAAACAATCAATATTATTCTAGTATTTATTTTAATAAACTACATTTGCAATTTGGAATATTTAGGACCTGAGTTTAAATATTTAATTTATTTTTGAAATTTCAATTAATCTATAAATTAAAATATACAATTTTTATGTTTTCGAATTAACTAAAAATAAAATTGTTTAAATAAATTTTTTCTTTATTAAGTTAATAAAATAAAATAATTGATCGAATATTTAATTAAGAATAATCGATATCGGGTAAAAATAGTTTCGGTATCTACAATTTTTTTAAACTTTGAAGCAAAATTTTTGTTACAAGAAAAAATTTCCAAGTATGTAAAATACTAGAAACATGCGCATTTCATTTTTTCTTTTATTCAAAACGAGAAATTCTCGAATGTAACACTCTATTTATATTTTGGGTTTTTCTTTTCAAAAATTTTTGGATAAAAAGTTTCAAATACCAAAATTCAACTATTTTTTGAGAATGTTAATTAATTTTTCCGCACTTTTTCTTCCTAAGGTTGCGCAAAAGTGTATTTCCGGGATCAAACAAACTTAACTGTTTGACTAAGTGAAATGAACTTTTTCCCCCGGGAGTTTTTATATAGATATACATGTATGTGAAAATAAACAACAAACAAGAAAAAAAAATTTTTTCCTTCACCCCAAATAAACCCAATTTATTGAAAATATAAAAATTGACATCACTTCCAGTTTAAACATTCATATTCTCGAAACTGACGGATAAATATTTAAGTTTTGTTTTTGGACACATCTCAAAAACAAATTAAAATCCCTATGTATATGGATAAAATCGATAAGGTAAATTTAAAAAACGTCACTTGCAACTCACATAAGCCTGTAGAGAAGAGAGAGAGAGAGAGGAATTTATATATATAACTGAGGGAATAGACACGAGAAAAACAGGAAATGGGAAACTCATCGACGGCGAAGCGCGGATGTAATCATTCCCTTTTGGAAATCACAGAACACGCGCGCACATGCTGAGGGTAATTGGGTATATACATATATATATATATATATATATATATATATATATATATATGTGTAAATATATTCTATCTCAGGGTTGCCACAATAACTTCTCAAAATTTATTCTACAATGCTTTTAATTAATATTTCTTTATTTTATTCATTTTAATCACAGCACTTTTATCCTAAGGCTCATTAATGAAAAATACAAAAAATAAACTATTAATTCGAAAATTTCAAAAAAATATTCTAATATTCAATTAATATCTAAAATTTAAAGTTCACACTACAATTCAATATAGTTTTAAGCAATTTAAATTAAGAATAATAGGATTCTAAAGTTCTGAATTTCGACTCGGAACAATCGATATCTTGATGTTTCATAATGATAAAACATGACATAGTGATAAATCGTGATTTTGTATTAATTGTTAGTTACAAAAATATAGAGAATTCCAATTCTCATAGATTTAAATTTACCTTTTCGAAATGCAATTATTTCTAAAAATTCACGCAGTGAGGATTTAAAATTTGTAATATTCAACTATTATTGGAAATTTTATTTAAAATTCATTTTTGAATCAATTATTATTAGAAAATTCTACAAGAATCTAATTATTTGAATAGAAATAATGAATAATTTATTTAAAGAAAATTCACATTTACAAAAATAATTGAAATTCTGCAATCAATTTTATTATTTATAAAAATCATTAAATAATTTAAAAGAATTTAATTATTTACAAAAATAATTAAATTAATGTACAAAAATTATTAACTATTAAAAATGAATTATTTATAAAAATAGTTAAAACTTTTGAAAGAATGTTATCAAAACATTTTTTTAACAATGTAATTTGTTTTAAATTTTTTCTTAAAATTGTTAAAATAATTGAATTTTAGAAACGAATTTTTTAACTGAAATTCATTTTTAAATTAATTTTTACTAAAAAATTCAACGAAAATTCATTTATTTAAAGACACAAATAAATAATTTTCTGAATAATTGATTGTTTTTTTTAATTGAATTCTCATAAACCAGATTATTATTAATAATATTATTTTTAATAACTAAATTTTTTTGACGAATTTCAATAAAATATTTAGAAATAATTACATTTTTTGAAGAATTTGATTGAAAGTTTATTCTCAGGGTTATGCTTTTAATAATTATTTATTTTATTCATTTCAATCACAGCCCTTTAATTCTAAGGCTTTTAATTCAAAAATTTAACAAAATATTCTAATATTTAATTATTATCTAAAATTAAAAGTTTAAACTACAATTTAATAGTTTTAATAAATTTTAATAAAGAATAATTACATTTTTCGAGTAATTCGATTAAAATTGTATTAAGAATAATTGAAATTCTTTGATGAATTTTATTATTCATGAAATTAATTGAATTACTGAATAGAATTTTATTATTACATGAAAATAATTGAATTCTTAAAACAAATGTTATTATTTATTGAGAAGAATAATTAAATTCCAGTAAAAAAAATATTATTTTTGAAAATAATTGAAATAATCTTAAGAAATATTTAAAAACGTTGGAAATATTGCAATTCATGTAAAAAATGTTATAAAAAACATAATTAAATTCCTGAAAAGAATTTTATAAATACATGAAAATAATTGAATTTTTAAAATTAATGATACTATTTACTGAGAAGAAAAATTCAATTCCAGTATGAAAAAATTATTTCTGGAAATAATTGAAATATTCCGAAGTTTATAAAAAATTTGTAAATAATTAAAATTCCTCTGAAATTTTTTGTTATTTATGAAAAGAACTAAAGGTTTAAGAAAAATTCTATCAAAATTGTTCTTAAATAATGAAATTGCATTGGAAAATTTTGTTAAAATAGTAGATATTAAAAAATCATCGAATTGATTCAAAGGTTTTTGAAAGTATTCGAAAGTTCCCAGCTGAAAAAGTTCTATAGAATTTCACTAGAATCATTCTATAGAATCATTCTATTTAAATTCTAGAGAATATTCTATAGAATTTCACTAGAATGATTCTGTAGAATTTCTACGTGAATTCTACTAAATTTTAGTGGTTTTTAATTAGAAGGAATATAAATTTCGTAAAATAATTTTTTTAACATTATAGTTATGTATGGTTACGAAGTTCAATGAATTTTATATATTTAAAGGATATAAACAATTATTTTGGCATAAAATTTGTTGAAAAATATTATTTCACAAATTTAAAGTTTTTCTAATTAAAAATCACTAAAATTTAATAGTATTTATGTAGAAATTCTATAGAATATT
This sequence comes from Leptopilina myrica (nomen nudum), assembly GCA_032872475.1. NCBI lineage: Eukaryota > Metazoa > Arthropoda > Insecta > Hymenoptera > Figitidae > Leptopilina > Leptopilina myrica (nomen nudum). The sequence goes on from CM065458.1 coordinate 6,867,691, forward strand.
CACTAGAATTCATATAGAACGATTCTATAGAATTATTAAATTATTAAAATTTTTTGACAATAATGGAATTTTAGAGAAGAAGTTTATAACTGAAATCATCTTTAAAATTCTTTTGGAAAATTTTATTAAAATTCAAAAATAATCGAATTAAGAAAGATTTTTAAAACTAACTGAAATTTAGAGATGGAATTTTTAACTGAAATTCGTTTTTAAATTCATATTTATTAAAAAAAAAATTTTTGTAAGTTTTTATTTCACTGTTAACTTAAAAGTATCAAAGGGCAACAAATTGATACTAAAAATGTGGATCAAATAAAAAATTGATCAAGATTTTTAGCATCATGTAGATCCACTTTAGTATCAATTTGATACTTTCAAAAAAACTGTGAATTGTTAATTTCATTAATGTTATTAATTTCATCAATGTTATTAATTTCATCAATGTTATTGATTTCATTAATGTTATTAATTTCATTAATTATGGGAGGCGCCTAAAGATTGTTGCTAAGTACGACTGTTAGCTTAAGCTGGCTACAGAAATAGAATATGAGAGTAAAAATAAAATTCTGAGTAAAGAAGCAAAAAAAGTTGAAAAGAAATAAAAATCTTTCTTCCTCCCTCCCTATGTGAGTTGTTTGAAATTAGTGCAGAGATTAATTAATTGAAACTTAAAGTAAAGTTTACTATTGCGCCGAATTAGCCGTTTCGAGGGCGGATAATAATGAAAGGAGAGTAATTTTGCGCCGGAGACATGCAGGAGAATCCAAAGATATAAGGTGGAAACAAGATGATCGAACAAAGGGGAGTCTCGTGTGTCAATGCCGGAACTTCGGACAGTGTCAACAGCCGGCCCTTGATATACAAATTAGTAGACATACATAGTATCTGTGGGAGTATCACTGGGATGTTGAGGGATCGTTCGAGGGTGACGTAAGGGTAACAGGACTTCAATAACGTTGACCGAAATGTAAGGGAACGTTTACACACAACCACTAATGACGCTTCGTATCGGCGGATGAGCCCTGTTTACAGGGTAAACCCGATATATAGGGGAGAGACGATGACGACGAGGTGGATGACTATATACGAGAAACCTTCTTGGTCGTCGTCGTCGTCGTCGTCGTCATCGGCTAGGATCGTTATTCGAGACATCCGCCGCTATGTGCAACAGGAATACGGTTCGCTGGAGAGATGCGTTTACGATGAGCGTAAGCAAGTGAGGACGAAGTCTGTGTCTCGATATGTCCCATTCCCGTATCGGATTTTAGTATACGAGAGAGAAACTGGGTCGAGCGAGAGAGAGAGAGAGAGAGTTTGGGTTTGTAGCTCAACTCCCGACGTGTAATGCGATTTGCAAGCGTTATCTTGGCTCTAACGTGGGCCAATGCCTATCGACGGTTCATTTCCATAAACGCAGCCACGCTGACACCCGGGTATTGTTTTCCATTCTGCCAAGGCCCAGATGACGCTCTCTCTCTCTCCACAAATCTATATATATGCAATATATGTATATTCCGTATATACAGGGTTGCCACATATCAGGAATTTTTATTAAGTTGCCTGTCCATTAATTTATTCAAAACTAAATATTATTTTCCCCCATTATAATATTTGATATATTGCTTCCTCATACTAAGGAAGTATTGTAATACCAAAATTTTTCAGTTTCGCTTTTTTAACATATCTTTATGTTATTTGACCTTAGGAGTTGAAAAATGAAATTTTTACAAAATGTCATTCCGTATGTGTGTGTAAACATCA